>OY979455.1:11041036-12422804 GCA_963855545.1 Ethmia dodecea
TAAAAGCAATTTCTGAAATATCGATACAGCTCAATATCTCGTCTCTACCGCAGTTTGTAGCTCTACAAAATATATAATAATCCGGAAAAAAGGGGGTTGGGACATACCAGATTAATGAGATTTGGGGTTGTCTGACGACTAAAATCATACAGTTATCTATTAAGAGTAATCTTACCAGTAGACCTCGATAGTCAGAGTTACGTTACATACAACATGCAAATATAGTCAAAATATATAAATATTTTGATACGTTCTTTGATAAAAAACACAATAAAACCGTGTTCCAGAGAATCACCCAAATGTCTTTATTTTTATTCATATCTAAGTTTATCCTTGAAGCTTCGGTTTCGAAAAGCGATATTATTTCATACAGGGATATGTTATAGAATTTAGAAAAATCTTATTCCTTATTCGTAGGAAAAATCTGAAAAACTTCTCTAGCTACATGGAAATTCAAAAAGAAAAGTTTAGAGGTAGAAAATGATTTTTAGCAATTACTGTCGTCGCCGTTTTGACGCATTGTTAGTGAAAAGTAGGGGTTTGAATCAGATAAACATTTTTCTACACAGAAATAGCGTCAAATAATGAAACATTTAACAAAACGTAGCCTATAAATGTCCTTTTGCAAGGTCGAATCTCGAATCTTGGTAACTAAAATTCATTAAGACAAAAACGCAACAAATAAACAAAACTCTAATTGCGCATTATTATTTAATATTTATTGTGAGGATTATACCTACACACTAAAACCATTACCCTTATTCTATTACAGTCGCGTTAATAACTGAGCTAAATAAAATTCTAAAAGATTCTGGTGAACGCTGTCAAACGCACAACGCACCTACCAAAGACGTTTAAAGAAAAAGTTTCTCTCCTAGAGAATGATTTTCTTCCAACCTCTTTGGAACCTACCTTCACTATTTTATTATAATTTAAGTATGGATAATTTCGCGCATAGTCGATAGTTCCAGCCTGCAATTTTCTTCAAAGCCTGCCCTCATTAGCTTATTACAGCCTAGAACGAGTCTAGTAAGTTTCGCAAAATATTAATGACTATAGATTGGATATGGAAATCACTCAAATTCAAGAACGTATCACCTACCATTGGATTAATAGTCAGTGCCATATTAAGGCTTCTACGGGGGCCTCGAACTCTAAACACGCGTGTACGAAACGACGAAGAGTGAGTTTGTTTGTTACGTTTTCACGCCTAAACCACACATTGATATTGATAAATGTTGGCATAGAGATGGATTGGGCCATGGAATAGGATATACTTTTTATTAAAAAAAAGTCATAGGGAACTCGATTACCCAAAGTAACTGTTATTTTAACATAATTATTTTCATTCATTTTGGTATTAAAAATTACCAAAGGTTACATCGACAGCACGTTCTGGCGACAAACGTTCTAGCGACAGAAAGTTAAAGTAGACACTTATTTTTGGGTGTAGATACATGTAGGGAAAGACGATAACTTTGGCACTGCCTGTATCTTTAACAAGTTAATAGATTCTATTAAATGAGAGTCAAGTCAAGAGAGTTATATCTGTCTTCGTCTCCGGAGTTCCATCGGCTACAATTATGTGTCTTTCAGTCGGTTTTATGTTTTTCTAATTTATAAAAATATTATTTGTTTGTGTCTTAAGGTCTAAAAATGTTTATGTTACTTTACAAACAATAAACTACCTACTTAGCTTGCATATGCACCGCTACATAAATATAATGCGAAACTATATACCTACCTAATAATAACATATTATTTACTTCCTACTCTAAACATCGAACAGTGTCAATTTATTGTTGTAAATACTGCGTCGTACGCAAGGTCTTGAGTCTAATTTAAAGTTTATCAATTGACAGGAATTATAGAATACAAGATAACACAAACGTTCAACAAACGTAATTTAAACTGAATAAGTTAAAACATGGTTAAAACACTACGTACTATTTATTTCTCAAACCAAAAACATTAGATGATATTATTTAGGCTGTCTAGTTTGGGACTAAATAACCGTGCCCGTGTGTATATTGTCTTCAATTTATTTATTTCAGCTACAAGTCCATTACACAAGGGTACAAGTATAATATCTAATATTGTGTATTTTCGGCAATATAATCTGAAATAATCTCTAACGTAGCGTGATTCAATTTTGCATAATACTAAAAGTTTGACTGCAAGAGCATATCAAATTCTGTTCAAGTGTCAATCCAGTTATTAACATGACAATTTTAGTGATAAAATATGGTCTATCTAGGCCAGACGAGCCGATAGCGAACTAGGCCATAGGTCAATATTAGGCGCAGTAGCAGATCAATTATTTGTATAATAATATATTCCGTTTAATTTTAAACATTATCTCAATTGGTTTTCATTAGTCCTTGGCCTTTTGACTTTACTAAATTTGTCTTATTTATGTTTGTAATCTTTGGGATAACTAGAAATATATACCTATTTTGTATTTTTTACATAAATTATTATAGTGGGACAACTTTTTACTACTCATCCCCGGACCGGCTTGCAATTCTAAGACCCCTAGTAGATACGTAAATAAACGCGAGAGCATCTTTTTTTTTTTTAATTAGGTACTTACTTTTTTTTATCACATTACCCAAAAAGGTTGGAAGAAAAACATTCTCTTTCCTAGGAGAGAGAAACTTTTTTCTTTAAACGTCGAATCTAGGTGGATAGGTACCTTTTTTGTGATATTGGGTAGGTACTATCAGTAAAAGTTCTGCCTGATACACTTTGCGAGCATACCTAGTTATCTTTTTCCACCCAGTAGCAATAAAGCCTTCTCTTATAGTAACAATGACAATAACAAAACAGTGTTTCTTTCAAGTTCATGACCATTTCATGTCAATGAATGGATCGGAGTGAAAAAAATGGTGTTTACTGGCTTTGGATTGTTTAACTCTAATTCGGAGCTTGATAATAAAAACATGAGCTTTCAAGCAACAATTCTTCCAAATATGTCAGGCTTAGCGTTTGTTGATAGTACAGTCAACAAAGTTGTTAGTGTTACATTTCCAAAAATTAAGATTCACTTTTCTCTTATAGCCTTAAATGTATTTATAGTATTTTTTGGTAAATTATAGGGATCAAAGATACCTTTCGAAATAAACATAAATCAATAAGATTTATTTATGAGTTCCCCAGAAAAATGAATTCTTAGTTACTGGCCATGTAACTCTAACAACTTTGTTGACTGTACATAGCTATTCGATGTGCCAAATTTAACTATCTAAACTATCTAAAGAACGAATGTTTATAAGTACCTACTTGAATAGTATATAAATAAGATAAGTGGAACTATAGTAATCTGGTATTGGTAGTATGTACGCTGTCAGAATTCAAGAGTGACATCGCAGCATATTACAGCTTCTCTACTAGAATATGAATCGGTTCATTAGTAATCATTAAGTAGCGCCATAAATTCTATAAATAGATACATTGCAGTTCATTGCACACGTAAATGAATATATTGAATGTTTTTTTTAACGTCTGGAAAAAATATAACAAATATAATATGAAAAATATAAGTTTAAGGTATCTAGAGATGAAGGGGTATGTTCATCCCCGAGGAGGTAGGCGGAGGTATTCCATTACTGGATATACCCACATTTCACGAGATACATTGGACCCCTAAACGTGATAGGTGCCGAGCCCATCGCCGGACCGGGTCTATTTACACATGTCTCAGAATTAATTCTGAGACTTGCGGGTTTCCTCACGATGTTTTCCTTCACCGTCGAGCTAATGATAAAAATGTACGTAAGTTTTTGAAAAACTCATTGGTACATGCCAGGATTCGAACCCGAGCCTCACTGATTTTCGCCCGGCTCTTTAACCGTAAGGCTATCACTGCTAGTAATAATATAATATAATAAAATTTCTTTATTGAGACAACTACAGGTCCATTTGTTAGTATGAGACTTATGACTATGTTAGTAGGCATTGGAACACAATAAATAGATAATAACTATCTCACGTTTTTGTCCCGCCTCACCAATACTTTACGGCAGTGTTCAAGCATTGGTGAGTCGTGACTATCCGCAAGAATTTTAAGAATACTGTTGGCGCTGCCCCGCCATCTTTGAAGCAAAGATGCCGTCCTTTTACGGATAATGGCATAAAAGTCATCTGTCCGTGCCTCCGCGAACATCCCAGATGCACTACAGTAGCGCGGCAACCCCAACAGCATCCTGAAACCATTATTATACTGTATGCGAAGGGCGCTAATGGCCTTTTGCGTACAGTTGGCCCACAGACTGCACGTGTAGAAAGTCTGGCAATAAGCTTTAAAAAGCGTAATTTTAACTTCTTTACTACATCGCGCAAACCTACGTGCCAACATATTACATCTGGCCGCCAGCGCCCTCCGCTCACGGTCTACGTCAATATCATCCTTAAGGCTCTCGGTGACAAAGTGTCCGAGATATTTAAAAAATGTGACTCTTTTTAGCGGAACATTGTTGAGCTTGATGACGGGCTCATATTTTACTTGTCGACCGGGAGCCTTAAAGACCATATATTCACTTTTTTTAACATTATATAGTAACCCGTGTCTTACAGCATAGCTTTCACATGACTTTAATAGGTCCCTGACCGAGCTGGCCGCGGGACCCAGCAACACCATGTCGTCCGCGTAACTCAAGTTATTAACGCTAACTCCTCCGACATAGCATCCGACCTGTTTGTTGCTGAGCTCCACGATCAGCTCATTCATGTAGAGGTTAAAAAGTCTGGGGGATGTCAACCCTCCCTGACGGACCCCACACTCCAGCCAATACGCCTCAGACAACGCTGTACCCCAACGCACGTTGTTTTGCTGTTGTGCATACCAAAACTCCAGGACCCAAATGAGATCTTTAGGTACGCCACAACCCTCCAGTTTCCTCCACAGAACATCATAAGCAACAAGATCGAAGGCCTTAGAAAGATCGAGGAAACATGCGTATACTGAGGTGTTCTTGTCGGTGTAGTACTGAACAGTCTGCTTGAGGCTAAGAACTGCACTTTCTGTAGAGAGTTCGGCTCTAAATCCGAACTGTGCGTCATGAAGTTCTATGTGCTTCTCAAGTTGCTTGTCAAGCAGACTATCCAGCACCTTGGCCAGTACAGAAGCGAGTGATATGGGTCTGTAGTTTGCGTGGTCGGAGACATTACCCGTCTTGTTTTTTAAAATGGGCACCACTATTGTCCTGATTAGGGCAGGAGGCAGGTACGAGTGACTAATGCACAGGGAATACAGCATGGCTAGCACTCGGGGTAGATGGACGCCTGCACACTTTAGGTGCTCAATACTCAGTCCATCGTGCCCCGGCGACTTGCCCCTGTTCATGCCTGTGATGACTAAGGTCACCTGTTTTGCTGTGAACCTTAGCAATTCTTTGTCACCCAGACTCTCAATACTGCTACCCTGTCGAGACGGTCCCAATGGTGAGGACACTTTAAAGTGTTGTCTAAACAATGTGGCAATCTCCCCGGGTGTCTCACAACCTGATACACTCACAGGCAGGCTCGGCCCTACATTGAGTTTGTTTGTTGCTTTCCAAAATCTACCAAAATTCTTAGCCTTTCTATGGGATGCTAAGATGTCCATTTTAATTTGATCCTGGTGATTTTGGCACCATTTTAACCTCCCTTTAAATACTTTTTGACTAAATCGCATTTCCTCCCAGATTTTACCGGCGTTAGGTTTGTTATGTAACAACCAGACCTCATATTTGAAACGAGCCTCCTCGTGAGCCCCCCGGACATGCTTATTCCAACCAGCTACACATCTTTTCCGCCGGTACAGATGCCCTTTATACGTCTGTTCTGCTGCCTCGGACATGATGCTTACTATTGTGTCATATAATATGTCAATGCCGAGTCTATGTTCGGGATGGTCACAGATTTTACCCGCACATTCAGCAAACACCTCAGGGAAGTCCACATCTCTTAATTTACTATTGCAAAGTTCACGATATCTGTCAGTCTGATCATTATTTCGGTTGTTCCAAATTACTTTATTGCATAAAGGTTGTTTAGCTTTACTCTTTATAGGTATGACATCTAAATTGCAGTCAATAAAAAGAGGTATGTGATCAGACCAGTAGACACCATGACCAATACTAATAGTATCAATCACGTGTAATGCTGCTTTCGTTACAATACAATGGTCAAGCCATCGTCTACTGCTATTCATATCACTAACATATGTAAAATTGTTTGATCCAATACCGAACTTATCCACATCTGCGCACGTCCAGCTGTGATCAGCGCAGACATTACACAGTTCACCCCAAAAGGGCTCATTGGGATGTGCATTAAAATCGCCTAACATAAACACCGCCTCAACATTATTCTCCTCTATAATTGCGGACATTTCACTAAGACAGTTTGTAAATTCGACCATATTTTCTGGTGTGTCAGTGGGCATGTATACGCAAAACACTATAATGGAGCGATCCTGCAAAGTACCTCTAATAGCCGTCAAACGTGCACTGTTACATTGTATGGTTACGACCGATTTAAAGAGTCCTTTCCTCCATAAGATCGCGACTCCACCATAAGGTCGGCCCCTGAGAAGCCCTGCTGAGACATCAATAGCGGATTTACCTGTATACTCAAAATTTTCATGTATTGTACCCAGTACAGGCAAATCGTGTGGAAGGAGCCATGTCTCCTGTAATGCTATGAGATCCGCATTCATACATAAGTACCTAACACCCTCGAGAGACCTTTTCAAAGACTTACAATTGAATGATACAAATCTATTGTTAATTTATTGTTAAATTAGTAATATATGTACATCGTTTTTTCAGAATTTTAAACACTATTTTCTATGTCTCAGATGATTTTCAAAATCACAAAGGCGCGGCCTCTTTCGAATATCCAACCTTAAATATAGTCATGTTAAATGCGATTTACAAATTCTAGAAAAGTACGCATACTGCTATGTAGCAGCTGACGGTTGTAGGGCAGATTGAGGAAGCTACGAGCCAGTTTCTTTTCTTAAAATATTGTTTCGAATATTTCAGTGTGTAACTACGATTAAGTAATGTAGATTATTATAATGTTATTACTTTCGATTGGGTTTATTTATCATTGTAAGTATTTGTTTAAAATAAATAATAAATTAAAAATGTTCACTAGAAGCGGATCACGTGGGTATTTCAAAAATCCTTATTGGGTGTCTGTGTTGTAAATTCTATTCTATATTCCACATTTCCTATTAGTTACTAGGTACAGCGAGCGAGAGCTATTGCAGGACATTTTTTTATAAGATTTGGTGATCTATTGCATTTATATCTATCAACTAATTCTACTGTGTATAATTTAAAGTTAAACTGAGGCACGGCAGTAGAATGCCAAGTTGAGCGATATTTGGAACGATTTACAAATCATGCAGATACTATTTTCATTTATGCATAATTATTTGTTGACTGGAAGAAGGCAGAGATAGCCTAGATATTTTTATGAAAAATTAGATTCAACGCAGTATTTCTAGGAAGGTGATAAATTATTAATTGAAGAAAGCAAGTTATGGTAGTCTGTTCTAGGGCGACATTCCTGTCAAATCGCTGCTGCTATCGGTATTAGAAGTAAAAAAGCGGACTTGAAAGTTGCTTTGAAACGGGACAATCCATTTTCCAGGTATGATCTAAAAATAGATAACAGAAAATAAATAACATTAAAAAAAGGATATAAAAAAGGCAGAACTAAATATTAAAAAGGAGTTGCTATATAGGATTTTGGACGCTATGATCTGTTCCTCTATCTTTTCAAATGTAACGAGTATATCGCTACCTCAAACACTTATCAAACCTCTAAAACTAAAATTAATTTATGAATCCTACCAAACCAAAGCAGCAGTGTACATGGTCGTTGAAAATTATGGGATATATAAGGCGCGTGCCACACAAAGCAGGTTTTAAATGTAGGTACCTATACCTGCCATGTAAGGCGGCTTTAGCGAGATCTCGACAGAATCGGATCTATGACCCCCTCTTATTTTGAGACCCCTACGCAATTTAAACACAATTTAAACGACATCGACAGCTAGATAGTTGTTTAATTCATATCATATTAGGTCGTTTTTTAATCTACACTAATATTATAAAGAGGAAAGATTTGTATGTTTGTAACGAATGAACTCAAAAGTACTGGAGTGCGATTTTTGAATCTCACTGGTGATATCAAAATCACCGGTGACTAAAATTATCACCGATGACTTTTATGTCACCATTTTCCAAAAGCCGTATTTTTGAAAGTCACACGCTATTTTCAATAAATCGTCGCAATCACAAAATATCACAATCGAGCCCCGCTGCTAATTCTTCCGAAAAACATACTTTGGCACTTTTGGCAGATATCACATACGTCAACTGTAAAAAACAATCGCATGGTGATTTCAATTACGAGTGGGTGAGGGCACTCGTAAATCGATATCATAGGTATGACAAATGTAAGTCACCGATGAGTTTCAAAAATACGAACTTTCGGAAATCACTCACATCGGTGAGAATTAGTCACTTGGTGAGATTCAAAAATCGATCCCCTGGACCTATTTTGAAAATTCTTTAGCTACATTATCACTGAGTAACAGAGGTTATACCTACATTATTCCCGTATTCGTACGGGAACGGAAACTACGCGGGTGAAACAGTTAGTTCGATCCACAAGGTTTGAACTCAGATTCAGCATAAGAAGGGGACATATTGGACTCATATAGTGGTATGTCTTTCCATGGGTTCTCAAGTAGAGTTCCGTGCTTCACAATCGTTCGATAATACGAGACTTATATCAAAGCTGTACGATGTAATGGTTTTCTTTTCAGAAATTAAAATATTTGTTATAAAATTTACGACGAAAACAAATAAGTACTTATTATAATCATATAATCCCTTTTTAAGGGCTTACATGAATTTCCTACCCAACCGAGGGGCCCTGTTTTCTGCCCTAGATACGATTCTGGATCAAAGTAATTAGAGAGAAACCGGCACCGGAGCTGTGGCTACAGCCTTATGCGAGTTGGTGTGCCAAGTGCGTTTAATGAAGAAATAAAAAGCGCCACCACTAGATTAGGATTAGATAATTGGATGCTGCGCCAGTTTCTACTGAAGGCATCCATAGACGTAGAACGTAAGTTACCTTTCCATGTACGACTTTAGTACTTCCGGGGCGCTAACGAAAACCAGCATACAAATATAAAAACAGCTTAAAGATTTAACTTAATAATCATAAGAATATTAAATTCACTTAGTGAAGGTCAAATGTAATTTTATCTACCACTTCTTCGGAAAGAGTTCTAGCCGAAGACAAGAAGCGACGACAAACAAAACAGAAATTAAAAAATTCCACAGCACTTCCTACCAGATTGTATTTTCTCTAGTAAGTAGGTATATATCTAATTCATAATACCTACCTACAATTGGGCTAAGTAGATAAATAATAAATACCTAAGTATCTTTTTTTGGTGTCGCATGGCGCATGCTATAGGAAAGGAGCTTCAAGCTAAGAAAATATACCTTTTAAAACTATTTACATATATGTAGGTACGTACTTAGATAAAAATATCTTTCAAAGAGGAACCGCGTGGGTGCCCATAATGGGTCATTTACACGAGGGCAATCCAGTAAGACAATCCACTAAGACTGCATACAAAAAAAACATGAGGACAATCCATTCCACTGTCCTCAAGTTTTTTTTGTATGCAGTCTTAGTGGATTGTCTTACTGGATTGCCCTCGTGTAAATGGCTCATAAGGCTGGCTGAATTTCTGTCTGGATAGCTGCTAGTATGCCCCTTTTATAATATCGTAAGAGTTATGCCCTATATTTATTTCATGAATTGTTTCTGTTTAATAGATTCAGTAGGTAGATATATACTGTATTTGAATTTACATTTAGACCATGGTGGATAATTTTGAAAACCAAAAAAAATAATAGTAGGATGAAACCCATTAGAAAAGGAGGGGAATATACATCAATTAGGAATAAAGGTCCTTGCACTGTATACATAGCGACCAGTTGAAAATATTGTCTATTGTCACTGCCTACCCTGCCGGGTAAAAGTCGTATATGTGAATATATTTTTAATGTTTTGAATAAGAGCCATAAATAAAGTTTAATTTTCTGTTAAATTACATCTTATTTAGAGAAAGTAGTAGGTAGGTAGATACTTTTTAATGATAAAGACATATTAAATTCAAATAATGCTCGCGGAACGATGAATAAAATAAAAGAGTACTTATAGGAAATCGACAATATTCACCAAAACATAGGCACTTAAAAATAAAGTTGAAAAATAAATAAACTTAGACATTTAAAAATACTTACTTTTATGCTTTGAGTGGTTTTTCCACATTTTCCGGAGAAGCGTAGTCATTTTCGAATTGTTTTTGATTTAAACTTTAATGGAGGTATTTTTTATAAACTATTGAGATATTAAATTTAGAAATTTATAATTATTCGAAGGCAACTTTTCCCGCGCGAAGTCTCCCGTCGACTGCTGCGTGCGCGCGCGCAGCTTTGAGCAACCCCTTGCGATGTGAACACGAATTAGCTCTGATAACATTATTATAGAAAGTAAATATAAGGTATTTAACTACATATATGTCGTCGTACATAGATATTAAATGTTCGAATATAATATTAAGTATTTTACTTTTGCATTTATCTACCATCAAACTAAGTCGGGAGCGGTGAACTGTTTGTATACTTGCGCCGATAGATAAAATACGCTTTTTTGTTATTTTTCCGCTGTTTAAATATTGATAAATTAAAAACAAAGTAGCAGTTATAATACGTATCTACGACGTATTAGTTACGTCCTTTGTAGTTATTAATCATCCGCAGTTAAAAGGGATAGACCAAAGTGCAAAACCTTGAATTTATTTTTGTCGACATAAAGTCTGATTAATAAATAAAATAAACATCATATCGAAGCATTGTTATCAATTGAGGAAGGAAGAGCCTGCTCATTTATTTCCGGTAAAAATCTTTCAAGTAGATACCTCATCATAACATTTTGATCATCAATAATTGTGAAGGACACACGTAAATGGTGTCTGTCCTCCCGACGTTGCATTATTTATTTTGTGGAAATATGTACCTATTTATAAGATCTGAAAATGCATACAGACATATCTATATACATAATTTACCGCCTGATGCAAGCGTCTGCATTCGGTCGTCATTTTTGTCTGACGCAACTTTTAAGCTTTTGCGCGCCATGTTAGTGACCCCCACCTCCCTTTTTTTTGCCGCTATAATTATACTGCAATTACTTACGGTTAGGGAAAAGGTTTTCCCCTTAAAATCTTTTATTTTATAAATAATTATTGCGATTTAACATTGCAAATTCCTAGTAACCAGCCAGCAAAAACGCCTAATATTTTTTTCAATACATTCTGACATCGAAACTTGGATCATGTTGTACATAGAGTAACTTTATGTATTTTACAGACAAGCAAGGCCCTTTCACAATTACTCAGATGTACAATCAGCCTTTTTCGTAGAATCCGAGCCAAAAGTTGTTTTTGTGCTGATAGTGACGCGACTTTTGTAAAAAAAACCTTCTCCTTAGGTACCTACAATTATCTATAGTAATCGGGTGATTAGGTACCTACTATAAAATTGTAGGTACTTTTATCTCGAATACCCATGGCCATATATACCTACGAGCGCCAGCGGATGGCACGCCAAGACAAACCCTAGGTTTAAAGCATGTTATTATTTCAGTATAATATAACTTTCTATAAAAAAAAACATTAAAAGCTGTCCCGCCATTTCCGAGTTTTTGCGAGATTAGCTAACGGATTTTTCTGTAATACCGGTGGCGCCATCTCTTCATCTTATAGTGAACTATAAAATCTATTCCCAAGTAATGTGGGAGGCATATTCCAAGTTTTCAAAGTAACTTAGCTCCATAACTAAGGCTTCAATATAATTGAGAAGAAATATATGATAATCTAAAAGGGGTGTAATCTTAATAGCAGCCCAAAACACATTTAATTACATAATTCCATAGCCGAAAACAAAAAACGGACATGTAATCATACCCTTTGTTACCCAAGTTTTCAAAGCAGCGTAATTTTACGATGCCAAATAAATATATAGATTACAGCACAAATAGAGATTACGCCTCCGACCAAAGACCTTACCTTTTATCCACAAAGGGGGTTGGCAGAGAGGTATTCCATTTCAGGAAATACCCACATTTCACTAGTATAATCTTTGGACCCCTTTAACGTGATAGCACTTGATAGGTTGTCCATGTCGACCCATCAGCCCATTCGGCCGGGTCTGTTACACTACACCCACACACACACATGCCTCAGAATTATTTCTGGGACTTGCGGGTTCCCCACGATGTGCCTTCACCCTCGAGCTATTGATAAATATTATGTAAGTTTTTGTAAAACTCATTGGTACATGCCAGAATTAGAACCCGAGACCTCACGCATGATAGGCGGGCTCTTTGACAGCCGGGTTATCACTGCTCTGTTAATGATTAACTATGAAAAGTATATAAATAAATGGGTCCCTATGGGACTCTATATTATGACCACGATAACTCGTGTCTTGTTATTAAAAGGACATGTGGAATATGCATAAAATTTGGTTTGTGAAGAATACTCTTAACAGTCTAGTGTTAATTGATTTATTAAACATAGTATTAAAATGGCAATAACAATAATAATTCATAATTATCTATGTCCTATTATTGGAATTTACAGTATTATATTACAATACAATGTATTTATAATATAGGTATAATATCAGTGTGAAAGTGGTTCTAATTCATCATTCATATACATATTTATAAAATATTTCATGGCATAAATATCCAAAAAAGGGAATTATAAATATAATAAATAAAAATTCAATAATTCATGACTAAACAAGAAACAATAGGTATAACTATGAAAATCCAAAATTCTGATGATCGCTGATATTAAAGCTGCTGATATGACCTTCAGAATTGGATGAAAAGATAGACTTACTTACTTATACATAAATATTTTTTAATATTTCTGTTATCATAACTCTGTGTGGATTAAAATAATAATATAGAATAGCCTCAGATTTTTAGCAGTTGTGTACACATCATTTGAATTAAATCAAAGTTGCATACAGTGAACATTTAATTTAAAACAAAATATGATATAAGTACATAGATAAAATATTGCTGAATTAAAAGACCTAAATATAAATGTAAGTATTACAAAATATTGCTTATACGTACATATTTGCCAAATAAATTAAGGTGTATTTGACAGGAATTCTGTAAGCTTGTTCATGTGATACCTGCCTTATCTTTCTGTAGAGCTGGACAGAAAACTAGACTATGTATCATTTAAATAATGACTTATTTACAAGATAGCCTTATGTTTACCAAAAGCATATAATATTGACTCACTTTGTTTAAATAAATCTTAACATTAATAAAATCTACAAAATTTAATACCTTTTATAATAACAAAAAGTATTTAATAAATAGATTTGCTCTTAAATATTCACACAATTTTTGGTGTTCTATTAGATTATAATATTATGTGATAAACATTATTGCTTTTGTGTTATTAATGTTATCATATCAATTTATCATTATCTGGGGGTCTAAAATGGCCACTTTGAGCAATTCCTCTGAGAAATTCCTCCTTTTATGAATTTTCAGCAAATCCTAAGCAATTCCTCTAAATTTCGTAAAATGGTCCCTCATTTTAGTGATTCACTGACAATTTAATTCATTCGCAGATTCGGATTTGGTGACAATTTCGAATATGAATTGTAATAGGATTGTATTATGATTCACCCGAAACGGCCTTTTTAGACCCCCAGGCTTCACTTTAATATTATAGCAAATTATAATACAGCAAAATAAAAATACATTGGTCTTCTTATTTAAAATGGAATCACAATCACACCTTAATTATATTTTGCCAGAAACTTAATCACTAAACACAATTCCATAAAAATAAATAAAACAGGCATTATGCTTTCATGTCACAAAAAATATGTCAAATTTAGACTGTGAATTTTTTAAATGTCTACTTATAAATACAAATCAATTAATTAGCTTCCTTAATTAACTAGGAATTTGTAATATATTCTTAGTTACTAGTAATATTAAAGTAAAAATTACATCTATAACTTGCACTTTTTGAGTAACTGTTTAAACAAGATAAAATATTGAAATAATATTCCTGTACACAATCCTTGGCAGTGCCGAGTTACAAAAAAAATATGTAAGTGTATTTCTATAAAAACATCATTAATTGTTCAACTAATTACCTTGCAATTTTTTTATACAAAATGTGGTGCAACCATTGAGGCACAAATATGAATCTTTGCATGATACATTTGTAACAGTAAACAATAATTTCACTTATTAATCTAGGTATCTTACTATTTACCATCGCTTTTACAAAATATTATATTAAAATTTATAACTTATGACTAATAGGCAGTCACTACACCTCTTTCAAGTCTTATCAGGTGGTTTAACAGGAGGTTTTATTGAAGATCATTTCTTTTTTCTATCCTGTGTGCACTTAGGGCAATACCACTTGCCTTTTGGCTTAATCTTTAGGTCTACACATGCAAAGTGGAACCATTCTATTGGACAGTCAGGGTTGTCACATCCTATCATTTCACCATATGACACTTGGTGGCAGAGACAGTATGTTGGTTCATTTGGATCAACTGGCATATCGAGCACATCGCTTGGGTGTGCCATGCCGACGGAATCCAAATCAGCGTTTTCTTCCTGTTCTTTGACGGCGTTGGCTGTTGCCGCAGTGCTCTTGCGGGATGCTTTTTTCTTGGCAGCGGACCGACCGGCTGCCGCGTCGTCCTCACTCGACGCTCCTGCGCGCTTCTTTTTGCCAGTGCTAGCTGTAGTTTTTTCACTGCCTTTATGTTTTTTCCTCCCTTTTTTGATCGCCGTAGGATTATTTTCCTGGTCATTATTTGCCTGCTGGCCGGTGCGGGAGGAGTTCAGCGCTTTCTCCTGGATCTCAGACTCAAAGCGAGCAAGGTCAGAGTCAAGGCGACGTATGTGTTTGTCCACCAGCTCGTACGTTTGTATCGCAAGCTGCACTTTGTCGTCGCCGTACTCCTTAGCTTTATTAAATAAACCCTGAATGGTATTTACCTTTTCCTTCTTAGTCTCCTCGTCCATTTTCGGGATATTTGGTAGTAACTCATCGGCCATAAGGTCGATTGTCCTCATTAGCCCGTGGGCTCGGTCATCGAGATCTCGCATCAATTTGAAATTCCTCTGCAACTCAATAGGAAGATGCTGAAGACTGTCCAAATAGTGCTCCAAATACAGGGCTGAAGTCATTTTTATTATTTCGTAACGAACCCCTATGTGAAATGAAAGGCTACGGCGCCAAAATGAAGAATAAAATAGTTTGCACGCGACGGACCCCACTGATATTGTTTTAAATATACACAATGGGTTCAATTCTACAACACCGTCTAAACCTCTTAATTTTATTTGACAGCTGCTAAAGCATTTTGCTATTCTAGGCAGTACTGTCAAAATCAAATGACAGGACTAAAAATGAATCTGACGTTCCTAATTTATCTGGCCAATTCAATTTAGGTTTAGCGACCTTATGGCTATTCTGTGGACGCCATTTTAAGCATTTTAGAAATGTCATCACGACTAAACCTCCTAAACTTAGCGGCGATTAAAATGGTGTCGCTTAAATTAGATTATAGGAAAAATCCCGACATATTTGTGTTTGTGTTATTTTTCAAGATATGTTCCATATTTTTAGAAATAGTCAAGAGGGTTTTTGGTGGAAATACGAAAAGGGGGATCATGTTTTTTTGTAAAATTTATATTTTGCTGTATATTTTGGGTTTTGACTAGATAATAATATTTTGTGTGGCAGGTGTCTGTGAAGGTGTGCAGTGAATGGAAAGTTCGATAAAATGCATAGGATCGTCGTTGTTAGATTGCATGAAGTCTTCAGTAAAAGTAATATAATTTTACTGTCGATGATCCAAAAAGGGGTGTTGATGACTCAGTATTTTTGTACATGGACTCCAAAGCAGAGCCGTTTAACTAAGAAATTTGAAGATTGCTGGAGATGTTATTGAATTAACAAGAAAACAAAGACTGAGGACGAGGCACATGTCCATTTAAAGATAAACTTAACTGAAGACGAGGCAGTACGGTCTATGACTCTAGCCTGTCCAAAGAAAAAAAATCTATTTGATAATACCTTTTCAGTGTTGCCCGAATAATAGTGACTTTAGTATTTGAAGTAAAACAAGAAAATATAAATTAAACCTATGTTAAAATGATAAAAATGGCATCGAAAGTAATCGTTGAGAACTTTATTTACATAATAATAAATATATACACATTTATTATTGTATTTTTTTTAGATTTCATTCATTCGTTCACTCGGCTCTTTTTTTATTTGTAATTGCAACACTATTCAACTTAGGCATTTTACGCTGTGGTTATAGACTATCTAAATTTAGTAACCATGGCGTTCTAGAATTGCATTTGGCTTAGCGGCTGCGTAAAACTAAATATAATTTAAGAAATTTAGTTTTAAGCTATTTAGGCAGTGGACGCGTAGAATTGAACCCATTATATTAACAATTAACTAAGACCTTCAGTATTTTATGACTTATTTGAGAAAACACGCAAAAAATAAATTATTTCACAAGTTGAATTGAATTACATTTTCATTTCACAGAAAGCGAATGGTAAATTAGAAATAACGTTTCGTTTTCGTAAATCGGTTGGATTACGTTTTTCAACTTACGTGTTTTTGTGAAAGTAAAATTTTTAACACATTTGATTTTCTTGATAATAAAATAGTAATGCAAACTATAAGAAAAATGTAGAAAAAATAAAACAAAGCAAAGTACTTTGATTGAGTAGAACGGAACGATGTGGAACACAAACACAATGTTTCGAGTTCAATGCGCGCCATTATTTAAATTTGTAAAATTTTTATTTTTCTCTTGTTCTGTTATTTCAGCGTATGACTGCGATCGCAATCACCCCACGATGATGACACCTTGACCTTGCACAACACGTAGTAAGATATATAAAATTATATTTCTTTGGGGATTTGATCAATATTAAGCATTGCGTAAAGTAAAACTCGTTACCCTGTTCCTGGAGAGTGGAGCCTATCGGTTTCATACATTTAGTTTTGTTTCTTGCTTGTTTCTATATCTCTAATTCTACGGGGAATTGAGTGTGGGTTCTACTCCCTTTTTAAAAGTACGAAATCCACGTGTAGTCCAAATGCAGAAATATGCTATATAGCATATTTCTGCACCTATATACAGACTTTTCGAGATACAATACAGCGGTGGCGCTACTAAAAAGACGTCATTCTGGCAGCGCCACCAAACCCCCCTATATTTTATAAACCAGGAGGGTACGAAATCCAAGACTATTTCGTACCTAGTACGAAATGGGTACGCAATGTATATCTGGCTCAGATGCCAATCAGAAGCCGTGGCGCTGCTAGGATGATACCTACATACGCATTTTGTCACTTTTTGATGAAGCAAGGATCCGTTTCACGATCCATGACTGTGAGCCCCTTGACACATGTCCCGGTTTCTGGCCATGTACGTTCGCTTTCATACGTACCGGCGGGCAACCGGGCAATCGGCATACATTTCGCCGCCAGACCGGACCGCCGGACCGGCGGAAACCGGTACATATGAAAAGGGACTAGCGATGCCGGTGGTATCCTTAATTTTATTATTACAGGTTGGTAAAATGAAACACTGACAAAATATTAATTTTACTTATATTGTATTAGCAAATAAACAATTTATAAAATATTTTCTTACACAAAGACGTAGTCCGGGATACGAAGCACTTTATCTCAATTAATTGCGATCTGATTTATATTTTCTATATTATTAATTAGTACTTAATTGTTATTTATTAGTTATTAGATACGGACTGCTGATTTTGTCAATACTTTGAAATATCGATAAATCACATCGCAAGTAACAACTGAAATCGTATATTTAATGGACCATAAAAGGTTAGCGATTACAACAACTAGCTTCAGATTTTAATAATAAAAATTATAAACATTTAAGAAAAATGCAAATAAATAATCAGCGCTTGCCTTATTATGGCAAAATAAAGAGGCTTTCCGTACTCTACATAATATAAAACATGCTTTATTTATTTTCTTACTACTATACTATACATTTTTATATCTAATCGTGATCATATACGTACAACTATTCTACAATGCTGCTCATATATCACTTGTCTGCAAAAAAAGTTATTATTTTATCAGAAGTTATATGATTTTTTTATACTGTTTGGGAGTCTTCTAGGTAGGTCCCGTAGGAACCTAATACCTATGTAACTACAAATTTATATGATGAGGTACATCAACCAACATCAACAGTACAGGGCTCCGCAACATTAAAATTTAGGTTTATGTAATAAAAATAGAATTTGCATTACGTTACATGTCCAAAAAAAATTTGGACGAACAAAAACTAAACATATTGATATAAAATCTAAAACGTATCATATCATTTCAGGCACCAAAAAATTGCCAAACAATAGGTTTCATAAAATTCACGACATAAAGTAAAAATCATAAGGTACTTACAGAATTGGAAACTTATGCCTAGCTAGGTACAACACTTAACAGACATTTTGGTACAAATTCGTTGCTCCTTTAACATTAAACACAATAAGTCGTTAGGGGAGTGAGCAACTAAACATTTTGGAATGCATAAACTCGGGAAGGAAATGCAAGAACAGTCAAAGAAATACATAATATTAAAAGAAAATCATAGATTCTCTTAAGCCTATCTGTTGATACAAATCCGAAATAGTGTTTTCCACACGGCGTATCTTAAGTTTCGTATCACCGCGTAACACTAAAACATATATAACTACGGATCAACCTAATAATTTATATTTGGGACGTTTACAACCACTATCAGACGAATATATATTTTAGGTATAAAATGGAAGTTATTGATCATAATATATAGTAGATAGGATAATTATTGGCACTACATACGCAGGTCACATTATATGAAATTACAAAACCGTTACATTACAATTCGAACCTTACTGTTTACAACTATCTAAATACGTTATCTATTAAATTTCAGGTAGAAATTGTTCTTCATAAGTCAGATAACATAGATAAGAATATAATTTCAAAGGAATACTATAGCCAGGTTTTTAAATAAGATACTAATCATAAGTGACAAAGGTCTAAACTTTCAACAACTGGCAACTTTATTAATAATTTTCTCGTATTAAAAGCGTTTTTCATAACCTAAATTACATTTACAATCTCAAAACAATTTCACAACCGCTACTCAAACAGTTAGGGGTAGCGAAACATACCGTTTAACAAGCGAAGCACCATTGTAATAGATGTGCCTAGGTGGGTCTATTTTTCATACAAACATACAAGTTGAGGTGTTATGCGCAAATCGTTGACTACAAAGCGTCCTCGCGAAGTAACCTGAATGAGTGACCAGCTTTCTCTACGAGCCCACTTGAAGAGTCTTTCACCAACAATAAAACCACTTACAATTTCTTGATCTAGGTTTTATAAAAGGGAAGAGTAGATTATTTTAACACTACATCTAACCATTTCGCTTCACTAATGTATATCTTAATATTTTTGGTTTATAATGAAATAAATATTACCGTCGCTTAAATCCCAGCTTTACACTCCTAAGACTAGCCAATAACCGCTCATCTGATAAAATATTAATATCAATTCGATACACACTGATTATGTAAATGTTTTAAATTGAGAATATTCCATGCACTGCACCATGTTCCTTACATTACCTCCCTCTATACTTTACTATACCGTCCAAAGTCCGACTATCACAATAATCATGCATGGAATATGGCGGTGGGTTTTAGACCATGGCCACACGAACGCACATTCTTGCTCGGAACAGACCACTAACGACTGTTTCGAGGTCTGTTTTGGCAAGAATTTCATTGCTCAGCCTCTAGAGGCGAGCGTCCGTGTGGCTATGGTCTAAGGGCGCATACTACACGAGCGTCTCGTACTTATCGAGCACGTGGGCCTGGCTGGCGTCGTCCCCGTGCGATCGGGACCGCGGCCGAGCGTCGGCGCTGGCACTTTTCGCACGCGTCTTCTTGTCGTGGCCGCAGGTGCACGCGACAGACGTCTGCCGTTTCAGCGTCTGTGCTCGTGCCCCAGCCCACTGAGGGTCCAAGGACTCACTGCGGGTGTACATCTGGCGCTTGTTACGCCCCATAGTGGCGTGCGAAAACGAAACGCTCTGCCCGCTGTCGGAGGACGGACGCATCGACTCGCTCCGCATACAAATATTCCCACCGGCACGTCTGAAAGAATCCAGAACCCTCTCCTCGATTTCCTCGATGTCCTTCTTCTTCACCAACCAGATTTCTTCCGATCCCCTCGTGAAGTAGCTGGAGCCCTTGCTCACGGAGTACTTCTCCTTCGGTTTCAATTTACAAGTCTTAAAATTATTCTGAGTATTTACATCGTCGTTGAATTTGTGGGAGTTGCGTGCCTGGTCGGGGGATGCCACGTTTCGGAACGCCGTGCCCTGCGAGGGGAACTGGTCGGGAGCCTTGGCGCCGAGGCTGGGGGAGCGGATGGTCACGTCCACGGGCGATGGCATCGGCTTGAATTCCGGTTTGATTATTTTCTGGGGCTCCGGCTTCTGGATGACTTTTTCTTCGTGGCTCTCGCTGCGCTGCCATTTCACAGCGGGATTAGGCGGTGTTTTCGTGATGCTTTGCTGGCGCTCGAAGTGTACGGTTTCCGTCTTATCCACAGGTCCCAGCTCAAAGTGTATGTTGTCTTTGAAAGGCGTGGCGGGCGGCGGGAAGTCTTCCTTTCCGTCGGACCCGAGTCTCTCTGTGCGGGAGCGACCGCGAACGGAGCCCGGTCGCGACAATCTACCGAGGGTTGCGCTGGCGTCCTCGGCTGCCTTCTCAAACTTCTTTATTTTGTCTCCAACTCCGTTAGACTCCTCGTTCTTTGCAATCTTATCTCTGTCCTCAACTTTCGAGCTACAGTTGGGAGTGTCAGCGCTACAGTTATCTATAGAGCCGTCGTTGCCCGCCGCGAGAGACAACTTCTCAGTCTTAGGAATCTCCTTACCGATCGAGTCTTCCCTTCTAATAACTTTGGGGGCGGGATTTTCTTCGTTTTTAGAATCGTTTCTCTTAATTTTGAAAGCGGACACAGGCGGCGAAGTGACGTCCTTCGGTGGCGAGGCGGTTTCGATTTTGTTCGCCCTAGCCGCCACAGAGTCCTCACCCTTTGAATCGGCTCGGCTAATTCTAATGGCCGATAGCGGAGGCAGCGTCGATTCCTTCCTCGGCGGCGCCACGGTTTTAAGCGGGGAAATCTCCTTACTCGGCGGTGCTCCAGTTTTGGGCGGGGAAACTTCCTTTCTCGGCGGTGTTACAGTTTTGGGCGGCGAGACCTCCTTCCTCAGCGGCACCACAGTTTTCGGCGGAGAAGCCTCCTTCAGCGAAACCCTTACCGGAGGGGAAGCCACCTTCTTCTTCGGGGACGCCGTCGGCGAGTCCTGGCGGGCCGCGTCCCTCTTCGCCTCGATATCTCGGCTGAGGAACGAGGAGTTCCGCACGTAGCACAGATCCGGGCCAGCCTCGACGGACGGCCGCTTGGCCTCGAGCTTCTGTTGCTCGCGGGCCGACGGAGGGCTCGTGAGTTTGTTCGTGCGGTCCGTTTTGATGGTGATTGCGATTGGCTCGCCGGCGGGGGCGCGGGCGGGAGCGGGGGCGGTTAGGGCGGGGGCAGTTAGGGCGGGGGCGTTGGGGTCGGGGGGCGGCAAACGCGGCGAGGCGCGGCGTCACGCGCGTGACTCCGTCCACTGGTCGTCGTCGTCGGAGTCGGAATCGGGCCCGGAGCTGGTGTCGCTCAGTTCGACGGCCACGCGCCTCGCCAGGATCGAGGCCACGTCGAGGAAAGCGGGCACCCCGCGAAGAGTGTCGTACCGGCCAGTGTTCTCGTCGCACCGCTTGTCCACCTTGCGTAGTTTTATGCCTGCAATTGAGAAATTAAATGTTATTCAAGATTGCGTCATGGTTTACGAACTATGGCAAGTTAATTTAAAACGCTAACAACATCTTTTTAATGGTCAATTGCATCCCTTTCAGATTTAATTAATGGTTTAAATAAAAAATATATGTAAAATGCATTTGTTTGAAAGACTTCATATTCATGGAGTTGCATTGTGTGGAAAGTTGAACTTTTCTGCACGATCTACCAACCCATGCAGATAACCTATGTTTTGAATTCTCATGTAACTAAAGTAAAAGTTCAGAGCAAGGAGTTTTTATAGTTTTCAAAAAACTCTTATTTAACAGCCAAAAATTGTTATGTTTTCAGTCAAAAGTATTATCTAGTAAATTAGAGATTTAATATTCTATTGATAAATTAAATACTTTGCCTATTTTCCCCTTTACCTTTCCCGTTTAGAAAGTCTTCGTATGTATATGTATTTCTTATAAAGTTTCGAACTTGTGTTGGAAATGTTGGAATATTTTATTAAATAAAATGACGAACTCAATAAAAGACTAATATACTATTTATCTGTATCACTGACCGTCCCGTATCGCCTTGAGCAGGTCCGAGCGCGGGTCCGGCTGGGGGTCGGCGGGGGGCCTCGGCGGCTTGAGCTTGGAGGCGCCTCGGGCCAGCGCCCCCGGGGATGGCGGCCGGGGGCGCTCCTCGCCGGCCTCTGCGGGGGGCGGCGACGGCGCGGGGGGCGCAGGGGGCGCGGGGGGCGCGGGAGGCGGGGGCGGCGGGACCAACGCCTCCGGCTCCTCCGACGACATCATGCCTGCGAGAAGATATTTAGGCTCAATAAGGTATCCTTAAAAAAATCAGTTGTTTTTAATTTTTGTTTTAGGATTTGCTTAAAATATATGAAACCTATTTCAATATATAATTTTTTAAAACTACTATTGGCCTCGTAATATTTTTTAAAGATTTTGTGTTATGAAGTCATCTATTGGGGTGTATGAGGAATTGCGCTTATTCTGTTACGCGTTGTATATAATTATATAAGCTTGAAACAAAAAGTTCTTGAATTATGATAGTTTTTGAAGAGGTGGTTTATATAATATATGCACGTACCGATGACGGCGTGCATGTGGTCGAGGTGGGCGTCGAGGGCGGTGCGGTGCGGGGGCGAGGCGCCGTTGACCAGCGGGCCCGGCAACTGCTCGCCCTCCGGCGGAGGCGGCGGTGGCGGCAAAGACGACCTTTGTCAACATTCACTCTTCATTCAGATAACAGTACATTACTGCAGCGGCCAGCAAGAGGCATTGACGATACGTAAGTCCATCAATGCCAAGTTGTGGCCAAGGCTTGTATAGTACTTTTCTCAAATTAAATTAAAACTAAGTACCTAGGCAGGTAGGTACGTAGTAGGTAGGCAGAACGTTTTATGCGAAAATAAAAAATAATTACTTTTCAAAATCAATGACGAACAACAATAATTTTTGTTTTTATTTTCAATAAACAGCTTTCTATTCGAAATTTAAATAAAACCTTTGTTACCTCCTTGGTTGCCATGTTTCAGAGTAAGAGATATGCTTTGTGGTCAAATGAGCCCACAGACCACTTAGCCCGCGGGCTAAGTTGACATTACGCGACGGATATGAGTTTATTAATAATAAGTACCTAATTTATTTGGCCGCTAAAACACGACAGATATGGATTTTCATACAACGTTTGCCGGCCGCTGCTGGCATGTATTTGGCCAGTACAGCAATTTCAAATAATCTCTAAGGTTGTCAAAATAATGCTCCAAAGTCCAAGCATGTTTGAGAAAAATAATATACCTACATGCCTTATCCCCGAGGGGGCAGAGATATTCGACTCGTGGAACCGTGGATAAACTGCCGATATAGCTTTTTCTCTAAAATGTAGCTTTTCTAACAACGCAAATTGTAAATAATCTCATATATAAAAATCTCGTGTCACGGTGTTTGTGGTTGAACTCCTCCAAAGCGACTCGACCGATTTTATATATTCAGTCAGAATTTATCGTTCAGATTTAACATTCAGTCAGAATTTATACTACATAAATATTTCTTATTATATAGCGCTGTATACCTGGTGGGGGTGTGGTTGTGATGCGGCGAGTCGGCCATGGGCGCGGGCGGGGCGGGGGGCGGCATGCTGGGCCGAGGCCTGCGCGGGGTGCCCGCCAAACTGCCGCCGTAGATGGGCTCGCCCACAGACCCGTATGGGCTCTCCTCGCCCATCACTGCAAACACCGGACTCGTGTTAGAAGCAGCTGGGTTATTGCCTACTAGCAGCGCACTGCGGTTTCACCCGCGTAGTTACTCAGGGATATTGTAGCATTCTAATGGTGAAAGAATTTTATAAAACAGTCCAGTAGTTTTTGAGTTTATTCGTAACAAACATACAAAAATACAAATCTTTCCTCTTTGTTGTATTTGTAGTAGATTATGTGTAGATTAGTGAAGATGTAGACATAGATTTAATACTTGGCATGATGACATACAACATAACAAACAGCGTTGAGGCATTTATGAGTACTTCACAAACACTGATTAGTTTTAAACTTCGAAAAACTTCTTTCTCTCGCAAGTCAATATCAAATTATTTCGAGACCAATAGCTATGTTAACCCTTTAACGGGCATAGGCAGTTTACATTTTTCATTGGTTTTGAATCTTATTTTAATTACATAGAGTTCAATTTATGGTCTTAACTATTAACCTTCTGCCTTATAAAGTGTTAAAACTCGTACCGTGTCCATTGCCGGTGATCCTGGGCTGTCTGGTTTGGTTCTCGATCTCGATGGAGTTCGGTCGAGCGGCCTGCGATGTAGGGGGCCTGTTCTGCGACGCGCGGTACACACCGTCCGTCACGTTCGTCGCTACAAACACAATAATAATAATAATCTCAAGCCTTTTATCCCCGAGGGGGTAGGCAGAGGTATTCCATTTCTGGAAACACCTAATTTTCCCGAGTAAATTTTTTGGACCCCTAAACGTGATAGGTAAGCCCATCGCCGGACCGGCAGCCTTATTGTCTAACTTTTATTTGCGGTCGCTTTAGATTATATCTTGTTCATTTTGCCATTTAAACAAGATGATATGTACTTCGGACGTCAAATTTCGTGATTTGCATGGAAGCCGTCCACAAATCCTCCGGAAGTAAATTGAGTGAACTAAAACGCTCTATTTGACAGTTTTGACAACTAAATTGGTATTGTGTAAGGAAAAATGACAGCTGGAACCGGCACGAAAGCGGTTGGGAACTGTCAGTTGAAATGGGTTGCAAATGTGCTGCCTTCTTCAATTTATTTCTCGTTTAATCAGCTAATTTACTGAAATAAAAAGAATGTGTGTAGTGTATTCCACGAATTAAAAGTGTAAAATGAATTCCTGGTGCCGATAATCAAGTTATTGTAGCTATTGTTATTCGGGAAATCAAAGTAACGTGATGTTCAAAACTTGCAAATTTTCTTTATATACGTGTTTGAAATCATAAAGCGAGATATCATTTCTTGCCCGGGAAAGGAAAATATCCCTGAAAGAACACCGGCATTCACCTGCGAAGATCACTCTGTGTTGCGATTGTTAATCACCGAGCTCACAATCCAAGTGTAGTGATTAGAGGTCAGTTGGGACTGATGTGATCATCAGTGGTCAAAAAAGTTGATAGGTATTACAGAACTCACTACGACTTAGGTACTTTACTTCCAATGTGTCTCATAAGATCAAAACTAAAGTATAGGTATTCCATTTTAAAAATAAGTCTAATAAAATGCAGCCCTATCCTCAAAGAGTTTGTCTGTTGTGTTGAGTGGCGGATTTGAAGTCTTAGCCGCCCTAGGCTCCAGGCCACGTAGTAAGTAGGAGCCGTCCCTTTCTCAATACCCATCATATGGACTACTGCCAATATAAAATAAGTAGGTATAATTTATACTATTTATTTACCTTTAGGTACGAAAGGTTTTGGAAACTTTTTTACCAGGAAAAACTATCTAATCCATAGTGATACGAACATAACTGTGTCTGTCTGTTTGAACTTATCGCTGAGCCACTCTTGATAAAATTTAAGGTTACAAAATATTACCGATATCACCAGGGAGGATATTGACAGATTTTTATTTTGAAATGTGAATAAAGTCACAAGCAAATATGTACTAACTTAAGTAGATAATAACGTTAGTATACTAAATCTATGGTAGATAATATAATCTTCTAGTCTCCTTATGTAGGAATTGTGTAGGAATTATTGTTATTAGTCCATAAACAAGAAAAACAATTCATTTAACTTACTATTTTATTTTTACTATGAAATCCCATTTACATAAGGTTATTAATAAATATGAAAGGAACAATGAAAGTTGACGAAGCAAAAGAAGTATGTAAGGATCGTAGCAAGTGGAAAGAAGTGGTCTCTGTCTACCCCTACGGGAAAGAGGCGTGATTATATGTATGTATGTATGTATTAATAAATATTATTAAAAATATTTAAATTTCTTACAGGTATACTCAAATTTCTCTAAGTGCGAAGGTGAATTCTGAATATAAATTGGAGTATCTTGGCAAGTCATAGATGAAGAAGACGCCTGACTGATAACCTTATCCTATAAATATAGGTACATATTGTTAAAGCTATATACTATAACATTATAATATTTAATTGATTGTTGTAAGTGTTTATTATTACCATTACCTTTTCAGCTAGCAGCGAGGTAGTATAAAAATTAGGTCATCTCCCAATTCATATTGGTATTTTGGTGACAATAGGACAGAATATTGAAACTAAAATAATAAAAAAATGTACTTTAATAAAATTAAAGATAAGGATTTAAATAGTTTATAATCTAACTAATCTATAAGTACTAACTAAAATGATTATAAACAGGCAAAGTTGTTTGTATTGTAGTCAAGCACTGATAGCCCAGTAGTGTAAGAGTCACTTCTCATTGGTGAGGCTTGGGTTCGAATCCTGGCATGTACCAATGAGAGAAAAGTTTACTTACATATTTATCTCTAGAGGTCAAGGAAATCATTGTGAGGAAACTCGGAGGTCCCAGATTTAATTTTAATTCACATGTAATAGACCCAATCCGGCTATGGGCTCACCACTTATCAAGTTATGCTCCAAAGAATATACTGGTGAAACATGGGTATTTCCAGAAATGGAATAACTCTTCCTACCCCCTCTGTGATAAAAAGCCAGAGCGTATTAAAGTTGTTATGTTTTAAAGATATAATAACCGTAACTAGTAGTCTAAAACTTAAGTTTAAAAATGCTTTTAGATAGCTAAATCATTCCCGAGTGACAAACCAAGTGGTTAAAGCTAGTCCTTGTTAAAATAAAAATTCTTTATCATACTATAGAAGAAAACGCCTGTCATTAAAGTTTAGCAACAAAAGTACCTTAACAATATTGCTATGACAATGTTCTCAGATAGATATGGCATACTGAATTCTAACAAAGTATTCTCATCTTAGCGATGAAAGGATCATAATTATATGTCATCAATAAAACACATACATATTTCATATTGATTTAATCAGAGGAGTGTATATGTATGTAATTATTTTAATAAATTTAAGATAGCTTCGGAGAAGTATTGTCATGTCTCTACTAATATTAAAAATGGGAATGTAACTCGTTGTTGTTACATAATATAAAAATAAATTAATTAGAAATTCGACAAACATATAATAACTTATAAATAATATTTTCATGTCAACATTAAATTAATTTAAGTCAATAAATTCACATAATATAGTATAATAATATTTTCCAACAAAAAGCATTTCACAAGATTTTTGAACACATTCACATAGTCAATTACCTTTTAATCTACCAGAAGACTAATAAACATTCTATAGAATGGTACCTCGCTCGCACTGCGAAACAATTGTCAATTTCGGGGAGATAGATTAAGGAATGCCAATTTTCTGCGGCATAGGCGCTTTTTTGTTTGATCTGAAGTTTCATGACAGGCTGAGTTACTTCCACATTTATAATATTAAGTAGAGATTTCATTATAGGTCCATCAAATGAAGCATCATATTATAAATAATCATTATTATCATTGACGGGCCTGTTGGCTCAGTCGGTAGTGACCCTGCCTTCTGAGCCGGAGGTCGCGGGTTCGATCCCCGCTCGAGGCCAACATTTGTGTGCGTGAATATGTCTGTTGGCTTCGTGTCTGGTCGTTTATTACTTATTTAAGTATTTATATCAGTTGTTTAGTACCCATAGTACAGGCCCTGCCTAGTTTGGGACTAAATAACCGTGTGTGAATTGTGTCCCACAATTTATAATTTATAATTATATAATGATACAGTAGAGACAGCACTTTGTAACGGAGGTATTAGTTAGGGGAGCCGCAGCAGTTGTGGAGACTGTTAGCGGGTTGACTGGAAGTAGTGCACCGAAGTATCCATGGAGAGTTGAGTTTCTTCCTTATGACACTAGAAAAATATGTAATTTTGTCAATTTAGAATTATTATTACTGACAAGATTATTAGTAACTCGGAGACAACATAAATAAAGTATGAGTAGGGAATATGTGGTTAAGTTTAACATAGCATCCATCATATCTATCAATCTTGACATGAATGGACTGAACTATAAATTTATGGAAACTACCAAATATCTAGTAGGGATAAAAGTAGTACATGGTTTGACTTATACTTTTCAGTTAATTTAGAAGCTGAAAAACTTGTAATTCTAATAATGATTAAGTACCTATCAAGATAATAAAGAAGATATTATATGTAGGTATATGATGGATTCATACCTTAGGTATTCATACACTTTTTGTATATAAGTTCGGTGTACGACTTGATGGACTATGAATACCTAGATGGTCCATGACAAATGTTATTTTTATGGCTAAGATTGAGCATGTTAGGTCTATACTAGTAAAAGGTCCATTAGGCATAAGACTCGTGCAAGTTTGGCATTGGTGGGAATACTTACTTTAGTCCAGTGCTCCGCAATATTTCTCCTGTTGATCTCAATACATTTCGCGTCCTTAACTCGTCCCACAACATTTTGATTGCAATTGCTGAGTTATATTCTTATTCTCAGTTAGTTGGCCGTTGTTGTTGTTACATCGGCCGGCACAATTTCTATACATTCCATCCTTGGAGTGATGAAATAAGAGTTTTACTTTGAAATCCAATCACGCATGTTCAGAATTACACTGAAAACAGCTGCATAATTAGTAGTATTTCTGTGTTTTTATCTAAAATTTAAGTTAACCTCAATCAACTTGTAAACAAACATTTGTTTTTTTAAATTGTTTTTTCTTTTTACTGGTGTGGCAAGTGCTATGGCTACCAAAAAATACTCTCGTAACACATTTTGGATGCTTTTGTAACACGATTGTGACAATTCATTATTCGTATGGATGCTTTGATATGAATAAAAGTCCAAATTTTGATCCATGATACACAAACTCATATAAAAAATATTTTACTTACCTTAATAGATGACAACTACATGTACGCAATATGTAGAAGTTCATAATTTGGCAACACAGTATGCTTTAAGCCATGTCTAAGGCATGCAATGTGTTAGGCAAAGCCTGCACACTATTAAAAAAAAAAAGACCGAGAAATTGCATTCACTTCGGTCATATAGTTGGAAGAAGATTCTATGAAAAATCCTTACACAATACCGTCAAACATGACACGATAGTATGGAGATGGATAAAGATAGAATCTAAAGCGACCGCAAATAAAAATTACACAATTAGGCCCCGGGTCTGTTACACATGCCTCAGAATTAGTTCTTGGACCTGTGGGTTTTCTTACGATGTTTTATTCACCGTCGAGCTAGTGATAAATACTCGTATGTACGAAAGTTTTTTTTACTTGTCAGTGAATCAGTCGATTTTCTAAAACCAAGGTTACCTAAGATTACCTAACAGACTATACAATTTCATGTTACGTGTTCTGATTGGTTGAAGAAAATCATAACGCTTTTCAACAAAGAGATTAAAATATAATAAGGCATAGAGGGGACAAAGCGACGAAAATTTGAAGTCAAAAGTTATTCCAAGTGGAATAAATCTAGTACAATTTCGACCGAATGACAGCTCGCGTTCATACTAACTGACATGACAAGGACATGATGCTTAGGCTTCAAAGTTTTGTATGAAAATATTCCCAATGCCCCCTCTATGCCCTATTATATTTAAATCTCTTTGCTTTTCAACAACCAATCAGAACATTTGACATCAGATTTATTATTTATTTATTTATTGTTTAGGTAATCAACAGCTTAATATTATTACAGCACATTTCTTAGTCTATTTTTTAATAGCTAAGCCAATAAAAGATCACCCTAAAGATTTAACAGTCTGTCATTTAATTTTAGAACTAAATAATAATATAATAATAATATAATCTCACGCCTTTCATCCCCGAGGGGGTAGGCAGAGGTATTCCATTACTGGATATACCCACATTTCACGAGATACATTGGACCCCTAAACGTGATAGGTGGTGAGCCCATCGCCGGACCGGGTCTATTTACACATGTCTCAGAATTAATTCTGAGACCTGCGGGTTTCCTCACGATGTTTTCCTTCACCGTCGAGCTAGTGATAAATATGTACGTAAGTTTTGAAAAACTCATTGGTACATGCCAGGATTCGAACCCGAGCCTCACTGATTTTCGGCCGGCTCTTTAACCGTCCAGGCTATCACTGCTCTTTTATTTTAGATAATTTTAGAACTCTTTCAGTAATTTCACAATAATTTTTTTCATAAAAAAAACTGGCAACGAAGTCTGTAATAAAAAATCCGACTTTCGAGTGTGGAATTAGCTCATCGAAAGAACTACCGAAAACTTCCCAATACTTTTCGGTTGAACTCACTCTGATATACGGGATCCGGGCGATACTGCTCGATGTTGTAGTGCCGCAGCTGGCTGGGCGCCATGATGTGCTCGCCGCGCTTCACCGCGTTGTCCTTCTGCTTCTCGCGCGTCGAGTTCAGAGCGCGGATGCGTCGCGTGCCTCGCCCGTCCGCGCCGCTGTTGGTGCGTGGCTGGCGGACCTGCGAAAAAACAACATTTAAATTTAGACAGTGTCTAAGTGTCATTTTTTAAGGCTAAAAACGGGACCCTATTACTAAGACTTCGCTGTCCGTCCGTCTGTGTGTCACCAGGCTGTATCTCAAGAACCGCGACAGCTAGACAGTATAACAAGAAATTCTAAAAACAAAATAAAATAAATATTTACTCCCATACAACAAAAGTGGTTTTTTGCCGTTTTTATAGATAACTAGCGACCCGTCCCGGCTTCCTCTTGTATCACTCTATCTATTAAAAAAAAACCGCATCAAAATCCGTTGCGTAGTTTTAAAGATTTAAGCATACATAGGGACAGAGAAAGCGACTTTGTTTTATACTATGTAGTGATGGTACGGAACCCTTCGTGCGCGAGTCCGATTCGCACTTGGCCGGCTTTTTCTTAGTACCGTTCTAAAATGATGCGTCCATATGTCTATCCATAGGTGGCGAGCCCACTCGTCAAGAGCACGTGGAGACACATTGGACTTTGTAACATTCTTATTACAATCGCCTTCGAGGTCAGGCTCGCACTACAAATGTGAACGCGCTTCATGTGCTCTTAACTGTCCATGTCAGGGGTCGAACCCGAGCCTTGAGAGAATGAGAAGCGGGCTCTTTAACCACTATCGACGGCTCTTGGATGATACAATATAAAATGTACTAAATATAAAATTTTGATGTCATAATTTTTAGTATTCAATTACCTTTCTTACTTTCCTATTTAAAAACATTGCTTTTATAGTATAATAAAAAAGTAAAAACATTGTTAGAAATGTTTTGAGATAAAAAAATCACAATTAAATAATCTCACGCCTTTTTATCCCCGAGGGGGCAGGCAGAGGTATTCCATCTCTGTAAATACCCACTTTTCACTATAAATAATGTATTAACGAATTTAAGTTCTACACAATGATTCTAAAAAAAATACGTTCTACAAATGGCATACCTTCTTCCCCCTGTCGTGTTGGATACGTTCGGTGTCCTGCAGCATCTCCCTCCGCCACAGCTCGAAGAAGTAATCTGGGTCCGTGTAGAACTTTCTAGCGTCGCGTCCGTCGTCTCGGAACTCGTTGAGCCTCTCCAACGGCGGCGGACGGTCGCAGCGCGCGTACGTCGCCAGCATCGCCGACGGCATCGAGTTCCGCGAGAACAACTGCTGTTGGAACGTGCGCGCCGAACGGAATGCCTTCCGCATTTGGATGTCTTGGAGGGACACTGAAAAAAAGTATTGTTATTAATTTTCATACATACATACCTACAATATGCTCACGCCTTTTTCCCGAAGGGGTACGATCCTGGCCTCTCGCGCCTCATCCGTATCCATCAATCGGTTCATTCACACATGCTCGTCGGTTTCGGATACTCTTTATCTGGCTTTTCTTAAATACATATATACATACTCGTATATACTTATTTTCGTTGGGCAAATAGTTACCACCATATATTGAACTCTATGTAATTGAAATAAGATTCAAAACCAATGAAAATTTAAACTGCCTATGCCCATAAAGGGTTAAGTCATGTCAGATTGGATGGCTTGAAAAATTCTGACAGTTAGGTGACCTGTGGCCTAACAATATCTCTCATTCCGCGTCGGAAATTATAGCCCATAGGTCCTTATGTGTGAGGAAAGACCCTTAGCTCAACAGTGGGCTGTTACGGGTTCATGATGATTTATTTATTTATAATTATGCCTCTTAATTAACAGAGCAGAGAACAGTGATAGTGATATGGTTAAAGAGCTCGCTTTCCATGCGTGAGGCTCGGGTAATAATCTGGCGACGACATGTACCAATAAGTTTTTCAAAAATCTACATGGATATCTATCACTAGCCATTTCAATTTATATCGATAGATTGAGTAAGTTTTCTTAATAAATCTGCGCCAACCCTAAATAATAGGAAAGACAAAGGAATTAAGACGATCAGCCTAAGTAAGCACCGTCGTTGCGTCATTCTAGCAAATAATTGTATTACCTATCCTCCAATAATATCTTTCAAAATGAGGAAAACATTGTTTAAAATGATTATGGCAGCATTTAAAATAGGTTAGCAAATTATTAATTGAAAATAATGACTAACCCATACAGGTTGACAGAGTAGGAAATATATAATAATATTAATACGTCCTCTAAAAGTTTTCCTCTAATAATTTCTATGTTAGTTTCGAAATACTAAGTGGTACAGGTCCGAAATACAATGTCTTTACGATATAATCGGTCAGGTAACGATTCTGAGACATAATAGGATTATCTATTGTCCTCGTCTGCCCGACCTGCTGCTTGACCGGTAATATAATATTAGGAATTATGTGAATCAATAACTATTTCAGGCAAGGCGAGATCACATCGTACTAGAGTGTTCATATACAAAATATAAAACTTTATTTATATATTTTTTCTGCCTGTTGGCTGTTGCTAGTGACAGTAGTGACCCTGCTATAAACATATAAAATGCTCTATACCCTAGCATATTTAAATCTCTTTTGAATGTATGTATACATCTATTTACAAGTGAAACAGTATCAGCTTGACGGTGAAGGATCACATCGTGAGGAAACCCGCGGGCCCCAGAATTAATTCTGAGGCATGTGTAACAGACCCGGTCCGGCGATGGGCTCTCGACCTATCACGTTTAGGGGTCGAATTATCTGCAGGGGTTTTCCAGAAATGTAATACCTCTGCCTTCCCCTCGGGGATAAAAGGCGTGAGATAATTTATTTATTTTATTTTTGAAACAGTATCACGTTTAGGGGTAAAAAAGAAATATGGAGAAACGTGAGTATTTCCGCCTATTACTTCGGAGAACGAGCATATTTATTTATTTTATTTCTAAAATGGCGCTAGTTTCGAGCTGCCAGTATCTTAGGTTTACAATAGACGATAGGCTTGCAGATTATTATTGAAAGAGATTCGTACCTTCCTCCACTCCGGAGTCGAGCTGCGTGACCTTGACGGCCAGCCGGTCGATCCGGGCCTGCAGCACGTTGGTGCGCTCCGCCAGGTTTGTGGCTTCCCGCGTCAGCTCGCCAAACATGTCCTCCGCATGTTTAGACAGCGACGACAGCTGTCTGTAATGGAGTACAGACTATATTAAGAACTACGGTTGCCTCTATGTGAATAGGAACTACGTGTGTTTCAGGGATGAAAAGCCTGTCCTTTCTTAAGATGGATCGTCGGCCATTTTGCAAAATGTAACCACTTCTCAACGCGGCCCCCCCATCAACTGCATAGCGAAAACCGCTTAGAAAATCTGTTCCGGAGCGTGGCGGTGCGAGTATTGTACGTAGTTAGTTACCCTACTGCCATTGAGCACAGTAAATTTACTGTGCTCAATGGCGGCTATTTTTCACAAATGTCATCAATAAAGTACATTATGTCAGTGTCAAACAGGGCGTACTATCAGTAAAAGTTGTGCCTGATACCCTTAAGTGTAATTTTTGCAAGCGGGTATCTTTTTCACCCCGTAGCGACAAAGCCCTCTCTTATAGTGAAAATGACAAATAAAGTGTTCCTTTCATGTTTATGACCAGTTAGTGTAGAGTGTCGAGAATGGATCAAAAACTGTTTTATTGTTTAACTCTCAAAACATGAGCTTTACGAATGGATCAAAAACAAAAACTGTTTTATTGTCTACTGATTGTTTAACTCTAAAAATTTGAACTTTCAAGAGAAGTCTTCTATATTGTATCAGGCTCAACGTTTGTCTAATTAAAAAGAGCTGCCCTTGAGTTTCTTGCTGGTTCTTCTTCGGTGGAGATGGGCTTCTGTTTACATTTAGCTAATCTTCAGGGACGAGTTTAGAGTGCTTTGCTATTAGACTATTGACTTTTCAAAGTGCAATTTTTAATTACCCACAGAATATAAAAACATTTTTTTTTTCTAAGGTACCTGACAGTGTTGGCGAGCGTCCCATTGGTAACGGCCTCGAGCTCAGAGGGCACGGAGATCCTCTCTGGGATGGTGCCCCGCGCCACGCAGACCGGCTCCACGCAGCGCTTCGGCAGCGGCATGGCTGCGCGCGCACGTGGCTACCTCGTCAGCATTACTGGAAACAAAAAAATATAGTATAGGCAACGGTCTTTGAAAATCCAGCCTAAAATATCACTAGTGGCATGGCGACGTTGTCTTGTCAAGTTGTCACAGATAACAGCGCCTGAATCTAAATCTCATCCATGGACCCAACCAACATTTTTTGTATCAACATCGGTCCAGCATTTTTGGAGTTTATGCGAGCCTAACGAACGGCTATTGTTTTTTAGAATCTCTACGTAATTTTTTTTAAAAAAAAACGGTATTAAATCTTTTTTCCCACTGCACAAGGGGGAGGGTATATTTTCGTTTTATTTCATTTCATCGATTGGTGAAGTATACAAAGACAATATGGCGGTCCTGCTCCTGTGTGATTATAACTGTGAGGTGTTGTTAGAGTTTTCTTAATCTCTGGAGATACATTTCTTCAGAAGGATGGCAATGTTTTAAATATTTTCAAGGCCTTTTACAAGTATTCCTATTTTTTAATGTTCCAACTGTTGAGAAACAGTTTCAAGTTGAAAAATCCCCAGTAATATGAACTGAAACAACAAATATGTATACCTTGTGATATTTTTATCCCGAACACACAGTTCCCTCATCACAGTATACACAGCAGCGGTACCACGGGTCAAGGCTACCTAGATATCATCACTTAACAAATATTTCCGATATTATTGCTTCCTTATAGATAAAACGAAGAATTCTACTATTTTCCACTTGTAGTACTGTACTACGTGGAGACCTTCGCGCTGACGTTTATCGATTCAACAGCTGTTATTTATTATGCGGTACGAAGACATAGTAACGAATAGTTGCATACGATCCGTTTAGTTAAATCATTTATTGTACAATGTACATCCATAATTATTATACATGACACATTTACAATATAAGTAGTACATTAATACACATTATGGACCCTGCTAAAGGGCATGGTATATTTTGGGAGAGAAGGTTAATTGAATATGTAGTTAAAAATATTATTATCTTTTAATGCAGTTGCACGCAAATTGTACGTTTAGTCTACCTACACGTATCTACTCTTAATATTATAAAGAGGAAATATTATCTTTTTTGTTTGTATTGAATAGGCTTCGACCTATTAACTACTGGACCTATTTCCAAAATTCTTTCACCAATGGAAAGCTTAATTTTCTGGGAGTAACTTGGGCTATAGTTTTCTCACGGGAGAAAAGATTTGTCTGTTTGTTTGTAATGGATACGCTTTGAAACTACGAGACCGATCTAAAAATTCTTTGTCTAATGAAAATTTTCCTTATCTGGGAGTAACTTTAGCTATAATTTTCCCACGGGAACGGGACTTGCTCGGGTGAAATCACCAAATACAAAAACAGGACCACATATCAAAATATTTTGTACAATAAACAATAATAGTGACAATTTAATATAATAGACGTTTATAATATTAGTCGGATATGCATGCATTGTCTATCGACTAAGTCAAAAATATATTATTTTCTGTAGGTATTAGTGCCTACACTTAGGTACACTTAGAAACGTCAATAGTCTAATAACAAGGCACTCTAAACTCGTCCATGAAGATTGGCTAAATGTAAACAGCAGCCTATCTCCACCGACGAGTTGCTGGTTCCAAATACAGTACTCCGAGAAGAACCAGCCAGAAACTCAAGGGCAGCTGTTATAATCTGATGTCTTACATGTCTCGCCCAGTCAAACAGCCGAAGACTGATTAGACAGATGTGGTAACGGCCATCATTAGTTAACCATACTGTAACTGACCACAAAACGCAGCTACTCATCAAAATATCATGCAGAGCTGGCTTTTTCCGGCTTTTCGCCGCTCGCCGTCGCAGTTTCTTGTAATTATGAGCCATTAAGCCATGCAACGGCTTGTGCGTGACGCTCGCGTGGAAGTGAAGCTGTTCCGTTATCTGGGTTACCTGTTAGTCGGTAATAAATATGATAACGTCCAATGGTCAGGCTCACTTACTTCCCTGTGTTTTCTGATGGTCTCGAGACTCGAATCAATCGGAAATTTCCGTAGTATAAGCGGAATTTTGCATTTGAATAGTGATGCCTACATAGTTTCATAAAGTTTTGATTATCACTACATAAGTCGCTTTCTCTGTCCCTATATCCCTATGTATGCTTAAATCTTTAAAACTACGCAACGGATTTTGATGTTCTTTTTAATAGATAGTGATTCAAGAGGAAGGTTTTAGTATAAGCATTGCACCCGTGCGAAGTCGGGGCGGGTCGCTCGTGTTACATAAAAACCTATACTTCTTAGGTTAGCGTATCTTAAGCCTTATTCCGAGGTTAAATCGCGTAATCTCTAAGGATCATTTCGTTAAACGTCCAAAATTATAAAGTTCTTTCGATTCATCCTAGGAATAACTATTGGTTTGAGTTTCGGAATAAGCCTTATTGTTTGTTGTTCGAATACGGCATTAGTTAGATGCAGGATTGAAAAAATCAATACCGTTCAAAACAGGTTCACTAATACGTCGCGCAGACGAATTTTATATAGCTGCAGATTTTTTAATCTTCGTTAGGTCAACAAATTACATTCATACATAATCTCACGCTTATTTCCCATTGGGATAGACTGCCACTTGCTATGAACCAGGCAGAATCCCTCGTGCTTCATCCACATCCATCAAACGATTTATGCATGCTCGTCGGTTTCGGGTACTCTTTATCTTTAACAAATAACATCATTGCAAATGTACATATTTCACGCATTCAACCAAGCCCATCATTTCGATCCATTGCGGCGTATTCTTGAATGGCAAGGGTTACAAAATGTCAGTGCCATTAGATTGGCGATGCCAAATCGAAACAATGCGATTGAGCACTCGCTTCGCAATACAATACCTATCGATACAATTTAATAATGGCCTCCCGAGTTTGAATCAATCTATACGTTTAATAAAATTGTAACTGGCCAATATCTCTACATTTGAGATATTTAAACAGACTTAATATGTGGGTGGTGCCAATAACATCAATAGAAGCCAACACTATAATTTTTTGATATTGTATAAATTTTTCGCCTGTTACCTATGTTTTGTACCAAATTAAATGTGGTGTTCACAGTTGTATTTCTGCTGGTGTAACTTAAAATCATCTTGATATTTCATCTTGTACGTCACCTAGAAGCTGAGTTAATAATAAATAAAATAATAAGTTAGTTCTTTTATTTATTTGCATGTCACATGGTGACTTCTGTTAGTTTTTTTTTTATTATTAGTTTATTTACTTAATTTTAGGAAGACCTACAGCTATAATAATAAAACTGAGCAAAGAATTGAGATATGAGGAAACCAATTACAAGTACGAGTTATCTATCATACATATTTTTTAACTGGGTCAGTACAGGGGCGAAGTCGCGGGCGTCCTCCCAGTATTTAATAACAATGACATGACGCCATACATTGTTTTGGCCTCGAACTTCAATCATATTTTGGTAAAGGAAATCAAATCACGTTGAAATGAAAATATACTGGTAGCAATTTATGATTGTGGAGTCTATAACACGTTTTGCTAGGTATTACATAAAGATATAAGAAAGAAATTTCATATGTTTAACATGCTCATTTACAATAACATCCAAAAATTGAAGTATCGTGGTTTTTATTTATTTGTAAGTAAATAAATTGTGGGACACATTTCACACACGGTTATTTAGTCCCAAACTAGGCAGGGCCTGTACTATGGGTACTAAACAACATCTATATCTATATATAATAATCTATACATATAATAAAACTCTAACGGGGCCGTGTCTGTACATTAAATATTTTTTGAAAATTTTAATGGTAGCGTATATAGTTATCGATATAGATACCAAAACACAAATTTTTGGAATTTTTGTCTGTCTGTCTGTCTGTCTGTCTGTCTGTCTGTCTGTCTGTCTGTCTGTCTGTCTGTCTGGTTGTGCACGCATCACTCAAAAACTACTGGACGGATTTTGATGAAATTTGGTATGGAGATAACTGAGTACCCGGGTCAACATCTAGGGTACTTTTTATTCCAGGAAAATATCTCATTCCCACGGGAAAATATAAAAACTGCTTAAAAAGAGAAATACGTACTACTCCGAAACGATTACACATAGAAACTTGAAAAATAGTATGAAGGTGTCTGATATGTCATAGGAAATTGGTATAAAGGGATTTTTGGAAATTCCCACGGGAACGGGAATAAACGGAATCCGCGCGGGCAACGCCGCGGGGCATCCGCTAGTAATATAATAAAACTCTAACGGCGGAGCAGTGATAGCCCAGACGGTTCAAGAGCCGGCCGAAAATCAGTGAGGCTCGGGTTCGAATCCTGGCATGTACCAATGAGTTTTTCAAAGACTTACGTACATTATTATCACTAGCTCGACGGTGAAGGAAAACATCGTGAGCAAACCCGCAGGTCTCAGAATTAATTCTGAGACATGTGTAAACAGACCCGGTCCGGCGATGGGCTCACCACCTATCACGTTTAGGGGTCCAATATTTCTCGTGATATGTGGGTATATCCAGTAATGGAATACCTCTGCCTACCCCCTCGGGGATAAAAAAAAAGGCGTGAGATTATATTATTTATTATTATTATTATCTAACGGGGCCGTGTCTGTACATTAAATATTTTTTGAAAATTTTAACGGTAGTGTATATAGTTATCGATATAGATACCGAAACACCAATTTTTGGAATTTTTGTCTGTCTGTCTGTCTGTCTGTCTGGTTGTGCACGCATCACTCAAAAACTACTGAACGGATTTTGATGAAATTTGGTATGGAGATAACTGAGTACCCGGGTCAACATCTAGGGTACTTTTTATTCCAGGAAAATATCTCATTCCCACGGGAAAATATAAAAACTGGTTAAAAAGAGAAATACGTACTACTCCGAAACGATAACACCTAGAAACTTGAAAAATGGTATGAAGGTGTCTGATATGTCATAGAAAATTGGTATGAAGGGATTTTTGGAAATTCCCACGGGAACGGGAATAAACTAAATCCAAGCGGGAAAACGCCGGTGGGCACCCGATATTTGAAATATGGTATGTAGGTGTTTTAAATATGTCGTAGGCAACCAATATGAAGGGATTTTGGGAAATTTCCACGGGAACGGGAATAAACGGAATCCGCGCGGGCAACGCCGCTGGGCATCCGCTAGTCTATACATATAATAAAACTCTAACAGGGCCGTGTCTGTACATTAAATATTTTTGGAAAATTTTAACGGTAGTGTATATAGTTATCGATATAGATACTGAAACACCAATTTTTGGAATTTTTGTCTGTCTGTCTGTCTGTCTGTCTGGTTGTGCACGCATCACTCAAAAACTACTGGACGGATTTTGATGAAATTTGGTATGGAGATAACTGAGTACCCGCGTCAACATCTAGGGTACTTTTTATTCCAGGAAAATATCTCATTCCCACGAGAAAATAAAAAAACTGGTTAAAAAGAGAAATATGTACTGCTCCGAAACGATAACACCTAGAAACTTGAAAAATGGTATGAAGGTGTCTGATATGTCATAGAAAATTGGTATGAAGGGATTTTTGGAAATTCCCACGGGAACGGGAATAAACTAAATCCAAGCGGGAAAACGCCGCTGGGCACCCGCTATTTGAAATATGGTATGTAGGTGTCTTAAGTATGTCGTAAGCAACCACTATGAAGGGATTTTCGGAATTTCCCACGGGAACGGGAATAAACTAAATCCAAGCGGGAAAACGCCGCTGGGCATCCGCTATTTGAAATATAGTATGTAGGTGTCTTAAATATGTCGTAGGCAACTACTATGAAGGGATTTTCGGAAATTCCCACGGGAACAGGAATAAACGGAATCTTAAATAAATATGAAACGACCAGACACGAAGCCAACAGACATGTTCATGCACACAAATGTTAGTGTGTCAGATATTAGATATTTACAAATCAATAAAATGATGTTGCAGACTCCGGTCATTCTAATAAGACGCAATACAAAGCAATGACATCAGTCATTCGATGGAATAGTGTTAGACATACTTTTGCTTTACTCTGAGCTGTATATTGGTTGTTTGTAGGTACATATTTGAAGTTTATTTTCATTTTTTGAATTATATTATCATCACCCCTTTGTACAATAACTCACTGGATAAATACCTAATGTCATCGCACGTTTCATTGTTTGCTATGAACATTATAAAAAAAACTGAACTCAGCACATAATTGAGTTCGTAAATTCTGATAATGAGTATTATCGATTATCTATTCTAAAAATGATTAAACCGTTCGTGGAATTATCATAATTCTAAGCCAATAGAAATAATCGATTAGTCTAAACGTACTTGCGAACAATAGGCTCACATAATAACGAGTAGCGTTTAAAAAACGCTAACGGTATATTCACACAACACATTTTCCCACGCTCGGGTCAAATATGTACCAAAGTAATTATCAAATGCTTACGAATCAGAAAGTAAGTTAAACAATCGATGTTAAAAAAAACTACTTCAACGAATACTACAAAAATACATAGGAATTGAAAACCTCTTCCTTTTTCGAATTCGGTTACACAAGAATTATCGAAATCGGTTGGCGTGATATTGAGTTATTCGTTCATTTGTCGCGCACTACATAATGCAAATTTAAGACTTATAGGGTTTTCTCGTGGATGCCATTGTGAGAAATGGACGAAAATAAAATGGGACCAATCTGGAAGCACCAGCTTTTCGGTTCACCCAGTGGAAAGTTCTGAGGTAACAAACATAAAAAAAACATACAGTCGAATTGATAACCTCCTCCTTTTTTGAAGTCGGTTAAAAATCGACTTCATTCGGAATTCGGAATCGAAAGTGCACCAAATCATACAATGTCGAATTATGAATGCATGAGAGTAAAAGTGGCCGAATACTTGAAAACAATGAACCAGAAAACTGAGATAAAAGAATATTAATTGTGACAAATCGACTGACAAGAAACTGCTACAGCAGATTTACTTGTCTATAATTTCTTTTTCAACCAGTAATTTTCCACAACCTTAAAAATCTACTTTTAAAAGATTAATACAGCTTATGGAGATGAAGAGGAATACCACACTCAAAATCAGTCAAATCGTTTAGGATCCAGAAGTTCACAAATTCAAAATTGTTTTCTGACCTTACTACATAACCCAGAACCTCTTCCACAACTACCTAAGACATCAAGGGGATCTTAAGAACATATTTTTATCATTAAATTATAGCCATCAATGCGAACATTCTTTAGACTACGTCAAAGGAAAAGTGATAAAACATAGGCTATTCGAAAGACAAAGTTTCCTCGTCTTCTCGTTAGGTAAAAACTATCATGTCTACATGTCCATACTTTATTCGCGACATTCAAGACATGTACGCATGCGTCTGAGTATAATTTCTTTTGGGGTCATTCACCGATTGTCATTTGCCTAAAATTCTGGTCATGCTAATATCATCGCTTATCTATAATCAAATTAATAATGAGGTGATCAAATTCAAATAGCCAATGGTCTGTCTGCGAGCAACACAAATTATGATAAAGTCGTGCCATCTTTTACAGAGCAGTGAATTTGGTTTTTTTACGCCCTCTCAATCACAGAATTGTAATCATTATAACTAAAAACAAACAAAAACAGAATAATCATAAGAACTGATCGATAGACAAGGACCAAAACAGTTTGAGCAATGCAACGGTCACACACACATAAATTAGGGGTAATTTTAGAAAACAATTTATTTTTAATAGCGGTTACGTAGGTGAACACTAGATGAAAAAAATAAATTAAATTTTCTAAATATGATCATAGGTTTCGTAATTTTCGGGAAGCCATAGGGATCTAGTTTCGCTGCATCTGTTCGCCATTTTGTTTATTAAAACATAACAACAAACAAACTTTAAGCACTGTTATACAATTTTAGAATGTCACTTATGCAAATAAATTATCAAAACTCTCTCCGGCGCAATAACCCTCTGACTTTGGCAAAGGACATTAAATCTCTAATGTATCCACTGGCCTCAGGGACTCTGCATACACATGCTCGAGTTACTCACACAGAATTCCATTAATATTAAACTATGTTGACTAGGTCTGCTGTACTATCTATTTAATAGTACGTGCTTATTTTTACGCTGTTATAATGTTATAGTCTAAAAAAATTACAAGAAACAATAATTTATCAAAATATTGTGTAAGTTGCATTTTTCGAATACGGGAATAAAATATACCCTATGTCACGCGGGGATATTCTAGCTTTCCGTTGGTAAAAGAATTTTTAAAATCGGTTCATTAGTTTTTGAGTTTATTAGTAACAAACATACAACAATACGAAAATTCAAATCTTTCCTCTTTATAATATTAGTATAGATAAATACACCGCCGTTTTCAGATGACTATGACTTTTTAAAGGTTTTACAATATTTTGGTACGTCCTTTGATTTGGTCAAGTGTGCGAATCTAATATTAAATTTCCTTTACATTTTACATTAACTACACTGACGTTATCATCATCACCATCCTGTAACAGCTCACTGCTAATCTGCGAGTCTTTCCCATAATATGAGGAAGTAGGTGTTAGATTGTTCAATGTAATAAAATATACTAACACTTTTCTTGTATCTACACTAATATTATAAACAAGATTTATTGATATTTTGGTATGTTTGTAACGAATAAACTCAAAGACTACCGACAGATTTTAAAATTCTTTCACCAATGGAAAGCTACATTATCACGGTGTAACATAGGCTATATTTTATTCCCGTATTCCCGCGGGAACGGGAAGTACGCGGGTGAAACCGCCGGGCGCTGCTAGTCTTCTATAAAAGAAGAAACTGACTGATCGAACAACGCATAGCCAAGACCGCGTGGTCTAGAAGCTTGAGATTTTGGACAACGGTTTCTTAAATAACGTAAGGGAGCAATTAGACGGGATTTTAGGAAATTCCCACGGGAATGGGAATTCAGGATCCACAGCAGGCAGGCACAAGTAAAATAGTAAAGATGTAGGGTAATCTGTAGGTACAATGCAACGAGTGCAAGCTTTGCATATAATATAGCGGACGTGGCCGGCTTCTAAATAAGGGATTGACATCACCAGCTATTACGTCTCACGTCTCTAGTTGCCTAATGTGACCGGCTTTGAACCATGACCTAACAAATTTGTCCGTAACGCTATTTAGCCTTGGTAACAAATAAAGTCAACCAAAGACGTTTAAAGAAAAACTTTATGTCCTAGAATGATTTTCTTCCAACCTCTTTGAAGTCAACATACATGATTATTTAAATAATATTCTAATAAATAACCATGGATGCAAATATGCAAGTGCTTCAGTCAGAAAATAAAAATATTTATTTTCACAAAAACTATGACATGACAATCCTCTCCAAAGCCCCCCGAAAACTCTGTATAACAAAAAAAGATCATAACCTAAATTTTGCTAAAAATATACATTTATAGAAAAAAACTCTAATATAGGCATGACGAATTGTTTCACGGTTATTGCGAGGTGAAAAACAATGGTAGTATAGAATATTCAATTGCTTTTGTTCGCATTCTGGGATGAAAAGTAGCTTATCTCCATTCTCAAGATACAAGCCATCTCAATCTCCTTGACAAATTTGGTTGAGACAAGATCAGCGGTGTAGCCGAGAAAAGGTACAGAGTTAAATACTTTCGCATTTGTAGTATTAGGGATCGCCCCAGAAGGACGTTCACGGATCAAATTAGTGTCGTCCTTCAAAAAGCTGGGGTCCGGAGTGCGAATAATAAAAGAGCGTGCATGAAAAGGCTTATGGATGTGAAGGAAGCGAAAGAAGTATGCAGAGAACGAACAAAGTGGCGATCCATCGTCTCTGCCTACCTCTGTGGAAAGAAGGTGTGAGCTGTATGTATGAATGTATGTTGCTTGTGGGATGGTATTTATAAAACCTACTTTCCAGATGGATCTCCAAAATTACCGTACAAGTGCTTTGCTAAGCGCTAAAACCAGACCAACTGTTTACTAAATACTTGAAACTGAGGTTATTTTAGTATCGAGTAATTCGCAGTGCAAGCGGCGGTGATGTCAGCCACGCATCCTGCCTTTGATAAGATAATCCTGGCGAAATATTTCGAAAATTAGGTTAAATTATACATTCGAGTATCTACATGTCAACGAACGGCTTAATCTGCAAGCCAATTCTATGTTTAGCGAATTTGACTTTTAGCTTATTTAGATGATATTTTTTGTCCACAACAACGAATGTATAGGAATGATTTATTTAGTGTAATTTAGTGTCTGCAGGTGGGAGTCTGAGTTATAACATTATTATTATTTATATTTTAAATTATTCTATGAGTGTCTCCAAGAGATATTTCATAGTAGGTACTTATATCGAATTTCATATTAGTAATCTATCTATAGGTATACTAGATGATTAAAGGTAGTGAAGTCTTTTTCCATGGTAAACGGGTCATGACGAAATGTGACAGGAGTACATCTTGAGGCAGGACACATATCCTACTTTACATTCGTGGAAGAGGCAAAAGATAGTGGATTATATATTTTTTAACATTAGGGGACTATAAAATAGATACAATGAACTTGTTAGGAAGAATAAAAATTTCTATCTGATAATTTCATACATCGTTTTACCAGTTTTACCAGCTTAGGGTACAACATAAAACAAAGTTTTATCATCAAGCTATGTCAGCAGCGGATGACCTAAACAACGACAACAGGTACATATAGCTGAGCTCTGACGTACCTAGCTTGTTAAAGAATGAACAAACCAATCACCTTCGAGACATTTTTGGCAGCGGGTAAACGGTCGGGCAGACAGCGCGGCGACGCATATAAGCGGGAGACCTGGGAGCACCGAAGAGGGTAATTGACACATCCGGGCCTAAGGATATTAAAGTAAGGATGAGTTATATTCATACTGCTTGCGTTGATCCCCTACGAGTGTGCTACAACATGTACATACAGCATACTTACTTCTTAGCGTATTTATAGGATACAACAATGACAGGGAAAGATGATACAGAACGAATAATAAAGAAAAAGAGAGCTATCTGTTAAGTGTTGCGCTTAAAATACGACTTGAAATACAATGAGACTAAATAAAATGTGGTTAATTAACTACATTTGTCGGCCTCATTTTCTGTGCTCTAGTAACATATCTACGTCTTTCTATTATCCGGGCCATGTTGGCTCACTGCGGTGTTGATCTGACCTTTGCACTGGAACTCGACGTTCCTTAGTTTTAAGTGAACAAAGGAGATGAGATGCGATTACCCATTTCATTGAGATGGATGGACGAGCTGAGCAGGTACAGTGGTGGTCAGATAATTAGAAACACTTCTTATGAATAAGGAAAGTATAACTTCAACGTACAAATGTTCGTAAAAAATATACACATTCAATAATTAATAATTATGCAATAATATAACCACTCAAATAAAAAACTCATTAAATGCATAAAATATAAAACATATGTTATTTTTAATTACAAAATGAGTCTTACACATGTAGGAGTTTATTTTCTGTAACTTGCCGCTTGGACGCATAATTAGAAACATTTAAAAAAAGTATCCATAACTCATTCTTTTTTTAGAAATTGGAGAATAACATTTTTTTCTTGGCTTTTTCTATTATTGTAGCGGCAATTCAAAATTTAATCTGAATTTTATTTTGTTCAAAATGGGCCAAAAAAAAAAGATGTATCGCGTCAACTAGGCAAATCATTGTTTATTTACGTATAGATCATATGTGGGCGTACAGAAGAATAGCTGAGCACTTAAATTGTTCTGTAAAGAAAGTTTTTAATGCAATTGATCATTACAAAACACATGGAACTGTTGAAAAAATGTTCTTAGAAAGGCGCGGCAAAGAAAAACATTTCCCAGAGAAGATAAGTTGTTGTTAGTGTTTCTAAAAAAGACCCAATTAAAGGCTCCAACCAGATTATAAATGAACTTTTTTCGCCTGATGACCCGAGAAACATCTCGCCAAGATTGATACGCCGAAGATTAGTAGAAGCTAAATTGTTTGATAGAATCTTTCGAAAGGTACCGCTTCTTACCAAGCAGCACCGAGAGAAGCGATTATTATTCGCTAAAAAAATATGTTAATTGAACGGTACAAGAATGGAAAAAAGTGTTATTTTTAGATGAAACAAAAATAAATATGGTAAATTCCGACGCAAAGCGCTATGTTAGACGTCCTGTAAACAATGATTTTAATTATAAATACACAAGGAGTATAGTCAAGGACGGTGGCAGTAAGATTAAAGTTTGGGGGTGTTTTTCCGGATATGGAGTTGGACCCGTTCGGAAGATTGAAGGTACAATGGATCAATGGCAATACTAAAATATCTTAGAGCACACAATGATTCCATACTCGGACGATCATTTGCCTGTAACCTGGATCTTTCAGCATGACAATGACCTTAAACACACGCCCAATAGCGTCAAATGTTTCCTTAGCAAACAGCGTATATCCAGTTTAGACTAGCCAGCAAATCGTCCGGATTTAATCCCGATAGAAAATCTCTGGTTTATTGTTAAAAAGAAAGTCTCAAACAAACGTAACACCAGTCAAAACGAACTAAATGAAGCATTTTTTGAAGCATGGAATTAAATCCCCCTAGAAAATTTTACGAAATTGATTGAATCAAAATGCCACGTCGTTGCAGTGCTGTTATTGGCATTAAGGGATACTCCACTTAATATTAATTATAACTATTGATAGGTTTGGGATAGTAGCTATTTCTTAAATAACAATACTAATTACTAATACTTTAAAAAAAAAAATTTATACTTTTTTGTTGTTGTTTCTAATTAGTTGACCATTATTGTTTATAACTTAAAATTGGTTTAAATGTTTGTCATTGTAATGTAATATTGAAACTGCCCTTGTGCAATGGAATTTATATTGTTTTTCTAATCAATGATAAATCGTTGAACATATTGTTGTCCTATTTATTGTTTATTTTCAAAATAAAAACGATTGCGGAGAAGTATCTTACATAATGTCAAGGACCGTTGGCAGTGTTTCTAATTATCTGACCACCACTGTATATCAACCATAAGAACTAGAGAGGAGAGAATGCCATTGCTTATCCTACTTTAATATTTTTTATTATACATGGGAAAGTATTTTCGTTGGTTTCTCCTTCTAAATGAAGCAACACATCGTTCTCATTTTTTTGCTTAGAGATAGTTGGAGGACCAACAAGTGACGTTGGCTACGTTGTGGCGAAACTTGGACGAAGTTGGGGCCAAAAGCTTATAAATAAACTAGGACTAAAAAACTAAGCCCTAACGGTATTAATATTTTTTTTACTGACAAAAAGACATGTGTGCGACCAAATAAAATAATGTCATGGCTAATATGTAGTTTTAAAAAGACAGTATTCTAATGAAGCGTCTGTAGAAACGGATTTCTTAACATGTACTGGTTTGCTGGTGTCCATAGTTGATTTATTTCTTAGAACCGACTGGGTTACTGCTCATAAATATATTATAATTAGCACAGATGTCCATAGTTTACCTACACTACCATTTGCTTCGATCAAGAGAACCGTACCGTAGAAAGCTGACATCGTTAACAAAGATTTAAAAGTCTAAAGATAGAGATTTTCCTACACATATTTCCGTAAATAACGTGCCCCAAAATGTTATTCGGTTTCATTCTATTTTAAAGACATAAAAACTAGTGTAATATCTGTTTTAGCTACAATATTATCTTATTTTAAACTGTATAGTTATAAATATTATAGAATTAACCTCGCACATAACATCAGTAAAAACATTTAAAATTACAGGAAGACTCTTGTCAGTCCTAACCATTACTAAGCGACAAGTTATTAAAATCTATTACTGGTTTAGCTACAAGGTGTGCTAAGAAAATAGGTTCACATGCTTATACATTACCCTCCTTCTGTTCCAGTGGGTTAAATATGTGATCCACAGACCATCAGAGGGATGCTAAATCTAAGATGGAACAGCAAGCACAGACTAGCCAAACCACATCAGTAGACTACTTAAAAATTCGTAACACGGACGCGTCATATCGAACCTGTTACCATAGCGGTTTGCAAATTACTGGTTTAGCGTTACAAACTATAAAAGCACACGCAATATATTAATCTAGAGTTTAATAGCTATGTAACAAAATGTCTCGGTTATTTTTTAATCGAAGCGTTAATTTTATTCGTAGTTTTCACCGCACGCACGCTCCAATATCCACCTTCTAAGTGGAACAGGCCGTCTCGATTGATTGCGTGATTGGAACGGTGCTCGAAAAACTTGCGTTTCGTCTTGACGCTACAGGCCAGATGGAAACAAAACTTTTGTATTCCATTTCTACAACTGCTTAAACTCTCGGAAGTCCGCGTACCGCTGCCCCTCTACAGGCAAGTGGCAAACGGTTTCAATCGCTTAGTTGGAGTTCGCTTAATTTGTAATACTAACTATTAAGAACTACGTGTACGTCACTATACTTCTTTAGAGTGTTGCGTCAATTTTATTTGGCCGCGCTGCAAACCCCGCTGCTGCGCTGCATGACAAGTCGAGCGCTAATAACAATCCCATACATTTGTCATTCCACTAACCTTTACGTTTTTCAAAGCCACTTGGCCTGGCCCTCTGTTCGTCACACTGGTTAACAAAAGTTGGGCGTGGTCAGTCAGAGAATGGGTGACCGTTACATAAGCCATCGCGAAAAGAAATATTGCTGTCATAAAAGCAATAACAATAATAACGCAACCATTAAAAAATGGTTTTAATAATGATAAAAGATAGTAAAACGTCTCAGGCTACAATCAGCAATAAATATTATATTGTATTGATTCAGACATTTGCGACAAACAAGGTAAATATCGACTATGATAATGGTACACTGACCTCCTCTATAGGAGGTATTGGATAATTATACCTCCTAACGACACAATAAGGATCTTTTTTTACAACAGAAAGTGGCCATATCAGACATCTTAAACAGCAAAATGTGTGCATCGATTTTACCTCTAGAAAGACTTTCTTCGTCAGTCGAATGAAGCCCAAATAGTTTTCTTTATCTTTCTCAGAAAGTTGCCATCTTGGATGTGGCAGAAGACGAATGGAGTGTACCCTGGCCAGGCGACATTCATCAAGTGTGACGTCAGTGATGAGCAGTCTGTCAAACCGCATTCAACGCCGTCCTGAACGAGTTCAAGAAGATAGATGTGATCATCAACAATGCCGGTACCTATCATGAGTAACGCTCCCTGTTCTATGGGGGAAGGCTTGTGACGTCAATTGAGTACATATTTTTGCATAAAACAGTCGGATATAAAGGCGTTTTCTTTAATTCCGATCGGTACATTAGTGGCAAAGAGAACGACCAATCAGAACCAGGCAGATGTGATGGCTATCACGGATCCTAGGGTCCTATTCTGCAGTATAAAAAATATAATATGAAAGACAGCTCTAAAATAAACTGGTGATAGATATCGTTCACTTAGAAAATCGAGTGATTATAAGAGATCTGATTGTACAGTCAAGAGCACGCTAAGCTTGACACTTTGGACTTTGACCCGGCCCTGTATTCTATGGCGCGCAGTACAATTCAGAGCTCAGCTTAAACTGGTAGTGTCAAGCTTGACTTGCTCTTGACTGTACCACGTAGGATATACTTGCTTGAGGAGCCTGTTCCCATAAACTATAACCAATATAAATAGTAAGATTTTAAATCCCAAAACACCCCCTTTGCCGCAACTCACAAGCAAATATCGGAGCACACAAAACAAACTTTTCCGGTAAAAATATCTAACAATATCTTATTATCAGAACATTATATCATATATCTCACTCAACGCATTGTCAACAATAAAAGTAATCGCAATAGATAGAAGTCAGAAGTAGGTATCTTGATAACGGAATGTATGGATTATAGAAGGAGTATTTCACACTGAGATGCCTTTGAAAGGAACTAAGGTCAGTATGATGACAAGGGTTTACACTTTATAGTATCAAATTATATTTTAGAAGGTACAAAACTGCTCTTGACATCACTTTAGTGCTTGATTTATTCTACAGTTTCGCTTAATATGGGTAGTTATCTGTGAAGACCTGACGTTTTTACTCAACTAAGCTTTTATACTTGTCTTATAGCTGTTGTGCTTCCGACCATTAAATAAATAAATGAATATTGTAAATGTTACAAGCTAGTATCACATATTGTTCAGATTCACCACCATTCCATGAGATTAAGGGAGGATTTCACTACATAGAATAAAACAAAGTCGCTTTCTCTGTCCCTAGATCCCTATGTCCCTATGTTTGCTTAAAACTTTAAAACTACGCAACGGATTTTGATGCGGTTTTTTTAATAGATAGAGTGATTCAAGAGGAAGGTTTTAGTATTAGCATTGCACCAGTGCGAAGCCGGGGCGGGTCGCTAGTAACAGATAAATAATAATATTTCTTCTGATATTTACAAAAATTGGTTGAATTGGGCTATTAGGCATGTTCAACACCATCTTCCGATCCGGCTATGGGTTCACTACCGATTAAGGATCCGGAGAATACAATAGTAATATATGGGTATTTCCAGGAATTGAATACCTCTGCAGAACCTGTCGGAAATAAGCCGTTTATGCAGCCACCTAAAGAAACCCTAGTATGCACTCTAATATATATCCGTAGGCTTAAGTTTTTGAATTTATTATTATTTCTTATTCTAGTGCACAATACTATAGAGTATTACAATTCAACCTGGGGATATCGCTTGTTCTTCTTAGTTGTACCCGCACTTAGGCTGGACACGTCCCTTGTGGACTAGACTTAATCCCACAAGAAGAATTCACAAAAAATCGATAGCATTGTACCATTGAATTTCGGATATCTCCCGGAATATCGGAAAATCATCAAATCCTTATTATTTGTAGAATTACTCCAGCCATTTAAATTTGACATTATCATTATATGGACATGAACTTAAAAACAACGTTTATGTAATACACACAGCACCACTACAAAAACAAAGCAGGATAAAATTATTGCGAAGTCATCGCGCCATATCAGTGATATCTCTTGGATAAATAGGATACCCGAGCGGGGTATAGAGTTAGTTTTCAAGACAATATCAGAATGGCAGGTTCTTGTGAAGTTACCGGTAAAACTTTTTTGATTACCGGCGCAGCGTCAGGGTTAGGCGCGCTGAATGCAAAAACGTTCTTGAAAAATGGAGCGAAGGTCAGTATTTTTGTAAACTTCATGGAATATAGTCATTTTTAGACTACTGTTGGACACTGGCTATTCACAAAAACATAGACGCAGAACTATGAGCGGCGAAAGTACATGGAAGTAAGAAATCTTTAATAATAACAGATCAGAATTCGATCCCAAGCCATGACATGATAAAGACCATGCTGCATATCCATATTACGATTTGAATGCAGCGGCATTTAGGTTATGAAGCGACTAGAATTGAGAAGATAAAGACCATGCTGTATATCCATATTACGATTTGAATGCAGCGGCATTTAGGTTATGAAGCGACTAGAATTGAGAAATGAATGGTGAGGTAGTTTAGACATTTTAATGAAATTAATGAAAGGTATTTAACGAGATAAGTGTAGGGGGATGGTAGTGGGTGATTCGGTAGAGCACGACCTAGGCGACAGAGTACCCGAAACAGACCAGTTTGTATGAGACGTTAAAAGAATGAAGGTAGTGGTGTATAGTCTGCCAACCTCCTCGGGAAAAAGACGTGACGTAGCTACATATACTTCGGGCCGGTTCCTTCCAACTAAAAAAGGGGCTTACTCCGTAATAATAATAAACCACAAAATGTGTTGACAGATTTAACCTCCTGATAAGGCCTTTTCTTCGTAGGTCGAATAAAGCCTAAATGGATCTTACATCTTTCTCAGAAAGTTGCCATCTTGGACGTGGCAGAAGTGGGCAAGGCAACAGCAGCCCAGCTGAACGGTGTGTACCCTGGCAAGGTGACGTTCATCAAGTGTGACGTCAGCGACGAGCAGTCCATCACAGAAGCGTTCAACGCCGTCCTAAACGCCTTCAAGCAGATCGACGTGATCATTAACAATGCCGGCATCATGAGTGACGCTCCCGACATATGGAGGAAGGCTTGTGACGTCAACTGGGTATGTCCTCATCAATCAATACAAAATACACTAACTTACCACTATCTCGAAATTTTCATTACAGTGTCGCTAAGAAAGGTTTTTCAAAATTCCTACGAGAACGAGTAAATTGTAAGTTGCTAGGAAGTACTTCTACATTTGTAAGAACATTTTAGACTGGCCTGAGAGTTCAGTTGACAGTTACACCCGTCCAGGAAGACAATTGTCGCGGTTTCTTCGTTTAATTATTCCCAAGACCAACAACCAAGAAAATTTATTGTTTGTTTCATGTGGGTGTTAATATTAATATTTATTGGTTGTTTGTCCTCAAGTACACAGGACTTTGCGTCGGACCGTTATCTATATTATTAACTATCTTTCAACAAGTTAAGCTTAGAAATACTTAAAATCCAGATATCATAACTAAGATATAATGTCACAAATAAAAATATAAATTCATTCTTAATGTTTTTTTAATGGTTAAATTATTATACAGTAGGACAAAATACTGAGAAAATAATGGGGGAAATGGTGCTGGTTACGTAATTAGTAATTAACTACAGACTTCTAATACCTATTTGCCTTATTAATTGTTTCAGCAAGGTCTTGTCTCCATGACAATGAAGGGACTGAAACACATGAGAAAAGATGAAGGTGGTAGCGGTGGTACCATCATCAACATATCTTCTACCGCTGCTTTAACCAAATTGCGGCAACTGCCTATCTACTGCGGGTCTAAAATGGCTGTGTTACACTTCAGCCAGAGTCTTGCGGTAAGATAGACAACATATTTCGAGAAAAATATATTTTAAAACACTATCACATGCTCACGTCTTTATCGCAGCTAGTCGTCAGTTAAATTTAATTTCTGGAGAAAGGTACAGCAAAAAAAAAAGTTACACATGCCTCAAAAACAATCCGAAGGGGTTTTCCTCATGTTTTCCTTCGCCTTCGTGTTAGTGAAAAAATATGCAGTTTCTGAAAATCTCATTCGTACATGCTCTCACAAGTATTCGAACCAAGTCTCTCTCATAAGAGGCGGGCTCTTTAACCAAATGGCTACCACTGCTCTTTCAAGCCATTCAAAAATATCATGATCTGATTACGTAGATTAAGCTGTATCAGCAAATAACATCCAAGATAAAAATTATGTGATCGATCACCCTTTTAAATGAACACTAACTGTGGTCATGACTTTGATGCTGTGCATCATCCCATGCCACTTATTAGGGCGACATCTGATAATTTTTGTAAATTTAATTGATACAAATAAAACAAAAACTTGGTATGTCAAATACGAACATATGCGTGTCGTTAAGACGACTATGTGCTATTTTTATTACATACATAGAGCTCACGCCTTCTTCCCGCAGGGGTAGGCAGAGACGATGGATCGCCACTTTGCCCGATCTCCGCACACTTCCCTCGCTTCCTGCAAATCCATTAGTCTTTTCATGCACGCTCTTTTATTCTTCACACTCCGGACCCCAGTTTTTTGAACGACGTCACTAATTTGATCCGTGAACGTCCTTCTGGGGCGTCCTCTTTTCTTGCATGCTTTAATATTCGCAACATAAATCTCTTTGGTTACTCTTCTTTCATCCATACGTTCTAAATGACCAAACCAGTTTAAAATACCCTTTCCTATCCTTGTCACTACATCTATTATAGCTACCTATTTATTATTGTAGTCGAATGGGACCTGTCCTAATTGGACCTCGACTGTATGACCCCATCCTAACTCGAAGGTTGGATCGGTCCTTGACTATCCAATACTATTCTCCAGGTGGAACCATTCCCTGAGCAGACGGGCGTAAGGATACTGACAATGTGCTTCGGGCCGACTGACACTGCTTTGCTTCAAGGTTTAAAAAGTCGAGCGTATGATGAGAAGACTGGCGAAGAACTAGTTGCAATGGACAAAATAGCTACAACTACTCATAAACATCAAAAGTAAGCATCGGTTGATTTTCACAATGTAAAATTTTTTAGATTCCATTAGCACAGTTCAAAATAGTATATTACGTACCAAGGGAAATAAAATAAGAAACGTCTCAGATCACACATAATTCTCGACCGAGGCAAAGCCGAGGTCTACAAACATGTGATCTGAGGCTTTCTTATTTACTTCCCGAGGTGTGTATAAATTTTTTCACTTAGCGCAGTGGGCCGAAAGTTGACGCATTCCACCCGGAGAGTTAAAAAAATTTTTCTGTAGGTAATTTAACAGTTAAAGACGTCAATAGTCTAATAGCAAGAAACTCTAAACTCATCCATTGTGACTGACTGAATATTTCAATACAAACATTATTATGTTACCGGCGATATCAGGGACCATATGGACAGAGAGCGTAGGGTGCTTTCCGTGAGAGCTAATATGCTTGCAAGCAAGGTTGCCACGTGTACCTACTGCTGCAGTCAAGGTGACCTTGTTTACAGCTTACTGCTCGCCACTGTACCTACGCAGGCGCCCCGTGGACAAGCTACACTCAGCACTCACTGAAAGCGCTGCGTGTGCAGTATAACAATGCCTTCAGGGTGCTGATGGGGTTGCCACGGTTCTGGAGTGCCTCCGCTATGTTTTCCGAAGCTCGTGTCGACTACTTTATGGCTGCGCTACGAAAAAAGCCTCGCTACTGAACAGAATTCGTGTCAGCCCCAACAGCCTTCTAAAGACCACTACGGAACGGGTTGAGTGTCCAGTGATGAAGCACTTAACCTAAATTACAAAATCACTTGTATAATATAAGTACTGTATAATATAAGTACTAACATAGTTTTAAGCCTAACTAACAACCTAATGGATCTCTGTGGTCCACAATGAAGTTTAGAATTTGATAAAGCACTAATCTATATAATATTGTCTATTACAGGCCCGAATCAGCTATAGCAGCAGTCCTCAAGATGTTCACCACTGGATCGAATGGCTCCATCTGGCTCTCAGTGTATGACAAACCGGCACAGGACATCACCCCAATGATAGAAGGAATTTTCAAAGAATTTGAGAAACTGACTTTTCCTACGATAGATTGATTTAGTTGACATATTATCGTTAACATTAACGTAAAAAAAATGTGTTTTCTTATGTACCGCTATTTCTTTTTAATATTTAAATAAAAAAATATGTATGCCAGATATGGTTAACTTCTTCGATGAAACCTGACCAGAATTTATTATTATTAAACATGGAAATAAACATGGTCAGTTTTTGTAATAAGGATCAAGCTAACGCCCGCTGCGCGTGCGCAGGCCTACTCAAATGCGGCGTTTCCGTTCACGCATCACCCAGGGAGGATGTCGCGACTCACGTGCCTGTTGATCCACGGACAATATGTGTGATTTACTCGATTTAACTTGCATTGTTATTAATGTATTATCATTATGTTAAACTACTATAATTAGGTATTATTTATTAGTTTTTTCTCACAGGATTTATAAATCAATCCCCTGGTAACTAATGATTTTATCAGGATTAAAAGTCTATGTGGAGTTGAGTGAGATATTGTAGAATAATAAACCATTATGTTACAATAATGTTAAAAAGCGACAACATTTGTTTTGAAAAGTGTCTACCTAAGTGCCTTCCGTTTTGTAATAGGATAGCAATTATATTGTAGGTATTTCACTTAACATTTATTTGATTTCAAATTTATTATTTTATTAGAAAACAAACAAAAATAAATAATCTCACGCCTTTTATTCCTGAGGGGCTAGGCAGAGGTATTCCATTTCTTGATATAGCCACTTTTCATGAGATGTTCTTTGGACCCCTAAACGTGATAGGTGGATGGGTGGTGAACCCATCGCCAGACCGGGTTTCATTAATTTATAACATAACTTTAAATAAATATATTTAAAATAAAAAGCAGCGAAAACCCAGTGGATGGGCCCGATTTTCGTTTGTGAGACTCGGAAAATCCTGACATAAGCTAATGAGTTTTCAAAAAGCTTATATATATATTTATCACTAGCTCGACAGTGAAGCAAAAGATTGTGAGGAAACCAGGTCCCAGAATGAATTCTGAGACAAATATACAAATACGAATTCATTTCTTTTCTGAAGGTATATAAAATAGACTTATAAATGTCAATAGTCTAATGACAACGCACTTGTCCAGTCCTGCAATGGACTCACCACCTATCATGTTTAGGGGTCCAAAGAATATACTGGTGAAATGTGGGTATTTCCAGAAATGGAATACCTTTGCCTATTCCTTCGGGAATAAAAGGTGCCTAAAAATGTTGTAGCTAATTTATTTTTTGTGTTGGCAAACTTGTTGATAAATCATATATCTTATCCTTATCAGTACATGATTAATTTAGTTCTAGTCAAAAAACACCAATCAATGAGGTTAAAAATGTTTAATAAGAAATATAATTCTATTTATAGGCAGACAGGTAAATTTTAATTTTATTGGATTACATATGTCCATATGCATTCAAATATTACTTTGTATTTTTAAGTGTTCCCTTGTGGCAAAAGGAGAATGATTTCATATAAAACAATTTCCTTCCATAAAAAAATTTACTTTTCTTTCCTCTCATATTGAGGGAATATTGCGCAAATTCTAGAAGTGCATATATTTTACAAAGTAAGAATATTCATTTTTTCTTTCTCCTTTTGGCAAGCAAAAATACAGGACACATAATATGAACCAGTGTGTAAAAGCAAAATACAAGGGAGGGAGGGGTAAAGTTGTTGGATGAAACATAGACTGGAAACAAACTCTTGGCATAATAATAAATATAGTTCTCAGGCTTTATGGGCAATTTACACAAGGCCATTCCATTGAGCCATTCCACTAAGCCAATCCACTAATGGCTTTGTGTAAATGGAGACAGTCCACTGTAATGGATTGTCCTCAGTTTTTTTTGTATGCAGTTTGGATTGGCTTATTGGATTGTCTTAGTGGAATGGCTCATGGAATGGACTCGTGTTAATTGCCCATTATCCAGAAGGTAGGCGGGGGCAAGCCATTTCTGGAAGTAGGTACTTTTCATGAGATTTTCTTTGTGGCCTTTTAATAATAGGCCTATGAGCCTTCGGCCTATGCCAGATCAAGCCCTATTGAGGGTGAATGTTTACAATGTCATTGTAAAACCTTGCAAGAACATGTAAAGATAGAGGTCATAAAAGTGAAGAAATACATTGAATGCAATGAAATACATAATACTGAGATTGTTAATTTGTAAGAGAATTTGTGAGATTAGCAGGTATAATTACAAAAACTCGAAATTAAATTATAAAATAATATCACAGAAACCAGTAGTAAAATAATAATAATATAGGATACATATTAATGCCAATGCATTTTAAATGTAGCTACCATGAATCACTTAAATACTAGGAAATGACACTAGGGGTGTCCACTTAGAAAATACATCGATGTTTTTTTTCGATGCAATACATCGAGACTGTGCATCGATGTTTTCCGATACATCGGATAGAAACATCGATGTTTTCCGATACATCGGATCAGTGGTCTCGAACCTACCGATTTTTCGGTATTTCTACCGAAATGGGCTCTGTCCTACCGAAATACCGAAACGCAACGATTTTTCTACGATTTCAGAGAATACATGGAAATTATTCCGATTTTTCTACCGATTTGACACTTTTGTGATGGTAACTCTATTTATTTTTGTTTAACATGAATATTTCATGTTTTACGGAATACTCTAGACTCCGAAAAAACTCGTTTTTTTTATTGTAGCCTGAAACTGGATGTTTTATGATGTTTCCCACTCGGTAATTCACTTGTCTATATAAACAGAAATTCTGGTAAGTAATTTTGTTTCATAATTGAATACCTAAAATAGGTAAGTACATAAAAAAATTATGAAACTTTAATTATTTTTTATAAACGAAGAGAAAGTGTCCTCAAGTTTAAAGTTGCGAACGAAGTGCTACTTAGTTAAATGTCTTCTGACGAGGAACCAAGTAAGTACAAGAGCGAGTGCTTAGAAATTAATGCAATGATGACCAAAGAATATTGGCATGATCCTAAATATTGTAAGAAATAATTGTACCTATCTAAGTGTGTTTTTATGTACCTATCTAAATTACTCCTTAGGTTTATTTTTGATAAATAAACGAATTGGATTGAATATTGAATTTTTTTGATCGTATACCGATTTTTGGTACAAATATACCGATTTTAGTGGGCAGCTCTACCGATTTCGTTAAATGACGTTCGAGACCACTGCATCGGATAGAAACATCGATGTTTTTTGAAAATCAAAGTATTTTTACCTGTTACTAACAAAAAAAAATACTTTTCATGCAAACCCGCGTTGATTCAGTTGTTGTTAATTAATAATGTTGTTAATTAAATGCATTGGGAATATTTTCATAAAAAGTTGTTTGAAGCTCAAGCGTCATGTCAGTTAGTATGAAGGCGAGCTGTCATTCGGTCAAAATTGTACTAGACTTATTCCACTTGGAATAACTTTTCGGCTTCAAATTTTCCTCACTTTGTCCCCTCTATGCCCGAATCTATTTTAATCTCTTTGATTCCACGCATTTTATCGAATTTCCCTTATTCGATGTTTTATGAAAATACATCGATACATCGAGTAAATCAATACCTTTTCAAAACATCGGATTGATTCGATGTATCGATGATTGTGATTATCACCAGTAACATGCTAACTTGGTAAGTTATTGATCAAATATATGCCAATACTTTAACTAAACAGTAAACAAACATATTATTCCAATAAGCCGAAAATTACATTGACTGGTTTCTGGACTACTTTCTGCTGAACTTAATCTTGAGTAGAAATGTAAAGATTACAAACAAAATTGTGCGTAAGCAAAATATTAGGGCACAGCATCACGACAACTCGCTTCTGACTGAGTCAATAACATCATATAAAGGCGTGGTGACGATACAGCGAAAGATAAACCTTCATCATAACGCCCATTTTGCACCGAACATTGCTACCGCAGGTAATACAACATCACTACTGCAACTATCAATTAACTGTTTCATTAGGACATATGCCCACATAAATGTAAGAAAAATAACAGAACATCGACGGATTACTCAGCCGCAAACGCCTGGGATATTGATAAAAAGTGCTACTCAACTCACCAGTACCACCCAAGGAAGTCAACAATTACTCGAGCAAACAAGTACAATAACTGCTACCACTTGAAATTTCCACTCAACAGCAAACTCACTGCGAAATATTTGAGTCACTTCTTTCAAAAGTAAATAAATGCTGGTTATTTTCAGTAATTTCCACACTACGACAGCCGCTCCGTGCCACAAAACGAAAATGGCAGCGTTGAAAATGTACATAATACGGCAACATTAAGGAGGCCGTTGCTTCCTTCTCTAGCGGTCTTTTCCTACGTCCGAATCCGAAAGGGGAAATCAATGTCCGAGAGGGGAGGTGACTATTTGAAAATGTTGCTTTATACACGTAGTTTTTAAATTCTTCGCTAGAGGGCCAGGCAATGATTTCCTCAAATAGGTATATTATGTTTACTGAATATTATTTTTATTTTCTACATAAAAATAAAAATCACATGAAAAACTCCAATAAATATAATATAAAACTTACAGAAACATTTGGTTTGAGGAATCTTTCTGTTTTTCCCATTTTATCTCTTTGGTTTTTCCATGTCTATGGGCTTTCGGATATTTCCACAAAATCGGTGAACGGCACAAAATCTTCACAAAATAGAATAAATAAATGAAAAATATTTTGTAATTTTACATTGCCTTTTCTTTTCTTTCTCGTTGTCTTTGAGATGTAACAAGAAGTGATCAAGAACCCTTTTGGTGAGAATCAGAAGAAGGAAGTCATGTATTTTGTAAAATTTTGCTTTTGCTGTGTGCAAAATTCGTTAAAATACGTAGGATGGACGTTTTCGGTTTACCTCAAGAAGCTGTAAATTGCAGTTTTGTTTTACTGAGGATTATGAACTGACATTTCAATAAGTTTTGGAAAAACTATTGTATTTTTGTGCAGACTGAAGTTTAGTGCTCATGCCACAATTAAGCTTGCTTTAAAAACAATTAAGAACCATATGTCAATGTCATACTGCATTTGTTTGACTGTCTGTCAGCTGTCTGTTAAGTCATGTCATGTGTATATCAACTTTCGCGGCAGAACAGATTATAAGTGAAATTTTGGAATAATATTGTTTGTTTTTGTAGTTACAAGTTCTACTAACTCTTGAAAACTTTTATATTATTAGAATGAGTAGCATCATTAGTGTCGTTGCTCCTGTGAATATAGCAGTAATAAAATACTGGGGCAAACGCAATGAAGAATTAATATTACCGTTAAACGATTCCGTTAGTGCTACTTTGGATACGGGTGTGATGTGTGCGAAGACTTCGGTCTGCTCTAGTCCCGATTTCACTGAAAACGAGATATGGTTAAATGGAAGGAAAGAATCATTTTCCAATCAGCGGCTCCAAAATTGTCTAAATGAAATTAGAGCTCGCGCTGCAGCTGAAAAGAGTGTGGACGATTTGTTCTTGACTTGGAAAGTGCATGTTTGTTCAGAAAACAATTTCCCAACGGCAGCGGGGTTAGCCTCTTCCGCCGCAGGTTACGCTTGCCTAGTGACTGCTTTGGCAAAACTCTTCAAAGTGAAATCCGACGTGAGTTCCATTGCAAGGTTGGGTTCGGGAAGTGCCTGTAGAAGCGTGTACGGTGGATTCGTGAGATGGCACGCAGGTGTTAAGCCAGATGGAACAGACTCTGTTGCTACTCAGATAGTCGATTCCAGTCATTGGCCAGAAATGAGGGCGCTCATTCTTGTCGTAGGGGATTCTAAAAAGAAAACCAGTTCAACAAAAGGAATGAAAATATCAACTGAAACTTCTGATTTATTGAAACACAGGGTGCATCAATGTGTGCCTGAAAGGACTGAGAAGATTTGTAAAGCTATAAAAGAGAAAGATTTCGCAAAATTTGCTGAAATCACAATGAAGGACAGTAACCAGTTTCATGCTATTTGTCTTGATTCATACCCTCCATTTGTGTATATGAATGAAGTATCTCATAAAATTGTTGAGCTAATCCACACCTACAATGAATGGCATGGTGAAGTGCAAGTAGCTTACACATTTGATGCTGGGTCAAATGCTTGTTTGTACCTCCTAGAAAAAGAAGTTCCAAAAGTTATAACACTTATCAAACATGTCTTCCCTAGTTCTTCAGATAATTTTGTAACTGGACTCTGTTCAGATACAGAGCCACTCAGTGTGGAATTATTGAACAGTTTATCTGTGCAACCACAAGAAAAAGATGCAATAAAGTATATGATATATACTAAAGTAGGAGATGGTCCATCCGAGGTCAATGATGGAACTCATCTCCTTACTGAAGCTGGGAGCCCTGTCAATGAGGTCATGGGTTGATATTGAGGTTTATTTAAATTGAAATATTCTATAGTGGAAGAAATTAAGTTTTGGAGAAATCTGGGAAACTTCCTAGTACTGATTTTATCAGATTTACTATTATTTTGTTTATCTATGAGTATCTGTAATTTTATTCTATTGTAAGGGTAATGAAATGTTAACATAGGTATATATTACAATAATTTATTTACATAACAATAAATGATACAGTAACATGACTCCATACTTTACATAAAATATGTACTCATCAATGTATGTATTTATTATCTCTTCCACCAACACAAATGATAATATTATCCTACCATACAATAAGGAGATCATAATGAAAACACTAAATTATCTATATGTCAATTACATTTATTTTTATCCTCATAGGTACAAAGTTATAGCACAAAAATAAATGAAACTCCTACTACAAAACGTCTTATCGTGCAGAGACTGAGACCTGCCAGACTCTGATGATGTTATCTGAATAACCAGCAAAGAGTGTCTGACCATCCGTGGACCATGCGAGAGATAGGCACTGGGGTGGGTCAGTCTTCGTGTTCTGTTGCTGGTTGATGATCTCAGGCCGGAGCTCCTCAACCATCTCCTTGCTTTCCAGATCCTATAAACAAAACTCATGTCAATCAAAAAGTACCTACTTTACTGTTAGAAGAGTTACAGGTAGATAACACTTCAGTTACATTACAGATGTTTGAAAAAAAAAATTTACTAAAGCTGTACTTAAATTTATGTATTTGGCCATAGAAACTAAATTTAAAACTTACCCAAATCTTGATGGAAGGTCCGAATGCAGCACAAAGCCAGTATCTGTTCGGTGAGAAGCAGAGGGCTGTGATGATGTCATTGTGATCCAAAGTGTGCAAGTGCTTGCCGTCATTCAAGTCCCACAGCATAGCTTTCATGTCCTTGCCTCCGGAAGCACAGAGAGAGCCATCAGGGGAGACTGTGACAGTGTTCAGGTAGCCAGAATGACCAAGATGGTTGATCTTCAGCTTACAGTTGGTCAAGTGCCAGACCTGATAGGCAAAAAGTTTATTATGTAGATGATATTATAATAAAAAAATTGGTTGTCTGTCAAGTCGGTTTACTGACGATAGTTGAACGTGACAAGGTCATAAGAAAATACTGATGGAATGGATTGTGCCTCTTTGTCGCTCGTTGCGCGCTCTCGCTTGCACTGGAACGACGCATACGTCACACTTTTTCGGGAATGCCGCCGACTCCATCAATTTATAAGACATTGTCACGTCAATATCATTTACTACATTAGTAAGAAATTCCTTTTAACTTAGAAAGTTATTAATACAAACCTTGACTGTGCGGTCCCAACCAGCAGATACAATGATTGGGTTGGCGTGGTTTGGTGAGAAACGCACACAGGACACCCAGTCAGAGTGGCCGTCATCCTGGATAGTGTACTTGCACTCTGCAAGGGTGTTCCACAACTTGATGGTCTTGTCACGGGAGCCAGAGACAATCTGACGGTTGTCCACGGAGAAAGCCACTGAGAGGACATCCTGTACATACAAAAATATTGGTTAGTTACATTGTATTTATATGAAGTTTTTATCTTCTATATCTATGTCTACTTTGGTTACATAAACTAGGTGAAGGAATCAAGAAATGTGCATATTTAATTACATGCAACTACTTACAGCAATGGAAATGGACCCATTTCACAGATTCCAAATCTTCTGCCTCGCAAAGGCACATACACACTAGTCTTCTGCCTCGCATAGGCGCGATATGCACTGAAACTTTATCAAAAGTAAAAAGTTCTGTCACACCTTAGTATGATCTTCGAAACGCCTGGTAGTCTTGCCGGCGGCAAGATCCCACAGACGCAGGGTCTTGTCCCAAGATCCGGACAGAGCGTAGTTTCCGTCACTTGAGAGCACCACGTCGGAGATGAAGTGAGAGTGACCGTACAGACGCTTCTGAGGGACACCGTAGTTGGTCTCATCTCTGGTCAACTTCCAAACGATCAGGGTTTTGTCTAGAAAGATGAAAAAACAGTTATAATACAATGTGAATAATACAAATACAGATTCATTCGATTGACTCTTAATTCAGCCCCATATCCGCTTGCCGCTCAGGAATCGCGTGGCAAATGTTTTTTTCATCATGTTTGTTTTAGAGAATACATTTATAGTGAAAATATATCTAGATTTCAATAACAGATATCAAATTATTGCATTAGTTATATAATATATGTAATACATCTTCAGATTATTCAGATTGGAAGAGATTTCAGTTGCACGTTGAAAATATGTAAAACGAATCTTACCTCGAGAAGAAGACAAAATCATGTCAGGGTATTTAGGGTTTGTTGCTATTTGCGTAACCCATCCATTGTGACCACTCAGGGTGCCTCTGAGCTTCAAAGTTTCAGTCATTTTTCACGACTTCTCTACAAGCAACCGCGTACCAGCACACAACGAAACAAAAAGGACGATAGAAGACCGGACCGGACCGGTAATGTCAAGACCACAGACCAGTAATCAAGACTTCAATCAAACTTCAAAGACGCAGTGTTGCCACAGTTAAATTAACTCTCCACCAGATTCAATATCTAAAACCCCAAAAAACCACTAGGTAACGAAAAACGACCCTAATCTCATAGTCGCTAAATCCACAATTTTTGTCTCAATTTAAATAATTTCTTCGTTGGAAAAATAGCCGCTTTTGGTTTCCTCTACTAGATGGTCTATTTAAAGCTTTGAGTATTAAGTTGAATACTCAAAGAGTAGGCTAGGCTAGAAGAAACGCACCTTTCCACTAGGCCTTAGAGAAGTAGCTATGATTGATTACATAAAGTAGTCTAGGCAATAAAGGTAGTGGACCCCAACATTAATTCCTCAGTCGATGAAACTGCAGGATTGTAGTATAGTATGAAACAATACTTGCATAAAAAAAATCTAAAAAAAAACCTAACCGAAGTTAGGATTTTATACTCAAAAAAAAATTTTTTTTGGTTTATAATTTGATATTTTCTGAAAATTATGTAGCGAGACGGTTTTTATCTTGGATTTTCCTATTGTAAGTTCACACCGACTATTAAATGACATTCCAGTTAAAAAAATGGACTGAGCAATTTTTCCGTGCAAGGTGCATATACGTCTGAGTTTTGTTGTTTCTACCAGGAGATTTTTTGGATATTTCGCATATAGCTTTCTTAACACACATGAATATTGCTGGCGAAGAAAATTTTGACTGAGCATTTTTCCCAACAAAGATATCAAATAAATTAGTATTTCACTAAAAATACCTAACTTCGGTTAGGTTTTTTTTTTGGATTTTTTTTATGCAAGTATTGTCTCATACTATACTACAATCTTGCAAAGTTTCATCGACTGAGGAATTAATGTTGGGGTCTTCATACAAAAATCCGCTTCATTGCCTGGACTAAAAGGTGACTAAACCAAGTTCGCAAGTTGCCATCAGATTGGATGCAGCAGTAACAATAAATTAGTATATACGGGTTGATGTCAACTTCTTAGTTGCACTCTATGATGTGATATGAGTCATGACGTTATCAGAAATGTTAATATTGTCTGTCGAATACTTTTATATTATCTCGTATTTTAAAGTTGAATAAAGCCTTGTTATCTCTAAGGCTTTGTCTTTTAATGTATCAATTTATTCAACTTTAATTTTCACAAAATGCCTGACACCGAGAAACCTTCGTCAGACTCGAGCCTATCTAAATATCTACGACCGGCTCGGTTCGAAACGGAACCATCATCCGTAAGTGCAAACTTGCAATGGGCTCACTGGAGCACCTCGTTTAAAAGTTTCATGAAAATGGAAGCCGCGTTGGCTACCGAAGAGGTAAAACTTCAAATCCTTGTCAATCATATGGCACCATCTATATTTGATTTGATACGGGACTGTAAAAAGTACAGCGACGCCATGACCATTCTTGACAAAACCTTTGACAAGAAAGCGAACGTAATTCTCTCCCGACACCGACTAATATCAAGAAGACAACAGCCTGGGGAATCTGTTGCAGAATTTTCAAGAGCCCTCACTTCTCTAGCGCATGACTGCGACTTCAAAGAGGTATCAGCGGATGAACATAGAAGTCAAGCAATTCGAGGGGCATTTATTGCTGGACTTTCAGCTCCCAAGCTCCGCGAGAGGCTGCTCGAGAAATCGGATATAACATTAGAAGATGCCTTAAAACTTGCACTCTCTCTGGAAACAGCCGAAAGTACCTCTCAAGCTCTACAGTCAACTACACTACAGTCCCGCACCGCTTAATGCACTACCCGAAGCTATATCTGATACTGCCCCCCAAAATCTTGCTACTTCTTCCTCTAGACAACATAACGCACCACGTCGCCGTTGTTTCTTTTGTGGCGGTAGCGTACATCAAAGGCTCAAGTGTCTAGCTCGAAACGCCGAATGCCAGCTATGTTTTAAAAAGGGTCACTTCGCCAGTGTCTGCCGCAGCTCTGGCCAAAGACCCCGAGTTAATCACAACGCTGCCATAAGTGACGACCCTTCCTTCCAAGTCTCCCCGGCGACATCTCTGGCTGCGATCTGCGCGGCAGCGCCTGCGAGTTTAAGTAAGGCCACAATTACTATTACCGTAAATAACCTGAAGGCTGATGCACTAATTGATACAGGAAGTTCTATAACTTTTATAAGCAATGAACTCGCTCAAGCATTGAAACTACGAAGGAGACCGTGTAGCCAAACAGTAACACTAGCCTCATTAAGCAACACATCATACGTTAACGGCATGTGTCATGCTACTATACAAATTGGCGCGCACGTCTACAAACACCAGCCACTTCTTATAATTGATAATCTTTGCGCCGATATCATCGTCGGACAAGACCTTTTGAAACATCATGCTTCTCTTGAATTGCAGTTCGGCGGGAATAAAGGACCTTTAAAAATCTGTAACGCCTTGGAAGCGTCCGTACCACCTGCGTCTGTTTTCACAAATCTGTCGCCTAATATCAAACCAATAGCGATACCATCCAGACGTCACTCAGCCGAAGACGAAGTATTTATTGCCAAGGAAGTAGCAGACCTTCTCAAAGACAATGTCATTGAACCGAGCATATCTCCGTGGAGAGCGCAAATCCTAATTGCAGGCGGAGGAAATCATAAGAAGCGGATGGTGATCGACTATTCGAGAAAAATTAATCGCTTCACCGAATTAGATGCGTATCCCATCCCGAACATTGACGCGATAGTATCTCGAGTTGCAAAGTACAATTATTTTAGCCAAATTGATCTTAAGAGCGCGTACCACCAGGTTCCAATAATTCCCAAAGAAAAAATGTATACCGCTTTTGAAGCTTGCGGGAATCTGTATCAGTTCACAAGAATACCGTTTGGAGTGACAAACGGAGTTGCAGCTTTCCAAACACTGCACCACGTCATAAGAATGGAAAAACTAAGCGGTACCTACGCCTACTTAGATGACGTTACCATTTGCGGCAAAAGTAAGCAGGAACATGACGAAAATCTCGATAAATTCAAGGAAGCTGCCAAGAAATATAATCTCACGTTGAACCTCGACAAATCTATTTTCGAAACGGAGTCGATAAACCTCCTCGGCTACTCTATTCATAAAAACTGTATCAAGCCCGACAATACTCGTTTGGAGCCTCTGATAAACTTACCATTTCCATCCGACAATACTACTTTGAAGAAAACCCTCGGTCTCTTTGCGCACTACTCGAAGTGAATTAACAATTTCTCGGCCAAAATTAGGCCACTTCTCGAATCACCTCTACCTTTATCGCAAGAGGCAAAGGAGTGTTTTAACAAACTTAAATCAGAGATAGCGCAGTCCGCTCTCGCCTCAATCGACGAAAAGGAATTATTTATAGTAGAAACAGATGCGTCTGATTACGCAATTGCGGCGACGCTTTCTCAAAAAGGACGGCCTGTCGCATTTTTTACGTGAACACTCAACGACTCGGAAAGAAGACAGGCCTCCATTGAAAAAGAAGCCAGCGCAATAGTAGAAGCACTACGGAAATGGCGCCACTATCTAATCGCAAGACATTTCCTACTTATGACCGATCAAAGATCCGTAGCCTTCATGTTCGATCAAACGCACTCGAGCAAAATAAAGAATGAAAAAATAGAAAGATGGCGCTTAGAACTATCGTGTTACAAGTTTGATATTTCCTATCGTCCGGGGAAGAACAACGTAGCAGCCGATGCTTTATCCCGCGTATGTGCTATGACGGATGGGACTCCCAGCAGACTTATTGAAATTCACGACTCCTTATGCCATCCAGGGATAGCTAGAATGGTTCACTGGGTCCGGTCCAAAAACTTACCATACTCTGTCGAAGAAATCAAACGTATGATCGCCGCTTGTCCGGTCTGCGCGGAGATAAAGCCCAGATATGTCAAAAACAAAGGACAATTAATAAAGGCAACGGCTCCTTTCGAGAGACTTAATTTGGACTTTAGGGGACCTTTACCCTCAAATTCTTCAAACAAATATATACTAACAATAATTGACGAATACAGTAGATTCCCATTTCCATACGCTTGTAAGGATATGACGTCAGAAACTGTCATAAAATGCCTCAAAGACCTTTTTCCCTATTTGGCACTCCTGCTTATAACCGGTACTGACTGGTACGGCCGCTCGCTATTGTTCTCGCGCTTGCCTATTCATCATTAGTTTTGTTTACGCTTTATCGTCGATTAACTACCTGTTTTTTTTTCTGCTCCTTGCTACGCTGTGTTGCTTGTCCGCTCGCGCCTATTATACACATTTAATAACAACCGTTGTGGTCTGCCCTACCCGCGTGATTGGATACCCACAGCTTATAGTCGTCTTTGTTTATTTAATTTTAATTATACTGGGATTTATGCTGCCTTCATTCCTCGTAATATTATTCAATGGCTGATTCTAGATCCAAAGATTTAATAATTTATTATCAGAACGCAAGGGGGTTGCGTACAAAGACTAGTACTTTTTATCGAAGTGTCTGTACGTTTGACTTCGATATTATTATTATAACCGAGACGTGGCTTTTGGACGGCATTAAGGATACGGAATTATTTGATGGGCGCTATGTAGTATGGCGTCGTGATCGCGACTATGCGGCTACTCGACAAAAATATGGGGGTGGTGTGCTAATAGCAACTCGCCGTGAACTCGCAATTACACCTATGTGCAATTTTCAATCGAGCGCTGAAGACCTTTGGATCACAATATTAGTTAAGGAGGCCCACCATGAACCCGTCCCTCTGCATATCTGCGTCGTGTACCTTTGTAACCAAAAATTCGGCTGGTCCTTTGCTCAGCAACTTGCTAATTTTTTCTCTAATGTGGAAACAATAATGGATCGTTATCATAACGACAAGTTTTTAATTGTAGGCGATTTTAACTTAAGTAATATTGTTTGGATGCCCAGCAGTGCCGCATATTTAACACCGCTCAATTTTCACTCTTCTGACGAAGTTTATTTAGTGGATATGATTAATATGTTAAGCCTAGGTCAGTATAATAATATTAAGAATTCTCACGGAAAAATACTTGATCTTGTACTGGCTAATGATAGCATTGTATCGGTGACAGACTGTAGTGACAACGCTCTTGTTCCTGTGGATCTACATCATGGTGCCCTTAGTCTCCACTTGCACTTTTCTTATAGTGTTCCCTTAGATTGCTTACCCTCTCCGAGGTTTCTTTACGAACGTGGCGACTATGACTCAATGAACAAGGAACTAGCTGCAATCGATTGGTATTCAGAATTCTTGAATACCACACTTGATGGCGCTGTTCACCACTTCTATAGCATCTACTCGGGCCTACGGGACAAATACATTCCTATTAAATCGGCTACCACTGATTCTTATCCTAAGTGGTACACTAAAGCTATAAAAAAAGTAATAAAAGAAAAATTTAAACATTTTCGTAAATATAAAATATACGGTAATAAATATGATAGATATTCTTTTGAAATGTTGCGTGACCGTGTTAAACGACTGGAGGGCACCTGTTACAATAATTATATTTCATTGGTCGAAGATTCTATAAAAAGCAACCCAAAGCATTTCTGGACATATGTCAATTCCAAATCTAAGTCAACCGCTATGCCAAGTAGCCTTGTGTATAACGGTGCTACTTTTAATACCGGCGACTCGATCTGTAATGCTTTTTCGGACTATTTTAAATCAACATTCTTGGACTCTTCTAGTAGCTACCGTTTTGACTGTGACAGACCACCAGATGACACAACTCCAACAGTTTCGGATTTATCATCTATCTCCGTTGATAAGGACGTTGTTACTAAGCTGTTGTTAAGTTTAGACCCTTCTAAATCGTCTGGTCCAGATTTTTTGCCAGCACGTGTTCTAATTAGCTGCGCTAAGACTTTCGCTACTCCCCTGTCTTTGCTGTTTGAAAAATCATTGAGTGAAGGTGTTGTTCCTGCGATGTGGAAGCGCGCGTTTGTGACTCCAGTACACAAAAAAGGTGCTAAGACGAACGTTACGAATTACCGGCCAATATCCAAGCTTTGCATCGTGTCCAAGGTCTTGGAGAAATTGGTATACAGTCAGGTCTATCCCGCGCTTAAACATTCAATGAATGATTCGCAGCACGGTTTTCTTAAGGGTCGATCCACGGTTACCAACCTCGTACTGCTTAACGATATTTTGACTGAAGCAATGGAAGGTGGAGCGCAGGTCGATGTCGTTTACACAGACTACAGTAAAGCATTTGACAGGATTCAGCATGATCTACTACTGCTTAAGCTATATAGAACAGGTATTAGGGGTAACCTTCTCCGGTGGTTTTCCTCATATATAGACAATCGATCGCAAGCAGTAGTGGTCAATAACTATATTTCTGGGTGGGTTAGTATCCCTAGTGGAGTGCCACAGGGGTCCCTTTTAGGGCCATTGCTCTTCGTAGTCTTTGTGAATGACATTACCCGTTGTTTCCAAACATCTCGTGTTTTGTGTTTCGCAGACGACATGAAAATTTTTGCACATGTTCGGTCCCTCGATGACGCTGCTGCACTGCAACGCGACCTTTTGAGGCTTGAAAACTACTGTGCCGATAATCTCCTTGATCTTAATCCCACCAAGTGTAGCATTGTTTCCTTTACTCGTGGGCGATCCACTATCATCTTCGACTATACCTTGAAAGGTGTCTGTCTTAACAGAGAAAGCTCCGTCCGTGACCTAGGGGTCACTCACGATAGCAAATTAATATTTGACACCCACATTAACAACATCGTAGCGAAGGCGTATAAGGCTCTGGGATTTGTGATGCGCATTTCGAGTGACTTCAAGCAAATTAAAACGCTGAAAATCTTGTATTGCACTTACGTGCGAAGTATCTTGGAATATGCGTCACAGGTCTGGAATCCTAGATATGAGACCTACATCAATCGTATTGAGCAAATTCAAAAGAAGTTTGTTAGGCGCTTGTGCTATCGAACCAACGACAAGTATTCCTCTGAAAACTATGCCGAGCTATGTAAGAAGCATCACCTACTTCCACTGGATAAAAGACGCGAAGTATCTGACGTAGTACTTCTCTTAAAGATCGCCTCCGCTGCTATTGACTGTCCAGAACTTTTAGAGAAAATAATGCTTAAAGTCCCGTGCAGGATTCTGCGCTACAATGCACCACTTTTTCTTTCTGTAGCTTTGACTAGGTATCGGCAGAACACCTTTATTTGGCGGGCAAGCAGAACTTTTAACATACTGTGCGAAGAATTGGAGCTGGATCTATTCGGTACCGGCTGTATCGCGGCAAAACGCACGTTAAGCAACTTGTTTTTTAATTAACAGATAATTACTATGTAAACCTAAGTAAATTATCAATCTTTTTACTTAATATTATATTGTTATAGTTAATAAGTACGTATCGTGCATCCAGTGTGCAAAAATGAGTTTTTTTCTTCCATTGTATTGTTATCTGTGAAGACCTGTTATTGGCTTTCTTTTTACTTAATTAAGTGTTAGATCTGTTTCGTAGCTGTTGGTCTTCCGACCATTAAATAAATAAATAAATAAATAAATATTCATTCGGACAGGGGACATCCTTTCTCTCAGACGAAATGCGAAAATTCTTGATCAGCTTAGGCATTGCAACCGTACGACATAGCCGTACGACACCATATAACCCTCAGGGGAACGGTTTAGTAGAGCGCCTTAGTGGGACGCTCTGGAAAGCTGTTCAGCTCCACCTGCGTTCTAAGAATCTGGACGACGCCCATTGGGAACAAGCCCTGCCAGTAGCACTCCATTCTTTAAGATCCCTCCTGTCCACTGGGACTAACGCGACACCGCATGACCGAATGTTCCAACATCCTCGTCGTTCCGGCAATGGTCAGTCGATGCCATCGTGGCTGATGGTTCAAGGACCAGTATTTATGAAAAAAAATGTAAAAAATTCGAAATATGACGCTGCCGTAGAAGAAGTCGAACTTTTGCAAAGCAATCCCGAATACTCATACGTGCGATTGCCTGACGGACGAGAGACCACAGTTTCAAACAGGCGTTTGGCTCCACTACCACTAAGGGAGGATGAAACTGATGATCTTTCGGAAGATGAAGAGCCTCCTCCTAGAATAGAAGAGCTGGCTTCCCAAGCTGAAAGAGAAATACCACCTCCAAAAGCTAAAAGAGATCGGCCATCTCCGAAAACGGATGCAGCACCTTCAGCTCAGTATGTTCACATTCGAAGCTCTACTCGCAGACGAAGGACTCCTGCTTATTTGCAGGATTACCACACTACGTAATAGACAAAACAACGGGGGGTGAATGATGTGAACTTCTTAGTTGCACTCTATGATGTGATATGAGTCATGACGTTATCAGAACTGTTAATATTGTCTGTCGAATACTTTTATATCTCGTATTTTAAAGTTGAATAAAGCCTTGTTATCTCTAAGGCTTTGTCTTTTAATGTATCACGGGTTGAAAACTGAATTTTACCACTAACGGCAATATTTCCCTACTAAAAGGGGGGTTGAAACCACCAGTTTTAGTGGAAATTTCGCTAGGTTGGCAGCAGTGCAAAGACGAACCGAAGTAGTTTTTTACAATAAAATCAGGCAAACGGACAACAGTACATACCGCCACTTTAATCAGAAAACGAATATCATTGGTGCGTTTTATTAGATGACATAGATACCTAATTTATGTTTTCTGTTTCTCAATATGTTTATAGTCAGTAGTTCATTTACAAATAATTATATAAGCAATAAATAAATCAGTAAAACTCAAAAGACATGGCTTAGTGGTAGTAGTCCATAGATAAAAACTAGACGACTATATAACCACAAGGAAGCGTTCATAAAAAACTTTTAAAAGCATTTCAAATGACATGGCTTCAACGACTTGTTTTGTTTATTTCAACGTTATGTATCATCTTAAAATCTCCTTACATTGTAATATACAAATTAAGTACGAAAACAAAAAGAATAAATTAAATGTCAAGTCATTAAAATTCAAAAGCAAATTGAGAAGTTGATATCACTGTTGAATATTCTTGTCTTGAAGTAGGTAATCTAATAAAATACAATCTATTTTTGGAAAATTATTATGCAGTTATAATATAAGAATTATTGTTATTGAAATATTACATTTTCTAAATGGAATACATCGTTGAATCGCCCCAAGCAATGGCAAAAGCAAAAATTGTTCCCTCTGGTTCTTTGACCCTGAAGGTATTTTATTTTCTTGTTTATTTTTCTCTGTACCTACTCTGTTTAGTGAAACTATTGTGAATGCATCCATAATTTAGCATCATTCTGAGTTTCTCTATGAATCCGCTAGAGGGATTTGATTTTTCAACAAAATTGACGTCACGCAAGGCAAGTAGTTTCTACGCCATTTTGTAAAGTGTCTGCCGAAGTCAGTTTTCTGGGCACAGTGTAAAATAGGAAATTCGCATGGTTTTGTGGACAAATAAAAGTTAAAGACTTTTCAACACCCTAGTTAACGTCTCGTACGTTAATCACACAGACTCAAACTATGGAGGACAAGGCGTCACTAAAAGAACTGGATCAATGGATAGAGCAGCTAAATGAATGCAAGCAGTTGACAGAAAATCAAGTCAAAACGTTATGCGACAAGGTAATGTGGCACTAGATTTAGTTTAAATTACACATTATTTGTTATGCGATCGATTTTGTGTGTGCTAGTGCATCTTAGTTGAGGTTGGTAGCTACATATATGCTGTATGATTCATATACCTATCTAGACAAGTAACCACAACGCGTATGTATGTATGCTGGTTTTAGAGGGTGCTCTCTGATGGTATGGCAATAGATAAACAATGTAGGGATGGTCAGAGAGGGGTACCATTGATGTTATGGCCACTCGGCGGCATAATTTGCAGTTTACCACACCCAGCTCTCAACATCACTTCCAGATAGATATTAGCATAATTGGTCGCGAGATATTTATAGACGGGACACGGAAATGTTATTCATTTACTATTCACGGTCCATCACCAATAAATCTTAAATTTATTACATGTCATTGAATTTGTATCAGGCATTGATCCGTTTTAATTTAGTGTCCAATTTAAATGACTTTACAAGTACCAGTTATCAAACCATTAGATGAGGTACAGATTTGTTCAATGAAGTGTTAAGATACATCTCTGTACTTTGATTATGTGTTTGTGCATATTTAACAGTAACTTAGACTATAACAAAGCGGTTTTTATGTTACCTACATGGATGATAGCATTGTAAGGTAGTATTTTTACGATGTATGTATACAATCATAATAACTCCTAATCAGCGTAGGTGGAAAAGCTTTTACCTGTTGTAACTCCCACACGGATAAATGATTTAAGTACCTATGTAGTTAATTGCTCTTAATGTTTTTTAAAACAATATTGTTCAACAATATTTTTTTAACCCAATGCTCCCCAGGAGCCCGCCGGCGGGCTGGCACAAAATGCCGCCATTCCGTCAAGCAGCGGCAGCCCGCCGGCGGGCTGGCCTACCCAGATGACTTTAAACCTTATTTGTATCACCATTAAATACATGATATTGAATATAATTTACTACCGTGATCTAGAATAAATTCGGAATCCGTTGATATCCAAAGCTACACATGTTTTTTGTTTTTATTTATAGAAAACCGCTTCCAAACACGCGCCATGTGACAAGTCATAAAAAAAATGGCCACTTCATAGTAAATTTTCGGTGTCGGATTTCAAGTGGTGTTCAATTATAAACATAAGTGGCCTCTAAAGGTTGAGTTGTTTATCTTAGACGATAATACGATCTTTCTAGTTGGTGTTTAGTAACATTGTTTATAAATTTGAGTACTGTGGTAATATTGGTAGCAATTATTCTGTGATTATTCTCGAAACAGGTCCGAGTTTTTATTTACGAACAGAAATGAATGACTTGGACTCATAGTACCCCTTTGTTTTTTACATGTGGCAGCACATAATCTATCCATAGACAAAAATACATTGACAGTAGGATGATAGTCAAAGTAGTATTTTTTTGGTGATCATTTTTTTGGGAAAGTTGAACAACGCGCGGAATTTTAATTGCACCCGCGCGCCCCCTAAAAAACGTCAAAATCAAATAACATTTTATTGTGGTTTTACGGGTTAATAAAAACCATTTAAGTGTCGGTCATAGCCTACAGGACCCGGTCCAGCGATTGGCTCACCACCTATAACGTTTAGGGGTCCAATATATCTCGTGAAATGTGGGTTTATCCAGTAATGGAATACCTCTGCCTACCCCCTCGGGGATAAAAAAGGCGTGAGATTATATTATTATTTATTATTATTTATAGCCTACAATGTAATCTCTGAGCTGGGTGTACATATAGGTAACCAAACATCAAGTCAAGATGTATTTTTGTATTGTTTGGTTTTAGTTCCACTAATTTGAAGGCTTGCAAGAATTCTATTGCCTATCAAGCAGCAGCCTACTGTGGGCAATCCGTTACAATAGATAATCATATTATTGTTTTCTGATTACACAGCTTGACCTGTTAGGAACTACACATTGAATCTTAAAAATATTATAAAACATAAATAAAAAATAAAAATAATCTCACGCCTTTCATCCCCGAGGGGGTAAGCAGAGGTATTCCATTACTGGATATACCCACATTTCACGAGATACATTGGACCCCTAAACGTGATAGGTGGTGAGCCCATCGCCGGACCAGGTCTATTTACACATGTCTCAGAATTAATTCTGAGACCTGCGGGTTTCCTCACGATGTTTTCCTTCACCGTCGAGCTAGTAATAAATATGTACGTAAGTTTTTGAAAAACTCATTGGTACATGCCAGGATTCGAACCCGAGCCTCACTATAAAACATATACCTACCTAAATGGAAAAAGCAAACACACACATGAAATCAAAAATAAAATCATCATTGAATAGTAAACATACAGAGTTTATAACATCATCAGCTCTGGTCTGCTCTCTAGTGGGTGTAAATATATCCCTTTTAACACAATTTACTACAATCCAATCATACTATACATAATCCAGACAGAATATATAGATCTCAAGTTCCATAGGCAGATTTTTGCATCATATTAACATTATGTCTAGTCTAGAGGGTCTGTCTGTTCTTACTAAAAACATACTTGCCTCCATTATACTATATCAACAAAGAGTTACACAATACATTATGGAAAGGAAGTTACTGCAAATGTGTTAATTAAAGCGGACATGATATGCCTCCATGAGCGATCACTGAGAGCTTGATACCATAGTTATGTTAATTTAGTTCCTCCCATGTTAATAATTTTTTAAATAACTATGAAACAAAAATAATCCTGTTATGTGTTATACATAAATAAACTTTTTTAATTATTCACAATTAAATTAATGCATTTGGAGATGGACATGTTTTGTTGTATTAATTAATTTAATGCTGGTGGCTAATAATGAACATTCATTCTTTTTTATTTAACAATTTATAAAAATTTTCAGCTTGATATATTTTAAGGCTCACCACCTATCATGTTTAGGGGTCCAAAGTGGGTATATGCAGAAATGGAATACCTCTGCCTACCCCCTCTGGGATATAAGGCATGAGTTTTTTTATAGTTAAATGTTGTTTTATATTTAATAATAATAAAAAATAATAATATAAGTGAGAGAGAATCTAGTCAGAAATTAAATACCTATACTTAGTTTTAAAATGTTTACTTACATCACTTCATTGTAGCAAAAGTGTTTAAATATTTACACTCTCTCCCACACATGCACATGTGAATTGTTTGCAATTGCTTTGCATTGAGGCTCCCCTCACTTGTTTAATTGGCCAATCATATATTACTTCCATAGACTACAATAAGAAGTAAACAATTTTATTTTATACTAGCAGCGCCCCGCAGTTTCACCCGCGTAGTTCCCGTTGCAGCGTGTTTTTATGGTTTTTCCGGCAATTATTTGAATTAAAAGCCATCTTTGAACTTCAACAAACATTTTAAAAAAAGAAATTGGTCCAAATTGGTCTAGTCATTGTTGAGTAATGCGCTTACCAACACATTTTGCGATTCATTTTTATATTATAGATTGGACTTTCTTGACTTTTCCTTCCAAGTTAGCTGCCTCAAATAAAAAGTGCTTGGGAGACCAAGCTCCGCTACCGGAAACTTTCACATTTATTTTGTTTGTATTGGGAGACATAAGTTCAATTGAATTAGCACGCCCAAAAACCCCAAACACTTGTTTTAACTTAATAAATAATATACATATTATCTATCTTTAATAGTGTAAGATAAGAAGAGCAATCAATAATTAAATCAGGCTAGAACAAAATTAAAAAACCTGTAATAAAATTAAAGTTTATACAGATAGAAGAATATCAATCACTTTTATGAACTTTTACAGTCAACAAAGTTGTTAGTGTTACATGGCCAAAAATTAAGATCCACTTTTCTCTTAAAGCTTTAAATGTATTTATAATATTTTTTTGGTAAATTATAGGGTTCAAAGATACCTTTCGAAATAAACATTAATCAATAAGATTTATTTATGACTACCCCAGAAAAATTAGTTCTTAGTTACTGGCCATGTAACCCTAACAACTTTGTTGACTGTACCAGTTGGATTGTATGATTCAATTTAAGAAGAAAACACTAGTAGCAGACACTGAGTATTGGTGCCCACAGGAAAGTTGCTTCTTATTCCAGTTGGAATTTCGAATAAACCCTTGCTTGGCAGTAGCCTACAGCTTTGAAGGCTACTTATAGTCCAAATTTCAGCCTTCTAGGCCCATTCATTGACATTGTGCATTGATAGAACAGTTAATTCAGTCGGCATTAACATTTCATTCAAATTGGTTGATGAATGGAAGGCTTGTGTGATTAAATGATTGAGTAATTGCCTGATTCACTTGCACATTACCATTGTAGTTTCATGTGGGTCTTGCATACATAAAAAAATAAGTTACCATGGTCAAAGTACATTGTACTAAGCTTGGCTTAGAATCACTTGATTCAAAGGTTACACTCATAGGTACATGTTATAATGTGACTTATTTTAAGTAAAGTATGTAGGCATAGATGGGTTGAGCTGTGAGAATCATTAAGATTTATTTGAATGTTGGTTGATGTAAATGCGTCTAATGTTGTTAATTGAACTCGATGTTTTTTTGTAAGTATTATAACTTTTTTTATATCAAGAAGCAGTTAAAATTGAAGCCTATGTTAATTATTAAAATATACTATGTTGAGATGAAAGAGTACCATTCATAATAAAAATGTTTTGTCAATTTTGTCATACATGAAGTGTTCTCTGATAGTCTGCTCCAGTCCATTGAACAGACTGTTTAGTCTTGTTATGTAAACTTATTCATAATATGGTAAATGTATTCTTATTTAATCAACTTATCATTTTATATCAATTCCCTCCAATTATTCTATTTAAGTTGTAAGTAATGTGTAAGTAGTACCTTGTCTGTTTTGCTAGTTAATTACGATTATGAATATGGCTAATATAATTTGCATATATTTGAGTGGGTAGGAACATCAATAGGTACCTAATTTTAGAAACAGCCTGATGTTTGTAAAATTATTATATCTGCATATTGGTCCTTAATTTGAAATTGTTTTTTAAACAACAATAACATTTTTAATTCACTTATGAATCCCTGATGCTTTGCTCACGTTTAACTGACCACCAGTTGTATAACTAATTTTAAATGACTACTCGCGTAATTTTAACCATACAATTACAGTCAAGATAAAACGAGTTATTAAATAAATATACCTATTCATGGAATCTCCATGAACATAGAATCTGTAGTAGTATTATTTATTATGTGTCCGTAGTTCTCAAGTTAATATTATGTATGTAAATCAATGAACTTAGAATTAATGAGGTATTTTAAATTTATTCAAAGTATGAACTTGAAATTTCTGTCTACCTCATGTGCTAACAAGTAAATTTATTGATATATATTTTGTGCTAACACTGCTAGGTTTAGCTATAGTTTAGCTATATCTTGATAAAACATTGTGTATCTCTGTTACACATTTATAATGAGAATGAGGTTTGTGATAGAACTAATTTTATGTTGGTACACATGTTGACTACTAACGCTACGGCACAGTGTGTGTACCCCCTGCCATTTACAATTTAGTGCGATGCCAATATCGTTGTGACGCGTGTCGCGGCGACTTGCTAATTTAGCACTCAGTACTTGGGACATCGAGCTTTGCTCGTTCACCAGTGTCGCTAACGCCATCCGCCGGTGAATAGCCGTTTTATTTCAAACGACACCTGCGGGTGAGTGGCCTTATTATACAAATAATTTATTTGTGTAAAATTAATTTAATACAGGAAATGCAACTATGCAGTTGAACTTTGTATGCAAATGTGAAAATTTCATCAAAATAGTAAGAGCCGTTTCCGAGACACCAGAAATATAAATACATACATACATACAAGAATTTCGTTTCAAGTACATAATACGATTTATTTTGGAACCAATTTTTCGCGTAATTTACGAGTTCCTAAGATTTTCGTTGAACCCTATTTTTATGACATTCTTAAGGTGAATCCAGTCTAGAGTACCTAATATAACCTATAGGTTAGATCTACTGATGTGCATATAGTTTACTGATTGTGCCAGTCTCGGAGATAAATAGTACATTGCAGATAAGTCTAGTTTATTTAAAACATTTATTTCCACACACATTAACATAAGTATAATAGTTATTTCGGGATATACCCACTAGTAAAATTTTGCCCCCTGAACGTGAAAGGTGGTGAGACCATCACAGAAACATTGGGTACACAAAAATTAAATAATTAAAAACAAACTAAGTAACCGTTTGTAAATGTGTGTGACGGATTAGTCTAAGTTTTCGGTGTGATGCTGCCAGAAGCCTCACAGCACTGATTTTCGGACGAACCATCCTCACTTTGATTTTTACAAGTTTAAAAAGTACTGAAAGTGGCAAACAAAATATGTGAATTGAGCTTTTATTATCTAGTAAACAGTGTCAAGTTTTACTCCTTAAGAAATAAAAACAGGATATTATATTTTGATTTACTTACTTATGCATTCAATCTTTCGGAAAAGAAAGATGAAAAATGTTTCGGCACTGTAGAAACACTCGAATTATTATTTTTAAGTAAGTGTCTGTACATATATTTTCATGGACTGTGCAATAGGGATGTATAAAGACATTTTTTTATTAGCCTCTGTGAAAGTTTCGTTTTTCAAACGGAACTCCGTAAGTTAGGAAATCTGCGAAAATAAAAAACTCACCAGGTTTTAAAAAATATTATTTTCGTATGTTTAGTAGGTAGTTACTAGTAGTTAGTTAGTAGTAGGTAGTTAGTAGTAGGTAGTTACACTTTATTATTCATACTTGATGCTATCGCTACGCAGTCTTTACCTAATTCAAGCGTCGTAGATTCATACCTACATAACAATGGTAAATAGCATGTAACTGATTTAATCCAATTTGCTTGTATATTGGCTCGTTAAGTAAATTCAATGAAAATTATGAATGTGATTCTGAGTTAAGGCCATCGTTTTTATTACTGGTAACATTGCGAAGGTCACGTCGAAAATCGCATTAGAAATTCGAACGTGCAGAACATGCTAAGTTATTATTAAAAATATCAACAATTTAAAGGTCAAACCAGACTAAACGCTTCACGTGTCATGATTTTGTAGATATAATTAACCCGAGTTTTATGTAACTTGGGATTAAATTTGATACTGAGTCCTGTTTTGAAATATTCGTTGTGACTATGGAATTAATAGTCTCTGCCCTTTGCCCACCATTAGGGGTCGGTGAAGTCCATGCAGCAAAAAGATTTAATTTTTTTGATCGGCCGTCTGCCTGACTCCATTACGAATGCTGTGGTTAACCCGCCAAAATTCGGAGGCGCGACGCTCTGTAAAGGCAAGGGACGTGCAATATGACGCCACCTACGAGATGAAAGAGTTGCTAGTAAATATGTCCGCCGGCAATCATGTCTCTATGGAATTAAACACGTAGTTTTTTTTGACAAGATTGGTTGAAGCATACGCCATTCTCTCCAATAATACATACAACTAGTTATTTTAGATGTACCGGTTTCCTCACGAAGTTTTCCTTGTCAGTGGCGAAGGCCTAGTGATAAAGTAAAGCTGTGTTTATGTAAATTTCGAAAACCTATTAGACACTTATTGACGTGTGATATTAAGATCCACAAACGTGAATCTCTTAGATCCGACAAAAAGTCGATACCTATTTGCAACGACGGAAGCAGATAAATAAACGGACGTATAAAGAGATGGAAAATAAATAATTCTCTCACGTGGGGCTTCCGACAAATGGCTGCTTTGCATCAAAGCCCCTAAAAAACGTAGACAAACATTTAGTTGAAAGACATCTGTGGAACTAGACTAGTGCTGCCAGTTCCAGTATAAAATATTTCAAAATATCGTTTCATCTATCCAGGACCATTTCTCTAGGCGACCACATTCCACAAACATTCATTTCTCGAAACAGCCTCATATTATTTATATTGACCATATTTTGTATCGACTCGAGTCTCAAGACGTAAATATAGATTGTATTATGTATATTGAATTCTAGTTGTTCCGCGAGGTTTCACCTGCGTTTTTCCCGTTCCCGTGGGAATACGGGAATAAAATATAATATAATATTATGTATAGTATATATAGTATATACTACGAGTATGTGAGTCCCTGGATGACGTAGCTTCCCATTAATAAAATATTTTTTTTAATCGGTCCAGTAGTTTCGGCGCCTATTCAATTGAAACAAACGAATTTTTCCTCTTATGTGTAGACTAGCTTATGCAAGCGATTTCCTCCGCGTTCCCGGCTGAAAATTAGCCTACTTTCTTTTCTCCTTCAAGAGGCAAGCTTCCTCCTTCCCTCCCAAATTTCATCAGGATCGGTTCAGCGGCTTAGATGTGAAAAGGTGACAGAAAGACAGAATTAGTTTCGCATCTATAATATTAGTGAAACTTTGGTGCAGTACCTACATATTTTTTAAAATAATTTATGTAATCCCTTACATACATTATCAGTACATATTTATGTAAGGGATTACATACATTATTTTAAAAAAATTGAACTGCACTAAAGTTCGTTCCCATTGCATTTATAAAAGTTTTTTGAATTTTAAATTGAATATCCTAAATAATCTCTAGACCTAGCTGGACTAGACTGGGGTTGTTATTATTGCGGGGAGTAGATTTTCTGAGGTGAGGAGGGGAGGGGACCGGGTATTCACCCGTCTCGTGTAGCACTTGTTCGCGGGACTGTGCGGAGATAAATCACAGCGAGAAATCCTCTGTGTGCGAAAATGTTTTCGCGATGTTACCTTAAGATTAGAAGCCTTGAGCTAGCTAATAAAAAGTTCTGATTCGATTTTTAAACCATTTTTTTCATTTCCTTGAAAACCCTAAAAGAATTTAAAATATATTGTGTTCAAGCAAATAATTTATAAGATTGTTCGTAAATATGAGGTCGTATGAAGTTGCTGAAAAATTCTAACTAATGTTTTTGTTTCCAATTTCTCTATTTTTGTTATCAAAGATTATTATTTAACTCACAATTGGTTACCCCTAACAAAACGATCATTGTTGGTGTTAATAAGAACTTAAAGCTTGAACTGATTTCACAACATTTTTAAAATTGATTATATTGGTAAAATTATACATGCACAAAAACAGATTTTTGCCTAAGTTAAGAAATAAACTATAAAAAAAACGTGTCATGTGTTGCCCGATTCGATGCTTCGATTTGAATTGGCATTGCTTCTAAAATTAAAAAAACGAAAGTTGCTAATTTAACCGTTAAAATATATATAAAATGTTAGTTCTCAAAATTTGGTTTTCTTGACATTCCACATCAAAACGGTTGTCCATAGTTATGGACTTGGGATTGGGCGATTTTCGTTGCGTCTCCTGGTATAGTACTTCACAAGCCATGTTAGGAATGAAGCTTTAGTTGCGGTGCTGCATGCAACAATTAAAAATACAGCTGGACACTGAGAGGGCAAGCCTGAAATGCCAATATGCCAGATGCTGACCTAAATGGATCTAAGTCTAATAATTTTACGAATTTATGCAATAGTTTTTGTGATAGTCTTAATTATATAATTAACATAAATAAATAAATAAATAAACAACTAAGTTATAGTGCTTGGGCTAACTGATAAATAAAAATAAAGTATACAACACATATAATAAAAACTCCTTGTGGGCTACTGCCTACTGCCCTACCGCATGTTTGAAACACAATATAAAAAAATAAATAAATTGGAGTTGGAGCAAGTCTTACTCAATTTTCTTTTATAAATTTCCGGTGCGCAGTGCGCACGTTGTGAAACGTGCCACGTTTTCTAAAAGTAATTCAAAAGTTTGCAACTTCCCCTACATTAGCGATTTTTTCATACAACAGTTGTTAGGTTTCCTTGCCTCGTATTTAACCGGAGGTTTTCCGAGAAAAGTTTCTTTCGAAATTACCTACTAACTGGCTACTTTTTTGTTGACATTGTATGATATTGTTTATACCTTCTTAATAAAGTAGCTAGAAGACAGCTAGTACTCCAAACTAAACGAAGGCCAAACTAAACTGTCAATAATATATTAAAATATTGATACTTACATAATTTTCTACAATTCATCGCTGACGTCGCAAAAAGGCGAACCTCTATTGTTGAACAATAGAGGTTCGCCCTTTAGCGACGTCAGCGACGAATTACATCTACATGACCCTCCAAAATAAGATTAAACATAAATAATTTTCACTCATTTGAAAAACTTGATTGGAGTAGATATATTGATGGGTATACCAAACAAACGACGCAATTTTGTTATGGTAGCGGCAATTCAGTATAAAGCTCGGCGTCTACAGACGGAGAGGAGGCGAATCTACTAATTCACTATGTAACAATTTAAATGCAACTTAATTTTCTCTTGCTTAAGACTGTCATTTGAAAATAAAATAAAAATAAACAATAGCTAACTAACATTTGGCATCAAGTGTGAGATTGATCAGATCGGCATCGCTTATCTTGGACTCCCGTCCAAGATAAGCACACAGGAGACAGCGCTGGACGATGTGGTCGTCAACACAGCGAAGGAACTGTCTCTTTCTCTCTTCATCTCCACTTGTGCGTGGTCTAAACCTATTGAGACGGCACTTCTGTCTGGGTAGAACATCACCTACCGTTTTTCCATTTATCTGTTACATTCCCCGTAAGGTGTGTCTCGATAAAATAGCTTATAGCAATAAGGCCACCTATTGTACTTTTTTTTGTTGTAGTTGTTACTATTTGTCACATTTTTAAATAAAAAAAAAACAATCAATAGTTTTTATTCAGTGAAATGAAATGTCTTTATTCTTCAATTCGCGAGGAGTTTTAACTCCACTCTTACTAACTTTCACTCATTGCAGATAATAAAGCTTTATAATATAAACGAGGCAAAAACTAGTGGCGCTAAGTGTAGCGATAACGTCTGACATTTTTCTTTTTATTCCAGGCAAAGGAGATCCTGACTAAAGAGTCGAACGTGCAGGAGGTGAAATGCCCAGTAACTGTTTGCGGCGACGTCCACGGTCAGTTCCACGACCTGATGGAGCTGTTCCGCATCGGCGGGCGGTCCCCCGACACCAACTACCTGTTCATGGGTGACTATGTCGACCGCGGCTACTACAGCGTTGAGACCGTCACATTGCTCGTCGCGCTCAAGGTGAGGACCGGCGTCTCCGCAGAACAGAGGCTGTATGTTTGTAACGATTGAACTAAAAAACTAATGAACCGATTTTAAAAATTCTTTCACTATTGGAAAGCTACGATATCCCCGAGAAACATAGGCTATATTTTATTCCCGTATTCCAACGGGAACGGGAACTAAACGGGTGAAACCGCGCACAACCGCTATTTATTTATAAAATGAATCGGTGTCGTCCTTATTTGACATTTATTACGTGGCCATTGCTTGCTCTGTAGATACTGACGGTAATGAGAGAGGTATGTCAGAAGCAATGTACGTCAAAATGAAGCAGATGACGATAACTGCTGAAGGACAGACGTGAGCGTCCACCACCATATGTCGCCGATGCGTCTGTGTCCTTTAGCAGTTAAAGTGGGTTGTAAATAGACAATAAGCTTCAATAGTACCTATTGGATTTTAATAATAATATTATATTTTATTAACCAAAACATTAGTCATGGGTTTCCTTATATGCACAATAGAAGTAATTCAGTCGTGTCGGATAATTTAGGGTGGCTCGAAAATTACTTAGATCAACACCATCTCCCAAACCTCGTTAAAAATTATGTAAACAAATATTTTTTTACTATCTCAACATTCAATAGAAAATTACATAAATTTATATATAGGTGTCATTTAGAAACCAATAATATTATTAATTTAAAAAAGCATGGACGCACCTACAATTACTCTGTTATAGACATTTTTGTCCCAGAAACTTTGATATCGAGTTACAAATTTTCAGCAAGGGCCTCAATTTATTCGTAACAGTTGTAATGCAGATAACACTGAACATTTGATTTAAGATGTCTCACAAAAGCAATTCACCTCGTTAAATGTAATCGCTGTTGTTCAAACGGCTCAACTGATTTAATTGCTGACCAAATGGCCACCAGCGGCCACGGAGTCAGTGTGTCATATGTCGTAACGAGCACGTGTTGGGTGTTAGATCTATTGTAGACGTAGTGCTTAGTGAAGACCTGAAAATAAACAACACGTTGGAATAAAAATATACAATAAATACTTAAGTGCGGATAAAAAGAAAAAAAAACTTATAATACAATAAAAATAACTCTTTATTGTACACCAAAAACAACACAATATGGATACCAACATTAACTAAAGTACAATGGGCGGTCTTATCGCTTTTAGCGATATCTTCCAGACAACCTTAGGATGGATGAAACTGAGATTAGAACTAGTGTAGACTTACCTTCCATGCCACTAATTTGATTTAAAAGATAAAACCTGACGTTTCTTTTTTTGTGTGGGTGTTAAAACAGACATACGCGCAAGCATCCCCTATGTTTCATAAAAAACTCATTATTGTTTCTTTGAGCTTGAATATTTTTTTTCCATACAGAGGAATGATGAGATGAGGAACTTTGAAATTTTATTTATAATTATATTCTGAACAATTCTACTGATTTTGAGCTAGTTGGGAATTTATGTAACTTCACTCTTATTTTTTGGTCTAATTTGACAGGACTATTATTAGTATCGCCAACTTAGATTATAGAGTATCACACTATTAAATTCAGTATTTTGTAGTAATAGGTAAAAGTCTGAAAAAAAATAGTAATAATAGGAAAACAAAGGCTATAATGTGATAATCATATTCGTCAGCGAAAAACTAATATTAGAAATCTCAAACCATTCATTCCATTGTTGTTTTCGCGTTCTTTAATTATATTATAGTTGTTATTGTATGTATGTTATACACATATAGATATATTAAACTGGGAAAATCCCGATAAATGTCTGTGATGTATGTTAATAGGAAATACAGAATAAAATAATTGTATTTTCATAACTATAAATCTGAATTAAATATATATACTTAAGCGAAATACCATTGACTCACTGATTTAGCACTAAATCTCTACCTAATACTATTTTATTTATAAAAAAACCAACAACACACTGTGATATTATACGAAAATTAAAAAATTAAGGATATAGTAACCAAGACTCAAAATACGGGACCTGCGCGGGCTAAGTAGTATTTGACTGATTGTGAATATAAAATACGAAAACTCATGAATTTATTTTTATATTTAGAGATGGCAGCAATGGATTGTAAAATGCATGTGCCATCGGTTAAAGTAATCAAAATGCTCAAGAAAGCACAGGGCGACCGTAAAAAAATAGTATGCCTTGTGTTTTTAATGTACGTGTTTAAAATTGAATGTTACTGGACTGTTCAATAAAACAAAACATCACGACAATTGCGATAAGATAGGTACTCCTAATTCTAATAAAATTATCTCAATAAGTGTGTATCAAGAATAGTGTTGTGTAATTTTAGAAAAGATAGCGCAGCAATATCGTTCCATCTACTAAGATAGGACGACGACGACAATGATAACGACTTTCTTTAGCAATAGTAACTATTATTTTATATTAGTTACTGTTGGTATTCTTATTCTCTTTTGACTACACGAGGCCTGGGTTTGATTAAACATAAATACCAAAGATTTTTCAAATAACAACAAACATATGTAGATCGACGGTGAAGAAAAACGCAGTACCCAGATAGGGCGATGGTTTTATAACCTGTGGTGAAAGTGGGTACTTTCAAAATGGAATAGCCACTCTGCCAAAGCCCTAGAGATAAGTCGCGAGTGTATATACATACTAGCAGCGCCCCGCGGTTTCACCCGCGTAGTTCCCGTTCCCGTGGGAATACGGGGATAAAATATAGCCTATGTGTTATTCTGATGTATAAGCTATATAACTGTAAAGTTTCATCACAATCCGTTCGGTAGTTTTTGCGTGAAAGAGGAACAAACATCCATCCAGACATCCACACATCCATACAAATGCTTCATAAAAAATATATATAAGTTTCTTGTGTTGAAGTGCGTATTGCTTTGAATAAGAATTTCACGCTTTAAATCGAAACAGTACGCAAACATTTTGTAAAGAATCTGGTGTCGGTACACTTTCTATTTCAACTATTATCTCGAGGCCGCTTGTAATCTTATTACCGTAAAAAGTAGGAATAACTTTGTAGAATTATATTTAAATAAATAACTAATGTATGACTAAGGGCTAAGAATGTAAAAGTTATCTTTCACTGAATGCCGCACGGCCGAAAGAACACAGACGAAGACAGAAAGAATAGAGAGCACATTTGACGTCGATTGCGATTCAGATTATAGACAATAAGCCCCCTGGAGGCCAATTCCACTAAATGTCAACGGTTATAGTTGGATGACAATGACATATCAATGGTGTTATTTTGGCACTTTTCAGATCAAATAACACCATCGACTGACCATTGACATGTCATTGTCATCCAACTGTAACCGTTGACATTTAGTGGAATTGGCCCCCTGATGCGTAACTTAAGGGATAATTAGCGAATGAATTGAAGAATCTGTAGGGACACATGCAAAAGTCAGCGCGTATACGACGCCGCTGAGTCCGCAATTCTGGTAGAGACGCGCAAGTTGTTCCCTATACCACGCTCTCTCCACTCTTCTACCGTGAACTTGTATAACGTTTAAACAATAAAGGATACCGTTTAACCTTAACCTGCATATTAATTTATTACCGATCACCCGGCTCTTATACGGGACCAAGTAACCCGTAAAAACCAAACAAAACAAGATCATTGGAAAACTATTACTTATTTATTTCGTCTCAATATTTTGTTACTATCATTGTCAGGCCTTTGTTATCCACAGCATACGTGAGAGTTTTGATGTGTTATCTCGAACCATCAAGTGATAAAGTTGGGGTCATTGTTTGTATTGCGCCTTATCATCGCCATCACACAGATAACTTTCACAATTTAAACGTAATCTAGTATTCATCGCTCCATTTGCCAGTTCTAATATTTTAATAATATAGGAGGAATATTTAAAAATAACAAAAATATACACTTATACTTTATGGGCTAAACGCGGTAGTAGGTAGAACACATAGTCTCGGACCGGTTTGCTATTAGTAATAGAAATTCTGAGGAGAATTTCAGAATTGATTCTGAGGCGTGTGTATTAGCCTATTACACACACCTCATTATCAATTCTGGGTCCATGCTGGTTTTATTGCATTATATTTTAGGAGCTTAAAACCTAATTTACTATATAAACTTATACAATGGGCTCGATTCTGCATTACAGCGACTAAACTTATTTTAGTTTAGCCCTTTCATTTTCTTTCTCCTAGAAAAGAAAAGAAAAGAGACGAGAGATATTTAGTCCTGTCAAATTAAAATTAGTCCTGTGCAATTTTGGCGACGATGTAAAAAGGTGATGGATTAAAGTGTTCTGTATATATAATGTATACAGAACAGCACGTTCATAAGGTTCAAATTAGTTGGTTTTTACATGTTTGACATTTCTCTTCAATCTATGGTTTGTTTCTGTCCTTTTTCTTCCGTATTCTATGGAGAAGGATAGGCTAACTTAAAATTAGGAATTTTAGCTGATCTGCAGAATCGAGTCCAATATTTACTTAAATGCCAATGAACTTTTTGCATAACTCATTCACTCACAAACGAGAGGCCAGAGCACTTCCAGTAGGACTGTAACTGGCTATAGGAATATATATTTTTTAAATTTTAATGAATTTAATTATCATTAAGCCCTACAGGAAGCCTTTAACTTCATCTTCTTGTCTATGCGGTTACAAGCTAAAAATATACATAAAAAAATATTTAATTCTGTGGAAGAAATGAAAATAAACCCCAGTAGCCTGTAGCAGTTGCCTTCGTGGATTCCATTACTTCCATTCCCGTGGGAATTTTAAAAGTCTTCTTTATTTCCGATATCCTACTCTCTACCTAGGGACGTCTGAAGCTGAGTGAGTTTTCCCCTTTATTACAATATTGAATATTCATCACATATCACATTAATAATTCTGAGAGCGTTTATCGTACGTGACACATTCTGTGTCTTCGTTATGCATATAACAGGTTAGAAGAAACTCGCTATATTTATATTTATATTTATATATTTTATATATATAAGAAACTCGAATTTACAATTCGCTCTTTAATTAAATGTGCGATTATCGATAAAGAAAAAGAGAAGAATTATTACGTACCTGAATAACCGAATAATGTTATCACTGAATAATTAGTGTAATAATTATTATAAACCATTACTTTTAAATAAATAGCCATCTGAGAGGAAAGTATTCTGTGTTAGGAAATACCCACATTTCACCAGTATAATCATCAGACCCCTTAACGTGATAGGTGAGCCCATCGCCGGACCCGGTCTGTTACATATGTCTCAGAACAAATCTAGGACCTGCGGGTTTCCTCATGATGTTTTCCTGAACCGCCGAGCCAGTGATAAATACCTCTATATAGGTACATAAGTTTTTGGAAAACTCATTGGTAACATGCCAGGATTCCCGAGACCTCACGAATGAGAGGCGGGCTCTTTGACCGCTGGGCTATCACTGCCCTGTTATTATTAAATATTTTAAGATAAAGTATTCCAGTTTCGTCAAAACAGGCAAAATCCAGTTTCCGTATCATTCATTTGCTCTAGATAGATAGTTGAAACGTTTCAATGAATCTTCTGTCGCACACATGCAGTTGAATAAATAAAATAAAAGAATAACAAAACTCCAAAGAGTAAAAAAATCCGACTTCAATCTTCAATTTATATGGTTTTCTCATGGATGCCGTTGTCAGAAATGGACGAAATAAAATGGGACCAATCTGGAAGCACCAGCTTTCAAATAAAAAAAGAATCATCCAAATCGGTAACAAACATAAAAAAGAATACAGACGAATTGTTAACCTCCTCCTTTTTGAAGTCGGTTAAAAACAACTATGTTATAGGGTTGATGAGGATTCCTCTTCCGCTTCCTCATGTTGCGGAAGTTCCGCAATTTTTTAAGTTCCGCTACCGCTACCGCATCCTCATATTTAAAATTGGAAAATTCCTCATCCGCTTCCGCTTCCTCATAAATTAAGAGGAGTTATGAGGATTTCTAGTGTCACTTAGGTTTAGAGTCGAGACGAGAATAGCCAATCACAGCAAGCGCCGCCTCCCACCACCCGCTCCTTATGCTATCCTTTTTGTTATCCTTGACAGTCGAAAGTCAAGTTTTGTTTACGCTCGCCTGCCTCGCATCGCATTTTTATCACAGTTTTATATAAAGTATACTAATTGGCTACTAGATAAGAGTTTTTAATTTGCATAAGAAATATACAAAATGCGACCAAAATGTAGTGCTATATGGACGTATTTCAATGAAGTAGACAATGAAACTGTTCGTTGTAAGTTGTGCTACAAAACTTACTCAAGGAATGGGCTTGGAACTTCAGGGTTACGAAGCCATCTCCAGTAGGTAGTGTCATGAAACGGAATATGCGGGGTATCAAAAATGTGATGCACTTTTGAAAGCTGAAGTGGAAAAAAAACAAAAGAACTCAGAAGCTCCGCTTCCTCTTCCGCTTCCTCTTCCGCTTCCGCTTCCTCTTCCTCATAGCTACTTCCTCTTCCGCTTCTGCATCCTCAAATCTCATACTTGACAATTCCTCATCCGCATCCTCTTCCTCATAGCCAGTTCCTCATCAACCCTACTATGTTACCATTTGATCTCTAAATGACGTCACAACACCAGCTGATTCTGCGACACAGTTTCAAATTTCAATTAAAAGTCATTTTTACTTACAAGTGGCAACGTGATGTCGTTTAGAGGTTTAGTAGTAACATAGATTCTTATATAATAATAGATTCTTATATAATAATATCATTACTGCGGATTATCGAAAATAGTTGCTTAAAATATCTTAAAAATAAAAATCCGAAAAAACTATATGTCCAGAATTGTCCTTGTGAAATTACTACAGCCCGTAAAAACTAGCTGGAGACTTGTGACAGTGGAACTATCTGAGTGTGAGCATACATGTTCTTTGATGGGCGGGATTTCGAAGATAGCTGTCACAGGGGTCTTTATTTTAAAGCTGTAGGACCTGTTCATTCAATTGAATATACGAAACTATATCAACCCTTCGTCTTGCAGGTTAGATACCGCGAGAGAATAACAATTCTGCGCGGCAACCACGAGTCCCGCCAGATCACCCAGGTGTACGGATTCTACGACGAGTGCCTCCGCAAGTACGGGAACGCGTCCGTATGGAAGCACTTCACCGACCTGTTCGACTTCCTCCCGCTGACGGCATTGGTGGACGGCCAGATCTTCTGCCTGCACGGAGGTCTTAGCCCCTCCATCGACACCCTCGACCATATTAGGGCCCTCGATCGCCTACAGGAGGTGCCTCACGAGGGGCCCATGTGCGATCTGCTGTGGAGTGATCCGGATGACAGGTGAAGGTTTTTTAAAGTTCGGATCCAACTTTGGTTCGTTAGACAGATCAGTAATTGTTGGTAGTTGCCTGTATCGAAATTAAAATGCGACACATCATTGACTATGAAGGTTATCTCAAAACACCGCCAAAATATATTACGACTTTCATTTGCAATTAAAGCAAGTTTCAAAATAATTAAATCATTAGTAAGTGACGCCATTGGATTCTAAAATTAAAGCCTCATAGTTAATTTATTTATTTATTGCACCAAGTACATCTTAGAACAATATTATAACCTGTTAGTGTATTGCAATTTCACTTCCATAATACATTGCGTTTTGACAAATAATTTAAAAATCAAAACTGAATGGTAACCACCAGCATTCCATTCCAGGTAGGCTAACAACATTCCATTAGTCCATATTCCATAAAAATAAAGAAGAAAATAATTGTTTCAATAAATCCATAGACCTAGTATGAATAAATCGGACAGATGTAGGACTATTGCATTGGTTCGAACTATCTCCCTTATAAAGATAGGATAACTAACGAATCCCTCTTTAAATGTATTGATAGAAGCTGAAACCTAGAGTAAACAAGTGAACAGCGCTAGATGAGCTGCTTCCTTACAGCTACTCAGTCGCATGGGTCTGCATTGCAATGACCTCTGTTATGATTATTCTGTACTTCCTAAATCATACTAAGATCTTATCTTGAGTTTTGCTTAGCATACTAAATCGTCCATGTCCATGACTTATTTTTTTTTATTCAGACCTTGTTGAACTGAAACATGTTTTTAAATTGGGTACCTTATAAATTATGTAAGTATGTTACGGTTACTTTTTTTTTAAGTCATTGATTAGTTAAGGTAGGTAAATGTTTCATCGACTCATCGTTGAGTTGACAATAATTGTAACAAATTCAATTTTTTCTGTAATTTTTATCCTTGTCACTTGCAATTTCTCTAAAAAGTTATTTTCTCAAACTATTTCTTATTAACCAATTAATTCATTACAACCAAGAATAGCACACAATTTTCTGATTCAATTTTAATAATTAATGGGTAAATAAGAGCCGAAGTGCTTCACCGCCACTTGTCATAACATTAGCCGTATCTCTAGAGAGGCCTCAATGTAGACGCGACGCGAAGCGAGTCAAGGTCACGTCATCTTGCACCAATTATCGGTGGAGAGTGATAAGTATGGTGACGTCATCATAGATCCGTGCAGTGCTCTGAGTATAGGATGAATATTACTTATCTAGCTTAATATTATTGTGTATTTACTAATAATAAAAGCGTTAATGAAATTTCACCTTCAGAATCGTTGTTGAAATTGTAAAATGGTGCTGGCAATATTTGTTTGTGAGTGCAAAATGGTGTAGACCACAGAAATTATGGATGGATTGTGTGAAGGGTGATATGTGCAAGATTATGATTCGTCAGTAAGTTCAATGCTCCTGAATGTAAGGGCTGTTTACTCACTGTTTAGTTAAATTGGTCAGTAGATAAACATTGCTTGCCCACTATTAGGTTTGGTATTCATATACCCCTTTATAGAAGCGATGTTTATCTACTGACCAACTTAACTAAACAGTGTGTAAAAGAAGATAAATAAGATAAAGAAAAAGGCAATAGTAATATTCAATGACGCATATAAGCTAAATAACGTTTGTGCAGACGAACCGTTTTTAAGTCTCACAGCGTTACCACAATAAGGTGTTTATAGTTAGACAATGTCTAAAATAAACATAAATTAAAGAGCATCTATTATATCTACTCTCCTAGTTTCCCTTAGCCCTAATGCTTGACTGCTGACTTTAAACACCATTTTGTGATACGGCTGCCAATCTTAATCAAAATACATTCTCTGTTTGATTCGAAATAAATTCCCAATCGATTTCTCGATATCTCGGGGACTCTGTAAATTTTTTATTTACTTGAATGCGATGGTTTGGTCGTATCAATATTATTTTATTTTTCTGAAAACTATAACGACACTATAAAATACCAATATTTCACCTTTATATTTTTATCAACACCAGACGATGACAGCTGTTTCATTAAAACTGGAAGACCAAACTGCCGTATTTATTATTATTGCTGACTTTCGACCTCATGAAAGATAGTATAAGACCTCATTAATTAGGTTGTAATAAAAAAAAACTCTACTTCTCCGTTCAAACGTCATCGCGGGATTCTCGGAACAGGGAACGCACTGAATTCTAGAAATGTCTAGATTTATCATTGTTTGATACTAGGAAAATTTCCATATAATGATTCAGTTGATTAATACTTAGAATTCTGAATGATAAAATCTATTTGAAAACTGGCTTTCGCAAAACGGCAGATGGAATCTAAGAATTTCCTTAAATTCTAGCTAAACTATTATCCAAATTAATTTATAAGCACTAAATTTATTAAGGGTCGAAAATATGCAGGATGCTCCTTAGGTAGAGTTAAATCTATTCCTTTTGTTCTATTTTTACGTCAATCTAACTACACTACACAATTCGGAAATAATATCTAACTTTTTTTATTTTTGAAGATATTCCAAAAGAAATTCGCAGGTACTGGAAGATTCCTACAATCTTCCAAATGAGTGAATAAAAAATTGTCATGTATGTTTTACGACTTTTACGTCACGAATAGTTGAATAGTCTACGTGTTATTATGCACACAATGAATTTCAGTCTACTATTATGTTAACAGTGAATGCTAAATATAGCTTTCCATTTCAATGTGCTTGTAAGGTTTCAAGAGGTGACTGGAAACGACCTTCAGAGTTGTAGAATGTGAGTGTGCAACCGTAAGTTGCAATGTAACTGCGTCAATTGTTTACACTAAAGTGAAAAGACTACACCATTTTTAACCGACTACTAAAGCATGTATGTTGGTATTTACGTATGCTCCATCGTATCCTAAACTAATCATCCGATTTTGATGAATGAAGAGTTAATCGATTTGTTTTTCGTAGGCGTGTTTTAGTTTCACCTAGGTTTAATAAGGCTGCGGGACAAAATAGTTCACGATAAATTGAATTCTATATAATTGAAATAAGATTCAAAACCATTTTTAAACCGTATGCCTTATTATGGGTTAACTTGTTAGTCTAATCTATAGTGAAAGACGAATTTAAATAAGTTTGGCTTATTTTATGAAGTTTTTACTGCTGGTATGGCTACGGAACCCTACGATGTCTCGACAGACATTGAACCAATTTTTGTATTACTTTTCTTTCTGAAGAGATAAATGTAAACTATACTAATAAGTTATTTTTTAAGAACAAGATAACAAAACAAAACATAAAGTACAATGAGCTGTTGTATCGCAGACACATGAACGTAATGTTCTATTTTATTTACCTGGTATTGCTGTTTTGAAAAACATAGATTTAGTAGAATATAGTGAAATTTGGAAGAAAGCTTGGGTAATATAATATAATCTAACTAAACTCACACTAAATAAATTTAAAAAATGAAAATTTTACCTGAGTATTTTACAGACCCCTAAACTTGAGAGGCGGTTAGCCCATCGCCGAACCGCAGGCGTATTCATAGAGACTCGATACCGTTTTCGTTCGATTCAGATCAAGTGAAAAATTTTCCGAAGTCGAATCTATCGACTTTGGAAACTTTATTCTAGGCGTTTCTGACAGCCACGGAAAACTTTCCGAATCCTTATGTCACATATGACGTAAGTTTTCGATACCAACATCAGCCCATCTCGAAAGTGTTCGACAGATTTTCCGATATCGAAAATCGAAGCTCCCTGAATACGCCTGCCGGAGTGCGCTTTCCTTTACACTCGATCTATCTACGTATGTTTTTAAGAAACTATAATAGTAATAATGATATTTGTTGCTCCACAGAGGCGGATGGGGAATATCGCCTCGTGGCGCGGGCTACACCTTCGGGCAGGACATCTCGGAGACTTTCAACCACAGCAATGGGCTGACGCTTGTCTCGCGCGCTCACCAGCTCGTCATGGAGGGTTACAATTGGTGCCACGACAGGAATGTCGTCACTATATTCTCAGCGCCCAACTACTGCTATAGGTGAGCTCTAGACGGAAAAAGCTTTTACAGTGCCAAGTCAAAAGTTTTTATTTAATGTAGGGGCTTATATTATAAGTCCTCTTATTGAAAGTCCTTGTGATTCCACCACTTATAGTTGAGGAGGAGTGCGTTACCAGGATCCCTTGGGAATGCCCCGAGAAAACTGTAGATTAATCTGCTTCTGGAGGGAGGTGAGCTGGATGGAACGGTCATCATGGCTCACGTCACGAAACCAAAACCCTACTATATAACTTGACAAGACAGACGTTTTACTAGCGTTGCACATAAGATTCTGAGCCAGTTTTATATAAATTCCGAGCTAGAAGAAACAGCCAGAAGTATAAAAAAACAAAAGTGAGCTAAAGCCATCTTCCGTTGGATTCGTCTTTGTTTAGTTCGCGAGGTGAAGTCGCGGTATTTTCGTATTTCTCTACGCTCTCTGGCAATTACATAATATTGGCGAAACGTGCTATATTGAATGTTTATAACTCAACACTGTTGTTTGTTCCAGGTGTGGTAATCAAGCCGCCATTATGGAATTGGATGATGCGCTTAAGTACTCATTGTAAGTATTACATGACATGGAGTAATTTTGTATGAAATGATTTTGTAAAAAAAAAAAATACATAAAACAAAAACTTACGTCTGAAATAATGATGCAGCCAAAGATGTTATATGTACCGATGGTCTTGTATTTAAGATTAAATCGATTTAAACTATCTTGTATGTGTGAAAAAAAAACGATTAAGTTACAAATGGAATGATTAGAAGCGCAAAGTGATGACAACTATTGACTTTTACAATCAAACGTCAATCGACTTCGCGTCGACTCCCCCGTGGATATTGAAGTTTATGACCATAACCCTACAGTGACATGACTCGTGTGTATAAAGAGTTGTGTTTGAATTTCTGTCCGTGTGTCCGCAGCCTCCAGTTCGATCCGGCCCCGCGACGCGGCGAGCCGCATGTCACCCGACGGACACCAGATTACTTCATGTAGGCTGCACGTAAGTGAAACCTACCTTATATAACTTATAACTCTAAAGAGTACCGACTTCAACTTGTATGGTTTCCTCAAGGACGCCATTGTCAGAACTGGACAAAATTGTCCAGAACCATTTCTGGACAATTTGACCACACGGGAAACACCAGCATTCAAATAAAAAAGAATCATCAAAATCAGTTCACCCAGTGGAAAGTTATGAGGTAACACAAATAAAAACGTTCAGTCTTATTGATAACCTCCTTTTTTGAAAGCGGTTGAAAATATTACTTTTGACCGTGACTTCTTCCGCTTTCTGGGATTACAGTAGCCTATATCCTTCCTCGAAATGCAAGCTATCCTTCTGAAAAATCTTATCAAGATCGGTCTAGCGGTCTAGCCGTGAAAAGGTCAATGAGATGGGTTATTATCTCATGTGTTAGCGGACTCGTCAGCGGCGTTGTCCGCCTAATTGCAGTTGTTTCTCGTGTAGTTTTAATAAATAAATAATAATTCTTCTTCTATATGTATTTTCTCAAGATTCAAGCTCCCTTTTAAATGTTATTAAGACAAATCTTAATGTAACAGACAAACAGTATTGTGGATAATGCAGCTATAATTATCATTCACATGATTTATTAAACAATCATTATTTGCGAGTATATTGTATCTAAAATATTTATTAATAATTATAGAATAAAGTTAGCAGAAATATAAACCTTTGTTCAGCGCCATTGTAGAATACAATGCATTTCCCAAGCCAACTGTGGCTGTAAATGAAATGAATGGCTTACGTCATCACAGCTGATGCACGTGCATTCGATGCCTTAGTTACGCCAGTCGGATAGTATGCCAGTTGACTCCATTGATTCATAAAAGTAAATGTAGAATTGTAACTTTGCATAGGTATTCTATCTCGTGTGCCTCAATCTTTTACGAGTAAAATAATTTGATCTCGTTCGCGCTCTGGGATAAGTGACCGATATTCTACCTATAAAAGTTTTAGCTATGGGTAAAGTATGCGTTATGGTGGGGTGATCCAGGGAAAATTATGACTTATAAAAATTAGATAGCGGCTGGGGCTGTCGGTCGAAGTGGTGCAAATGTCTAGGATCGGTGTACTTTTAGAAAATTTATAAATAATTAAAATCTCATTCGTGAGGCTTGGGTTCGAATCCTGGCATTTCTAAGCTTTCGCATATTATTATCAATAGCTCGACGGTGAACGAAACACATCGTGAGGAAAACTGCAGGTCCCAGAATTAATTCTGAGACATACGTAACAGCACCTCTTTGAGACGAGGGGATCACCGCCTATCGCGTTTAGGGATCCAAAGAATTGTGACAGCGATTGTAGACCCGAATTGATCTCATGGATATATGTGGATAGAAATATGGGACGCAATTTTTCTAAGCACATCCTGTTTACCAGAAAATTTCAACAAACTGAAAAATCAAGACTTGAGATACGAATTTTATTAAAATTTTGATTGTCGCTTTGTGGCAAGATTATTTTTAGGAAGCGTATTACCACTTTTAGGGACTTCTCCCAATTCGGCGTATTACAAGACTGATATTTAGGAGCTATCAGAGCTGCTATAGTAACCTGGGGGGCAATTCCACTAGATGTCAACGGTTATAGTTTTATGACAATATCAATGGTCAGACAATGGTGTTATTCTGACACTTTTCAGAGCAAATAACACCATCGACTGACCATGTCATTGTCATCCAACTGTAACTGACATTTAGTTGAATTGGCCCCCTGTCTAAGCGTGTGTTTCTTTGGTTGCAGCGGGGGCGCACATAGCGCAGCGGCGGCGGGCAGTGCGGGCGGTGCGGTCGCGGGGGCGAAGGCCGAGGGGCGCCGGCAAGGGCCCCCGCGCCCGAGAAAGATCCGCCCACCTCGCCAGCCTGCTCCGCGTCGCGCACTGGTTGGCCAACGTGTGACCCACGCTTTATATATCGCGGACGCGTTTCTACCTCTTCGCGGTACGAGTCTGCTCGGTCTACTCGGATCGTGGTCACACGTGAGCCGGCCGGCAGTGTTCTAGATACTCGTCCGAGTACGCTCGTACCGTTAACACCCGGCTTCACTCGGACGCCTTGCGAAAGGTCGCTTGTCATTAGTGTCAGTTTGATGTTAGTGACGTGTGCATCGCTCGCTGGCTCCGATTAGTTTTTCCTTCCTCCCTGCGAGGATGGAGCCGACCGCTCATCGGTAAAATAACTTCCGCGATATTTAATCTGTGCTTCATCGCACGCGCCGCTCGGTGCGACCGGGGACGCCGTTGTACAAAGTTTCGTTTGAAACTGCAGTGAGTCGACTTTGATGTTTTACGTCTCACGTTCCCGCGTCGCTGGTCTGCGCCTCCGGCAGCGAACTTGTTCATATTCGGAGCGAATTTGTAAATGAATTTGTAAACTGTCCGGTCGGAATAGGAACGTAATTCGCGTCGGGGGTGGAGCCGTTACCGAGCGTGTATCGCTCGTTACGCAGCCAAATATTGTCTCAAATTGTGCTTAACGGGCGATCGACGCATGCGGTGCAGGTGGCAAGCCGCGACACTGCCGAGGGGATACTTTATATAATATACGCTATATGTATCGCTCGAACAGACCCGATTCTGGCTTATATGGGAGTGTGCAAGATTAGGTTACTCTGGTTTTGTTAGGATGGATGGTGTCGTCCTTGTAATGTTAAAAGTAAAACCCGTATCCCCTCTGCGGTGCCGCGGTATCGTTAGGCCGATTTAGGACGTGTTCGGTTGTCTTCGGGCGCACCGCGCTGTCGGTACGTTCTTGCCAGTCACAGCACGTCGCCCGCGCCCTTATGTTGGTATGTTCATTGTAAGCCCGAGCAACTATTGTATTTATACAAACTTATGTATCAAAGACACTTAGACCTCATTAAAAGCGTACATTTGCTACACAGTAGTTTTATTTCAAGTCACCATCGATTCAGCGAGTAATGGACATACCATCATAATAATCTTTGGTGACTATAACACACACTCACCACATTGAAATTCTTTTTTTTTAGCTTCAGATCTTACATTTCATGTTAAATTTTTCACGTTTTATTAAGTAGAAGCAAGTAATTTAATTTTTTGAAGTACATGGTGTGGAGTATGTATAAACCAGTAATAATTAGGTTTGGTTTTGTAGTTCAAAACTTGTGATGTCAAATGATTTTGAGCTGCCAATATCTCAAAATGTTTGGGAATCACGGGAATATAAAAAATAACATTACCGGTTTAGAAAAATACCTATGGCTGTAGATCAAAATTCTTAAAGTTCATTTTATATTATTATTTTTAATTATGTTTACAATTTATCTATTTAAAATGAATTTTTACAGTTTGATAGCCAATTTTAATGTAAATGGAATACTTTACACACTTCACTCGTTGTGTCCACAAGATACATGCAGTAAGCGGACCGTGTCCGAGTATTTGTATTAATTTACTAATTATAAAATAGTGAGCATTTACTTTTATGACAGAATGGTGAGATTGATGCGTGCGACTTGCCAAGTAAGTCCTTGAAAGTATTAACATTGTATATTGAAATGCCCAGTGGCCTTTCTGTCATAAAATGCCTACAAAACGTGCATTTCGAGATTAATTTTCAAAATTTTCTTTCTCTTGTGCCACAGTACCTGTTTTACATGGAATAAAGTGTTTCACAAGAGTGGAGCTTTAAGTTTTTTTTTAACTTTCACTATTATTAATTTTAGGTAATTATGTAAATACCTAAAGATCAAGGCATTACGTAGGTTGTTATTGTTTAAGTAAGTTTTGAATGTCTTAAATGTACTCATTTCCTACAATACAAAGTGAGGTAAGTAAGGCAACAATTTTTTTTACAAGGAAAACGTGGTTAGTATGCCGTTCGATAAATCAGGGAGATTTTATACTGATGGATTTCCATCTTAGGACGTAGGAAATTCCGGAAGTGGCATTAAAGTTTCCTTATTTCATTTCCACTCGATAGTGCTGTCTAGTATCCACGTCTCGCTGAAGCTGACAAAATTACGGTTCCATCTATCCAAATTAACTAAAAATAGATTGTCTCTTGTCAGTGCCATTATAATTATGTAGTTCCGTGGCTAATAAAATTATTTGTAAAATATTGATTTATTATATACTTCCAAATTGCACTTTAAGAAGACGCGTGTGTACTAATACAAAGACTTTACCCACCAATGACATCTGAAGCCACACGTTTCGTTGATTTAAGTATTAAGTATGTAAGTTGTAGGTAAAAAGAAATATAAAACCCAAAAAAAAATACAAAAAAATAAATATGTATGATATCGAGTTTCCTTTGTGCGAAATAAGAATAATTTTCCACTTCGTACCCGCTTAAGATTAAATTGACTGCTTGTTGTAGGTTATTTCGTTCATAGGAAGCTCGAGAACTTAAAATAAGGCTTTCCTGGCAAATGCATAGGTATGTTAAATTCAAAATTCAAGAATTGCGGTAATAATGGGAGTTTTGTATGGATTGATACTCAGGCGTTACGTCTGCGGCCGCCCAGAGCCGCGGACCCCTGATCCATGTTGATACACCACACTGGCAATAATAAAATGTAACAGAACCGATAAGTAAATAATTTATTCTTGCGACAACTGTACTATGCCCGTTGATAGGAATTAGATTATAAATAAAATTAATTATAAAATAATTTAGGCTTTTCTTTAGATCCTATTTTAATTTTATTTACACTTGACGTTATGCTAAATATGTAGTTGTTTTATATAATTTTGTGGGGTCTTAGGAAGTAAATAAAAGGCACAAGAACTATCAAAATATTATATTTTATAATACCTCTTCATTAAAATGGTGACCTGAACAGAGCATCTTTGGTATCTTTAATGTGATACTGACAATCAACACTGACACGCCATTTAATTTATACTAATAACACTTTGTTCAAAATCGCCCCTACACTTGTGAAATAAATAATTGAAAAAAATATTAAATTTCAATATTTTTTTCTATGGAACGTAAACTTGCAATGAATTCGTAAGTAGTAGGTAGTTAATAAAACCAACATTTTGATAAGTATACGATGAGTATACGACATAGGCGTATTAGGTACTTAAATATTAAAATATACGAATTCAAGCGAAGCCAAAGATGGACATTGTCAAAAAAATATTACATTGTATATTCATCGAAAAATTAATAAAAATGCACAAAATAACAATATATAAATATATAATATATAAATAAAAAAAATTGTTTTACTTGTGTAAAACATTGGAATGAAAATATTAAACACAATACAAAAATACGTCATATTTCGATAATCACTATTCATTATCCTAGAAGAAGGATAAAGGTATAATTCTAACGACAGATTTATAATTGCCTAAACTATGTTATTTAATTAAATAAGTAGTCAAATAATAAATTTTTAAAGCTATTTCTGAGCTACCAAAATTTTCAAGCTATATTTATGTATTATTATATGTTTAATAAATATGTATGCCTACATTGAATAAACAACTTCCCTGTCCAACAGTAGACTGAGACAACGCGATTCTGTGCTTTCGTAATTTGTGGATCTTTAAAGTAAATTAGACTTCCGACACAAGTTTTCATATGCCAATATCCTGTTGGTACAGTCAAGAGCAAGTCAAGCTTGACACTACCAGTTTAAGCTGAGCTCTGATTTGTACTGCGCGCCATAGAATACAGGGCCGGGTCAAATCCAAAGTGTCAAGCTTAGCGTGCTCTTGACTGTACATCTAAATACTGCTTCGTAAATAGATAGTTGCTTAATATAAATACAGTAGACATAATAGTTAAAAGTGTACCTCTACGCAGCGGGACCCTCGGCCGTAGAGAGATATGGTTGGTATATACCTTTAGTACCCTCGCCCAAACTTACTGAACGCGTATTGAAATAATTTGTACCCCGATGGTTTTAGAGTAAATACAAAAATAAGAAAGTCTCTATCCAGCGGGGCCCTCCGTAAGTATACATTCAATTGTTTTTCCAATTGCATTTAAGTATAGTACCCCAAGACCCCTTTTCGAAATAACAATTACTTTTTATCTAAGACATATAGTTTTTATATAAAATCAAGTGGAAGTTCTGATCTATCCAGCGGGGCCCTCCCTGGTTTGGCATGGAACAGTCGTTTTGTATTTTTTTCCGTTTAGTACCCTTGGCAAAAATTACTTTTGACAAATAATATGTTGAAAAATACATACAAAAAAATATATATGAATAAAATAAAATGACGCGCCTCTCCATGCGATCAGCGTGATTTAGAATAATAAATCAAGGAATGATTTTAGAATCAAATAAAACAATACTTATTGTTAGGCTTTCAGGTAAGTCTGTGCTTTTATTTTAAAGCTATATAACATAATATAGAAACCACAAAATCGCTTTAGGATAGTAAGGATAGTAAAACCAACATTGTTAAAATAGTATGGAGAGGCGCGTCATTTTATTTTATTCATATATATTTTTTTGTATGTATTTTTAAACATATTTGTTAAAAGTAATTTTTGCCAAGGGTACTAAACGGAAAAAAATACAAAACGACTGTTCCATGCTAAACCAGGGAGGGCCCCGCTGGATAGATCAGAACTTCCACTTGATTTTATATAAAAACTATATGTCTTAGATGAAAAGTAATTGTTATTTCGAAAAGGGGTCTTGGGGTACTATACTTAAATGCAATTGGAAAAACAATTGAATGTATACTTACGGAGGGCCCCGCTGGATAGAGACTTTCTTATTTTTGTATTTACTCTAAAACCATCGGGGTACAAATGATTTAAATACACGTTCAGTAAGTTTGGGCGAGGGTACTAAAGGTATATACCAACCATATATCTCTAGGGCCGAGGGTCCCGCTGCGTAGAGGTACACTAGTTAAAACAATGCAATGAATCATGACTCCTTGGACAGGGAAGTTGTTAATATAGTATTTTGTTTTATTTAAATTTTTTACTTGAAATTTGTTCTTGGCAGACGTAAACTCTTCGAGTTAGCCAAGCGTTCCGCTTATTGTCTTAATAAAAATAATACCTACTAAGTTACAGTACGCAATCACTATTTTTTACTCTTAAAATTGTGTAAAATACAACCGTAAATGAAAGTTTATAGGCCATAAGCCATCAAACATTTTGTTGAGGAGTTTAATAATATACTTGTCTTTCTCCGCACTTACAATCCTATAACTAGAAATACAGTTTTTTGTCAAATATTAAGACGAAGGCACTATATATTCGCTAAGATGGTACCATACTTTTAACCGTTTTTTATAGATTGAAGAAACGCCACACAAAGCCTATCTAAAACAAATGCAAATAATTCTAAAAAATATACAAAAATATATTTTAAAATTCTTCTATCTTCACCATTTCAGAACATAAAATTAAAATTGGTACATACATAATATTTAATTTTGAGTATTTAGAATACCTTAACACAGATTTGACACTAGTCTCTGTTGACGATCGATTCTTTATCAGTAACAATTAACTTTCAATTTATATATAAATGAGTTACATTTTGTCAACGAGGTGTACATAACTATGTATATAAATAGTCACATCAATGAAGTTGAAATTATTGGTAGGTTGTCTATTTACAATCTGAATCGTTTAAAAAACAAGCACAGTTGAAACTAAGGTCAAACAGTCCTAACATTACAATTCAAATGGAAATTAAACTAAGGCTCTAGTGCAACAACACTAAAACAATAATCAGGGGGCCAATTCTACTAAATATCAATGGTTACAGTTGGATGACAATGACAATGTCAGTTGATGGTGTTATTTTCTTTGAAAAGTGTCAGAATAACACCATTGACATCTCATTGTCATCCAACTATGACCGTTGACATTTAGTGGAATTGGCCCCCAGGTGTCCAAAAGCGTACCACAGTTCATCAATCATTATCTCTTGTCAATTTATAATAATGCGGTGCCTAACGTTATAATACTGCTCATCATCTTAAGGTATACAAGATTATTGTTTTAACGGGTGCGTTTTCTTTGATGGGTTTTTCAAACATTTCAAAACCCGCTAGCACCGTTTACATCCGTTAAATGTATGAAAAGCCAGCATCTGAAACGCAGCCATAGTGTTGGTGCACTCGGGCCCAAATAAGCTGCTTAAATTGAATTACTTCTCTCTAGCTGTCTCATGACACGTTCATCCCCGTGTCCAGTTGGAGGAGCTGCTTCATCAGCTCGTACGTGGAGAAGGAGGTGGCCACCATCGGAATGGCTCGGATGTAGTTGATGCTCATGCCCCGGTACAGGCCCTTCACTATACCGTTCTCGCGGTATATGAGCGTCAGGGTTTTGAACATGCCCATACTAGAAGAAGATAATTGTTTTGATAAAGTAACTAAACACAGTTGGTTTATGGGTGGTGGTACTTAAGGCGTGGTACAGCGCTTGCGGTCAGACTACGACGTTGACGTTGGACACTTGTACTCGTATTTATACTGTTGTGAAAATTTTGATAGCGCGATTTAGAAATGTGCGCTGTTATGGTGACGACACGTGGCTGTCTGTGGCGCTAATTTTATGTAGCACGAATAATATGCATGCAAAATATAAATAGAGAAATTTTAAACGAGAGAGAGAATTATAGTCAAGTGGGTGATATATTTACAGTCATCAAGTGCTACCATAGTAGTGTAGTATGTGATAAGACACTTGCAGTAGTACAATAGAAAGCAAGAACGGCATTGCGAGTATTAAGAAAAAGTGCAACCTTGAAGAAAATATTTCCGCTCCGGACTCGTGGTCCCCCTGTAATGTTCCCCTGGGGGGACCACGAGGCATTCGCAATCGCTTGTAGTCCCCCCAATTCACTCTTGACGAGTTGTAAGGAATATGAGGTAGTATGGTATGTTATACTTTGAAACAAAAATATCTATCTATATACAAGGTTGAATTTTTGAACGACATCTGGAGGAAAAGTACTCTACATACTGGACATAGTCAATTTTACTCAAAGTATAAGTATAATCTCACGCCTTTTATCCCCGAGGGGGTAGGCAGAGGTATTCCATTACTGGAATTTCAATTTTACTCAAAGGAAACATTCCTTTATTTTTAAAAAGAAACAGAACTGCATTCACAGATTTTCGAAAATTCGCTTGCCACACCCGGGAATCGAACCGGGTAATATTTTATTTTATTTTATTTTATTTAGCTAATACATACCATACGTCTTCCAGGTATTTAAGGTCAAGAGTGAATTGGGGGGACTACAAGCGATTGCGAATGCCTCGTGGTCCCCCCAGGGGAACATTACAGGGGGACCACGAGTCCGGAGCGAATATTTCTTGTTCTGAATGTCTTTTGACTGGGAAATATATCTAATTTGAATTTGGAATCGAGTATAACTTATTATTGTTAGTCTAGATATGCACTCACGTGGTAAGTACCCACTTTCCACCAGTCTGTTTTTCGTCCCCCTAAACGTGACAATGGCCGAAGGAGCAGCTGTTTGTACATGCCTCAGAACCAACTTGAGTGCCTGCGAGTTTTCTCACGATGTTTTCCTTCACCGTCGATCTTAGTGATAAATATTCATTGGTACAGTCAAAGCACGCTAAGCTTGACACTGGACCTTGAACCGGCCCTGTATTATATTTCAGCTTAAACTGGTAGTGAAGCTTGACTTGCTCTTGGCTGTACATGACCCGGGTTGAAGACAGACCTGATGCATGATACACTTACAACAGAACTATCACTATTGCTCACATTTTATCTAAATATTCAATAACTAATAATATTATTACCAGTCATAATTATACAAATCACAGTGAAATACTTTCCAATTAAACTTATGCATAACTAAGGGCTGATTTTTCAATCGTCAGATAAATCTTATCTGGAGAATATATTGATGCCGTCACTGTCTAACGCAATAGATAGGAAAAGTGACAGGTGATGTTTCTTCAGATAACTTTTAACTGACTATTGAAAAATCAGCTCTAAAACAAAAGTACACTCAGTCTTTAACTGAGGACCTACATACATATGTATCTAGTCTGATTTTCTCGTTGGTATTAATGATCGAAGCCTGAAATAGTTCCACACAAATAATATAAAAATACAACGAACCTCCTGTTAAAGTTGCCATCACCAGTGTGCAAGTCATGCAATAGAAATAACATATTCATTAGTGCCGAGGAATAACCGATTAGGAACAGTTATACGGAATACATATCAATAGTTAAATTAGCATAAATCACAGAGTAAAGAAATCTTCATGTCTTTACTATAGACATCCTACTATAATATAATATTATAAACGCGAAAGTTGATGGATGTCTGGATGGATGTTTGTTCCTCTTTCACGCAAAAACTACCGAACGGATTTCGATGAAACTTTACAGTTATATATCTTATACATCAGAATAACACATAGGCTATATTTTATCCCACGGGAACGGGAACTACGGCTAGTGTATGTATTATCAAAAAGTTAGAAAGGGAATGCTCGCTCACGCCTTTATTCCCAAAGGGGTCGGTAGAGGTATTACATTCCTGAAACTACCCACTTTTCACCACTATATTTGTGAGCCCATCGCTTGTAGTTTGAAACATGTGTAGATGGAGTTGATGCTTGAAAGTTACATCAAACTTTCAAGCATCAACTCCATCTACACATTTCAAGTAATCATCATGTATGTTATGCACTGCAAAAGGTTTGGTATTTTATTACGGTCTGCCTGACGCCAAACCTCCGGGAATGTTATTATTGGTCGTTAACCCGCCCAACCCACCACACCAAGGTTAAAAGGTCGCCTCTTACGACACCCAAGAGAGCTGGGTTGGTATTCACAACCGCAACCATAGGGAATTTAATAAAAGCATCTAATACTTTCGAGTAGTGAAACAAGCTACAGTTGCGAGTATTTTAGCATTCATCAAGTTAAATTGCACCTTTATAACAATCGATTAAATTATTGTGCGAAGCGTGTATTTTACAACACAAAAAAATTACATACTTTCAGCAAGCGTAACTACACTAGAATATGACCACAGTGTTCTCCAATAGTGTGCTACATTTAAGGTTAGTATAACAGAACGTAACTCAACCACGGATCTTCACTTAAGCACAGTTGCATACATACTTTAATATCAGAAATTAAAGGCTTAGTCAACTCCGGTCACCATCATTCATAAATCGGCTGTGTGATACACTTCTGTCAAATAAGTTGCGTGGTTAAGTGGTGAGACAGGCCCTAGGAATCTGTACTAACGACCGGCCCCGGCTTCGCACGGGTGCAAGTCTGGTGCAACCTTCCTCTTGAATGACTATCTATTAAAAACCGCATCAAAATCCGTTGCCTAGTTTTAAAGATCTAAGCATACGTAGGGACAGAGAGACAGCGGGAAGCGACTTCTGAAATTATTTTGTTCAGTATCGACTACTTATTCGATTTCAGCTATTTTTAATATGTGTTAAATTTTTCCCACAAAATGAATTATCGTAGAAGTTAGTGCTTTCTATGGAAATCGTGCTATTATTAATCGATATTTAAGAAAATCGGTTAGAAACAACTAAAGTTCGATTGCATCATATTTTTTTTATATTAATATACTAATTGGGGTGTATGAGGAATTGCGCTTTTTCTGTTACGCTTTGTATTGTATGTAGTGACGTCGTGTTGTTGCTACGTACCCAAACCTCTCTGTGCTGGCGTCCATGCAGGCGAGCTGCATGCGGCGGCGGGTCACGTCCAGCGGGTAAGACACGGACTGAGCCACCGCACCAGCCAGCCCGCCGCAAGCCAGCTTGCCCGGCACCGTTAGCACCAACCCGCCTGACAATCAGAGATTATCAGATCCTAGTATATGTTTGTATCAGTTACAGCCACCCTAAGGTGGTGGAAGACATCGATTAAAGCGATAATACCCATTGTACTTTTTTAAATCATTTTCAGCATTTTTTTATTTGTGTTCAATAAAGAGTTGTTAAAATAGTAATAGTAATAAAACATATTACTGTATACTAAAAACTGTGACAGGCATAATTGTAATCTTAGGAATAAAAATAAACTAGAGCAACCTCAGTCACGATTAAGTAAAATTAATAATTCCTTTGTGGGGCTTTGCATACGCTTTTATAATAAAATACCAGAAGATATTTTGAAATTGCCTGAAACTGTGTTCAAAACTCATGTTAAACATGTACTTTGTAAAATGGCATATTACAAACTAGACGACTATATAAATGACAATGATGCTCAGATTTCCTCCAGTCCAGCGCAATACGACAGCGAAAAACAAACGAAATTATGTAACCCAATTTAGTATTAAATAACAATTGATTAAAAGAATATTGTGTTGAGGAGTTTCTTGCCCCGCTTCTTCTCCTCAACCATACATGCTAAGCGGTGGAATTGTAAGTTCCTATTTTGAATAAAACATTTTGACTTTGACTTTGAGTGACGTGAAGTCCTCAATTTACTATCGGAAGAAATATTGTGAGGCTCGGGTTCGAATCCTGGCATGTACCAATGTGTTTCTCATAAATGTTTTTTTTATTTAGTATTTTTAGCTTCAATTATAATCAACTTGCAAGTTAATTTCGATACATTCAAATATCTTATTGGTTTAAGTAACATTTTCATTACCACCTCGTCTGGAGATGGGCACCACCAGGCTGATAAGCAGCAGCAACTCATGGCTACTTCTAATAAGGGACTACCTACTTTTTCTACCCCTTGGCGATATTAAACCTCGAAATACCAACTTTTCATTAATAATAATAATTTTTATTTCAGGCAATATTTACATTAGTGGATCTTAAATAACGTAAACAGAGTCATTAGTTTATGTTTCGGACCTTAAAACGTGACGGTGATAAGGCCATTGCCCTACCCATGGAACCGTCTCAGTTAAGTAGTAGCTCATTTTTAGGGTTCCATACCTAAAGGATAAAACGGGACCCTATTCCTAAGACTCCGCTGTCTGTCAATCTATCACCAGCCTGTATCTCATGAACCGTCATAGTTAGACAGTTCAAATAGCCGCTATAACAACAAATATTAAAATTAAAAAACTAAAAAAAAAACTAAAATTAAAAAACAGAATAAAACATATTTAACAGGGCTCCCATACAACAAACGTGATTTTATTACCGTTTTTATAGATAATGGCACTGAACCTTTTCGTTTAGGGGGCCAATATATCTCGTGAAATGTGGGTATATCCAGTAATGGAATACCTCTGCCTACCCCCTCGGGGATAAAAAAGGCGTGAGATTATATTATATATTATTAACCCTTTCCTCCGACTCGCACTTGTTTTTTTTTAATTGGACGTTGCAAAACAAAAAGCCTTATTACCAGTGTTCCTCTCGCACTTGCGGCATAGCGTGGTGGGCAGGTACTTCATGCAGACGAACTTGAGCGACTCGAAGCAGTAGAAGCTGAACCCGGCGTACGGCACCATGCCCACCATGGTCGGCACGAAGCCGCGGTACAGCGCCCGCACGCCGCCCTCCTGGACACATCATCGTCACACAGTAAATAATAAAGAAAATTAATGAATGGGTTCCCTAGGGCATAGTAGTTTATAAGACGCAGGGTAGTGCTCTACGCACTCCACTCCCTACTCCTAGTAAATGCTGTCAATTAGAGCAAACACCACAAGACAGTTTGAAAAAAATTAAACCGCCGAATAAACTGAAAGGCTTAAAATTATAAACCTTTTTGTTTAACCTATTTTTAAATCATTGTGTCACTTGTTGCATATTTATATTGGTGTACCAATAAAGAGTTGTTACTTACTATAAGTTCTTAAAAACTAATAACACTGTGGATCGTGAAATTCGTTGTAGCGATTTTCGATATGACGTGGGAAACCCTTAATAAATATGCTTACGTCTCACGCCTTTATTCCCGAGGGGGATGGCAGAGGTATTGCGGTCGTGGAAATACCCATTTTTACCAGTATATTTTTTCAACAAGTTTCCAAGTTGATTTCCTTCACCGTCGAGCTAGTAATAAATATATACTCGTAAATCGTTGTAGATAAAGTCATTCGTACGTACCCTCACCGGTGTAGCTAACATAACCTCGGTGTCTACTGTTTGATTTCTCTCTCTAGAGCGAATGCGAGATAATTTCTTGAGTTGAGTGTCTACAAAATTTTGTCACGGCGCTCATTTTAGCGGGTTTATATATCCACCTTTCGATACGGAACCCTAAACACTGACCGTCCGGAACATGGTGGTGGCCGCGTGCGCGATGCCGGTGTACTTGTGTTCGCCGGTGATCTGGAAGGCTAGCCGCGCGCGGATGGTGTCCAGCGGGTACGTCAGCGTCACAGCTGTGACGCCCGCACCCGCGCCCGCCACGAACTTGTCGCCGTGTTGGATTATAGGCAGGTGGAGTCCGCTTAGGTACTGGAAAGTTAAAATAAATGTTTATAGGTACGACTATTGAAATGGCGATGGCTCAGGAATTGTGATTCGTACGAAAAAATATAAGGACAACTTTGTAGACAATAGGAAATATGTATGTGATTTTTTTTACTTTAGGACTATGCCTCCATCAATATTTTTTAAAGTGCAAGAATATTTGAAAAGCGACGCCATTTGTCAGAGCAGATGTGACGAAGTCTATGAAAACAAATGTCGAACAAGTGCCTGACATATTTACTAGAATGACAGTTACCATTTACGGGAAAAACGGGAAAACCGAAAATTTTTAACTTTGACCTTGAATATTTTTTCACCGCCCGGACGTGGTAAGCAGGTTTTGATATTTTACGCGTAATAGTGAATTTATGACTTTAATTTGATGTCGTATTTTGCCTGAAGTCGTGGAAATCAGCTATTCTACTATAATAACATTGTAACGCTAGATCAACCCTATTATTGTAAGTTTCTAGGTAAATGTTTAACTAGAGATCATTTATTAAACCAATTGACGTGACAATGAGTAGTCACGTTCTGTAATGTTTACCGACGACTATAGCAAATAATCCTGACATTTTAAAGGCAAAGTAGGTAACGAACGAGACAGCCGGTACAAATTTTGAAATCGGTGTAGTACTTCAGGGATTCTTAATATGAAAAATACACAGAATTTGTCGATTACAGATTACCGGTAACGTTTATCTATTCGACAGTTTTTACGCACAAATTGCAACGCTATGTTGAATGGATGACCACCTAGCTAGTGGAATTAAATCACGACATACATCTTCTCAGTGTTCCGGAAAGCACGTAAAACTGCACAATGAAAGCATCAAATACCCTGAAATGGTATAGAAATACTAATATTTAGGTGGCCTAGCCTATTTGCAAAACCGCTGTGGGATGAGCGGTTGCGGGTGATTGATTAGGTATAGTCCATATTTCCTTTAAAGATCTAATGCAGTAAAACAATATGTGGGGAGCGAGAGATTTTAAATTGTTGATATTGGAAACCACATTTTTTTTCGGTTCACGCATATATTTTTGGAGCTATACGTTACGGGGACGTAATTTTAGTATCCATCCATTTAGTTTGTTAAAAATACATTTATTTACTTGTCACAAAACATAATATTTTGGGGAACTTTTGCGAAAATTGTAAGCGAATTGTAATTCTTGGCATACTTTTATCTTCGGATTCGTCAGCAAGTGAAATTAAGAGCCACCTCGGAATGTCAAGTATGATGCCACCTGACCAGTTCGACCGGTCGCACAGACGCCGCGTCCCACTTCGGTCTGTTGACATGCATGCGCATACGCACTTTACCGGTTTACGACTGTCGCACCTCTTTCTCTCGTCCTTCCACGTTTTCATCCGCATGTAAGAAGGGTATTGGTAAATATAATAGGGCATAGATAGGAAAAGCGAGAAAAAATTTGAAGCCAAAAGTTATTACAAGATGGAAAAAGTCTTGTGTGATTGGACCGAATGACAGCTCGCGTTCATACTAACTGACATGACGCTTGAGCATCAAAGTTTTTGTATGAAAATATTAACAATGCCCCCTCTATGCCCTATTATATTTTAATCTCGTTGGTATTGGTACTTTATCCTCGTGATTACGCACAATAAAAGTCGTTAAGCCATGTGAAATAGTCTTGGATGTTTAGAAAATCTTCTGATCGTTAGGTCGCCCAGTCCATCCAGCATTTAATATTTTCATAAGACTTTACCAGAAGTGAGGTTCCAACTTCTCTCCAAAGCTATTCATGACTACCCTCAAATCCACCTCAGACCTCATGAATAGTATACGGCATTGAATTCAAACTAGACTCACTGCTTACGGAATCATAAACAGAATAATCTTATTGTGGATTCAGGTACTCTTTGTACTATTGAGATTCCTTTGTGGCTTATGTGGTATGTTTTGGTTTAGTATTCCGTGCGTCAGTGCAAGTCTCGATGTTATCTATTAATAAATATATATTACTTCTAGTCTACATAATAATATAAAAATATAAAGATGAAAGATTTTTTTTTAATGTTGCAAGTGGCAGATTTCTGTAGGTACAGGAGATATTTTAGAAAACTTCATATGAGTTAGTTATTTAGTCCCAAACTAGGCAGGCTCTGTACTATGGGTACTAAACAACGGATAAACATACTTAATTAAATATTAAACACGAAGCCAAAAGCCATCTATGTTCTATGTTAGGGGGTTTGGTTTCCGCACTTAGTCCTTAAAACGGACCATTGTACGTGAGCCATAGCGGCCGGTTACTCCAACCATCCTACCTCCTTCCAGAAACAGATCAAACTTCCGAGTCTACTCAGGACGTCCGCAAGGGATCCTGGTGTTCCGAGAATTTCCTTGCGGATCTGGGCAACGCCAACGCACTCAAGGAGCACGTGCGCTACCGTCTCCTCCGCCTGCATGCACGCTCTGCATAGGGGGCTGTCAGTGATACCTAGGGTGTGTAAGTGTTTGTTCAGTGAGCAGTGCCCGGTAATTGTCCCCGACACCATTCTCAGGCTGTCCCTGTCCAGGCGCAGAAGGCGCTTGGTCAGTTTCGTGTTCAAGGATGGCATAGCCTCCTTGGATTGCCTACATCCTGGCGTCGAGGCCTGCATGCACGCTCTGCATAGGGGGCTGTCAGTGATACCTAGGGTGTGTAAGTGTTTGTTCAGTGAGCAGTGCCCGGTAATTGTCCCCGACACCATTCTCAGGCTGTCCCTGTCCAGGCGCAGAAGGCGCTTGGTCAGTTTCGTGTTCAAGGATGGCATAGCCTCCTTGGATTGCCTACATCCTGGCGTCGAGGCCCACCAAATCTCCGCTTGAGTTTGAGTGTGTTCCCTTAACCAGTTCCTGAGCTGGTTAAACGGGATGGGTACAATGGGCTCGGGTCCAATGGGATTCGTGTCAGATCCCCTCCTGGCGAGTTCATCCGCTGCGTCGTTTCCACGTGAGCCACTGTGCCCCTTAATCCATTGAAGTGTCACTGTGTTGTGGTTTAGTACCGTAACGCGTTCTAGTGCGTTATGGCACTCCAAGATGAGTTTTGAAGTGATCTGGTTTTTCTTTAGGGATTGAAGGACTGAGGCACTGTCTGAGAGTATGCGGATGTGAGTATCCGTCACTTCTCTGGCCTCTATGGCGTGTGCTGCCTGGATGATGCCCACACATTCTGCTTGGTAGACAGTGTTGACCATTCCTAGTGGTCTAGATATTCTAATGTTGAGATCATCTGAGTAGACTCCGACTCCAGTTCCAGTGTCGGTTTTTGATCGACAATGGAACTGGAGTCGGAGGCCAAAAGCCATATTCATGCAGACAAATGTTGGCCCAGAGCGGCGATCGAATTCGCGACCTCCTACTCAGAGGGCAGGGTTACTACCAACTTAGCCAACAGGCCCGTCAAACTACTGAACGGATTTAAGTTAATCTTTACAGTAATATAGCATATACTTTAGAATAACACATATGCTACTTTTTATCCTAGAACGCAGGCACACACAAAGGTCGCGGGAAAAACTAGTAGTATATTATTTTTGCTGGATACAGCTGAAAATCAGGGGTCATGTGGGGTACAGTGAAGGCACTCAGCCGTTGACCATTTTCACCAATTGGCTTGTTTTATATTGGCAATGAAATATATCATATTATTCACTTACAAGTGGCCCCAGTCAATAAAGCTACTCGTACAAATTGCGGTTGTATGAGAGAGCTGGGAGCCTTAAAAGTGAATCGTGCCATATAACGGTGTCAGGTCCAAGCACCATGACTGATTGTGATTGCACAAAAAACCATGAACATGTGTACAATAACTGTTGTTACATTTATACACAGACCTTACTTGTAGTGTAATGCAATTTGTACAAAATACAAACAATAAAAGATTAAGTTTGTTTTGCGAATAAGTGTAAGTACATATTGATAAGTTCATGGTCTTGATCTCTAAGAAAACACGTGAGAAGATAAAAAAATTGGATTTATCAAAAAATTCTGTGATTTGTAAAGTATTGGAATACCTACTTTAAAAACTGAGGTAGAAGCGTTAGGTACATGTGCTCAAAATAGGGCAATATAAAAATTCGGTAATATCCGGAAATGGCTTTTGCGCGTAGAAAATATGTATGTCGAATATCAACTCTGGTTTAATTTTATAAACACGTTCGTCTCAGTAATTGGGGACACGATTAACATTATATTAGTAAAATTACAATCGCGAGAAAGCGTACGATATTGGCAACGACCTTTAGACGAACTTCGGAGTCTGGCGAAGTTTGAATGGGGCGTGCTCATCAGACTGTCGTATACAATTGACAAAAATAGATTCGCAAATATTATTAAATTAGATAGAAATAAGCAGTGATAGCCCCGTTGGTAGTGAGCCTGGCTCGGATACGTCAGGCTCGTGTTCGAATCCCGGCGTACCAATGAGTTTTTCAAAATTTGCGTTTTATAAAATTTATTAGGTACTAGCTCGAAAATTGTGCTAAAAGTTTCGTGTCACGTTTGCTATCTGGGGTGCTAAAATATACTGGTGACAAGTGGGTGTTTCCATGAATGGAATACCTCTGCGAACAACAGGATAACGCGTGAGCAGAAACAGCGATGTTGGCTCAGTTAATTTGATAGTGAGCATAAATATGGGAAAAAGGGATATTTGCTTTAAAAATGCCTTTCCGGTCCGGTGACACCTTGACGCACGTCAACACCAAACTTATAATCTACGAAATCACCAAAATGCGGAGCCAAAAGACGTTATAATTTTAGACGCCGCCGCGACTTGACGTAAATTCTTATGCACTCGGAGAGTGGTGAACTTCATTTGTTTTTCAAATTACGTTGGGACATAACGAAATTAAATTATACCTACACGCAATCGATTCAGAGGCACAAATAACCAAGTGAAATTTTCATACATTCAAGTTATCTTTAGAGCCTGTTCTCCGTGATAGTACAATTTAGACGAAATCAAAATTTTAGATGGAAACTGAAAAGTGAAAAATTAAATCAACCTTTTTAGTATTAATATTTTAGCTTATAAACGAATGTAACTAAGTAAAAACAACTAAGAATCTGCAAAAACTAAAGTACACTTGGAGGCACAATTAACCCCTATAGCGACATTTCCATAAGTACACTCGAAGTCACCTTGAAGCCTTGGTTAATACTATTATTTTGGTGAGTGGACAGTATGAATGTAGGTCGAGCCAAAGTGCCTACTTGAGTCTTAACATGACTTACATACCGTTTAGACCAAAAATGTACCGAATTACATCAAATATTGCATCAGAATGTATGGTACACATCAGATCTCGTCCAAATAATACTATGACCGATAAAGAAGGCTCCAAAGTGACGTAGCATGAATGAAAACGCTATGGACGTGACGGTTAATCGTGCTTCTAAGTGTACGTTACGCAGTTTCTGCGGATGTTTTTTTTCTTCTACTCAAAATGGGTTATATAATTAACTAGCGACCCGCCCCGGCTTCGCACGGGTGCAATGATAACACTAAAACCTTCCTCTTGAATCATTCTATCCATTAAAAAAAACCGCATCAAAATCCGTTGCGTAGTTTTAAAGATTTAAGCATACAAAGGGACATAGGGACAGAGAAAGCGACTTTGTTTTATACTATGTAGTGATAAAAAAAATATCTTGAATAAAAAAGTTGCTTTTACGAGTATTTTTCACTTTCCGGTTTGTATTTTCGTCAGTTTAATTTTTACTTAAAAAAATAAATTTTATTTTAAGAAACTATTTTTTAGGTTGTCTATAATTAAACACCAATAGTTAGTTTGGGACTAACCAATGATTAAATACATGTTTCGTAAACTTTAATCGATTGGTACTACAAAGGAAGTTATGGTAATTACAAAATGGCCTGCATTTCACCACACTTAATACTCTACATTAGTAAAACAGGGTTCAGGTAATTATATATAATTGCTTGTACCTCCTACATCCTTACTCATAACAAAACCATTCAGGTAAATAAGTTTTAACATGGAACATAATTTTTTAAAGTTTATTCTACAATGTTACCATCACAAAACTAGGTTTAAACTTAGACATTGTTTGACATACAACTTGAGTTTTTTAACAACATTGTCAGGAAAATGTCACTTTCCTGACATATCTGTTTTAGATGCTGTTTAATTTAAACTTCGTTTCGAAATAGCTCCAAATACTCTGTCTAAAATAAATGCTGGAATTTTGAAAACATGTTTATAACAACACTAGCGGTTTCACCCGCGTAGTTAGTGTTCCCGTCCCCATGGGAATACGAGATTAAAATAAACCCTATGTTACTCAGGGATCTTCTAGCTTTCCATTGGTGAAAGAATTTTTAAAATCAGTCCAGTAGTTATTGAGTTTATTCGTAACAAACATACAAAAATAAAAATAAATCCTCTTTATAATATTAGTGTAGAAACGTAGATTAGTGTAGATAACACATACATATCACACTTACCTATGCTATACACCATTTTGTGGTAAGGCTCTAAAGGAGCTAAGGCACAGAATTAATTATTAGAATACTATAGTAGCTAAGGTAAGATACCCAAAGCTACCCAAGCTTTATTTTATTGCTTGATAAACTTGCTTAACTTTGGGAGTAGTATCAAGCCTGATAAGGCAAATAATTAAAAACTTATTATGCCAGTCAGATACCCGGTATTAAACGAAAACAAGTGAACCACCAAGGTTAATGTACTCCTCTTTTTTGCTGCCTGTACTGTACCTACTTTATCTCCATATACTAGCGAGTGCCCAGAGGCGTCGCCCGCGTAGCGTTAAATCCGTTTTTACCAAACCAGGTGGAATTTCCAAAAATCCCCTTTTTAATGCTCACACATCAGCCTTAAATGACAAATTATTGTAGACCCAGCAATTTCGGCTGTAGGTTGATGGATCAGTCAGTCAGTCAGTTTCTTCTACACTAATATTATAAAGGGGAAAGATTTGTATGTTTGTAAGGAATAAACTCATTTGTATGTTCAACGGAAGTTTGAATTTGATATTTCTTGAAAAATATAATTATATTCCCCTAAACATTTAAGATCTGGGGAGAAAAAAATTTATTAAAGAAACATGATGATAAAATCATCATGTTTCAGCGCTCGCGTTTCAAGCGCTCGTAGCCCTGCGGTGCCAGTGTGTTTGTAACGATCATACTGGTTAAGCAAAGTTGGGCGCGGATGGGTGACCGCCTAGTGGCATTTATATTACGAGCGCTTTCGTGTTTCGGAAGGCACGTTAAATCGTTGGTCCCGGTTTTCGTTGTGTTTACGCACAATGAAAGTCGTTAAGCCATGTCAGATACCCTTGGGTGGCTTGAAAAATTCTGACTGTTAAGTGGCCACTAGCTTAAAACCATCTCCCAATCCGCGGTGGGCTCGCGTGGGAGATTATAGCCCATACTTCCTCATGTGTGAGGAAAGACCCTTAGCTCAGCAGTGGGCTGTTACGGGTTGATGATGATGATGATGATAAAATAATTTTTGTAAACAAATAATGGAATGAAAAATACAAGGCGCAGGTGGATTTTTACTGTATATGTAGGTACCTTTTAAAAGAGTCTTGTGTATTGTGATATTAATTTGTAAGGTAATTAATTAAATAAAAAATGAAAAATTACTTGAAATTGTCTGTATATCATGGATAAATAAATATTATGTAGATGACCATCATCACTGACTCTGTTGACGTATAAATCGAGAAAACATGAGACATTCGTTTGCATTTATAATAATTATACACCAAATAATCAACAAACTTACCGTTTTATATATCTCAAAACTAGTGAACTGTGTGGCTGCATACGGGAATATTCGGACCATCTGTGCTCCATTCCCCTTGTAAAGAGCGAGCAGTGACTCTTGCTTGACTATGGCGGTCAGACCGCCGAGCACTCCGTGGTGTTTGTAGTGTGACGACTGCGCCTGGAGAAGGATCTTGATGCGGTCAAGAGGTGCCACAGTTGTCTTTGCACACATGCCTGCCACTCCTGTTGGGTATTTAATTTAGATTTTGAGTCGAATATCATTATCACTACATAGTACCTATAAAACAAAGTCACTTTCTCTGTCCCTATATCCCTATGTCCCTTTGTATGCTTAAATCTTTAAAACTACGCAACGGATTTTGATGCATTTTTTTTAATAGATAGAGTGATTCAAGAGGAAGGTTTTAGTGTTAGCATTTCACCCGTGCGAATCCGGGGCGGGTCGCGGAAGGACTTTAGAACAAGGAACCACCCCGATTGTCGCGGGGGGCGGAGGGGGGGGGGGGGGAGAGGCTACCTACCTACCCCACCCCCTCCCAGAGCGCGGAGATGCCTAGTTTCCGAGATATTTGAAAAATAAGTTTGTATGAAAATCGCTACCGCCTGTTAAAAAAAAAGCTCATCAGTTGAAATCGGCGTGTTTTTTTTTGGTAGAATTTGTTTTTGGGACAGACTACATAACAGGGGCCAATTCAGTTCTGGCACGCGCCGACCGCTGCCGCGGTACGCTCGCTCCGCTCGCTCGGCGCGTGCGTTGTGGTTAGCATACTAACCTAACCTAACCTAGATCTTAGGTGTGAGTAGTATTTGTTTTTGGGACAGACTACTTTAAAAGGGGCCAATTCGGTTCTGGTTAACATGCTAACCTAACCTAATGAATTTGACATGGATAGTCTTTTTCGTGCAGTTTGAGAATAATTTACTGTATTTTCACCAATATAAAAAAATATATATCTTAAAAACTAAAAGTTTCCGCGGGTTGAAATTTTGGGAATTATTATGTCTTGGCCAGGTCTATTATAGAAAAAAATATGAAGCCAATCGGCGTGGTTCCTTGTTCTAAAGTCGAGCCGAAATGATTACTAAAGCATACTAAATTTATTTATTATATGAACATGGTTTATGGGTTCAATTCAAGCCTGGCATGACTTTTGTGTGAATGAAAAAACCTAGTTATTTGGGTTTTCTTGTTTGTTTCAAGTATGGGTGATTTATGATGTTTAGAATTTGTTTAGTAACCATAGTGTAGGTTATGCTTATTGGGGGACTATAGAAATAATTAAATATGAATTGTGCCGCACAATTAAATAATATTAATTGTAATGTACACCCCGGCCGTTATAACTTGACCACTCTGAAGTTGCGCAAATGGCTGCGCAATAAGATTTTTAGCGGACCATTTGGCAGTACGGGGGGGGGGGGGGGGGGTTTGCGCAGGCGAAGCCTATGTTCAGAGAAGCCAAGTTAAAACGGCCGTATTGTAGTTTAGTTAGTATCTAAGTCAGTGTCATCTTAGAGCCTTAGTTACATCAAAATTCTGAATTATTATGTTTCTGAGTGAATAAATAAAGAAAACTACATACCTCCAGCTAACAAATTCTTGAGAATGAAATTGAGATCACTCTTCTGTTCCATCGTCACAGCCATTTTCACTTCACTCTATATAGGTACCAGTCGAAATTCTTCCCGAAATCACACTGTCCTAATCATTTGCTTGGTAATTATTTTTATATACTAATTAAACAGCAGGTCTCGGTCAGACTTTCGAAATTAATAATTTATTCACAATAGAAACAACCACCGTACAACATTTCTTGGGTATTGGGCACGCAACATCACCGCTACTTTCACCTTTGAGACAAATAATTGCTTCCGACAGACCGCTAATCGAGCAAGCGCCGTATCTCGCCGCGCGAGCTTGAATGAAGTTGAATGAATGAATGACTGACCTGACTGTCAAACTAAACTATACAAATGGTGCGGTTCGTTTTGTACAAAATGGTAAATACGTTCGTAAGCACGCACACGACTGTTCATATATGATCACGATTGTTAGCATGCAAACAATTTGAACAGGTTTTGGTTTGTCAAAAATGACAGTTCTTTTAATATTATAAATATTGTTAAGTAGTTTCAAATAAACTAGTTTTTACATTCTAATAGGTATTTTAAATGTTAGTACAGTCAAGAGCAAGTCAAGCTTGACACTACCAGTTTGAGCTGAGCTCTGATTTATACTGCGCGCCATAGAATACAGGGCCAGGTCAAAGTCCAAAGTGTCAAGCTTAGCGTGCTCTTGACTGTACAAACCAATTGCTGCTCGTTGATATTGTTCTGAAGTTAAATTCAGTCATATAGAATCCCCCGAAGCTTCGCAATGTACTTCTGTTAATATCAATGACGGATGATATACCTAATTTTAATTAATACTTGACGAAAAAGTTCGCGGGGCGGGAAAAAACAGAACCATCAAAAAACACCAAGCACATTGAAGTTTGACAGCTGTTTGACAGTGGTTTGACAGATCCGGAGACATTGCTCTACCACCTCGTTGTTGGCACTGTTCGCACCAATCGATGACGTCATCGATGAAGTCACAATGCTCATGTCAGTGTACCACAGCCAATTTGAACAGTTGTTTGCATGAATATAGCGCACACGAGCGCCAAAAGTGCAATTTGGACCGCACCAAAAGAAAACCACTGACACCTGCAGACTCCTCTACTCTTGCTATATAGAAATGTAAAAACAAATAATCTTTTGCATATGTAGGTACAGTCAAGAGGAAATGAAACTTTACACTTGTAGTGCAAGTGTGACCTCTAAGTAAGAACGTTCCAAAGTCTAATGTGTCAAGTTCTATGTGCTCCTGACTGTACTTTTCTAAGGGGCCATTTATACGAGGCCATTCCGCTGAGACAATCCACTAAGCCAATCCATACTGCCCAAAGATACTGCCTGATACTGCATACAAAAAAAAACTTGAGGATACTCCATTGCAGTCCGATTGCAGTGCTCTCCATTTACACGAAGCCATTAGTGGATTGTCTCAGTGGAATGGCCTCGTATAAATGGCCCATTATGGGCCAATTATACGAGGCCACTAAGACAATCCACTAAGCCAATCCAAACTGCATACAAAAAAAAAACTTGAGGAAAATCCATTGCAGTGGACTCTCCATTTATACGAAGCCATAAGTGGATTGGCTTAGTGGAATGGCTCAATGGAATGGCCTCGTGTAAATTGCCCATAATCTTTGAGTATTAAACCAACCGGAGACGCCACTGACAGGCGTTCCCCTCTGCCAAAAAAACGTGTCGGTCTTTGAGCACACCGGTTAAATACAACTAGTTTGTTTGAGTTCACGGAGTGCTTGTATTGGTGAATGTATTTGTGTGCACCTAGTTCAAGCTAGTGTTTAATTGTTTTATCAAAAAATGCGTTTGTTTTAACATTATTTGTGATTGTTTCCTCGTCCCCCCCGCAGAAATTGGCAGACTTTTTTGTAAAGAAACTAGTGCGCGTGACGTCTCCTGTTGGTTTAATACTCAAAGCCCATAATACTTAACATCCATAGCACGTAACTACAAATGTTATCTGTCACTGTCAAAAAAGTTGTCAATGTCAAAGGCTCATAAGCTTGTCAAAAGTTAAGGTTATCGCGTCCCATTTTTCTCTGTTTGAGCCTCTTCAGTACTCAGAGGACTGAGCCCAACGCCCGCCATTGAACAAAAACATGCTAAATGGTAAAATAATAGAACAAAAGTTAAGGCAAAAAATGCATACAGTGCATTCGAATTTAACCGATGATATTCCTTACTTATTTTTCTGGCTCCTGATCTGTTAACAGAGTTTCTTGTCATTCCTACTCACAGACCATTAGCTGGATTAATGGTCTGTGTTCCTTACCATGGCTTGAGGCGTTTTTTGAAAAAGAAAAACTACACGAGGCCATTCCATTGAGCCATTCCACTAAGCCAATCCACTAATGGCTTCGTGTAAATGGAGACAGTCGACTGCAATGGATTGTCTTCAAGCTTTTTTTGTATACAGTTTGGATTGGCTTAGTGGATTGTCTTAGTGGAATGGCTCATGGAATGGCCTCGTGTAAATGTCCCATTATTTTCTAGATGGCTCCAATGATGGCTGAATGCAAGGGTCATGAAAAAATATACAGCTATTGATGCTGACAGACGTGTTGTTCTTTCTGTCAACTTCTCGTTTTTTATTGTGTGGCATGGGTGGTACTGTATTAGTTTATGACAGCTCCATGAAAGTTCTTCACAGCACCATCTATTGACACCTTTGAATACTCAAGTGAGATTCCTACTATTATATTCAACAGCAAAGATATTTTATGTACAGTCAAGAGCACGTGGAGCTTGACACATTGGACTTTGTAACGTTCTTATTATAATCGCCTTAGAGATCAGACTCGCACTACAAGTGTAAAGCTTCATGTGCTCTTGACTGTACCTGTTCAACAGGTTTATAAGTAGCGCCATCTACCGAATATTCGTTTATTTTTATCCAACCAAACAGCAAGAAAACTTGAGAATCGGGAAAAAGGAAATTAGGAAACTTGATGCCACGCCCTAAACCTGACAATAACCGAATATTATATTATGTAGCTTTTCAGAAGCTTTAGTATGAAAGTTACAGAGAAAGGTGACATGGTATTGCGCAATTTTATTTTTATGTAGCGGTCGTTGCATCCATGTCTTCATTTCATCGATCCAGTTTCCTTTGAAGGTCACCTTGGAAAAGCGCGAAAGCTCAAATGGGATGGCCAACCGAGGCGTATGCCGAGACGCCACTTCAAAAGCTTGTCGGCACATGAGCAGTGGCACGTTCGTCCTGATATTTACTTCATATAAAGTAAATAAGCGTGTAGGTAGAGTCAGTCAGAGTGGATTTCGTCACGATACGAGCGTGTTGCGTTTGAGAGAATAATACATTTATTTAAACTTCGAAACAGTCGCGCGTCGCGATCTGAATCTTTTTCTTGTGGATGAGTAAACTTCTTGGTGACTGTGTTTTCATTAAGTTTTCATAACAATTTTGGATGAAAGTTAAAAAGGTTTAAATTAAGTTTTAAAAATGGATGTGCCGGCAAAAGGAAATGTTTTGGGACGTAAGTATTTGAATTTGTAGATTAATTTTCGTTTTATTTCCGTTATCAAAAGATACAGTTTCCGCTTTTCAAATAAAATTAAGTACTCACTTATTTATTACGTAGTAGCTTTTGCTGGCAACTTCGTCCGCGATTAAAAATTGTAATTAATTTATGTTATTTGATAACAGTCAAATTGCATTGGTAGGTATCTACCTACCTACCTAAAGTTTTTATCAGACTAGGTACCTACTCATAGATATAGGATAGCGAAGAAATTCTAAATCTATGAGACTACTGTATACATATACCTACCTACCTACTTACCCTACGTCCGATTAAAAACAATCACAAATGTTGAATAGGTAATGTAGGTACCTACAGCAATATTAAGTAACTTACTTTCTTTTTCTAACTACTTTTACATATTCTTATATTCATAGTAATATTTGTGGCAGGAATTTAAATTAACTCTTGTGAATCTGTTAAAATTAAATAGGTAACTACCTATATGAAATAAAAATTTACAATAATATTTTGTAAAATACTTATACAATTACTATAAAACGATACAGCGATAAAAATACCTACTTGTACTAAAAGCTATAACCCTCCTTCTGAAGCAATCAGATAAAATAAAGAAACTCCGAATCTGTAGGTCCACTGTTCACGTGACAATACAGTGTCTCAAGGACACGATAGGCATGATGTGAAGTGACCTCTGCCTGTCTCAAGGACATTGAAAATGCACTGTGAGTAGAACAGGGTCAAATAATGAAATTCCACGCTCATGATGGTACTGTCTCGCATATTTAAAAGTAATCAAATCAGCTTTACATTTTTCATTAGAGTCACATTAGGCAATCGTTAACGATCGTTAATTCAGAATAAACTTTAATTAGGCTATTCGTATCCCAAACGAATCAGCACAACTATATTCTCGAATCAGCCTGAGGCGCTCCTAGCTCCTGTGATACTGTGGTAGATTATGGCTATATTCGACCTAGCTTCCTCTTGTGTGAGGACATGGTAATGGCTTTACTCATGCATGTGGCGTAGCAGTGGGTGGTTTTGGGTTGATAATGATATGGCCATGTTCTGAGCACAGGTAACGCATCTACCTACCTCTTGTGTATAAGTAAATATTCAATGTAACGAAATAAGCGTAACTCCTAAAATTAGTTTTTTCAGTATCGACTATCGATTTCAGCTACTGTTCAAATGTGTTAATTGTTTCCAAAAAATGAATTAGCTTAACTGAATTTACGGCTACCTAGGTATATTGTATGGAAGCCGTAGGTAACTATTACTTTTATTTACTTTTTATTACTATTATTCCTCTTTATTTAAGGAATTTGTTTAGACAAAACTCAAGTAGGTACGTCAAATGCATCATTTTTTTAAATATTTATACTTAAGTATACTAATTGAGGTATATGAGGAATAGCGCTTATTCTGTGACGCGTTGTCTTATATAGAATACTAGCTGACCCGTCAAACGTTGTTCTATCATATACAGGAAGCGGGGCCGATGGGTATAGGAGGGTGAAACTTTACGACCTAGGTCGACCTAGGTATTCTCATACCAACCCAATACACAAAAAACCGGGTCTTGCTTGACCGTGGTCCACCTGGGTGGACCATGGGCAATTATTTTTACCCATGGACCACCCAGGTGGACTAAGGTGGTTACCCGAAGCCTCGACCAAACGTGATGGCAGGCGGCAGCGGTCTGATATGTTCAGTTCATAGACTCAAATGTTGGTTCAGGTTTAAAACGCCGTCAACAACTACCTAAGTTAAAAGCCAGTCAGAACCAGATTTAAAGAGGTGGAAAATTTAATAACCTTAATTCTGGATGTTTTGGAAATGGAACTTTATCAAGCGACGCGGTGGCGTGCGGTGGACGAAAATACACAGAAGTAAATATACAGAGTGTCTGAGAAAACAGAGCAGGGCCTTATTGTCAATTTATAATTGTAATCGTAATCGTCTTTATTTGACTTTTGTTATGCGATTAGTGCTTGCTTTTCTTTCACTGGCTGTATTGACAGATGTACGGAAGAAGCAACGTATGTCAAAATGAAAACTATTGCGATTACAATTATAAATAGACAATAGGCCCCTGAATCGATCAATGAAACTGACTGCTTGAATATTCTTAACTCGAAAGTTTGTGAGGATGGCTAGCTGTTCTTTCATGCAAAAACTTCTACTAATCGAATTTTGATGAAATTTTACAGTAATATAGCTTATGTACACGCATTAGGATACCGCATAGGCTGCTTTGTATACCAGAAAGCGGACAAAGTCGTTAGCAAAACCGAATTCGTAAATAAAGTCATCTATAATATACTACCTACATACCTTCTCTGGGTATCATGCATGACAAAACACATTTCTAGTTCCGTAGGTACCTACCTATGGATAGATAAGTTTAAGTATGTAGACAACGTTTAAAGAGTTGAAAAAAAATGGTCTGGGTCTAATCAAAGCATCACGGGGCCAATTCTACTAAATGACAGCGGTGATAGTTGTATGACAATTACATGATTGTGGTCACTCAATGGTGATATTATGTCAAAATTTGACATAATGACAGCGGTGATAGTTGTATGACAATTACATGATTGTGGTCACTCAATAGTGATATTATGTCAAAATTTGACAAAATTTGACATAATGACAGCGGTGATAGTTGTATGACAATTACATGATTGTGGTCACTCAAAGGTGATATTATGTCAACTGTCATTTAGTAGAATTGGCCCCCAGTTCGTGATCCGCCTGGTCATTATTCCACGTTTTACCCGTAGTCCCGGTTCGCCTTATTATTTATCCGCCTAAAATAAGAGTAACCCATTTGTCGGTATTCCTGGTTCTAAAACTTCGCCACATTATAATATGGCTAGGCCTAGCTTAAAAAGATTTGTAATTGCATTTCATACCGCTAGTCCCGTCGCGTAGTCCAGACCACGCCATATGAATCATGCATACCTTTACGATAAGGAATATGTACTGTCTACATAGGAGGAAGGTCACTTCGGTTCGTTGACCAACCACGAGTAGGTAGGCAATTCTATGTATGTCTGTATTCTGTATGGATTTCTATACTGTCTTGATATCAGTAGAGCTTTGAGTTTTACAGGCTGTTTATCTATAACACTAGCGGTTCTACGCGGTTTCACCCGCGTAGTTCCCTTTCCTCAGGGGAATAGGGGAATAAAATATAGCCTATGTTACTCAGGGATATTCTAACTGAATTGGTTAAAGAATTTTTTCAATCGGTCCAGTAGTTTTTAATTTTATTCGTAGATACAAAAATATTTTTTTTCCCTCTTTTTAATATTAGTATAGATATAGAAGTATACATAAGTAACTAGATAATCGGTTTTTGTCTAGCCCTTTGTATATTTCTTACATCTCTTCCCCAGGCTTGGTCCCCGCCCGCTACATCCTCGCTGTCCTCGGCTCCATCGGCATGGCGATAGTGTACGGGCTAAAGGTGAACCTGTCAGTCGCCATGGTGGGTATGATGAACCACACCGCTATCAAGATACACGAGAGGCAGGAGGACGCCCACAACGCGACGTACAACAGCACGCCCGCGGAGATCGAGTGTGAAGCCAGCAGCAGTTCGGGCAATGCTACGGTAAGGAGACTGGAATTGTAGCTAAGGTAGTACCGGAACTAGAGGCACGTTAGTTAGGGACGTTCACAAATCACAACGCAATGTACAACGCACGTCTGCGGAAATCGAGTGTGAAGCCATCAGTAGCTCGGGCAATGTAAGGAGACTGTACCTACAATACTAGCTTAGCATAAGGGAGCTTTCACAATAATATGATACGATGAAGGAGGAGGCTTGCCAGATTAGTATAGCGTAATGTAGTGAAGAATGAAAGGAACTAAATAAAAAGTTCGTTGATCAAGATAAACTCGGAGATTGTTTTTAACACTATGGCCTGGCTGGAGAGGCTGTAGAATAGTACTATTCCAGGGGATCAAGGTAAAGTTATTCAAAAGGACCCGTATCTCTCTCTGTGAGAGAAATCAAATATAAAAAGTTGGAGAATACCTCTCTAAACAGAGATTTCACTCGAAAAAAATGGAGTGTGAATAATTTCCGGATAGATAAGGATGTTGACAACGCGAAAATGTGGTTATAAATGGGAAGACATGTACAAAAATGTGCAATTCAAGTCCTTAATAGGTACTTAATACTTATAAAATAACGAATATGTAGGTACACATCTATAAGGAAAAATACTCGTAATATATTTTAATATAAATATATTTTCTGCTATAAATGCTCAAACCCACTATTAGATACCTAATGTAAATAATAATGAATAAGGCTGCTAATAATAACGCTAATGCAGACCGCTGCGTACCTACATAGATATGGTAAACGGCTTTATTCGATCTAATATTTAAAATAAATAAATAAAAAATAATAAATAATCTCACGCCTTTCATCCCCGAGGGGGTAGGCAGAGGTATTCCATTACTGGATATACCCACATTTCACGAGATACATTGGACCCCTAAACGTGATAGGTGGTGAGCCCATCGCCGGACCGGGTCTGTTTACACATGTTTCAGAATTAATTCTGAGACCTGCGGGTTTCCTCACGATGTTTTCCTTCACCGTCGAGCTAGTGATAAATATGTACGTAATCTAATATTTATATCGTGATCTAATATTTATATTTGGGATTATATTTCGGAGAAACTTTTGAAGTTTTCGTGCACATTGCCTAACTTCGTTTCACGCTCTGGCGCGCCATGGCGGCCCTGTTCGGGAATTATCGTGCCTTAATATTTTTTTATATTATATTATATAATGATTGCAACAAAATCAATATATTGTGTTTCCATTGCATGGCCTAACTAATGCAGAATAATGGATAAAATGCACGAAATTTCATTATTTTAAGGAATTATATACTTGACCACGTTAGTTCGGTTTCGGTTTCGGCCAAAACTGAAGCCACGGCCGAACATTCGGTTTCGGCCAGAAAACCAGTTTCGGTCGGACATTAATTTATATATAATGAATAACTAGTATAAAGTGACAAATCAGATTATGGAAATTATAATAGGTAGGAATATTATTATTATAGGCATTTAATTTAAAATGAAGCTCTTGCAAAGAGATTTTGCTAGGTTTAAGAACATGTACAGTAGTACCTAATACTTCAATAACATTTTTTGTTAGGCGCTGCGCCGCCCGCCGCCGAGGCATTCAGCGCGCATTGTTTAGCGCGGACTTGCGGTTATAAATAAATTTTACGATTGCCATTATCAATTTTTAACGGCATACGGTTTGGAACTATTCGATTTTGATTATAAATAAACAATATATACCTACCTACATAATCTCACGCTTATTTCCCATTGGGGTAGGCAGATGTCTGTCACTTGCTACGAACTCAGACCATTATCATCTCGTCATCAAATGGTCTGTACCTACGAACCTGGTAGATCTGTCGTGCTTCATCTACATCCATAAAACGACCCATGATGCTCGTTGGTTTCGGGTAGGTACCTACTCAAATAAAGGATAATCTTTATTATTAAGATACCTATAAGTATATCACAGTTTTCACCCCATGGGAGAAATAGAGACGGTGATAGAATATTATTAATTAATGCTCACTTAGGTAGGTCTTTCCTCCGTTATGGAACCTTTGTGCATTCAATTTTATTTATACGTACATAAATATTCAGGCAAGTTTTCTCAAACGACTCTACAATTTCATCGAAACTGTAAATAATCGAAACAAAATTAAGGTCAATATAATTCCTTCGCACCAACAACAACATCTTTAATGTAAAATATTATTACGAAAACGGTTTTAAATTGAGTCAATTTAAAACCGGCGTTTAAATCAAGTGCTATTGGAGCTTGTCAACAACTTCACGAGTATGAAACAAACATAAGTTATCGTTGCCCTACTTACTTCTGAATCAAAACACTTTCTCGTGTCACCTCTAAAAGCAATAAAAGTCTATACGATGTTTAATATTCAGACCGATCATAAACACAGATTTTATTTTTACGAAATCTTTTTGGATTCGCGACTTCGGACTGTAAAAGAAACGATATTTTTTTCTAAATTAAGAACCTGGTATTGTAAAAATTAGGTTAAATTGGTATAACCTTGAGTAGGTCAATTACTTACGGGTCATTTTGGAATTCTGGAAAGATTCCAAAATACGAATTTATGTTTTAGGAAGAATGCGTAACACACCTGTCACTCAGTGTGGGTACTTGTCTGGACAGAAAGATCTAATGCTTTATTTATTAATCTCGAGGGTGCCCAGCGGCATTGATAAATAAATTGTGGGACACAATTCACACACAATTATTCAGTCCCAAAATAGGCAGAGCCTGTACCTACTATGGGTACTAAACAACTGATAAACATACTTATGTAGGTACTTAAAAAAATATTAAACACCCAGACACTTTGAGTATTAAACCAAGGAAGCCCAGACACGAAGCCAACAGCCATTGTCTTCACGAATCCCGTTTGAATGATGTCCCGAATTCATGTTTGAATGATGTTTTCATAATACAGGAGTTGGACGGGCCGTTCGAGTGGTCATCCCAGATCCAAGGCATCGTCCTCAGCTGCTACTTTTGGGGCTATTTCATCTCACAAATGCCTGGTAAGAAATCTCCATACGTAACCTACGTACGCTTTAATTAGATTAGTTTAATTTTGTGATAAATGAATCTTAAAGAAAGCTTGGTCCGCTTACCTACTACTTAAAAAATGCGACAGTACCTCCTAACACTGTCTATTTGTTACATTTTGTGGTCTAGATGAAAATGGGTTCGAAAGTAATCAGTTTATGTATTTGCATTATTTTTCGAAGTGTAATAAATTAAGGTTATCTACTTACTTATGCCGAATTTGAAACTCGATTCGTCGATGATTAATGGTGAATTTAATGGTGCTATCGCAGTGTAGTTACGGGATTCCTATAAGGTAAATAACAAAGTAATATTAGCTCAACGAATTAGTAGATACCATGTCATACTTACATAATTTTGTTTAATTTTCAGAAAGTAGGTAATTACTAACATAAATATTGTTAGGTAGTAATTTCGAGGAAATCCCAAAGGCCCAAAGGACCAAGGACCAAAACCCCTAGGCATTCAATAAAGGCTCTCCAAGACATGTTAGATTAAATAAAAGTATTTTTTTTATAAAAGTATTTTTGATGTAAAACGTATACGTACGTTTTACATCCGAGTCGTTCCGGCAATATGCATGCAACTAATAAACCTTCCACGGCCACTAGGACCCGATACGACCCGACCCGAGTTGAACACCTTACCTACAACACAAATATTGACCGCTAACATAAGCCGCATGAAGCCAAAAACAAAAACCAATCAACTCTTTTCGTGAAATTAGTTTAAAATATATTTATATCTAACAGGCGCCCGTGTAGCTGAGCTGTTCTCAGCAAAATGGGTGATGTTCTTCAGCGTGTCTATCAACGTTGTGTGCACTCTGCTGACCCCCGTGATGGCGAAGGCGCACTACGTCGCAGTCGTCTTCATGCGGATCGGCGAGGGAATTGGAGGAGTATGAATATCATATTGTTCTTAACTCGGGGTCAACATCCTACCACGGGCGGATCCAAGCGGACTGTCAAGGTCGACCACTGATAATTTTTCAAACACATACGCGACACCGACAAACATTTGAATTTATTATTGTAATCGAATCGAGTTCAGACTGAAACTAGACTATGTGACTACCTCTTGACTTAAACGCTGGATCTACCTTTGCATCCTACTAGCATCTACTATCAGCTGAAGATGCGCCTCCTGTCTGTGGGACAATTTACATTCAAACTCGAACATTACTGAAAATTCCCGTTCCGGATCGCGACCGCTTTCCCACCTTTCTCGCCTCTGTGTACATTGACCTTAACTGTACTTTGAGGTTTCCTTCAACCACTAATCGAACTGCATGATCCAGGGTGTGACGTTCCCGGCGATGCACGTGCTTCTGTCGAAGTGGGCTCCGCCAGCTGAGCGCAGCGTGATGGCGGCGCTGGTGTACGCGGGCACATCCCTAGGAACCGTCATCTCTATGCTGATGGCCGGTGTGCTCACTGCCACTCTAGGTAACATTTGCTGACGAGTTCTGTCAAGCTACTGCCACTCTAGGTAACACTTACTGACGAGTTGCGTCAAGCTGCAACGCAATAATGGCTGCTCTGTTGTATTTGGCCTCATCACTACTCTCATGGCCTTGCTAATGCCGGTTATGCTCACTGCCACTCTAGGTAACATTTGCTGACGGCTTGAGTGAAAGTACGAGGTATTGATGGCGACGCTGTTGATTATTACTCAAGATCTAAAGATAATGGCCAATTACCACTCTACTTGTAGACAGCATAAGTAAGATATACTTTTAATATCACTAGCTCGACGGTGAAGGAAAACATCGTGAGGAAACCCGCAGGTCTCAGAATTAATTCTGAGACATGTGTAAACAGACCCGGTCCGGCGATAGGCTCACCACTTATCACGTTTAGGGGTCCAATATATCTCGTGAAATGTGGGTATATCCAGTAATGGAATACCTCTGCCTACCCCCTCGGGGATAAAAAGGCGTGAGATTATATTATATTATATATATATATATATATACTTTTAATAGAAGAGAAGATGTTTTAGTAAATAATCTCTGCCAAATTGCCACAAAATTTCCAAGGTTGGGAGAGCGTCTTTTACGTGATGGGAGGACTTGCCTGCCTGTGGTGTGTGCTTTGGGTGTTCCTGGTACAGGACACGCCACAGCAGCAGCCTCTGATCAGCGTGGAGGAAAGAAACATGATCATCACTTCTCTTGGCGGCAAGACTGATGACCACTCTCACAAGGTATGTTACACTGATGCTCTTTATAAATATAGCTATCTATATTATTTAGATATTTAGGTTTGTAGCGGATAAAATTAATTAGAAATTAAAGCTTAGGGAAGCTCTAAAAGATCTTAACTAGGTGATCGAGTGCACTGTAATGTGTGAATGAGCGGATGTATGACCCGCAGCTGAGATCGTGGTGCAGTGGTGGTAAAAATAAGGGGTAGGCAGGAAGTTAGCAGGCTATACTGTGTACTGATATTAATTGTTATACCGTGTCAATAAGCAGTGTTACCACGGATGTTACGAAACAGACAAACAAATATTAAACACTTATTAAAGTTCCTCTTGAACCTTTACGCGAGGTGTACTTAATTCGTAAATAGACTAATTCGCGTTATGCCTAAATGTCATTTTCAATTCGCTTTTAGCAAAACTCTTTGTTTGCCTAAATTAGATTTTTGTCTATGTCGCTTAAGAGCTACTTCGCTATATGCCGAATTCTTAATAGTTGGTCAGAAAAGTTAAAAATAAATTAAATACGCCCACGCCTAATCCCCGAGGTTTGGGCAAAGACATCCCATTCCTGGAATGTACCTACCTACATATCACCATGACAGGTGGTGTCCCCATCGCCGACCCGGGGTGCTTAACACATGAACACACATTTTCGTTAACAGAAACTGCCAGTGCCGTGGAGGGCGGTGCTGACTTCCCCACCTTTCTTGGCGATTCTAGTGGCGCACGCATGCTCCAATTGGGGATGGTACATGCTGCTCATCGAGCTACCATTCTACATGAAGCAGGTCCTCAAGTTCAACATGACGGAGGTGAGTATTTAAGTAAGATTTTGATTTTTCTGTAAAATTCCTGATTATCTCAAGAACAACTAGAACTCGCAAGAATTAACATACATATAGCTTACTCGTATAAGATTAGGTGCCCTCGCTAAGAAACGATTTTGCTAGATTCCATAGAGAACGTGAACAATTAGCTGCTGGACCTGCTGGAGAATGCTGTAATTTTGAAATCAGGTAGCTCTTAAAGTGAAGTCAACCGCAAAAAAAATAATTTAGTCAAACACGATAAACGGGATAAACACGATATCTCAGGATCCGCTTAAGTACCAATTTTCGGGCGAAATCTAGTAGATAGTATTATACTTATAGTACGTCCAAATATATTTTTAAGTTAGTCAAGTTATAGTTGTGATTTTTTTGTTGTGGATTAGTATAATTCAATTTACCAAATTTTAAGCTTTTGTAACTGAAAACTCTTAACAACAACGGTCATTTACTACAGAACGCAGTGACAACAGCTCTTCCATTCTTGACGCTATGGTTCTTCAGTATCGCGCTTAGCAGGACCCTCGATTGGCTCCGAAGCAAAGGACGCATCACCACTACCGTAGCTAGGAAGATTGGCACACTGTTTGGTAAGTTCTATTTACATTCCGTAATCATTTTGTTTATCTCTTCGTAATACGCATTTAATGAGTTATCTTTACTCAGTGAAAATAGATTTAAAATGATAGTTCTAACCAAAGCGTTCTACTCCATAAAATATTTGAAATTGTACTAAAGTCATAAATATTTCTAAGTCTAAGGCAGATCTACTTATCATGATGAATGGTATTAAATAAAAGACTAATATTTGTAAGTTCCTGACAACATTTTCATAAGTATAATAACGAAGTTTCACTTTTCTAATGAGTGTTCCACAGGGGTCACTGTTGGGTCAATTCTTTAAACAGGTGTACCAAAAGGGTCACTACTAGTTAAAATTCTACTAAATCCCATATAAAATAAAGTCCATTTCCGTGTTTGCAGCCTCAGTGGTACCAGCGTGCTGTTTACTAGCGTTATGTTACATCGGTTGTAACCGCGGCGCAGCGGTGGCATTGATGGCGATTGGCGTGACGTGTATCGGTGGCATGTTCTGTGGTTTCCTGTCCAACCACATTGATATTGCACCCAATTTCGCAGGTAATAGAGCTTAATTTAAAAGGATTAATACTGTTATAACTTCATTTTAAAAATACAGTAAATGACTATATTTATTGAATTAGGCATAAATAATTGACTCACCGCACCCGAAATACTTAATGCCTTTCGGGTGTATTTATGTACTCATACGTATATAGCTTGTATAGTTTGATATATTTTGAAATACGACGTACACTGATCTTCATCTTCGATGTGTATATAATATATGCTACATAAGTATTATGAACGCTCGAAGAAAATCTTCGGACCGTCGTATCTTTACCTACAATCCGTATAATATTTGCTGTACCAAAAGTATTTGCTGTATCAACTCTTATGCTGATACCACTGTTATCTGTTCGTGTTTCCTGTCCCAGGGACCCTGATGGCTATGACCAATACTATTGCGACGATACCCGGCATCGTTGTACCCATATTTGTCGGCGAGCTCACCCATGGGAATGTGAGTACTGGCATCCTCTTCTACCACGGAATAAAAATAGTAATACAGTAAGGCAGCTCTGAAGTTGTGCAAATATTTTTTTGCGACCATTTGGCGGTACGAGGACCCCCTCGTACCGCCAAATGGTCGCAGTGCGCAGGCGCAGAGAAGCTAAATCAAAACGGCCGTACTGTACGACTATGTATTTTATTGCTCGAGTATAACTATAATAATAAAATTAATATTACTAACCAAAGTTTATTGCCGCGATCGATTTATTACCCCAAAAACTGCGAATATAAATTATTGACTTAGCAATTTAATTAAAAAGTCGAATGAATAATTAATTAATAATACCTGTTTATGATGTGTAATAAAATGTGTCAGGTTACCAAATTAAACTTAGCAGCCAAAGTTTACTGTCACATTGATGTAATAACACAAAAATAAACCTGAAAATTTAAATAAAAACTGACCAATGTAATAAAATAATTAATTATCGATACCTATTACGAGTATATATGACATGTAAGTAATGGATTTTGTTATTCGTACATTTCAGCAAAAAATATCGGCGTGGCGGATAATTTTCTTCGTCACAATCGGTTTGTACGTCATCGAGATCATAGCCTACACGCTGTTCGGGTCAGGCGAGCAGCAGAGCTGGAACAACGTCCCAGAAGAGACTGAGACCATGGAAACTAAACCTTTGAACAATAAAGAGAAGCCAACTCACTAAAACAAAACAAAAAAAGTTGGATACCTCCAACACAGACCACTTGTTGTAACCACTAAAAGTCATTAGTATTTGCGATGGAATCTGTAAGAATTAATTTTATTGTTTATTTAAAAAGGTAAGGTTTATATATCGTTGGTCAAATCCGCCCTAGGAAGATCAATGTCAATTCCTTGAACACATTATTTTTTTAAACAATCAATACTAACTACAAGTTCTTGGAACACGACCGAGTTACGAATCATTTTTGCGAAAATTGCGAAGACTGACTGACTAACTGACTGTTGACAGGTATATCCATCCGTTTCGAAGAGTATACTGTCTCTCTGTTCTGTCTTCAATCGACAGTGTCTGTTTTCGTTATTGAATTTAGTTTAATAAGTTTAAAATTTAATAATAGTAGTCATTGTGAATAGTTACTCGCTCTGTAGAGTATTTGAATGATGTATTTTAGCCAGTATAATATTAATAACCACTGTTTTTATGCATTAAACATATTATAGTACTTACATCGATTATTTTTATAAATAAAATAAATTAGTATGTAATATAATTTTTTAGTGTAAGATTTTTATATGTACATATATAAGTATTATTGCATTTTCTAAAAACTGTACTTATTTTTAATATAAAAAATGACAGCTTTATATCACTTAGCATTTGATTAAACTGTATTATTAGTGCTTTGTGTATCGTAGAAAAATAAGTGCACGTTCGTACACTGCCAAACATGTTTTCATTGCAGTGTTACAATTATTTAAGGGCTTGTAGCCCAGCAAAGCCTGTCTGTTTAACCAAGCCAAATAACGTTGGGGGTGGTCAATCGTTCTTTAAGCCCTTGTATAGACAAGTCGTTAAGGCTTTTAAGATATCCTGGGAAGGTTTGTAGAATTCTGAATGGTGGTCACAAGACATTTACATAGATTACAAGTTATTTACATAGATTGACGGCTCGCTAGCAGTACCGTGTGATAAAGTAATCGATTTTTAGATTAATCGATGTTTGATAAATCGATTACATAATTCACCCATTTTTTAAATATAAAAGAAATAATGCTGACGAAATTAAATATTTTAATTGAATTCTGTAAACAGCAAGCACCATGTGCGATGAATGAAAAACTACGAAGTAAGTTCACTAATATAAAGTTTATGAGAAAAACATGAAGAATTTGAAAAAATAATCGATTTTCATATTAATCGATTTTTATTGAAAACAGTAAAAACGAAATTAGGATATGCACGGATATTGGTCTAAAGTCCTACTTAAATATAGTACTTATAGCATGGTATCTAAAGGTTGATAATGAAAAAAAAGTCATTTACCACCTAAATTTTGAAGATTAAGATTTTGAATTGATATTTTAACACTAGGATAATTAATAAAGCATTTAATGTCTATATTATATAAAAACGAAGAGATTAGGCTTTTGATGTATTTTTACTATTTTTGATTAATATATTTGTATTGTAACGTTCTACTCTGCTTGCCAAAGATATGTTTATGTACTTATTATTAATAAGCGTATTTGGTAACGAGTAGTAGTGTTCAAAGAAATAAATTTTTAACTTTCACTATGGTTTTATTTTCTAACATTGTATTTACAAGTTATTTACAATCAAGTAGTCTTATCAGTCAACATTACAACTGTAATACGATGTATTTTCTTTGTCAATTTCTGGCATCATGTTTTACACAGATTTGATTCTTATGCCTGTTTCAGTACTTTCCCTGTACAGTTCAAAAGTACCACACTGTATACAATATGTATCAGAATAAGCGCAATTCCTAAAATTAGTTTGTCCAGTATCGACTATACTGTGACTATACTCAATAGATTTATGAAATTTTCAATGTGTTAAATTTTTTCAAAAAATGAATTAGCATAGCTGAATTTAGGGCTACCTATGGAAACCGTACTATTATTGCTTTTTAAATAAGAAATTTGGTTAGACAAAACTAAAGTACGAATGGATCATATTTTTTTTGTATTAATACTAATTAGGGTGTATGAGAAATTGCGCTTATGCTGTGACGCATTGTATAAGAAACAGAACACATGTTTCAATAGTGGCTGCACTTTTGTGCGTCAAGATCTAATAATGTGAGTCATTTCAGCAGCGCCACGGTCAACGATCGTGAAACGGACCCTTGCTTCATTTAGTCCCGATTTAGTCACATTTGGTCAAAAAGTGACCAAATGCCAGGTGCTGTACTTCCGAAGATATGAGGGAAAGTTTGTGGCGCTGCTGTGCTGACGTCAGCCCAGCAGCGCCCCGCTAGAACTCGGTAATTAAAGCATGTTACTAAAAGCTGTGAACACAGGATTTACTCTCTATTTAGTCAAACTCGCTGGTGAAAAACCAGAACTCAAGTGTCAATACATCCGAAGTTATTCGAGTAAGTTTGTGGCGCTGCTGGGGGGACGTCAGCCCAGCAGGGCCCTGGCCTCTGGGGTAAACTACAGCATATTTCTTGCTGATTTTTTCTGAGGATTTAGTCCAAGTTGCGGTTACTCGTGAAAACTTGTCAGTTTTAAGGAAACTCAACAATTCTAGATTCCAGAACACAAAACATATATTGAACCATTTTTAGCTATATCTCGTAAACTACGGCGTCTTTGACCACCGTAACAGCAGTAACTTGTACTTCTCATACACTTGTTTCGTGACCAAATCAGGCACTTTTACCAGTAAGCAAATAAAGGAATTATTAGGATTGTAACAATAAATACCTCAAACGCCTACCAATTTATTGAAATCCCTAATCATGCGCTTGCTATGCATTTTTTACAAGGCGCTTTAATCGAGATTTGTGGTCACTCTTGAAAATGATAGTACATTTCGAGGATCAGATAGCTTTGTTGAAATCTCCTTACCCTATATTTGAGTGACCGAATGTAAAACATTCACCACCTAAAGCGATTAATGGATAAAACAACATTTATTGAAAATGTGTGGACCAAAAGTCATCCCAGCAGCGCCCCGCCAAAACTCGTGAACTAACGCATATTGCAGAGATCTGTTGACACCAGCATTTACTCAAGCTTGAGTTAATTTGTGACCAAATAAAGTATTATAAAATATTCACAGAAACAAGAGTAACTGCGGTCAAACTGTTTTCATAAAGAAAGCGTACAGTCACCTACAAAATTGATTTCGTTTATTGTAACGAATCGTAATGGTAAACTCACTACTTGACATTATCTACTTTTCTTAAATGTTACTGTAAAAAATCTGTAATGTGTCTGCGACACCAAGTCTTCCGTGGTTGCTATCATGTTTTTTGAGTTTAGACTGTTTAGTACTGCGTCAAGAAACCATTCCCGGTCCGTAGCGGAAATCAGACACGGATCATCTATTGTCTTTCAACGCCTCGACGCTGATGCTTGAATGGTCTTTAGTAAAAGTCATATCATCATCAGCCTATATTTGTACACTGCTGAACATGGGCCTCTGACATAGGCTCATAGCGCCCTGTCTTCAGCTCGACGCATCCTCCATCTGCCTGCACCCTTTCGCAAATCGTCATCCCATCTGGCCGGAGAACTTCCGACCTTACGATTCGTTACAATGAACGAAATCAATTTTGTAGGTGACTGTACGCTTTCTCTATGAAAACAGTTTGACCCCAGTTACTCTTGTTTCTGTGAATATTTTATAATACTTTATTTGGTCACAAATTAACTCAAGTTTGAGTAAATGCTGGTGTCAACAGATCTCTGCAATATGCGTTAGTTCACGAGTTTTGGCGGGGCGCTGCTGGGATGACTTTTTTGGTCCACAAATTTTCAATAAATGTTGTTTTATCCATTAATCGCTATAGGTGGTGAATGTTTTACATTCGGTCACTCAAATATAGGGTAAGGAGATTTCAACAAAGCTATCTGATCCTCGAAATGTACTATCATTTTCAAGAGTGACCACAAATCTCGATTAAAGCGCCTTGTAAAAAATGCATAGCAAGCGCATGATTAGGGATTTCAATAAATTGGTAGGCGTTTGAGGTATTTATTGTTACAATCCTAATAATTCCTTTATTTGCTTACTGGTAAAAGTGCCTGATTTGGTCACGAAACAAGTGTATGAGAAGTACAAGTTACTGCTGTTACGGTGGTCAAAGACGCCGTAGTTTACGAGATATAGCTAAAAATGGTTCAATATATGTTTTGTGTTCTGGAATCTAGAATTGTTGAGTTTCCTTAAAACTGACAAGTTTTCACGAGTAACCGCAACTTGGACTAAATCCTCAGAAAAAATCAGCAAGAAATATGCTGTAGTTTACCCCAGAGGCCGGGGCCCTGCTGGGCTGACGTCCCCCCAGCAGCGACACAAACTTACTCGAATAACTTCGGATGTATTGACACTTGAGTTCTGGTTTTTCACCAGCGAGTTTGACTAAATAGAGAGTAAATCCTGTGTTCACAGCTTTTAGTAACATGCTTTAATTACCGAGTTCTAGCGGGGCGCTGCTGGGCTGACGTCAGCACAGCAGCGCCACAAACTTTCCCTCATATCTTCGGAAGTACAGCACCTGGCATTTGGTCACTTTTTGACCAAATGTGACTAAATCGGGACTAAATGAAGCAAGGATCCGTTTCACGATCGTTGACCGTGGCGCTGCTGAAATGACTCACATGATCTAATATCAGACGCTAAAGGGTTAATGTTATACATCAGGGGGCAATACCACTAAATGTCAACGGGTACAGTTAGATGACTGGTCAGTCGATGCTTTGCTCTGAAAAGTGCCAAAATAACACGATTGACTGACCATTGAAATGTCATTGTCAGCCAACTATAACCGTTGACATTTAGTGGAAATGGCCCCCAGATCAGTGGTAATAGGTTAGATTTTAAGTAGGTAGGTAGCTACCCATTTACTTGAGTCTCACCAATCTGGCTATGTAGCTGGGTCCAAAGTTTGCGGAGAGCGAAGGGACCACCAGCTGTCCGTATTTGGGTGCTATGGACCCCGAGGCCAAGTGCAGAGTGCTGCTTAGTGCCGACATTGACGGGGTCAGGTCTCTAGGGAACGTTCAAATTTCAAAATTTATTTTTTTTCAAATATTTTCGGGTAAATTTAAAAAATAAGAAAGTTTTTGCTCAATGTGAAATCATGAGGAAACCCCAAGGCCAAAGAATATAATGGTGATATGTGGGTTTTTCAGGTAATTACTACGTTTGCCTACATTTGTGTTAATTAATCGAGCCTACAAAAAGTGGTTATACTTGATCTTTTATTTTATTTATATTTCCAATCCGGGTTTTAACTCATAATAGTAATAGTATATTATGTGGCAAGTGTCCGTGAAAGAGTGCAGTGAATGGGAAATTCGATTAAAATGCCATGAAGCCACAGTCTCCAGTAAAAGTGATATCATTTTACTGTTGATAACCAAGGGAGGGATGTAAGTGTTAAAGACACTGAATTTTCTTGCATGGTTTCTGAAGCAGAGCCATTTAACAAAAATAAGTAACAGATTAGTTGTCTGTAAAGTCGGTTCACGGACGATAATTTTACGATCTAAGATTACGATTGATAACGTGATAAGAAAACATTGTAGAACAATTGCATACTGGAGTGGAAGAGAGATAGATGCGTCACAAGCCGAACGCTTAGGCCGATCGTGCCTTTCTACTGCTTGTTCCGCGCTCTCGCTTGCACGCTCGGCTCAGGCGGAACGTGACGTTCATCGATTTATAAGACGTTATCACGTCAAAAATAGTATATTACACATCTAGGGAAGTAAAATAAGAAATGTCTCATATCACATGTAAGTCTACAAACATGTGATATGAGGCTTTCTTATTTAATTCCCGAGGTTTGTATACTTTTTTCTTTTAGACGGAGGCGGAAAGCGGCAAATTTGTTTAGCGCAGCGGGCCAGAATTTGCCGCTTTCCGTCGGGAGAGATGGAAATTCATTTGACTAAGCAGTCCCTATTCACACCGGTTTTTATTGCTGTATTAAACCGTTTAAATAGCCTACTCCATTCACTGACCTGACGGCGGCAACGACCCCTTTCGCCTCGAAGGCGTGCTTGAGCGCCATATGCACGACGCCGTCGTTCTGCACTGGGCTGAGCGAGCACGTCGAGTACACAACCGCGCCGCCCACACGCACCAGACCCAGCGCGCTCCTGGACCGGTTACGGTCAATGTTAAAGTGCATGAAAAGGCTTATGGATGTGAAAGAAGCTGTACGGAGGATAGTGGGCTCGATTCTGCATTACAGTGACTAAACTTATTTTAGTTTAGTCCTATCATTTTCTTTCTCCTAGAAAAGAAAAGAGATGACAGATATTTAGTCCTGTCAAATTAAAATTAGTCCTGTCAACTAAGGCGTGTTTAGCACATGTTTATGTTTATGTAAAAAGGTCATGGATAAAAGTGACAGATAAGCGCGGTCATAAGGTTCAAATTAGTTGGTTTTTATATGTTTAACATTACTCTTCAATCTATGGTTTATTTCTGTCCTTTTTTCTTCCGTATTCTATGAAGAAGGATAGGCTAACTTAAAATTAGGAATTTTAGCTGGTCTGCAGAATCGAGTCCATTTTTAACTAGGTTATCCTCACTAGAGTTCTGACGCGCGTGAGTGCAGCGCGCAGCGGGCGTATTCTCGGAGATTCGATATTCGACTCGAAATCGGAAAATCTGTCGAAAGGTTTCGAGATGGGCTATACACAGATGTCATATTTGACATAAGAATTCGACAGATTTTCCGATATCGAGTATCGAATCTCCGTGAATAAGGTCACTGGACCGTTTACAGTCAAAGATATTAAAGTAAATATGAGTTATATTCATACTGCGCGTTTGGATATTGTTCCGTTAGTGGCTGCAACATGTACGTACAGTACAGCCGTCTTATATTGGAAGCTCTGAAGTTGTTCAAATTGCTGCGCAATAACATTTTTTAGCGACCATTTGGCGGTATGAGGCGGTTTGCGCAGGCGGAGCCTATGTTCAGAACAGCCAAGTTAAAACGGCCGTACTGTACTTACCTCTTAGCGTATTTATAGGATACCAGCGGTTCTGAGCGGTATCACCCGCGTAGTTCCCGTTCCCGTGGGAATAAGGGAATAAAAAATAGCCTATGTTACTCATGTATCTTCTAGCTTTCCATTGGTAAAAGATTTTTTTAAATCGGTCCAGTAGTTTATCAGTTTATTCGTAACAAATATACAAACATACAATCATTTGCTCTTTATAATATTAGTATAGAAGTATAGACAACCACGACAATGAAAGATAAAATCCCTTCTTAATGTTTACTTACGGTGTTTAGGGATTCTTTTTGCAAAATATCTTGTTTGCTTCTTAGTGCATTGATCGATCAGTCAGTCAGCTAGTCAGTTTCTTTTTAAATAGTATCTGTATATACAGATTTTATTTGGATAACCAACAAGGTATACACTATTAGATAGAACTGTATTGAACTGAGAAACATACTGAGGGCTGTCTTAATCATAGTTTGCCAGAACATTAAGAACTTTCACAATAGTTCTGCACTTACGTCAACAACTGCGACTGCATCTCTGGCAGCCGGAGCCGCTCCTTGATTCTGTCGGCACGGAAGATGTTGTTGTCTTCGATCTTCGTCACGGAGAGCCGGTCGGTGGTACACGGAACGTCAACTAACACCTGAAAATATGGCGAAGCTATTTTAAAATAGACTAACAGCGGTGATAGCCTAACGGTTAAAGAGCCGGCCGAAAATCAGTGAGGATCGGGTTCAAATCCTGGCATGTACCAATGAGTTTTTCAAAAACTTACGTACATATTTATCACTAGCTCGACAGTGAAGGAAAACATCGTGAGGAAACCCGCAGGTCCCAGAATTAATTCTGAGGCATGTGTAACAGACTCGGTTCGCCGTTGGGCTCTCCACCTATCACGTATTGGGGTCGAATATACTCGTGAAAAGTGGGTATTTCCAGAAATGGAATACATCTGCCTACCCCGTCGGGAATAAAAGGCGTGAGATTATTTACTTTTTTATTTATTTTTAGAACAGCGACGGATCCCTTTTGGATAACGTAATATTTGACTTTTGACTTGAAATTATCAAACCGAGGTTAATTAAATATTTATTTGGTAATAAACATCCTAATCTATTCTATATTCTATTCTATAATATATAAAGCTCGATTACCACTGACTCACTGACTCATTGACATAATTGTTCTCCCAGAAGGAGGCGTTTTGGAGTCAAGTCATGTAGGGGAAAAGTATGCAAGATAGCGGGGTGACCCCAGGAAAATTCCGACTTTTCAAAAAAACAAAATGGCGGTCGGGCTTGCCTATCGTATCTCTTTTGTTTTCCGACCGATTCGGTTCAAATTTTCGGCATCTGTAGGATTGCTTGTATGATTTACGAAAATAATTAAAAAAATTGAAAAAACAAAATGGCGGCCGCGTAGTAGTGTTTCAAAGTTGGAGTGGTTTTAGACCCCACTTGACCCGAATTGATCTCCCAGATGCTAATATGCTAAAGGGATGTGTTTGGTGTCATCGCACAGGCCATATCCTGTAATTTACCAGAAAATCTCGAAAATCTGAAAAACCAAGATGGCCGACAGGTGATTTGCTCCCAAAGAATAGTATTAATTTTACCACATTTTGTTTGTCGATTTTCGGCAAGATGGCAACACCTGAGCGAGTTGGCTTGTATAGCGGGGTTGGAAGTCTTGCTACGTAGTATTGCCGTGTTAAAGAATTTTCCCGGAATTTTGCGTATTTTTTTACTTTTAACGCAAAATGTCAAAAGTCTAAATTTTACCATTTTGCAAAAACAAGTGACAGTCAGTGAAACATTTTATCTGTCCCTATGATATTTTGTAGGATTTTTGGTTTTTGCCTGGCAACACTGAAAGTTATGGTTGATTTAATTTTTAGGGTAGACCTCAAAAGACCCGAATTGATCTCCCAGATGCCGATATGCTATAGAGACGTGATTGGTGTCATCGCATAGGGCATATCCTGTAGTTTTATCAGAAAATCCCGAAAAATAGAAAAAAAAAGATGGCCGCCCCGTTATTTTGGTTTTACTGAAAATTTTTGATTTTCTTAATCTTAATCGGCATTTTTTAGCCAGATGGCAACACTTTGGAAAGTTGGCTTGTATGGAGCGATTGTGGGTCTCAATAAACAGTGTTGCCATGAAAAGTAATATTTAACAAAATTTTATCATTTTTTGACTTGTACAAAAAAAAGACTAAAACAAAATGGGCGCCCAAAATTAGACTTTATTTTTCTGTCAAAATACGACTCCACCGAGACACGCGTGGCCGCTTGCGGCCTCGCGCACCGCGCGACATCTAGTCTATAATATATAAAGCTCGATTACCACTGACTGACTCACTGACATAATTGTTCTCCCAGAAGGAGTCGTTTTGGAGTCAAGTCATGTATGAAAAAAGTGTGCAAGATGGCGGAGTGACCCCGGGAAAATTCCGACTTTTCAAAAAAAACAAAATGGCGGCCAAGCCTGCCTATCGTATCTCTTTTGTTTTCCGGTCAATCCGGTTAAAATTTTTGGCATCTGTAGTATTGCTTAGATGATTTACGAATATTATTTAAAAAGTTGAAAAAACAAAATGGCGGCCGCGTAGTAGTATTTCAAAGTTGGAGTGGTTTTAGACCCCACTTGACCCGAATTGATCTCCCAGACGCCAATATGCTAAAAGGATATGTTTGGTGTCATCGCATAGAGCATATCCTGTAGTTTACCAGAAAATCCCAAAAATTTTAAAAACCAAGATGGCCGACCGGTGATTTGCTCCCAAAGAATAGTATTAATTTTACCACATTTTGATTGTCGATTTTCGGCAAGATGGCAACACCTGAGCGAGTTGGTCTGTATAGCGGGGTTGGAGGTCTTGCTACGTAGTGTTGCCGTGTTTAAGAATTTTTCCGGAATTTGGAGTATTTTTTTACTTTTAACGCAAAATGTCAAAAGTCTAAATTTTACCATTTTGCAAAAACAAGTGACAGTCAGTGAAACATTTTATCTCTCCCTATGACCTTTTGTAGGTTTTTTGATTTTCGCCTGGCAACACTGAAAGTTATGGTTGATTTAATTTTTAGGGTAGACCTCAAAAGACCCGAATTGATCTCCCAGATGCCGATATGCTACAGGGATGTGTTTGGTGTCAACGCATAGGGTGTATCCTGTAGTTTACTAGAAAATCCCGAAAAATAGAAAAAACAAGATGGCCGACCCGTTATTTTTGTTTTACTGAAAAATTTCAATTTTCTTAATCTTAATCGGCATTTTTTAGCCAGTTGGCAACACTTTGGAAAGTTGGGTTGTATGGAGCGATTGTGGGTCTCAGTGAACAGTGTTGCCATGAAAAGTAATATTTAACAAAATTTTATTATTTTTTGACTTGTACTAAAAAAAGACTAAAACAAAATGGGCGCCCAAAATTAGACTCTATTTTTCTGTCAAAATAAGAACACACAGAGACACGCGTGGCCGCTTGCGGCCTCGCGCACCGCGCGACATCTAGTTTTATAATATATACCTATACTAGCCGCCCGCGACTTCATTCATGTAAAATATGTTATTACCTACTATATAAATTATAGCCTAATAGTATATTACGTACCAAGGGAAGTAAAATAAGAAATGTCTTAGATCACATGTAATTGTCGCACGAGGAGAAGCCGAGGTCTACAAACATATTGTGATCTGAGGCTTTCTTTTCCCGAAGTGTTTTTCTTCACGTTTATAATATTAGTAGGTACATAGTATATAGCTAGCAGTAAACGTAGTAAGTATAAAATAGTCTGCGGCAATACCTTATCGAAGCCACTGTCGTCGCAGTACGCACGGCCGTCCACGTTCGTCACCACCACACGCTCACGCCATCGGTTGCTGGTCTCGAAGTCGAAGAGATAATCGCGGAATATGCGGTTCATCCTGGTATGTAATGTAACCCAATTGTAACCCAATTTAGTATCAAGTAACAATTGATTTAAAAAATTGTGTGTTAAGCAGTTCTTTGTCCTGCTTTTACTCCTCAACCATACATGCTGAAGCGGTGGAGTTAAAATGACATTCAATAAGTCAATTTAATAGTCATTATACAAATTATAACAAATTTTTAAATAATAAAACAATCAAAAATGTGATGGAGTTCTAAAAATGATGACGTCGCAACTCAGTATTCAGTACTTTTTCCATAGCAAATTTTCGTTTTGACAAATAAAAAGTAACTCATTTAACTAGGCATTCAAATGCATACCCACTGTAAACGTTCTGCAAAAAAAACGCAGTAGCCGACCTGTTGTTCCTAGAGATAGAGGCGTCGTTGCAGACGACCACGTCGGGAAGCAGCGTTTGTAGTGCGGCCAGCGCTTTCCCCCCCGGCGCGGCGCAAAGATCCAACACTCTGTCGCCAGCGTTCAGGCACAGGGCTAGAACCGCTAGCACGCTGCCACCGTCCATCGGGTAGTAGTTATACACGCCTATCGAGGAAACAATATCATATTTGACTGTAAAAATACAAATGTTCACGCCACTTGTAATTGGACAGGATAAACAAAGATTGGCCTCTGCGATACAGGCTCCGTGGTTAGAGCAGAGGTCACTGACTATCCCTTTGCTGTTACCCTGCAACACTATTGCTCTTGAACATTGTTTCTGCTGTATTTTGTTGGCAAATAAATGTATTATTATTATTTTTGTATCTCTGTGGTAGGCAGAGATATTCCATTTCTAGAAATACCTACATTCGATCAGCATGTTCTTTAGACCCCTAAACATGATAGATAGAGAGCCCAGAGTCCTTTTACACATGTCTAAAAATTAATTCTGTCACCTGCGGGATTCCTTACGATATTTCCCTTGACCATCGAGCTTAGACGAATTATTCTTCCATTCACATACTGCCAACAAACTATTTAATACAGTTTGGCAGATTATTGACACTCAAATATGTTCTGTGTTTTTTTTTATATCTCTTATGTAAAGGTGTTCTTAATTAATATTTTTTCTTTCTTTTACAAATTAAGGTGATTAAGGCCTTATTATTATTATTATTCGTAGTATTTTATCCCTGTATTCCCACGGGAACGGGAAATACGGTAGTGAGACGCGGAGCGCAGTTAGTTTTAAATAACTGTCACACATACCTGTCTGACATCTCTTTGGTTCTGGGAACATGGTCCATTCGCTGTCCATTTCGTAGGTAAAAACTTTCAAGTGTTCCGGAAACTTGTATTCAGTTTCAGGCTCTATGATCAGTGGGAAGTCACTGTCCTCTGAAAAAAGTGTTTACTCTATGAAACCTAAGACTGTAAAAAGTAGGTGACTGTATAGAAATTAAATTGCAAGTATTTGTTCCAGACAAAAGATTATGTCGTTGTCTCAAAATACTTTTAAAATTTTTAAAAATAAAAAAAAATTGGCGATTGAATGCTGTTTCCATAGCAGTAAGTGATGTAACAGTAAATGTTTTGGCAGAATTGTAGATAGGGATCTCTGAACCAAAAGAACCGAAGACAACAAAAAAATTATCATCTTTTATTGTTCCATCCCTATTGAAGCAATTTCAATGCGTTGTTAATGTGTTACCTAGAATCTATCATCATCAGTTACAGGATGTCCACTGCTGATCGTAGTGCTCCTTCTATCAGAGCTTCACGGACTATCAACCCACAATATTCATCTTAATAAACCACTTACTAGATAAAAAAGAATAATGGAGGGACTCTGGCGTCCAATCGTCCATGCCTTTCAACTTAGTAGCTGGAAGATACTGGTAGAGTGCCTCAGCCGTGAACCCCGCTGATGGGTTGATGATACGAGACGTGTCAATCTGGGCATCTGCTAAGGATTCCTCCAATGTTTTGTTTGTTGTACTGAAATTAAATTAATTTTGAACATTTACCATCACAACAATTTTTTCAGCCTTATGGTTAAAGAGCCGGCCGAAAATCAGTGAGGCTCGGGTTCGAATCCTGGCATGTACCAATGAGTTTTTCAAAAACTTACGTACATATTTATCACTAGCTCGACGGTGAAGGAAAACATCGTGAGGAAACCCGCAGGTCTCAGAATTAATTCTGAGACATGTGTAAATTAATTCAGAATTAATTCTGAGACATGAGTAAATAGACCCGCCCGGTCCGGCGATGGGCTCACCACCTACCACTTTTGGGGCCCAATATATCTCGTGAAATGTGGGTATATCCAGTAATGGAATACCTCTGCCTACCCCCTCGGGGATAAAAGGCGTGAGATTTTATTTTTTTATTTTAACAATTTTTTACTGCGACATGGCAATCTGTTGATTTCAACAATAGGCCATTGCTATTTTTGATAATAATTACAGAAAATATAAAAAAAGGAAAACTATTCAGTGCTAAAAAATATACTACTGTCATTCCTATTAGAAACTATAACACTTAGAAAGTATGTATGTTTCTTATACAATGTAGGCATCTAGCTAGTTAAGAAAGAATAATGAGAAATTGGCATGGGAACAGGGGATAAAATGGGGTCTGCCCGTCTGCTTACTTCTTTCGCTTCCTTCACATCCATAAGCCTTTTCATGCATACTCTTTTATTCTTCGCACTCCGGACCATACCCCAGCTTTTAGCACAAATTAATAAACAGAAAAAAAAGCTAACAATAAAAAATTCTAACATATTCAATTTGTAATTGAAGTTCTGCAACAACCATATAGGCCATGGCTGGCTGGTAACTTTACCCGAGGACAAAGACACTGAGTTTCAGTCAATTCAATTTCTTTTATAATGGCGGTCATTTTTGATTTCGCCAAAATCCAGTTTACAGAGCTTGTTCAGTGGTTTTGGTTGTGCCCAGATGTTGTCGGTTGATTCTAATACTTACACTGTCTCTTTCACCTCAACGTCCTCCTCATTGGTCTGTAATGTAATATCCTTGGCTACCAACTTCTCTGGTATACTACCTGAGTGGCCATATAAGCTGGATATTTCATCTGACTGAAGCTTCGCAGTGAAATTTTCAAGTCTGTTGCTTTGTGTAGATTCCTGTGCTGGGGTTGGTGTGGGTGCATATAGGTTGTTAAATTCTTTCTGCACTGACATCAGTTTTTTGAGGCAATGGGCACCTGAATTAAAAAACACTTACTATTTAGTAAATATATAAGTACCAAATCTTATACATAGTATCATAAATTAAGTTTATGAAAATATTAGTTCGAAAAAAAACCTTATAGCAGTTGCTTCATGCTACTTTACTTGATTAAGTGACTATCAGTAAATTGTTTTAAAAACAGACCTGACAAACATTTAAAATAAGAAACAAGTGCAGTGATTCATATACATGTATCACCTACATAGTCACAAACAAAGTCGCTTTCTCTGTCCCTATTTTCCATATGTCCTTATGTATGCTTAAATCTTTAAAACTACGCAACGGATTTTAATGCGGTTTTTTTTAATACATAGAGTGATTCAATGGGAAGGTTTTAGTATTAGCATTGCACCCGTGCGGAGCCGGGGCGGGTCGCTAGTTAGCTATAAGAGCTGTTAGTGTATTAAATGAATAATAATGATACCTCTATTTGTGAGATACTCCATGGTTTCATCAGCGTCTCCGTAGTTATTGACGACCGCTACATACTTGCATCGTCGTAACATAGCCTCTCTTATAAGTTTCCATTTTTCACCAAAAACTTGCCCGTAAAAGTCATCAAAATGGTTCAGTGCTGTATATTTTGGTCCAGTTTTCTTTTTCAGCTTAGCCTGTAAGTAAGAATTAAGGTTTTATTAACGAAAATGCCTATATAAGTCGATACTTTTGACTTTAATAAATATGTGTAAAGAAATTCGATGTACCCAATGTTGTTTTGATTTATGTCTGGCCTGCAACACTAAATAAGAAATCGGAGAAGATTTTTTACATATATTTACTACAGAAATCATTTTTTATTATTAAATTGATAAACAAGAAAATATTAAGGTTATGCCGACTGGACATCTGATTTTGACATCTGGTTTATTAAAGTTTAATGTAATATAGCCATCAGTCTAACTGCAACAAGGTTTCGAATACTTTTGAATTCATGTTGAAGTTAGGCTGAATTCTTGTTGGATTCCTACCGAAAAAACCCTTGCCCATATCACATTGTGGAGGGAGGATCCTTAGTTTTCATTAGAATTATCGTATTTTTCTGCTTTTGAACGTATCTATTCAATCAAATGTCAAAAGTGACAGCCTCAAAAAAGAGAACGCAATATCATTCTTACTCACTTACTCCTACGCCCGCGAACACTTTGGAGTATGTATTGATTTGTTTACAACAGTGAATTCTGAGATGTTCAAGCATCTATTCATCTATTGTAGTTATATTCTCCACCAACCTTGTCAAAACGATTGGGAGATAATTCTGAGTTAATTACTGCTTTCCGTGTCGAGGTTTTATCAGTGTTTCGTGCCAGTGGTGCGCCGCGCCGCTTTCAACTTTCGAGGGTTCTAAAAACTTAATTACGTGTTTGGACTGAGTTTGTTTTATCGATTGCCCGCCCTCCGTGCATGATACGCCTGTGAAGCTGAATCGTATGAAATTTGATAGGGATCGTAAAATGTGAGCGAAAACTATGAGTGTTCCGTGAAATTTGGGAATGTGTCGACGGTAAGTCGCTTTAATATTTGTTATGGACCCACCGACTCTCTCATTCATTAATAATAGTTATTTATTAATTCAAGGTCCGACAACATACGTGTCGCGATGGAGAGCGGTGTGATTGTGAATTGAAGAGTGAGTGAAAGCAGTAGTCATGTATGGGATGTTGCATGAGGGATATAAGGCGGGAAACAAGGTGGCATGGACAGCGGCCGGTTGGAGGCTGTCCCTCCTGGGACGGTGAACTTGGACACAGTACGAGCACTGCACCAAACTGTGGTCTCCCTACGAACTGCCCTTGAAGTCTCCAAGAATGAGCTAAAACAATTAAGAGAAAAGTATCAGAAGCATTCCAACTGTATCGAGTATACTGATGTCATAGAGAAACTTACTCTCGAGAACCATATATTGAGGAGACGAATCATAGATTCCGGATTCCAGGACAGGGATTCTAGTACCCAGAATATAAAGCTGGAAGTGACATACAGTCCACGACAGAATGATGATGACTATTCTGCAAGGGAAGTGGTTATAAAAACTGCTACCACTGAAGTTAACAGCTTGGTGCAAACACCTGAACCTTCTAAAGAAACAGATGATAATAGATTCTGTGCAACAGAAAAACTCAATGATATAGAAGAGATTCAAGAAGTCCTATCTGAATCTCCAGAACTTAATATCACAGCCGAAATATCCCCGAACCAAGAAACTGCAGAAGAATCCTTAAATGAAGAAGAAAATATAGAACACAGTCAAATTACAAGTTATTCTAAAACAGGAGAATTTCAACCAACAAATTTTAAGACAAAACTAGAATTACTGTCAAAGTTTGATGTCAGAATCAAAGTTAGGACTCTAAAGGAGGGCCAAATAATATCCAGTACAACATCAGACAGTGGCTCAACTAAGGACCCCAAGAAAAATAAAGACTTTGAAAAGGAATCAACTGATTCAGACACAAGTTTTCATTTTGAGGAGAAAAGGGAACATTTTGATCAAACTGAGGATAATAGAGGAAACAAAATAAGTTTCAAAGCTGTTTCATCGGAGAACGTCAAAATGGCAGTGCCCAACGAGGCTGAAGCCAAGTCTAAAGTCGACAAGTTTGATGTGCAAGTGAGGATCACCTCCGAAGAGAATCTTGTGGTGAAGGAAAACATTGAGAAGAGTCGGAGAAAAGATACTCTCAACTTGGATGTGGATGATTTGAGTCTTAGGTGAGAAGTTTAAACATAATGTACATACCTAATCAGTATAAGATAATGTTATATGTAAGGGTGAGGCCAAACGAGCGTAATTTTGTGAGTCGTGAGTAGCAGAATTTCGGTCGCTGAAATTCTGCTGCATTCGATTTCATACAAAAGTCCTATTTGATTCACACGGCGTCGCAAAATGAGTTGTCTGCCGACTCACATGCATTATGCGGACCGAATTTCAGTTCGCGGGGCGAGGGGGTAGACATAGACAATGTGTGAAAGAGATACTAGAGTGGAATGTGACGGATCACTCAAGAGGGAGTGAGAAATGAGATATATTCTGCTACTCACGACTCACAAAATTACGCTCCGTCTGGCAGCCCAACAGAATTTCGGTCGGGCAGAATTTCTGCAACCGAAATTCTGCAACCGAAATTACGCTCGCTTGGCCTCACCCTAAGTAGATTTTTTGATGATGTATATATTTATTTACAGATCAATGTCGGAAGGCGACAACTCAGTATTCTCTGAGACAGGTGTCACCCCCATCAACCCTTCAGCTGACAAACTGGATCAAGACAATGGAAGCGGTAATGAATCTGAAGAAGTGGATGATATAGAGCTCATATTCACTACAGATGAGTCTAAAGATATGAGTAATTTACAGGTATGACATTTAGTTAATTTACAAACTATACTTCTATTAAGTTTTTCCCCCCTTATAAGCAGATTTGTTAAATAATTAAGTTTATATTTCACTATCAGAAGCTTGTTCGAACGCTGCGCCAATATGTAAGGGACCGTTGTATTTATAGTGGCACGACAAAGCAAAATAAATCAAATAGCTAATTACTGCTTTCCGTCAGCTAATCATGAGACCCAAATAATCCGAACATGCACCCTCATGTCAACATAATTTATTTTACGGTACTCCGAATGCCGTGCACTCAAACAACGTAGCTTTATTTCTGATGCGTACAAATTTTCCCTTTCTCTTATTCTGTTTAGAAACGATAGGGACTTGCGTGTGTTTCCGTCATAAGTTATAATAGCATAACGTGTTCCAATCGCGTGGGAAACTGCGCTCACTCAGTGGGTCGTTTATTTCCATTATGACGCTAAGAAAACTTTGAAGGAATTTACATTGTAAAACATCAGACTAAGTTTTGTCGAATGATTTACTAAGGGATGACTTGGTAAAGTTTGGATAAATTTTGCTATGTGTCTGTTCAACATAATTTGAGGTCATTGTTTTCGTAATCTGTCTAAATCAATTTGCGTGCGATGGGCTCAGTGCGTATAAAGTTTAGGGGTCCAAGGAATATCTCGTGAAAAGTGGGTAAATCCAGAAATGGAATACCTCTGCCTACCCCCCCAGGGATATAAGGTGTAAGTTTTTTTTTTAATTTGCGTGCGTTACTCTCGCAAGACAACGTCTTGTCCGCTAGTAAAGTAATAAAACATACACTGGTGTTTTAGTAGTACTTACTGTAAAATGTATACATAACATTGGTCGACCATATCCGCGATCACTCAGTGGCCCAAACCTGATAGATAGAGGCTCCTAGCCTATACGATTATTTGCTTATATGTGATTTTATCTGTGTGAGCAAAGGCCCATATCAGTGGCAAATTCTCTCAATTTTAATACATAAAGAGTATGTTTAAAGTAGTCCAATCTCCTTTACAGGAAGACCTCGTCTCGATCCGGGAAACCGAGCAATGGGCGCCGTCGATGACGTCATCAGCCTCCGCCCACTCAACTCCCGTGCTGATCAAGTTCCACACCCTCGACCCTGACTTCCAGCCGGGGGGAGAAACAGCTGATAACACCGAAAACGAGAACCAGGAGAACAGCCTGGCCAATACTTCCAAGAAGCGGGTGTCATTACCGAGTGACAAGGAAATAAGGCATGTTTTCCTTAATAAGGGAGAGGTGCCTGGTAGAGGGATTCTGAAAAGCTGCGACAACAAGTCGGAAAACATGCTGTATAGACGAAGTCCGAACACCAGTACAAGGTATAAGATTCAGTGGCGTAGCTATCATAGGGCAAGGTGGTGCAGTGCACCGGGGCCCTCGAGCTCAGGGGGCCCTCTAGCCTCAGCTTTGAAAAAAATATTTAAAAAAAATATTCTTGTGACCAGGCTCGGGCTCACAAGATTTTTTTTTTCAATTTCTATTTTTTTTTATTTAAATCAACACCAATGATAAAACTCCTTATTTAACATTTTCAACACATGCGCCAAGCCTCCTCGATAAGCATGTGCTGTTTGTTTGTTATCGTTATTTCAGTTAATAGGTATAGTAGTTTGGATGATTACGCCCGTAGCAGCAGCAGTAGTAGGTATACGGTTAGCGTTGTGCTGCAACTTGCAGAACAACGCTAACCGTATAATCTATGATAGCACGGCGGGACCATAGACCTATTAACACACGGGACACGAAACGTCGTCGTTCTCGCCTACAGTACTTTTTTCACGAACCAGGAACTTTTTACCTTGGCAGATGAAATTGTAACGTCAGTGTACTCAGTATGATTTGAGCGTCCGTAATAACAACAGGTTGTTAAAATGACTAAATGCGGTGTATTGTTCTGCAAAAACTACAGCAATCGAACACCTAATGTTTCTTTTCACCAATAAGTACAATTTTGTTTTATTTTAGTGATTTTTTTTTGGCTAAAATCAATAAAATTCGGTATAAAATTGCCAAATAAAACGCTAAATTTAAAAATACTCACTAAAGAATGCACTGTAATGAAAAATCTGTTTTCTTGGAACTGGTCGGATTATACCGGTCAATGTTTCATTCGTTCATTACATTTCACATCAATTATAGCCTGCGCAGACGAAACACTTTTGTCCCCGTATTTTTTTGTCCGCCAAAATAGATCGCTTACAACTGCATCGAGTAACGCACACGTATTATGGACTTATTATACAAAATTAAATTATGTATACTGTAAGAAAATGTATTAGATTTTTAAATACCGACATTAGGTAATCTATTTTATCAATTAGTCCGGTCAATATACCTAGACATTTAAAATATAGAAAATTCCCAAAGAGCCAAATTTTGGAGGGAAAAATTTTATATCATTAAGTTCAAACTACGCGGAAAGAGGGGAGGAGGGCCCGATTCTCTCCCTATGCACCAGGGCCCTTGCCCCCCTAGCTACGCCACTGATAAGATTTATTATAAATTTTAATAAAAGGGTACCTTTAGATTGTTTATTCTTTTTTTTTTTATTTCACTTGCAAAACACAGTCTATGCCACAGACCATTATTTCACAAATTAGTTTAGACCACAGAACATTTGTATTGGTCTGCGGTCTAAAATAATTTTACAATCTCGCAGAATATATTTAATAGACAATAGTAGATATTTATGGTGGCGTTTGGTCGAGAGACCAATATACTTAATTTTGTCCCACAATTTATTTATTTATTTAATTGTCCAATCACTGTTGATCAAAGTTTTGTATTTTGTAAACAACGAATTATACAAACCTATTTTACTTAAATCTTTTGAGGATATTTTTAATCTGTAAATAAATGTATTTTTGCTTTCTACTATTATTTTATACAATTTACTCTTCTATACTTCTATACTAATATTATAAAGAGGAAAGATTTGTATTTTTGTATCTTTGTTACGAACAAACTCAAAAACTACTGGACCGATTTTAAAAATTCTTTCACCAATGGAAAGCTAGAATATCCCTGAGTAACATAGGCTATATTTTATTCCCGTATTCCCACGGGAACGGAAACTACGCGCGCAGAATCGCTGGTAATTTATATATTTATTATCTTACACAGGAGGTTAGACAGCGTTGACAGTCTCACTTGCGAGTACAATAGGGGCTTGAGTTTCGATAATACGAAGTCTTCGAGCTTCGAGCTCGGTTCCAGTATGGACATTCTGCACGAGAGCGAGGAGAATTTCAACCGGGCAGCACACCTGGGACACAGGTTCTCAGTGTTCGCAGAGACCGATATATCGAAGTGCGGTATATCTGAAGATGATTTAGCGGGAAATTATATGAGGAGGAATACTTGCCCGAATCCCTTTCAGTACAGGTGAGTTACTTCTACACTAATATTTTACAGAGAAAAGATTTTATTTTCAAAGGAGAAGGTTCTGAATTTGACTGCTTTTAAAATGTATATTACGCGATTATTCTTCCAATCGTGGATCAATTTCGATGATACTTTTTTTGGTTAGTAGATCATACTTCAGAGGTGGTATAGTCAAGAGCCTTTCAAGAGCATGTGGAGCTTGACACATTTGACTTTGTAACGTTCTTATTACAATCGCCTTATAGGTCAGACTCGCACTACAAGTGTAAAACTTCATGTGCTCTTGATTGTACTCTCGGTGGTCTAATTTTATTTTATTTAATCTCAAAACTTTATTTAAATTAGAAACTGAAATTCACTTATTTAACATCATGCAACTGCTACCGCTTCGGAATGTGCTAAAGCTTGCGAGAATGATCAATGTAAATTCTCCACTTTTACAGACCGCCTCCGTACAGAGGCGTTTCCCGGCCGCCTGGGCCTTTCAAAGCGACAGTGGGCGCAGGCAGGTTGCGGCCCGTGCTTCGGGAGAGCGCTACACCGAGGCGCGAGAGCGGGGCGCAGACCGACGTGTCCGCATTGCCACCGCGGTGGGGCTCCGACGGATATCTTGCTTACAAGGTGAACAATCAAACACCGAGAGACTACCTTACTAGAAGGCCCTTACCTTCTATATTTTTTGTATACATGGTCATTTAAAATTAAGTGCAAATATTTAAAGGGTAGATCAAATAATGAACAAGAAACAATAATTAGCATTGATTTACATTTTTCATAAGCTACTTTAATAAATAACATCGATTCTAAAAAAAACTAGCACGTTGTACATAAACAATACACGCACACTACCCAATCAAAAATGGCTCGAAAATAGCAAAATAAATAAATGAAGCCGACAAAAGTGGCGTTTTAGTGCGGTAGTGAGGGTCTTTTTAAAGCATGTTTCGAAAATAAAAACAAATTGTTAGAAAACATACAAGATTTGTACATGTTAATTCTATTTTTCTTACATATTTGTACCTATACTTACAATATTTGCACTTGATTTAAAATGAACTTACTTAGACATGAAAGAAGAAGAAACCCGCATGTCCCAGAATTCATTCTGAGGCATGTGTAATAGACCCGGTCCGGCGACGGGCTCACCAAAAGATTATACTGGTGAAAGAAATGGTGGGTATTTCCTGAAATGGAATACCTCTGCCTACCTCCTCGGGAATAAAAGGCGTAAGATTATGTATGCATGTACGTGTAACATTGGCCGTCTATGGCGATTTATTTAGTTCTATGTAGTACTATGTAGTAGTATAGTATTTTTAATAATAATAATTTTGAACATAAACTTAGTCTAATTAAATTTTAGTGATACCTAAACTAAGTAGGTAACTAAATACTTGTGTCCTAAGTCTAGTTCGCACTATGCCAGTAATTTAGTCGAGTCCTTGTTCGTAGTACACATACAGCTATACATCTACAATATTAGGTTCCTTTGCTAATCCTTCTGTACTACATACAGGGGGCCAATTCTACTAAATGTCAATGGTTACAGTTGGATGACAATGACAATGACATGGTCAGTCGATGGTGTTATTTGCTCTGAATAGTGTCAAAATAACACCATTGACTGACCATGGTCATCTCATTGTAATCCAACTATGACCTTTGACATTTAGTGGAATTGGCCCCCTGAACAAGGACTCTATAAAACTACTAGCCTAGTGCGAACTAGGCTTTAGGTATTATGTTAGTAACACAGTATTTTGAATGTTTCAAGAAGTCAGTGCCCCCTAGCGGGCCCACGCTTCCGCAGCGCCCTCCAGCGGGGGCGGCGAGGAGGCTGACGGTGCCCGAGGCCAAGCCAACGCCGCTGCTGCGACGGAACGACGAGGCCCGCCGCGTCATGCTCAGCGACATCGGTGAGATTTTTTTAATTTTTTTACAATAATAATTAGAGATGCACCGAATGTGGGTTCTGCCGAATGTCGAATTCAGCCGAATGTTCGGTTCAAAAATCTGCCGAAAGCGAACTTCGGCCGAAATTCGTCAAGGCTACGCGCTCCTATGATTGACAGGTCACTACTCGTTACGACGAGTTTTAATTACCGCTTCCCCTTTCTCTAGTAAACTACTGAATCGATTTTATAGAAATTGGGCAAGTAGGACTACTACTGCTAAATTGCTAATATTAAAAAAAAATACATAATTCGTAGGGGTTAGAAGTCATCGAGTTAATCGTAAAATCCACGCGGACGGAGTCGCGGGCATCAGCTGGTATCAATTTATTTTACTTGTAAAACTTGAGAAGTATCTTAATCTTACTTAGTGCAGAAATTGTTTGTCAATTAGTATTATTTGGGTTTTATTTTAAACTACCAAACATTCGGTATCTATCACCGAAGTTCGGTAACAGCTGCCGAACTTCGGTTTTACCGAATGTGAAACGAATTTCGGTGCATCACTAATAATAATATACAGGATGTCCCAGAAGTCAACGATAAGCCGGAAACTAGCGATAGGCCTAGTCATGAGGGTAATCAGAAAAATATAAAAAAAAATCTATGTTCTTTTTTCAAAATGTTATGAAGGTTTAAAAAAAATCCTTAAAAACGGACACCTTGTAATTAGAGCTCCCAAATATTCGAATATTTTGATATTCGAATAATTTGAAGAAAGACCGGCAACTATTCGAATTATTCGAATAGTATTCGAATAACAAAGAAAAATTTTTATTTTGGTAAATATTCTTTATTTTTGACAATTCTGACATAACGAACAGATACATCACACATAATATTTAGAAATTGCAATAATTGGAACCGTAAAACACGTAACAGCAGCTACAGTCGACTCTAGATAGTACTTATATTATTTCAAAAAATATCGTATGCAAATGCAACAATCGAACTAGTAAATCGGCACTAATTACTCGTAGGAATAGTAAAGGTACTTACAAAATAAAAGAAATCAAACTTTGGAATTGGACAATTAGATACCTTACTAAAAATCTAATCAACTCACAATAAAAATCTAATCAACTCACAATAAAATGTTTTCAAAGATAACATTCATATAGGATTTACTTTAGTCTTATTCTCAAAAAAAAAACAAACCAACTTACTTAAAATCTAATCAACTCGCTCACAATAAAATGTTTTATCTAGTGTTTTAATCACCAAAATTTTAATTCGAAAAATTGCAAAAACGGAACCCTTATATTTTCGTCATGTCCGTCAGTGGGCTGAGTAGACCCTTAAGCGTTAGAGCAGTCATCTGGGCCCGTAGGCTGAGTAGACCCTTAAGCATAAGAGAGTAGTCATCTGGGCCCGTAGGCTGAGTAGACCCTTAAGCATAAGAGAGTAGTCATCTGGGCCCGTAGGCTGAGTAGACCCTTGAGCATAAGAGAGTAGTCATCTGGGCCCGTAGGCTGAGTAGACCCTTAAGCATAAGAGAGTAGTCACCTGGGCCCGTAGGCTGAGTAGACCCTTAAGCATAAGAGAGTAGTCACCTGGGCCCGTAGGCTGAGTAGACCCTTAAGCATAAGAGAGTAGTCACCTGGGCCCGTAGGCTGAGTAGACCCTTAAGCATAAGAGAGTAGTCACCTGGGCCCGTAGTCTGAGTAGACCCTTAAGCATAAGAGAGTAGTCACCTGGGCCCGTAGGCTGAGTAGACCCTTAAGCATAATAGAGTAGTCACCTGGGCCCGTAGGCTGAGTAGACCCTTAAGCATAAGAGAGTAGTCACCTGGGCCCGTAGTCTGAGTAGACCCTTAAGCATAAGAGAGTAGTCACCTGGGCCCGTAGTCTGAGTAGACCTTTAAGCTTAAGAGAGTAGTCACCTGGGCCCGTAGTCTGAGTAGACCCTTAAGAATAAGAGAGTAGTCACCTGGGCCCGTAGTCTGAGTAGACCCTTAAGCTTAAGGGAGTAGTTGCCTGGGCCCGTAGGCTGAGTAGACCCTTAAGCATAAGAGAGTAGTCACCTGGGCCCGTAGTCTGTGTAGACCCTTAAGCTTAAGAAAGTAGTAGTCTGGGTCAGTAGGCTGAGTAGACTCTTAAGCTTAAGAGAGTAGTAGTCTGGGTCAGTAGGCTGAGTAAACCCTTATGCTTAAGAGAGTAGTTATCTGGGCCCGTAGGCTGAGTAGACTCTTAAGCTTAAGAGAGTAGTAGTCTGGGTCAGTAGGCTGAGTAGACCCTTAAGCTTAAGAGAGTAGTCGCCTGGGCCCGTAGGCTGAGTAGACCCTTAGGGGTCGTCCATTAATCACGTGATGCTTTTTTAGCAACTTTTTGACCCCCCTCCCCCTCTTGGTGATGTATGGTGAGGTTTAAGACAACCCCCCCCCCCCCCCCATACCGAAATCACGTGTATTTTTTTGGTCGACAGTATATTGAAATTTTCGATGACGAAATTATAAAATTTTGGAAAATTAAGCATCAATAAAAATTCACGTTCTACTTATTTTTTGGTTTAGAAATCGCGCGGTCAATGAAAAATAAATACAAATAACGGTTACACAAAATAACTCCCACCTCTAAACAGCAGTGCATCGATAAAATACGTTAAAATATCATATCTTTACCTTTTTACGATCTAACAATATTGTGTTGATTGTGTAAAACTTAAAACAGTTTTTATATCCAAAATCGCGAATAATTCGAATACTGTCAGTTTAGTATTCGAATATAAAATTTGACCAACTATTCGAATAATTCGAATATTCGAATATTCGAATGGGAGCCCTACTTGTAATGAACTTTCTTTTACCGTGACTGTAAATATTAACTTTTTGAATATTTTTTTTCTGTAATGCTATAACGAATAGCCGTGCTACAATTTACAATAAAAAAAAATTACATAACTGCCTTATTTCTAAGTAAAAAGTTAAATTTGTTTCCAACATTGAATTCTAAATAATTTCATCAACTAACTTAAACCAGCTGTACTGTAAAAAAAATGTATGGCTACTATTTTGGCAAGTATACTTAAAAGTTGACGCATTTAGTCTAAATTCTAAAATGGTATAACACATGCTAGGTTTTGTTATAGTTGAGGCATGAAAATTTTTTTTCTCGATGAATCCGGATTCTATGCCAATCTAATTTAATGAGGTGAAATGTTGGTAACGCAGCCTTAAGTCTGCAGCTGACCTGAACTAAGCCTCTCTATCCTCTTTCTTAACCCTCCTTTAAAGTAATGATACTTAAAATAAGTTTGTGTAATATTTTTATAAATCGGGTAGTTGATTTTGTAGGAAATCTAAATAAACATGTCCATTTATGGTCTCTGGCAGCTCAATCGGACCAATAACTGTACCGTTTAAAATGCCTGTCCACATGTTTACTTTAAAACGGTACTGTGAATGATCTTCACGTATTAGGTGAGGATTTTCCACGTGCCATTCGTGTAAATTGTGTAAGTTCATGTAACCGTCCTTTTTAAACGTTGCTTCGTCGGACCATAGAATCGTTTCAAAAAACTGGGGATCTTCAGTGTGTTTTTGCAAAATCGTTTGACAAAATCGCACTCTCTCTGGGTAGTCTAGGGGAAGTAAAGATTGTACTCGTTGTACAGTCAACAAAGTTGTTAGGGTTACATGGCCAGTAACTAAGAATTCATTTTTCTGGGGAAGTCTTATAAATAAATATTATTGATTAATGTTTATTTCGAAAGGTATCTTTGATCCCTATAAAACCAAAAAATAATTTACCAAAAAAATACTATAAATACATTAAGGCTTTAAGAGAAAAGTGAATCTTAATTTTTGGCCATGTAACACTAACAACTTTGTTGACTGTACATGGAATGGATGCAGACGGTTTTTTTTTCAGAATACGATGTGCACTGCTTTTAGGTACTCCAAGGCTTTCCTCAATTCCACGTACGGATATACTTGGATCTTCTTCCACAGCTTGCATGACTTCGTCCTCGTAGGGCAAGAGGGGCCTTCCTTCACCAGCCATATGATCAGGGAATCGACCTTCGGATGATGATCGATGCAGATTAACAAAAACTCGGTAATCAAGATGACGCTCTAAGTTTGGGTATCTCTCGCGATACACCCTAGCTGCAGCATTGGCGTTACATAAGCATTCTCCGTAAATAAGATGCATGTTGGCGTACTCCTGTACGGTATATCTATTTGGCATGATAACTTCACGTTACGAACTCGTAATTACACGCAAATACAATCTAAGCAACAGACTCCAGAATCTTTACTTCTGGGACAGATGGATTTAAATCAAAGCCATCAAACAAATGACATAAACAAAAGATGTACGAATAAAAAATCCCTGTTAGGTTCTCTATTCAAAATTATGAGTCCGTCTCCATTCAAAAAGATTTTAACCTGGATTTACCTAAGAAGGTTGCGTTACCAACATTTCACCTCATTAAATTAGATTGGCATAGAATCCGGATTCATCGAGAAAAAAAATTTTCATGCCTCAACTATAACAAAACCTAGCATGTGTTATACCATTTTAGAATTTAGACTAAATGCGTCAACTTTTAAGTATACTTGCCAAAATAGTAGCCATACATTTTTTTTACAGTACAGCTGGTTTAAGTTGGTTGATGAAATTATTTAGAATTCAATGTTGGAAACAAATTTAACTTTTTACTTAAAAGTGAGGCAGTTATGTAATTTTTTTTTATTGTAAATTGTAGCACGGCTATTCGTTATAGCATTACAGAAAAAAAATATTCAAAAAGTTTATATTTACAGTCACGGTAAAAGAAAGTTCATTACAGGGTGTCCGTTTTTTAGGATTTTTTTTAAACCTTCATAACATTTTGAAAAAAGAACATAGATTTTTTTTTATATTTTTCTGATTACCCTCATGACTAGGCCTATCGCTGGTTTCCGGCTTATCGTTGACTTCTGGGACATCCTGTATATATATTTTTTTTATGATGATGAAAAGAGAAAAGAGAAAGACAGACGGGTCACCTGATGGTAAGTGACGTCCGTCGCCCATGGACACCTGCAACTCAAGAGTCACAACTGCTTTGCCGACCTTTGAGGTGGGAATAGGGGGAGGGGAGGGGTGGGAAGGGGAAGGGGGGATTGGGGCCTCCGGCTACCTCACTCACTCAACGAAACGCAATGCATTGCTTTACGCTGGTTTTCTGTGAGGCCGTGGTATCACCGGTCGAGCCGGCCCAAGCGTGCCGAAGCATGGCTCTCCCACAATTATAATATATAATTGTTTATTTGCCAAAATATAGTGCATACAAGTAGAGGGTTTTTGGTAAGATTGTACAGTTATTCCAATAAAATAAGATTCCCTGAAACCTAAACTAGGCGAAACCTGTATCTTAGGTGACAGTGAGTCCGGCGTGAGATTAAACATATCCTTCTAATATGTAAGGAAACCCGCAGGTCTCAGAATTAATTCTGAGACATGTGTAAACAGACTCGGTCCGGCGATGGGCTCACCACCTAACGTTTAGGGGTCCAATATACGTGAAATGTGGGTATATCCAGTAATGGAATACCTCTGCCTACCCCCTCAGGGATAAAAAAGGCGTGAGATTATATAGTAATATTATAAACAAGAAAGTTTGGGAGTATGGATGTTTGTTGCTATTTCACGAAAAAACTACTGAACGGATTTTGATGAAACTTTACTTTGCGATGGGCTCGCCACCTCCACGTTTAGGGGTCCAAAGAATATCTGGTGAAAATTGGGTATATCTAGAAAGGGAATACCTCTGCCTACCCCCTGGGGGATATAAGGAGTGAGATTATTATTATTATTTATAGTTATATAGCTTATACATCAGAATAACACATAGGCTATATTTTATCCCCGTATTCCTACGGGATCGGGAACTACGCGGGTAAAACCGAAGGGGCTCCTAGTGGGGAAATATATTGTAGAGTAGATATAAACGAGCAGTTTTACGATGGCTACCTATTTGGTTGGTACATAAGAGCGAAATTAACCTACATAAAACTTTTGCTCAAACAATTCGGTTCACCGAAATATAAAGAACCCAGAAAGGTAGTTTTAAAATAGATTTTACTAACTATCTCCGATGTGACATTACCCTGACCTTACCATATTAATATGCCATCAAAAACTTATATCGGGTATTAAAATTGGCTCCATGTTGGGCGCCAAATGTGCTACCTGCCCCACGTTGGGTGCCAAATCTGCTGTTTGCCTTACATTGGCTGCCAATGTGTTGCCTGCCCCACATTGGGTGAAACTATCACATAATTTCTTTAAATAATATACATACCATAGTTATGTCCTGTTTCGTATTAGTTCATGAAAGAGAAAATATTGTCTTTCTCGAAGTAGCCTGATTAATCTAAATAACTAAATATTAAACTTATAGTATCTTTGTTTGTAAGGATTCACATCAATGGTGCCTGAGCTGTCGCGGTCGGCGGACCCGGTGTGGGCGCTGGGCAAGCTCGCTGGGACCGAAGCTTCGTCCGTGTCTAATTCTACCTCCAAGTAAGTTCTTGTAACCAAGTTTTTATTTGAAAAAAAATTGGTTGTCTGTAAAGTCGAAAGACGAAAATTTTACGTGAATACGTCATAAGAAAACATTGATGAAGATCGTGCCTCTCTATCGCTGGTTCCGCGCTCTCGCTTGCACACTCGGCTCATGCGGAAGGTGACAATGAGTCATGATTTATAAGACGTTATCACGTCAAAAAATATTAACTACTTTACTTTGATGTTGTAGTTACTGCGTAGTCATTGCGCAGTACTAGTAGTACACATGTTTTATTATATTATATCTACATAGATATCACCAAATGAGTCGTACATAAAGATATTTAGGTAGGGTAAAACACCCAGTTGTTGACACCCCACAAATTAATTGACACCCCAACAGCTTTATTTAAAATTACGAACGAAACGAAACGAAATTACGGTTATATTTAGAATAATCAAATAAACACGGCGGTGTTTCTAATTATTCTAAATATAATTGTGTATCGTAGGAATTTCGTTAATTTTGAAAAAATTGTTGGGGTGACAGTCAACTCATTGGTAGGGTGAAATAGGGTGTCAATAATTGGGTGTTTTACCTTATGTATGTTTACAGATTCCTGTCGCGCGGCTCGTCGTACCGCTCACCGTGCCTCAGCACGAACCACAGCAGTGATTGGATACCCCAGAACGTGTACTTACCATCGGCTAAAAGTAAGATTATAGTCGGATGTATGTCGGTTTTGTTAAAATACGGTTGTTAACAAAAATCGATCTCCGTTGTCATTGGCAAAATGCAAAATGGCGTCCCAAAAAAATCCGTCAGCATTTCTAAAGTAATTTGAAAATGGAACTATCCGCAGTGGATTCCCGCGCGTGGCGCAGCTCTCTACCGGATGTCCGGCGCGACGACACGGACGAGCTGATCGCCGAGGCAGAGACATACCTGCGGCGGTCCATAGACAACCTGCACTCCACCTCATTGGACCGTTAGTATACTTATTGTCAGTGGTCTCTTTGGGAGGAATCAGCCCCGATTCATGTTCCTTCAACACAACATTTCCATACGATATTTGTATATTATTTAATTCGCAATGTAGGTTTGTTCGTGCAGAATCGGGCGGAGCACAGTACTAAAACAACACGCAGCACTTCCCTACACTACTGAAAGAACTACTAACAAAAGACGGAAATATATAGTTTGCCCTCAAGGACCTGGAATAAAACATGCTTTCTCATCTAGATTTCACGTTTTCCTAGGACCTCTTCTTTATAACAGACTGAATGCAAAATTATGTATGCATCCCCTCAGTAATCATAATTGTAAGAAAATTATCCATGATGCCCTCCAAACTATGTCCTACGAAGATACAGAGAACTTACTAGCAGTGTTAAAGTAAAATTTTTAGTAGACGTAATTCTTTTAGATTCTAATATTGTATACAAATTTTAATTGTCTCTTATAGTATACTTTGTAAGTGATTATTTGAAATTGTTTAAGAAAATATTTAAGGCCTTTTTCTCCTGAAAAACAGAATTCCCTAGTTCAGGCACATGTGATATTTTTGTACTGTAGTAAGTAAGTATTGGTGCAGGCTATTGTATTTTATTTTGTAACAATGTTCCAGAATAAAGGTATTATTATTAATGTCCAATGTGTCAAGCTCAATGTGCTATTAACATTAAGGCGTATACAGAAAGAAACCTGAAAGCTTATTAGCGCTTATCGGTCCTTATCGGCGCTGATCCATTCTACATAAAGCAAGCAGATTGAAGCAGAGCGAGCAAAATGTCGTACTATGATTGGCGGGCGGCACCAGCGCTGACCGGCGCCTGTCGAAGATTGTCGGCGCTTGTTCATATAAATGCCTGCGCTGGATACCTGCGTAGACCGGCGCCTATAATTTTTCAGCTTTCTTTCTGTATACGGCTTTACTCCACCCTCCATACATATGTTCGCATTGCGTGTAGCGATGGAGAGGGCCTCGGGGCAGCCGTACATCCCCCTGGAGCCTCGGCAGCTGCGCCTGGGGCACGCCGTCAAGGTCATCGCCCCCCACGGACGCGTCGCCGTCGGACGAGTCAGGTAACACGCCACTAACTAATAATATAATAATTCAAAATCTACACTAATATACGTCCCAGAATTAATTCTGAGACATGTGTAAAAAATCCGGTCCGGCGATGGGCTCACCACATATCACTTTTAGGCGTCGAATATATGAAAAGTGGGTATTTCCAGAAATGGAATACCTCTGCCTACCCCCTCGGGGATAAAAAGCGTGAGATTATGTATGTATGTCTACTCTAATATTATATAGAGGAAAGATTTATATTTTTTAGTACGTCTCTAACGAATAAACTCAAATAGTACTGGACCGATTTAAATAATTCTTTCACCGTTAGAAGGCTACATTATCATTGAGTAACATAGGCTATATTTTATCACCCTATTCCCACAGGAACGGGAAGTACGCGGGTAAAATCGTACGGAACAGCTAGTATCTACTAATAATATAAATTACAGACGTATAGTTTCATGAGAAAAGCCATGTAAAATTAATTTTTATACGTCCCACCTGCTACCTTCACCTAGCCTTTCTACTTATAAATGTAATTGCACTTTTCTTAGTACATATTTCATTACTACTAGCAAGTTAGATTTTTCATCTTAATTGAAAATCATTGACCTTAAAATTTCACACGTGAATCATGTGAAAAGTAATTTCATTAATGAAAACTATTTAAAAATGGCAAACGTACCCATCCCAATATTAATGTAAAGAAAGTTCTTGTGAACGAGATTAGAAGCTAATGGCCCCCAAGTATCAGAAATATCTGTGATAATGATACTTACAAATGACGCCTCAAATATGCGTTTTTTTCAGTACTTATACAAAAACAAATAACTAAAATATATACTCGTAACAATTTTTTTTATTCTACAGGTATGTAGGAATAGCGGGTGGTACAGCAGCCACAAGTGGCGTGGTGGTTGGCGTAGAATTCCTCATAACCCAGAACCCTGGGCTTCCCCGCAACGATGGTATGTACCGCGGGCGACGGTACTTCCTGGCGCCACCGCTGTACACCGCGCTTTTTGTACCTTTTTCAAAGGTCGTTATGGCTTGGGCTAATTAAACATCCGGCTTGAAGGACCAGACTCGACGATCTGGTTTGAATGACCAAAGTGGATTATCTGTCTCGAAGGACCAAAGCTCGGAAGGGTTTAAGCTCTGGCATCAATTATTTTATGCCTGACTTGAAATTATCGTTTCAAGGAACTAGCACAATTATCTTTTTGCTATTTAATAGTTACAGTCAGTGTTTTATGTGAAAAATTACAGTGAAAGTGTGCAGTGATCAGGAACTTTATAAAAGGCAGGATAAACTTTTGAGTATTGCTTCAAGAAGCCACTACAATTTGAGCGAAAATCGTGCACAACCATTTTACTGTTGATTAACAAGGTAAATATGAAAAGGTGTTGCAGACTTCATTTTTGTGAATAAACTCTGTACCAAGACTCATATCCATGGTCATAAAATAATATTTAAAAAAAGATACCAAATAAAACAGTCACTTTTCTCGAACAATTGTTTAAAGTGATTGACTATTACTGTAAGACCAACCAAGTCAAGATAAGTCAAATCAATGTAAAAACATCCTAAAATGTACCTTTATTAAAAAGAGTTAGAGCATTTCAGAACTATTATATTAGTTTTAAGTTAAAGGTTAGATGTTTCTTAACAAAATATTGTAAAATATCTATTTTCACTATCCAAAAAAAAAAGATATAACCGAAAGAAAGTATTATGTACGAGTACGTATACCTATTCGAATAAAATCGATTTTTACAGTCCGAACGCGCCCTTACGGGACATCTCGTAGAAATAAACTATCATGTGTCAACTAGTCATCCAAATAGACTTGGTCCCCGTGCTCTAGTACCGTTAAAACGTGGCGCAGCGTCTACGAGTATAATATAGAAAATGGTCTAAGATATACACTAATATGCAATGTTGTTAAGAGCATTTTTGTGTCAAGCTTAAACTGCTATGGAATTGACTTTGACTATGTGTGATCTCTGTACTTATAGGAGATTAAAACACAATTATTATTGTGTGAAATGTACGTGTAAGTAAATGGTGGTACCACGGAATCTCACTTGATTCTCGCCTCTTTAAAATCTAAAACTCATGAATTAAAAAAAATTCAATAAATTGTGTGTTATACATTCCTTTATTTAAAAAAATATAGGAATCAAGCCATATTTATAAGCTGTTAGTATTTGGACAGAACATTTGAATTTTATGTACAAAGTACCTGAAATATTAAAATTAAAACATTTTTTTTTTTATAAAAGACTGTCATTCAAAAATAACTTAATGAAAATTTGTAAGTTATCATGGTACATCTTTTGTATTCGTTTGAAATTTCTACCAGTTGATAAATCTTAAAATAACACATTAAACATATAAGCATTTATGTATTTAAATATATAACAGACCTAAAATGCGTGTTCACTGTTAACAAAATAGGCTAGTTATATGCATAGTATATGTGTATAAATGTGAGCCTAAGTGGAATAAACGTTAGAGTTCTCTTTCCTTCATATTTGTTTCTTAATATAAAGGTAAAAGGGAAAGAAAGAGACGGATATATTTTCATGGACTGGTGAGGTTTAAAACGGAATTAGAATAGTTTCGTTTGACACTTGTCTACAAGGGTTGAATTCTTACTGGTGATCGAAGGATTGAAGTCAATATTTAAATGTGGATCCAAGCATATTCTTTTATAACTTGTCGAAAGAAGAAAATAAAATGAATGTATGTAGTAGTAAGTAAGTGTGTAGATTTGACGTGAAGTAGTGGCGTAATAAAATATTGAATATTAAATTATTTAACAATATCCGTTTACGTATGGCTATATAATGTATAACTATACTAAACGTTGCTCACACTGTTCTACATTATGGTGCTCTAAAGTTTTCTATTTTTTTATCTGTGGTTATTTTATTTGTTATGTTCTAAAATAAAAATGCAACTTTTGGAGTGTTCATTTTAGATAAATATATTTTCTATTTATTTTCAAGTGTAAGTTGCATATCATTTAGCTTAGCTGTTGTAGCGGAAACTTGTATTTTCTGAGCGCCTGTATTATAAATATTACAATGATTATTTTTAATAATACAACCTGTATTAGATGGAAAGTGTATTGTAACAGAGGAATCAACTGTGCGACGTGATTGTGTGGAAGTGTCTTATTAGAATATGTTTAGAATGTTCTGCGTAGAGTATTTCTTAATAGGCGTAGGGTTGTTATTTTTAGGTACACACATCATAATATGCCGTTATTATTGTGTAAATTGCTATCTCGTATAACTTCAATAGTAATGTAACTGAGTATATGTGTTTGATTTGAGTTGTTTCTTGAACCATCCGGGAATTTATCTACTATATAAAAATAAGTCGGGTTTTCCTTCCTGACGATTTAACTCCAGAACTGACGAACCGATTTCCATGGTTTTGCATTCGTTGGAAAGGTCTCGGGCTCCGCAAGGTTTATAGCGAAGAAAATTCAGCATTGCACCCGTGCGAAGCCGGGGCGGGTCGCTAGTAAAAATATAAATAAATACGATAACGCCGTATCGCCGAGGGGCGTTGGCAGCGATATTCCATTACAAGATGCAAAATACCTGCGTTTTTGTCTAGAACGGCGTTACTTACAATTCCTTTCATATATCGTTCTCCAAGTCTAACTCACGATCTTAAATCAATTACATAATCACAAGGTATTTATGGTCAGAATAATACCATAGAAAATACACAATTAGTCATAAATTTTTACGTTGGCTATAATTCATTCCATTAAATATATCGTTTTTAATTTCCCTGTACCATATGAATAGCTAATAATAACTTACTACGTGTAGAAACGACGTTTCACTCGAAATGCGATAAATGTAACGATAATACAATTATAGTCTATAATATATAGTAGCCTACCGTACTCGTGTTGGTTTAACCAATTGATGTAATATATTCTTAGCTATTCATATACAGGTTTATTCTTTTTGTGTGTACTTAATTATAACTGGGAATGGCATATCCTAAAAAGTACGAAAAGTATTGGAAACTCCCAAGGAATCGTAGGTACTGTACTTACTGTAATATAAGCACAATGTAAATGATATGTAAAAACTTATAAAGTATGTTTTTGAGCTAGACAAATACGTAATCAAAGTTATCGATCTCAAATATTATTTTTGTACTTACTATTTATTTGTTCTGTGATTCTAAGCATTTATTTAAATCAGAGTGAGATCTATCAGTATTATAATCGTTTTATTATTGTATTGTTATTCGTCTATTTGTTTGTGTTTAGGAAATTATTATGGCACTAAAAATAATCAAATAAGGCCTCCACTGTTCTGTTCTTGACTACTTAGCAATGAGTATCGTGTGGAACTTGTGAATTCTATTCTGTATAACTCAGCCTAAGTTTATAAAACAGCCTACAAGGACACAATTACAACTCTTTAATATTAGGGTATAATTTATTCAAGTCAAAGTTTCAAAAGAAGATAAAAATCTTGATCTATGCTCAGCAGTACTATTACAAAAGAATGGATCAATATTTATTTTATGGTTCATTATAATAATATTTAACCTCCTTTCTTGAAGTCCGTTAAAAATTAAAGCTACCAATTTAATAGATATACCTACTTTTGTAGTTATCATTATTGTTTTATATTTTATGTAAAACAGTTAAAATAGATAATTATATAGATGATATAAATTTATTTTCCAGCGATACTGTGTTAAGTGGTCAAGTATTCTTATTGTAAAATTCATACCTCAAAAGTGTTTACTATTGTAAATTATGCTAAGGGCTTGTAAGAGGGTGTTCATAGAAATGTGCCAAATGACTTTGGCTAATCGTTCTTCAGTGCGTAAATTCTATAACTCTCGTGTAATGTGACGGCCTATTTAATGTATGCATATGCAATTCTTAAGTATCTTATGTGTTGTACAAAATTGTAGGACAACTACTCAAACAACTACGTAGAACTCTCATTTATCAAATGAATTAGTAAAAAGTCAGTCCGGAGTTCCGTAGCTAACCTATATGAAACCCTACCTATATGTAATAACTATGTATAAAGTTTCAACCAAATCCTTTATTAATGACTTCATCGTTTAATGAACCTACCCACTAATTTCCAATTTCAAGTTCCTCCGGCCATCGCTTACCTAAATCATGCATTATAACAGCTGGTTTATGTGATACACAAATATTGAGAGAAACATCAAAGTTATTTACACTGATTTCTTTTCCGAGTTGGCCAAGACTACGTCACGATTTGTGCAACAGTTTATGGAATTGATCGACTGTGAATAATCCCATCGTTATGACGTATCCTCGGGACAACCACGTGACCTAATTTTCATTGGAATAATACCTCAGTAATATTGTTATGTATATGACGATACGAGCTGTTACCTGCAATTTTGTACAACTATTCTTGCAGAATGTCTATCTTTGTAAGTGTACACGTGAATACGATATACCAAATATTAGCGTAAGAAGCCCTGAGCCGACACTACTTCTCTACTGTAACTGCTGTTACGAGATCAAAGAAATCTATTTTAAATATCATTGTACGAGATTATATGTTAACTGTATAAAAATAAATATCTGAAAGTCAACCTGAATTTTATTCATATTATTATAACCAATCAATCACAATCTTTGAGTATTAAACCAACAGGAGAGGTCACGCGCACTAGTTCCTTTGCAAAAAAGTCTGCCAATTTCTGCGGGGGGAACGAGGAAACAAACACAAATAATGTTAAAACAAACCCATTTTTTGACAAAACAATTAAACGCTAGCTTGAACTAGATGCACACAAATACATTCACCAATCCAAGCACTCCGTGAACTTAATAAAACTAGTTGTATTTAACAGGTGTGCGCGTTGACCGACACATTTTTTTGGCAGAGGGGAACGCCTGTCAGTGGCGTCTCCGGTTGGTTTAATACTCAAAGATCACAATAGTAACTTGAATTTATGAATATTTTTTTCTTACGAGTATATTTTAGCTATAATCACTACATATGTGTATGGTTTTAATAGTGATCCGTCCTTGCTTCAGTTCATAAAAATAAAATATATCTTCTGAACACCGCAAGCTATCGAAATTGAATTTTTTGATTAAGTTGATTTGATTTTATTTTTTGATTTTGATTAAGAATTGAATTAAGTTAAAATTTCTTTTTACACTTAAAAATTTTAAATGTTATTTCTGTTTAGGCATCGTGAAACATAGTTAGTGAGACTTGAACATGGTTAAAAATTTGCCAGAATACCTAAAATTAAAAGGAGAAATAAAAGATCAGTATACAAACAACAATGTTTTATTAACAAAATATAACAACAACAATACTGAGTGATCAACTTACTTTTCCTACGGCGAACCAAGTTGTTCATTTTAGATAAGAAAAAGCCCGTGCTTTGCATTTAAGACTATAAAGAAGCAATTTATTATGTATAAATGGATGATAACTATAAAGAAGCAGAAGATATAGTAAAAAGCAGAATACATGAAATAAGAGATAAAGAATATAAGAATGAGAACATAAAAGGAAGAAAAGAAAAAGTTAAGTATGGAAATAGGAAATAATTAAGGTTGAAATACTAATAGAGATGTATTTATAGCACACATCTAAGCGAGTAAAGAGCAGATGAAGGAAAGAAAGAAAGAAAAAGATAAATAGAAGGAAGACCTAAAAGAGCAGAAGAAGGAACGAAAGATAGAAAGATAAAGATAAATAGAAGGAAGAGTTAAAAGAGCAGAAGAAGGAAAGAAAGAAATAAAGAAATAAAAAGATAAATAGAAGGAAGAGTTAAAAGAGCAGAAGAAGGAAAAAAGATAGAAAGATAAAGATAAATAGAAGAAAGAGTTAAAAGAGCAGAAGAAGGAAAGAAAGAAATAAAAAAAAAGATAAATAGAAGGAAGAGGTTAAAGAGCAGAAGAAGGAAAGAAAGAAAGAAAGAAAAAGATAAATCGAAGGAAGAGTTATAAGGAATCATTTGAAAAGGAAATAAGAGAAATAAAAAGTAAAGGCTTTGCATATAAAGATACTGCATATTCTACATTCTTTGTTAAAGCCTTTTAATATAAGACTTCATTTTGTAGTTACCAGGTTTTACATCACCATGGTATTCTTCAAGTATGATAGGAGTGCATTGCAAATACAACCTTCGGCGCTGGGGCACTGCGTCAGCGATGAGCGTACTTGGGTGGTTCCAAATCTTAAATAATGCCTCCCCATATACTTTCCTGCTCTGTCTGCCCTCACTTCTGCACGGTTGATGATCTTGAAGGGCTACATACGCTGTTAGTGTTACTGGACACAATTATGAAAGTAATGACAGCTTCGAACTATGAGAAGCAAAGTTCCATTCACAAAACGTTTTGGATAGTAAATAGTGATAGAAAAGTATTGATAAGAGTGAAGTATGAAGTCAAGTAAAAATAAGACGAGAAGGACGAGTAGATAAGGGTAAGTATATACTTTATATAGAAGCCTAAAATGATAAGTATAAATAAAGAATGAGAAAGAAAATACAGGATAGAATAATAAAGAAAAGTAAAATAAGAGAAGAATTAAAACAAAACTAAAAGGATAAAAAGTAGAAGAGTTGATCTTAAAGGCGGAAAAAGTAAAGTAAGAATAAAACCCGGACAAGATATTATAAAAAGGGTACATCTTTGAGAATATATTAACAGAAAAGAAATAAATATATATCACAAAGACGTAAAACTGAAGTAAGAAAGAAACAAGGGTAAACATAACATAATAAAACGGTACATTTTGAGAGAAAAGTAGACCAAATAAAAGAGGTGATCACAAAGTCATAAAAAGTAAAGTTAGAAAAAACAAAATAGTTCATTTTTAGATAGTAGATCAACAAGATAAAGAAATAAAAGAGGTGATCACAAAGATGAAAATAAGTAGAGTAAGAATAAAAACAAGGCAAGACAGTATTATAAAATGGTATGGTATGTTTTTAAGATAACAGTAGAGGAAGAATATAAAGAAATAAAAGAGGTGATCACAAAGATGAAAATAAGTAGAGTAACAATAAAAACAAGGCAAGACAGTATTATAAAATGGTATGGTATGTTTTTGAGAGAACAGTAGAGAAAGAAGATAAAGAAATAAAAGAGGTGATCACAAAGATGAAAATAAGTAGAGTAAGAATAAAGACCAGGCAAGGCAGTATTATAAAATGGTATGTTTTTGAGAGAACAGTAAAGGAACAAGATAAAGAAATTAAAGAGATGGTCACAAAGACGAGTAAGAATAAAAACAAGGCTAGACAGTCTTATAAAATGATATGTTTTTGAGAGAACAGTAGAGGGACAAGATAAAGAAATAAAAGAGGTGATCACAAAGATGGAAATAAGTAAAGTTAGAATAAAAACAAGGCAAGGCAGTATTATAAAATGGTATGTTTTTGAGAGAACAGTAGAGAAACAAGACAAAGAAATAAAAGAGGTGATCACAAGGATCTAAATAAGTGGATTAAGAATAAAAACAAGGTAAGACAGTATTATAAAATATGATGTTTTTGAAAGAACAGTAGAGTAACAAGATAAAAAAATTAAAGAGATGATTACAAAGATGAAAATAAGTAGAGTAAGAATAAAAACAAGGCAAGACAGTATTATATAATTGGTATGGTATGTTTTTGAGAGAACAGTAGAGGAAGAAGATAGAGAAATAAAAAAGGTGATGACAAAGATGAAAATAAGTGGAGCAAGAATAAAAACAAGGCAAGACAGTATTATAAAATGGTATGGTATGTTTTTAAGATAACAGTAGAGGAAGAATATAAATAAATAAAAGTGGTGGTCACTTAGATACATATAAGTACAGTAAGCACAAAAACAAATCAAGACAGTATTATAAAACGGTACGTTTCTTAGTTTAGAATATTCTAATAGGAATAATAAAAAAGAGGTGATCACGAAAACGGAACATTTAAAGTAGAAATAACAAGAAGGCAAGACACAGTATTATCAGACTGAAGTGTGAAAGTAGAATAGAAGAAGAATTTATATTTTACATCACATACATTATCATAATAAAGTGTAAGAACTTTATAAAAGAAGATAGAAATGAATATAAAAGATGGATAGCGGAGCGAAAGTAGTAAGAAGATAAGTTAAACAAGTGGAAAGAAGGTGAATACATAGATAATATGTGTCAACAAAATGTGACTTAAGTGATGTTGATGCTGCGTCCAAGTTTATAATATTGAATGCGATAGTGGTTGAGCGAGATGAAATAATATTTTGCATGATAGCACATTGCATACAATTTCAAAAGAAATAATAATATATGACGAAGTAGACTCATAACATAACATAATAGCATACAACATAAGAAAAAATCGGGTAAGCACAGATTTTTTATGAATTTTGTATAACTACTCAGGTAGATACTTATTTAAATAAAAGAACAGTAGAAGGTAATCTCAGAAAACATACCTACCTATAAATAATAATAAAAATATAGAAAACAAAAAGATTTTAGATATATTCAATAATATGGAAGTAAGATACATATAAATTTAAAAACGCAAGTGAAAAAAGAAGAGTAGTTAGATAAAAAAGAGCTTAAAGAATGATTTAATATTAAATAAATAAACAGAAAAATAAAGAAGTAAAGTAATAAAACTTTAATGAGCAAAATAGTTTAGGTAGAAAGAGGAAATAATATATAGATTGAAAAAAAAATGAGGAAAAATATTGATGAAAAGAAACAAAAAGGATATGAGAAGGAGTAGAAGAAATTCATAAAAGTATGGAAGATAACGTAAAAAAGTTATATGGAAGTAGAGCGAATAGCACATTAAACTGGCAAAATAGAAATAAGAAATTGAGAAAAAATTATAAACTTGATAAAACTCACTAACAAGCAATACATAAGAAAGTAAAAAATACCTACAAGATACAAGTAGAAGAAAGTAAATAAGTAGAATAGAAAGTATTCTAATAAACTGAAAAAAAAAAAGAAGATGATAGATTTACGTTGCAATTGGAGGTCTATGAATAAGTGATATATTTATGGGATGATAAATGTATACATAATATGGATTTTGATGAAAATAAAGATGGAATAAAATAGTTACCTTTAAAGAGAAAAAATATGAGTTATGAAGAGTGAATTAGAATGTGTTTAGAGATGAGTAATGGTTAACGATTATGTGAAATGTATATGAAATTAACGAATCTGAGATAGGGTTATATCGTTGAAAAGGTATGAAGAAAAATTATTGATATGAGATATGAAAGTAAGATGAAGTTAGAGTGAATAATTGAATAGAAATCTTATCATGTGGAAAGATAGCAAAGTTGGTAAATAGAGGAATGAAAAGAAAAAAGTTGGAATAAACTATTAAGTACTAGCTATAATATATTTATATTTAAGTAAGTTTAAGAATGAGAAACAAGAGACAGATGAATTAAATGTTAGAGATTGAAACTTAAAATATGACTTCTTAATTATGAATATAAAATAATAGAATAGACATATTTAAGAAGTAGTTAAGTCGATAAGGTAAATAAATAAAAAGTCCGATTTCAGATAGTTTTAGAAATAAAGAAATAAGAGTAAGTTTTATGAAAGATAGAGGATGAAAACAAAAAATAAAAGAGCGAAATTAAGAACTGTGTAAGTTTTTGTGATGTAGAATAAATGATGATAGACAGAACTGACGTAAGTACATACAAAGTACGATATGAAGGCATGTATGAAGAACTTATGAAGTAATGAATTTATTGAAAGAAAATGAAACGAAGAGGAAGTAATGCATTATGTATTTTAAAAGAAACAGTGAAATGATAGTACAGGAAGATAGTAAGACCAAGAAAAATGAAGGATAGGTTAAGATGTCATTATGAAGATACAACAAATAGAAGTAGGTAATATAGATCACAGAAACAAATTTAAAATGAAACTAAGAATAATTAAATCCTTATGTACTTAGATAAATATAACATTCCATAATTTAATGCAATTAATGATACTTAGTATAACTGGTATCGATAGTTTGGTATTACTTAAAAACAAGTATAAAATACAATACATATAAATAATAAAAAAGAAATATCAGATAGAATAAAGTAATAATAAGACAAAGTATAACAGACAAATTAAGAAAATCTATACCTACAAGGAAGGAAAAAAGATTGCAGAATATAAAAAGCGTAAGCAATAAATACGTATCAAGCATTCACTAGTAAAAGATGAAGATAGAAAGCGATAGATGAACGACTTGGGTTCGTATCACAGTGTTCTTTATAACTACTTAAAAATCTATTTAGGAACATTTTCGTACATAAAAATTCATCTACAAATCGTGCAATACAGCGGAATTCACCGTCTAAAACAAATGTGCGGTAATTCTGCTTTAAATAAAATTAAGTAACTAACATCAACGAATTGAGAACTAAGTTGTCTTTGGTAGAAATAATTCGCAATAACAACTAACGTGGTAAATTGGCAAGTGCATCTTTGCTCATCAAAATTGATACAACCTTTTATCTAATTTCTGTACCCGGAGGAATCTTCGTGGTTGTTGATGGGGTAGTCGGCGTACCATCCGAAGGCCCCATTGTCGCCGGTGTGGGCCCCGAAGTCAACGTACTCCCCGAAGTCAGGGGGCCTTTCGGCTAGGCGGGCCGAGGCCCCCAGTGAGGCCGCGCTCGCCGCGTCCTGTTGTTGCTGTTGCTGCTGCAGTGCTACCAATCTTGCTGGGTTCTGGTGCTCTGGTAGTGGGGCCAGACCTAACGCTAGAATTCAATAGAAAAAATATTTTCAACTATGTTACATGTTATTTTTGTGGGTATTAAAGGTGGGTGTCGCTCATGTATAAAGCAACACAAGGATATGAAAGTATAAATGGTGTTTTATAATGAGACACTCCGGATATGGATAATATTATCGCTGTATGAGCTAGACTAAGAATCACGCATCTGTGTAATTTCTGGGCCTTATCACTTAGGTAGAATAATTAGACAAAAGACCCATTCATCATAATGAATGGCATCAGATACCGGTATTATGTTGCCCTAAGTATATCAGACTGACATGCAATTAATAATGTAAACCGGTAATAAAGACATAATGATATCTACTTTTAAACTAGCAAGAGATCTTTAACTTTAGCGGCACGGCATGCATTGAAATGCCAGAATTAATGGATGCAGATTAACAAAGCGTTAAAAATTACGTCACTGACTCTAAAATGTATCAGAAGATATGCCACAGGAAGACAATGGTGAAAGTAGTTGGCGAATAAATAGGTACCTAACTTAAATTTACATAACATTGGTATACAATGCACGTCTGTGAAGTACCTACTTTAAAAACCAGAGAAACTAGTATGATGAATATGGTAATTTGGTGTTTCCTTTAAAAAACACGATATTGATAGTTCTATCGAAGTGTAGAGGTAGGTATTCATTGCTGAAAGGGTTAAAAAATAAAAATAAATAATCTCACGCCTTATATCCCTAAGGGGGTAGGCAGAGGTATTCCATTTCTGGATATACTTAAAGGGTGAAATATAAATAAATAAATTGTGGCATACAATTCACACACACGAGTTATTTAGGTCCAAACTAGGCAGGGTACTATGAATACTATATAACAGATAAACATATGTACTAAATACATAATCGTGCCTTGCAGTATGCATAGTGAATAGCGGTATTTATGTAGTATATATGGTATGGTAGAAATAATGTGCGTAACATTTGCATGACACGTCAATTTCTTACGTAAGTAATCATAATTCTTTCGGGCTGATGTTAAAGTAACAACATAACTTTAACATTACTTGAACAAAGGAACTCTCTGAACAAAAACGTCTACATCTGCGATAATGATCTAAGTTTTGACATGACCCGTGTGGAAGTGTACCTACCTATATTGAATGTAAAACAAACTCTGGTTGCAGTAGAAAGCTGCATAATCCTTTGTGCTGCAGTGAAAGTGACGGCTGAGTGATTTTGACGAATGCCAGACTGATTTGACATAGAGATTCATCTCGCTTTCTTTGACATTTACAATGCATAGTTCAACTACGGACACTACGGTTCTATTGAGCTATTTGGGCTCTAAATGTGAGTCGCTATGTAGGTGTAGGTAAAGAAATTCTTATTTTATACTTTCCATAAGAGGAGCAGATTGGTCATTAAATAATAATATAATCTCACGCCTTTTATCCCCGAGGGGGTAGGCAGAGGTATTCCATTACTGGATATACCCACATTTCACGAGATACATATTATTGGACCCCTAAACGTGATAGGTGGTGAGCCTATCGCAGGACCGGGTCTATTTACACATGTCTCAGAATTAATTCTGAGACCTGCGGGTTAAATAATACAGTTACAATAACAATAAATCGGCCAAGAGGGATACGAATACCTACTTTTTCTATATTTCATTAAGTAGGTACTTTACACTAAAATGTGCGTTATTTGTGTAGCTTGACGGCATTCAAGCAGGTAAGATAATATTTTAATGCCAACTGTATAGTTTATAAGTTTAGTGAAACATTCTTAATGGCTGAATGTTTTGTTGGTTTCGTGTCCGAGTTGTTTATCTTAGGTTTTGCCTTTTATTGTGTTTGAATTGCGCCCGATGGTTTATAAACCTACTTGAAATCGACGGTACATTATTCGTTTGATAAAATAGATGCCAGTCGTAGCAAGTGTCTATAGTAGCACGGGCGAAGCGAAACGAGATGAGACGATAATTTAATTTTGTATGCTAATGTATGTATAATAAACATATGTATGCAGACATATAATAATAATCGTTTAGCCATGTCAGAAACTCTTGGGTGGCTTTAAAAATTTTGACAGTTTTGGGGCCAGAGGCTGCTACAACACATTCTCCAAATCTGCGGTGGGTTGGCATGGGAGATTATGACCCATAGTTGTGATGAGAACCCTTAGCTTAGTGGACTGTTGGTTGATGATGAAGCTGCAGCAATACGGTACAATATTTGAATATTACACAAAGAAACATCTCAATTCTCGCCTCGCCTCGTCGGTGAAGATATGTATTTATTTAGTCTACTCACGTTGCTGCTGGTACTGTTGAAGGGGTATTGGCTGGTAGTCCTGGTTGTACAGTCCTTGTGGCAGTTGCGGCAGCGGGGGTGGGGACAGCGTCTGTCTGGGCACCCGCACGTGAAGGTTGGAGAGGTCAATGAACGCTATCTGGTCGGCTGGCACTGCTATGAAGGAGGGACGCGCGGCCGCTGCTGCCACCACCGTCAGGACCATTGCGAAGTGCTGTAGAAGAAAGGAACGGTTAGTTATATTTAGTCTTAGTTTGGTATCTAAAGGTCTGAACACACCAAATATGACAACGGGCGTTTAATCTGCTCTGCTCCTGACATTTTTGTTGTTTTCGGGTCTTATTTTTTTTATTAGTATTAGGTACGAGCGTATCTTTAAGTGTGTAGGTCTGTCTGTTTCTTAACCTTCTCAATGCTAAACTGAACCGTTTTTGACGACTTTGGTAGAGAGGTAACTTCCTTCTAGAGGTAGCATTTGGTAATTTTCACCCTTGAACGTGCGCTTAAAACACTAGTCGCAAAACGTAAGCTTCTTGCGTGTAACCTATGCACAGCGACATTTATGATTAGTTACCTCAGAGGAACGATCTTTACTTTCCCATAGATCAACTTGATAGCAAATTGCTAGTGACAACATAGAACAACACGACGTCGCTTGCCCCACAAGCGATAATGTTTATTGGTGCGAGTTTAGCAATGTCGCTGCCGTTACGTGCGTTTGCGCAACTGTGAGTTATTGGACACCGACTGCAGTTGCTACTACTGCTCAGAGATATGCACATTGGTCCAAAACGATATGGTGATTGATGTTTGATTATTTATGTATTGTGTACCTATGTGAATTTAATGGCTTTGATTGACGCTGATTTATTCAATTCTGTTTAAAGTCCTTCACTATCAGAGCTTACCATAAGCTGGATATGGATTGAATTTTGATTATTGAACATTCGATTGGCCTTTACTTCGTTGAGAATGACACACTGAATACATTTACTTTTAATATTTGGCTCATTCAAGGGCAAATGATGTAAGAAAAAAGATACAGGTTGCAAAAATCTGTTAATGGGTTCGATTAAATCATTTGTTTTTATTGTAATACCCATAAATTTTGATGCTGGATGTTTTACAGAAATTGGGAAATCTAATATAGAAAAATTTATGTTTGTTTGTTGTTCGTCATCTTTGCGTTCCTCATTTTCTATACCATTCATCCGATTATGATAAAACTTTGGCGAGCTGTTGAGATCATACCCGGGATGGTTACCAATGGAATTAAATTTAAATTCACATGCTTCGATCAACTATACCAACTGTTGGTATCTATAGTTGATCGAAGTTCCCATGGGAACGGGGGAAAACTGGATAAACGCCGCTTTGGGCCAACTAATAAAGATATACTTTCTGATAGTCGGATATAAATAAATAAAATAAAATAAAATCATTTTATTTCAGACTCGAGGCCCTACCTACCTATATATATATGTACCTACTTAACTGGGATTAATCGTTTTATTGTTACTTGGGTGTCTTTTTATGTTATAAATCTCGTTTCGACATAAATAAAGGCTTGCGGTGGGCTAGCACTTATTTATTGAAAGTGCTATAACAATAACGTGATTGAGATCAGTTTCGTAGTTTATATTGCTTTATTGTAAAATAGATTGTCTAACAAATGTAGAATAAGGTTATAACTTTCTCTATTAGTTATTGTAACTGCTATAAAATTTCTGTTACTTCAGCTGGTTATTTGAATCTAGAACATTCTTATTTCTCTATTAGGTATAGGAAGTAACAATAGAGTTAGATGGTGTTTTGACCCCCGTAATCCTAAATCAAAAGGATTGCAAATACTGCACCGTAAATATTTTTCTATTTGCAAAATTCTGCTGCAAGTTCAAACTAAGCCACATAAATTCCATGTAAATACTCGTAAATAGGATCATAGCTTTTGTTCCTAAATGAATTTATCTCCCGCAAATTGCAGACATTAATAAGTGCGCGTGGGTGATTTACCTAATAAATAATGTGAAATGTAGGCGGACGGCTTTGGAGAACAACCCACGCAAACCCTTTCGTTTTCCGTTTCTTAACACCATGGTTACGTTTACCTATGCATCTATACGGTTTAAGGCAATTTTTATTGCGTGAGTGGGAAGCATTTGTTTCGTAACCCATGGCTGCCTTTATTTGTATAAATAATTGACACGAAGGGGTTATGTTACTTTTGAAATGTTCACAGACGTTCCAATCTGTAGGTATATTTTACTTTTGCGCTGGGAATGCCTAAGGCTTTACTATTTCCTGTAAAGTAGTGTGTGAATAACCTAATTGACGTTTGTTTTCGGGACATGTGGCATTACTGTTGGCTGTAGACACTTACAGAGTAGCATGCAATTAGCTTAACTAAGTAACTTACGTTTTTAAAACTTAGGTAGGTATACCAATTTATAAAGGGATACCTACATCAACTGATTGAAACAAGATTGGTCGGTTAGCAAGCTTAATGAGCGTATCCAGCAACTTACGCGGCATCAAAAATATTAAGTTTTCTGTGGCATTGTTGAATAAAAATTAGCTTAGACTTAAATAAATTATCGCGACGTAATTTACAGCATTTGACATGGCTTTAAATTATGATGACTGTCAAAATGCGATGCATGTTTTTCTTTTTACGAATCCGTTCGTGAACTTCTTCCCCCAATTTTTTACGAAATTGTGGTAACTGAATTACGTCAGACTCAACTAAGTAACTATTCTTTTGCGAATCAATCATTCTTATGGTCATCTATCGCTTTGCTAAACCGAGCCGTGACTAAGCAAAAAAAAATAACTTTCGCGAAATTATTATTTAAGAATTATCACTGACTCGATAATGACGGCGAACAGCGCGGAAATCCGGTCTAAGAAATAGTTCTGAGACATAATGTGCATACAGGTACCTTGATCCGGCGATAAGATGATGATGTTGTTATCCCAAATAAAATAAAATAAATAAATAAAATAAGTTTAACTGAAAAAAATATTAATTATTTATTTATCATATACCTACTTATAACTACGTACGTTCATGAATAGAATACCTCTGTCAATCCATTTGGGGATAATCTATCATTTGGGTATAGATATCTAATAAATCTATCAGTCAGTGTTAGTTGTATTTCGTCTTTCATAGGAAAGAGACGTAGTACCTACGTAACTCATCAACATCTACTAACATCATAAACAACGCTGCTAAAGGCTATAATAAAATGTTTATGTTGTCATACATAACTCGCTCGTTAACTCGTACCTAACAACTAACGCCTGGTTGCAAATGTTACCGCGGCAGTAATTTGACAAGAAAACTCGTAAATGAGACACAGAATTTTATGATTATTTTATTATTATCCACCAGGCGCACGATGTCTGATCCCATTGATATTTCGAAAACTAGGTACCTTTTATGTAAACCTTGTCCGGACAATTATGACTGACTAACTGCAAAAAAAACATAGTAAATCCGTCGAGCCGTTCTTGAGGTTTGCGCTTAGCGACACACTCGTCATTCATTTTTTTTATTTAGATAGAAGAAGAAGACTTACTTCAAAAGTGGGACTTTATTTTGATTAAATACACTCATGTAAATAAACGAATGATTGCCACTTATTGGTATTCAAAGCTGTTATAATAACGCTTTTCAACTGGATATAGAATTTACAAATGCCGGTTGGTAGGAAGTGGTACCGTCAGCAATTACTTTCAAATTGTCAAACGAGAAATGGTTTACGTAACAAGTAACAAGTCGACGCTCCATTTAGATTTGAAATCTCTGGTTACTTTCGAAAGTACAGTCACAGTTCACTGCAAATTTTTACGACATTTGTTCCGAACGTTAATCGGGGCGACACGTAATTCGCGATTCTTGACTTTCTTTTTTAATTCCGCGTAAACTGTAATCGATGTTGGGATCTTATTATGCTTCTACTGGTTTCCTTTTCTTTACTTTGTGATCGTGATCATTTATTATTTTTACCTAAGTATTGTACCGTTTTAAATTTGGTGCCGAAATGGTTTGACGGATATAAAGTGAGATTCGTCTTAATATATTTTCGGGTGCTCTAGTCAATTTTTTTTCCCAATTGCACCCAGAAGGAGGATAATGTTTTAAATCTTATTAGTGCCTTTTGCCTGTATAAGTCGGCGTTTTCACGTTTAGGGGGTTCCAATATATCTCGTGAAATGTGGGTATATCCAGTAATGGAATACCTCTGCCTACCCCCTCGGGGATAAGTGAGATATATTATTATTATTTATTATATTATTATATTTACATTATATTATTATATTATATTAGTCGGCGTTTTAGATGTTTTAGTAATTAATGTAGTTAGTTGTTTAATCTTAGTAGTTTTATAATACCTACTTAATCTTTTTTTAAGTATACTGGGATAGCTAGGGTGGTTGTGTTCTCACTACCATTTTCCAATTAGTCGGGTCAATATTTAAGTTCAATTTTTGTATGGCTTAGTAAATTCAAGTAAGCTATATTTGTAACCATTTAACTGCATACTTCTAATAATAAATAGCTAAAATAACCCAAGGAATTGTTGTAAGTATTATTGCTTAAATGCACACGCGCACGGTATAGTTTAAATTTTATTGTCCAGTCAAGCCCGTTCGCCTTGGCGCAGTGAAAGGTACCAATGCCACTTAGAGACAGCTGGGTATACTATACTGTATAAGTACTTTATACTATAATATATAGGTACATACTGGTCTCAGTACTTCCTTATCTCCGAGGTTGCTTTTTCATAACCATTATTGGCCGAGATATAGATTTTAGATCATTTTATTTCGTAACTAGCCATTGCGCGATTTCGGTCGCGTTTCGGAATTTAATGCACATTATTTGGTAATCTATAGGTATATATTAAAACAGAAATATCCTGATTGATCTTCAAACGCACAGGCCTAAGCTCCGAATCTAGGAAAATGAAATTTAGAACATATGTATATAGGAAGATCAACCAAACAAAGAGTTTTTCGAAATTCAATTGGAAATTGGTGTGTTCCTAGTAATGACACCCTACCAAAAACAGACTCAAATTTGAAAATATTTCACAGATGAGAAACGCAAGAAATGTCAACTAGTCTATCTGTAAGACATATTCAGATCTGTGGTAATACCACTATCTATTCGCCAATTTTTATCAAAATCTGTTCAGTCTTTGCAGCGGGGATGAGTCAACCCCGCTAAAGCTTCAAAACTTTCCTTTTACCACGTAACTGCGAGCCTCATACACGAAACAAACTTACGTATTGATAACAAACAAATGATAGTCAAGAGCTGAAATCGTACCCGGGGCCCAGCGACTGATCAAGAGTTCTGATCGCCCTAGGCTAATTATGAGGATGCGCCCCCGCCAGGTGTGTTACGGACAGCCTATAAAGTATCTAGTCAGTTTTGCATCTGATTAATGATTTATTTGAAAATTAATATTAGATTATACAAAAGTCCTTTTTCGTGCTTTAGCGTTTGCAAATCTTTCCACATTTTTGAAAATTTTATAGTTTGCCAGCTCAGCCACTCGCTCGACCACCGACCAAAGCCACCGACAGATTATTTTTTTTTTATTTCAAAATTTATTGTTGAAAGCAAGGACTCTCAAGCGCATTCAGTTTTAGTGTTTTGTCTCGGTCTAGTTGAAATATGTAGGGTAGATGCAATGATGCTAGATTAGTGCATTCAAAGATACGATTTCAGCGCGCCCCTATGCGATCCTCGCGCCCTAGGCTGCAGCCTGATTAGCCTAAGGGTTATCGCTATCAGGCCCTGCCGGGACCAACTAAACAAATATTGAAGTGCACCTATTTATTGCTTGCGTAATTTAACTACAAAAAGTCTTTCTGCACCGCTTAATTTTTAGGCCACGGATAAACTAGGCTCAATATTGTAATATTGATTCAAATGGTCATTAACAAATCGAATTAATTAGTTAAGCAGAACACGCGATGAGTAATCGTTAAATTGTACCAGCTGCAATTACAAAGAATGGTGCTGTGTCCAATGCGGTTTTAGTCGTGAAACTATTTATTGGATATTGTATTATAAAATCAAATGTATATCACTAAGACTATTTAAATAAATCTCACGCCTTTCATCCCCAACGGGGTATAGGCAGAGGTATTCTATTTTGGAAATACCCACGTTTCACCAGTATATTTTTGGACCCCTAAACGTGATAGGTGGTGAGTCCCTCTACGGACCGGGTCTGTAACAGATGCCTCAGAATTAATTCTGGGACCAGCGGGTTTCCTCACGATGTTTTCTACTCTTTTAGCTAATGATAAATATGTACCTCTTAGGTATGTGTTGTTGAAAATTCATTGCCAGGATTCGAACTCGAGCCCCAAGAATGAGAAACGAATTCTTTAACCACTCTGGTATTTATAACCGAAATATCGATTTTGTACAATGTTACAGAGATAAAACTATGTTAGCAAGAGAGCTTGCTAAAGAGCGCTACCATAGATCCAAAATAAACAAAAAGACTTTACGAAACATTTCATAATATATGAAACTAAAACCCGACTACGAAAAACTTAGCCTATGTCACCCAGAACATAATAACCAATAGATTGGCAGCTCATTCATCAATTGTTTGCGTTCCGGTATAGAACAGCCAATGTTCTCACAAAAGAGAAAGCACTGAAATAAAATTATATTATGAGGATCGACAATAAGAAATATATAAGTACTAGCTATTCCGCGCGGTTTCACTCGCGTAGTTCCCGTTCCCGTGGGAATACAAGAATAAAATATAGACTATGTTACTCAGTGATAATTAGCTTTCCATTTCTAGCGAAAGAATTTTAAAAATCGGTTCAGTAGTTTTTGAGTTTATTCGTTACAAAAATACAAATCAGCTCACGTTGATGTCTTTTATAAGCACTAAAGTTAATTTTGTAATAGTTTAAATGATAGAGACTTTATATTTTGTCTAGGCAATATTCAATATATGCGTTTGTGGTACTAGAGTGTTTACTCTTTATAAGTAGATACGATAACCACGGTAATAATAATAATAATATAATCTCACGCCTTTCATCCCCGAGGGGGTAGGCAGAGGTATTCCATTACTGGATACACCCACATTTCACGAGATATATTGGACCCCTAAACGTGATAGGTGGTGAGCCCATCGCCGGACCGGGTCTATTTACACATGTAATTCTGAGACCTGCGGGTTTCCTCACGATGTTTTCCTTCACCGTCGAGCTAGTGATAAATATGTACGTAAGTTTTTGAAAAACTCATTGGTACATGCCAGGATTCGAACCCCAGCCTCACTGATTTTCGGCCGGCTCTTTAACCGTCAGGGCTATCACTGATAACCACGGTACCTACAATATATATGGATATCTACCTAATCAATAATGCTTGAATAATGTAACAGTGTGGCGTTACATCTTTTTATTTATTTATTTATTCCAGTAGGAGTAGGTCAAGATCAAAATTTGTTTTTTATAAAAACTGTTTTATTTTGTTGTTAAGAATCTTAAATAAAATTTTAAAAATCTTTTTACATGGCCAGGCCGAAAACAAGTATAATACGAATGTCATAGGTTATGTACCTACACATTTGAGATTCATAGCGAACTCGTACCCCATATACTAGTACCCCATACACTCGTACCTAGATCACTAAAGAAAATTGCAATAAAGGAGGGGCCATTACATTTGTATTTAGTCTTACAAGCTCTTCTCCGCGACTTCGTCCACGTTCGGAGATTAAAAATAGCCAAGTCTTCCCTCAATATGCAAATTGTCTCCCTACCAAATTTCATCAATATCGGTTCAGAGATAGTTTCGCATTACTAATAGTAGTTTGAATGCATTTTAAGAATATGCTGTCTCAATGAAATCCAATATACCTAGCGGTTACATTTCGGTTTTCCGAACCCGTTTTTTTACGTTATTGCGAGATTCAACTATTTTCTGAGAACTTCGGTCATTGTGGTTCGCGATATAAATCAATGTGAATTAAATAACAATAATGGGATTATTTATATCGCAACGAAGATCGTTTAGGCCAATTGTTTTATTAGATTGCGAGTCAAACCAAAATGGATTGCGGAAAATTTAAGGCTATTGCCCAAAAGAGATGCAATTATAATAGGCTGTATAGTTTAATCTACCGTTTTCATTCACTGTTATTATAATTTTCTGTTCTTTTATTTCGAAATGAAATAAAAATTTGTGCTAAAAGTTTACTGTATTTTAGGAAATAAAATAAATTAAGCTCTGTTGAAACTTTTGTGTGTTTATGTTCAATCGGTTTTTAGCAAAACGTAAAATTCACACTTCCGCGATAAATAGATGTACAGTCAAAAAAGTTGTTAGGGTTACATGGCCAGTAACTAAGAACTCATTTTTCTGGGGTAGTCATAACCACATCTTATTCATTATTGTTTATTTCAAAAGGTATCTTTGATCCCTATAATTTACAAAAAAAAACTATAAATACATTTAAGGCTTTAAGAGAAAACTGAATCTTAGTTTCTGGTCATGTAACACTAACAACTTTGTTGACTGTACGTAGGTACATTGTATTTAATATATTTTTTGTAAGTACTTACATATTATAATTTTTATAAAAAGTAGGTAGGTACCTACCAAATTTGTATAAATACGAGTATGTGTGTACTTGCTTAGATTGTAAGGCCACGTTTGCAGCCCTTGTTTTATTTCATTAAAAAAAAACATGTGTTTCCGTTAAAGTGTACCGCAGGTTACAAGTGTAATTAATATCCAATGCAATGTGGTAATGTTTCTATTTACTGTGGCCTTGAGCATGCCACGGTCTGTTAACTTCGCTATTAATTCCGATATTAATTAATTTGCACATGCAGCCTGGTTATTAACTAGTGCAGTGTTTTTTTTGTGTAATCGTTTAATGGTATCATTGTGCCAAATTGTTTATTTAGTTTTTAATTGCGCGCAAAATGAAATAAAAATTACTATTTTTTTGTTACTTAACTGTTGAAGTTTTGTGATTAAATCCTTCTTATATAATTTTTATTACGCAATGAATTTAGCTAGATAGATAGGATGTTTTTGTTTGGTAACATTGGAAAGTTAAAACGAACTTCCTAATGGAGTATTTAAATTTTAGAAAAATTGTTAAAACCAAATAAGTAGATCATTCAAATACATCCCGTTTCGTTTAAAACAATATACCTAATTAATTTCCTCTTTACCGCTCCACTAGTATATTTAGACTAAATAACAAGAAAAACACTAAAACAATACAAAGTGGTTCATTTAAGGCCACTTAAATAACTTACATCACTTAATTTAAAATAAAAAATAAACAAAACACTAAACGAAAGTGAAATGAACTGACCATTTTCTGCATGTTGGCAGCACTGACTGTCAGGTTCGTGGCGCGCGCGACAACTGAGCCAGGTAATGGCGGCGCTACAATTTTTATATGCGGTCTCCGGTAGTTTCACTTTCTACTCGGTCCGGTCAAGCCTGATCCACTTTTTATGCCCATAAGCCTTTAAGGTAAACAAAGCGCCCAAGTTTCACCCCCGGGACTGGCGAGAAACCTCAAAAATTATATGTTACTGGTTGTCTTGACTTTTGTGTGATAGCTGTTGTAATACAGGTAGTTGTAAGTACCCATTTACTTGCTGTAAATATTATCAGAATTTATTCAACCGCTTCACAGCTAATTAAAAGTATGGGTATGGAAAATTAAGAGACACAGTTGATTAGAAAATCATTGGGTAGAATTTATAAGCTAGTAGCAAATCCCACTCCCAAATAAGTTTATATATCCATCACTTCACTATCACTAAGTCCTCCCCTTGTTCTTATATCGTTCGGGCCATCCGTATAGGCCAGAAAAACTCAGAAATTACCGTGGATACCTATTTTGGATACGGTTTTCACTAATACCTACATAAGACTGATCCACGTAGGTTTATGTAATTATAACTTACATAGAGTGTTATTAACTGAACTATGTTTAAAAATGTTTGTCCATCAAAAAGGATCTGGTGAGTGTCAGGCAGTGACGAGGAATTGTTCCTCTCAAATAGAGCACTATACTCGTACTGCCCTGGTAAGCTGAAAGGCGCTACTTATCTCAATGGGAGTACCTAAGTTTTGAGAAAATCAAGTTTTTGTAAATTGATTGAAATTGAAAAAACTTCTTAGTGTTTTTTTCAATCTAAAGCTAGGTGGCACTATTGGCCTACCATTAGATGCGAAATTGTTATACAACATGTAACAGAATAAGCGCAATTCCTGAAATTAGTTTGTTGAGTACCTATCGACTAGGTACTTATTCGATTTCAGCTATTTTTAATATGTGTTAAATAAAAAAAAAAATGAATTATCGTAGCTGAATTTAGTGCTTTCTATGGAAATCGTGCTATTAATAATCGATATTTAAGAAAATTGGTTACACATAACTAAAGTTCGATTGCATCATATATTTTTTATATTAATATACTAATTGGGGTGTATGAGAAATTGCGCTTTTTCTGTTGCGCGTTGTATAGCTGTGATAATATATGTATCAATTGTAAATATAAGAAAAAACTAAAAGGGCGTATCGTTTCGTATTTGACGGGCCTGTTGGCTCAGTTGGTAGTGACCCTGCCTTCTGAGTCAGAGGTCGCAGGTTCGATTCTAGCTCGGGGCCAACATTTGTGTGCGTAAACATGTCTGTTAGCTTCGTGTCTGGTCGTATAATATTTATTCAAGTATCTTTATCGGTTGTTTAGTACCCGTACAGTACAGGCTCTGCCTAGTTTGGGACTAAATAGCCGCGTGTGAATTGTGTCCCAAATTTTATTATTAGTATTATCTCAGAGATAATGCCTTTCGGCTTAGCGGGGCAGTAGATAGGTAGGTATGTACGAGTATATTACCCTTGCGAAGCCGAGACCGTTGACTGTTATATATAAATAACTAAGTTGTACCTAATTCATCTTTATCGTAAGCTTCAGCTGCTTTGAGCCACTTGCATCTTGCAAAAGCTGCCCGCAATCTTCATCAAATCTTAAACTATCAATGAAAATCAAATAAAAAATTGTAACGTTGTGCGACTGACCTTATAAATGAACTTTTATGGAACACATGAGTTGGGTAAGACCAAGCCTCGGTATTATTAATAATGACAATACCGTTGACCTTGCTCGCTGCCGTGTGACATTTTCCCAACGCCTACCAAACGAAGGTAAGTTTGCCTTCAAGTATTAAATTGCTTACCTCAGTATGTACCTCTATAGTTATTTCAATCTGGTTTCTGAACTGTGATTGTGTTTCATTGGGTCTATGTTGGATTATTATTAATATAACTAACAAGTAACAACAGACAGTACCTAACATTTCCTATTTTTCTTTTTTTTCGGATTTTATTCTACGGAAGCAGTGATAGCCTTACGGTTAAAGAGCCGGCCAAATATCAGTGAGGCTCGGGTTCGAATCCTGGCATGTACAAATGAGTTTTAAAAAAAATCTTACGTACATATTTATCACTAGCTCGACGGTGAAGGAAAACATCGTGAGGAAACCCGCAGGTCTCAAAACTAATTCTAAGACATGTGTAAATAGACCCGGTCCGGCGATGGGCTCAAAACCTATCACGTTTAGGGGTCCAATATATGTCGTGAAATGTGGGTATATCCAGTAACGGAATACTTCTGCCTAACCCCTCGGGGATAAAAGGCGTTATTCTTCGGAACACTATCTATACATATAATAAAACTCTAACGGGGCCGTGTCTGTACATGAAATATTTTTTGAAAATTTTAACGGTAGTGTATACAGTTATCGATATAGATACCGAAACACCAATTTTTGGAATTTTTGTCTGTCTGTCTGTCTGGTTGTGCACGCATCACTCAAAAACTACTGAACGGATTTTGATGAAATTTGGTATGGAGATAACTGATTACCCGGGTCAACATCTAGGGTACTTTTTATTCCAGGAAAATATCTAATTCCCACGGGAAAATATAAAAACTGGTTAAAAGGAGAAATACGTACCTACTACTCCGAAACGATAACACTTACAAACTTGAAATATGGTAAGTAGGTGTCTTATAGACGTATACAGGCAACTACTATAAAATGATTTTTGGAAATTCCCCCGGGAACGGGAATAACGGGATCATTGGGAACCTAATAAATTCGGTCTGCTAATTGTTATATCCATACTCTTTTCTGCTTTACTGCTATTTTATTTTTCTTTGACACTGTCTTAGTGACGTTTTTGATTTTTGTTCAATGGAAATGTGAATTGAGTTTTGTATTTATTTGTTACAAAATGAAGAAGCTAAGAAAAAATATTACCAGAAGTTCATGTTGAAACTGAAATTACAAAGAAAACCTAATAAATACCAATACAGAACAATACAAATGTCATGCAAACAGAAGGAATGCACGTACCAAGGTCCTTCCAAAATCCTTTACACATTTTGTTACTCCAATTAAAAACTGGTTAAAAAGAGAAATACCTACTAGGTACTCCAAAACGAACACATCAACTTAAAAAATGGTATGTAGGTGTCATATGTCGTAGGCAATCGCTATGAAGGGGTTTTTGAAATTCCCACGGGAACGGGAATACACTAGATCCACGTCTGCGACGCCGCTGGGCACTCGCTATCTTAAATAAAGAGCAACAATACTACGGTTTCCATAGGTATCCCTAAATTCAGTTACGCTAATTCATTTTTCGGAAAAAAATCACACATATTAAAAACTAGCGGTTCTGCGCGGTTTCAGTCGCGTAGTTCCCGTTCTCGACGGAATACATGGACTATATACCCTATGTTACTCAGGGATATTGCAGCTTTCCATTGGTGAAATAATGTTTTAAATCGGTCCAGTAGCCTTTGAGTTTATTCGTTACAAACATACAAAAATACAAGAATAAACCTTTCCTCTTTTTAATATTGGAAGATTTAGATTAGTGTAGATGTAGATAGCTAAAACCGATTAAGTAGTCGAAACTGAACAAACTAATTTCAGGAATTGCACTTATCCTATCCTATCCTACTAATATTATAAACGCGAAAGTTTGTATAGATGTGGATGTTTGTTCCTCTTTCACGCAAAAACTACTGAACGGGTATTGGTGAAACTTTACATTTATATAGCTTATACATCAGAATAACACAAAGGCTATATTTTACCACCGTATTCCTACGGGAATGGGAAGTATTTTATCCCCGTTTTGCTACGGGGACGGGAATAACGCGGGTGAAACCGCGGGGCGCTGCTAGTTCTTAATAAAATTATTATGTTATTTTGTAGAAACACTGATTAAAATCAGTGTTTCATTAAAATTCAAACATTAAATCATAATATCTGCCAGATTCTCACTAGAGACAATGCAATAGTTTTTACAAGCCCTACAAACCTTTCAATCAACTTTTACTGAGGTATGTATTAAAGTAGGTAATAACTCTTTACACCAATATTAAAAATGGCACAAGGCCAGGTAACATTTCTCCATTCTACTTAGTTACTTTATAATACTTATGTAGGTATTTGCCAGCCGGAACGAACCCGCTCTGTATGACCGGTTTGATTCAGAACAGAATTATATTAAATTGTTAGTTAAAAACTATATATTATGAAGGTTGATAATTAAGCTGGATGGATATACTTAGAAGTTTATAAAATAACATGACACGGTATCTTTAGGAAGTGTGTAATAGAGCCCGGAAGATCATGCTTCCGTTCTTGGTTTACTGCTGTTTTGATTTTATGCGCAGATTTGAGTGCTACAGCGAATTTACTGCGCTTTAATGTCATCTGCGCACGCGTCGATCACGTACGCAAATTACGTCTTTAATTAGTTAAGTACATAGTTGGTTGTGATGTTGCACACAAAGTTGGTTGGTTTGGTTCCTATCGTTTAACATAGCTACGTGTGGGTCATGGACATTTACATGTGTAGTATATTATGTTTGATGGTTCCGTAGATTGTCTTTTTTCAGCTGTTACCTACCCATAGAAGACTACTAAATGCCCGTGTGTTAATTTTTTATGCGTCATCGGTCATTTCGCCTACAGTAAATAAAATAATAATTTGAAGCTTTTTAAATCATTATTTTATTTAGCTTCTTTCCGCGACTTCATCCCTATTTCAGGATAAAAAGGGGAATGCCCATTGGCCCTACAAAATAATGCCTGATATAGACAAAGATGAACTCTACATCGAATTGTACCTCAATTCAACAGGAATCCATTACAATTTATTTTATTATCTCAAAACTAGGCCCAGATAAAACTTTTTGGTCCACAAGTGCAAAAATTCTCTTCGATTTGTTGCACCGTTGCTGAGTACGAGTAACAGAAAAAGAAACTTAGGTACAAACACAGTTTCGAATTTATAAATATTATTTAGAAGGATTCTAAGACCTTGTTAAAGTAACTCTATAAATAATTTAACCTCTTTAAATGGGCACGCATCAAATTATCTGATTAAGATAACCTCGGAAAGGTACCTATGTAATGACCAAGACACTTTTTCGAGATTGTGGCGAAAATTTTTCATGTACTTACCTAATAAGTAGATAAAAATAACGTTCCCTATTTTAGAAAATATTGTAAAAAAAAATACAACCACTGACCTGCTCGGTTATTCAAACCTAATTTAAATAAAAAATAAATAAAAAAAATTAAGTACCTAAGTATCCTAAAATACGTAAATCCTTAAAATGTTACTTCAAGAAAGCGATCTACCGATTATTGTGAACAACATTATTGTTTATTTTCTCATGTATGTAGGTACATTATAATATAATACCTACTTTATTCAACACCAGAATCATAGTTTCATTCCCATAATTCTGAGCAACTTGAAAAGTGTGACGTCTGTGAGTGCTGTGACATAATGTCGCCACACGGCTGGCGACCCGTGAAACCTTTGTTACCGTTTACACGTCACTGAGAAGAAAGCGGACCGAAAGGAAAAACAATTATTCCAATAGTGGTTCATCGACCGCGTAAAGATAAGGCTTAGGTACTTATGTAAAGTCAATATAATAATAATAATAAAAACGTTTAGTGACAACTGTTTCATGGGTAAATTTTTATATGAGGTGAGGAATGCTTGATTCTGAAACAATTTTGAGAATTTGTATTTAAACTAATTTTAAGAGAAATGAAACCACTTAACCTTCATTTCTCCTTATAATGACGTCATAACGTAGCTTTCGGATCAAGCTGAAAAAATTTACTTCCGCTTGAATACCCGCTGTACTTTGTTCCAGCCACTCGAAGGATAATGGTAAACCTTTAGCGTCAGCCGTTTGAAAATGTATAGGTATTTCAACTTGGTAAAGACATCAGGCGCTTCAGTCCACTTGAAAAATATTATTAGATGCCATGTCCAAGATTGACGGGCCTGTTGGCTCAGTTGGTAGTGACCCTACCTTCTGAGTTGGAAGTTGCGGGTTCGATTCCCGCTCGGGACAAACATTTGTGTGCTGCACACTGTGCTAGAACATGTCTGTTGGCTTCGTGTCTGGTTGTTTAATATTTATTGAAGTATGTTTATCAGTTGTTTAGCATCCATAGTACAGGCCCTGTTTAGTTTGACACGAAACAACCGTGTGTGAATTGTGTCCCACTAAAAAAAAAAGATTCAGTCACTACCCGTTCCCTCTCTAGGGAACTTTTGCAACACCCTTCGTAAAATCTACACGAGGACATACATTCATTTCTTGCTAGTGTGTTACTAAACTTCGTTTTATAAATATCTTAACAACTTATAAATTTTATGTATCAGTGCTTAAAATCTCTAAATAGATCTACAGCTCTCATTGTGCTTACAGCCTTACAATCACTTGCATTTGTTACTTTGTTAACACCATTTAGCTTTAAAATTATTGCGTTCGCATTAACTGGCTTAATTTTTTGGTTGCTTCATTTATGAATACTTTTACTATTATTGCTTCCATTATCCAAGGCTGGTTTTGCTGTAATACATAATAATAAGTTGCTACTTTAATTAACTACAAATCCGCTTCCCTGCAGCATATTACTTCCTGTGGAGTAGGTATATTAACTTGTACCTAACAACTTATGTTTGTAAATAAAAGACGAACTGCAAATTAAAATAGATTAATAATAAGCATATACAAGTGATTTTTTCAAGTGGGCCTGGATGGCTAAATCCGAAACTATGATAAATAGCGAAAAGTACTTAAAGTAGTCTCGGGACCGATTTTGATGAAAACTAAAACTGTATCTTTGGATTTTTGTGTACTGGATGGATCTTTTTACCGCCTGGAAAAAAAGATGGGATTATAAGGTATCTAGAGCCGAAGTTATACACCAGATCAATTGTTAAATGTCATGTTGAATGCAACTTACAAGGTCTAGAAATTTACGAACACTGCTATGTAGCAGCTGGCGGTTGTAGGAAGATTGTGTATAAAAATACCCGCGCGTTACTATTTTCATTATTAGTGAGGTCGAGGGCGATGAGGGTTGCAGAATGAAAGATGTTGCTCGTGTCGAGAGTCGAGATCGAATGTGATCGGTGATCGAATCTGACCTCCTTTAATAATGGGCTACCTCTATTTATACCAGTTGTGTACATAAATAAGGAGGGTAGATACATTTTTGTGAACCCTGTAGGCCCTGTAACCCTGCCTACAGAAGAAACTGCCTGTGACAAATCGATCAACGCTTAGCCGAACTCGGAAATTTGTACAATGGTTCCTTAATACGTAAGTGATGACATTGATGACTAAGAAGGGATTTTTGGAAATTCTCATGGGAATGGGAATAACTTCAAATAAAATAAATAAATAAAAGTAAAATAAAATACCTAGCATTTGAACTACCTATCTCGATAGAATCACACTAATGTATGACGTGACGTTAATCCACAACACATCGCAACGCCAGTTTTGGGTGCTGTCATGCAACGCTAACGACGCGTGATGAATGTCAATATCCCTGGGTGTTACACAACGATGCTCTATAAATCAGCCGCCATCTTGGTTTTTATCGCGAAATTTTTATATTACCTACACAAAACTTTCGTTTGCGCTTTAAATGTTAAGTGTTTGTTGTACATACTAAAGTGTAGGTACTTGAAGATTGACGAATGCATTCAAGAAATAGGTAGGTTGGTCACCTATGTTAAAATGAACGGTGTAATGGAGCAGTGGGAATGGGATGTATAATAAGTAATAACTAGGGCAAAGATAATTATCGATTGGCTGTTGCAAGCATGGCTATTGCGCGTGTTGTGCGTTGCGGTCGCGATCGAATTGCATATGTAAAAGAGATACATGGAACTACAATCCATAACTGCAGGAAGTTTACTGAGGACAGCTTTGCTCGGGACTTCGTTCGTGTTCCAGGCTGCGAAGAAGCCTAGAGCGTAGATTAGGGGCTACTCCAATATAATAACTCTATCATGTCATGACGTAAAATATTCTTAATCTTACGTATACAGTAGGGGTTGGTATTTTCATAAGTAGGTACGTTATTACTAAGTAGGTATACAGTTTTAAAAAATCTCACGCTTTTTATCCCCGAGGGGTAGGCAGAGGTATTCCATTTCCGGAAAAAAACCACTTTTTAAGAGAATATTCGTGATGATAGGTGGTGAGCCAATCAGACCGGTCCACCGGGTGTAACAGACCCGGTCTCATCATTTACTTGCCCTTTTCCTATTATTTGGGGTCGACGCAGTATGTTTTTTCCTTCCATTTAGATCTATCATACGTCATATCTACATTCACTTCCATCGTGCACATATCATCCTTCACACAATCCATCCATCTTTTCTTTCGTCTACCCCTCTTCCCATAACCTTCCACATTCATATCAAGCACTCGCCTTACAACATTACTCTCATCCCTCCTCATTACAGTCCATACCAAGACAGACGATTACCTCTCAACTTCTCCGTCACGGGTGCTACTTTCAGACTTCCTCTTATGTACTCATTCCTAATTTTATCCATTATTGTCACTCCACACATCCATCTCAACATTATCATCTCCGCTGCATGCAGTCTCTTTTCATCCTCCTTTTTAAGGGCCCAATATTCCGATCCATGCGTGACGACAGATCTGTATACTTTTCCCTTTAGTTTAAGGGGCATTCAGTAACAGACCCGGTCTAAAATATAAAATAACACATATTTCATTAAAACATTACCCTCCTTCTTGGCATTCGAGTAAAATAACGAACTACCTAACGTGGTTTCAATAATTATGTATAGGTACATAATACAAACTGGTCTCTGATAATACTTACTTGTTAAAACAAACAACATTTCCATGGCACCTAACTCCGCGTTGCCGGTGCTATTGCTCTCGGTCTATTGCCCATTGCGTAATGCGAACTAATCGCAGACAGAATTGAAGCGCAAAATCGATATTTTTATAATATTTTTCGATTTACACGCTTCACAACATAACTATTGGAAAGCTTGGAATTACGTAGAAACACGGTATTTGTTGGCGACAAATTAATTTGTAATTTTAAACGACTTCAATTCGTCTTGATTATGACTGCATAGCTAATCTGAAGATGTCTTGAAAAGCAGGAGGTGGGTAGGTATAAAAGTCAGTAAAAATATGTACCTACTTAATAATTCTGTTACATTGTAAGATATTTTGCGTAAATCCTACTTTTATATTAGGTATAGGTAAATGAGAGAGTTCGTAATGATGGATAGCTTATTGGATAACATAGGCCGGGCATCCGCTAGTTAATAAAACTGGGCAAAGTAGCTATGTGCTTACTTAGCACGGCACTCCCGTTTACACGCAAACTCTGTTAATACTGGCATGTACCAATGAGTTTTTCAAAAACTTACGTACATATTTATCACTAGCTCGACGGTGAAGGAAAACATGGTGAGGAAACCCGCAGATCCCAGAATTGATTCTGAGACATGTGTAAATAGACCCGGTCCGGCAATGGGCTCACCACCTATCACGTTTAGGGGTCCAATGTATCTCGTGAAATGTGGGTATATCCAGTAATAGAATACCTCTGCCTACCCCCTCGGGGATGAAAGGCGTAAGATTATTATTATTTTTTTATTTTATTGATCTGATGTTAATCTGGGGGACAATTCCACTAAATGTCAATGGTTATAGTTGGACGAAAATGACATCTCAAGGTCAGTCAATTGTGTTATTTTGGCACTTTTCAGAGCAAATAACACCATCGACTGACCATTAACATGTCATTGTCATCCAACTGTACCTAACCATTGACATTTAGTAGAATTGGCCCCTGTGCGAGGGGAGAATTACATCATTTTTTTAAAAACAAATCGAACGGTATAAGGCACGGGCTATAGCTGTGTTTCGGCAATAGTTGGTTTCTTAGAACATGCTTTCTCAACCAGTTGCAACATTTCTAGGTCTAGCCTATATCTACTTATATCTAAGCAAAACTGGGTCTAGCCCGTAGGTCTCAGTTCGTGAAAGTTAATAACTTGATATAGAGGTACCTGTTGGACAAGTAAGCTTAATGTTAGGGTTGCCAACCCTAACAATCCAACGTATAAAAAAATATTCCTGGACTCATACTTTATGGCCACGACCTTGGGAATCGTCCATTAATCTCGTGATGTTTTTTAGCAACTTTTTGACCCCCCTCCCCCCTTGGTGATGTGTGGTGAGGTTTTAGACTAACCCCCCATACCGAATTTTTTTTGGTAGACAGTATATTGAAATTTTCGAAGACAAAATGATAAAATTTTGGAAAATTATGATCAATAAAAAGTCACGTGCTACTTATTGTTTGCTTTAGAAATCTCCTAATGGACGACCCCTTGTTAATTAGGTATACCAAGTAACTGTTTCTGAAGTTTATAGCATATTAGATAGTGATAATCAACAGCTGTTACCGAAAACATTTTGTATATCCTTCCTCATATCTTTCTAATTTTAAAATAATATAAATTACGAGTCTGATGAATGACTATAGAACTCGGCATAGTACTGCGAGGAAGGACACAGGACACTTAACATTTACGTACTGGATAATAAATTGTGGGACACACATGGTTAGGTTGGGTTAGGTTAGGTATATTTTAGTCCTGGCAGGCGGTCGTCTTCTTCTGTGACGAAGTCATGTCGCAGAAGGAGGCGGCGGAGCGGGAGCGGGAAGACCATGTCGACGCGCTTCCTATCCGCCGCAGGCGACTAGGGCGAGGTAGGCGGGCCTACGCCGCCTACTACCAACCGCCCTGAGGGGACCTGTGGGTGACGCGATCGGGGGATCCGTCACCCGCGTAAAGAGGTCCCGTGCTGGAAGGCGCCCCTGGTGTTCCGGGGCGCCTTAAGCGGAGATAGGGGGGGGTTCGCTCGACCCCCCCTCGAGGAGGCCCTGCAAGGTGTTGCGGGCGGCCGTGACCCAGCTGCGGATGCACAACCGCGGTGCCATAGCTGGGTCCGAAGCGGCGAGGAGGAACACACCAGGGTTTTTAGTGGGTATGGCAGCACTAGGCTGCAGAGCCCCACATAACCCCCGGCCCCCCCATGCATTTTCCCTGGTCACCAAAAAAAAAAAAAGGTATATTTTAGTCCCAAGCATGGCATATATAAGTTACTCTATGAAGCATGGGTGCCGAACAATTGTTATACCTAAGTTAACTTATATCTAGTGATATACAACGCGTAAGATAGATAGATAGATAAATCATTTTATTGCAACACAATACATAAAACATAATTACAACACAACGTAACAGAATAGGTAAGCGCAATTTCTCACACCCCAATTTATCTTCTACTATATAAAAATAAGTCGGGTTTTCCTTCCTGACGATTTAACTCGAGAACGGCCGGACCGATTTTGATGAAACTTTTTGTGTGGGTTCGAGTGGGTCCAGGGATGGTTTGATGGCAAAGAAAATTCAGCATTGCACCCGTGCGAAGCCGGGGCGGGTCGCTAGTATTAATATAAAAAAAATATGATACTTTAGCAGTGTCTAATCAATTTTCTTAAAGAAAGAGCAACAATAATACGATTTCCATAGGTAGCACTAAATTCAGATTTGCAAATTATTTTTTCAGAAAAAATTTACGCATATAAAAATTTGCTGTAATCAATTAAGTATAAGATACTAGTTAGGCAGATACTGAACCAACTAATTTCAGGAATTGCACTTATTCTGTTACATATTGTATGTAGGTATATTCATGCACATTGAAGAAAACTCCAGACGGAAATCGCACACCCGCGACCTCTGACTCTGGCAGGGTCACTCCCAAGTGAGTTTAACATACCCGTCATTTATTTTCATATAACATCTATTCTATGTAGGGAATGCAAATCTCGCGAGATTGGGGGTCAAGCGAGATCTCGCGAGTTTATGAATAACAATACTGCGAGATCTCGCGAGATTGGCAGTTTTGTGTTTTTTTTTGCAAATAATCACAATATTTGAATAAATTAGGAAACAAAGAATTCTAAAGAGTAAAAAAACCGACTTCAATCTTCAACTTATATGGTTTTCTCATGGATGCCATTGTCAGAACTGGACGAAATTAAAATGGGACCTATCTGTAAGCAACCGCTTTCAAATAAAAAAAAATCATCCAAATCGGTTCACCCAGTCGAAAGTTCTGAGGTAACAAACATAAAACAAAAAAAACATACAGTCGAATTGATAACCTCCTCCTCTTTTTGAAGTCGGTTAAGAAAATAATATAAATTATAAGTAGTATAAGATAAACATTTATTTTCACTAATTTTTTTAAGATACTTTTATGCATCAAACATTGTTTGACGTATATCTGTCTATAATTTTCAATAAACTTGTAAGTAGTAAACTTTGACTCTACGCATTTATCAAATAACAAATGAAACAAAAAACCAGTCTTCTTTTCTAGTTCTTTTGTAACAAACTAAACAAAAAGAAGTAAAAAAAACTTATTATCTGAGTTGAGTTGACTATTAACTGATGATTATTATTAATTAAATAAAAGTATATCTACTCATTAGATCCATTAGATATTACAGATTTATTAACAAAATATACCAATTAGTCAGACTATTAGAAACTACAGATGAATTAACAAAATATACCAATCCAATGAAGACGTTTTTATGCTCGAGTGCAATCTCGTTAAACTCGCGAGATCTCGCCCTTTTTTCGTCCGAGATCAATCTCGCTAAAAAAGGCCGAGATCTCGCGAGAACGAGATTGCATTTCCTAATTCTATGGGTAACAATTCCAAGTTTCCCATTTTACCTTTCCCATATTTCCACGCTAATAATAACTCTCTCTTTTACGTTCCGTTATCATTAAATTTGGCAGAGAAAAGAATTACCTACTTAGGTACATGACATCTTGAGAGTTATGTAGGCTGGTTTTAATCTCGGAAAACGGACGAAGTTGAAGGTAGCTAGGTAGGTATTATAGAAAAGCGAAAGTACCTAAGAGCTGTCTTTTACCCTTTCAAGGCTAAACCGCAGGACGAATCGGTCGAAATGAAATTTGGCAGGGAGATAGCTTGCTTCTCCCTGCCAAATTTCATTTCGACCGTGTGCTTGACGACGAACAAGGAAGGTGGAGGAAGCCGCGAGCAAAAGCTGATCTATTATATTTAAGAAAGCTGGTATGGTTATCAGTATTGGGTTCGAAGACCGTTGTAGATTGCAGTGGCGGACTAAGCCTGTCGGAGGCCCGGGGCGGAAAAACAGAATGAGGCGCCCCGGTCTTAGAACTTTTGGATTTGGAGGCCCCCCAGACCCAGGGCAAGCGTCGGGTCCTGAGGGGCCTCCAAATTTAGCGTAGCTATAATCGTGTTTGTATCTATGAATCCTCCTACCAAAACCGAACTGCCTCTTATCCTTGTTTAGGATTTGATCAAGAGAACTTTTTGCTAAATTTGGAAGCCCTCAGGCCTGGGGTGGGCCTCTAGTCCTGAGGGGCCTCCAAATTTAGTGTTGCTTTAATCGTATTTATATCTATGGTGCCTCCAACCAACATATAAATGCTTTTTATTCTTGTTTAGAATTTGATTAAGAGAACTTTTAGCTAAATTTGGAGGCCCCCAGGACCACAGGCCCGGGGCGGACCTCCCCTTCCGCCGCTACCTTAGTCCGCTAGTGGTTAATTGTCCTAGAATTCTGTAATTATTTTATTATGTAAATTATGTAACAGCAGTATAGCTATTACATGATTGGAAGATTTATAGTTAATCTAAGAGTAGCGAATCCAGTTTTTGCGAGTTCGAATAACACTTTCTTGTTACTAAGTTTCGAATAAGCTCTGCTGATTTAGACCAGTGTAGTCATAAACTACCTAGGTATATCTTTTGGGGACATAAAACAGATTATAACATACTTATGAGCTAATACAGAGGCAGATATAGTTCATATAGTTTTGATCTAAGTTAGATTTGATCTAAGATTCAAGAATACCAATATAAGAAAAAGTTGGATATTTTAATCGTAATAAGTTGAAATTTTAATAAGTTTTTTTCTTTTTCATTGAAAGATCTAGATGTACTTTGTGAAAGCATGTAAGACGACATGGTCCTATGCCTCACACCAGCTTTTGGTTTGTCGACCCAGTCAGCTAACTAGAAACAGTTTCCATTTCGAATTGATAACAATTTGTTGGAGAGAGCATGGCGGCCAATGGCGGCGCGTGCCGGTCGGTTTGAGCTTAACCACTGTACGCGATGCAGTCGTCGATAGTATTTATTTTGTTATTCAAATTATCTGGTAGTGTAATCGTAGTCACGTACGATACAAATACACCGCGTCCCACCACTCTATCACAGTAAATATTATTTACTGTTTTCATAGGCATACTTGCCCGTAGCAAGCAACGCGTTGCCCACCAAGAGATATTGTTTTTTGGATACAAGTTCTTTATCACATGACACTCCAGACAATTAGCGAATGAGCTAGGGCCTAGCAATATTACCTACACTTTTTTCCGCCAAGCTGCTAGGCGGAAAAAACTGTATAAGACCTAATATTGCAACCGTCACGAAAGTGGCGTTACGTACTATTAGGATATTAATTATAGGTAGGTAGGTACATGTGTGTTAACAAGAAAGAAGAAAATAAATTTTATAATTTTTCATACCTAAGTAGATGTTTCGTCTAATCTATGTACTTTCAAAACCAGTTCCAGGTCGCTCAGCGAGCTATGGAGAGCTATGCTCGGAGTTTCTCTGAAGGATACGGTTCGTAACGAATACATCCGACAGAACCAAAGTTATCGACATAGCTCAAAGAATTAGCAAGCTGGCAGTGGGCCGGCCATATCTCGCGAAGAACCGACAGCGGTTATGGTAAACGTGTTCTGGAGTGGAGACCGGGACTCGGGACGTAGCTTACGACGCCCTTCGGTCAGATGGGATGACGATCTGCGAAAGGCTGCAGGCAGATGCTAGATGCGACAAGCTGCGAAGACAGGGCGCTATGGCGCTCGTTAGGGGAGGCCTATGTCCAGCAGTTGACAAATGTAGGCTGATGATGATGATGACTTTTAAACGTTATAATGTACCAGTCATTTACGAACTACGTAATATGTATCAAAAGAAGCTTCGTTCCAACCGGGTGTTTGAAACTTTGGAAAACTTATTTTTGCATGTGCCTAAAATAGTTAGGTACCTAAATTCCAAGTAACGTTGATTGATCAACTAGTCTGACTGGAAACTAAGGATTTTTAAATAACAAATCAATTATTAAAGAAAACGTAACTGAATGTAATAGTTGACAGACAATTCGTGTAACAATAGATAAGATTTGGACTGTGACCAATAAAAACCAGCTATGTTTCTTATAGATTTATTTACTGCTTTGGATAATACAAATAAACATCAATACAAAGCTTAATGTACCTAATTATTCGAGATACTTTACTGCAAAAAGACAATTAGATTCAGACCGAACACACACTTTGTTGCTATCTCTGTTATAAAATAGCACTGGTCTGTGAAAATAGGTAGATATAAACAAAGACAGTGATATGTCCGTATGACGTACTTATACGATTTTAGAATAGAAACATAAAGTAGGTAAATCTTAGGCCGTTACTATGTAATACAAATTAAGTATATAACTTACTAAACAATAATAATAAAATTACTGCATCTATATAGTGTAGCTTATTTGCTTTATTCATTATAGCAACAGAACACAGACAACAATAGAACAGGCTTAATCGAAGCTAGACGAATAAATTGACTACGAAGTCACTAACAATATAAGCTCTCAAATTAAACAACCACACTATCCAAGATTTTCCTTCACGTATTTTATAATAACGTTATTCAACTAATTTCGTACTAGCATTTACCCGCGAGTTCGACCATAAAATAAAAAAGTAGCCTTAGTAGCATAGGCCCGTTCCTTCACATATCTCTATGCAAAAAATCACGTCCATCCGTTGCTCCGTTGCTGAGTAAAAAAAAAAGACAAACCAATAAACACTTTTATAGTTAAATTTTGTATTAGAATTGCACTTCTACCGCTTAACTGAGACAGTTAAGGTAGACTTCCGTGGGTCGCGAGCGATCGCAGTTGCGCACGATCGATCGCGTGCGACTGACGCGCGCGGCTGATGCGACAATAGTCAACGTATGAAAATGTATGGCGCCATTTCCGAAGTCTGCGACAGACGACGCGTACGGCCGACTTCTGTCATGTTCATACTTTGACTTGTCGTATCAGCCGCGCGTGTCAGTCGTATGCGATCGATCTCGAAGTCTACCTTTAATGGAGATGCGCGGGGAAGAGATAACGGATGACGTCACAACACTGACAATTTTGACTAAATAATTTAATTTAACAATATTAATCAACTCGTCGGCAGCGCGACGAAGAACGAAGACGAGGTATTGTAATGTACTACTGAGTCGCTTCAGTGGCTTAGACACGTGTGTTGAAATGAAAACCATACTCATAGTGAAAAACACGTTTACAGATGCAATAAAAATATTAACAATTTAACTTAAATCCGTCGAAACTAAACCAATATAAATTTATTTGTACTTGTCGGCATAGCACCATGTTTACTGGGCGTTATTTATTATCTTTTGGTAATTTTTGTACAACTTAACACTGGGTAAGCAAAAGAAATATGAAAGTTATCCTAATTAAGTACTAAATGGGTACAAACTAAGTAGATGTAGGAATCTAAGTAGGTTGGTATGCAACTGGTCAAATCTCTTTGTCTACTATGACTTTAATCAAAGTTTCATGTAACAAAATTCCTCTTCTCATGTAAGGGACCGTAGGTTTTGCATGAGAATAAATCATCTTTAAACCCAGATCGGATGCATTCATCAAATGTTCTAGCGACTCTTATATTGATATATTAGATCTTAGACAAGCAATTTGACCAGTGGCATAAGTACCTATATATAATAAATTAAGATAGTTACCACGATTTTTAACTACAGATGGCAATACTGGAGAGTAGTTTATATGCAAAGTGTCGAGTGACATACCATACATATTTTTTCATAACCTTGGATCTATAATAACTGTAATACTTAAAACTTATATTCCTTTAGTTCCAGGGTCATTTTAAGAACTCATTTACTTAACATACTGTATCTCTCAGATAAAACATACAGTATCTACGTACATATAATATATCGTTTCGAAATTTCTATCCATAGCACCGTTCCCTAAAATGCACCACAATATCAATCTTTTAAAAATATTATATTGTTTTCGTTATAATATTCAAATACTACCTTGCTTACAGCCCAAAAGTTTTCTGATTGATAAAAAATCTCCCAATCAACAGTAGGTTTACTTGGGAGATTATAGCTCACTTTTCAAATTAGGGAAGACCCATAGCCCAGTGGGGAGGGCCTACTACGATACGATAAATATTATTATAAAAAATATTCGACTGTCTTAATTGACACAGATTTACGAAACTATTTATGAAACTAGGTGCTGGATAAGAGAAAAGTCTATGCCTATTTATTTATTGAGCATTTATGTAAACAACAGCAAAGTGTACAATATCGACTGTGATTAACAATCCACAATTAAAAGATTTGAAGATTACGGAAATCTACGAGATAATATAGGTCGAGTACGGCCGTTTTAACTTGGAAGCTCTGAAGTTGAGCAAATGGCTGCGCAATAAAAAATTATAGCAACCATTTGGCGGTGTGAGGCGGTTTGCGCAGGCGGAGCCTATGTTCAGAGCAGCCAAGTTAAAACGGCCATAATTTAGGTTGCGGTTGCATACACTACAGAGGTACATATATCATAAGCTGATTATGATACAATGTCCCTACTACATAGGTATATAATAGATATATAGATAAAAATATTTGTAATCTTCAGAAATAAAATATAGTTAATAATAATAAAAGCACGTTCCTTATGTAACTACAAGCGGCAATGTTAAAGCCTATATACAACTAAATCATAGACAATCACAGACTAAATTTAGTTATATCAATGTTTACCACTTTTTAAAATTATATTTTACATAAATATATGCCTACTACAGTAAACTTTTTCACGAAAAATACTTTAAAGAAATCGACTAGACTCGCATAGCGCTATTTCTTCCAGAAAAAGAATCGGATACATAAAAGAGGTGTAAAAGAGCGTATACAGAGTAATACACAAATCAAAAAGTATTTGTCGATTTACAATTATACAAACAGAAAAATACGTATTTTATAAATATGTTATGAAATTTATACTTATGTAAAATATATAGGAGAGTATCTGACATGGCTTAATGACTTCCAACACAACGAAAACTTCTCTTCTAAATTCATAAACATGGCTTCTAAATTCTGACTCCTGACTCCTGAGGAAGTGTGAGAGCTCGCGTGGGAGATTCTCACACTGCCTTAAGAAAGGTCAAGCTCAGCAGTGGGCACTTACGGGTTGACGATGAATATAAAGACGATAAAAATTGATATAACTATTAAAATACTAAAAGGTAAAACCAACCTTCATTGTTTTAGTTAGAAAATGGGTTCGATTCTTCTTTACAGCGACTAAACTAATTTTAGTTTACTCCTGTCATTTTCTTTTTCCTAGAAAAGAATTGAGACGAAAGATATTTAGTCCTGTTAAATTAAAGTTAATCCTGTGAAGGAAGGCATTTCATAACGTGTTTAGTGCATATGTAGAGAAATCACGACTAAAATACAGCCTCTGCCAAGGCTAAATCGGTAGGTTATCTTCTATCTCTTTTATTTTTTTGAGGTAAGATAAAGACAGGACTAAACTAAAATAAGTTTAGTCGCTGTAAAGCAGAATCGAACCCAATAAGCAAATAAACAAAATTTAAAACACTTCTACAAACAGTCCAATATTTGCAATTGGAGAGTAAGTTTTAAGAAAAGTTAAGCTTATCTACATCTATCCACACTATGATAATATAATAAACAGATTTGTGTTTTTGTATGTTTGTAACGCATTAACTCAAAAACTACTAGACCGATTTTAAAAATTATTTTACCAATTGAAAGCTACAATATCTCTGAGTAACATAGGCTATATTTTTATTATCGTATTTCCACGGGGATGGGAAGAACGCGGGTTATAAATAAGACAAATTCGACTTTAGTCCATTTAAAAAAAGGCAGTCTATGGAAAATAGTGGATTAGTGAAGACCAAGACAAGATATCACGAGAAAAAAAGTTAAACAATAGATAGACGATTCGTAGACGCTTAAAGTTAAATTACAAAAACATTAGTGACAATAACAACCATATTTTCATCGCACCTTTTGCCTTAATTACTCTATGGTTGAGCCATAGAGAAAAAAAGGAACGATCGATTTCTTTACATATTTCTGCTCCTAAAAACTATTTTAAAGCTATGTATAAAGATGCCAATATTCATTTTACCAATACACTGTGAAAATGTATATATTTACATAATTTTGGTGTAGGTACACTGTATATTGCAATAAATTTTTTTTTGTTGACCCTGTAGACAATGTGTATTGGTACTTTTTACATATACACTATAGTTCAAGAGGATATAGAAATGTTTGGAGTTATGAAATAGGAAAAATTACCAAGATATTTTTTTTTATTATTTTAAGATCAGCTAAAATTGTGCGATGAAAATCTAAATACACTTTAGGTGTATAGAGATAATCTTTTTAATGGATTAGTGTGATTCCGAAATTTAATTTTAATAATCAACTATCCTATTACGTAACGTCTTTCTTTGCTACTATAGGTCTACCGCTTAACAGAGACGGTTCCCGACTAATGTACGCAGGGGCGGAGGCCATAATAATAATAGTGGGACACAAGTCACACACTGTTATTTAGTCCCAAACTAAGCATGGCCTGTACTATGGGTACTAAACAACTGATAAACATACTTAAATAAATATTAAGGACCAGACACGAAGCCAACAGACTTGTTCATACACACAAATGTTGGCTTCGAGCGGGGATCGAACCCGCGAACTCCGATTTGGAATGTAGGGTCACTACGTACAGCCAATAGGCCCGTCAAAACCGCGATCCGGTAAAATAAATATTTCTTTCTTTCTTTAATGGATGCCGTATAATGCACAGCAGCTCTACAACCGTCTCGGTTAAGCGTTAGACATGTAAAGGTGTCTGGGTAGACCGTATCATACTATGGCCGTAATAGGAACGTGTCAAGCAAAAAAAAACACCACCGTGTCACCGACTAGTACCGTCGCGTGCCATGCACGGAGCGTCAATAATTGTCGGCGAGAATATTTTGTCCGCTCCAGTGGCAATAGTAGAGCGTGTTTCTTTCCGATTCTGATACGTTCCTAGCACGGTCGTATTATGATGCGGTGTAGTGGGTAGACACCTTAACTCTTAATTCCTAAATCTATGGTACGGTCCAGCAACGCCATCTACTTGCTATAAGCCCCAAACATTTCCGCACCAATAGACAAAATAGAGGCACCTTTACCTTTCACTTAGTGGGAGTCGTGCGCTCTGCCTAGAGCCTCCAAGTTCCCGTGATGAGAGTCTATCCTATTCATATTAGCCTTGAGTTCATCTCTAGGGGACTTATGGGGCGTTAAAGTGTCATTGGACCCTTGAGCTTCCCTCTCTTTGTGGAGAAAGTCTTCATGAGAGCCGTTTACGTGCGCGTTTTGCGCGGGATTCGAGTAGGCAATGTCGAAGTTTGATACGGATTTCGGATTGATTGTCGACTCTAGGCCAGAGCCGAGAGATTTCGATGACGTCATCCGGTCGTTTTCTGTAAAGAAAAAAAGAGGCTAATCACTACATAGTATAAAACAAAGTCGCTTTCTCTGTCCCTATATCCCTATGTATGCTTAAATCTTTAAAACTACGCAACGGATTTTGATGCGTTTTTTTTTTCATAGATAGAGTGATTCAAGAGGAAGGTTTTAGTGTTAGCATTGCACCCGTGCGAAGCCGGGGCGGGTCGCTAGTTTGGTACATTTTAAAGATTTTTTTGTGTGTTTCAGTGGGTTTTGGATGGTTAGATTCACAATGTAGCCCTGCTACCTGTTGCAGAACATCTTCCCGGGCTACTAGTATGTAATACATATAGTTTCGTTTTATTCCATTTCCGCAGCGACCGTTGGTCCCTCTAGGGTTGTCACGTACCTTTGTTGGTAGCGTCTGCAGCGGGGGCGCTATTCGACTGGTCGTCCTTGTGGTCTTTGGGCACCGAGGAGCACCGCGCGCCGCCAGGGCTGAGCATCCCGAGAACCCTGATACATACAAATTCAACATAGAGAGATCTTTAGGAATAGTTTAGGAGCAGTAATTGCCCGGACGGTTAAAGAGCCGGCCGAAAATCAGTGAGGCTCGGGTTCAAATCCTGGCATGTACCAATGAGTTTTTCAAAACTTACGTACATATTTATCACTAGCTCGACGGTGAAGGAAAACATCGTGAGGAAACCCACAGGTCCCAGAATTAATTCTGAGACATGTTGTAAACAGACCCGGTCCGGCGATGGGCTCACCACCTATCACGCTTAGGGGTCCAATGTATCTCGTGAAATGTGGGTATATCCAGTAATGGAATACCTCTGCCTACCCCCTCGGGGATGAAAGGCGTGAGATTATATTATATTATATTTAGGAATAGTTTTATTAATCTAATGTGAAAAAGTTTCAGTATAAAAAATATTAACATGTACAAAAAAAGGAGCGGCGTCTGCCAACAAACTACTTTGCAGTTTGGCGGAGGAAATAATGTATCTTGCAAAAAATAATTTCTGTGAATAAATATTTACACCGTAGCGTCTAAACTACTCAACCAATTTTGATGAATGGGATGTCAATCGATTCGTTATTATTTAGTGAACGAAAGCACTGCTTTATGAACGGATTAAACAATAGAATTACATTACCTCATGGCACAATGTCCCTATGTAACAGCATGAAAAAAAAATTTATAACTGTAATTAACAGTCGAATACCACACGTTGTACAATCAAGACCACGTGGAGATCGACACATTGGGCTATATAACGTTCTTATTACAATTGCCTTAGAGGTCAGACTCGCACTACAAGTGTAAAGCTTCATGTGCTCTTGACTGTACCATTAGTGTAGACTCATGTCAATAGTGTCAAATATTATTCTCCAATAGGGTATTTTACTGTATCGAAATCAAATTGTGAGTAACCATTAATTAAAAAGCTTAAATAACAAAACACCTCTAAAAATGTATTTCGATTCGATTTTCATTTCACAGTTTAATCAAATTTTTAAATAATAAAAATGTCAGTACTCAGTACAATTTCGTTTTGACAGATCATAAAAAGTAACTTATTTTGCAGTAAAATACCTTTTATTTTATAACAATACCAAACCCGAATTAAAAAGACAGCATAGTCTTAATATGCGTGTCGTCCCCGTATGCGTTTGCCGTCATACGTAGTAATTGGGAATCTGACTGCCTAGTCAAAAGAGTTACCTTTTATGATCTGTCAAAACGAAAAGTTACTAACGAAAATGTACTGCATACCGAGTTGTGACGTCATCATTATTAGTACTAAATTCATAACTTGTTTGATTGTTTTATTATTTTAAAATTTGTTATAATTGTAAAATGAAAATCGAAATACATTTTTAGATATGTTTTGGGGTAATCTTTTTATGGATAGCTCACAATTTAATTTTGATACAGTCATATATTACATACATTTTTTTAAATTTTTCTAAAAGTAATTGCTCGGTGGGATAATTACATGGAGTTTCCGAGGTCCCCGAAGGGCGTGGAGGGAGTGGGTGGGGCCCGCGGCGGGGAGGGCCGCGGGGAGCTCAGCGACGCCGCTGCCAGTCCCTCCGCGATTAGCGTCGCGCCCACGTCCAGCTCGCCTTCTGCAATGAAAATAAAGTTGATATTTGGCGCGAGTACTCGTATTGAATCCTGAGCGAACTTGGCTGCCGAGCGAAACACACGACTTTTCACCTCACTACAGAAAGGAAAATACTAGGTGCAAGAAAAAGAGCTTACATACGAAGAGATTGGTCCTATTGTAATCTCATTGCTATACATTAAATTAGTGTTTTTTTTTCATTCAATCGTCGTACTGGCCACTACGATTATTCTAAAAAGATGTTGGCGCACTGACATGAAATAAGTATATGTATTTATTTTCAGTGGGCTAGCAGAAAGGTTCGAATTTTAAAAACTCTTTCCACGCTAGGCGATAAAATGCAAAAAAAAAAACATATTATAAAAACTGTCATTACCTTCAGTGACATCATACAACTTGATTCCGGGTATTTCTTTCTCTTTCTCACCATCGCCGTTCGCACTCTTCTTGTACGTGCATGTCCTGGACACCAAAGCCTTCCACCTGGCAACCTTGATGGAAATACAGAGAGGAGAGAAATAAATATAGACCTTTTATAAACATCAACTTTCATATTCAAAATAGGGAAACTATGAGACTGTGGGGTACTGACCTTGGCTTATCGGAGATCGGAGCGGAAAGTATGCGACAGAAAGATAGGAATCGGAGAGAAAGTTACGTATCGGAGAGAGGTATATATCGGACAAAAGTGCGTATCGGAGAAAAGTGCTTATTCGAGAAAAGAGCGCAACGTAGTCAGCGAAATATATCGGATAAAAGTGCTTATTCGAGAAAAGAGCGCAACATAGTCAGCGAAATATATCGGATAAAAGTGTGTGTCAAAGTAAGCGACGTATGGAGAACGGTACGTTTCGGACAAAGATATCGGTATGAGAAAGCGGACGGTTTAGAAAGGAAAATAGAGATGCCACGAACAGTGATTTTGACAAAAAACCGAATATCCGGCCATGCCATTGGTCGAATATTCGGCGCCGACTTTCATATATAGTTGAATAAGTTTGCGGGTGACATGTTACGGCCTGTCACCTGTCTGATTGTAGTGGTTGCAGAGCGGTGGCAGCACGAGCGCGGACATACAGGGACGTATTTGTTTCATTTGCGAGTTAATCGTATCACGACCCTCATAATTTGTTTATTGTTACATCAGATTGTGTTTCTAGTGGTCTGTAGCACCAAGTTTTGATAAAAGTTATTCGTCCACAGCAAAATATCGCAGTTTAAATCGTTTCTTTGACAAATATTTGAAAGCTTTTCATGATTTGGTATTCGGTATAATAGTAGTGTTTAAAAACAGGTACCGAATAGGCCGAATCATCATCAGGCATGGATTGAATGTAGATGAGGCGCGAGAGGTGTGCCAAAAAGTTCGGGAAAAAGGGGTGAGCATATGCATGGCATATCTAAGGGAAAGTAATCGGATGGAAGTGTGTATACCTGCGTGAGCTCCTCGAATCGCTCGACCGCGGGCGCGGGCCAGTGCTCCCAGGCCTGTCCGGGGAGGGCCGCTTCCCCCGCACCGTCCGCCGGCTTCACGCCCGCCAGGAAACACTCCATCGCCTATTTATTTATTTACATATTTACAATTGGGTATGCTAAAAAAATTCAGTTAAAAACAGCACCAATTTTTTAAAATTTAATTAAGTACATTTGAAATGAGTGCTTGAGTCCTTAAAATTTTGTAACTAGATAACTGCATAACACGACATCTTTAAAAATATATTAATATACAAAATTTCAATACAAAAAAAGACTATTGTTTTTTTTATATTGAAATAGGTGTCTTACATTTCAGCAAATTAACAAAAATCTTATTTTTTTTATGATTTTCTTAAAGATAGATGTACACCTATTTCAATATAAAAATTATGAAACGAACATGCTTGTAACAAGATGACGCCATTACAATAAATTGTGTTTTTTTTAATATTCTAGCGCAATTGCATTTACACATATTTAGTACCCTTGAAAATCTTCAGTTTCAGCCATAGGTAAGACCTGTACGTTTCCCAGCCTAGTAATTGGTAGCTAATAATAGTAGCGAGCAAAGCGAGCATTTTACCTGGAAGCGCAAACGCAGTAGATCCGCGCGTAGCTCGCACAGCTCGTTCGTCGCCACGTATTCGCTGTCGCCGTAGTCCACGTAGAATACATCTGCCACCTTTGAAGGAGAGCCATGTTACATTAACAACCAAACGTCTGCCTATTACCATTATTAAAATCGAGCAAAAAAATTTAGTTTTTTGTATCATTTAATCTTAAAAAAAATAATCCTACTAATATTATAAACGCGAAAGTTTGTATGGATGGACGTATGGATTTCTGGGTGGATGTTTGTTCCTCTTTCATGCAAAAACTACCGAACGGACTTTGATGAAACTGTACAGTTATACAACATGTAACATAATAAGCGCAATTTTTGAAATTAGTTTGTTCAGTATTGACTACTTATTCGATTTCAGCTATTTTTAATATTTGTTAAATTTTTCCCAAAAATGAATTAGCGTAGCTGAATTTAGTGCTTTCTGTTGAAATCGTGCTATTATTAATCGGTATTTAAGAAAATTGGTTAGACACAACTAAAGTTCGAATGAATCATATTTTTTTTATATTAATATTCTAATTGGGATTTGGGGTGTATGAGGAATTGCGCTTTTTCTGTTACGTGTTGTATAGCTTACATCAGAATAACACATAGGCTATATTTTATCCCCGTATTCCCACGGGAACGGGAACTACGAACGTGAAACCGCGGGGCGCTGCTAGTAATATATATTTATACGTGATGGTTACAAAACTTGGTTCACAAGTTTTATGTTATTCATATACAAATTTAATCTTTGATTCTATTTTTATTATTTATTGTTATAGCGGAAATAGAAATACACATTCTCTAAAAACTACTACGGTTCATGAGCGGCGGCTACGGAACCTTAAAAAATTCCCCCCCTTTTTAATGATTACATTTCAAAGTGACGGTGAAATAAAGGGACACATTTTTCGTAATCTTTTCTCTCTACCGCCTCGGGGATAAAAGGCGTGGAATTATTTCCTTTTTTTTTATTTAATATATTTTTTTACTATTTTTTTTTTATATTGTAGAAATGCAATTTCGATTTTGCCTACCTGCTGCGTGGCGTCAAACTCGTTGGGGCGGATGTCACAGACGCGCGCGCGGTACCAGCGACCGTCGTGTCGGAACACGGCCGCCACCACCTGGCCCACGCTCACTTGCTTCAGCTGGAGACCAAAGGTCGTGCTTTTAATCAATGAGGTCACACTACGTACGTAGTGCACCGTCTACCCTAGTTCTAATTCAGTTCTCCCTCAGTTTCATCCATCCAGAGGTTGTCTGGAAGAGATCGCTAAAAGTGATAAGGCCGCACATTGTACTTTAGTTATTGTTGGTATCCATGTTGTGTTGTTTTTGGTGTACAATAAAGAGTTATTGTATTGTATTGTACGTACAGTACGGTCGTCTTAACTTGGCAGCTCTAAAGTTCCGCAAGATTTTTAGCGACTATTTGGCGGTACGAGGGAGTTTGTGCAAGCGGAGCCTATGTTCAGAGCAGCCAAGTTAAAACGGCCGTACTGTACAAGGTACCTCGCACTGTGACCCGTAATTAAAATTGGAGTAATTTTTACGATTTCGTACCAAAGTGGTAAAATTGGTAACTTGTGGTACCACTGTCTACCTGTCATGCGCGGTCTGTCTGATCCAACAAACGCTGTCTAAATTACAAATTAACTTCATAGAAAAATGCCATAGAAAAAAATCATTTCAGTTTATTTCCGAGTTTTCAGTGATGCACTTACTACAGAAAATCATATAATTTTTCGGCATGAGCCGAGCGTGCAAGCGAGAGCGCGAAACAAGAGACAGAGAGGCACGACCTTCATTAATGTTTTCTTTTCGCGTAAAATTATCGTCCGTAAACTGCGTCCGACTTACAAGTTTTTTTTTAATTATAGGTATAGATTACGAAATATTTTCAGTCCACTCACGGCATGGTTGGCCCTGTTCTCCCTGTTGCCGTAGTAGTCGGTCATGTGGGCCACCAACTCGTCGAGCTGGGCCACCTGCGGCCCTACCAGTTGCACCCAGAACCGTGATGGAGACGACACAGCGGACACATACACTTCGATCGACGCACCCGCCACTTCTGCATACAAAATCGCGCTGTTATTCTACTGACAGGGAAATAATCCTCCTAAAAACATTTACATTCGTTCGGCTTTTCATGCTTTTTTGCATGCTCGTTCGATGTAGTGTGTGACTTTGAATGCAATCACTACATGAGAGATAGTCAATGATATAATAGTGCAAAATACAAAATGTCTAAAATTGAATTATTATTATTTATTGTTGCAACCCGCTTTCATATAATACATTTTAGTTATCTTTGTACTTCAGGCTGCAGTTATAGACATCACATCAGTTAATATGTAAAAAAAAAAGAACAACTTTTTGTCATTTTGCGCTTTCAAAACCAGTATAACCATAACCGTCGACCCTGTATTTTGTGTAGGAAAACATATACCCAAAATCAACAAAAAGTTAAACAAAAACGCATCACAAAAATCAAATAACAACACTACAAAAATATACAACAACAAAAAACACAAAAAATCCTCAGTATTTTCACAAAACTCTGTTTATATTATACGAAATAGCATAGCATCTGTTATAAAAATTGCCTTAATATTACTATTCGATGATTTGTACTTATAACTCTTGCATATAAATAAGGACCAATGCACGCCTACATAACGTGACAAGTGATTGAAAAATTATGCAACTGACTTTCCACTTTGTTAATAACTACACCATAAATTCATTGATTTTTATTTTATTCTTGCAACAGAATACTGTCTTACAGCCAGAGCACATCAATCTTTGCACTTGTAGTGCAATTCTGACCTCTAAGTGGATTGTAACAAGAACTTTACAAAGTCCAATCTGTCAAGCTCCACGTGCTCTTGACTGTATAAGGAAATAACAAATAGAGCGTGCTAAAGATCAAGAATAATAAATAATTTTAAATTGTGGGACACAATTCACACATGGTTATCTAGTTCCAAACTAGGCAGAGCCTGTACTATTGGTACTGATAGGCGAGTAGTGTCGTGAAATGGTCATCTTTGAAGGCATAAGGCTTATAAACGAGCGACCACAAAATTCCAGAAAAAATATATCTTAAGCATTGATATATAATCTTCATTTTCATAGTTTGAAAATGTTGTAGAACATTATTTACTAGATGAAAAAAAATATTGCAACAAGGCTGTTTTGAATTTTAAATTCGCTTCTTCTTCTAAACTAAAAGAGATATTTTCATAGCTCTTGCGGGAAAACATTGGTAATTCATCTATCTAAAATTTTATAGTTCAGTTTTTTAAAAGACCAATTAGTTTTTCCGCAAATTACGAAATAGCAGTTTCACCGCAAATCGTCTCTAGCGGGTCCGTGCGGGGGCGACGGGAGCCAGTCCAGCGCAGACATTCAAGGAGAGAGGCCGCGCGCCGCGTTGCCACTGCGCGCTCGAATTTTTACGCATTTTATGTGTAGTACAGTTTGCAAAGAGGGATGTATTTTAAACTTATAACACAAAATAAATATGAAAAATTGTTACTGGTTTATAAAAAAATTAAATATGTCGAATTTCGTAATATTGGTGTAAATATACATACATTTAAAATAATGTTTCGATTAATAATTTTTTACTCAAAATTTTTTTAAATCTCACCTCCTACCTCTTCCAAAAGCTTAGAATATGAACACAATAACTTGCATTTACTTATAAAAATAAACACGTAAGGCTTTCGCAAAGAATAATTATACATAAACATAATACAACTAAAGCGTTGAACTATGCATTTCTATATATACATACATATAATAAAATTGTAACTGATGTCTGTACATATATAAGATATTTAAGAAAAACGTATGTGTTTAGGGGTCTTCATAACGGCAATAGAAGCCGAAACTATTATTTTTAGAATTCATCATAACAAGTAATAACAAACATCATCATCCTTATAAGGCAGTCGGGTAAGGGATACAAAACATAAAGATTGATTCAAGGAAACAATAGGGGTGTTTTATTTGTTGTTGGAAACCTCAATTTATTGAAGTGGAACTGAAGATAATGGATTTTCAACCGACTTCAAAAAAGGAGGAGGTTCTCAATTCGGCTGCATGTTTTTTTATGTTTGTTTCCTCCGAACTTTAGACTGGGTGTACCGAATTTGGTGATTCTTTTTTTATTTGAAAGCTGGTGCTGGCCGTGTAGTCCAGTTCTGACAATGGCGTATAGAGATATTAAGAAAACCATACAATTTAAAAACTGTTTTTTACTCTTTAGAGTTCTATTTTATTAATGCAAAACATTACATAAGAGCAGTGATAGAGCCGGCCGAAAATCAGTGAGGCTCGGGTTCGAATCCTGGCATGTACCAATGAGTTTTTCAAAACTTACGTACATATTTATCACTAGCTCGACGGTGAAGGAAAACATCGTGAGGAAACCCGCAGGTCTCAGAATTAATTCTGAGACATGTGTAAACAGACCCGGTCCGGCGATGGGCTCACCACCTATCACGTTTAGGGGTCCAATGTAGCTCGTTAAATGTGGGTATATCCAGTAATGGAATACCTCTGCTTACCCCCTCGGGGATGAAAGGCGTGAGATTATTTATTTTTTATTTATTTTTATTTTTACCAACCAACCATAGTAATGTAAGCAACGGATCCGATCCGGTCCGATGTGACCTGATCCGATCCGGTCCGATGTGACCTGATCCGATCCGGTCCGATGTGACCTAATCCGATCCAGTCCGATGTAGGGCATGGAATACCGGAATGATTTTCAAACCGGTATTGATACCGGTATTGAAATTTCAATTACCGGTATACCGAAATTTCGGTATTTTTTCGGTATTTTTTAAAATACTACTGGTTACTGTTTAGATGATCACAAGAACTACGCTATATGTCAGAAACACAAACTATTTATCAACTTCCTAGAAACCACAAAATGAGTTATTAAAGTAGAGGTAATACCTAAAGAATACCAAAGAAAATACGTTATTTGATCCAAAAAATATTTACATAATATATTGTTTATTGACACAAATATCACAATCAAATAGGTATTAAAATCACAGTATTAACTCAGGGTGGATGAAATGGCGACTGAATGCCTCTCAAACTAAAGGAAAAAGTATGAAAGGCCATGATAAGATCTGTCATCATGTATGGTTCGGAATATTGGGCCCTTAACAAGGAGGATGGAAGGAGACTGCATGCAGCGGAGATTAGAAAGTTGAGATGGATGTGTGGATTAACCAGAATGGATAAAATTAGGAATGAATACGTAAGAGGAAGTCTGAAAGTAGCAACAGGTGATGGAGAAGTTGAGAGGTATTCGTCTGTCTTGGTATGGACATATAATGAGGAGGGATGAGAGTAATATTGTAAGGTGAGTGCTTGATATGAATGTGGAAGGCTATAGAAATAGGGGTAGACAAAAAAAAAGTATGGGTGGATTGTGTAAACAATATATGTTATGTGCAAGATGGAATTGAATGTAGATATGAAGTATGATAGATCTAAATGGAAGGAAAAAACATACTGCGCTGACCCCAAATAATGGGAAAAGGGCAAGTAAATGGTGAAATAAGTATTAAAATCAGTTTTACTCTCTAATGATAAGAAAACTTGTAGTAAACATTTTGAAAATCTCTCTTAATCATAGCCGATATTATGAATACGAACGTATTATTAAAACCAAATAAAATTAAAAAGAAGGTATCGTCGAAAGTAATTATTTTAAAATATACCAAAATGTAGGCGCAGGCGCAGATTAACTCAACGCCATCAATCAGGCAGATCGCGTTTGTTGAAACATCGAACGAAGGAAACACAACGCGCTCAAACTTGATGATCTCATTTTGTTATATTGCAGCTGAAAAGGCTAGTTCTGATTTAACGCTTGTGGTATGGGTAAAACATTAGATTAACAACTAAAAGCAATATCATAAAATACCAGCTAGAGCAGAAGTGTATAGATAGTATAATATGTGCATGCAGTGTTTTGCGCAGTTGGTTTTTGTAGTGATTTTTTTCTATAATCGTGGTTATTCGTGTCATGAAAACTCATCTGCAGTATGAACAACACTATGAACCATAGAAATCAAGCGTTCTGCATGGTCTTTAAAAACCCTTGCAAAAAAAGAGCACTATTTCGAAATACCGAAATAACGGTATTTCATTCTCAAATACCGGTATCAAAATACCGAAAAAATTTACCGGTATACCGGTATTTCGATATACCGGTATACCGGTATCCATGCCCTAGTCCGATGTGACCTGATCCGATCCGGTCCGATGTGACCTGATCCGATCCGGTCCGATGTGACCTGATCCGATCCGGTCCGATGTGACCTGATCCGATCCGGTCCGATGTGACCTGATCCGATTCAGTCTGATGTGGTCTGATCCGATCCGGTCCGATTTTATGAGATCTGGTCCGATCCCATCCAATATGATGCAATCAGGTCCGGTACTATCCGGTTTGGGCCTATCGGGTCCGATCTGATCCCATCCGACCTGGTCTGGTCTGATCAGATCGGTCCGGACCCATCCAGTTCAGATCAGATCGAACCCGAACGGATCTAACCAGACCGGATCGGACCACATCGGACTGTACCCAACCGGATCGGATCGGATGGAAAACACCCAATTCGCAAATCACTATAGATGTTCCTATAATATTTGAAGAGTTTCCTTGATTTCTCCCGACTCCCACAGTGGGAACAACACCTGGAAAGTATAGGATTTCAAACAAAAAAAGAATTTTCGGAACCTGTCCTGTCGACTTCGAGTAATCGGGGAAAAAACCGACAAACTGAGAACCTCGCGCTTTTTTTGAAGTCGGCTAATAACATTATTAGACACAATATAAAATGAGGAAAAGATGTACACAGACAATGTTTATTACCATGATCCATGATAGCTTTCACGAATCTCCTTCATTAAATCGTTTTTTTTATTTAACCAACTTAAAAAAAAGAGAAAGTTATCAGTGTCGAAATCATTTATTTCTTTTTTTGTGTGTTCCCAGATTACTCGAAGACTGCTTGCTGCGATTCGGGAAATTGTTTTTTTGTTTGAAATCGTATACTTTCCAGGTAGAACCTTACTCATCAAGTCAGGATCCGATGATGGGATCCTCGAGAAATCGAGGGAACTCTTCCAATATTATAACGCACCCCCAGAACGAAAGTGACCTAAGTCAAAAAATGCAATTTGTGGGAAATGAGCAAGAAAGTTTTTAAAAGCGTGTAAATTTGGTGTATTCCCGTTGTCCCCATTGGCCGTATCCCCATGATGGGGACAACGGGAAGTCAAAAAAAATCTTCCCGTTGTCCCCATTATAGGGATACGGCAGTGGGGACAACGGGAATACATAAATTTCACGTGTCGATATCCCCATTAAGTCTGTATTGGTTTTTAAACCTCAGTTTTTAAAGCAGCAAGAAGAAAAACAACCCTATATCAATATTTTTTTACCAGCCTGGGCCTGTTGTGACATTCTTGATAAAAAAACGGAATTATTAATTAGAAGTAGCTAAATAGGAAAATCTATAGTTGATTTATTGGAATATTCTAGTAGGATATATTCTCCGCTGTCATATTTGTAGTTCTTAGAGTAGCTCGTGCCGTGCTAGAAAAATTATATCTTGAAAAATAGTAATAGGTATTAGAAATCTGGTAGATAGAATCTAAAAATGAGCACTCTATCTTTAATTATGGGTACATATTTGAATGTTTTAAATTAAAAACCTAACGTAAAATAACCTACGTTTAAAATTCCTTAAATCTAAATACCTAATGGTTGTTTGACTTAGAGTGAAAATACCAATAGCTTAAAATGTCAAATGGATATATTAATGAAGTTCACAAGGATAAAACTTAAAATACCTATGAACAAATTCCCTGAAATTGATTTACTTATAGTTAATTGACCAAAATGACAAATACCGATATTAAAATATGTACAAAATCTACTTTTTAACACATTTGTTCGTAAAAAGTCTATTATTTCGTTAATTTCAATATCGTATTGTATTTCATTACGTACTTGTGCGTTATTGTAGTGTAAAACATACGGTTTATCAAGATCCTCCGTCTAAAAACGAATGGTACTTATAAAAATTATATCAGAGTTTTTATGTCAGAAAAGTGGACAAAAATGTATGAATAAAATTAACTTTACGAGATAAAATATAATAATAAATAAACATTTAATTCTTTAATTTAATTAATTTTGACAATAAAATACAACCATTTATCTGTAACAAAACACAAAAATATTAATTTATGTACTTTAATAGAAATATTGGCTATTTTTTGTGCTTTTGCCTAAAAAAAATGCTGATGCGCGCGCATCGCTAATTTGTGAACAAGTAAAAATTATTTCACGCGCTTTTTCTTTTCGCTGTATTGTTTATATTCGTTCATGAAAGTCCGAGTTTTATTAATTTCCTCGCAAATATGTTATAAAATGTCGTATGACATACGTGCGCTTTGATAATTACAGCTTCTACTTTCTTGTAGCTCTCGCCTACTGCTCGTGCTAGCAATATCGCTTCAGCTGTAATTTTCAACTTACTTATATCGTAATGTACTATATCATATTGTATTATACTTACTTAACAACGGTTATAATAAAACATTGATTTGTTGCTCATAAAAAAAACCTAACATCAAAGATCTTCTGAACCTAACCAGTCCAAATAATTTCCGTTCTGGTATTTTGCATCTGCTCGCACTCGCATTTAATATATCTATAATATCTCGCAAGTGGTGCATTATTTTAAGCATTTTGACCATTTGGTATTTAAAATGTTGGTATATCAAACTTTGTCGTTATAACTATAAAGATTTTGAATATTAGGTATTCAGTCCAATCTGTAATCTTAGATATTTCGTAGGTAAGTATTCGCTGCATAGGTATATTAAAACATTAGGAATTTAGATGTTAGGGATTTTAAACGTAAGTTATTTTACGTAAGGTTTTTTTAATTTTAGACTTTCAAATACGTACCCAGAACTGCCACATATAGAAATAGACTCAAACAACATTCTTATCCAATGGCGAAGGAACTAATGAGCAACCCTCAACCATTCAAAAGATTAAAAAAAAACCCCTCGTGATCTAATCTGCGAATAGATAAAAATTTATAAAGGTGGAACACTGGTCCCATTTCTTGCAATACTAAATATTATTCTCATCAAAATATTGCTGAATGTCGAAGAACTGATTGCATTAAATAAAAGGAGGGAGAAAAAAAATTCTATGGGGACAACGGGAATAATTTTTAGTAATTTTATTTCATTATTTCAATGGGGACAGATAGTGGGGACAACGGGAAGTATTTTTAATAATTTTAATCAATTACCGTTGTCCCCACTCAATGGGGATATCGTCAATGGGGACAACGGGAATACACCGTAAATTTGAATAAACTTAATGTATCTTTACCGTGTTTCATCGGAAATGATTTCTTTTTCGCGGGTATATGTATTGATCTTTAATGTACATATTAGTAACATCATATTCAATTTAAATGTATTTTAAATATTTATTTTGACATTAAACATAAAGTAGTTCCAAATTACGTCACTTTATGGCAAAAATATATACTACCCACTAAAGAGGCCTATACCTATAAGTGTCTTTCTTCTTTTATTTAATGTTAGCACTAAAGTAACCCAATCTAAAACAGTCAATAAAATCTAATAGATATTTTGTTATAAACAGACTTATTTCAAAAAATGGGTCAGTTTAGTACAAAAAAAGAAATGTTATTTACTTTTACAGTATTTCCAATAAACTGGCATAATTCTAGATCCGTCGATGTTGTACTCGTCTACTCGCGACCTCTTCTGACGCAATACTAGTTCGGTCTCTTTCACACGACATGCATAGGTAAATACCGTGATCAACTAAAGTGACCGATTTATCGGCGGTCCCCCTTTTACTTATAGTTTGGTCTCTTTTTCTCCATAGGGGTTTAGAATAGGCTGTTTCAGGTCAGTTTATAGCAAAATCAGAAAATACAGGAATTTTGAGTTGGGTCACTTTCATTCTAAGGGTGCGATAAATCTATGAATATTATAGTGTACACCTATTGCAATTTGGGTTTAACTAGTACATTTACTCTTGGTAAGCACCATTTGGTGAAGTGGAACTGATGATGAAGACCAGATTGGGCTACCTGAACTACTCAATGATTAGTATTTTATTTGTTGCGATTGTATTAATAATAATAATATTACTTTTATTAGTATTACTTTGATAGAGTTGCCAAGCATTTTATGCTCGTCCGTCACAATGCATACTACCTATGGTTGGAGTGGAGTTGATGGTGAAGTGGCAGGAGAACTCTTCCACAATTTTGCTTTCTAGGTTTTTGTTATCAGTTTATTATAATTACTAAAAGATGTTTGGTGTTTGAAGTAATGTTCCATTCACAAAATGTTTTGTTATGAATGTTAGATCAAAGATTCATTTTTATATTGATGCAAGTTTCGTTTTGTATTGTATATATATTTTATTACTGACCCTACTGCGTTATCAAGACGCGTGGTCAAAATGCGGGGAAGCGCGGAGCGGGAAACATAAGCTCCGCCCTGAAGCCCAAGGCCGTTGACGGCTACAGTCGCCTTAAACACCCGGACACGAAGCCAACAGACATGTTCATGCACACAAATGTTGGCCCCGAGCGGGAATCGAACCCGCGACCTCCGGCTTAGAAGACAGGGTCACTACCAACTGAGCCAAGAGGGAAAGAAGCTTTTATAAAATACACATCACATGCATCAAAAAGTTGACAGATCTTAAATCACGTCCCATACGAGTATTATATATATATTCCGCCAAGAAATCAACAAAAAAGCAAAAAAAAAAGTTACTAAGCCATACCTTGAAGAGTCAAACCGTTTGTTTGACTAAGTAAATATTTATCATTAGGCGCCTCTGTCGTATTGAGGTCAAAGCTGTAACGACTATCAAATAATAATACTAACGCCATTTTACATACAAAACAGTCAAGAGAATTATAAATAAGCAATATCCATGGTACAGTCAGCAAAATAGCTACAGTTAATAAGAAATAAATAGAATAAAATAGCTGCACAGCCAGTAAAATAACTCCTATATCTCACTCAGATCAACTAATGATGACAATAATGATATTACAAATCAAATTTATTGTTGACTAGCGACCCGCCCCAATTCGCTCCAGTCTATATGATATACAAAAACCTTCCTCGTTTATCTCTCTTTCTATTAGTGAAAACCGCATCAAAATCAGTTGCTTGGTTTAAAAGTCTAAGAGACTTTGTTTTATACTATTTAGAGATATTACATATTATACATGCATTGTACACTGTATACTCGTACATTGCATATTTTCAGAAATATATCTTAGAATATTATTCCTCCATCCTAAATTATTAAGCTATTGCATAGCTTCTATCGAGGGCCTTGAGCGCGGTGACCGAATCCAGAAATTCCATAACGAAAAAAAACCTCACGCTCCCCACTCCGACGGGCACGGAGGTGTGGCTTGAAGGCCGTGCATTGTCTAACGTCGTTTCTTTTCGGCAGTCTTGTTGATACAAAATGCTATGCAATAGCTTTACCGCGGCAGTCCCCGAGTGCCACACGTCTTTTTTTTATTTATGTATATTTTTTACTGCGATAAATTCAACAGATTTTCTTAAAAGTAAGGCTCAATGAGCAGTTATCAGTCTATTAATACTGGAGCCGTCTGTAACGATAGCAGCGTTAAACAACAGCAAAACAAACGAGCATGCGGTTAGCTTACCAGGCCGCTTATACTTGGTACGCTTGGTACCTGGCAAATCGTCTGAGCCCTCGCTGGTGGGCGAGTGCGGAGGCAGCGAGATCCGCGGGCTGCGACTAGCTTTGGACTGCTCGATTTCACGCCTACACTTTTCCTGGGCTACCTGAAAAAAAATTAGGATGAGTCATTTCAAGAGTAACATGTGAAAAATCCAAGGTATCTACATCGAAAATATTATAAATGAAAAAGTTACTTTGTTAGTTTGTTGCTCTTTCACGCAAAAACTACTGAACGGATTTTAATAAAACTTTACAGTCAATAGCTTACTAGCGGTTCTGCGCGGTTTCATCCGCGTAGTTCCCGTTCCCGTGGGGATATGGGAATAAAATATAGCGTATGTTACTCAGGGATCTTCTAACTTTCCATTGGTGAAAGAATTTTTAAAATCGGTACAGTTGTTTTTTAGTTTATTTGTTACAAACATACAAAAATACAAATCTTTCCTCTTCATAATATTATAGTATATAGAAGTATATATAATAATAAATAACATATTCGAACTACACATTGTATTACATTACATCAAAATAAATAGTTCCGTAATGGTTTCGTACGGTTGACTTAAGTTTCGTCTGTGCTGTTACACAAAGTCAAATGTCACATAACGTAACAAAATATCGTGGATGGGATATAGAATTTACTGTCTAATAAGTAACGATTCAGTAACTTATAAGTATCTGCATTATAAGGAGCTGCAATTTGACACTTTGATTTATAGCTACACTAATTTACGTATACTAGCTGCTCCGCGAGGTGTCACCAGCGTAGTTCCCGTTCCTGTAGGAATACGGGTATAAAATATAGCCTGTGTTACTCAGGGATATTGTATCATTTTAATTGTGAAACAATTTTTTAAATCGGTCCAGTAGTTTTTGAGTTTATTCGTAACAAAGATACAAACATACAAAAATAGAAATCTTTCTGCTTTATTATATTATTATAGATTAGTGTAGATTAAAAAAAAGAGGTAAAGTCATACAACAAAATGAGTTTTATTTTGCATTTTTAATTGTATGGTGGTACAGAGTCCTCCGTGTGCGAGTCCAACTTACCCTAGGTCAGTTTTTACTCAGAAAGAATCTTCTTACAAAGTCTTTAAACTAGGATATCGGTATCGGCGATATTTTTATGGCATATTCAACGATACTTTTCAAATTTTGCGCTTTAAAATTGTAATGTAAACGCGCGTGTAGTCCCATCTATTTCTTTGCAAACGAGGCACGAACTAACTATGTTTGGGGAAACCCCGCGCTTTATATTTATAAATGTTAATTTTGATTGCTATAACTATTTAATAATTGTGTTTTATTTATTCTACCTTCTTTTTTGAATTCACTAAGCGTATCGGTATCAGTATCGGCGATATTTTTATAAGAGTATCGGTATCGAATCGGCAAATAGGCGTATCGAGGCATCCCTACTTATAACACAACTTACAGTGGCCTGGACGAGTTTCTTGGCCATTTCGATCTGCTCTGTCGTCCCTCTGAAGGTAACGGAACGTGTGGAGTTGTCCGTGGTCGGTCCTCCCTCCACCTTCACTCGAGCGCCGCTGCGGTGGCTGATGTTATTAATATTCTCACCGGCCGTACCTGCAACGAGTATAAAATCAAGTGTTAAGAAAAATTTAAATAAACTTATTATAAATTATTATAAAAAAAAATTATAGTTTTAAAAACTCGCTTTGTATATGAGCCCAAACCCGAGGAGCTAACTTATCTACCTCCTGTTCAATGATAAAAACTGTTGTATATCATCCAACTACAAACACTCGATAAAAACACAGTTTCAAGTCTATAGGAAAATTAAAAGTAGGTTAACTTTCACTTCTAAGTTTTACATAATGAGTATTTTTTTGACGAAGCCTATTGCTGATATTTTGCATTTGTAGTTATTGTTCAGTAATACATATAATATAAATATAATAAATATGTACTTGAAGTAGTTAAATAAGTAAATAATACATGAAGGTGATAACATACATACAAGGGGGTAACATAGGGGGTAACTTAAAGTAAGAGATTTTAAGAACGCACCAATGATCCTGCCACATGCCCAATTTGGTACTTCTATGGTATCCTCCTCAATCATGGGTTGTTGCTGTATGAAGTCATGGATCATGGTCTCAGCCAGCTGAGTGGCTTCACTTCGGCCTCTGATGATGCAAACATCGTAGTCCTTGTCGCTGAACTTCTTGAAGTGAATCAGGGCTCCAGTCTTCTTCTCTATATCCTTTATGTTAGAGCCACTGCGGCCTAGTGGGTCAAATACAAATTTGGAATTGTAATATGTCACACATGTATTTCAGTGACTGTCTGTAAGGTCAATATCTAAGTCTAAAGAGTATATAGCTGGAATATAGAATAAGACTAGAAGAATCGTTTATTTGAATCTCCAGACACACACATATTAAACAAACCTTACAATAACATCTATAATATAAAACAGTGGTAACCCATCAATAGTTACAAACATATTGTGTGTGCTGCAGCAATTCAAAAAGGGCGCAGCTCAGTGCAAAGCTTTGCCAGGCAGACAAAGCCACTGGTTTTCAGCCTCGACCACGACAATATCAGTGCAGTGAGGGTGACTGAGGAGTTATTGGGTAAACGTAAAGGAGGGCTCTCTGCTTCCCCTATACAGCGCCTCCGTCCGGTCAAGCTATTGTATAAGAATGATCGCCTTAGAATTTTTCTATGAGAAATTTTATTGTAATGCCAATGTAAAAAAAAAATATCAATCCACAGTGTGAGTTCCTGCTTGTGGCCAACATTTGTGTGTATGATGTCTGTTGGCTTTGTGTATGGCTTTTCAATCTTTATTTATAAATTGTTTAGTATCCATAGTCTAGGCTCTGCCTAGTTTGAGACAATTGCCGTGTGTGAATTGTGTCACACAATTATGTCTGCAAATGGTTGCTTGAAATTTCCTCATATGTGAGGCCCATACTTACTAAGGACTTTTACATACCAGATATACATACTGACGTAAACACTTTCATGTTCAGTGTCAAACTCATTTCGCAAAGCTATTGTAGATATGTAACAGTAAAATATGAGTCATGGTATACATTTGATGATGTGATATAGTTTTATGTCATCACTAAATATAATAAAGAAAACTAAATAGCTTTGTGTGGCAATTTAGGACATGTTAAGACTTAACTCCCAAGATAAGATATTATAAAGGAATTTATTATCTACAATTTTATTACATTCTAAGTGGCATTATAATTATGTATATCATTTATTGGTTTGAAAATTCGAGTATTTCTGGATATAAAATACTTAGCTGTGAAATTTTTTTTAGCAAAGGAGGAAGCATACCAATTCTAAATATTTTCGTCAATCTTTTTTTCAAACCAATATATGATGACAGGTGGGGTCAATGGGTTAAAATCGACAGATTACTATGCTGTCACCTTTGAGTATTAAACCAACCGGAGACGCCACTGACAGGAGTTCCCCTCTGCCAAAAAAGTTCGGTCAACGCTCATACCTGTTATATTCAACTAGTTTTTTTTATGTCACGGAGTGCTCGGATTGGTTGTTTCTGTGTGTGAATGTATTTGTGTGCATCTAGTTCAAGCTAGTGTTTAAATGTTTTGTCAAAAAAGGCGTTTGTGTTAACATTATCTGTGTGCATTTCCTCGTCCCCCGCACAGAAATTGGCAGACTTTTTTGCAAAGAAACTAGTGCATGTGACGTCTCCTGTTGGTTTAACACTATGCCACCATAAATAAATTCTAGGGCTTACAGGTTTCCTCTCGATGATTTCCTTCACCATTGACCTAGTGACAAATGTTTACGGAAGTCTTTGAAAAACTTTTAGGTGAACATTCCTTCACCAGATTGCTCAGGAGGCGGGCTCATTACCAATAAAGCTATCACTGCTTGTGTATTTATAGTGTTTGTGTGTTTTCACACGATGTTTTCCGTCACATTAGCTTTTAACAAAAAACTACTCACCAATCAAAGCCGGAACAATGCTCTTGGACACAGAAACCTCAATGACATTAACACGTGATGTCTTGACTTTCTTTCCATCCGACTCCTCTTCATCTTTCTTAAACACGTAGTACACAACAAACGCTGTTACGGTCACTAGAGACAGCCCGAGTGCCACAGGCAGCACTAGTTTCGAATTGAGAGACATTGTCCTGTAAAGAGATATATATAACTTAAAATAATTATCACTCACAAATGAAACCTTAATTCCATCTTTTGTCAAGCTTACAGACAAATAATGATGCTCCTACCGATCTAAAGTACCCGTCATCAAAAGGTATACATTATGTATACAAACATTCAGTGGTTTGGCATAATTATTTTTTTTCTCTCCTTCCATCTACGATCGGTATAGACCATAAGCAGATAATTTGCTGTAGTATTTGGCGTTTGGAATGAGTGATTCATTAACTACTCTCTTCTCTGTGTTTGAAATAAATAAAAGTAATTTTGATTATTATTTATTATATCCCATAGAGTGTAAGGAAAACAGAATGAATAGATAGATTATTTATTGCCCTTGACCTTGAGTCAACTGAAACACTGATGCTTGACAGGTAAGGAAGTACCTAGCCATGAAGAGGAAAATTTGAATAGGACGGACAGCTACAAAGATAGATTCACAACAGATCACTTTCTGAGTAACCTAGGAAGTGAATAAATAATGTGTTTAGTTATTAGTCGCGCTTACTACTGTTGTGACTTCTCAAGTAGACCTCTTCACTTCACTTCTTGAATGCTTATAAGAACGCACCGAAACACTCCAATAAAGAAACATATGTATAGACAAAGTCACTAAGAATAGAACATGTGCAGTGTTTCTATAAGTTTGATTCAGAAAAGTGATGTCGTCCAGAATTTACTTACAGCAATCTATTAGCGGCTATGACATAATAACGAGAGCAAAAATTACTTCACGAGTAACATGACACCAGTTGATACGACAAAAATGTTTTACCTTTAACTTCTCGACAGCTCCCCCTCTGTAATATTTTGTGACAATTTTTCCTTTGGGGCGGCCTCGAACTGCCAATTCTCAATCAACAAACACATGCGTCTATTTACTGTATTTTAATAGAGAAACTTGGTTTCAGTTGATTCATTCACCTCACGACTCACGTTTGCGTTGCGGTTTGACACCACGCACGTTTGACGTTTTTTTTTTTTGTTGTTTCACCCCTTATAGGGTAGGCAAAGGCATTACGCCATGCAGCCTCGTCATTAGTTAATGATATCCTTATGTAAATGGCTCTGCTTCAGAGTCCATGCACAAAAATACAGTGTCTTTAACACTTTCTACATCCCTAACGTGCCCTAACTTGGTTATCAGTAAAATGATAGCACTTTTACTGACGACTTTATTGTGACTTTTTGAGGCAATCCAAAAATGTCCATATCTCGCATTTTATCGAATTTCCCATTCACTGCACACTTTCACGGACACTTGCCACATAATAAACTATCACTATTATGAGTCAAAACCCGAAATACACAGCAAAATGAAAATTAAACAAAAAACATGACGTCCCTCTTCGGATTCCCGCCAAAAAGCCCGCACGTTTGACAGCAGTGTTGCCAAGTCTAGCCCAGTCCAAGTCGCCAAAAATACGGAATCAAGTAGCCTAAATTCGCCCAATTTTTTTTGGGATAAATTAGCCTAAATTACCCTATTTCAAATTGAAGTAGCCTAAAAAGGCACTGGACTCGATTCTGCAAACCACCTAAAATTCCTAATTTTAAGTTAGCTCTATTCTTTCCCACCGCTTTGGAAAGGAAAGGGACAGAAATAAGGGCCATATTTATTTACAACGTCACAAATGTCAAAATAACAAAATTGAGCCTTATGGACGCATTCAAATACACGTTTTTATCAATTTTAGCAACGATGTAAGGAGGTCATGGATAAAAGTGACAGATAAGACATCAAATTAGTCGGTTTTTACATGTTTGACATTACTATATAGTCTATGGTTTGTTTCTGTCCTTTTTCTTCCGTATTCTATAACGAAGGATAGGCTAACTTATTTTTTTTTTTTGCAGATGAGAGAATTGCAGAATCGAGTCATTTTTTTAACTAAATTTACCTTATATTTGTATAGCAGGAAAAAATCAAGATCCATGTTATTATAACGGGGAAAATAAAAACAATTATGTTTGAATTATTTTATTGAAACAAGTATTACCTATATAGAGACAACTTATACTCGTTTTCCGAAAAGTAAACCAAAATTCCCTTCAAATTCAATCTACAGTAATAGTGCACTACTATTTTTTCTGTAGTTTACCACAAAGATTTATGAAAAGTAATAACTTATAAAGAATCTACTTATATGTATTTTGAGTATCAAGACAAAAAGAGTACCAAGACCAAATCTGTGAATTCCAGTCATATTTCGGCTGATGGCCAATTTGCCAATGCCCTAATAAACATTTAAAATACACTATTACTACACGATTCAGTGAGTGTGTGGTGGTGTGTGCACTACGCATTGATCTAAACTTTGCATTGCACCTCTTTCACACGCGTACATTTCTTGTCGTGTTTTGTCGCCTCTGCTCTGAACTCTACATTTAGGAACACGCGTTTCATTACACACATTTTTATTACGTTTATTTCAGCTTACAAAATAAAAGTCGCCTAGAAGTCGCCTACTTTGTTGTTTGAAATAGCCTAAATTGCGACCGGTCGCCAATCGCAATTTTCGGTCGCCCGGACACCCTTCGGGGTAGCCTAAAAGGCGAAAATTCGCCTAACTTGGCACCACTGTTTGACAGTTGACACACACAGCACAGACTAACAGTTTCTGTCAATTCTGTCGAGGCATTGGCAGTTAAGCCATCAGCACTAAACACGATAAGAAATTCAAGATTTTTAGCTCTGCTTCAGAATCAAGGCACAAACATACAATAAGGTTTTTACAAAAAAACATGACGTCCCTCTTCTTTTTCTCCTTTTAGGTGATAATGGCTTTTCATCGTGGTTTTGGTGACTTTCGTAAATGTATGAATTAAAGAAAATACTATTCTTTGCATAGGCGCTAGGCATTGAGCAACACCGTTCCCATTCCCGGCATTCCGCCGCCGCGCGTCCGTCCGTTAGGTTTTTTATGGCATTGGTAATTTAGCCATCAGCATAAGCACCACAAGAAATTAAAGTAGCTCTGCTTCAGAGTCTACTTATCCAAAGGTCACTTGGTAATCGAGAGTAAAAAAGCTTGTAAAAGATAGTGCACTTTTACTGGAGATTGGAGCGAGCGGCTTCTTGAGGCAATTCGAAATCGTCCATCCCAAGCATTTTGTCGAATTTACCATTCACTGTACACTATCACTATCACGGACATTTGAAGTTTAAAAATGATTTATTTTTAGATTTCTCAGATCAATGTATAATCTCTATGCATTATTTAAAAACAAAAAATGACAATAATTGATTCGAGAGCTGTCTGGAGCTCATAGATGCCTGTAGTTATTTAGATATTATTCCTCGTTCAACCAATACAGAAGTTGTGGATAAACGCCATCACTATATTGTGATCAAGAAATCATAATGGAAGGTAGTCTTCTAAAAAATTCGCTGATGTATTTATTACCCTTGACCCCAACTCATGTTACTAAAACAGTGATTTCTCTAGTTTACTCACCATCCTAGCGGATCCAAAAAAGTAGTAATCGACCATTGAAATAACTATGAATAACGGTACTACTCTTTGAGTGTTGGTTTCTCAAAGGCACTATTATGGCTGGCTGATTCATGTTACAACGGGACGGGCCCCGTCCGGGGCGAACCATCCTACAATACGCTTCGACATTTGACAGCGCTTCATACAAAAAGTATTTGACCGCCGGACGGGGCACGCCCGGGCCCGGACGGGGCCCCTCCCGTTGTAACATGAATCAGCCAGCCTTTAATATACTAGGTAGGTACTTATAATATAATATTATATAGATGGGACCGCTCAATAAACCAGTCAATCATTATCGACAATAGTGACATTTAGCGACCCACAAGCGCTCAATAAATAATCCTAATATTGTGTCTGCTAACCGGTAGGTAAAGGGTGGATGAATTTATTACAGTTTACTTAAGAGAGTGCGATATATGCTCACTTTTATTTGTATCCCGAGGGAGTCGGCAGATATATTCCATTCCTGGATATACCGACATTTCAGCACTAAACATTTTTTGGACCCCTATAGCCTGCGCAGACGAGACACTTTTGTCCCCGTATTTTTTTGTCCGCCAAAATAGAACGCTTACAACTGCATCGAGTAACGCACACGAGGGATTAAAAGTATCGCGTACAAAAAGTCCGACGAATAATTGCGGACACCGAGGGGCGGTACAGGACAAAAAGTACGCGGTAGTCCCCGAAAAAATAGAACTAAGGTGACTAGGCGCTGCAACGCGCACGGCACACTTATGTCTTCGCTGCGCGCTCGATAGGGATGTCACATTGATCGAAAAAAATATCGATTATTCTTTTTAATAATAATGGAGTTTGTATAAATGATGAATTCAAAGACGTTTAAAGAAAAAGTTTCCTCTCCTATAGACTGCTAATGTTCTAAAAACACTATGGAAACAACTTCAACCAAAAATCGGGGCGCGGGGGGCGAAGTATGAGATGACGTACTTAATGTCAATCAATTTACCAATAGTATTTAAAGAACATTTTGTGTTCGGCCAATCAGAAAGCTCACTTATTATTGTACTTTTGAATTTGCTCCAATAGTGACGGACTAGTGAAGTAATCATATACCACACAATCGATATCGATAAATGCTGCAACCATAAGAATAGCAGATTTTGTCAGTTTGGTATATTTGCAAGTAGAAGAAGATTGAAGTATAAAGTCAGGCTGAAAATGTTTAGTTCAAATTGTGGAATGTGTTGATGGAATCAAATTTTCAGCCTTGCCTGTAGATTTAACCAAATTTTTTTTTAGGTTGGGATCTCTTGTAAATCTGAAAATCATTTATAATTTCAGTTCTATATTTGATAAAAATATAGCAAAGTCTATCGACATAAAATTATTGATCTATCGATATTTTATACTTTTTGTCAAGCACTAAGGAAATATTAATGGATATAAATTCAAATATGTATTTAAATATATTTTTTGTGGTTTAGTTTGAATAGGAAAATACTAAATGGTGATAGGTAATGCACGAATAGGATTTCTGCGAATTTACTGTAGAGTTTCCGCACCACACAACAACGCAAGCGGGCATATTTTTGTCAAAACCGAGAACTTGTTTCGATCTGACTTTCAATATGGCACTGTGTTGCCGCTGGTTTGAACCAGCGGCCACGTCAAAATACGGTCTGTCAACCGAATGTTGGCGAGGATTCACTAGGTCTAGCTTTCCTACATTAGCACTCTATAGGAAAGAGAATGATTTTCTTCCAACCTCTTTGGATGAATTGTCTTAAAAATAATCGATATTTAAAAATCAATTATACTAAAAATAAATACTAATTTATATGAAAAAATATCATTTAGGGATTTAATGTCGAATTAGGAAAAAACTAAATGAAGACGTTTTACCTAAAAATAAAACGTGTATTAAACATACTTACCTTATTCGAAGCCTAATAACTTATGAGATATGCCTTCGCTTCCGTTTCCGTCCTTTGTCCTTTTCTCTCCTACTATATCCGTCTCTTTCTTTCCGTCCACCACCACTGGCAGTGTGCGCCATGTTTGGGAGCGCACAATTTTTCGTCATTACGTCAATTGGCCACCAGGCAGGGTTAAATTTATTAGGCTTCGAATAAGGTAAGTATGTTTAATACACGTTTTATTTTTAGGTAAAACGTCTTCATTAAACAACTTGACCGTTATTCGAAGCCTAATAACTTATGAGAGACGTGTTTGTTATCGCCTGGTGGTGGTGGACGACGTCAATGTGACTAAGGAACTGATTAGGGACACATTAACACCCTGTCGAGTCTTTGCTATGACAATGACAGAATATTACTTTCACTAATATTATAACGAGGAAAGATTTGTATGTTAGTAACGAATAATCTCAAAAACGGGAACTACGCAGGTGAAACCGCGCAGAACTGCTAGTGTTAGGTATATAAAATAAAACATTTCCAGTTGGTAAATAACATTTATTAGTTTTGACAGTAGAAACATAATAATTGTGAGTCTTACAAAATGTTTTCCAAATAATGGATGATTGTACTTAACAAATATGAATAATAATAATGTCATTATTTCTTGACTGAACCAAATCAACTAAAAATATAATCATAAGTGCTAATCCACTGCACTAAATAATTGAGTAATATTAATAGGATTATTCACACTCGAAATTTGGCGACAATAGAAACGTTTAAATGTTTTTGCTGACCTCCAATTACCCCTACTAAGAATCTCTTCAAGTGGGGAATTCTCAATCCAACTTTTCGATGCAACTGCAGCTCGGAAACTACCAGCCGATGCTTCAACTCCGGACTCTTTTAACATATTCTTTACCCACCCGGCAATAACACATCTTGTTGCAGGTTTTGCTTGACCACAAGTTGACACAAATAAATGATCGCAATTTGCATCTTGTCTTCTTTGTTGGCCAGCGTCGATTAAACGTTTGATCCAATGTACTGGGCTTAGACTTTTATTACATGGATTTTGTTTTAATTTCCAATTTGATTGACGATAGTCAGCGGAGTCAGTTTTTGAACCGAAAGCTGGCACTAAAATAATGTGATCATTGGATATTACACAATTAGATGGATTCGTTCGTAGCAATGTCAAATCGTGTACACGTCGGCCAGAGCACAATAAAAGGATCGATGCTGTACACTTAGATATTTCATATAATCTATTAGTGTCGGGATTTAGTCGTGATAAATAAGTAATAACCAAATCGACATCCCACACTGGCGGTTTCGATATTTTAGGCTTTGTTATAGCAATAGATTTTAATATCCTTTTAACAAGGGGATGACTGCTAAGCGGTTCAGTAGCCTCAGGGTTACACAAGGTGGATACAGCAGATTTATAAGACAAAATCGTGCTATAAGATAATCCTTCCTGGTTATGTAGATCAGCTAAAAATCTTGCTAGATCAGAGCCGCTCGGTTTATACTCAGGAATTTTATTCATACGCGCCCAGGATATCCATCGGCTCCAAGCAGGTTTATAAGCTATTAAGGTGGAGGGCCGCCAACTAGTCATGAGTAGGGCCTTTTGTTGATCCGACCAATTATTTAGGCTTTCATCCCACCCCTACATCTCCACACTTCGAGAGTCAGTTCGGACACTTTTTGAGGTGGTAGGGCAGTTGATACGTCTATCAACACTTGTGAGAGATTGTTGATTGTCCAGGGAGGAGCAGTTGCCCTGTTCTTCATGTCTGGTCGCCAAAAAACTTGGTCCCACCTTGGCGCCACAATAAGGTATGTTCCTCGACATTGGTTCAGGTGTTGCAGAACTTTGGGTATCAGGAACGGTGGAGGAAATACCCACGCTAGAGAATAATTCCAGACACGAGACAGAGCGTCGTGAAAATCTGCTTGAATGTCTTGGCAGTCCATTGTGCAATATCTGGTAACCACGCGAGTTACTCTCAAAGCGAATAAGTCGATAACAGGAGTCCCCCATTTGGCAAATATCATGCTCGTGGCTTGTGGTAACAGGTGCCACTCTGGAGCTACCCGAAGCCTTGATAATCGATCTGCATCCGCATTGTAAGTGCCTGGAATGTAATATACGGCCAGATGGATCTGGAGCAAGTCTACTAAGTCTAGGATTTTGTAGGTTAAGTCTTGGAGAGTCTGGGACTTCGTGCCACCTTCGTGCCGTAGATACGACACAGCCGTTTTGTTGTCGCATTGCAAGTGCACGGATCCACAGCGTAGGCTCTGACTTTGCTCTTCTAAGGCTCTCAGTATAGCTAACAACTCCTTGTGATTGGAGTGTAACCTCCTCTCAGCGTCTGACCACATTCCTGATAGGAGCACATTGTTGACTCGTGCGCCCCATGCTTGATCTGCAGCGTCGGTCACCACATAATGAGTTGGATGAGGTACATGGATAAGAGAAGAATCTGTTTGATGAAAGGTCCACCATTTCAACTCTGCCATTACAGACTCGGGCAGAAGAAGGTCCTGAGGTTTCTGCTTCAAATTGCTTATGCACAGCCTTTGAAGCTGTCGATAATTCAGTCTCCCTCGCGGGACAGCATAGCTGGCAAAATTCAACATGCCTATTAAGCTCTGTAACTCTTTTATGGTAGCAATTCTCCTGTCTAAAAGATGGGTAATTATGGTCCTCAACTTCTTGCATTTCGGCTCTGGGAGCGACTTCTGGTTCGACCAGGGATTCCATAATATTCCGAGATATTCTATTGACCGACATGGGGACAATATTGATTTCTCGTAATTGACTTTCCAGCCCAGATGTTCTAACAGTTTCAATGTGGTGTTCACCTGGTATCTCAACTTGCAAGCATCTTGGTTGGCAAGTAAGTAATCGTCGAGATACACTAGGATCCTTATGCCCCGCTGTCGAAGTAGCTGAGCAATCCAGTTGCTTACTGACGCAAAGGTTTTGGGGGCTGAACTCAGCCCGAAAGGCAGACAATTCACCTGAAGCAGTTCTTCTTTGTACAAAAGCCGTAGAAAGCGCCGGTGTGGTCGTGATATTGGGAGATGAAAGTACGCTTGAGCTAAATCTATTTTTGCCAGAAAATCCTGTGGTTGCAAAAAATCGGGAATTTTGTAATGATTTATCAGTCTGAATGGTGCTGTGTGAACGTAATAATTCAGTGGTTTCAGGTTGAAAATTGGCCTCATTGATCCGTCTCCTTTTGGTACCAAGAACATTGTCGAGATGAAGCTCGGGGATAATGGTACTGTTGTTAGCACGCCTTCTGATTTCATTTTCTTTATGACCAGAGTCATTTCGTCTGAAACTAACGTTGTTTGTCGACTTTTGTACAAATTGGGTAAGTGTAGTGGTGGCTTTTCCAAAAATGGGATACGGTATCCGGAAATAATTTTGAGTATATAGTCTGGTGCTCCAAGCGCTTTCCATCTCCGATAAAGTAAGGCCAGCTGACCGGCTGTGAAGTGACTCGGTGAGTCAGTACCTTCGGGCCTTGCCTCTCCTATCCCGGTGGGATGAGGGAGAGTGTTTGCGAGTTTGACCGTAGGTCTCGTTATCTCGTCGGCTGTTTGCTTGCTTACCTCCTCTACCCCGAAAGGATCTGGGGTTATTAGCGCTAGCTTTGGAATTGTAAGGTTGAGCTTTGTAGCTAACCTTCTTCGAAACCTGCATGGGATTTCGTTGAGTGGGTGCAGAAGTACCTGGATCGGCCCTGCGTTGCAGGTGTGCGATCTTTTTCACGAGGCCAGAACACCTTCCGTACGCCGCCCGCCTTTTCAAGGGTGGATGTAAATTTATCGGCATCAAACAAGTTCTGATTTGTTGGGGGTATTTTGCGCAACATACTCTTGTGCAGAGGGTCTCTTACCGATGCAAGAACGGTCTCTCGCCGCTGTTGAATAACTTCAGCCCTATGGCCGCAGACTAATTGCAGGGCGTCATTGGATATTTTGGAAAAATCTCCGGTTACAAAAATGTCCTGGATCTTAGCGTTTACATCATTAAAAGTGAGGGTAGGTGTATCCTTAGCCCACGCCAAAAAACTCCGAATCTCTTTTTCAAGTTGATCCCGTTGCTTAACTAGCGCGAAAGACAGAGCAGCGAACGCTTTTTCAGTATTAACGATGTTTCGAGAAGCATCGAATCGCTTAACTTCGTCATTAACCTCTAGCTCTGTAAAGCCGGGGGTATGACGGTAATTTTTCTGTACATCAGAATATCTTACATTGCGCCAATCGGGATCCCCTAAGCGTTGAATGTTGCTTAAAATTTCTAAATATGACGCAGGTGTTTTGGGAATATCAGGATCTTTAAGCTTAGTGCCGATGGTTAAAGAAAATTGCGGTTCCGATTCAGTCACCTCCGCGTGATCACTTTCATACAGTTGACGACTCACATTGTCATCGATCCAAACGTCTTCATCGGTCGGCCGACAGGTCTCACTACCAGCGCAATTTTCAGCAAGCTGCTTTTTAATATTGGTGATTTCAAAAAATAATTTGTCTAATCTTTTATCTTTGCCACGATGAGTACGTTTCGATTTCCGGGAACGCTTGTAGCGTTTACGAGGTGGACTCGAATTACTGCTGCTAGAACTTGAGCCAGTAGAACTTGAAGACGTAGAATCAGAGCTCACACTGTTTTCACGAGTTCTTTTACGCTTATTGTTACTATTTTCTTCCGGGGCAATAGTCTTGCTCGGCCCGGGATTATTTTGTTCAATATCACTCATTGTTAGATATTCCAACGAAAAATTAAACTATAATCACTAAAACCACTCAAAAAATGTAAAATAAATTCAATTTCAGTCGAACGGTATCACCGTTAATATTAAAAGTTACTAAAATAATAATCTACCTACTTCAAATTAGATTCGATTGTCGTAAGTCAGTTACGAATGATTCACGAGTGGAAAATTATATACTTTTTAAGATAGTTGTAATGTTCTTGTAATTTAAAATATAACTGTTATAAAATTTGTACTGTACATACCTGATTCCATATATCACAAAACACAATTTTATTATAATATAACAAAAAGAGACTAAGTAAAGGTAGATAATAAAAATTTCTTGGACAGAACTTTCGCACTGCTGGCAGTGCATGTGTTGACGGAACGGAAACAACGACGTCAATGACGAAAAATTGTGCGCTCCCAAACATGGCGCACACTGCCAGTGGTGGTGGACGGAAAGAAAGAGACGGATATAGTAGGAGAGAAAAGGACAAAGGACGGAAACGGAAGCGAAGGCATATCTCATAAGTTATTAGGCTTCGAATAACGGTCAAGTTGTTTAATATGGTATTTTTTGCTTAAGTATTTATTATTTATTAACCAATTAATAACAACAATTCTTTCTTCTGGACCAATGCACATCCTCATCATTGTCAGAATAACTTTTAGAGGGTTTCACAATTGACAACAACTCCTCAAAAGTTCCAACCGACGTTTTATAAAATTTGAAGAATCTTTTTGGATATTGTTTCAACCATAGCAAAAAAATCTAAATTTATGGTTTCAACTGAGCATGCTTCGCATGAAAATATCCATCATTAATCGATCCAATATAAAGGGATGGACTCAGTATTTTCTTTTAAAACTACTGCTCTTTTTCTTAAACTTCATGTAAATTACAACACAAACGTAATTTCAGAATATTCGCTTCCATCCTCTAAATTTTTGGGGGACAAATGATCGAACACCGTGTGAGTTGAGTCCGCGGCAAGTCCTCGGTGGACATATTTTTTTTTACAATTCCGGGGATTTTGTCCTCCGGGGACAAAGTCCGTCGTCTGCGCAGGCTATAAACGTGACAGGTAGTAGGCCTATCGCCGGACCGGGTCACAGTAAATACTCGTATATTAGCTAAAGTTATATATTTATTGTGCCGATCAACACATAATCACTTAATATAATCGTTCACTTCTTATTCTTATCAAATTTTACTCAACTAAATACGAATAAAAAATGTAAGCATTCAGTTCAACTAGGTAATAATGTTTAATAAAAATTAATAGATTGCGTGCACACCGTCCCATGCACCTCATAATAATATGGATAAACCATTTGCTAACTCAATTTCCTCAAATTGACATAGCAGCTGATGCTTTCCCATACCAAATAAGAGTTTATTACGGGAACATGGAGCATCAACAAAAAAGGAAGTGCCCGTTATAATGAGTACTACCAAAAATTCATTGATAATAATAAAATAATAAATATGATGTAGGTACCTACTCATAGTATTTTTTTTATTAATTTTTTCCTTTTCATGTTTTTATATTTCAGTGAGTTTGCTGTATGTAGTCTTCGCGTAATTATTATTTTTGATATTCATTTTACAAGTTCAAAATGCCATGGGATATCACAGAAGGTAAGCCGTTCTTATTTTAGGACATGACCTTCGCAATTTTCCATGTTGACTCGTGTGTAGATAGATACCTACTTCAATAATCATAAAATGGAAACAAAAACAACTCTGGGTAACCACACGTCTGGTTACTTTTAGGAAGATATTTTTATTTTTTTGGTTTTTATCCCCCAAGTCAGATTTACCTTGACGTCCTTTACCTATAAGACTGTCAGATAAATAAAAGTAAATTTACTTTTATATAATGAATACTTTTATAAAGTACAGAGATATGTAGAAAATTATTGGAAATTAACCTGCCCATTCAAGCATTACAGTCCGATCCAAGGGCAGTCAAGAACAAAAATAAGGAATATTATTGTGTCTGAATTCCCTAAGTTTGTCGAGTTTTATCGATTGCTTCACAATATTATCCTAGGTAGGTTTATCAAAATTTCGGTTACAAATTAAAGATCATTGTCTCAATTTATTCAAAAAATTGTGCTCACCCTACAAAAGAAAGGAGCGTGCGCCCCAAATAAAAGCGTAATATTCAGATCCATCATATTTTTTATTGTCCCGACTATCACGAAAGCTTTGGGAAACCTCTGTTAAAGTAGTCAGTCGTGTAAGAAGTAAGTAAACAAGCATGCAGCGACCTTACGGGAGACGGCATTTGCGGCCAAATAATATGAAGGAGAAATTCTATGGGGGTACTTACAAATTTTAATAATACAATACCTTTTTTCTACGTGCTCCAACTCTAGCCTGTAATGGGCTAATTTTATTTTAGATTTCGAGTATGTGGTGACACAACAGCCACCACCCCGCATCTGCTTTGGGTCTGGTCTGGAGCGAGAAGCGCTCCCCCTCGAGGGTCCCTGCCTGAGCCCATTCATGCGGAGGTTGGCTAAGGAGACCAAACCGAATTTAGGTCCCACTACCCACGTGGATAGACGCGACGCTTTTTATCGGGTAACACAAAGGGTAGGTATGGTGAAATTGTCACAGTTTTTGTAGTTGCTGTACCAATCATCAAAGTAGGTTCAATTAAGGCAAAGTTCATTGAGCATGTACTTACTAGACCGCATGCATGTTTTGGTATCTCTACATAATCTATACTAATATTATAAAGAGGAAAGATTTGTATAAACTACTGGACCGATTTCAAAAATTCTTTCACCAATGGAAAGCTAAAAGATCCCTGAGTAACATAGGTTATATTTTATTCCCGTATTCCAACGGGTACGGGAACTACGAGGGTAAAACCGCGCAGAACCGCTAGTATGAAATAAAGTCGCTTTAGGCGGCTGTCTGTCTGTAAGTTAGTCAGTGATGATTTGATGAATGCTTCTATAAACGGGTATATGAATACCAAACTTCATTGTGGGCAAGCAATGTTCAATTATTAGACAACTTAACAAAACATTGTGTAAGCCAGCCATTACCATAGCTATACGTTCTATATCCGTCCTGTGTAGTATCAGCTACTATTTCCCGCATGGAAGAAGCTTCTAGCAAGACGTTGATGATGATTATAAAAGTTCGTTTGCTTATAGAAATACAGCAAATACGGCCTTGGTCCCCGTGAGTCGCGCTTTCGGACAAGACACGAGCACCAACCGCCGCCGCGCGGGCCCCTCCCGACGGAGCCCTATCCCCAGAATTGCGCCGCCTTCAACTCCACTGGCAAACGCAAACCGCTCTTCAAAGCCAGCGATTATCCTGCGTCAGTATTATATGGTTGTGGTCACAATATAGCTTATCTTTTTTTACAGTTATAAATCCGTAACAGGAGACCCAGGATAATATTTTTTTCTCTTTAGGGCCTTCGCTAGCCCCCAGATAATATTCTGTGTCCGCCTTGAAGAAGATTTTCCACAAGAGCCCACAATTATTTTATCCAAATTTTGGAAACCCACGGACAGTGTGAAATATTGTGTCGGTATCACAGATACCTAATCAATAAAAACCTGCTACTATTTTGTTGATAAGCGACTTTTAGTAATTTGCTGTTTGATTTACAGCCCATGTGACTATGCTCCCGATTTCAAAAAGAGGCAGATGAAGTTTGCCTACAGTTTCACCGGTAAAAAAAGTCTGATTTGTCCTGTTCAGGTTAGCAGAATATGAAATTTTTAGCAGGCAGTTTCATAATATTTGAAAGTTATCATTCTCCGTTTTTATTTTACCAGATCAAATGTGTCCCTTATAACTTGGACGAGTGCGGAGTCTGTGGCTGTTCGTGCTCTGCTCAGGGTGATTATTGGCAGTTCGAAAATAGGATTTTCCTATGCAGGAAACATTATAACAGACTTTTCAAGCATTGCCTTGCAAAATTCCAAGGCGTGAAGTTAGCAGACTTCAAGGTAAGTAATTTTATGGCATATTTTTTTGGAAGCATTCGTTAGGTACATCTATTAATAATTGTTCGTATTTGTCTACAGTCTGTAAGGGATTGCTTTTTCGCACATGCTCACAACAGTTGCAAAGCTGCACTCAAGATAATGAAGAGTGAAGAAATAATCAAAAAGCTAAGAAAAGAAGCATATCTTGACCTTTACTTCCCGCAAAGGCGTTTCTGTGAATCATAATTTCGCCCTCTATTGTAATTAATTGCTTTTAAAATATATTTGTATTGTGATTATTATTTACGTGCTAATAGGAGATTTTTTATTAATGAATTTAAGTTTTATTATTTTCATTACTACTACTTATAGGTACCAAACAACAACAAAAATTTCAATCTGGCAACATCGGTCTATCATCAATCATCTGACTTTCGCGACAAATTCCTGTTTTCTCGTTATTTATTATTTATTTTGATATCGAATCGATATTCTGAGAACAGACACAAAGGAAACATGAAGCTGGACTCGAATAACAAGATGATAAACAGTGATAGTGGGGCAGAGACGCCCGAGGAAACCGTGGATCCGCGGCAAAACGCCGAGGATCTTATTGATGAGATTCTCGCAGAGTTTACAGAATCCCGGTCGCCGGACGCAGCCAGGAATGGGAACGGGATACCAGACAACTTATTCAGCATGATTCAGCCTCCACGGACGAGGACTCCCGCCAATTCTTTCTCGGAAAACGCTACATTAGACGATATCGACCCAACTTCGGACCTCGGCACCTCAATACGAAACAAGTGCTTAGAACTAGAAGAGATACTCCAGAGTCTGAAGTCTCGACTCAATCACGTTGTCCTTGATGAAAATATCGTCCTCAGTCCAGAAGCTAACTCAATGGAAGCTCAACTTGAACATGATTTGGACACAGATTGCCAGGAAGACCTCTCACTGCAAGAGTTCTTGGAGCTACTACATTCCCAAAACAATATAGGTCCCACCGGCGTACAATGATTGCATACAGGATTACCCTCAGAATTTACTAAAATAAGATAAATTTACATGAATTTATTGTGTGCAAATTTGAGATTAGATTTTATCGGAATATTATTAAAGTTTCAGGCCTATGATTGATTGTGTCATTTCAATAAAACAATGAAACTGATAAGAAAATAACTTTATTATATTATAAAAATATAGGATAGGAAAAATACTGTAACATGTAACACTAAACAGATGCTAAGATTAATGAAATAAACAACATTAACTGAAAAACTTTTTTTATATTGGGGCTTGCAAGACATTAGCTTTACATGTCGTCAAACATATCATTTATCTCTGACCCTATGGTCAGCTCAGCAGTGTTGGGAATGGTATCATTCTCATACAGTTGACTGTCTTCATGACTATATTCACTTTCATATATACTTGAAGCATTTTCTTCTTTCAAAATTAATCCCAACTGTTTTTCGCTTATAAGACCCAAAACATCATGTTTCTTACGGTCTATAAGTGCTGTCCTAAAACTCTTCATCCAATTATTATAGTATGAAGGTTCATCCTTAACACATTCCGCTCTAAAGAACTTTATTACATCCAATCCTTTCATGTAATTTCCATCCAAATTACAATAGATCAAGCTCTCTATAGCAGTAGCTATTTCTAGAGACAGATCTTTAAGGGTTTTGCCTTTGTCCATGAGAGCTTTAAAATCACTTATAGGGTTAAGAGTTCCAATTCTGTGAACTTCATCTGACTTCATTGAAGGCAATTGAATTTTCGGAATATTATGCTTGTCATAACTTACACCATTAGCTTGATCACTTGTACTTGGTACAGACTGGTCGTCAAATGGTTTTAATGGAATATTGTCATATTCTGTTTGAATCTTGTTCCTAGATTTGACTTCAACTTTGTTCAATGTAAACAATTTCTTAAGCTTCTCAATATGCTCCCTTGATTTCTTTTCTATCAATGGGGGCTGCTTAAACAGCATCATTATTTCATCTCTTGGTTGGGGAAGAGGCTTATCAGGATTCATTGCTCTGTACGCTAAACAATCCAATATGTACTGAACAGAAGGGCTGACAGTTTGAGCCACAGGAAAGGCTTCAGACTCATCATATGTTTCATCATAAGCCTTTGTCAAATCCATAGCTCTGATGAGGTCTTTGAAGGCATTCACTTGCTCATCTGTGCATTCATATTTCTTTAGATCCGTTGATGGAAAAGCCATGTTTTTAATTTCCTCTTTAAAGCACAAGGCAGCCATTGACAGACAAATATAGTTATTAGTGTCAATAACTGGCATGAGTGCATACATTTTTGGTGCATTACCATTGTTATAAACTCTCCTCACAACTCCAACTAAATTCAACTCATGAAGGCACTGCACTAGGCACCTGATGACGTTTTGTGCTTTTTTGTCACCTTTTCTCCCGAATACGTATGACAATCCGTCTCCAGATAAGTTTTGCCATGTAACATTTTCTGCTTCAGTAAATCCATACACTGATAAACATTTTTCACCAGGTTCATAAAGCATTGATTTGTCACATTCATTAAATGGAATGATTCGCTGGCCATAACTGTATCCTTTTATGACTTCAGTCGGTTCTACTACAGTTTGATTCTCAGTGTTGACATGTACTTTGCTCGAAATGATACCCTCAGACACACTGGCACCACTGCTGACTGGATCTCTTACTGCCTTTGTCCAGGCTTTCACAACAGGCTCATCTTTTAATCTAATGTAAGCTGAAACAGGAATCTTCACATTTGGACCGATAGCTAAGTCAACATTCCATGGAATAGGATTGGTCTTTTTCTTTCTGTGAAAGATTAGGTAATTCATTGTGTCTTCAAAAGGAGCTGTGGTACCATTAGTTGACTCCACAAATTGTCTGGCCAGAGCAATGTCTTCACTTTTCTGCTCCTCATCATAGATGTCAGGGCCTATTACATCAATTTCATAGTTATCTTGTTTCATGCCATTGAGGACCTGCAATGAATTTACAACTTACTGTTCACATTTTTCTTGATATTTTGTTAATTATTGCAATATGTATTAAATATCATCACTTGAGAGTGGCTTGACCAATTTGGCAAATTAATTTTTGTCTTGTTCATGATTCTTTTAATATTACCATGACTCAAGAGTATGCAATGTAAATTTATTTCAGTTTACCTGTTCTACATCTGTTGAATTCATATAAGATGGAGCCCGAAAGTTCGTCATCAGAACAATTTGGCGGCTCATAATTTTGACACCACTGACTCCATTTGTGAAATGGTCAGCAGCCACTACGAGAGCATCTATCCAATCTCCACTACTGTTTGATGGCTGAAATACATGTGACATATCAATACACATAATGCAATCTTCTTTAGCAATTTATCATGAGCCCAAGGCTGAGCTATGGCTCTTCTTCGCTAATAGCCATTAAATTGTAAGAATTTTTTAAGCAACTCAAGAGTATCCGATGCTGGATAACTTCATTTTATGTGGACCAAAAAACTGGGAACAATTTCCTATGTTACTCAGGGATCTTCTAGCTTTCCATTGGTGAAAGAATTTTTAAAATCAGTCCAGTAGTTTTTGAGTTTATTCGTAACAAAAATACAAATCTTTTCTTTTTAATATTAATATAGTTAAACAATTTGTACACCAATAAAATGGTAAAAAAAGTACAAAAGTACTTGAGTATGTACGGATCAAGGACAAAAGACTCACTCACCTGCTCTGGTAGGTCACGTATCATCTGCCAGGTAGGCGACTGAAGTTCGTAAAGCAACTCTATATGCTTGAATGCGCCTGGGCACTGTTCGGCCATACCGTTTTTAGTCTTCTTCGACCCAAGCAAAAGGATACCCATGAAGTTCTTGCCTTGACTCATGATCTTCCTCTGGATGATTCGCGAAGTACATTCCTTGGCTTCCTCGAAGAAACTTCGGCTATTTTTCTCTTTAGGAGTCGAGACATTCCGACCAATATCCAGTATGATAATGGTAGCTTGATCCACTTTCGGCGGCATTTTTGCTGTTTCTGACTTTTGTTATTCTGAATAAACGATATATTTTGTTTGTTTTGTTTATTTATTTCGCTTCACACGAACAAGTCCAGACAAGTTTGCAAGTTTGACTTTTGACGTTTCTGACTTTTTTTTTTTTTGTTGTTTCACCCCTTATAGGGTAGGCAAAGGCATTACGCCATGCAGCCTCGTCATTAGTTAATGATATCCTTATGTAAATGGCTCTGCTTCAGAGTCCATGCACAAAAATACAGTGTCTTTAACACTTTCTACATCCCTAACGTGCCCTAACTTGGTTATCAGTAAAATGATAGCACTTTTACTGACGACTTTATTGTGACTTTTTGAGGCAATCCAAAAATGTCCATATCTCGCATTTCATCGAATTTCCCATTCACTGCACACTTTCACGGACACTTGCCACATAATAAACTATCACTAATATGAGTCAAAACCCGAAATACACAGCAAAATGAAAATTAAACAAAAAACATGACGTCCCTCTTCGGATTCCCGCCAAAAAGCCGACGTTTCTGACTTGACTTGACGTCATGAATTTCGGATACACGCGACCACAGATTATGCAATAAGCTTGTGACACCAGAGTTTTTTTTATAGGCCAAAGCGCAAGACATAATGTTGGAAGTACATGTATGTACGTAAGAGAGAGAGATAAAAAAAAAAACACGGGTTGCACTCCGGGAGTGCCGGCAGAAGTGAAAACTTGATTATCGATTTCGGTGTTACAACACTACTCTCCAACCGTCTTACGGTTTTCCATCAGCACACGTGACCTGACGCGAGTTTTACAGTTTTTACCCATCCCACAAAAGTGCTAAACGGTAAATTATATTTCTGCCTTCGTGTCCGAACCGAGTCCTAAATTTACTTATAGATATATGTGTCTCTAGTGATCGTCATTCACACGGATTTCAAAGCTTAGTGTTATTTTAAAAAATAAAAGCATTTTTCAGTCTGGCAACACATATGTCACCCGTTTCCGTCAAAGTCCGCCATATGTCATTACGTGTTTCCGTGTTCGTTGTTCACTACGGTAAATTTTATAAAATTGTTTTTTCAGGTTTTAAAAGATTTCAAGATGCTGAAATGGAAAAATGAAGACTTGCAGGAACTCCGTGAGGATATTGAAACGTTACTTAAGACATTAAAAGAGAGGACAGATGCTGATCAGCACGATTTCGTGCGATAGAAATAATTGATGGGCTTGCACCATCCTCGTCGTCTAAGCTGTCGAGAGTCAGTCACAAGTTGTGTAGAAGATAACAAGAGATAGAAATGAGAGAATATCCAGACGAGGATAATTTTCTGAAAATAACACGAACTGCTCCACATAAATTCACATGTTACACAACTGTCTACAAGAGGTTGTCGAATTGCATTCTCACTTCTGCTGATTGGGTGCTACGCATTGCCTGCAGGGCTCCAGCTCTCACCCTTGACACCTCGATCACGCGTTACGCACTGCCTTAGGGGTTGTTGCTATCGCTGATCAGAGCACCATAGCTCTTCCTGCTGCGGAGTTAACCTCGTTAACACCACAGTTCAGGAGGTAGGGTTAGCCTACGGGGCCTCGTCCCTACGGCGACACTCTGACCGACATTTTGAATCATGGATCTGTATCACTATTACTGGAGCCACAGTTCAACAGGTAGTGTTAGCCCAAGGGGCATCGTCCCTAGGGCGACACTGACCGAAATCCTGCACCAGGGAGCTGTATCACCATCACTGGGGTCACAGCTGAAAAGATAAAGTTAGCCTAAGGGGCATCGTCCCTAAGGCGACACTTTGACGCAACTTCTGCGTCATGGAGCCGAATCATAATTACTGGAGCTGCATGAAGACGAAACTAAACTAAAAAGTTGCCTACAAGTTGAAACTGACTATGTATGTACCTACTTGGTTAATAAGTTTGAGTATGTGGCGGTTATAACTATAGCTGTTTTACTCATAATGTATACTGTACTTCCATTAGGAGTATGGTGAGAGATTCTGTAAAGGCAGGATGTTATTTTGCTGATGCTGGAAACAACAATTATTATTGTGGAAAAATAATAACAATCTCACGCCTTTTATCCGCGATGGGGTAGGTAAAGGTATTCCATTTCTGGATATACTTACCCACTTTTCACGATATATTCTTTGGACCCTTATTTATTTCGAAAAGAAATAAAATATTAATAATATATACATAACTATATATATAGGTATGTAGATGTCTAGAAGTCGAAACAAAATACTTAGGTAATATTGCAAAATCCATAAGTGCATTATTTTTACAAGGATTAACAGCTGCTGTGAAATTATACAGGCCCGGTGCTCGCTAATGTTTTAAAGACAGCGAAAGAAACTATCCTTGAGGCAAAGGACAAAGACAAGAAAGTTCTTGTTCGGTGATACCTAATTTGTTTGAAAGTATAAAAACACAAATAAAATAAGCAAAAACAGCTAAAAATTGCGACATCAGACACCACAACAGATGATCTTCAAAGTAAGATTCATCAACAACAAACCCAAATCAGATACTTTAAACTGAAGGGGCCCGCCTCCACAGCTACAGCAGATGAGACTACAAGTTGAGTGGCAGCTGGTGGGTAAAGACCTCAGCAGCAGCAGACAAATACACAAAAATCATCGCTAAAGGTCAATTTATCACTGTGGAGGACTTTAACTATTCTAACTGGAGGAAAACACTCAGGATAAGGTGAATCTGTCTTACATTTCGGGATACAGCATTCCTTTAGGAAAGCCTCCGAAACAATGACTAAATATAGGTATATAATCAATCAGGTAATTCATACAATAACCAGGTGCATACTATACCTACAGAGATCTTGAGACTCTTAGAATGTGAAGGAATCTCACGTTGTGGCCCACATTATAATCAATTTATTTCTAAGGTATTTCTAGTACATACCAAAACCAAATAACTTTTTCAAAGTCATAATTAACCTCAAAAAATTGAAAAAATAAATAATTACATACAAAATCATTTCAAGTTGAAGATGTAAGATCTATCATTAGGTTAAGTAAGTCCAGTGATATCCAGCATTTATTTAAAGGTTACATATTTCTTAATAGGTAACTACTTATTCATGAAGATGACATAAAATAAAATCTTAGATTTGTTTTTTGGGATGGTTTGTATTATATAAATTAATGTTCACCCATTGGGCCTGAACACAGTACTATGTCTGGTAATCAAGTTAATAAAACAAGTAAGATTTGCAAATTTTTAGGATTCTTAATTCTGATGGATTCTCTATAAGAATGTTTGACTCAAGAAAATTATTAGGTATATTAAAATATAAATAAATTTTGTTCAAACAACTATTACGACATTGTAAGACAAGAGTGATTGTTCAAATTTTTGCTACCCTTACAACAGCATACCCAGCCATTCAGTACGACTGTTATTTTATTGGTGACTGTAAAATAAAAACAATCGGAGCAGTGGGAAAAAATATTCCCACTCGTCCTACCAATCGGAGTTCCGAGCGGAGGACTGGGAACAACCTAGAAATATTGGGCGATCGAAATATCTTGCATTATTTAAATAATGGTGCTAATGATAACGGTAAGGTGAGAATATAATCGAATAAGATCAATACAGTCTCGTAATTAACAAAATGTTAAAGAAGAGTAGAATATAGAAGAAACTAACATTTAATTACCTGGAAGTAATGGTGATAGCGATTTTTGAGTTCCTTTTCAGAAGAGCAAAGACTATCATCATTCTGAAATTCTTTTTCGAATAAATAAGACAACTGCTGAATTAGACAAATAATATGGGTATTACTCAATTTGCTCACTTACGCTTACGTACGACCTGGATGTAGTAGGTATATTTGTATACATTCCTGCTTATGATGTACTTATAGTAGGAATATCTCTAGAGAAGAAATCTTGTTCCAGATTTCTCAGGTGCGAATAAAATTAAAAGATATGAATATGAATATATACATATATATACAAATAAAAACTACTATTTACATGCAATAGTTAGAATTTAAAAATGAGTATATTTTCAAATATGCTTGCATCATATATTACCTCTAAAGAAAATTACAAGGAATCTAGAAAGATTTATGTTAATGCAAAAAAGGATTTTAGCTGAGTACCTATAAATACTTTGGAACAATCAACAATTTATTTATTTGCAAGAACCTAGATTAAACCTGTTACAGGTATTTTTTATTGGTTTATTAATGGATTTGCAGTAGTATTCGCACAGTTGTAAGACTCATTCTAAGAATAGGAAAAATATTGGGTATTGATAGTGTTAGATAAAATTGTTTTGATCTAAGTTGATAGTCTTAGAAGATTTTTGGTGTACCAAAATTTCCTCGATTTCCAATGTTTATATATATATATATATATATATATATATATATAATCTCACGCCTTTTTATCCCCGAGGGGGTAGGCAGAGGTATTCCATTATTCCATTCCAATGTTTAGGCCCCACTAAACTATTGGTTTACCCTTTCAGGAACCCACACTCTCTACCTATACAAGCAGCTTACTCTGGTGGCAGGGTGACGCCAGGCAGGCATGTATGTATCAAGGTATTGTAAAAGTGTTCTGTGTTTCAGAGTATTGACATTTATGAAAACAATATGATCCTGTAATGTATATACTGGTAATTTTTTTTTTTCAAAAATATATAAAAAAACATATATTATTTGTACCTACAGAACTGTAATATCTGTGCCTAGGTATACCTAAAACGTTAGTGGTTATATTCTCGTTGGGTATACCTATATGTTGAAACTTCTGTCTAGGATGAAATTTTTCGCCATTTCTAAATTCAGTTAACAATTTATGCCACACCAAACTCAGGCAGATCGGCCCTTCGTTTTATAAATTAACAAGTTAAGTCACTATTACAAGAATGTGATAATTTTACAATTGATGACAATTATGACCTAATCTGTCTAAATGCCATACTATGGGGATCATTTTTTGTGTTCGGACCATCTGAAGAGAATGTTTCATAAAGAATAAGTAAGTATATTATTATAACCATAATAAATATACAGTTCTTTACCTTTAGTGTTAGCTACTGGACAATGGGTTCACTCCTACTCTGTCTTCTATGTATGATAACATAAATAATATTGATATTAACACACAAAATATATTTAGCACTATAGTGTGCACGATAAAAAAGAGCACATATTTCATCAAATCTCTGATCTGAAGTTTGAAATAGTTTTTAAAGTAATGTTTGCACAACTTTAATAAAATCCAGAAAGAATAAAAACTGCTCCATAAAAAAGTTTTCTGAATAATTGGGATTCTGCCTGTCTATTTCAAGTTCAATCCTGAAATATGTCCACTGTCCAGCCTGCACCTTGCTCGATTAGTTATTTAAAATTTACTAAAAATTTACGTTCCAGTAGTTCCAGCGTTGTTCCAAAGCTTCATAAAACCTTATTCAGAAAATATTCAACACAAACTTAGAGTAGATAGCTCAAAACAATACTAGCTGATTGAGGGATTTATACGTATTTATGTAGGCTGCAACACTTGCTACCCAAAATGTAGGCCTATAAGAAAAAGGCTCTATAATAGACCCAATAGCTAAAAGAAAGATGATTTGCTTAATTCGTAAGGTTTCATTTGGCTGTAGATATATCTCTAGGTTGTTTACACCTTTTCATAGTTATCTTACACCTATTTACCCGACTGCGCAGGGTACTTTTAATGTGTTAATTTTATTATTATTGTAGTACATACAGTGTAAGAGTTACTGATTATTTATTATTCTTTAAGATACCTGTTATCTATCCAAAACCTAGCAAGTACCTTCCTACGATATGGAAATAAAAAATATATTTACTTAGACAGGGAAGTATAATTTAGTAATATTATACTTTTTACTGTTTTATAAATAAAACAGCTTTGAACATCTATCTATAAGTAAATTTAGGACTCGGTTCGGACACGAAGGCAGAAATATAATTGATGGTCAAACGAACTTACCTTAAGTGAAGTTCGACCCATAATTATATGAGGCCTTCGTGTCCGAACCGAGTCCAGCCCTCCCAACCCTGGATCCAAAGTTTGGATCTACCCCTAAAATATTTAAACTTTGAACTTAAATGACATATGGCGGACTTTAACGGAAACGGGTGACATATGTGTTGCCAGACTGAAAAATGCTTTTATTTTTTAAAATAATACTAAGCTTTGAAATCCGTGTGAATGACGATCACTAGAGACACATATATCTATAAGTAAATTTAGGACTCGGTTCGGACACGAAGGCCTCATATAATTATGGGTCGAACTTCACTTAAGGTAAGTTCGTTTGACCATCAATATTTTTTTACTCAATCCTATTTTTGTTGTGTCAAGTAATTTTGAGTCAGTCGCTGGTTTAATACTCAAAGCGTCGTATCATTTGTTGAGCTACCATAGTTCTCGGCAATTCGAAAATGTCCATCTATTCCATTTCCGAATCCACTACGTGTCGTATTTAGGCTCATGGCTAAATGGACTGCCTCGTCTCAATTTTAAAAAATGTGGTGTTTTGTTTAGTAATCTGTGGCAGGCAAAATCAACAAAAATGTTCTGAAAATTATATCGATCGTCGAAAACTAAAGTTTTTTCATTATCGCCATATCATCACAAAGTTTTCAGAATGAATATAAAAATATTTTTTAACATACTTTAGAGACAGATGTCTGTCGAATGTATATTCATTTATACTTTCTGAAATTTAAACAGTTTTGCTGCAGGTACCTACCACAGGCACCAGCGATCCCCAATTCAAATAATGCTTATTTAATTTTCTTATATTTTCTATTTTGGCTTGTGGTAAGAAATAAACGTTTATTATTATTATGAACATTAGCTAGGAACATGTTATTATTTATGTTCCTTGATTATAATTATGGTTGAATAGAAAAAATAGTAAAACATGAGCACCTTCGCAAACAAAAGCAAAATTATGTCGGAGATGATGAAGTTTTCGTTTAATCACCGCGCTTTTTACTGTTACATTGGTATGAGTATCTGGATATTTTTTCTAATCACGGGTAAGATATCAACCTATTTTTATTACAATAGAATAAAGTGATTAAAATATAAGGGTATAGAGGGGACTAAGCGAAGAAAATTTGATGCCAAAAGTTATTACAAGTGGAATAAATCGAGCTCGCGTTCATTCTAACTGACATGACGCTTGAGCTTCAAAGTTTTGTATGAAAATATTCCCAGTGCCCCCTCTATGTCCTTATATATTTTAATCTCTTTGCCATAGAATAAGTAGTTCCTATCCTATGCCCTAAGGTGAAACTTTCACCCTAGCCAATATCAGTGTATAGATGAAAACATGAAGGGCCTGTTGGCCCAGTTGGTAGTGATTCTGCCTTCTGAGTCAGAGGTGTTGAGGCCGATCCCCGTTCGGGGCTAGCAATTGAGTGCATGAACATGTCTGTTGGATTTTATTTGTAACAAAATAAACACATTACGCAAACATGAAGCATAAAAAAAAAGTATGTATAAGTGGGTAAATGTGTGCATCACAGTTTATCATTATTATAATTCGAAAATAGTGCTTTGGATAAAAGCACATAAATCTGGGGGCATGGCAGTGCCCCCGCCAAGTCGAGGAAAAAGCGGGATGGGTGTACCATCCTTTTCTCTAATCCTATTTTCCGATATCTATGATAACTTGACTTGGATTAGTTGTATTTTTTTTTCAACAAAATGTGAATATGTAGTAGTATTAGGCTGCTGTTTACATTTAGTCAACCTCCATGGACGAATTTAGAATCCCTTGGAGATTATTGACACTTCTAAGTATATTTTTTTACCTACAAAAATAAATAGTTCATTTGCTTTCATGATTTCAGTGATGTACAAATACATGTCTGTGGGTGAGGAGGTAACAACTGCAAAGAAAATAGTTCAAACGGAATACATATCAAAAACCGACATTAAATTCAAGAAAATCTATCTTCGGGCGTGCAACCCGCCAGAGAATATCATTAGAGGTACTGAGGGTAAGTATCTGTCTGATACAAATATGATTTTGAGAAATATTATGCTTAATAAAAAGTATATTATACTCAGACTATACTGATAAAACAATAAAAAAATTTACAAAAGCTAGAGTCAAAGTTTGTTTGTAAATAAATAAATAATTAAAAGGGGTTACCAAAGGTATTTTAGAAATTGATTTCTTATCTAGAAACTACATAAGAAGTTGTAGAAATAGAAACCAACAGAGCTTCTAATTCTTCAGCAAAGTAGTAAAAAACAATCACCTTACATAATTGCCAACTGGGGCTTTTGCACATGCATAGTATTAATTCTGGGATCTGCACGTTTCCTATGTATTCCTTCACCGTTGAATTAGTTATAAATATGTACGTAAGATTTATTAAATACTCGCTTACAGTATACCAGACACTTACCTGGATTCTAACACATAACATCTAATTAAGTTTTCTAACAATTACTCTAGGAGTTGTAGACAGTGACACTTGGCATCTGCAAGGCATTCTAGTCCTGACGAGGCACGGTGACCGTGGTCCGCTAACACACCTTAGGGGGGGTGACAAGCTGCCATGCGATATGGAACCAGTCTCATCCTTGTTGAAAAGGTAATAAAAAACATACCTAAATACACTGAAAGAGCACTTGCATAAATTATGATATTTCCTGAACTGATTAAGATTGTTTGTTAGAGTACAAATTGTATAAGATTTTTATGTTACACTATTATGAAGAATTGAAATATTTCTGTGTAATAACTAATGTGGTATATTGCTGCATAGTATAGTAGACAGAGTGATTATCAAACTCTTCAATGAAAATACTATTCTTGCGATGGATCACGCCTGTTCGCGCTTTTCTACATCTACACGAAGAGGAATGATTTGTATTTTTGTATGTTTGTAACAAATAAACTCAAAAACGACTGGACCCATCTTAAAAATCCTTTCACCAAAGGAAAGCTAGAAGATCCCTGAGTAACAGGCTATATTTTATTCCCGTATGCCCACGGGCACGGGAACTACGCGGGTGAAACCGCGCAGAACCGCTAGTCCTACCATCCTACTAATATTATAAACGCGAAAGTTTGTATGTATGGATGTTTGTTCCTCTTTCACGCAAAAACTACTGAACGGATTTTAATGAAACTTTACAGTTATATAGCTTATACACCAAAATAACACAAAGGCTATATTTTATCCCCGTATTCCCACGGGAACGGGAACTACGCGGGTGATACCGCGGGGCGCTGCTAGTACTATATAAAAAAACTGTCAATACATTAAAAGTAGATTAAAGAGCTCAACCAACTGCAGCTATAGGGTGATGCTTACTGCTAAATATGCCGTCGCAGCTACGAGGAGTTCGTGGGCAACGCGAGCGCGTCAGGTCGGCCTCACTGGGTGTCTGGTCCGGGGCCGTTCCACAACTTCCCCTCGCTGCCGCCGCGAGCTGCCGGCACGCACTGTGCGTTAGGCCAGCTCACGCCGCGTGGCTTGCTGCAAATGCTCACTGTCGGTGAGTCAGCTGTTCTTAAAGTTACTTCAAGCTGTTGTGGATTTTTTTAACTTTAGACTGTAAAAAAAAATCCATGTAGTGCACTATACATACATACAGTAAAAATGTAATGTACTATAGGCACTAAACAACTGATAAATATATATTTCATATTACAAAAAATATAATATACCCAGCCACGAAGCCAACAGACATGCATCCATGAACATGCACATAAATGTTGGCCCCGAGCGAGGATCAAACCCGCGACCTCCGACACAGAAGGCAGGGTCACTACCAACTGAGCCAGCAGGCCGGTCAAATTTTAATTGTTGGCGTGGCTAGAGTGGCATTAAAAGAAAATTCTAAATTGTAGGAACTTCAGATTTTATAATAATAATAATAATCTCACGCCTTTTATCCCCGAGGGGCGTAGACAGAGGTATTCCATTACTGGATATACCCACTTTTCACAAGAATATTCGACCCCTAAACGTGATAGGTGGTGAGTCCATCGCCGGATCGGGTCTGTTTACATATGTCTCAGAATTAATTCTGGGACCTGCGGGTTTCCTCACGATGTGTTTTCTTCACCGTCTAGCTAGTAATAACTATGTAAGTTTAAAAAAACTCATACATGCCAGGACTCGAACCCGAGCCTCACTGATTTTCATCGAGTGATTTTATTATTTAATTATTATATTTTCACCTTCAGGTAATATATTGAAAGAAGCTTACATTGACAAACTGGCGCTAAGTCAAGTGGACCCTGGGAAAAAGGATAATGGTATGAAATTATAATTAGTTTATAAATTTTTCTTCTTTCAGGAATCTTTGTGAAAAATTTCATGCTTCGGCTATGTGTTGATTGATCTGTCAACCAATCAGAAAGTCAGCTTCTTTTATATATTAGAATAAGCGCAATGGGGTAGTTGACAGCATCTAAATTAAATTGCGTGCGAGAAATCATTCATTAAAAAGATTATCCTAAAACACCTCAAAATATGTATTTTGATTTTCAATTTACAGTAATAGCAAATTTAAAAATTATAAAACAACCAACAAAAGTGCTGCAATTGAGTACTAGAAACTATGACGTCACGCCTTGGTATTTTAGTACATTTTCGATAATAAAATTTCGTTTTGACAGATCATAAAAAGTAACTGATTTGACTAGGTAGGACACTACCCTATTCCTCATACACCCCAATTAGTATAATAATATAAAAAAATATGATGAATTCGTACTATAGAATTAAATAAAGAGCAATAATAGTACGATTTCCATAGGCTAAATTCAGTTATGCTAATTATTTTTTCTTAAAAATTTAACACCGTATTAAAAATAGCGAACAAACTAATCTCAGGAATTGCGCTTCCTGTGTTACGCATTGTACATGTACCAGATGTTCAGCGCGATTTCGTTTGATGTCCCGTTCCCATGGGAAAGTTATAATTCACATTATTCCCAGAAGAGTAAGCTATATATTGGTGAAAGCATTTTTAAAAGTTTTTGAGTTTATTCAGTACCAACATACAAAACTTTCCTCTTTATAATATTAGTGTAGATGTTATAGTAAACCTCGAAGTTCCTAGGTTTCACTCTTTGAGTATTAAACCAACCGGAGACGCCACTGACAGGCGTTCCCCTCTGCCAAAAAAAAAGTGTCGTTTGAGTTCACAGAGTGCTTGGATTGGTGAATGTATTTGTGTGCATCTAGTTCAAGCTAGTGTGTAATTGTTTTGTCAAAAAATGAGTTTGTTTTAACATTATTTGTGTGCGTTTCCCCCCGCAGAAATTGGCAGACTTTTTTGCAAAGAAACTAGTGCGCGTGACGTCTCCTGTTGGTTTAATACTCAAAGGTTTCACCTAGACCTATCAACTGACAATTCGGAAAACTGTGTTTCTAGCGATTGGCACCCGCTACCGAGGCAGGCTCGATACGCTTCGCATCGTTGTGGTCACAGTTGTAACCTAACCTTACCCAACTAATGGGTAGGAGCGCCATGTTTTCCAAGTCAAAGATCAAGACACATTATTGGTTTGGACTTTCACTAAGACTGGACCATTTACACGAGGCCAATGACCGAGACAATCCAATCCAAACTGCATGGCTTCATTCATCAAAGGCTTGAGGACAATCCAATGCAGTGGACTGTCTTTATCCATTATTGGATTGGCTCTGTGGAATGGCCTCGTGTAGACGGTCCATAAAGGCTGATTCATGTTACACCGGGCCGGATCCGGGTCGGGCCCCATCCGGGGTGAATCATGCTAACAGTATCCCTCGACATGTCGACGCCGTGTCCGGGACCGGACGGGGCACGGTCAAGCACTTCATACCAAATGTATACTATAGATGTTTGACCGTGCCCCGGACCCGGCCCGTTGTAATGTGAATCAGCCTTAAGTCAGAGCTTCGACGTTTGATTAGGCGCACAATGCCACATTCGCAAAATGACATATTCGATTTTCGCAAAATGTCACATTCTCAAAACGCCACATCGCAAAATGACTTATCAAAACGTCACATTGTCAAAATGCCATTTTCGCATAATGCCACACTCTCGAACATACTGCAAGAAAGGGAGCTGAACAAGTATGGCACTTTGTTAGTGTGGCATTTTGCTAATGTGGCATTTTGCTATTTGGAATTTTGCTAATGTGGCATTTTGCGAATGTGGCATTGTGCGCCCAATCCGTTTGACTATGAAAGATACAAGTCCAGTCTAAGTATGCCGTGTGGTTTCTCAAGGCGAGGTGGTGGTGTATAGCACCCGTTACCGGCGCACGTACCAGTCGCTGGTGGGTCTGGCGTGGGGGTTCGGCGGCGCACGCGCAGGCGGCATGGCGGCCATGGCCAGGGAGAGCCACAGCGTCTCCTTCTGCGCGAGGGACTGCGCCTGCCCCAAGCACCACGTGCTCAACAAGTAAGACTAACGCAGCGATGGAAATTATTGCTACTTTTCAATCATTTTCATTTGATGAATTACTTTTTTTTCATAATGGGTTGACAGGCAATGCGTGCGCCAAGCACCACGTGCTTAACAAGGACTAACGTGCCTGTTGGCTAGTGCTCGACCGAATATTCGGCTTCGGCCGAAACATAGAACTCTAATGATAAATAATAATCTCACGCCTTATATCCCCGAGGGGGTAGCCAGAGGTATACGCTTTTATAATAAAATACCAGAACAAATTTTGAAATTGCCTGAAACTGTGTTCAAAACTCATGTTAAACATGTACTTTGTAAAATGGCATATTACAAACTAGACGATTATATAAATGACAATGATGCTTGGAACAGATTTCCTCCAGTCCAGCGCAATATACGATAGCGAAAAACAAACGAAACTATGTAACCCAATTTAGTATTAAGTGACAATTGATTAAAAGAATATTGTGTTGAGGAGTTTCTTGCCCCGCTTCTTCTCCTCAACCATACATGCTGAAGCGGTGGAGTTGAAATGACGTTCAATAAGTGGACTTGTAAGTTCCTATTTTGAATAAAACATTTTGACTTTGACTTTGACTATTGCATTTCTGGATATACCCACTTTTATTTACGAGATATATTTTGGACCCCTAAACGTGACTTGCTGAGCCTGTTTACACATGTCTCAGTATTAATTCTGGGACCTGCGAGTTTCCTCACGATGTTTTCTTTTACCGTCGAGCTAGTGATAAATATGTACGTAAGTTTTGAAAAACTCATTGGTACAAGCCAGGATTCGAAATCGAGCCTCACTGATTTTCATCATGTAAAGCAGGCGCTTTAACCGTAAGGCTATCACTGCTTTTTCAAAGAGTAAAAAAACCGACTTCAACTTATATGGTTTTCTCATGGATGCCATTGTCAGAACTGGACCAAATTAAAATTAGACCACACGGGAAGCACCAGCTTTCAAATAAAAAAGAATCATCAAAATCGGTTGACCCAGTCGAAAGTTCTGAGGTAACAAACATAAAAAAAAACATACAGTCGCATTGATAATCTCCTCCTTTTTTGAAGTCGGTTGGAGATGCACGAATGTGATGTAAATTAAAATTATCTATAATTTACAATATTTTTGACAACTTGTAAAGTCAAATAAGTTGTAAGTATATACAATCAACATCACCCTAAAATATATAGTATACATTTTATTCACTTTTAGACAATCTTGAACTGAAGTAGTTATCAGGGTTATTGTAGTACCAATTGAAATAGAATTGGGAATAAAAACTAAAATTTTATCTACCTTACCTTACTCAATCGGAATTATTTTAAATTACTTGATTAAAATAGACAACATAAAAAAAGTACGATACAAAATTCATGGATAACAGATAATGTATATCTAAACATTCCTCGAGGCAGGCCCTCATTGTGACTTGTTCTGTGATAGCATTGCATTGCCAGCCTTATGAAAGACTCTAAGAAAGTCTTAGAAAAAATATTAAAACAACTGATACTGTGACAGTGTAATGTTTTGAAATTATATTTGTAACTAGCGGGTGCCCAGCGGCGTTGCCCGAGCGGATCCCGTTTATTCCCGTTCCCGTGGGAATTACCGAAAATCCCTTCATAGTGGTTGCCTACGACATATAAGACACCTACATACCATATTTCAAATAGCGGGTGCCCAACGGCGTGTCCCCTCGCGGAATTAGTTTATTCAAGTTTCCGTTAGAATTTCCAAAAATCCCTTCATACCGGTTTCCTACGACATATAAGACACCTAAATACCATATTTCAAGTTTCTAGGTGTTATCGTTTCGGAGTAGTACGTATTTCTCTTTTTAACCAGTTTTTCTATTTTCCCGTGGGAATGAGATATTTTCCTGGAATAAAAAGTACCCTAGATGTTGACCCGGGTACTCAGTTATCTCCATACCAAGTTTCATCAAAATCCGTCCAGTAGTTTTTGAGTGATGCGTGCACAACCAGACAGACAGACAGACAAAAATTCCAAAAATTGGTGTTTCGGTATCTATATCGATAACCATTTATACACTACCGTTAAAATTTTCAAAAAATGTTTCATGTACAGACACGGCCCCGTTAGAGTTTTATTATATGTATAGATATTAATTTAAAATTGTAATGTTGATTTTTATCTGTATGTTGACTCGTCTGTCGCTTTGGTTATTTACTGTAATGTTGCAAATGAATCTAAAATAAATAAATAAATTTATTTTCAGAAAAATCAATACACAAGCGAAAAACCGTCTGGAATCTCATCCTGCCATCAAAGAACTAGTCAGAAAACTCTCGAAGGTTCTATTCGAGTCTCAAGAGCACACGGACGCAGACGTCGTACGAGATGCGCTCCTAGCTTACATGTGCCACGAAGCCCCTTTACCTTGCACGGAAAAACCGAAAAAAGCAAACGCAAAATCCCATAGAGGAACCAAAAAACTACGAGAAGACAACGTCCCCTTAAGAACCCTACTAGATGTAGACATCGACACCTTAAACATGGAGTTAGACTACATAAACAACCAACTAGACTTCAATAACGAAATAGGGAGGAAAGCCCGCGATATAATCGGCAAATACGACAGGAAAGCGCCTTTAGATTTCGACGCGCAAATGGAGAGAGAAAAACTTTTGTACTACCAACAGAGGTACATGGACAATGCTGACGCTTACGACGACGTAGTGATCGTGAAAAAGAATTTAGATGCAGATTTCAACTTCCCACACGATGCTAGAATAGACGATTTCGACGAAGACTACAGAGAGCCAACGGCAGAGAGCCCCGAGGACTTTTGCGTCAGAAAAGAACACGTTATGTCTCTATTCGCGTATCTAGAATGGAGTTACAGACAGGAAATAAAGAATATTCACAATAGAAGACGAGGCCTGTTAGTAGCTTACGGTTTGATACACAATATAGTACAGAATATGATACGAATGATTTCGGAAAACAAACCGAAATTCGTTTTGTACTCTGGTCACGATAAAACGTTGCAAGCGTTAATACTAGCTCTGGGGCTAACTAATTATCAGCATTACAACATACAGTATGCTTCTAGAATGATCTTCGAAGTGTACAGGAAGAAGGATTTGCGGGATGAGTTTAAATTTACGAAGAGAAAAGCGGTGGCCCAAGACTTTTATTTTCGAGTGGTTTATAACGGGGAAGATATTACGAATAAACTCAGTTTTTGTAGGTCGAAACAGAATGTTCCTATGAGAGTAGTAGACCCAATGGACGATGTAAAAGTACATAATACATATCTGTGTCCGATAGAGAATATAGTAAGGTTTATTCATGACGACTATTTTTCAGTATTCAACGCGACTAACTTTAAAGACGCCTGCGCTAGCTACAATTCCAAACACGGGTTTTAAGCATTTTTTTAAAGTATTATTTGGTACTTAGCTTTCTTATTTATGGCAGATACACTGACGAGTAAAAATAAGTAGATGTTTACATAAATAAAGATAATATTTCCTAAACTGGAAAAGGTAGGTCGTTGAAGAAAAAGTATATATACATATACTTTTTACATACATACGTACTAGACGCCCGCGACAATATTACGTACGACGTCTATACAAAATATCTTTATAAATTACTAGCTGTTCCGCGTAGTTCCTGTTCCCGTGGGAATACGGGAATAATATATAGCCATGTTACTCTGTGATAGTGTAACTTTCCATTATTGGTGAAATAATTTTTGAAATCAGTCAAGTAGTTTTTGAGTTTATTCGTAACAAAGATACAAACATACAATAATACTTGACAAATCGTTCGTTATAATATTAGTATAGAAGTATAGATATAGGCTATTTTGGAACATATCGTCGTTCCTGTAAATGACTACTTATTTTTGCTCAACAGTGTATTTATTTTTTAATTTGAATAAGTTGTATTGACATTGTGATAAAAGTTATTATGAGATTATTATTTTTTAATAATTTATTTAGAAGGAGGCTTGTTATTCACCTACTTCAGTGACTATTTAATAGATGTATATTTTTCATATGTTTTTATATTAATTTTTTAAGCTTTATTTTTAGTACAGTAAATTTGAAGATTTTTTTTAAAATTCATGGTATGTAGTATCGTGCCCTTATATTATGGTAAAAATATTGTTATTTATAACCCGAATGTCTCCCGCGGGTCGATAAATTACGATTTACAAAACGACCTAAGATTCTGAAGTGTACTAAACTTACAAACGCGAATTTTTCAGTAAGTAAATATGTGTATTTATACCCCCCATGGGCCCGGGGTTGCCCATATTATGTGTCCTACATTATGATCTCAGTATTATATGTTAAGTTGTTAAGTGTCTCCCTTGCATATCTTTTAATTGGTTAGTGAGAAATCAAGACTGCACATTGAATACCCGTTTTATTGTATTTTTTTTTGTTTATATATGTTGTATTATATTAGTTTTAAGTTTAACTTTGCCATGTACTACATACAATGGTACGTAGACGCAGCATTCATGAAAATTTTGTTTCAAATTAAATTAATAAAGTCGTAGGGATGCGGTGCATAGCGCGTTATAATTCCTTATAATACCTACTAAGCAATAAAAAATAAAAAGTTTATTTGTCGCCACAATAATTGAACAAACAATTTACTATGAGTGTAGGTTATGGTGTAGGTAGACTAAATATTATTGCACAAAGCTAGTACACAAATTAGGGAGAATCTGAATTTAAGTCAATACGCTTATCCACCCTATGGAGAAGACACAAGTAATCTTTATATATAAAATGATAAACTGACTGACTGATTGGTGATGTATCAATGCACAGCCTGGACCGATGGGTCTAGAGACTTGAAATTTTGCACATAGATAGCTTATACAGTGTAGGCCTGGGCTAAGAAAGCATTTTGCAAAACTCATCCCCTAAGGGGGTGAAATAAACGTGCGCGAGGGAAGCCGCGTGTAAAAGCTAGTTTGATATGTTATCATAGAGACGTAATGAATGAAATGAAACTGGGCGGCTGGAAATGATTTATGTATCTGCAGAGCATATGGATCTTTACTAATGTGGCGTCTATGTACTGTTAGTTTGTCTTTGGAAATACCTAAGAAACGTAGCTTAAACGTTGAATGTTGTCAGAAAAGTAGTATTTTCAAACTTTTTATTATTGAATTGTATTTAAACATGGAAGGAATTAACATATCAAAATATCCATATCCAATAAACGTTAACATATAATTATAATGTTTTATTATATAACTATACTGGTGATTTTTTTACCGTCTGGAAAAAAATATAATGTTTAAGGTATCTAGAGCCGAAGTTATACACGAGATTAATTGTTAAATATAGTCATGTTTGTTTAATGCAATTTACAAAATCTAGAAAACTACGCACAGTACTACGCGCAGCTGGCGGTTGTAGGTAGATTGCGCATTAATGGAAGCTACGAGCCTGTTTCTTTTTAAAATACTATTTTAAATATTTCAGTGTGTATTATTAACTACAATTGAGTAATGTACCTATATTAGTTTAAGCAAGAAAAATTTTTTTTGAGAAAATAAAAATTTTTTTAACTAACATTGCCAAATGAATCTATTACACTTACCTATCACACCAAATTTTTTTCCAGACGGTAAAAAATGTCACCCTGTATATAGCATAGATATGAAGTCTATAGTTTTTAGGTTCCTTGTCAAGAATTTAAAAAGAAACTTAGCTTGAAAAATGACGTGTAAAAAAAGAAGATTTAAAGGCTGATTCATGTTACAACGGGGCGGGCCCGGACGTGCCCCGTCCGGGCTCGGACGTGCCCCGTCCGGGCCCGGACGGGCCCCGTCCGCGCCAGCGCTTTTTACAAAAAATATTTGACCATTCCCCGGACGGGGCACGTCCGGGCCCGGACGGGGCCCGTTCCGTTGTAACATGAATCAGCCTTTAAGCTCACATTTCAATGCTTCTGCTTAGAGTCGAGTTAGTGTTTTTAGGGTTCCGTACCTCAAAAGGAAAAAACGGAACCCTTATAGGATCACTTTGTTGTCCGTCTGTCCGTCCGTCCGTCCGTCTGTCAAGACCCTTTTTCTCAGGAACGCGTGGAGGTATGAAGCTGAAATTTATATCAATTACTCAGGTCTACTGTCCCTTGAAGCTGTGAAAAAATCAAACTTCTAAGCCAACGCAATCAAAAGATACAGCCGTTTATGCCGCAAATTTTCGACACTTGCAAGGGAATCAAAACCTACAGGGTGCTTCCCGTGAACTCAGAATCTTGAAATTTGGTACGAAGCAACGTCTTATAGCATAGATAAAGGAAAAATTACGAAAACCATAAATTTGCAAGGTTGTACGGAACCCTCGGTGCGCGAGTCCGACTCGCACTTGGCCGGTTTTTTTTAATTAGCCAAGTTTTGTCCCACTGCTAAGCAAAGGCCAAAGGACGAAGGCCTTCATAGGGCTCCGTACCTCAATAGGAAAGGTTGATCACTTCGTTGTCTGTCTGTCTGTCTGTCAAGACCCTTTTAATCAGGAAAGAGTAGAGATAAGTCACATTGAGCAAAACATAAAGGTATTGTATTATAATATTTGTCTTATACACAACATAATTGATTTGTCACAGTATTTATTGTTATGTGCACTAAACAAAATGCTTTTGTGTAGCCTCACCTTGTATCTTGCCTTCAACATTGTATTATTTACAATTGTAAAGGAAAATTCTACCTATACGGATTGTTTGTTCTTAAATTGCATCTGTAGCGTTTATCATTGGACACAAATACGAATATTATTATTCCTTTTTACAGCTGTTGTGGAAAGTGTTTACCACCTCTTGTCTTATTTAATATCATTGGTTTACCACAAAAAATATTATTATATTACACTTGTCTTTATTATACCAGCGCGGCGTAAACCAAACTAGACTGAAAAAAATAGTGTATTTGAATATATCAAAGCAAAAGCTTTTGATCTAGGTAATATAGAGATAAAACAATGCATCACAAGACATTTTGAATCTGTTTAGGTAATAAATAAAATTTAAAACGGCAAAAATTGATTTAAAAACATGATGTAATAAACCTAAAAAATTTCATACTTTTCTGTGTTTTTACGATATTATATTCTTGTTGCTAATACACTACCTACTTGTCAATAGAATTTAGATTTTACTTCGAAACTACTTAGGTACTGGATTGAAATTGAAAACTGAACTTTCGTACATACTTATTTAGAAATGAATTAGGAAAATTCTTTCGCATAACTTGAAAAAACAATATCTGGCTTCTAGCTTTTACTTCAGGAAGGAACTTCGACAAATGGCGGATTAAATGTCTGTTTGCAATTTTAAAAATGAAGATGTTTTATTTCATTTTATAGGTACCTAGTTAAAACTAGGTACCTATAAATTTTGCTTATAGTATACCTTTTTAAGGCATCCTTTTAAGTTTAATTGAATTTGAATTTTATATTATGCCTTGATTGTAAGTAAATATATCTTATTTGTTTACTGTGCCGTGACTCAGCATAAAGTCATCTCAGCAGCCCCACAAACTTTTCGGCATTTGTCACTCTGACCAATAGTGACATGTAGGTAGTCATTTGGCCAAATGAAGATTTTATAATAAATCATCAAAATGGTTCACCCAGCCGAAAGTTCTGAGGTAACAAACATAAAAAAACATACAGTCGTTATCAATAACTACTCTTTTTTGAAGTCGGTTGAAAAACAAGGTTCAAATTGATTGGTACTTGTAAGCGAGGCTTCCGGATGTCTTCCGCTGCTAGAGATAGAGATTCCTGTGAGTCTCTGACATACTTTAGAGGTAAAAAATATAAATAATGCTTCACACACATTTAGATTATATTAAACTAGCGACCCGCCCCGGCTTTGCACGGGTGCAATGCTAAGACTAAAACCTTCCTCTTGAATCACTCTATCTATAAAAAAAACCTCATCAAAATCCGTTGTGTAGTTTTAAAGATTTAAGCATACATAGGGACATAGGGACAGAGAAAGTGACTTTGTTTTATACTATGTAGTGATTAGATTAGATTATATTATACAATCAATAGAAATCTTTATTACTTAGCAATCAACTAGGTTATCATATCACTAACTTGATCTGTGCCATCTGCCCTGGTAAATCGCCGAAACCGATGAAACTGTTTCCTGAGAAAACAGCAATGTAGAGCGAACTCAGCTATAATTTAGTGAAGCAGCACGTACGCACGCACCACATTTTTTATACTAGGTAGGTAGGTATACGCTGTTTGTCTAAATCCAAGGTCGCCGCGGATCGGTGATACGAAACTTTTTTTATTTTATTAATGTTTCGCGAAGACGTAATCGCTGTAGGTAGGTATTATTACCTTGTTGTTTTGCAGATTTCGCGTATTTAAGCGTTATTTTTTCTGCCTATTTATATCTATATAAATCTGCCTACTACGTCGGGAAAAATGCGTGAAGTGAAGTGCAAAATATTCAGTCACAATAAAAGTGATGCTTTCGATCTGCATTTTCTCCGTAGGTATCTCTAAATATACGGATTAAAACAATAATAAATATAAATAAGTTACAAGGTGATTATTATTACGAATACAAATGACTAATAAAATAAAGTCCTACTCAACAAAACAAAGTGTATCTAAGTACTTTGTATAATCTGTCTGTACTAGACTCGTTACAGCCAGGTTAACTATAGGTAGATAGCTTATCTATGTAAACGAACCTATCAATTATAGTTAAGCTTTTACATTTATACTTACTTATTTATTACCTACTTAGATTAAAAACGAGTTCACTGCAGTATGGCATCACTTTATCGAGTTGCATTTATGAAGGAATTTATTCCTGCATTTATTTGTACTTTCATTTAAGTGGATTTAAGTCCATGTAAACTCTTATTTTTCCAGATAGAAAAAATAAATATAAAAATACTGGTGAGATATTTTTAAAAGTTATAAAAACGTCGTAAATTATTGTAGGGGTCTCCGTAAAAGGAAGTGTTCTAATTATTGTACGGTGGTACGGAAACCTTCTTCCGATTCGCACTTTCTTAGGTCAGTTTTTATATCCTATCAGAACCCGATGTTTTTTATATATTAGTAGGCCATATAACCTCAATAAATCTATGTCCTTTATGAATAGGTATTACTTATACCTATTATAAGTAGTTTCACAGATTCTATGGTAGGATTCTGTAGTGTGATGCATATCCAACGAACGTAATCTAAATTGAATCTTATACGCTTTGCGAGCGTTCATTATAAACTTAGGTATCGTCTAAAGATGTAGACCACGTTTTCCGAATGCGACGAGAATAATAATTCGCGAGCTATAGCTAAACTTCTTTTAGCGATTGCGTCGGAATTTTTATAAGCCATAAACGGTTGTTATTGAATCCTACATCGTTTAGCATCCAACTGAATCATACTAGCTCTGGATCCTGGTTTCGTTTCTTAAAGAATTGTGTGGATATAGCCAGTTATTCAAAGGATGTTCGTGGTTATGTCCAGCGCCTGTCCTAGAAATCAAGGTAGAGCGAGATTGTCTTTCGGCACCCTGTCTCCGACACTCAGGGCCGGATTTAATATTTGTGCCGCCCTGGGGCACTGAAGAAAATGCCGCCCTATGACTTAAATTTTATTTTAATAGTTTTGATATCTTATTTTTTAAGAATTAGAATAACTAATTGATTGCAGGAAATTTATTATGTATTATGTATTATTTATTATACATTATGTTTTATTTATATTTATTCTTTATTTACTCATATATTATATAGTATATATTATAGTAATATGAAAAAAAGACGTGTGGCACTCGGGGACTGCCGCGGTAAAGCTATTGCATAGCATTTTGTTTCAACAAGACTGCCGAAAAGAAACGACGTTAGACAATGCAAGTATTATATTCTCTTTGGACAATGCACGGCCTTCAAGCCACACCTCCGTGCCCGTCGGAGTGGGGAGCGTGAGGTTTTTTTTGTTACGGAATTTCTGGATTCGGTCCCCGCGCTCAAGGCCCTTGATAGAAGCTATGCAATAGCTTCAAAATATTTGTATTTTATTAGAATTATAAATTTTGCACTAAGAACGACTTATATTAGTACTGCATTATTTTTTTCACAGGCAAACTCGCCTAACTATCAAAAAAACATACTTACATAATTTGAAAATATTTTTAGTTCTTCAAAAAAACTACATAAATTTATCAATTCTAGAAAATAAAAATATCAACTTTAATTTTTTCAAACCTAAGTATTTGGAAATAAATTAATTAAACTATTTCAATAGTTTTTACTTAAATTTCCTATATTTTAATATACAAAATTTTAATGTGATATATAATACTTAAATTATATTTCTTGAAAGATAAAATGTTTATTTAAAAGAATTAGTTAATTATACGGTCTGAAGTGTAAAGAGCGCGCGGACATTGTTGGGCTCTCTGTTGAGCGAACTGTGGAGATAGCCTGCACAGAGCTCGAGCGGCTTATTGTAATGAGCGTGTACAGACCCCCCAGTTCTTGTTATGAACACTTTGAGAAAATCATGGATGAAGCCATATGTAAAATTAGCAATAAAAATAAATACATTGTTGTGTGTGGAGATTTTAACATTAACCTTTTAGATACTTCATCCAGTATTGGTAGTAGGCTTGTATCATTTTTCAAATGTCATAATCTTGTAAATCTTTTTTCAGTGCCTACCAGAATTACTGCGACCACAGCAACATGCATCGATAATGTTTTTAGGGTTCCGTACCTCAAAAGGAAAAAACGGAACCCTTATAGGATCACTTTGTTGTCCGTCTGTCCGTCCGTCCGTCCGTCTGTCAAGACCCTTTTTCTCAGGAACGCGTGGAGGTATGAAGCTGAAATTTATATCAATTACTCAGGTCTACTGTCCCTTGAAGCTGTGAAAAAATCAAACTTCTAAGCCAACGCAATCAAAAGATACAGCCGTTTATGCCGCAAATTTTCGACACTTGCAAGGGAATCAAAACCTACAGGGTGCTTCCCGTGAACTCAGAATCTTGAAATTTGGTACGAAGCAACGTCTTATAGCATAGATAAAGGAAAAATTACGAAAACCATAAATTTGCAAGGTTGTACGGAACCCTCGGTGCGCGAGTCCGACTCGCACTTGGCCGGTTTTTTACAAACCTCGTGCCTGATGATATAGCCGTAATTAATAAATTATCCTCAGATCATTGTGGCCTGATGGTAACTTATCAGATGTGTACTGAAAAGGCACTAAAGAAAGATATTAAATGCAGACCAGTAACGTGTACTCGCCTTCAGCAATTTAGAAATAACATAGAAAATAAACTTTTAGATTTTTCATACTGTGATGACCCTAATGATTTGTACAAGTCAGTATTAACACTAGCTAAGAACGAATGTAATAATGTTTTTAAAACAAAAAGTGTAAAAATCAATAACAATCTAATGTTCAGTGATTGGGCGACGGTGGGAATTCATAAAAGCAGACAAAGATTATATGAACTATACGAGGAAAGGACGTATAACACTAGTGATACCTTTTGCAATTATGTTCGTCAATATTCAAAAGTCTTTAAACGTATTTGTACCGCGGCTAAAGCTAACCATGTAAGTAATAAAATCAAAAATAGCACAGACATTGTAAAAACTACATGGAAAATTATAAATAGCGAGACTGGAAAATTTAAATCTCAACATTTTGACTTTCAGTTGAAAGTTAACAATAGAATTTTAAGAAATGACAAAGATATATCTGAAGTGTTTGTAAATTTTTTCTCTGATATTCCAGTCTCGACGACCAAGTCACTAAACTCGTCACCCGCACTCGCTGAATCGCTACTACAAGAACATACCGCTGCATGTAATACACGCAATTTCGTATTCGATCATGTAAATCCTTGGGACATCCTAAAAGCATTCAAATCAATACAAATGAAAAATACTGCCGATCTCGACGGCTTATCTGTAAAAATCATATCATCCATAATAGACTTAATTGCCTCACCTCTAGCTTGTTTATTTTATAAATGCGTTGATGATGGCGTGTTTCCTGATCTGATGAAACATAGTAAAATTATTCCATTATTCAAAGCCGGTAGTAGATTAGACCCTTCTAACTTCAGACCAATATCAATTCTACCGACTCTTAGTAAAATTTTTGAGAAAATTATTCTATATCAGTTGAGTGCACATTTTTCTATCAACAGTATAATGTCTGTAAAGCAATTTGGATTTACTAGGGGTCGCTCGACAACCGATGCCGGTGTTGAGCTAGTAAATCATGTTTTTGATGCCTGGGAGGCGTCGCAGGATGCTGTTGGGGTTTTCTGTGATTTATCTAAGGCATTCGATTGTGTCCATCATGAAATTCTCATCAGAAAACTACGTCATTACGGAGTACAAGGCCGCGCTCTTGATTTAACCCTTAACTGGTTTCGTGGGGGTGGCGCGGCCCCCACGCATGATATATTTTTTAATTCCTTTAAAACTTTGCACCGTGCGTGTGCGCCATTTTGTGTAATCTCATTACGTCGCGACTCGCGACGGGTGTCGAACTTTCGGCACTGCAGCTTTTACCAGAGCTGAGGTACGTGCGTTATGGGGTCCGCACGACCCCCACAATACCAGTTACGTGAGATTTAGATCAAGGCAAAATGTGCTAAAGAGAGGGCGCTGTCACTTATGTGATGAAAAAAAAAGACGGAAAATTTGCTACAAAATGTAACAATTGCAAGCATTTCATTTGCAAGTTGCATAGTAGCACAAAAATACTATGTAATAATTTTCAAGATTGAACTTAGTTCATCTATAATGTTCCTAAGTCCTCAGGATTATATTCCTGTTGATTTTTTTTTATAACGTTGATTAGAAGATTATTTCTTTTTATTTCCAAAGTTTATTGTATTAGGAATAAGAAAACATTTATATCTTAGCGTAAGACGACCAAAGTAATCGTTTTTTTTTTGTTTGTATCATGTAAGAAAAAAAAATACCAAAAAGTTGCCATTTTTATGTGATCTCTTGTAGTAATTAAGTTAAAAGAATTACATTAATAAAAAATGATTTTATCAATAAAACAAGGATGTTATTATTATTTTTTATATAAAACTAAACAAAAATTGCGCACATTTGCTTCCTAGGAGTTATTTTATAATGGGGGCCGCACGACCCCCACAAAACCAGTTACGTTAGTCAATTTTACGATACCAGTTAAGGGTTAATAAAGTCCTACTTGAGAAGCCGGATACAATGTGTTGATGTAAACGGTTCAAGATCGTCTGGATCGGCAGTTTGTATTGGTGTACCGCAGGGCTCCATTTTAGGCCCCTTTCTATTTCTGGTCTATATAAATGACCTACCCAACCGAGTGCAACATGATATTGTACTGTTCGCAGATGATACATCTCTACTTTTTAAAATTAAACGACCTATTAAGTCTTATGACGAAGTGAACAGTGCAATTAATGATGTTGTCAGTTGGTTTAACGTTAATAATTTACTTCTCAATGAGAAAAAAACTAAATGTGTACATTTTTCTTTATCAAATGTTAAACGAACTTTAAACTCAAATACAGTTAAAAACGAAAAATTAGAATGTGTAAACACTACAGTATTTCTAGGAATAACTCTAGACTCTAAGTTACAGTGGGGACCGCACATTGATACGTTGGCGAAAAGGCTCAGTTCTGCTGCATATGCCGTAAAAAAAATACGTAATATGTCAAGCGTAGAAACAGCTAGACTTGTCTATTTCAGCTACTTCCACAGCTTGATGTCATATGGCATTCTACTGTGGGGGAATGCTGCTGATGTCCAGAGAATATTTATTTTGCAGAAACGAGCCATTCGTGCAATTTATAAAATGGGGTCCAGGATGTCTCTAAAGGAAAAATTCAAGGAAATTAATATACTGACACTGGCGTCACAGTATATTTACGAAAACGTATTGTATGTTAAAAAGAATATATCACTTTACAAAAAAAATAGTGACAGACATTGTATAAACACTAGAAATAAGAATGAACTGGCTGCTTGTGTTAGTCGATTATCTCAAGTTACCAAATCCTTTAAGGGTCAATGTATACGTTTTTACAATAAGATTCCCATTGAATTACAAAATTTGCCTCTTGACAAATTTAAAATAATAGTTAAGCAAAAATTACATAAAAAAGGCTACTATAAAATTACAGACTACTTAGTAGACCAACATGCATGGGATTAACCGACTCAACGCTATGTAAGGCTATTAATTATAATTATTATTGTAAACGATATTTATTAGTAAGACATGAGATTAAAAAGAGCTGCCCTTGAGTTTCTTGCTGGCTCTTCTCGGGGTACTGCATTCGGAACCAGCAACTCGTCGGTGGAGATGGGCTGCTGTTTGCATTTAGCCAATCTTCATGGACGAGTTTAGAGTGCCTTGTTACTATAAAATATTGACGTTTCTAAGTGTATATCTTATACCAATAGAAAATAAACGATTTTTGAATTTTGAATTTTTGAATTTTTATATATTGTATAGAATTTTTTTTCTCACTTTCCAAATTTTGCCGCCCTAGAAAATTTGCCGCCGTGGGCACTAGCCCCGACTGCCCCTAGTATAAATCCACCACTCCTGACACTTTCACATCGGTTTATGTTATAGCGCGGTGCCACCCGTTCCTGTTCCCGTGGGAAAACGGGAATAAAATCTAGCCTATGTTAGGTACTCAAGGATATTCTAGCTTTCCATAGGTGAAAGAATTTTTGAAATCGGTTTAGTATTTTTTGAGTTTATTATATTAAGTATATAAAATACAAATCTTTCCTCTTTATACTATTATTAGCTCCTCAAGGTGGTTGGAGTGCTAGCGGTCAAGTTATAACTGGCAAGAAGTGCGGGCGCCATGCAGCTATGCTTGTACTTACCTATAAAATATCCTGCGAACCACAGAGCTGAATCTCTCTGTGTGCAGAACTTATAAGTTTCACACCTATCTGACTGTGTGTCTGCCTGTAAATTAGTAGCTCCCAAACGAATTGAAATTATTTTGTTTACTTAGCGTCTATATTTAAAACAAAGTAAACATATTTACTATCAGGTGCCCTAAACCACCCAACAACTGACAGCTCATCAACCGTAAATGACAAATTAAATATTATTTTATTAAATCATATGCTGAGCACTGATATGATTGTGAGTCCCTGATTATATCTGGGATATGAAGTCATGAGTAAGGTTGTTTAGTTTTGATGTAGTGGAGCGGATCAGCAGGGCGCCACGGCACTCTGCCTCCCGCAAACGTATGATTATACGATTTTAACATGGAATGTGATAATAAAAAATGTGATGCAAGCGACCTTCGCCTCTTATCATGCCACGTGCACAACCAACCTCCGTGTAACCTTGGCATTGACCGCCGTTGCATCACAATGCAATGCCCGCATTCGACCCGCATGCCTCATCCGACATGCTTCTTATTCAAGCTGAAATGCGATGTTGAATTTTGACAAAGTATGTGCTTTGTCGAGTCCAATAACACTCTTAAGCCAAGAAAATTAGACACAATTGATTTTTAATTGTTCTGTCGCGCATTGGAACCGCAAGGTGCTTGACCGATATGGACTGATTTACTTTACAGGCTATATAAGGCCGAGGAGATAGATTCAGGTCTGTGGTGTAGGGCATACGAGCTGAGAGGCGCTGATGTATCGAGGGGTTTCTTGCCACGCTACATGGGTAGGTACATGTGCTGAAGCGGTGGAGTAGCAATCACTTTCAATAAGTGGACTCAAGTCCCTACTTTAAATAAAACATTTTATTGATTGATTATGATTATTGACTTGAACAATTCAAAAAGTTCCTGTCCCGGATCGCTGCCGTTTCCCGTAACTTCTTTCTCGCCTTTGTGTACGTTGACCTTTATACCAAAAACGCGGACGAATCTGAAGGTTTTTTTTATTGTATAGGGTTAAAACGAGCAGACGGGTCACCTGATGGTAAGTGACTACCGTCACATTAAGAGTCCTGCAACTCAAGAGTCACAAATGCGTTGTCGGCCTTTGAGGTGGGAGTAGGTACGCTCCCTTCTTGAAGGTATCTAGTGTTCCAATAACTTTAATTATTTGAGCTTACAGCTTCACAAATATTTTGAGCACAAAAGTCAAGGTGGTAAATTACCTATTTGTTGATAGTTAGCGTTAGTGCGCGACTATTTTTTGCTCTCTCGCTTATATTTGACCTTCGGTATTGTTTATCCGTAATAGCACAAACTGGTGTGTGGTAATAGGTACTTATAATAAGCGGAAAAATCGATTGTATTTGCATTACAAAACAAAGTTATTTTGTTATTCGAAATTTTCTTTTAAGAAATTAGAAGTATTTAACCTAATTATAAGTGTGAAATAAACTCTTATTCTTCAGCAATGATTGACAATCTTTATCATTCTTCTGTCCTGAACGAAGTTTGACGAACGAAGTGATAATTAGGGGAAAGTCGTCACCCTTCGTACACTTTTTATATTTTATTTTATTACTTTATGAATTATTGTCGAATTTATCTAGTTTATGTACCTAAGAGTAACAAATATATTGTAGGTTGTTACAAAAAAGTCCGGAACTATTATGTCAAAAGGTTAAAGGGATATAACAATTTTTTTACGATAAGATATTTGTACGAAAGTACCCCACGTATGGGGTACGTTCGTACAGTAGGTGGGGTACTTTCGTACGCCATTAAAAAGCCAAATAAAGTTGTTAAATTTTTATTAATTATTATTAAAAACTTTATTTATCAAAGAACTAACTCAATAACATGTGACTTGACTCAGTCGATAAGCTTTTCTTTAAAGAAATAACAAAAAAATAAATCGTTCATCCTTAGTTTTCTTATTGATAATTCTAAGCTTTACAATCAGTCTAAATAAGATGTTTACATATTCTATGACATCGTTGTACAGTCTTTGTACTCTTCATCTACTTCTTGAGTATGCGTACCATTTTTTTTTCATATTTTCTCACCATGATTCTGCAAAAAAATATTAATTATAATGTTGACTTAACAACAAAAAATCATTTAGTAAGTAGTACCATACTGCACTAAAGGAAAAATGTTATTGTGCTGTCTGAACGATAATTTAAAGAGCTAATACTATATTTTATTTCATAAATCTAAAGGCGAGCATTCGTACGAATGTGCCCCCTGTCTGACTGTCCGAATGTACCCCATGCCTTTGCACAAAATTAAAATACAATTTTATACAAATTCTAATTTAGTTTGAGAAATATAACAATTACAGCTCAAAATAAACAATGTTAACATTAATCAACCGTCACCATTTTGTCAAAAACATAATAATTCTACTTACAATTCCGAACGAAACTTAGGTAAAAAATTTACTCACCCCTCCCGAAAACACGTTACGTCTTATCAACTGATACACCATAGTGCAACTCGTGCGACACTCCTCTAGCAACATGGCAGCCGGTATGTCTATGCACACAAGCAAAGGCGTATTTGTGTGCCCTTTAGTTTTTCTGTTATACTAACTGTACGAATGTGCCCCGCGTACGAATGGTGACGACTTTCCCTTAGTAAAAAATGGCCCTTACAAAACAAAATGAAAATAAAAAGCAAAATTGTTGAGGAGTTCTCTTGGCACTTAAGCTCCACTTCACCGTAGGCGCTGTGACGAGCATTTAAACTGCTTAGCAACCATATTATAGTTTTTTTTAGATGTAAATGCACGGGTTACTAAATTTAAAAAATCCCCTACACAAAAAAATACATATAAGCACAAACGGCTAGGCAGATTTTTTTGAACCATAGCTAAGAACACTCTCAATCAAATCAGCCTTCAAACAAAAACTAAATCAAAATCGGTTCCGCCGTTTGGGAGCTAAGAGCAAACAGACAGACATACAGATACACAGAAGCACACGTCAAACTTACAACTCCCCTCTGTTTTGCGTCGGTGTTTAAAAATGCCCAAATCTATCTAGGTAATGTTACGTTAGTAGCTACCTATGTACCTACTACTTATTACATATTCTGTGCTAATATGCCAATAATATTCTAGAGTTCGCTCTATTTCTTCAGGATCTCATCATCAGATCCACAACATCAGAATCATCATCATCATCATCATCAACCCGTAACAGCCCACTGCTGAGCCAAGGGTCTTCCCTCACTCATGAGGAAGTATGGGCTATAATCTCCCACGCGAGCCCACCGCGGATTGGGAGATGGTGTTAAGCTAGTGGCCACTTAACAGTCAGAATTTTTCAAGCCACCCAAGGGTATCTGACATGGCTTAACGACTACCATTGTGCGTAAACACAACGAAATCCGGGACCAACAATTTAACTTGCCTTCCGAAGCAAAAAAAGAATTTTCAGAATCGGTCGAGCAGTCTTCGAGTAATCGGGAAACATACCTACCTACATACAAAAAAGATTTCGACTACTGAAACCCCCTCCGTTTTTTGAAGTCGGTTTAAGATATGCGTCAGGGTCACCCAACATTCTTTCAAATACTATTTCTGTGAACATACAGGAAGACTATTTTATCGTTGCCACCTACTCTTTGGGAATAAGTATTTATAATAAGAGCTACATTGTGGTATCATTTCCTGGTTCAGCGGTCTCGGGAGCCAAGCCAACTCTTGCGTGTGTCGAGATGACGTCACGAAATAATCGATAATCGAATAGCTGCACAAATGTCATATAGGTTAATGAGTCTTTCTTTGTCGGACTAAAATTTAGAGACAGTAAGTAACAACTCCATATACCAATAATAATATACAACGCGTAACAGAAAAAGCGCAATTCCTCAAACACCCCAATTAGGTCATTGTGCCGGTTGGCGGTCTTATAGTCGCCTTCCAAACTTTGCTCTTTGAAATTAGTATGATATGTCCATAATTCAAGTTCTGATTATTTATGTGGGCATAGCAGATATAATCAAGTTATTTTTCGAAATAAGTATTATAGGAATATGGGAGCATTTATATTTTTAAATAAATAATTACCTGAAACTTAGGCAAAACGCCGGTTGGCGGTCACTTTTTTTGGTTGGCGGCCACCCTAGAGTCAGTTCGCGGCCGCCAGTTTTACATACAATATCGACTTGCGAGATTTCATACTTTTTTGACGTTTTCGTACACTTCTCCATACATATCCTATCGTAAATTTCCACATCATTAGGCATATGATCGCGATTGTCACTCAAATGCCTTCACTCTTAAAAAACACGTTTTCCTCAATATTCGTCCCTTTTTTGTGTTCTAACCTAACCTAAGCTTACACTGTCTAACATCTCTTTGCCCTTTCTTTTCTGCCTTCAGTTCGATCCTCCCGGTCTGAAGCAACTATCCCCTACAGCTTTTAGCCTCTTGGGTTCGCCTACATTCCCAGAGGCTATACCTGATGCTATTGAAGCTAGAAGACGTCTCCTTCTCCTCGCGCGGGATCGTCTGAAGTGTTTCCGCGCATGTCGTCTTGGTCTTGTTAAGGATGTGCTTTGCAGCCCCTAAAATAATGTATCTTTTGAGGACGGCTCCAGTTGAAGTGCTACTAAATGTTTCATTCAGCAATGACCAGTGGAGTCAGGCATCGTTCCCATACATTGCGGCGGACTGGGGGTGCGACGCGTAAGGGATGTGAGTGTTCCGGCTTTCCTCGCCTCGACGCATGGGGTTGCAGATCTCGTATCTGGTATATATTATCTTCCCATGGAGGCGGGCCCCTGCCCTTTGCAGCTGAGGCGCTGGCGAAGTGGAGTACTCTCTTCCCGAACGCTGTCGTGGGCAAAGTTCCTACTGTGCAGCGGGTGTGGATGAGGAAGGGACAAAGAACACCCTGGACAGGCTAGACTCTGGTTGCAGGCATTACCCTCTCCACATATGGGAACTTTTCACGACGGCAACTCCTTGCGTGTCGCGGTTGTTCTCCGCCTGGACTGCGATGTATGTCAACCACATCAATACATTTGCAGCTCCATGGTTGGGGCAACTGGTCATCATGCATTGAGCTGTCTTGTTTGAAAGTATCCCTCGGCACTATGCGCTCAATGACATCCTTGTCTTAGTCCATGGCAAAAGGCTAGATGGTTTGACCCTGGTGCCGTGGCAGAGAGGTGTTTATTGTGTGACGCTAAGTGCGTCAACACCTTCGCGGCCTCTTACTTCGGTCACACTGAGTTGGCGGCCGTCAAAAAGCACGAGAAATACTCGGCCTTCATCATCATCATCAGTATATACCGGTCCACTGCTGGACATAGGCCTCTCCAATTGCACGCCATTCTATTCTCGGCAACTCTCATACATCTGCTACCAGCCACCCTGCGAAGGTCGTCGCTCCACCTAGCCTAAGGCCGTCCTACCTTATGCTTACCGATTCGCGGTCTCCAGTCTAGAACATGTCTACTCCAACGGAAAGGTTATCAGTTCTACGGCTAATATGGCCAGCCCTTTTTCCACTTAAGCTTGCTTATTCTACGAGTTCTGTTGAAAACTTTGGTTCTCTATCGGATTACCTCGTTTTGGATTCGATCCCTCAGAGACTTCAAGCATAGCCCGTTCCATAGCTCGCAGAGTCACCTTGAAGCTTCCCGAACGCTGCCCAGCCCAGCTGAATTCTCCTGTTAGCCTCACTCTCAAGGTTGTTCTTACCAAATTTCAGAGTTTGCTCGAGGTAAACGTATTCTCGAACATACTCGAGAGCACCACCATTGACAGCTATCAGCCCCGGAGTGACGTGATCGTGGAACATAACTTTGGTTTTGTCCAAGTTCATCCTAGTTCATACTTGGACTTAGAAGCAAATTATTGCTTCGTGCCATTTGGGTGCGAAACTACGGGATGCTGGGGAGCAAAAGCTTTGGCTTTATTAAAGAGAGATTGGCCGTCGGCTTCGTGAGACGTGTGACGCTAGCTCTGCGGTTTACCTACCTGCTGCAAAGGTGGTCTATTGCCATACAGCTCGGCAACGCGATGTCTGTCATGGCCTCCTTTGCTACTGGTACGGCTCGGGGTATTTTTGACTAGACTAGTACCGTAGTATTAGTGAAATCATTTTTGTGTACCAATTTTTATTGACCTCAAAGCCAGATTGTTAAAAACATTTTTAAAATACCTACTTGATTAAAAAATTAATTAGTCTGTGTGAAAGAAGTGGCCGTAAACTGACACCTTTATTTTCAATAGTCAGATAACGGCCGTCTATTTTTCATACAATTTTCAGACAGCCGCGAACCAGTTTCGTTTTTTAACCATGTGTTAGTTTGCGGCCCCCTTATATTTACGTAGCGATAAATCCGTATAAAATGATATTTTGGCTGCCGTGAACTAACCATGGCATTCAACCCAACCCCAACAATAGAAAAATGTTGCACAAAACGAAACTTTATTTACATTGATAATAGGATGGAAAGCAAACCTATTTCATTCAGTGAGTTAGTTCGCGGCCACCCGGCCGTAAACCAACTTTACCAAAAATTTATTAATCTGGTTCGCGGCCACCAAATAAAACTAGTATTAAAGTAATTTACTTCAAAAATAAATGTGAAATTAAGTATATCAAACACCTATGATCACTCAAAAACAATCACAATAGTACTATGTAATCGTAAACATGAAATACTTACTTTTGAAGTGGGACCTGTTCGCTATTTTTTGAACAGGTTTGCGAACGTATGTCTGCTGACGGCGCGGCTGCCAAAATGGACAATTTATTTCCGGCACATGGATTAGGGTAATCGACCAATTTGAATAGGCATTACATTCTGCAACTATTCTACTTCTTAAAGTGATACAAACGTTGGGAAAGGTGGGATAGAATTCTTATTATTGCAATATTTATGCGGTTGGTCCTCTAAAAGGCCGCAAACTAACGCAGGGCCGCGATCCGGCAAAATGACCCTATATTAATATAAAAAAAAATATGATGCAATCGAACTTTAGTTGTGTCTAACCAATTTTCTTAAATATCGATTAGTAATAGCACGATTTCGATAGAAAGCACTAAATTCAGCTACGCTAATTCATTTTTGGGAAAAAATTAACACATTAAAAATAGCTGAAATCGAATAAGTAGTCGATACTGAACAAACTTATTTCAGGAATTGCGTTTATTCTGTTACATGTTGTATAATATTACACGGTAACAAAAAAAAACAATCGACGGTCTTATCGCTCAAGTATAGAGTATGTTTATTAGAGTAAGTAAAATTGCTGACTAAGTATGACCGACCGACACATTATGTCTAAACGCAAAGTACAATCTCACCAGTTAGTGATTTTTTGTTTTTTCCCTTTAGGTACATAAAGACCGCTTCCCATTAAGTCAGTTTCCCAGAATGTCCGTTTTCAAAACGACCGTTTTGCAAAACGACTTTGTCCCAAAATGTCAGGTAAGTAGGTAGGTACCCACTTAAAGCACTTTCACACTGAAAAATAATTACGCTCGGGCAAAGTCAGGGCACCCTACTGCTAGTTTAATGAAGATTTACAACCGCAATTTTTCCTAACAAGTTTCAAAACATTTACTTACTTTCATAGACTGATTGATGAAGGTACCTTTGGTATATGAGTCACGTGTAAGTGGACATGTTTAACGAGAAAACCAATTAATAAACTTGTTTATTGTTTACCTGACGGGATTACGTAGAACCACGTAGACCGTGCATGCGCATGTGGGTGTGATCACGCCACTGTTACTGTCTCACTTGCATCTGTCTTCTTTATCGCACAGTTCAGCTATTTTGTTTATCATTTTTCCTGCTAGTAATAGAGTCGTTTAACTGTTGTTGTATATATTAGGCCTCAGATCATAGATTAGGCCATTCAACTACGCATTCGTTTGGTTGTTTGCTTAACGCAGGGGCAAAGAGATTAAAATATTATAGAATATAGAGGGGGCATTGGGAATATTTTCATACAAAACTTTGAAGATCAAGCGTCATGTCAGTTAGTATGAAAGCGAGCTGTCATTCGGTGTCGTAATCGTACTAAATTTATTCCACTTGTAATAACTTTTGGCATAAAATTTTCCTCGCTTTGTCCCCTATATGCCTTATTTATTAGGTATATTTTAATCTCTTTGCGCAATGGCCTGTTTCTCGGTGGGTAAGTATGCATGTACCTACTTTGAAATTTGGTGCAACAAATACATAGGTAGGTACTGTAATTATATAAAAATAGAAAGTAAGTACAAAATAGTATATAAAAAAAGGTACCCTTTGTAGGCTGTTGGTTCCTTAGTACCTAGAGGTACCGCCATTTCAATTAATTAATTTATCTAAGTATATATTATCTAGGTATATATAAATAATAAAATGGCTATTGCTAGGCGTCCGCTAATTAGATGAATAAATAAAGTAATAAAAGATTTGAACCGATTTTAAAAATTCTCTCACCAATGGAAAGCTAGAATATCTCTGAGAAACATAAGCTATATTTTATTCCCATATTCCCACGGGAACGGGAACTACGCGGGTAAAACCGCGATGAATCGCTGATATTATATATTTATGCTGAAATGCTCAAATGTTAGGGTCAACCATTTTCATGAATTCTGATATCAAAAAGTTCCGTTCCGTTTTGCAAAAAGAATAACGTTACTTTTCGAACAGGAAATAGTTACGTAATACTTACTTGGCATGCACTTGTTTGTAAATAGGGAGGTGTGTCTGCTGCGCACGCGCAGCTGAGTCATTGAAGCTTGAACTAGCTTTATGTAACGCGGTAAACACGTTCAAGGTGGCTTGTAGAAAAATATTTGGATGCAGTAAATCACTCAATAATGTGCCACGTGAGAAATAATAATATATTTTTTTACGTCTTCGTAATTGTACATTTGAATAAATAGCAGAAGGAGCAAATCAGCGCTTTTAAACTATCTACTATTGCTGTCCCTAAGATATTTCCATCGAAGAGAGTATAACTACTATAGTAGGTATAAAGGCACAAATTTTTCATATTACAAACTTTTATTAAACTTACAATGTACTCAGATATCTTTGTTCGGAAGGAATCTTTCAACTCAATTTTAAAGCAGATACGTTCCACCGACTCAGCTGAAAGGCATACTTATGTTAGTTTGGTGACAATGCAATATTATGGTACCACCGAGCTGATCTGATGATAAACTCCTCAATAGCTACTCGTAAATCAGAGTTGGTATCATTTGATTTTTTATGATGCCTGCCATACACACAAAAGCTTGTTTTTTTTAGTTTTCATGAACTATAAAGTTAATATTAAAATATTCTGTTACTTACACACAGAACAAAACTATAAACAATTTTAAGTTATTCGAAAAGCAACCTTATTATTTAATGTAACTTTTTGATTTTATTTATTTTCCATTAGATATTTAATACAATTTAATTTAATATTGTTTCACGAGTCAGGACGATGGTAGGTAAGTACCTAAATAATAAAAACGATTGTATTTGAAAGAGTATAGAGTAATTGTATTTCTGGGCCCTCTTCGACTAGCTCTTGCCATTCTGTTTGATATTCCATGTCAGCTTTCTTTATAATAGTTAGGGAGGCGAGGTAGCTAAATGGCGTAATTCAACGGCGCCGTCGAGACCTATCAAAATCGAAAGATAAAATAATTTCGAAAAGAAAAGCTAATATGGTAAAAACCATTTTAGCGGTGGGTTTGGCGTGTACGGTTTTTCAAAAATGTAAAAGAAAACAGTTACTTGGGCATTCTCGAGCGCGTCAGATATTCATACTACGTATGCCCTAAGTGCCTCTGATAACAACGCTATACTAATCTGCCGGTTTGCGTGGTGGGGGTAGGCATAAAAAGTAGTCAAAAATGCAAAAAAAAAAAAATTACTCGAGCGCGTCAGATTTTCGGAAGGGGTGTTAAGTAGGCCCCAAGGAAGCTCCCTTTAAAAAAACTGACGATTTGGGCGTGACGATAAGTTACGATGAATGTTTGAAAATGCAAAAAAAAATTGTTCTTTTGCAATACTCGAGCGCGTCAGATTTTCATAGGGGAGGTTTATCTTGGTATCCTGAAAGCATATTTTCTTAATCTGACAAAAATGTTGGTGGGTTCTCTTAATCTGAACGAAAAAGGTTTTTTGTTTTATTTTTTTCCTTTCTTTCTCCTTGATAAAACGGGGAATTATATATATATTAAGGTGTACCGAAAATTCCCTTCTACCGCTTTTTTCCCCACCATCAATGTTGCGAAATAAAGGAAAAATACTGGTGAGACGGCATATTTCCGCGAAGCGCTCAGTCTGTATTACATGTTTATGGCAAATTCCTCTTTTTTGCTTCAATTCTTCACTTCGTTTTGCTTACGAGTTACGGTACGTCCAAAAAACAATTTGAGGATCAACAGGCTATTGAATAATATACATACATGAAACTGTACATGTTAATAAAACTTTTGTATACAGATACGCGTAACTTTTTCCGAGTCCACGAAAATTGTCGAGAAGCTTTAGAAAAAAAAATTTTGAGATATAATAAAAGTTCAATAATTTAATCATCGTTATTTCATATCAATTTATTTTAAAAACCTTAGTTTTCGAGATATACTCAAAAAACCGGGAGTTTGAGTTTTTATGATGCTTCAAGTCAAAAAGTTTTAACTTTGGACAAAAATGTAAAGAGACATTTTTTGTGTAAAATAAAATTACCTTTTTTGTTTATTTAAACTTTTTTTGTGTAAAATGTATCATTCGCGACTTATATGCCGCAACGCGTTTTTCGGAAGACGAAATGGCTCCTCCACACTTCCGGTCATGCGGAAACCGGCAGATTTTGTATTTTTAGTAAGTTTTAGATTATATTCTTCAAAATAAAAAATAAAAAAATCGCGCTCGAGAATGCCGGATTAACGTTTTTTTTTTACAAGTTCGCGACCCTATAACTTGGCGGCGTTAAGGACTTATCGTCAGATTAGTTAAATTTAGTCTTAAAACACTAAAATCAACCCCCAATATCTTAATCTGACGCGCTTGAGTATTTCAGACTATCGATTTTTTTTTACTAATCTGATCGTCTATCCTAGGCGCGCGTCACTACTTATAGAGCTAAATACTTTACAAGGTTGTTCTATTAGGTCTAAGGTATCTCTCATATCTTAAACTGCCACGCTCGAGTATTACCGAAAATTCCCCTATTCGCGTCCCTAACTATAACATCTGTTGGCAATTTATGTATGAATATTGTTTTTATGCGGATACAAAAACAGTTTTCGTGTTATTGGTATATGACATTCATTACGTCTACATAGGTATTGTATTCATTTCTAAGTTTTTCGTCTGTTCTTGTCCATAAATAAAAAAATTGAAGGTGACTAAAAGGTGACAAATTAATTAAGTTGTGACCTTCTAACAGCTACGAGTACAGTACTATTTTAATTGTAGCAATTTGCCCAAGGAGGTTGGAAGAAAATCATTCTCTTTCCTAGAGAAACTTTTTCTTTAAACGTCTTTGAATTTGCCTAACCTTTATGTGTCATTTTCGGCATCAAGAGCAAGGAGAAGCAGGAGAACCATAGGGATTCTTTTCTTACTATTTTGGAACGGAACCCTAAAAAGTGGAAATAAACAATCTCCGTCGACAAGTGGCGTGTCTTCACGCTCCAGTAAATGTGCGGATCAAATCGAATCATAGCTTGTTTTTTCATTTAAGGTTATTAAATGTACTTACATTACACCTATATACACACACTAGCGGTTGTACGCAGTTTCACCCGCGTAGTTTCCGTTCCCGTGGGAATACGGGAATAAAATATAGTCTATGTTACTCAGGGATATACTAGTTTTCCATTGGTGAAAGAATTTTTAAAATCGGTCGAGTAGTTTTTGAGTTTATTCGTAACAAAGATACAAACACACAAACTTACAAATCTTTCCTCTTTATAATATTACTAGCAGCGCCCCGCAGTTTCACCCGCGTGGTTCTCGTTCCCGTGGGAATATCGGAATAAAAAGTATCCTATGTCCGTCTCCTGGTTCTAAGCTACCTCCCCACCAACTTTCAGCCAAATCGGTTCAGCCATTCACGCGTGATGCCGTGACCAAGGGAAAAAGGGATTCATTTATATATATAAATGAATCCCTATAATATAATATAATGAATATATGTATATATATATATATATAGATTATAGAAGTAGGTATAGATTACAGTATTAATATAATATATACTACGGTAAGAACGAATACGTGAGTAAAAGGAAGGTGGTTATTTCTTTTTATAACTTGTGTAATAAATAACACACCGGTCCGTCGATAGGCTTACCGAGTCACCACCTCTTAGTACGTTTAGGGGTCAATCAATGACGTTTAACATCATTGGGGTCCATGGCAAAAAGTGCGATAAGGCGTCAGTGATCTTTTTTAGTTTTTCGTAGATAATAATAAATCAGAATGTTAAATTTCCCGTTTTCACTCTTTTAGCAAATGCTGTAATAGTACATTATGATATAAGTGCGGTAGGTTGAAAATTACAGCGGAGGCGATATTGCTAGCCCGAGCCGTAGGCGAGGGCTACAAGTAAGCAGAGGCTGTAATTATCAAAGCGCACGTATGTCATACGACGTTTTATAGCACATTTGCGAGGAAATAAAATAAAACTCCGACTATGGTAAACGAATGAAAACAATACAGCGTTAAGAAAAAGCGCGCGGCGCGCATCATCATTTTTTTTTTAGGAAAAGGCACAAAAAACAGCCAGTACTTCTTACTAATAAAGTAAAATAATATTTTTGTGTTTTTGTTACAGATTGGTTGTAATTTACTGTCAAAATTAATTAAATTAAATAATTATGTACATAAATATTTCTTTAATATATTTTATCTCCCAAAGTTAATTTTAATCATAAAATGTTGACAACTTTTTTGACATAAAAACTCTTTGCTGAGATTTTAAAAAGTACCGTTCGTTTTAAGACGGAGCATCTTGATAAACCGTGCGTTTTACTTTACACTTACCGCACTTGGGCGTAATGAGATAGGTAACGATATTAAAATTGGTGAAATAAGACACCTTTTACGAGCAAATGTGTTATAAATACAAAAATACAGCCACACTTGAACTTGAAGATATTTTTGAACTGATGCGTAATTGTTTAAAGTTTTTGGGTTTGATGGATAATATACTTTATTAAAGATGCCATAGGTGCTATATTGGTGTATCATTGTGTATAGTAAGTATTAGAGCTCCTAGTGGGTTAAGCTTATTATTACGCACTGCCTTCTGCAACTGTTGGGCGTCTGCGCCCAACAACAAAATTTTCTTTTCTTTCTTTCTTTCTTTCTTTCTTTCTTAGGGCCGTATCATAATGGATCTCCACTTGAGTAGGTACAGTTAGGAGTACCTACTTAGGAGGATACAGTTTTATATGCAACTCATTAGCGGCATCTCTTTCTAACTGTACCTACGTACTCCCTGGCTTCCAATCACATCACAATCACAATGTCTGTTATTTTACTATACTAGGTATACTTACATTTAGATAGCTTGCATCTCAAAGAAGGACATCGGCTAGTAGTGAAGTCTCAGGCTAAAAGCTAGTAGGTACTTATCAGGGATACTAAGCTAATATAAAATATACTTAATATACAATGTATAGAGTAGATTTTTAAGTAAAAGTTGTTGTTTACTATAAAGATTACCATCTACAATCAAGAGCACGTAGAGCTTGACACATTGAACTTTGTAACGTCTTATCGCAATCGCAAACAAGTTACTTGATGATAAAAAGTCTTCTACGAATTGCAGGTGACAGAGATTGAAATGACCTATACTTAAGAAAAGTATAAATCAGCTGATCCTACAGTACTGTTGGAATAAGGTCGAGTTTGGTCCACCAAGGAGTGGAACTACATGCCGGCGTCTGTATTTGCGAGTTACGATATTGCGCAATACGATAGCGAAAAACAAACGAAATTATGTAACCCAATCTAGTAATATGTAACAATTGATTAAAAGAATATTGTGTTGAGGAGTTTCTTGCCCCGCTTCTTCTCCTCAACCATACATGCTGAAGCGGTGGAGTTGAAATGACGTTCAATAAGTGGACTTGTAAGTTCCTATTTTGAATAAAACATTTTGACTTTGACTTTGACTTTTGAAGTTCATATAACCCTTCAGCCTTTAAGGCTCGAGTAAACAGGCTTCTTCTGGGCATGCTCGTCCCATCTTAGACCCCGTCTTTGCCTTGTGGCTAGTCTGTGGTCAAGAATAAGCCCACCATTAATAAAAAAAAACAGCAAAAGCTGTCAGCGGTCGCGTTGTGCAGTGCGTGGAACGTGGACCGCACGAGCGGTGTTTTCGTCGAGCGGGCACGGTCAAGGCTAAGCTGAATTATGTATGCTGCTTGTCGTTGCCGGCTCCAATTTGGGCGAGGAAGTTACCTACTAATTTGGTAGGCCAAACAAACGGAAATTTTAATAAGTGTCGTTTGTAAAATGCTTATAATGTACCTATAAATTAAAGTTTCGTTCAAAATAATATCTGAAGAGCTCTTCAGATATTCTCAACTGTATCATCAGCTCTAACTGTAACAGATGTAACTTGGGATGAAAAGTTCATGATAGGCAATAACATCGCAGGGAGCTTTGCAACGTTTAGCCAATAATTTATCTATTTAGTCGAAGCAAAGCTGCCGTTATATTACACCCTCGTGTTCTCATTAAAGAGGTGTCTGCATACATTTTAAGTATTTTGTGGAGGCTAATGACAGTCCGACCTATTGATATCTATTGTCAGTAGCACATATAGGTAATAGTTAATAGTGCAGCAGTTAGTAGGTAGAGACTTAGTATCCTACTTGCTTTTTAACACGTTAACTGCGTAAAAAATAACAATGACTTTCAGCTGGTGCGGTGGCAGTCCAAAAAAGCATCCACTTGACTTTCTTAATGTGCGTGACAGGCCCTTTCGACCCGACAGCTCTGAGGGGTATTAAAGCTCTTTTATCTTAGCCAACCCATAAAGTACATACCTATATATTTTTTATAGTTTTGAAATCGTGATGAATCACTTGTTTATGCATTGGTCCAGTGCCTGGATTCTCTAAACAGAAAATGAGAAATTAGCAATCGAAAATGTCAGGTCGACAAGGCCTGATCCCGCACCAAAGTGTAATTTTTATAGTGATGGGATAGTGAAAGAAAATAAAATATCGAGTCATTAATTTTTATTTAAATCTTATAAACTAAGCCAAACATAATTAAAGACAAGAATTAAATTTAATTAAAATTAAGAGCAGTGATATAGCCCTGACGGTTAAAGAGCCGGCCGAAAATCAGTGAGGCTCGGGTTCGAATCCTTGCATGTACCAATGAGTTTTTCAAAAACTTACGTATATATTTATCACTAGCTCGACGGTGAAGGAAAACATCGTGAGGAAACCCGCAGGTCTCAGAATTAATTCTGAGATATGTGTAAATAGACCCGGTCCGGCGATGGGCTTACCACCTATCACGTTTAGAGGTCCAGTGTATCTCGTGAAATGTGGGTATATCCAGTAATGGAATACCTCTGCCTACCCCCTCGGGGATGAAAGGCGTGAGATTATATACATATATATGTATCATTTAATCAATGATAAATTTTCCTAATTATTTTTCTTTTAGAGACTGAATTATTAAAATTAGTACAATAATTCCACGGATCATCCCCAATATATAGGGCTATTCCACTAGTCCCTACCAGCTGTCGCTCCTGGTAGGGACAAGTGGATTTATTTTTCCACTCTTCCCTACCACGCCGTCAGTGGTTGGGATAAATGGAATTTCATTTCCACTCTTTCCAATCAGACATATAACTATACAATATACTTACACGACAAATTTATGGTGTATCATAAAAATTCTTAGCTCTTATTCAGCTTATCATTCCTAGCTTTTCATCCTGCTAATAAAAATAATAGTAAAAAACAGGAAGCTCGTTCGGCCTTGGCCGAATGATGTCACGCCATGCCATGACTGATAAATAAAGGATAGAGACGCCATTGATCCAATTACGCTGTGTAAAGGTTATAAAAGTAGGTCGGTACTACCTAACATTGTTATTGGTAACGTAAATGGTTTTATTTGGGTGCACAATTGCAAATGTTTTTTAGCCCTCAACGGCCCCAACCAACGTACACATATAGGCAAGGACAGATCCAGCCTTCGAGTCAGAATGGATCACATAATCGAGGTCCAGTCATGGCGGTTTTGACGCTTACTCCAATTCAACTCTTGTTCTATAATAATTTTTTAAAATTCTTTAAAAAGAATTTTTTAAAATTCAACCCCTAAGGGGGTGAAATAAAACTGCGCGAGCGAAGCCGCGAGTAAAAGCTAGTCTATAATAAAAAGACAGCACAGTCGTATTATGCGTGTCGTTCGCGCTACATGTTTGCAATTCAGATTATGAAAATCGACCTAAGACTAGCACCCGATTTCCTAAGAGAGCTTTTAAAAAAAAATAGACTTGTGTTTCATCGTTTTCAGAAAAACTATCGTTAAACGACTGTTATAAAGGTGAAAGTCTGTATGGGAATCTTGCTGCCATTTTTTAAGTTTGAGATTTAAAGAAGTATCTACACACTCACTAAAGGTCATATCAACCTTTATTAAGTGTGTAGATATAAGATACTAAAAATTATTTCTTATACCTGTAGGCAGTGAGCTTATAGTAACATTATTTTATTATAATATCATTAAAAAATAAAAAATAAAATAAATAAGACGTTTATTCATTCACACAATGCTACACTAGACTTTACTAAAAACTTAGTTACTAGAAAAAAAACACAATGTGAATGAAACGGCTAGAGTCTCAGCACAATTGCTGCTTTTCAGACCCTGCCCTAATTTAAAATTATTCTAAGTATGCTTTATAACAGTTTTTGTTTGCTGTTTTACGCTTCTAAATATACAAAGTGATAATTAAAAGAAATATAAAACAATAAGTGTTGTTCAAAGACATTGCCTGTACCTAGATATAACGCCACGATCATCAAACATGAAACTCTGATTAAGCGCAATTAAAAAAGGGCACCTTTATGCGTTTCTGACATTCTCAAACGGAGTTTCGTTGCTCGGGGGTCATTCTTCTGTAATACAGGTTTAAGAAACAATTTTGCGAAATTCAATGGAATCAGGAAAATTGGGATCAATGTGGGCGAAAGCTCTGCGCTAGGTATTCGTAAATAAAGTTTGTATAAAAATATAACCTTAGCTTACTTCATTCATCGATTAATTTGTGATATCGTATCGCAACCCAGTACAATATCTTGTAATAAAATAAAAAAATAAACCAATACCAGTCGTCAAGTTGTCACCTTCGAAGCGTTTATTGAACCGCCACCTTTATTCTTGCATTCATTGGGGATGTAAAAAACGTCTGCTGCGACTGATTATCGGTCAGATACCGACATGGTTCATTGTTCATGATTCTTTGGTCTAGTTTCAATTTGAAGAACTAAGGACTCTTTTTCATCATAATGTTACGGGTTTGATATTGACGATGTTTTTTTATAATCCACGGAGAATGTCCCAAATTTGCGATACTGGCAACATTCCTTTTTATGCAATGAAAAATAAATTTAGTCGAATTTGGCGGGAAATTGTTAAATTTTAATTTTTAGTGCCTTCTATATACATAGTAGTTTTTTAATGGGGATAGTATTTTATGTTTCAAGTGTTCGTAAAGAAAATTGCAAATAAAAAAAACATTATTTATAAGTATTTTCGATTTTTACTTGTCTTGTAGGTCAGCAATAAAAAAAAAGGTTTGTTTACAATGTTCCTTTCCACAATCGGATATGGAACACCATTAAATATAAGTGGCGTGAAACAATAAATAAATTGCTATTGTGAGTATTTGAGTAGGTACCTGATAAGTAGAGAACTACTTATGAATAGCATTGTTTTGCATGTTAGGTTAGCTGCACGTGAACTGCGTAGTTTGTGATACAAAACAATGAAAAAACTGCTTATGCTGTAGGGCAAATACGAAGATAAATAACAAAAAAAGAATTAACTACTTAGTCTCTAGTTTGAAAGTAGCTTACAAATTAATTTCGCCTTCTAAAGCTACAATATTTTGATGAGATGATTCTAATAACTTGATGAAGGACCAAAAATAGGAGAGTTAACAAACGTTCGAATACGGCCATAAGTTATGAGTAAGATGAACACACGAAGCAGGGTTTGTCATTATTTTACAGTGTCTCGACTGTTCCATTATGTAGTCTCGTTCCGTAGGTATTATTTGCGGCATCTCTTTCAATGTACACAATATTTGAATTGCAAAGTTTAAGTCGACAAGTCTGCAAACTCTAGGCTGATGTAATTCTAGTGTCGATGATGAAAAACGCAGATCCACACGGTGACGCATAAAATGCCATTGTTTTGACAGAAATAATATCATTATTACCTACTTATTTAATCCTACGTCCTCCTACACTTGAAATATTACTAGGATGGATAGTATGCTAGTATGTTTATTACACTTTTACGCAAAAATTACTAAACGGTTTTTTATAAAACTTCATAGTAATAAAACTTATCTTCAGAATACGTTAGTATGGAAACCATTTGTTTGTGTCGAGTTGCCTCACGCACTATACTTTTCTATGAAAAATAACTGCAAATAGAATAAGGTGTTTCTTAGCTCTTCTATGTACATTAGTAGATTCATTACCTCATTTCATTATCAAAACCCCATGCATTGCACTACAAGCGGAAGTTTACATTCAATTCAGTTGATACGTGGGTAAGAATATAGTATGAAAATAAAATAAATACGTTCACGCCTTTTATCCCTCAGAGGCAGAGGTAAACCATTCACTAGCATATGTTTTGGACCCTTAAAAGTGATAGGTGGTGAGCCTATCCCGGACTAACGGGTTTCCTAATAAGTTTTAAATAATACTTTTCATTTTGAAGAAGCTACGCCAGCGAGTAAAACAAAAGAAAAACAACATCTAGAAGATATTTCTCGTAGGTCAAATACTCTCATCGCCCTTAGAATGTTTATATTTTGTTTCTAATAGATTTTTTAATTAGTCATGCATGACTCATGATCATCTATTGAGTGAATCGTGCGCAGTGATAAGGGCGTACCTACGTAGAGTTAGCGAAGCTATGTGAGCTGTTCTAACGTAATACTATACATGGATTGTAAAGCTGCTATCTTCTATATATATAAAGAGAGAAGTCCTGACTCACTGACTCATCAACGCCCAGCCTAAACCCTTACACCTAGAAAGCTGATTTTTTTCACATATATTATTTTGAAGACGTAGACTAGGAATAAGAAAGGAATTTTCCAAATTCAACCTTTAAGGGGATGAAAAAGGGGTTGAGAGTTTGTATGCAAAACCTTCATTTTTGGGTGTATCAATTCGAAACATTGTTAAAACACTCCTCAAAACAAATAACAAGACACGTGATTCGGGATTTTCCAAAAAACCCTCCCTAAGGGGTTGAAACAGGGGGATGGATTTTGTATGGAGACGTGTTGTTTTTTACGTCCATCAAGTTGAAACTTGACACAAATACTCTTAAAAATAAATAATGAGATACATGTTTTTGGATTTTTCGAAAATCGTCCCATAAAGGTGTGAAAGTGGGGGTTGAGTTTGGTATGTATGGGAAACCTTCATTTTTGGGTATATCAATTCGAAACTTTGTAAAAATACTCCTCAAAACAAAAAACACGACACGTATTTCTGGGTTTTCCAAAAAAACCCCCCTAAGGGGTTGAAACAGGGGGATGGAGTTTGTATGGAGACCTGTTGTTTTTTACGTCTATCAAGTTGAAACTTGACAAAAATACTCTTAGAAATAAATAATGAGATACTTACATGTTTTTGAATTTTTCGAAAATCGTCCCCTAAAAGGGTGAAAGTAGGGGTTCAGTTTGGTATGTATGGAAAACCTTCATTTTTGGGTGTATCAATTCCAAACTTTGTAAAAATACTCCTCAAAACAAACAACAAGAAACGTATTTCCGGATTCTCTAAAAAAACCCCCCGAAGGGGGTGAAACAGGGGATAAAGTTTGTATGGAGACGTGTTGTTTTTTTTATTCTACCAACGTGAAACTTCTCACAAATACTCTTAGAAATAAATGATGAGATACGCATTTTTGGATTTATCGAAAATCGTCCCCTAAAGGGTGAGAGTGGGGGTTGAGTTTGGTATGTATGGAATACCTTCATTTTTGAGTGTATTAATTCAAAACTTTGTAGAAATACTCCTCAAAACAAACAACAAGATACGTATTTCTGGTTTTTCCAAAAAAAAACCCTAAGGGGGTGAAACAGGGGGTTGGAGTTTGTATGCCGACGTGTTGTTTTTTACGTCTATCAAGTTGAAACTTGGCACAACTACTCTTAGAAATAAATGATGAGATACGTATTTTTGGATTTTTCGATTTTTCGAAAGTCCTCCCCTAAAAGGGTGAAAGTAGGGGTTGAGTTTGGTATGTACGGAAAACCTTCATTTTTGGGTGTATCAATTCGAAATATTGTAAAAATACTCCTCAAAACAAACAACAAGATTTCATTATCTTCAACTTGAAACTTGGCATAAATATTCTTCAATATTTACATACAAAGACCACTTCTTTTTTTGAGAATTCACTATGGGTTCCTTATGGAAATTTATTTGTTATTATGACCACAATATGCGTAGCCATTGATATCAAGAACTAATTCAAAAATCATAATCCAGAGAGTGTCCTAGGCTTTACAACACGTAAGAGAATAAGCGCAATTCCTGAAATTAGTATCGACTACTTAATTGATTTCAGCTATTTTCAATATGTGTAAAGTTTTTCCGAAAAAATAATTAGCATAACTAAATTTAGGACTGCCTATTGACACCGTACTGTTATCGCTCTTTATTTAAGCAATTTGGTTAGACAAAACTAAAGTACGAATGCATCACCATCTTTTTATGTTAGTATACTAATCGGGGTACGTATCATGAATTGCGCTTATTCTGTGACGCGTTGTATATAGGGTGTTTTTAATAACAAAAATATAAATAGTAATGATAGCCCAGTCGCTAAAGAGCCCGCTTCTCATTCGCGAGGTTCGGGTTCCAATCCCGGCATGTACAGTCAAGTTTTAGTAAGGATCCTTAACTTTTTTCATCATAGATATAGCCTATATTACTCAGAGATAATGTAACATTCTAACAGTAAAATAATTTTTAAAATCGGTTTATTCGTTATTAACATACAAAAGTACAAATCCTTCCTCTTTATAATATTATTGTAGATAGATAGATAGTGTAGATTATCCTTCTTGATATATTTTCTAAACGCAAAGGAATAACAAATTCCACGCGGACGAAGTCGCGGGCATCAGCTAGTGCTACTATAACTACGCAGGCGGCTAGTTGTGTTTTCTATATATACTTTCCATAACTATAGGCCATTTTAGCCTGTGCCGCGTTTAAATACATTCACAATCGCAAACGTACTTGGCAAAATGGCGAGGAAAATAATTATGTAGAAAATTAAAAAGTCTTCATATCAAACAGTTTCTATAGATAAATGTAAATGTATTAATTTTACAGACTATGTGATTAGCCAGAGATCGGCATTAGGTAGTGTGATTAGGTACCAAAGTAAGTAGAGGATATAATATGGAGTTGTTAAAACCACCATGTTCCTACTTTTAAATCGAAGCACACATATTATGAAATGCCAAATTTTATATGTGTGCTTTGTGTCGGATGGGACCGAAACTAAATTTTTTTCTAGCTAAGGAGCCGTACCTACTACTATTACAAATATGCAGATTTAGTTGATTATCTCCATAACCGGCCCCTGTAGAGAAAATCACCAAAGAACTAAATAAGTTTATATTTAGTAAGTAAAAATGATACTGTAGAAAAATCTCGGAAATTTCCCAGGAAAATTTCAGAAGTCCCAAGTAAAGTCGTGGTTTTAACAACTCCATATTACATCCTCGTAGCAACTTTACCTACTATGGTACCTAATCACACTGCCTAATGCCGATCTCCTGATTACTTACTTACTGTTTTCACATAATTCTTAATAAAATAATTAAGATATTAATTTCAGCGTCGTCCAGTAGTTGAAGTTGTGCTTTGATTTCAGTCGGGAAGAGGTCATTTCTGTCTATGTTTTATAAATAACGATTCTTACAAGGAAAAACTAACATTGTTTTTTTGCTTTTTATTTGTCAGACAACTAATGTAGGCAGTCCCTTTGCGCTTGCGGCTGTATTTCTCTACATTTTCTAAAGCGAAAGGCCTCACTAAACACAACTTTAAATAATTTAATGAAAACATTTTTATTCATTAATAAGGTCAATATTAGAGCAGTGATAGCCCGGACGGTTAAAGAGCCGGCCGAAAATCAGTGAGGCTCGGGTTCGAATCCCGGCATGTACCAATGAGTTTTTCAAAACTTACGTACATATTTATCACTAGCTCGACGGTGAAGGAAAACATCGTGAGGAAACCCGCAGGTCTCAGAATTAATTCTGGGACATGTGTAAATAGACCCGGTCCGGCGATGGGCTCACCACCTATCACGTTTAGGGGTCCAATGTCATCTCGTGAAATGTGGGTATATCCAGTAATGGAATACCTCTGCCTACCCCCTCGGGGATGAAAGGCGTGAGATTATTATTTATTTATTATTATAAGGTCAATATTAAACTCAGAGATTATACGAAAAAATAACGGAAGCGATAAATAAAATAAATCAAACTATTTTGATCGACGTGTCTGTTGTTTTTTTTGCAAATCCAGAACCCAAGGTGAGCGGGAAAGAGAATTTAGACGTATATTTTTAACTGTGTAGGTTTATTGCTACTTATAAAAAATCTTTGCGGGTTTTATAATCTCAGTTACGTGCGTCGAAAATTATTTATTCTTTTTTTTCTTCTACAAATCTCTATGGTGCTATTAATAGTTTTTTTAGCTGCTATTTGATAGCTGACAATAATTTTAACAATTGTTTGTCGTTTTTAACACCTAACTAAGCCACAGAATAAAAAATATTATTATTATTATTAGTATCGTATGCATATATTAGTTTAAACCAGTTTATTTATTATATTAGTTTATTTACAGTATTATCCCTACTTTTATAGAACCTCGACAGAACAGTGGGTCTAAAATGGCCACTTTGAGCAATTCCTCTAAGCAATTCTCCTTTTCTGAATTCCCAGCAAATCCTAAGCAATTCCTCTAAATTTCGTAAAATGGTCCCTCATTTTAGTGATTCACTGACAATTCAATTCATTAGCAGATTCGTATTTGGTGAAAATTTCGAATATGAATCGAAATAGAATCATATTATGATTCACCCGAAACGGCCTTTTTAGACCACCAGAATATTACTTACCATTTGGTTTCTGTGTTATTTATTTATTACTAGGTAGGTACATATTTTGTTTTACAAAGTTAAAAAAATATATTGCACTCTTTATCATTTAGTTGAAAATTCACGAAGAGTGTCTGCAGACCCAAATTTTTTAAAATATAGTTAATGTCCATAGTGAAGTACTCTTTTGAATAAATGTTAACGATTAAATATAGGTATTATACAAAGAGATTAAAATATAATAGGACATAGAGGGGACAAAGCGAGGAAAATTTGAAGCGAGGAGAATTTGAAGTCTAGTACAATTTCGGCCAAATGACAGCTCGCGTTCATACTAACTGACATGACGCTTGAGCTTCAAATATGCTTCAAAATTTTGTATGAATACTATATATTCAAAATGCCCCCTCTATGTCCTATTATATTTTAATCTCTGGTATTATACCAGAGGATCAGCCTAGCTATCCAGAGAGGGAATGCTGCCAGTCTTCTGGGCACTGTCCCACATGGTTCCTCTTTGGAGGACATTTTTTATCTGTAATTATTGTAAATCAATGTATATTTTTTTTGTAAATAAATGTATATTTTCTACCAGAGGTTGTGGATGTAAGAGTCGATAGAGGACGACCTAGGCGTACTTACATAGACGACATCGGCGATGTATTGGAGAAGAGCTAAAAAAGGGTAACCGAAACCAACGACTCGTTTGATGTGTCTGTGTGGATGAAACACGAGAGACCTGCCAGGTTCGCAACAAGTAGCGGCCTACCCTTCAGAGAAATAGGTGCTGTAAGCTTATGTATTAGGTAAGCTTAAAATATAGCTTTTACCCGTGGCTTCGCTCGCGCACGTTTATTTCACCCCCTTAGGGGTTGAATTTTCCAGAATTCCTTCTTAGTGGATGCCTACACTGTACTTATAAGCTATCTAGGTATGTGCAAAATTTCAAGTCTCTAGACCCAGCGGTTTAAGCTGTGCGTTGATATATCACCAATCTGTCAGTCAATTTACCTTTTATATATTCAGATTAAAATTAAAATGCGTCGCAGTTATGTGCGATAATGCTGAAAAGTTTGTTTTCAGAGCTGCGATAACGTGGTCACGTGCGTGCCCTAGTTCCGTGGCGTAACCGGCAGACAGATATTATCTGTTACTAACAGGAACAGAGAGCGGTATTATGTGTTTACATTACGACAGAAAAACTTCACATTAAAAAGAGTAATGGAGGAGTTGCTAAACTATATTCTTTCTAATGTTATAGAAGTTTATATATACAAAATTATCAATTTATTACAAAATGAATAACAGGAGACAATTTTCCCCCTGTGGTAGGTAATAACGAGAGAATGTAATTCTATGGACAAACTTCCACCTGTTGACTGCCAACAACGAAAATGATGTTAATGATGATAATAATTTTGATGGTGACATTTTTTGACATTTTTTGACATTTTTGTAATTTTTTGTCATTTTTGAAACTTTTGACATTTTAGACCTTTTTGACATTTTGACATTTTTGAACTTTTTGACATTTTAACATTTTTGACATTTTGACATTTTTGACATTTTTTGACCTTTTTGACATTTTGACATTTTTTGACATTTTTGACCTATTTGACATTTTTGACATTTTTGAACTTTTCGACATTTTGACATTTTTGACATTTTTGAAATTTTTTGACCTTTTTGACATTTTTCACCTTTTTTGACATTTTTTGACATTTTTGACCTTTTTGACATTTTTGAAATTTTTGAAATTTTGTCATTTTTGAACTTTTTGACATTTTTGACCTTTTTGACATTTTTGACATTTTTTGACGTTTTTTGACATTTTGACATTTTTGACCTTTTTGACTATTTGACATTTTTGAACTTTTTGACATTTTTGACATTTTATGACCTTTTTGACATTTTTGACCATTTTTGACATTTTGACATTTTTGACCTTTTTGACATTTTTGAGCTTTTTGACATTTTGACATTTTTTGACATTTTTGAAATTTTGACATTTTTGAAATTTTTTGACCTTTTTGACATTTTTGACAGTTGGCATTTTTGAGATTTTTGAAATTTTTGAAATTTTTGACCCACGGGTCTGAAATGCCCAGTCCCTTTTGACCCACGGGTCTGAAATTCAAACTCGATCGAGGTATTGACCTAAGGTATCTACTGACCGAATTTGAAGTCAATCGGTCCAGTAGATCCGGAGATATCCTGTCGACAGACACACAGACACACAGATACACAGACAGACATCTTACTCAAACCATTAACTTCCTCTTATAATGCTACGCAGGAGGAAGTTAATAAAGTGATAAAAATACTCTTAGAACTAGGTAAGCATTTCTAGTGACAATAGAATGTGATTTAGGTAAAAATAATAACAAAAATATGGATCTATGTATTTTAAAGCCGGGTTTGTCCGATATACCTAGAGTAAGAAAAATCTCAAAAAGTCTTCAGAATTTTGTCTTCTTTTTTCACCCAGACTGCTACTTTATTAAAATTAGAACAAAGGAATAACAAAATTATAGCTATTTAAGTAAATAGCATCTGGCTACTCTGGCGCGTATAAAATAATATTACAATATTGTCACCAATTTCAAATTTCGAATACGAAAACAAGCATTTCAAGTTTTCTAAGTTGTTCCACGGAGTTCTAAAGACAACAGAAACAATTCAATTCATCTCTTTCTAAAATTTGAATAATTTAACAGTTCCCGCGCAGATGTAAATTATAATCAGCGGCCTTCCTGATTTGCACTCTATCCGACATTCGATTCGACTGCGCCCGATAAACAAATCGAGAATTTAAATTAGTACTTGCCGTATCAACTTTGCAAAACTACGCACTAGCTAGGGTGCTCTGTGAGTGTGGGTGTCTATGATCACTAGAGGTGTGTGTGTGGGTGTGGGCAAAGAGTAAGTTTAGATATTTTAAGAATGAACACTTTTCACGATTATTCTTAAAAACTGTTTAAAAGGAAAATATCACAATGAGGCACTGTGGAATTCGTTTTAAAAATACTTCAATAAAAGGAGAAGGTTCTTATTTCGTCTGTATTTTTTTATGTATGCTATGCGCATCGTGGATTATTATAAAGTGAACACCGAATTACCTATTCTATTTGTCAAATAAATACACACACCGGCACAATTAGCGGAACAGAAAAAAAAGGGAGTATTTACGCATTTTTGCGTGTTACTGGCCGGCTAAACAAGCTTTTTTTAAATTTGGGTTTTAATTTAAAAATGGAATACTAAGCGACTGCCCTTTTTTTCATTCTTTTGTTTTAATTTTCATTGATTCATTTTTTCCACCGCTTGTCCGTTTTTAGAAGGTTCGTGAATTCCATTTGAAAAGCTTTGAATTGCAGTTTTTGAGGCTTTTGAGTTTTTTCGCATATTGATAATTTACGAGCATCTAATTATGCCTGATTTAACGCCATCAGAAATCATTAGGGCAGATCAAATGAGGAGAAATGGTCAAACCTACAGATCGATTGCCAGAAGCCTTCGTCGATCGTTATCAACGATTTATCGTAGCATCCAACGATACAGATTGACGAATGCTCTAGTGAGAAGGAGAGGACAAGGCCGGAAAAGGTGTACTTCAAGGAGGGATGACCGTTTTCTCCAACTTCAAGTCCGACGGAACACGAGACTAACGGCGGTGCAGGCTCGAAATTTACTGGAAGAGGTACGAGCAGTAAGGATGAGTGAGCGGACAGTTCGTAGAAGATTCGAAGAAGTGGGTATAGGCTCGTATGTGCCCGCCAAAGCCCCAAAACTTGAGAGACATCATCGCACAAACCGTCTACACTTTGGTCGTGAACATCGTGATTGGGACTTCGACGACTGGGGACAGGTTCTTTTTACTGATGAATGCAGAGTTATGTTAAATCAAATTGATGGAAGGCAGCGAGTATGGAGACGCAAAGGAGAACGGTATATCCAGTCTAATTTTGAAAATACAGTTGCATATGGCGGCGGTTCAATTATGGTCTGGGGAGGAATATGTTTAGGAGCTCGTACGGAGTTAGTAGTGGTCGATGGCGGGAATCTGAATGCTGATCGGTATATCAGGGAGATTTTAGAAGAACATGTTGTGCCATTTGCCCCCTTTATTGGTAACAACTTCATTCTAATGCAGGATAATGCTCGGGCTCACAGTGCTCGCACAGTACAGACATACCTAAACCATGTTGGTATAACGGTGATGGAGTGGCCAGCACGGTCCCCCGATATGAACCCTATAGAACACGTCTGGGACTTGCTAAAGAGGAGTGTAAAGTCAAGAATGCCCCCTCCCAATAATCTCAACGAGTTGCGAAACGCATTACTTGAAGAATGGCAGAGGTTGCCCCAAGAAACCATTGATAACATCATCCGCAGCATGCCCAGACGGATGGAAACCCTCATCAGAGCACGAGGAGGAAACACTCGATATTGAACAGTCATTGAAATTGTTGTTAAACTTTGGAAAATCTTGAATTTTCTGCTGTTTCTCTATAATTAAAAATCGAAGAAAAATGCATTTTGTTTAATTTAATTTTTATTTTTATAAAATTTTAAGTATGGTGTTACAAATGAATGTCAAAACATGTTAATTTAATTGTTGTTTCATTTTAAATAATATATTGTTTAAAAATTACATTCATTGTTCTAAATTACCTCTTTTTTCTCCTTTTTTTTTCTGTTCCGCTAATTGTGCCGGTGTGTGTAGATAGAAATATTTTAGACTTCGTTATCAAAGTAAAAGTGGTTGTTACAATATAGGTAGAGACTGAACGAACTTCTATCAGTTTCATACAATTAGGCAATAAGAACATAATATGAACAAACTGCTAGAAACGTGTTTTGGTTTGGGAAGGATAGTATGTGCAAGATGAAAGATAAAAAATGATAATTTAAAGAAGACATACGACGTTACTGCTAAAAAACTCAAAGAAAATGATGATAACATAGGTATGTAGGTACACCTACACTAAGTCTTTTCAAACAGCGCTGAAACATCGGCGGGTACAAAAGAATAGGTATGGTCTTTTTACATAACTATCAAAGTTCAGGAACATTTTTGTTTTTGTTTCAAGCTGTGAGGTGATTTACCCCAGGTTTACCCCTACATTTAAAAGTAGAACTATAGAAAAGACCTTGAAAATCTGGAAGTATCACCACTTATTCTTTGGCTGTTGTTGTTGTAAACGTTGCACGACGCATGTGTGTGTGGTGTTTACATTGCTCTACCCGCGTGTGCGGGGAGGGCGACTCAACGTATTTATTTTAGGCACCGGCCGCGCTCGGCTCAGTCCCCGCCGTATCTACTTAGTAAGTGCTTGTGAGACTGTGTATTAAAAGTTAAATTGTAAAAATGTCGGCGTCACCAATAGCGAGGCAGGCTACCCACAGTCAGGCGATTCCATCCAGAAGGGTGCTCATTACGGACCCCTCCCAGATGCCAGATGTCTATTCTAGCACACCTGGAGGCACGGTCTACTCTACCACGCCAGGAGGTAAATACTTTTTTAGTCTTTGGTCAGCAGGTACACAATTGCTCATTGAGGATAAAAAAGTTAAAGAAGCATTTGGGGTAACCAGGTCAGGATATGGACGATAAATAAAAGTAAAAAAACTGAGTAAATATTATTTTAAAGACATTATGTAAGATTTATACCTATTTATCAACACGTTTTAACATAAAACAGAACATAACCAGCACAACAAAGATTACGTTATCTTAGATACCTACCTACCTTAATTTGTCACTAGGCTTAATAAGGCCTATCGTTCAGGATAACTTAGGTATGAAGCGTATTGACCTCCAGATAAACTGGATGTAAGCGGACTCTCAATTAGCTCCAATGTTACTGACCTCGGTATAATAGAATAAAGGGAGGGTCCCTAAAAATAGATGCGACAACGACCTATCTACGCGGATTTTAGTTTTACTTACCGATAACCTTAGAACATGGTTCAGAGTCACTCGTGTATTCGATAGTAAATTTTTAATATTTTTTACTGCTACAACACCTATAAGTAATAAATAAATAATCTCACGCCTTTTACCCCCGAGGTAGGCAGAGGAATTCCATATCTAGAAATACCCACCTTTTACGAGTAAAATGACCCCTAAACCCTATAACCTTAAATCTGTGCCTATAACACCTTTAATATACCCTAATAATTAGATTCTGTTATGTTATAATATAAATCACACCTAAGGTAAGTATACCTAATGACTTGAATGAAACAAGTTTCAATAATTTAGTTTTATATCCTCGAATTTTGTAATTTAATAACGTAGAGCACGAAACACATTTTATTTTCTGTGCATAAGTATACTTATTATTGCACGTGTTTTAAAAAAATAACATTTCAAATTTTATTTTGACAACATCAATCTTCAACTTTATCGGACGGCGAATAGATTAGCGTATAAATTCGAATTTTAAACATGACGATAAAGATTATCTTGAATAAACACAGCATATCGGCATATTTACTCGGTTGCCGGGTTGGAGGTTACGTAATGCCACATGGTTTTTAGATGTTATGTAAATATGGGCAGGCCATGCCGTTTGCAATTAAATAATAGATCAATAAATTATTTTGAATAAATGACTAAAAAAATTTTTAAATTTAAAAAAAAGCCTGACTGATATGACTGCAAAAGTTATGCCTTGTTGGCGGATGGGGTAAAAAACTTTTAATAACGCCAACTGGGGTAATTGTTACCTCGGGGTAATTACAACTTATTGAAGATAGAACAGGTATATCTATCAAGAAATAATCTCAAGACCCCTTACGCCTAAGGGCGGCTCACTTGCAAGCTACGAACAGGCCTACCACTGTTGCAAAATAGGTAATATAACATGGTCACATTGAATAAATATTTGTCAGAGATAAAAATAGGTTTAATCCAATTTATTAATAGAATAGCATTACATAAAACTCATAAAGTAACTCGCCTGAAACGTAAACAACTCTATTTTTGTTTCTTCGTCTATTGGTCGTAATGATCGTTGTAACGTGTACAGGACGATTTACTCTCTCGGGGATAAATTATTTATTTATACTCATACATACCTAACTACATCAAACACAACATAAGTAACGCAAACCCCCGATAATTTTTCAGAAATAATTTTAATTTATTAGTGGGCGAAAGGTACGAGTACATTTATATGACCTATCCTAAAGGTATACGATATTTTTTTAGTGCATAAGCATAAACCTAGATGTTTTCATTACAATTCTGAAAATTACAATTGGGTAGTTGACAGCATCGAAATTAAATTGCGAGTAGTCATAAATTAAAAAGATTATCCCAAAACACCTCAAAATATGTATTTCGATTTTCAATTTACAATTATAGCAAATTTAAAAATAATAAAACAATCAAAAAAAGAGCTGCAATTGAGTACTACAAACTATGACGTCACGGTTTGCTATTTCAGTACATTTTCCATAGTAAAATTTCGTTTTGACAGATCGTAAAAAGTAACTGATTTGACTAGGTAGGACACAACCCTATTCAATTTATCATCAACACATTTGATATATTCATTTTGTAGGGACACAGTCATGCAAAGTCAGCGCGTATGCGACGCCGCTGAGTTGGCAGTACATGTAGAGACGCGCCAGTTGTTCCCTATACCGCGCTCTCTCCACTCGTCTATACCGTGAACTTATAACGTAAAAGATTAAAGGACATAGTTTAACCATAAACCTGCGTATTCATTCATAACCAGTCACCCAGCTCTTTACGGGACCAAGTAACCCGTAAAATTTCATCAATTCTATCTATTTTATTCGTAAATTATAAAACTACTTACTAAAAACCTTCGCTCTTGTTATGTTTCTAGTTGTAGATTTATTTGTAAGTATAGGTAATATATTTTACTTTTAGGAATTTCATCATCATCATCAACCCGTAACAGCCCACTGCTGAGCTAAGGGTCTTTCCTCACAAATGAGGAAGTATGGGCTATAATCCCCCAAGCGAGCCCTCCGCGGATTGGGAGATGGCGTTAAGCTAGTGGCCACTTAACAGATTTTTTCAAGCCACCCAAGGGTATCTGACATGGCTATTAGGTATTTATTTATAAAATAAAGTTATAAATAGGTAAATATAAACAGTCAACTATATTAATGTATGTTGCGCTAAACAATCAAGTTGTTTACAAAATTCCTACTAGACTACGTAATTTGAATTAAACATACATTCCTGGTAGACTCTATTGTAAACACAAATATAAATCTTCGTTGCTGAATATTTTATGCACCTGTTCATGTTAGCGTACATACCCACAGACGGTAGTTATCCTAATTAGTGAATTAGGATAACTAAAGAGGATAGGAGATTCGATATTCGACTCGGAATCGGGAGATCTGTCGAATCCTTATGTCAAATATGACATCTGATAGCCCATCTCGAAACCTTTCGACAGATTTTACGATTCCGAGTCGAATATCAAACCTCCGTGGATACGCCCGTTGGTAACCATACGTCACATTAAAAATAAAAAGTTTAGGTGGATTTAGGGGGTTTAAAACCGGCTTCGATATTTTTAAAATGTTTAGTATTATTAAGTATCTTAGTTATTATCAAACTCTAAGTAATGTGGATGAGAGCGCTGCCCATCCAAATAGATCTAGCCGTAATAAAGGCTATGACCGATGCCACAATAACAGTGAATACACACACACACAAACAGATAGAAAGACAAAGGATTAATAGAACGACTCTATTGCGTCGTTATTAAAACATTCTATGACACATAATAAGTGCATACAAGAAATCAAAAAATAGACTTATTAATACTTAGCTAAAAATCTCGATTATCGCCTTAAAACTCTTTCTAAGATAAATACTTGCATAGATAAGATACGATGTTTGTACTTATTAGTAATAACAAATTTAAAGAGTATAAAACCGACTTCAACGAATTATACTAAAAAATACAGTCTAATTGAGAACCTCTCCTTTTTTTGAAGTCGGTTAAAAAACAAACATCGAAATCGGTTGGCGTGATATTATTGAGTTTTCGTCCATTTGTCGCGCACATAAGACATAATTATATGGTTTCTCATGGATGCCATTGTCAGAACTGTTCCAAATTAAAACACCAGCACTAGCTTTCAAATAAAAAAAAGAATCATGCAAATCGGTTCACCCAGTCGAAAGTTCTGAGGAAATAAACATAAAAAAAAATACGTGTCGAATTGAGAACCTTCTTTGAAGTCGGTTGAAAAGTAAAACGCAAAAAGTAAACAGGCAATTAAATTGTGGGTAGTTTCTTGAATTGGGTAGTTGACAGCATCGAAATTAAATTGCGAGTAGTCATAAATTAAAAAGATTATCCCAAAACACCTCAAAATATGTATTTCGATTTTCAATTTACAATTATAGCAAATTTAAAAATAATAAATCTATCAAAAAAAGTGCTGCAATTGAGAACTACAAATTATGACGTCACGGTTTGCTATTTCAGTACATTTTCCATAGTAAAATTTCGTTTTGACAGATCGTAAAAAGTAACTGATTTGACTAGGTAGGACACAACCCTATTGTGTAGTCACATTTGAAATAAACATAATATCGGTGTTTTGAAATGAAACAAACACTAACTAAATACCTAGCCAGTTCAAGGAACTCGTATGCGGTATTGTTGATACTATATATGTTAGTCTATTTACAGCATACACATTACACGTGTCGAGTTAAACAATATAATGCATTTGCTTCCATTAGTACCCGTGGAACGTGGGCGTCAAATCTACTCGTCTGTGCTCCTATATTAAACGAGAAAGCTTTGTAGCTATTTTTATATATTTTGTTAAGTCTGAACTCTGGGAAAACTTATTTTCTGTGAGTTCTCACTACTTTTACATGTCGGTCGCAGCTACTTGTATGTAAAAATTTCTTTTTCTTCTTTTTCAGGAACCCGCATAGTCTACGAAAGGTCTTTTATGATGTCGTTACGGCAGTCCCCGATCTCTCAAACCCCACCGAAGTGTGCGCTGCCCGCTGCCCTGTTGAAGAACCCAGGGTCAGCGACGGCGGTATCACAACATGCGCCGCAGAAGGCGCGGTCAAATTCTGACTCGTTTGACGAGACTCAGGAAACCTTTAGTATGGATCTCTAGACTCTTAGGTTAGGTTAGTCTTCATGATGACGATGGGAGAAATAATGTTTATTATTCAAATTAAACCATGAATACATACAATACAATACACATGTTACTTGAAATTAGTGAGAGATGATTGATAACTGCCACTCTTCGGGCCCCCAGGGTGCCATGGTTTTTTTTTTTAAAGTAGGTACACAAAGAAATTACTAATTGAAATTAAAGAACGAAAATAGGACACAACAGAAGAATAGTAACTAGTTTTATGTGGGGTTGTTTTAAGCATTATTTTTTCAATAGTTGTCAAGGACACATTAAATTTATGTTAGTCATAGATGTAAGCGTGACTGAACCATTTTGTTGCGTTCGAAACGCAGTCCTTTGCCACACCGCCAAAAATAAATAAAAACGAAAAATAATATCAAAACTATGAAAAAAAAAACGTCAAAATAAATAATTTAAAAAAATACCCAAATTCTTAATGGAATGGCCGATGAAGAGTGAAAATAAAATTTAACTTCTTGTTAAAAAAAGTGGTAAAGGATATTCTTGTTGTAAATAAATTTATTTTAGTTATGTAGTCGCGTTTGACGCATACTATTTTAGGTGCTGATTGTTTTAGACATTCGTATTTTTAGGTTATTTCTGGTGTACTCGTTTTTATAAAAAAAGTAGCACAATACAGTTATGTGCGAGTAATCAGAAAAACCTTTTTTATCGCAAGTGCCATATAATTGAAGTAAATTTTTATTAAATAATTTGCTTCTATGGTACTTTGCTAAAAGACTTTGAAATCTCTGATTTATAATTAGCTTATTTAGATATCTTTATCGTACAATTATAATTTAGAACGAATAAAGTCACTTATAATAATTATTGGTCACATACCTAATTATTATGAGAATTTATAAATTGTAGTCGTTTCATAAATGAAAATACTGTTTATATTTAATTATACTTATGTATTTTTGTTGATTATTATAGATAATTGTTCCAAAGCATTTATAGTTACATACTTACGAGTACCTACATTAGTGGTTTAATATTTTAACGACTCTCTCAATCGAGATGAAAAATGTATGTTATATATTCGTGTGTTATGAATTCATGGAATCAATGTTGATATTACAATTTCTTCAACTGCCAAAAAGTGGAAATAAATTGGAATAAAGTATTTATATTTTTTTCCTGCCTCCATCCCTCCTCGTAGATTGTTAAGAAATTCATTATAATCCTAATAATAACAAGAAGAAGGATTCATAAGAAGCCTGCATTATTATAAAAAATCGTCACCTATCTTATTATTTTTAATCGACCTCTACAATTACTTAATTATTACAGTTTTTTTATAACTGCTTATTTCCACGAGAAATCTATACATATAATAAAACTCTAACCGGGCGTGTCTGTACATTAAATATTTTTTGAAAATTTTAACGGTAGTGTATATAGTTATCGATATAGATACCGAAACAACAATTTTTGGAATTTTTGTCTGTCTGTCTGTCTGTCTGTCTGGTTGTGCACGCATCACTCAAAAACTACTGGACGGATTTTGATGAAATTTGGTATGGAGATAACTGAGTACCCGGGTCAATATCTAGGGTACTTTTTATTCCAAGAAAATATCTCATTCCCACGGGAAAATATAAAAACTGGTTAAAAAGAGATACGTACTACTCCGAAACGATAACACTTAGAAACTTGAAAAATGGTATGAAGGTGTCTGATATGTCATAGAAAATTGGTATGAACTGATTTATGGAAATTCCCATGGGAACGGGAATAAACTAAATCCAAGCGGGAAAACGCCGCTGGGCACCCGCTATTTGAAAGACGTGTGGCAATCATCTTGGTATCAACAAGACTGCCGAAAAGAAACGACGTTAGGTTAGACAATGCACGGCCTACAAGCCACACCTCCGTGCCCGTCGGAGTGGGGAGCGTGAGGTTTTTTTTCGTTACGGAATTTCTGGATTCGGTCCCCGCGCTCAAGGCCCTCGATAGAAGCTATGCAATAGCTTAAAAATATATTTTTAATTAGGTACATATGGGTTTCACATAGTGCCAGGGTGCCAGGTACTGTCAATTATGCTGCTAGCTACAAAACAAAAATCGAATGAAAACTCCTTTGTTCACAACCTCTTCTGAAAAACGAGCACCCGTAATTTTTGCAAAGGTCTTTGACCGCGTGACCGATGCATCCATCACATTAATTACTCCACCCGCCATTTAAAACCCTAACCCCTTATAAACACGGCTGTTTATTTATTCAAGCATGCACCCTCTGGTTTATTATACGTTCTCCCCTAGCGTGTAATCTGTCTGGAACTAATCGTTTCTGATATTTGCGTCGCAATTCGGTCAACAAAGTTAGTGGGATGGAAAATAATATCTCCATTCAAGCAGGCAACTCTCAGAGTCAACCACCAGTTGGTAAGGGGCTATTTAATTCAAGGAACAATTTTTTTAATTCTCAATCGATGTATGCGTTAGTCAAACCTCGAGGATCTCCGGCGCTCGCTACCGAGGCACGCTCGATACGCTTCCCATCGTTGTGGTCTCAGTTTTAACTTAACTTTTTTTTGTTGCCCAGGGAAAATGCAATGGGGTTATTTGGGGCCTCTGCAGCCTAGTGCTGCCATACCCACTAAAAACCCTGGGGTGTTCCGCTTCGGACCCAGCGATGGCACCGCGGTTATGTATCCGCAGTTGGGTCAGAGTTCTAACCTAACCTAACCCAACTAATGGGTAGGCCATGTTTTCCAAGTCAAAGATCAAAACACATGAGATACAGCCTGGTGACAGACGGACGGGCGGACGGACGGGCAGCGGAGTCTTAGTAATAGGGGGCCGTTTTTCCCTTTGAGTACGGAACCCTAAAAACTAAGCTATCATTTATTATATCATGTAAGTGAAGATAATGAGTTCTCTTTATATCGCAAGAGGGATTCTGAGCAAGTTGCATACAAACTACCTAGAACATTAATAAAAAATTAAAAATCCCCGTCCTGGATCACGCCCGATTTCCCGCTTTTGCGCCTCTGCGGGTATTGACCTTAAGGTTGACTAACTCAATTTAATTAAAGTCGATGTGTCTATAAATTTAGAATTCCTCCTTTATTCAAGGGATTCAGTACGATTTAGAAAATGCTTTGTCGACGTTTTGACATCGGTATGTGAGCGCGGTAGCATTTGCTTTGTACGCGGTTGCTCCCAGACAACAAGGGTACGTAGACGCAGCGTCACAAGCTTACCTATATTTTCACCTTCGCCGCCACTTCGTGCACGTGAAGTTCAGAAACCTTAAACTTTACACCATATATTTCTGGGTTAATTTTCAAACGTACTTTTTTAGGCGTCCTATGCCCTTTATAGAGAAACTATCATTCAAAACAGACTAAACACATGCTTTTCAGAAAATATACCTCGTAGCTTAACCATTTACATAAACAAATTAGAATTAATGTTAAAAACTTAAAAGATATTCCACGTTGAATAATCCGACTTTTATGGCGGCCTACCCCTGGGAGGCTTGTCCCACTTCAAAATGCGCTCAGAAAACGACTCACTATAACACGAAATTTTAACGTATCTTTTATCAAAATATCTCATTTTAAAGATATTTACTCCATCTCATATTCAAAATCACAAAAACTTTACTAACTATTTAATAAAAAAACTGAGAAGCTAATATGTTTTTGTCCCGCGTAAAACTGCTCTTTTGATGCTCGTATTTGACTACTTGTTTCATATTAGTCAAGCGATTTCACGCCAAATTTTTGTATCGTACCACCCAAGCGTTTGTCGGACCCCAACTTGTGTGTGGAGAGGATGGCGTATATGCAGGTTTTTAAATGTTCCCGAGGGAATTTTTTCCTGAAATCTGTTTTGGTCACCGTGTGCGGCCAGTTCGGTGGCATGTTTTAGATAATGAACAGAGTGATGTATTGTATCGTCAAGTTAGTATGTTGTGAATAATTACCTCAATATTACGACCTGCCAATATCTTCCAAATTAATTAGGTATTTGGGTAATTATCATGAAAAAAAAAATTTTGTCGTCATTTTGGTGGCGTCATTGCAGTGGCGCAGTGGGCCACCGTAATGATGAATGCCTGTATAATCAATTTATTACTAATAATATATTAAGACATAGTACTTGTTTTTCATATATTATTACTGTGTTGTAAGTATTTTACCGTGATAATAGCATAACAGTAAAATTTACGTACTATCTAGGTATAACTGTGGTAAGTCTATAAGGCTACATACATTAAAGAAATAAATAATATTAGTAATGTTTTGGGTACCAAAAAGTTCAATAATACAAAATAAAACCTGTGTGTACATAATATGGCTATTTTATTTGAAATATTTAAGAAAACGTCATTACGGTGGCGCAAAAATTTTAAAAAATATATTTCTCCGAAAGTACTGTATTTTCAAGGGCGCCTCCCAAATTATTAGATTCACATCATCTTAATCTATAATCTAAAGCATTTAGTTGGACTGAAATATGAGAAAAAAAAATTGCCACCGCAATGACGTAAAAAAGGCCGGTTTGAAAATTCACCCTTCTATATAATAGCTATCTGTGATTCTGATGTATAAGCTATAACTATATTTTACTGTAAATTTTAATCAAAACCCGATCGTTTATGCGTGAAAAAGTTACATACATCCATCCATCAACCCATCTCACAAACTTTCGAGTTTATAATAATTAGTACGATATGAAGTGAGATAGTAGAATTTCCAAATACTCAATCGAGTTTCATCGCTTGTTTGTCTTTAAAATAACCAGTTGTACAGTTCGCGAGGCCTAAACTCAGCTTTGCACTTGTGTACGCCTATACAGACTTAAGATTTACGTTTGTGTGGTTCACACCGATAGTGGAACTTATTGATTTTCTCTGTTTTCGAAAACTACTCAACAAATGCAAAGCTGAGCCTACGCCTCGCGAATTGTAATGCTCTAGACGCCTCCACCATCGTCCCCTTCAAGTCTCCAACATCTCACCAACTTTTGACGAATTCATTTATTCAGTAAAATTTGATTATGCGAAGTCTAACGTATACGTAGTTAGATTTTCTATGTTCGTAGGTACCTACATTGTATGTTTCATGCATTGATATTATATATATAGATACTATAGTGGGACGTGTATGTAATTGTGGAGTGGAATCGCGAGAGTGGGTGCAAAATGCAGGCTTTGTTTGCTTTCAAAGGAAAGCATCTTATAAAAGAAAATTCCTGATTTAATTTAGAAAGTGAAGGAAGTTGACAGGATGTCCGGATATATCTGAGGGATTCCTAAGCTATATAACCTAGAGGTATAATGAATAGAAAAGATCTTTTTGGGTGACTGATTAATCATCGCCTGCACAAAACCACTGAAGCCAAAGCTGTGATTATTGGAAGTTGGTCCCTTGGAGAAGTGAAAAAAAAAACTGAAAAACTGTTGGTTTGAAATTCGAGATAATCTGAAGTTTGAGGCAAAACTTGTCCCCACCAGGAGGGTCAGCTGGTAGGAATTAGTGGAATAGCCCGAAATATATCTGTGAAAACCCCACGACCCCACACTGAATCCGTGTTCTCTCTCTCTCTCTTGTAAGATGAGATACTGTTTTCTTTAATAACTTTATTCATCCGACAATTTTAGCGGACGACTCACTTCCTTTCCCTTTTGAATACGGGGATAAAATATAGCATATATTATATTACTCCCTTATAATGTAGCTTTTGATTGGTGAACTAATTTTTTGGTTTAGTGGTTTAGGCGTGAAAGCGTAACAAAGAAACCAACACAATAACTGGCATTTATAATATTTATAGGACACAAAAACCATCCTTGTTTATCGCTCTTTCTATTAGCGAAAACCGCAGAATAATGACTAAGTGCCATAATTTTTAACATATTCAGTACATTTTCTTGAATAAATTTTCGTTTTGAGAGACGGTTTTGAATTGTACTTTAGTCATTATTCAATTAAAAACAATTACAATACTTTTTAGTTTCCTAATTTAACGTATTGTCATCAGAGTCTGATAGCTTTCCTTTGTCCATGCAAGTCTACACTTTGTGTAGCGGAGAGAGGAAGGGTGTTTATTGATGCAGTGCAATCTATGAGTGCAATATACGTATATCCCTCACCTCCCCTAACGAATCTAGACTACTTACTTGCAGGGTTGTAGTGATATATTTGGATTAAAGGTGCTACACACAAACACCTTTGGATTAAAAGCCATGCGAGGTTGAAACATTTCATTTTCTTCACCGAAAGATGCAAAAGCCTTGCCAAAACCGTCATAAAATAAGATACACTTACACAATCAGTGGGTATAATTCAATTACGTATAGCGACTATTATGAGTCGACCAAATCCTATCAACTTAAATTAATATATGAACTAAAAACAATTAGTCGGATTATATTTTAGGAATATAAAGAACTGTCATTCAATGTTTTGTGGAAGGTACAAGGATGCGGGATTGTACCAGTAGATATTCGGTCTGCCAAAAGGTCTGCCATTTGCAAGCTCTTGCTTTGTCAAGCTCAAATAAAAAAAATAGTAGTTATATTTAATTTAGAATCTAATTGTTGCAAAACTCCTGAGGCTAGTTCTAAAAAAAGTGACACCGTAACCTGTAAAACAGTTTTGGATCGGCGAAATTTTTTGTTTTATATTTTGTCCTTACTTTATGAGTGTAGATATATGAGGAGGTACTTTTTACACAAAGGCAACGTATATTTAATCAGATGATAATTTAATGAATTAAATGATGTTCTATAAAATCCATTTTGGTCATGGTTTCTCCCTAACCTGCCCTGTCCAAATGCGACTTACTCAACTTTAGGAATGTTTGTTTACATAATTGATAACTTCTCCTGACGGTGCTTTAGTTTTATGTAATCGAAGTTCGAAACCTTAAAGAGCCCGGCCGAAAATCAGTGAGGCTCGGGTTCGAATCCTGGCATGTACCAATGAGTTTTTCAAAAACTTACGTACATATTTATCACTAGCTCGACGGTGAAGGAAAACATCGTGAGGAAACCCGCAGGTATCAGCATTAATTCTGAGACATGTGTAAACAGACCCGATGGGCTCACCACCTATCACGTTTAGGGGTCCAATATATCTCGTGAAATGTGGGTATATCCAGTAATGGAATACCTCTGCCTACCCCCTCGGGGATAAAAGGCGTGAGATTATATTTATATATATAAGTTCGAAACCCAAACCAACCTTACTTCTTTACAGCTTCCAACAATGTCAAACTCAAACGTCATTCAGAAAGTTCTTTCATTGATTTATCAAAAAGAAGAATGGGTAGCGATTTAGCAATCACGAGAGCTGGCCGTGGCCGAGCGAGGCCTCCGTTAATGTACTTATAGAAGCCGTAGAGTGCCGCCCCCGCCTCGTGCGACATTCGCTAAGCTATTGTTTGTTTACCCTCTCGTACTGAGGATGCAGACATCTAATAGGACGTAGGTAGTTAGGTACTTGGACCTAAAATAACATAGGAATAAAATACGAAAAACTAAATTTTGACATGTTTTATTTTTCTTATAGCGATCTGCAGTTTATATTTCTAAAATCATCAAAAATGGCTATATCTTTTATTTATTTATGTACTCGTATCTAATTTGACCCCGAATTTTTTAGAAATGATAGACAATCATAAAACCAAAAATAAGTGTAGGTCAACCACACGTCACACAGCCATACCACATCGCAGTAATAAAATGTGGTCAAGTAGTGGTTACGTGCCGTGTGAATGGTGTCCCAGCAGCTTTTTGCAGTTGCGTTGTGGTACTGATTGGTTGCGATTTGAATTTGGACCCAAAGTGACTCGTCTGCTCGTTTGCCCCCTTTTTCTTATACAAAAAAAGTGGGGCCTTCCGCTCTTTCTTATAGAATAGAGGTCAACAGTTATTTTGGTTTTATTTGCTAATTATAGAGCCGGCCGAAAAATCAGTAAGGCTCGGGTTCGAATCCTGGCATGTACCAATGAGTTTTTCAAAAACTTATGTACATATTTATCACTAGCTCGACGGTGAAAACAAACATCGTGAGGAAACCCGCAAGTGTCAGAATTAATTCTGAGACATATGTCAATAGACCCGGTCCAGGGATGGTATCCCAAGAGCCCAGGCTTGTCAGACCTTCGTCATTTTGTAAAACCTCAAAGTTTGTCTGTGTATGTCCCTACTACAGGTGTAAACAATCCCCGAATATGAAGTTTGGATAACGGTTCCTTTGGAAGTTATCAAGCAGCAAAGGTCCATAAAGTTGCACCTCAAATTCGTTAAAGTGTAAAGCCCAGTTTTTATATATATTTTATTCGGATTAATATTACAAATCACGTCGTCCATTGTCAGACACTTGGTGCGGTGGAAACCCCCTGTCAGACACCCTTGAATCATGGTGAATTGATATACTTATTGATATATTTTTTTACACTTCTATACTTTGACGATGTTATTGAAATGATACTCTTTAGCTATAAGCTATAAGGTAATATTTTTTATTTAGTCTTAATCGTTATACCTAGTGTACTTCTGAGCGACGAAATTCTTAAAAAAATAGTTTCAACATTTTGGTTTTTTGTAAGTTACTCCGTTTTTTTCTATGGACTGATAAAAATTTTATTTCAGAAATGAATTCCTCATCCTTGAATTATATGAAAATGACATCAAACTTGGCCTAGTAGCTATATGTGGGCAGAAATCATGTCATGAAAGTATACCCTCAATTCACCATGATTCAAGGGTCTGACAGGGGGTTTCCACCGCACCAAGTGTCTGAGAATGGACGAAGTGATTTCTAATATTAATCCGAATCAAATATATAAAAACTGGGCTTTAAACTTGAACGAATTTGAGGTGCACCTTTATGGAACTTTGCTGCTTGATAACTTCCAAAGGAACCGTTATCCAAACTTCATATTCGGGGATCGTTTACACCTGTAGTAGGGACATACACAGACAAACTTTGAGGCTTTACAAAATGACGAAGGTCTGACAAGCCTGGGCTCTCACTCTATGGGCTCACCACCTATCACGTTTAGGGGTCCAATATACCTATCTCGTGAAATGTGGGTATATCCAGTAACGGAATACCTCTGCCTACCCCCTCGGGGATGAAAGGCGTGAGATTATTTATTTATTTTATTTTTTGCTAAATAAACCGTTGAAAATTTAGATGTCCCGTAATGAAACCTCTAGAGGTGCTGCGACTCCTGGTATTTTAGAGCATTGAATTTAGACCGTTGCGTGAGTCACCTAAGTTATTTCGAAGTGTCTAGTCGTCCAATTTGTCGGAAGAATACAATTATTTAGTTGTCCGTAAACCGGATGACTAAATTCTAATGATCCGATTATCGGACGCCTAGCAACAACCAAGTTATTTTTTGTAAAATAATTAAAAACAAGATTAAGGTAAGGCAATCACAGCTGATATTAAAATATAGTACTAAGCCGAGGGAAACACGTGTCAAGAAGCTTTTACGGTGAAGCTCTTATAGCGAGCTTTTAATGAAAATTGTATTGAGGTCAGCCGGATACCAACCTACATTTGTAGGGACGCTCCCGGGAAAGTGGGTGGCGCGACCAGGTGGCACTGATGACTGAGCTATGCAGGTACTTTCCAAGTTGTTTAATGGTACGAAGCTTTGTTCTTATTTATTTGATGAGCTGAAGGTTTATCTTGCATTTGGGTAAATTTTCGAGCGGGCGAGGCTACATACTTTAAAGAAATAAAAAATATATGTAATGTTTAAATATAATGTTTTTGGTAGGTAGGTACCAAAAAAGATGATAAATAAAAAATAAAACATGTTTGTACACAATATCGCTTTTTTGTTTGAAATATTTAAGAATGGCGCAAAATTTTGAAAAAGTACTGTGTTTCCAAAGACGCCTCACAAATTATTAGATTCACAGCATCTTAATCAATAATCTAAAGCATTTAGTTTTGGTGAAATATGAGAAAAAAAATTCGCTGCCGCAATGACGGGATAAAAGCCGCTCCAAAAATTTACCCATTTATAGAAGGCTAGGTTATGACTAGCACTACCCCGCGGTTTCACCAGCGTAGTTCCTTTACCAGTTCGAATACGAGAGTACAATTTAGCATATGTTACTCCCTGATAATTTAGCTTTACAAAGAAGAGAAAAAGATTTTTTAAAAATAGGTTTAGTGGTTTAGGAGTGAAAGCATTACAAACAAAATCACTTTGGAATTTATAATATTTAGGATTATGTCAAAACATAAAATACCCGACTGTACCAGAAGGGAGGATAATGTTTCTCCGGTGTTTGTAAGTATTAGAATGGATTATAATACCTCCACCTAAACCCCCGGTGATAAGGCGTAAGCATTATACTTATATTACCACACTGTGTCAGTTCCTAACATTGTATAGAGTTGTTGTCAATTTAAAAATCAATATATTAATATTATTATGACCTAGAGATGATAGATTTTGACCTTCGTCTTTTCTCTTAATTTCTTTTATTCTCGGATCGAACGAAGGCCGATAGAACAATAAATGGATTGAGAGGAGATTTGATTGTGGCCTGGAGGCGCATCGCGGCTCCGTGCCGCATTATTATGTAACAAACTTGAGATACGCTTTGAGCATTCCTACTGCAGCCTCCCCTACAGTGAGATAATAAAAATAACGTTTTTAAAATCAGATCGTTTTTTTTTTCCTAAATAAAAAGACGGCCACGCAATCAGCAGTTCGTTTTAAGAATGATTCTACGAACTTAATGTATTTTTCGTAGAACCCGTAGATCTTCGTAGAGATGTGTCGTAGCTCTCAGCGACTTTCTGCGTTCCCCTTACATATTGTAACGCACTTGCGGGCTGGGGTCATTCGTAGGCACGCAATGTAGAGGCGCCGGACTGCGTCACTGACGCGTAGCGCGTAGCAGGTACATAAATTGGGTGTTGGAGCGTTTCTCGAAGCAGTGGATATATCGCGTACTTATACATAATAGTGTTTCCAAAGCTCGCGAAAACTTAGATGGAATAGAACTTAATTTCTTCGCACTAGGTCGAAGAGAGACTTGTTAAGTCTCTCATAAAGGACATACAAGCAGATTATCGAGTGGTTGATTTCAATAATAGCAGCGGGGCGAGGGTTTGTTTACGGGCGGCGGCGGCGCGGGGCGCGGTCCCGCCAGCTGGGGTGCGCGCGGCGGTCGATAGTAGGGATGGGAATGATTGCTACTTGTACATCAATTTCATTTGATGAAATTACTTTTTTACATTCGATTTCACCTGTAAAATTTCACGGGCAATCATTTTCAATTACGATGAAAAACCATACTTGCTACTAGAAATGAAATGTAAAAAGTGAAATGTTATTCACATGATTTGCTATTTCATAATTAGCGGGCTAAGTGAAGGAGAGTAGCAGGCGTGACTAATGAAAATTCATTTCATATGATTTTGATTGCTACTCATGAAATGACCCATCTCCAGTCGATAGGGCAACGGCGCGCGTGCGCGGCGCTATCGAGCACACTCGGGCCGCCGCCGCCGCCGGCCGCGCACGTGATGCATGCGGGCACCTAGCGGCTGCACGCGCGCGGGCCTCATGGGCACCGTGCTGAGCTTCAGCCCGCGCGAGCGGCGCCCTCCCGCCGCCGCGCCCGCTCCAGACCACGCCGCACTCGCCTACTCCTACGAGCGGCTCAACAACGCCAAGAACCGCGAGAACCGAGACGCGCCGCGCGACGAGCGCCGCGCCACGCTCGACGACGCCGCCAAAATCATCTCCGAGAAGACAGCTCTCGAGAAGAATCTCAAGAAGCACTCGCTGTTCATCAACGCGCTCTCCTGGAAGAGGTTTTCCACCGCCAACAACAACAAGAAGAAGCTAGAATGCAAGAGCCGCAGCGTGGCGACGTTCCGCGCGCCGCTGGCGGACAACGCGGCGTTGGATCGCAACAAGAACGTGAGCGTGCCGGGGTTGTACGCGAGGCCTGCGCCCGCGCCCGTGCCGCCAGCGGACGTGGTGCGGGCCAACGCGCTCAACAACAACGTGTGCTATGCGGACAAGCTGCCCGTCGCGGGGCCGGTGGTGGTGCCGCGGAAGACCGTCATCCAGGCGTCCACTTCGGAGCTGCTCAAGTGTCTGGGGCTGTTCCTGCACACACGCTGCCACCGCCTGCGCGACTTCCAGGCTGGCGACGCCGTCATGTGGCTGCGGACTGTGGACCGCTCGCTGCTTCTGCAGGGCTGGCAGGTAAACGAATCAAAGCCTTTTACTCCAATATTAAATTCAATACTAAATTCCACCGCTTCGAAAAGTGTTGTTGCTCCTTTACAGCACACTAGCGACCTCTGCACTCGCGCACCCTTTCGTTTTGTCAGATAGGGGTGGATGGCATCGTTATGGGGTCTTTAACACGCAGGATTTGGGAATTATTTCGTTTCAAGCTAAGGATAAAGGGGTCGTGTCTTTAAAGTTTTCAGGATTTAGTTCGAAAATGTCATTGCACTTGTCATCTTTTTCGCACAGTTATGCAGCGCAGGGGCCCAGATGTCTTTTGTTTTCCTTTAGGTGTCATGTCAGCAATAGGAAATAAAAAGCCTCGCCCATTGCGAAGACGTCTCCTACAAAATTCAGCGTAGTACTTATTTTAGCAAGGGCGGGCTTTCTGCAGTCTGCATTATTGAGTGCCGTCCGTGACACGCTTGCGTGAATGGCAGTGTTTGTTATTCAAAACCTAATTTCACTCGGCCCATTAGTGTCACATAAATTCATAGCTTTCTGTCCATGGCAATCTTGTTATTTTGCCGATGGATCTGGGGGCCTACCACGACCTCTTAAAACAAGATTGTTTTAATATTACTTTCAAAATTCGTACTATGACGTCCTTAAAGTAAGCTTATTTCAATGTTGTTTTGTAAGGCAATTTTGTGACGTCACGCGAAAATCGTTCACTCAATTCGTACTGAGATTCGTACCATGAGGTGCATTTTTGACAACCAGCAATATTGTTTTATGTCAAATTTGTGTCAAACTTAGCAATCTTAAAAAAGTTACTCGCTAGCGATTGTAACAAGATCGTTTTCATGTTTTCTATTAAATTACTCGTAATTGTATAATAAAAACTAGTACAAACGTTTTAGTTTTCACCAATCTTTGTATTATAGTTGTGATATGAAATTTTGAAGAAGAAGAATTACAATAATTGTGATACAACCAAAAAAATATATTTGTAAAGCAAATAACACCGGAAATATTTCTTCAAAGATGCAGCATTGAAGAATTTTGCGAGGAATATTCCATGGAGTGACCCGTGATCTTATTATCGTGCAAATGAGGCAAAATACCGAAAATTAGCACAGTAAGTCAATTATTGTTTAATACCATCGTACCCTGAAATGAGCAGTGATAGCCCAGTGGTTATATAGGTAGCTTCATAATCGTGAGGCTCGAGAACTAATCCTGGCATGTTCCAATGAGTGTTCGAAAAAGCTTATGTAGGTACATATTTATCACTAGCTAATTAACGGGGAAGGAAAACATTGTGAGGAATTAATTCTGAAGCATGTGTAACAGACCGTGTCTAGCGATGGGCTCAACTATCATGTTAAGGGGTCCAAAGGTGAAATAAAATAAATACTGGTGAAAAGTGTGTATTTCCTGAAATGGAATACCTCTGCCCACCCCTGGGGGATAAAAGGCGTGAGATTACGTATTTTATTTTTTTGTTTTTAAGTGCCCTGTAATTTGGGAGAGAGCCACTTTGCATCACTAACCCTGAGTCTGACCACTAAAATAGGTATTTTCTATAAAATCAAACAATGGTTGTCTCTAAATTATAATAAAAATTCAGAAAAGTGTGTATTGTACATTTATTTATTTTATTTTCTTCTTTCAGATTCTTGCTGCAAACATTCAAATTCAGATTGTAGATGCAACACATCGTGAAGCTACCCGTGACCCATGACTCTCTGCGACGTGTTGTATCAACAGAGGCACTAGGACGGGTTTGTGCTATTAAAATGGACTGGAAGCTGTAGAATACTGAACTTCGACAACAGCAGTAGATACTTCGAGGCTGTCAAGAAATAAGTAGTATAAGTTGTAATAAATTGTTAAGCTCCATTGTAGCAACCATAATTAATTATCTCTAAATATATTATAATTCTTCTGTACATGTGTTTGTCACCTAACTCCTCCTGCACGGCTGTACCTATCTACCGATTTAGACGAAATTTTGTGTGTATATTTGAGTGAATCCCTATATGATTTAGATTCACAATTGGACCCGACAGGCTGTTGTCTGGCAGGACAACGTCTGTAATATAAATTTAAGTGAAACACCTTTATATCGACTTCCATATCCTACTAATATTATTACTGTTGGAAAGCCTCCGGATTTTGAGAGGAACATACAGCAGCGATTATATTACATCGCGTCACCAATAAACCCAAAAATAAATACTTTTCAAAACATTTTGTCATCAACAGCTATTTACGATGCGTTGCTATGGTTACAGAATAACATAAAAAAGTTCCATTTCACAAAATTTTATGTGGTAACAGACTAACACTGACATTTCGTATTCCTTTATTATTTATCGATGTTTCTAAGATAAAAATGTAATCATCAAGTTGTATAATTAATCTACATTAATAATTTAATCATATAAACACTTACAATAGGTTTTAAAAATATTATTATGCTGACAAAAACCGTTAAGTCTCTTCAAAATTATGCGTGTACCGGAGCGACGGTGCGAAAGTGATGACGCCTTATGAAAAAGTAGCGTTGTCTCGCTTATTCTTACAGCAGGGAATAGACAATCATGAGACAATCATTCGTTCTTTCACATCACTAAGCAGGAATAAAACAAGAATATTTTAAGAGCTCATGGTACGAATCCGAGTAATGTTGTTTTAAGCTTGAAACAAAACGTTCCTAAACTATGATAGTTTTATAAAAGATGGTGGTAGGCCCCCAGATCACACATTGTGCGTGTGTCATGTGTTCATGACGATAATGAAACAGGTTGATGATGATGGTGGATGAAGAATGAGAGCTTTGTCAGGTTCCTAGAGATCCGTATCAATATATTAAAATTGAAGTATCAGTCAGTAATTTCAAAATAATGCCACAATTTAAGTAAAATAATAATAAATTATTTGCATAAAACGTGGTTACTTGGGTTTCGGTACAAAATTAGGTAGTCCTCACATTTTACCAACTATTTACTTAAGGCATGCAAAATACAAAAATGTCAAAATTAGATTAGGCTACGCACCTAAGTCAATTGAAATATAATAAAAATAAATTATAACACACAAAAAATTTCATCTACAGAATAAAAAAAAATCACATCATCATCATCATTGACAGTCGTAACAGCCCACTTCTGAGCTAAGGGTCTTTCCTCACACATGAGGAAGTAAGGACTATAATCTTCCACGCGAGCCCACTGCGGATTGGGATGGTGTTAAGCTAGTGGCCACTTAACATTCAGAATTTTTCAAGCCACCCAAGGGTATCTGACATGGCTTATCGACTTCCATTGTGCGTAAACACAACGAAAGCCGGACCGGACGAAAACCGAAAAAAAAATCACATGGCCATGTCATAAGATATCCTTAGGTATCGCATTATTTATTTTGATACACATACTTGTAATAACATTACATTGTTTCTGATAGAGCGTTAATTCAAAACTACTATGTACGCGATGCCTAATCATAAGTGACCGATTATAGAATATTATGTGTCTATCTATCTGTCTAATACTTTTTCGGCTCCAAAGCGGTTCAACGGATTACAATAAAAATCGGATTAAAAGGCGGAGGGATTAAGGAAGGAATTTTAATTTCAATTTTCGTTTCGATTTCGATACCTTTCTGAATTCAGAAGATATATAGGCTATTTAGATATTATTCTATATTTAGAAATTTTCACGGGAACGGAAATGTGCACGCACGAACGCACCCGCTATAGACCTCTAATATTATAAATTCAAAAGTGAGTTTGTTTGTTTATTTTTACGCTTTCACCACCACTAAACCGATTTTAAAAATTACTTAACTAATGATAAGTTACATTATCAGCGAGTAACCGAGACTACATTTTAACCCCGTATCACCACGGGAACCGGACCTACGCGGGTGAAACCGCGGGTAGTAATAAATAAAGTTAAAACTCTCTTCATACAAGTGTTCCTCAACGTTCTTTATTGAACGGTGGTACCCTACGTGTACCTGCCAGACTCCCACTTTGCTGGTTTAATTTATATGAGATTTGAATAGGACAACGTCTGTCGAGTTAGAATAAAATCGTGTTTACCAAAGCCTTCTCACTCTTTAGGCGCGGCCTAGAAGTCAATGGTGCTGATTCTGCTTTACACTTTGTACGTGGGAGAGCCATGCTTCGGCACGCTTGGGCCGGCTCGACCGGAGTGATACCACGGCCTCACAGAAAACCAGCGTAAAGCAATGCATTGCGTTTCGTTGAGTGAGTGAGGTAACCGGAACACAGGACTTAACCAAAATAAGTTTAGTCGGTGTAAAGCAGAACCGCCCAATATCGCGACTGTCCCTTATATTTTAAGTACTTGGGAGCGGTCACATCATAAATTCATAAAGTCTTGCTATCAATTTTGCCCATTACTATTGTCTGGCTGTCTGTGAATGCGAAGGGTGGATCCGGAAGAATATAGGGTGGACAGGTACAGTCACAGCACATGAAGCTTTACACTGGTAATGCAAGGCTGACCTCTAAGCCGATTGTAATAACAACGTTGCAAAGTCCAATGTGTCAAGCTCGACGTGCTCTTGACTGTACACGCGGGTTCATACATATATATCGGAGAACTTTTTTGCTGTGTATTTGCTTAGTACTTACTCATTAACCTAAAGCGTTTTGATTTTCTAATTGTCTGCCAAATACGTTGATGTATGTTCGAAGCTATACTTCAGTATAACTAAACTAGAGCAAAGAGCATGGTTTTACAACCTTTTATTTATCCTCATCTTTTAATTAGTTTGTTGTTTTTTAATGATTAGTGACGAATCTTGTATGCCAAAGGAGACGTTTCATTTTGGGCCCGCACATTGTACACCAGCGTGAAATATAGGGAAAAATCTAGTGATTATCAGAGAAATATTTAAAAAAAATCATTTCCATCTATTTAACTTGCACAAAAGTAATTAAACTTCAATGGATGAGCATTAAATCATATTGAAATAATACTATTTCTAACTTTTTGAGCCCAATTTCCGTGTTATTGTGAATTACTCCTACAAACATCAAAATAATGTCAATGGTCATTTACCGGTCAGGTCGAATTTTTTTTTTGGTCGCCGCGATGCTAGTTCAATGAAAATTAATGTTTATTGTACAACTAAACTAGACAAATATGAGCAAAATCATGAATAAAACTATAGTTATTTTATTTATATTTATCTAAAAAACTGGTGTACATGGTGCAGGCCCAGTCTCCATACATTCATGAAACGTCTCCTTTGAACCACCTAGTCTTGAAGTTGTTATTTGAAATATGATAGACGTGATGCAGGTATTCTAAGCTTATCTTAAATCATTCTGTAGGTGTACTGTATGCAAGCTGGCTCACAAAAAAAAAATATTGACACATTTTTCTGGCATTCTATCAATATAGAAGATAAATATTTTACCTAAACTCCTATGTTATTTTAATTGGGCAAATATTCTTGACAAAATATCACAAGTTTATTTCTTGTATTTCGCTCTTTAGCAATAATAACTTCCGTAGTAAGGCTACGGCACAGTAAGCTAATTGTATATTTACTGTGGCTACGGCACTGCTACGAGGTATCACAAACCGCTACGGCATTTGCTACGATATATCTTTCCGTAGATGGCACGTAGCCTCCCCTCGTGACGTCACGCATCCCACCGGCCACTCACGTAGCAATCACGTAAAAGCCCCTAACGTTTCCCCGAGTAACGTAAATCTCACCGGTGTAGCAATGTTTCACTGTTTTACAAAAGGGCTACGAAAGTAAGATCAATCAACTTTGTTTTGTAGAGAGATAGAGACAGACAGCATTAAAACCACGTAACTTGTAGTTTGTATTGTATGAATAATGTTTTGAGGAGTTCCTTGCCCCGCTTCTTCGCCTCCACTATATACCGAAGCGGTGGAGCTGCAATGACTTTCAATAAGTGGACTTACGAGTATAAGTCCCTACATTGAACATTTTTTATTTTTATTTTGTCTTGTAATTTTATGTAAGTGTACAATGTAAATAGGCTTCTATATTATGGGGTGTATTTATATTTTATCAAGTTTCCGCTTTCTGCAGCCGTACCACCTAAGTTTTGTTACGGAATTTAAGATTTAAGTAGCAATTATAGACAACCATAAATAACTACTAGTAAAAGTCAGATACTAAAATATATGCTAAGGAAAGTACTCTAATTTTACTAAAAATCACGTGGATCTGAAAGAAGGACAAACCAACAAACAAACTTTCTGATTTTTATCTTATAGAATCAGGTAAAAAGCATAGATTTGTGCGGCGTACATATAGATAGTTCCCACAAATGTATTAATTCCGTTAAATTAATGTCGTGTAAAAATTTAAAAGTAAAAGTAATAGAACAACTTTTGTAAAATACGTGTGCCTATAATGCAAAACTATTGTATACTACCTAAAGGTAAATTAAAAATCAATAACCTTAATTGCTCGAAGAACAAGAACAGGAAAATGAATTAAAGAGATTATTTATTTATTAAACAAGTCTATCAACAGATTAAACACTATTATATCATATTAACTATATATAAAATTTAAATTTAGATTTTTAGAGAGAGTTCAAAAGTAATTATTATAATTTACAGACCTTTCTTTTCTAAGCATAAATCTTACATGTAGGTACAAATTTGGTGTATGCTAATATTTTAGTATTCTTTTTTCACGTGAAGACGCTACAAGACCTCAACTAATTATAAATATGGAGTTAGCTATTGTTCTTTGGAACTGACAAGCTCTCACAATTACATTGTAGGTACCTAAAAACTGTAGACTTCATTATTTTTTACAATCCAACGAGTTTACTAGCAGCTATAACTCTCTAGCCAAACTCCAGACGTAGGAAGGCGAACGTGGAAAAATCGATAACTCAAGTCCCAGCCTTTCCGTGGTTATTGTACCCACACTGATTGGAGTGTAGCCAATACGTTTTTACTTTAACATATTAGATGATTAACATAGAAGATTTTACTTTAAGATACGAATTCACCCGAGCACAAGAAGATTTAAATGATTCTCAATGGCCCTCTATGCCCTAGAGTGAGAAAATTATCGCCATGCTACTTCTAGAAAAGAGACCTTTCTATTGGTTAAAATTTATTTTAAATCAGGGGGCCAATTCCACTAAATGTCAGCCATTGTCATCGAACTATCATTTCATTAAGCTGCAACTGGCAACTATGACATCTAATTTGTATTCCACTAAAATCATAGTGGCATTACAATGGAATGACTATGGACTACGTTAGGTGTTGCCTACCATATATAACTATTACTACCATGCGTGTCATTAGTTTTATTTCGGGTTTTCGGCACTAAAATCTTTAGATGATTGATTTTATTTATGGTACATGTGACATTTCTATAAGTTTTGAAGAAACTTGTGTATTTTTGTGCATAGACTCTGAAGCAGAGCTAAAATCTGAATTTCGTGTCGTGTTTAGGGCTGATGGCTAAATTGCCAATGCCTTAAAATAAGGGAAAAAAAAGCAATCACTGGACAGCGCCATTCCATGGTAGGAATAGTAGAATACCAAAAGTGGTCAACAATGATAGTTGAATGATTGTGAAAACTGACAGTTAACAGAATACGAAATGTGTCAAATATCACCATTGAGTGACCACAATCATGTAATTGTCATCCAACTATCACCGCTGTCATTTAGTAGAATTGGCCCCCTGGCCAGTAGTGAAACATTTTTTTTTATTTGTAATACATACTTATTAGTGTAGATGCAGATTAGTCTAGGCAATGAAGCGGATTTTTGTATGAAGACCCCAACATTAATTCCTCAGTCGATGAAACTTTGCAGGATTGTAGTATAGTATGAGACAATACTTGCATAAAAAAATCCAAAAAAAAAACCTAACCGAAGTTAGGTATTTTTACTAAAATACTTATTTATTTGATATCTTTGTTGGGAAAAGTGCTCAGTCAAAATGTTCTTCTCCAGCAATATTCATGTATGTGTGTTAAGAAAGCTATATGCGAAATATCCAAAAAAATCTCCTGGTAGAAACAACAAAACTCAGACGTATATGTACCTTGCTCGGGAAAATTGCTCAGTCCATTTTTTAACTGGAATGTCATTTAATGGTCGCTGTGGACTTACAATACGAAAATCCAAAATAAAAACCTTCTCGCTACATTATTTTTAGAAATTATCAAATTATCAACCAAAAAAAATTTTTTTGTTTAGTATATAAAAACCTAACTTCGGTTAGGTTTTTTTTTTTTGGATTTTTTTATGCAAGTATTGTCTCATACTATACTACAATCCTGCAAAGTTTCATCGACTGAGGAATTAATGTTGGGGTCCACTACCTTTATTGCCTAGACTAGATTTGACATTCCTCTGTTCTTGATTTTGATGAAGATAAACTTTTACGCCTTATTCCTAAGGTCGGCAGAGGTATTCCATTTCAATTCCTAGAAATACCCACTTTTCGGATCTTTTAAATGTGAAAGGGCCTTTGCCAGACAGGGGTGCGTTGACTTTCTTTGCGATATTTTCCTTCAGCACGTAAGTTCTGAAAGATTGGCACATGCTCTTACCATGATTCGAATCCTAGCCTCACAAATAATTTAAAGACTATAAAGGTTCCTTTGTAGGTACCCCTTCGGCATGGAACCTTTAGAAGGATTGCTAAATTATTGGCCTTAAAGGCCATTATATACGTTGTTATAAATCCGTGTCCCCGACCGCGTTCTTCAATAAAGGTTTCGAATCCTTGTTATGAGGCATTCACATCGCATCTACAAAGGGTTTTTTATCCTCTTCGGTCTCTATAGCCATCGAAGGGTCTTCAGAAAGGTAATCCACGTGATTTTGCAGTTTTCGAACTGTGACGTCACACTAATATTATAAAGAGGAATAGTAGATTATACAACAAGGGAATAAAACACTGTTTTATGTCACGGGCGCGACATTGAATCCTGAACGTAACGAAGGACTCCCAGTTGTACTCCCGAGCGCAGCGAGGGAGTCATGATTTAATTCCCGAGCGAAGCGAGGGAATTAAGACTGAGTCCTTAGTTTAGTGAGGGATTTAAGCGCCCAAGACAAAAACAGTTTTATTCCCGAGTTATATACTCTACTTTTCTCACCTTATGCGAGACAATAAAATGCAATTGCATAGTAGTAGATTATTGACAATGCCTATGGCATCTAGTATAATAGACTCTGAAGTCAAAGTACTTTCATCACTCGACATTTTCGATATTCTTTTTGAAATGTTAAAGCTATAAAATGGATACAGCAACTTGTTTCTGCCGGCGTGACCTAGGTACTTGATTTAACAATTGAAGATCGTGCGAATCTAGTTGGTCGCGGCTTCGGTTTTCGAAAATCGAGTTGGCCACGACTGCACCACATTTTGCTTAATGAAATTAGACTTTATCGTCATAGCAATAAGGATTATGAAAAGTGAAAATTACATTATTGACCTAGGGTTATAATGAAATTCCATACAACATTATAACCCGGTTAAAACTAAGGAATATAATGTATTGCTTTCGGTGACGTTTATATGATATATAATCCGGCTTTGTCGAGCATGTGGTGTCAAAAGATTTTTATTTTCGTATATTTGTATGCTTGTAACGAATAAACTCGAATACTACTGGGCCGATTTTAAAAATTCTTTCACCAAAGAAAAGCGACATGATCACTGAGTAATAGGCTATATTTTATTCCTGTATTCTTACTGGAACGGAAACTACACCTGGTGAAACCGCGCGGAACAGCTAGTAGGAACATAATATTATACCGGCAACGTGGTTTAGCTACTCGATGTTGAGGTCACAGCTGACGAGTCGTGCTTCGATTTTTTGTAGATACAATATAAAGATAGAGTTAATGATTAAATTAGATACATCTATTTACACAGAAAAAATACAAACATAATTTCGTGACACTTTGTAAGGTTTATGATATAGATACCTTAGACTCCTGAAAATATAGGCATCCACAGGTTGGTTTGGTGCCATTGGTTTTCAGCGGGGAACTCCACCGGGCATCTGAAAGTGATATGGTAATATTATTATCACTTATCAATAGCATCACCTTACAGTTATTGATTCATTTTCCGTGCATAATCAAAAAAATATTTTGTACGTAGCCTTTAATCCATATTTCAGATGAATGAACCAGCCTCTTTCAGTATATTGCCAAGTTGGTAAACTATTATGACACATCATAAGCTCGCTCAGGCCTCAGGGGAAACTCCTACAACAACTGCAATCAACTTAATAAGAAAACTTGGTTGATTTTATTGGTATTTCTTGTTTACTCTTCGATGGTTGTAGTTTCTTTTGTCTGTTGTTATAGCAAATTATTTTTAGATGAAATCAAATCATATTAATATTTAAGATAGCGACCTTTGCAAGAGTTGCGCGCGCCGATAAAGGAGCAAAGCGTCGCTTTTTTCTTCGACTTAATTTACTGGTACATATTGAAATTTTGAAGTGATAACTATTTTTTTTATTATTTACCGTAGATATATTTACTGCTTAGTATGTACTCCCAGAAGCTCAGTCGATGCCATGTTGTTCAAAGAAAGTATGCCAATACTTTCTTTGAGCTTAAACTTATACGATATGAATTTTTATTTAAAATATTCAATTGAACCCACATACGTTTGATTTACGACTTTTCTAATTGCCCTACATTTCACTGGCTATTTGTGGACTTAAAAAGTTACTGATGATGCCAACGCTAAACTTATACGGCCTTAACAAATATTGATCTACCCGAATATAGCTTCACTCTTCCTCTATAATTCAAGTGGCAGCACCTTCACAGTATCGTGACGAGAATCTAAGTACCGTGTAAATTATGGGCCATTTTTCTTACGTCTACTTTTATGAATAAAGTTTTTCGTGGAAGAAATAGTATGGAGCTCTCATGAGTCATAAAGGAATGGCTCGAAAATGTGGATAGTTACAAAAGAAAATGCTAATGAATAAGTTATTAATTTTATTAAAATAGAGGCAGGCGAAGTCGTAGATTTAGGTACAGATAATAAAATAGAAAAATAATTAATGTAGACGCGAGTATAAGGTACAGTCAAGAGCACATGAAAATTTACACTAGTAGTGCGAGTCTGACCTCATAAGCGATTGAAATAGGAACGTTACAAAGTCAAATGTGTCAAGCCCCACGTGCCCTTGATTGTACTATGCAAATAATATTTAATTAATTAATACCTACATATCCAAAACCACGAAGGGATTTCAATTTTTTTTTTGAGTTGTAAAAGAAGGTTAAGTACTCGATATTTGTCAGGATGTAGAATTAAAATTTATGGACTTTCCATTTTGTCTAAAACAAATACCTACATAAATTAAGTTACATAATTATTTTTATAAGAAGGAATATACACACACAGTAGTGGATCACGTTTTGAATCAGAAATAAGCACGAATGAAAACGTGAGCTTTGACGAAGTTTCCTAATAAAACAACTCGCCTTTGACCTTTTAATTATAGCTTTGAAAGTCACGTTAATTATTTCGTAAGTTTTCCTTAATTGGCAAAGATTTGTTTACTTGCTCGTATAAATAATATTTTAGGCAGAAATGTTGCAAAATTGGGTGAAAACGGAAATATACTTTTATTGATATACGCCGTCGAGACACCGTCACGAACGCAGCGTTTTTGCTAGCTCCGTTATTTATTTCTCGTTGTCTAAGCTCAAGGGTTGCTTTATAGATCGGTATTCTACCTATACAAACTTTACCTTGAAGTGTGCTTATACAGATAAAGACATTAGTGGAAGTGCTTTCTAAAGTATAAATTGTGATAAAATCTCATTCATTTTTAAAAAAAAAAAAAAAACTTCTTTAACCAGTGCAGTGAGTCAAGGACGCCCGGTCTGTCAAGTGCAACGACCGGACTACGCGCATCTTTGCATCCTGCTCTCTCACGTGGCATTTGTCGCCCCTCTCTCTGTCAAGCATCCTTCCGGCATTCGGTGCAGCTAAGTACCTGCTACTTTACGCGCGCCGTGCGATCTTATTATTGATAAAATCTTTGTTTACCTACATAACCTTAGACATAAAATGTTGATCTCCAGAACTCCCACTAAAGCTAGCTCCTGCAATGATCTTCAAAATGTTAAAACACCAACTCAGTCACAACTAAACTTCAACGAAAATCCTTTATCTGGAACGCAATTTGTCAATCAATTACCCCGCTCTAAGAGACACTGCCCAGATTCGTCCCCGCAAGAACACACACTAGCACGAGAGCAAAATAAATTTCAACAAGAAATGAAAGATATGTTTACCAGTTTTATGAATCAACAGACAAGTATGATCTCTGCGCTAGTAAAAGATGTTAACGCAATCAAGATACAAAATGAACAAATATGTAAATCTAATTCAGAAATTGAGAAGTCTGTTGAAGGTATAAGAGGCACCCTACATGACATCACAGGAAGAATTGAGAGCTTGGAGAAAGATCGAAAGCAAGTGCAAGACTGCTTTCTTCAACTGGAGAAGAAAACTCAGATACTTGAGGACACAAATCGTCCATCCTCAGTGGAGATAAGAAATATTCCAAACAAGGAGCATGAAACTTATAATGACCTCATTAACTACATCACCCAACTAGCAGTCTCTCTAGATATACCCATTGAGCCATTACATATCCGGGATGCGAGAAGATTACCTAGTAAACCTGGATCGAATAGAACTCTTTGCGTGGAGTTCACAAATGTACACTTAAAAACAAGTATTCTTCAAGCCGCCCGAAAATTCAACATATCGAAAAAAAAATGCGATAGATAAGCTTAACCTGTCACACATCGGGTTTGGAAATAATTATGATCCGATATATATTTCGGAATACCTACCTGCAAGTGACCGCAAATTATTTCACGATGCAAGAGATTTCACCAAGAAATATGAATTTAGCTATTGCTGGACGTCCCACGGCAAGATACTTATTAAAAAAAATGAAAACTCTAAAACAATACGAGTTTATTCACAGCAATCACTTGCTGACTTATCACGTGATTTGTGACTACTTATTTTGTTCACTCTTTTTATGTTTTTAAGTGCATGCCGTTATAAAATGTTTTTTACTACCAGAATTTACCTTCTTAAAATCAATTATTGTTCAAATCATTCATTGTGTCCACCTTATCCAAATCACACAATACCATACTATACACAAACAAACACACATACAATACTTGATTACACACCACTCTTTTATAAAATTATTTATACCTCTAGTTGCTATTTACCGGGTTCTCGTATAGGCGTCTCTAAAAATGTGTCACATAACACCAAGTGTTGCAGGTTCCGCTCTATTCACACACCTATTAGTAAACAGCCGCACACAACTAATAATAAATGATGCAAAATACTATAGCAATTAGTGCGGAGCTTGAAACACTTAATACATCTGACGTTTTTTGCATTCCCCCCGAGCATTGTTCTCAGTATATATACAAAAAGATCTCAAACCTTACTTTGATTCATTTAAATATCCGTAGTATAAACCGCAATTTCGAGGAATTCAGAGCTTTACTAGTATCACTCAATATAACATGTGATATCATTGTTTTAACTGAATGTTGGCTTAAAAATTCATCAACTGTACCTATTCTAAGAGGATATAACTCTGCCTTTACTTCAAATTTAAGAAACCAAAATGATGGGATTGTTATGTATATTAGGAGTGGGCTTGACTTTACGATCCATGAGCCTAGGCAAAATATGGATGCGAACACTCTTATTTGCAAAATACAAAACCATCTAGCCATAGTTGCAATCTATATGTAGATCACCTTCTACGAGTAACGACAACTTTGTTAATGGCTTGAGTGGATTACTGGAGGGTCTTGGCAGATTCAGTAATGTTTGCATCCTTGGTGATATTAATATTGATATAAAAGTTAGCAACATGGACCGACGCTCCAGCGATTACTTATATATGATAGCTTCACACGGTATCTTACCTACGCACTATTTACCTACTCGCGGTGAAAATTGCCTGGACCATGTTTTCTTAAAACCACATCAAAGATCAGTAACTATGGTACTTCAATCTTTTATCACTGACCATTGCCCTACCTTGCTTTGCATTTACACTAATAAAAGCCCTTCATTTACCAAAAACACTCGTACTTTGATCGACTTCACCGCAATACACTACGAATTGTTGCGGTATGATTTCTCCAGCCTGTTCTTAATGAAGGATGCAAATGAAGCGGCTTGCTCACTGGTAAACGCTATCTCGGCTATAATTGGAAAATGTACTAAGACAATTGTAGTCTCAAGAAGGAAAAAAATCATCAAACCATGGATAACGCCTGGATTGCTGCGATGTATGCGAAATCGGGACAAAATGCACAGAACTCTTAAAAGAAACCCTGAGAATTTAATATTAAGAGTAACATATTTGAGGTATAGAAACTTCTTAAATAAACTTTTGAAAAACATTAAGAATACACATCATAAACATGAATTTACAAAACACAAGAATAATGCCAAAGCAACCTGGGACACGATTAAAGATATAACTCACCTTAAAATAAATCACGACACTTCCTCTGAGCTTCTTAAAATAAACGGAGATCCAATCACATCACTTAATACTGTAAATAAATATTTTGTCAATGTGGGCAGTGAGCTGGCCAAACAAATCCCTACTCCTACTACTCTAAGCACATTCACTGCTTCGTCTGATTCGTTTGTGCTGTTTGATGTTGATTTAAATGAAATAGACCGAATAATAATGGAACTACGGACTGATTGCGCTGTAGGATGGGACAACATCCCTGCTCGCGTTCTTAAAAGATCCCGTGATGTACTTGCTCCTCTCATTACTCATGTTTGTCAGCTGTCTATGAGTACTGGTGTCTTTCCAGCGCCTTTTAAACATGCGGTTGTGCACCCTGTTTATAAAAATGGCAAAAAGACTGAGATTTGCAACTACAGGCCAATTGCAGTATTGCCGACTTTATCGAAAATTCTGGAAAAGGTCCTTAATGCACGACTTATTAATTATCTGGAGTCAAAGGGTATACTATCAAATAATCAGTTTGGTTTTAGAAAGGGTAAGTCAACTGAAAATGCAGTGACTGCCCTAACCGACAAAATAGTAAGCACTCTCGATAGAAAAGACAAAACTCTAGCGATATTTCTTGATCTCTCAAAGGCGTTCGATACAGTTTCAATCCCAATTCTAATTTCTAAATTGGAATCATGCGGAATTCGAGGAACACCACTAAACATCTTCAAAGACTATCTTTCGGGTCGTTCTCAAACTGTCAGAGTGCTGGAAACTATGAGTGAACGTGAGAATAGTCTACCTTTTGGAGTTCCACAGGGCAGCATTTTGGGGCCTACCTTATTTATTGTATACGTCAACGACCTTTGCAAGCTGCAGATACCATTTGCACACTTGTACACGTACGCAGACGATACTGCGATCGTAGTACATGGACCTAATTGGAATGAGACAAAGGACCGAGCAGAATTCGCCCTGTCAACGGTCATTGACTGGCTATCCCAAAATACGCTTACCTTAAATTTAAGTAAAACGAATTTCATCACTTTTACCCTAAATAAGACTACACAGCCGTCTAGACATACTTTCAGTGTTCGTGCTCACAACTGCCAAAATCGTTCCGCAAACTGCAACTGCCAGTCTATAAATAGGGTCACCAATGTAAAATATCTTGGAATATACTTAGATGAATGTCTAAACTGGCATCACCACATAGATATACAAACTACTCGTGTCAGAAAACTTATCTATGTCTTCAAAACCTTAAGCCGAGTCGTTGATTTTGACACTATCAAAATGATTTACTTTGGTCTTTGCCAATCTATTCTTGTTTACTGCATAACAGCGTGGGGTGGCGCAGGAAAATCTAAGCTTCTGCAGTTAGAAAGGGCTCAGCGAGCAGTTCTAAAAACAATGAACAGAAAACCTTTCCGGTATCCCACAGATGAACTATTATCTGACTGTAAAGTCCTGTCTGTTAGACAGCTGTTTATTCTGCAAACCCTACTTAGAAGGCACTCCACACTTGCATTTGAACCATTCTTATACACATCCGTACGCCGATCAGATTTAGTGTGTCCTCGGATACTACATAGTACCACATTGGCACAGCGCCACTACGAGGTCATCAGTAGGTCATTATATAATAGAGCAAACAAAATTATTAACATTTACCCACGCACAAAATTTGAATGTAAACGCAAAATCACCTCTTGGCTGCAAACTCTGAATTATGATAAAACGGAGGAACTCATGAAAATTTAAATAAAAATATGTCACTTTCTACTACTGCACCTTCATCAGCTACGTATACTTTACCAAATGCACATTGATTGTCTCCTCCCTCACACTTACTCTATCTCTCTCTACTATAGTTACACAGAATCGTTAGTACCCAGTACCTCTACATCTACGCACAGGCTCGTTCAACATTTTCACACACACATACTCACCCTAACACTCCCTTACATACCACATAATATACAATACTACTTGGTGACACAAATGATTATTTCTTTTTAGTTTTTAATATTAAGTTTTTGTGTTCTATCACCCAAATAACAGCTTTTAGTTAGTTTGGGAAATAGTTAGTCATTAAACAATAAACTGTTAATCTTTTCAATATCGTGGCTTACTAGCTTTGCCCCCGATTTGTAAACCCAGTGACCCTGTCAGCATAATGCGGCGCCACCTGAAATACAGGTTAAATCCTACCTCAGATTGGCGTCTCAAAGTGTTGCCAGCGTCTTCTACACTATGTATGCCATTAATGTTTTATAACAGACTTATTGTTATGCCAATTTAAAATGAATAAATTATTATTATTATTATTATTATTATTATATTATTATTATTTCCCAACATAGTCCAGTTGTGGGTTCTTTTCCATTTTTTTGTAATTGCTTTTTGACGTACGAGTCGTAGGACCTTTTGCAAAAGACTTTGTCAAATGTCAAGATCAAGATATATTTTGAAATTTTTTGTAAATTTCCATTTCTAACTAGATAGGTTGTAAACAATTTTATTATGTTGTTGTTCTACATATACTCGTAGTATACATTCTAGATTATAGAAAGTAAGTATATGAATATAATAAATCTTTTTTATTACGACGTACCTACCTACTATCTTTACTCTTCAACCTCAGCAAAAATAACAAATAATCTAACTTCATGTTATTGAAACAATGTACCTAATAATAAACATTAAAATTACGTGCGTAATACCGTAAAAATAGTTTTGGACTTGGCATTTGCTCAGATTTTAAAATTGTCAGCCTTTCAAATGATCCAAATTTGCAAATTCGTCAGAATTTCAAATGGTCAGAATACATAACAGTCACCGCACCGACCGTAATAAAAGTGGAGAAGTCACAAGCTGAAAATATATTTTAATAAAGTAAACTAAAAGTAAAATTAAGAGTAATTTTACTGTTGTACTTATTCACGGTTATTTTGATTATACAATATTCTCATTTTAATAAAGTTAGAAGATTATTTAATATAAGCATGAAAGTACGTCAACATAAGGATTGCAATAAATGATTTGTTTGAGTGATTGATAAATTCCATAGAATTTTCTATCTTTACATCTGTTCTCAAATCTCGTTGTCCCAAAAATACCACGTAAATAATCAAATATTCCTCAATCTACGTTATTATTCGGTAAGTGTTATTCTTTCTATTCGTGTCAGGGGTGGCTAATGACGTCATTGCTCGATACCTCCATTTCTTTTCTTCGGGAAGCCGGCTATTTATTTGAACATCGCCTCTATAGGTACCTCTTCTATCGTCATTTCGTGATTACTCCTACATATCGTTTCTTAAGTATAACTGTAGGTATTAAGTTTTATTGCTGTTTGATAACTGATTTAACAGTCAAGGGGTTGAAGTAGGTTTGATTACCGAACTCTTGATAGTTTACCACGAAAATTAAAAAAAAAAAAAATCAAAAATCGTTTATTTTCTATTGGTATTAAAATATACACTTAGAAACGTCAATATTTTATAATAACAACACAAGGCACTCTAAACTCGTCCATGAAGATTGGCTAAATGCAAACAGCAGCCCATCTCCACCGACGAGCTGCTGGTTCCGAATGCAGTACCCCGAGAAGAGCCAGCAAGAAACTCAAGGGCAGCTCTTTTTAATCTCATGTCTTACTAATAAATATCGTTTACAATAATAGCGCAATAAATAAAGAGCGCTGTCTATGTTATAACTATTAGTGCCAGCAACGATTCGTATGATTCCTAATTTTAAATAATTTTCATCAGATTTCATCAATATGAGCAATGATAGCCCACCAGCACAAAGAGTCCGCCTCTCTAGCGTGTACCAATGCATTTTTCAAAAACTTACGTACATATTTTTTACTAGCTTAACAGAGAAGGAAAACATCGTGAGGAAACTCGCAGGTCCCACAAGTAAGAGTAATTCTGAGGCATGTGTACTAGACCCGGTCCGGCGATGGGGTTAAGGAGTCCAAAAAATATACCTACTGGTGAAATGTGGGTATTTCCCTTTGAGTATTAAACCAACCGGAGACGCCACTAACAAGCGTTCCCCTCTGCCAAAAAAACGTGTCGGTCTTTGAGCACACCGGTTAAATACAACTAGTTTGTTTGAGTTCACGGCGTGCTTGTATTGGTGAATGTATTTGTGTGCACCTAGTTCAAGATAGTGTTTAATTGTTTTATCAAAAAATTCGTTTTTTTTTAACATTATTTGTGATTGTTTCCTCGTCCCCCCCGCAGAAATTGGCAGACTTTTTTGTAAAGAAACTAGTGCGCGTGACGTCTCCTGTTGGTTTTATACTCAAAGGTATTTCCTGATACCTCTGCCTACCTATCAATAGGGCTACTCCTTTTATCGAAAGTGGCATATCGATCGGCAACATTATATGTATAAGTAGTTTGGTTGTGTGAGAATGTCTGTTAATATTTTTCTTTACCTATAAGACTCCTTCGTCTATTTTTAATCTGTCTGCAGGATCCATTGAATATTGCACTTTTAGCCACTAATGGATTTCAATTAATAAATAGCCTTGTCAGTTAGGATCCATTCATTCTTTGTCGTGTTTGTAACTTCGTTCGTTGTCGAATGGGTGGTACATTACATAATAATGGGTATGTTACCTACATACTTAGACTTGCATATTGATTCAGAGCATGAATGGATTGGCTTTTCAAGTAGGGGGCGTATTTGAGACGTTCGTTACTCAATCAAGCTGCAATGGCTTGGACAAAGAGGTTAGAAGAAAATCATTCTCTGGAGAGAAACTTTTTTTTTTCCGTCTTTGGGCTGGGATTTTTATGTAAAATGTCATATAATATTTTATTGACGTTTGATGTAAGTGTTCTCCAGCACAACTGAAAACGTAATCATGTATTAATAGTTTTTTTTGTAGGTATTTAAACTTAATAATTAATGTATAGAGTTTTTTGCTCCGCTCTTCTCAGCTTTTGCATTCCGAAGCCGTAGGTACTTGCAGTTATTTTCATTTGTCTTTGAAGCCTCTACACATAGAATGAGAACATTTTTATTGATAGAGAAAATTCGGAGGGGCACTTATTTTTAATAAGATAACCTTAGAGAGTGTACTCCCACCTCAAAGGCCGTCAACGCACCTGTGACTCTTGAGTTGCAGGTGTCAATGGGCGACGGTAGTCACTTAGCAACAGGTGACCTGTCTGCTCGTTTTCCCATTATACATTAAAAAAACTACTAAACACCTACACTACTTACTACACCCACAAAATTTTCATTCCGGAACGATAACGTATTTCAAGAAAGTACGCGTTCCGAAAGATTAGCTTTAAAACATAACAAATTTCATGCCACCCCCTTTCACTTCCATTCGAGACTAACTAACCTCTCCCTTTTCTTATTCCAGGATGTCGCTTTTATCAACCCGGCCAACGTGGTGTTCGTCTACATGCTGGTCCGGGAGCTGGTAGATGGGGAGCGCATAGGACGCCCCCAGGACCTCCAGGCCGTCGTCCTCACCTGCCTATACCTGTCCTACTCCTACATGGGCAACGAGATCTCCTACCCGCTCAAACCTTTCCTAGTAGAAGACTCGAAGGACAAATTCTGGGATAGATGTCTATTAATCGTCGATCGGCTATCGTTTAACATGTTAAGGATTAACTCGGAACCGGGTTTCTTTACGGAGGTGTTCACGGAGCTGAAGGCGTGCGGCGTGGATAGTCCGCCGCCTGCGCCGGCGCACCCGGCCCCCGCGCCGCCCCCGCATGCCCTCACGGCTGCCTGACACACAGAGGTTGCGGTGTTGAGGTTGGCGCTTACAGACCGGCCCAGTCGCGTTTGATGTAGGCTTTGGTATGTCGAAAGTATTGGTCAATCGTCCTTGATGTGAATTGGTGAAGTTTAGCGAAAAGACGGAAAACGGAATGTCATACGTCACTTTTTAAAAAAGATGCCCATTCATCAACTTTGTAATGTACAGGCTGAAGGTACATTGTATTACGGTGTTTTATTTAACAGTACCATGTTTTTGGGCATTTTTAACCTAACCTAACCTAAATTTCTTTTATGGGATCAGAGTAAAATTTAATTGCATTATATTGTACCTACGTAGGTAATTAACGAGTCTGGAGTTTAAAGATAGGAAAATGAATTGTCTAGAGTGTAAGAAACCTAGAGGGATAATGTATGTTTAAGAATGAAAATTGATCTAACTTAATTATTCTTGGTTTTGAGAATTAAAATTTGTTTAGAAGCACATGTAAATCACCCCACTTGGGCGATGGTCTGAGGGTCTGAAAAGTGGGTACTTCCAGAAAAGGAATTACTCTACCGTGGATAGGTCATGAGAGGTTTCCTAAATATATTTAATAACTTATTTCTGATCTTATTTGTTTTGAGGTAAGTACTAAAGATTTAGCAGGGAAATGTGTCTTACATTGCTCAAAGATAGCAACCGCAAGGCGTTTGACCAAGGTTTTTAGCCATCCAACAGTAAAAAAAGAACAGATTAGAAACACGAGACGGATCGTTCTGTGATTGATATAGCAGAATAATCGATGTTCTCCGTTTGTAATGTGATTTGGTAATTGATGCCCGATTTACAGTGATTGATTCTGAAATGACGGCATCAAAATTCAAATTTCGAACGCAACGGCCATAGGCTGAGAACGTAATTCCTTACACCTTCCTCTCGCCATTAACCGTTATTAAAAAAACAAGTTCTGCATTCAATGATATTATACTTGACTGTTATCGTACATGTAGATGGACTTTGATGTAATGTTGACCGGCAATGTTCACTGCCTGTCATAAAAAAATTGCGGAACAATCTTGGTCCGTAATGGATGTAGAATAATTCAAGAATCAAGGTTTACTAAGGACTTGCCTACTACAAGTAATTTGTATGGGACGTGTGAATGAAGCATCAGGGGTATACAATATTACCAACACAATACATAATGTAAGTACCTACCTACATCTTGCAACATCTATGGAACCGTTCATAATAAAAAGTTCGTAGTAGATCGCTTGGTTTCCGGTTAATGTTTTTCCTGATTGATAGTCGATACTGCATTTTTATGTATGTCTGTAATGTTCGTAGGTAATTGTCTGGTAATAATAATATTACTTTCTAAGCTGATCCGACAGCGATGGTCTAGCCCAACATCGGTTAGTTAGTTTGTTAAGAGTTTCGTAACTGTAGTGAATTGATCGTATTGCCATATAGTTAGATGATTATTAGGACAATGTCTGGCAGGCGGGAGGATGCAATAGCTCCGTGAATTTCGGTAAACCCTTCTATGAAGTGTACGTATTGTGGCCGGCTGAAAGCTCGGGACGACTTTGAGGCAATGAAATATTTAATAATAACCCATAGGTCAAATTTTGCAAACGAATAAGCGTTTTGTACAGTAATATTGAATAAAATAATACATTAGTCATAAAATTTAGTCTAGTCTGTGGGATGAAGGCAGGCAATGCGTCAGCAGAGGCACTCGGTCGGACGAAATACCGAATAATTTTCAAAATTAGCCACAAATCTCAAATTAAATTTAAGATTAATATTGTTCATATAATAAGTAACTTGCTTATAACAGATTTTGCAATTTTGACTATATTGAAGAAGTAGTAGTAACGTAATATCTAGGTAGATATTACGTTAGGGACGTTAATTATGATGATACTATCTACATCTTGCCTAAGTCCATAAAACCGTCACAAATCCTAGGCTCACTAAAAGTCAGTAAGTAATTATGTAGAATAATGACGTACCTAAGACACTAAGGAATACGATTTACCGATTCTAAATTTATTAACATAACAAATTGCTAAACGAGCTAAATTAATTCTTAAGTAAAGGCAGCACCGAGTGCCATAGGTTAAAAGTAAATTAAATTGTTTAGTGGAGTGAATGTTATTTATGAGGATGTCAGAATAATACCTAATATTAACGATATTACAAAGGAATCTTATAAAAAAGTTCCAAGTCATTATTAAATAGATAAAAGTAGGTAGATGTCTGTGATGTTTATTGAATCTTAGCCCTGTGTTTGTGATTACCACATGTTTTGTTATGTTTATTTAATTTTTGACCTAGGAAATAATTTGTTGTTGTAGCATTTATTAATTTGTATTCTAGTCGTGATTATTCCAAAACAAAAACTAGTCCCTATTTTTTTTGACTCATTGAAATTATTGTTTTATTTATTTAATTAGGCCATAGGTAAGTACCTAGTCACAAAATGTGTCGTCTTATTTGTAACCTATTTAAATACTAAATTAAATTTAGAATTATCTCACACGATCTCTTTGCAAAAGTTGATACTGTTGTTATTTTATGTTTAATAGGCAAAAACAATGTTTATTTTTAGATTGAATAATATATATATTATTTCACGTTATTTACAGTTTTGTTTCCGATTGTACTTTTTCCAAATAGTTATGTACATTCCAATTACTAATAGTTAAGTAAGGCCAGTCATAGTTTCAAGTCGAATTTCCACGATCTCTGATATTAAGAAGTTTGATATTTTGTTTGGGAGTGTGAACGTGCATAGCATTACCAAAGGTATACCAAAAGGGTAACCTCTTCTAACATTATTCATGTAACTCACGTTTGTTAATTAATCTATTGTAAATATACCCAATTATTAAAAAAACTTTCGTATATACTGATGTGTTGTTTCATTTTATTCATTATACTTAAATAGATCACATTGTCTTCTAAAGCACTTTGTAAAAGCCCATTGCTGCGCCATGTCTTTTTTTGAAATGTGAATTTATTACCCTAAGTAGATAAGGTACGTAAGTTCACTTCAGATTGATAGATTGATAGTTCTTCAATTAATCGTTTTCCATGGCTGCTTCCACTAATACAGCATCATAGCATTGAAGCCTTCTTTTAAAAGTTTTTTAAAATAATATCCTAACAACAATGTTAGAGCCTATAAAAACCTTCCTCCTTATGTGTACCTAATATGGAAAATCGTTTTTCCTTTTTTAACAGAGTTCAAAAAAGGATCACGAGCACTGATAGCCCGGACGGTTAAAAAGCCGGCCGAAAATCAGTGAGGCTCGGGTTCGAATCCTGGCTAAAAAAATATATGTTACTGTAGTAAATCTTCTCAGAAAATGCAAAAAATCTTGTACTAAAATATCATTTAATTTAAATCTTTAGGTTATGTTACGTTAAGCATACTATGGACTCGATTCTACCAGCACGTCGCTTAAAATGCCTAAAGCTAAACTTCTTAAATTTAAAATTAAATTTAGTGTGTCGTAAAAACAACTCTATTCCAGGAACATCAAACTTAGTCAGTTTAGAAGGTATTTTAGCATGAACTAAATTGTTTAAATTGAATTGATCTTGTGTTGCTACATAAAAAATATATAATTGAAGGAATAAACGATATTAATAAAAACGTTAAAAATAATTTAATTTATAACTTGTTTGAAATAATTGTTTTTCATTTGTTAATTTTATAACAAATTCGTACATTTTAAAGCGTAACTTTATATAAAAAAAAAATCGGTTGTCTGTAAGGTCGGTTTACTGACGATAGTTGAACGTGACAACGTCATAAGAAAATACCGATGGAATGGATTGGGCCTCTTTGTCGCTCGTTGCGCGCTCTCGCTTGCACTGGAATGACGCATACGTCACACTTTTTCGGGAATGCCGCTGGCTCCATCAATTTATAAGACGTTGTCACGTCAAAAATACTTCTTATTTAATTTTTTTTTATATAGTGATAGTGTATTATGTGGCAAATGTCAAACGTAATAGTGTACCTACAGCAAAGAGATTTAAATACTAGGGCATAGAGGGGACAAAGCCCGAAAAAATTGAAGTCAAAACTTATTCCACAGTGGAATAACTCGTCCGAATAACAACTCTCGTTCGTATCTCGCCAAAATAAATAAATATGCCGAGATGCGCCTTGCTAGGTTGCAAATCACGCTACGGCAAAACGCCTGGAAGGGATTTTAGTTTATTTTCGTAAGTATTTTTCATATTTACTCAGAAAAAAGAACAAAATTAATAATTTTCTTATATTCGTTCTAGAACATTCTGCTGATCTTGTAAATTAACGCCCTCTGCTGTTGAGTAGCTTATACCACTACTTCACTACTAATTAGTGATGTGGTGCTGTTTATCGACTTTTGTTATCGATATTTATTTATTAGGTAGAAAATATAGGCATACTGTTTTTAAGAATACAAACAGTTAATAAATAATTTAATATCAATATACACACACCGGCACAATTAGCGGAACAGAAAAAAAAAGGAGAAAAAAGAGGGAATTTAGAACAATGAATGTAATTTTTAAACAATATATTATTTAAAATGAAACAACAATTAAATTAACATGTTTTGACATTCATTTGTAACACCATACTTAAAATTTTATAAAAATAAAAATTAAATTAAACAAAATGCATTTTTCTTCGATTTTTAATTATAGAGAAACAGCAGAAAATTCAAGATTTTCCAAAGTTTAACAACAATTTCAATGACTGTTCAATATCGAGTGTTTCCTCCTCGTGCTCTGATGAGGGTTTCCATCCGTCTGGGCATGCTGCGGATGATGTTATCAATGGTTTCTTGGGGCAACCTCTGCCATTCTTCAAGTAATGCGTTTCGCAACTCGTTGAGATTATTGGGAGGGGGCATTCTTGACTTTACACTCCTCTTTAGCAAGTCCCAGACGTGTTCTATAGGGTTCATATCGGGGGACCGTGCTGGCCACTCCATCACCGTTATACCAACATGGTTTAGGTATGTCTGTACTGTGCGAGCACTGTGAGCCCGAGCATTATCCTGCATTAGAATGAAGTTGTTACCAATAAAGGGGGCAAATGGCACAACATGTTCTTCTAAAATCTCCCTGATATACCGATCAGCATTCAGATTCCCGCCATCGACCACTACTAACTCCGTACGAGCTCCTAAACATATTCCTCCCCAGACCATAATTGAACCGCCGCCATATGCAACTGTATTTTCAAAATTAGACTGGATATACCGTTCTCCTTTGCGTCTCCATACTCGCTGCCTTCCATCAATTTGATTTAACATAACTCTGCATTCATCAGTAAAAAGAACCTGTCCCCAGTCGTCGAAGTCCCAATCACGATGTTCACGACCAAAGTGTAGACGGTTTGTGCGATGATGTCTCTCAAGTTTTGGGGCTTTGGCGGGCACATACGAGCCTATACCCACTTCTTCGAATCTTCTACGAACTGTCCGCTCACTCATCCTTACTGCTCGTACCTCTTCCAGTAAATTTCGAGCCTGCACCGCCGTTAGTCTCGTGTTCCGTCGGACTTGAAGTTGGAGAAAACGGTCATCCCTCCTTGAAGTACACCTTTTCCGGCCTTGTCCTCTCCTTCTCACTAGAGCATTCGTCAATCTGTATCGTTGGATGCTACGATAAATCGTTGATAACGATCGACGAAGGCTTCTGGCAATCGATCTGTAGGTTTGACCATTTCTCCTCATTTGATCTGCCCTAATGATTTCTGATGGCGTTAAATCAGGCATAATTAGATGCTCGTAAATTATCAATATGCGAAAAAACTCAAAAGCCTCAAAAACTGCAATTCAAAGCTTTTCAAATGGAATTCACGAACCTTCTAAAAACGGACAAGCGGTGGAAAAAATGAATCAATGAAAATTAAAACAAAAGAATGAAAAAAAGGGCAGTCGCTTAGTATTCCATTTTTAAATTAAAACCCAAATTTAAAAAAAGCTTGTTTAGCCGGCCAGTAACACGCAAAAATGCGTAAATACTCCCTTTTTTTTCTGTTCCGCTAATTGTGCCGGTGTGTGTAGGAACATATATTTTTTGGTTCAAAAATGTTATAGATTTCCTGCAGTAATAATGAAGCTGATTTATTGGTCAACCTTTTGGTATGTTTTTTTTTATTTCGAATACAGAATTCTGAAAAAAAATAAGAAGATTCGAGTCTGTTCATTGTTTTCAATGATGCAAGGGAGGATAAAACTTTTTTAATTTTGCGAAAGTTGGATTTTTTTATTTATGTTTCTGATTATTGGTTCAATAATATGGCTACTGCAAACTTTGAGAAAGTTTTGACCAAAAAATATGGATACTCGGCCTGAAATTGCCGCCAAAGCTGTGGCACTTCTGCAGGCCGGGCATAGCCAAAGAAATGTGAGTGCACAACTAAATTTAAGCCGTACTACTGTCCGAAGAGTTTATTAAAGGTACTTAGAGACTGGCGGCTTCGTTTGTTGTCAAGGAAGACCGCGATCTCGTGTGACAACGTTTTTAGCTAGGGACCATCAAAACTTAAAAAACACTAGGTGGCCCGATAGATGTGTCCGGGAGTGTAGTAGGTATAATTGAAATTGATTTTGTTGTATATACCTATACTTTGTCAATAAACTGATATTATCGATACCTTGGTATGAAATAGTAACATCCCTTTTAATCAGCGTGACCTCTACCGGTCGATAGCTGAAACAACTTCTAATTGTTTGAATACTTGTTTCAGCTATTGAAATCTAGATACCAGCACTGACGCTTAGGCTTCAAAGTTTTGTATGAAAATATTCCCAATGCCCCCTCTATGCCCTAGTATTTAAATCTCTCTGACCTACAGTGAAATAGGGATATTCGATAAAAAGCGTAGGATGGACATTTTCAAGTTGGGTACCTCAAGAACTAGCCGCTTCAATCTTCAGTAAAAGTGTACTATCGTGAAATGACATTTCAATAAATTTTGATGAATCTGATTATATTTTTGTGCATCTATGTATTCTGAATGGAACTAAATTGTTGCCATCACTAAGAAATGCCAGAGAATGGTAGTATTTTTTGTTTTGTAATACTATTTTTTGGCGTTACTTAGGCGGAAATTCCGCCACCTTCGTTTTTCGAGGACAAACTTTAAACTAGTATTGTTTATTCAGATTCCTTTTTATAGTATTATATTAAACTTATGATTAAAATACTAACATTTATGCTTCGATTGCGAACAACTACATTAAATAAATGTAATTTGGGGGTATTTTAATGGACTGCAAAGTTAACAAGTTGCATGGTGGACATATCAAATTTTGCGTTTTTGTATAACATTTTTGCCAATATTTTAATTTTTACAATGTGTTTCAGTAAGTTATTATATTTAAACATAATTCTTAAAAACTGCTGTAGTAGAAAAATTACTCTTGCTAGTGAAATGTGTTAAGGTTGCTGAGAAATTTACTGTTGAATTTGGTGGACAACACATTTCTGGGGTGCTCATTTTTTTTGAAAAACGCCCATAGACTCTGAGGCAGAGCTAAGCTGATGGCAAAATTGCCAATGCCTTAAAATAAGATAAAAATTGCAAGATTTCTCCCCAAAAACGTTTTTTCAGTAATTATAGGGAGGGGAGGGAGAGGGAGGGGCGGGGGCGGGGAGGAAATAATTTGAGGGTACATATATACTTGAAGAGAAAAAACTGTATTTGGAGAGTTTTGCGGTTTTTTATTTTTAAACAAAACTACAGATTCATAAAAATGTGTTTATTAAAACATAACTGCTTATTTTACTCCAAAGCTCTAAACCTACCCCTCAGACATTTGCAATATGATGCTCCATTATATATACCTAGGACACATTTTTAATCTACTACACATTACTAAACATTTTTCTAAATTATCTTTCGGACCTCTGCAATGGATCCGATGCGTTTCCTAGTCTTCTAAGATATATTTTTTCGGTCTCACCATGTTCTTTGGAAAGAAAGTTGAAACCAAAGAGATTTAAATACTAGGGCATAGAGGGGGCATTGGGAATATTTTCATACAAAACTTTGAAGCCTAAGCGTCAGTGCTGGTATCTAGATTTCAATAGCTGAAACAAGTATTCAAACAATTAGAAGTTGTTTCAGCTATCGACCGGTAGAGGTCACGCTGATTAAAAGGGATGTTACTATTTCATACCAAGGTATCGATAATATCAGTTTATTGACAAAGTATAGGTATATGCAACAAAATCAATTTCAATTTTACCTACTACACTCCCGGACACATCTATCGGGCCGCCTAGTGTTTTAAGTTTTGACGGTCCCTAGCTAAAAACGTTTTCACGCGAGATCGCGGTCTTCCTTGACAACAAACGAAGCCGCCAGTCTCTAAGTACCTTTAATAAACTCTTCGGACAGTAGTACGGCTTAAATTTAGTTGTGCACTCACATTTCTATGGCTATGCCCGGCCTACAGAAGTGCCACAGCTTTGGCGGCAATTTCAGGCCGAGTATCCATATCTTTTGGTCAAAACTTTCTCAAAGTTTGCAGTAGCCAACTGTGTGTATTCTTAAAAACAGTATGCCTATATTTTCTACCTAATAAATAAATATCGATAACAAAAGTCGATAAACAGCACCACATCACTAATTAGTAGTGAAGTAGTGGTATAAGCTACTCAACAGCAGAGGGCGTTAATTTACAATATCAGCAGAATGTTCTAGAACGAATATAAGAAAATTATTAATTTTGTTCTTTTTTCTGAGTAAATACGAAAAATACTTACGAAAATAAACTAAAATCCCTTCCAGGCGCTTTGCCGTAGCGTGATTTGCAACCTAGCAAGGCGCATCTCGGCATATTTATTTATTTTGGCGAGATACGAACGAGAGTTGTTATTCGGACGACTTATTCAAGTTATTCCACAGTGGAATAAGTTTTGACTTCAAATTTTTCGGGCTTTGTCCCCTCTATGCCCTAGTATTTAAATCTCTCTGGTTGAAACATAACCTAAGAGCCATCTTGGATGAATATATTTAGAATTGTAATACACAAACAAAAAAATATGTCTTTTGACTGCACACTACACGGCAGCACCCACAACAAAATTTTCGTCCTGGCTCATTCTTTCTTCTAAACTTCCTTTGGATAATTAGTTTTTTCCACCTCAACTTGCACATAAAATCACTGTAATGGCCGATTTTAGAAGTAACTTAATTTTAGGAGGGACCTTTTTACTCGCCGCTAAATTTACGCAGTTTAGGCGATTGACAAGTCTAAATTCTTTTTTTTCTGCTTAAAATGACACACAAGGAATAGCGTTTAAGGGGGATATTACATTATCATATATCTCTGATCATTTAAATGATCATATATTTGATCCAATATAATTGACTATTTGAGTCATATCTCTGTATTACACTATCAAAGTTCTTTGATGCTATTTTACGTCATATGTGGTTGCAAGTCGGTGGTGTGCGCTACTATTGCTTCGGCCAGTGTTGCCAACTGGTACCCTTGCCTTGTAGCTAGACCTCTTGCGAAAAGTAGCCAGATTGTCCGATTTGTTGACACAAAAAAGTAGCTAGAAGTAGCTAACACTTTAAACTAGGTAAAGTAAGCAGATTACGTGTATTTTTTCATAGGTAAATCAATTTTCAGTTTATTAAAATAGCGAACAATAATTTTAAATTTATAAAATAAGACAAATCAGAACGCAATATAAGTTTTAAACGAAGAAATATGTTTATCCCCTTCATTTCGCCAGGTATTAGTAATAAAATACATACGCCAGCCACGTTTAGGTACAATTTAAGGACCAAATGTGAGTACTTTCGAGACTTTATAGTAGGGTATCCACTATAAAGTCTCGAAAGTACTCACATTTTGCAAAAGAGTAAAAGTAGCTAGAAAAAGTAGCTAAAAAATTTTGCTACAAGATTTTGTAAATTGTAGCTGCCTGATACCCAAAAATAGCTAGATCTAGCTATAAAGTAGCTAAGTTGGCAACACTGGCTTCGGCAGGTATTGACGTCAGGGTTACCAGATCTCAGGAAATTCGATTTGCCAAAAGGCATCGTAATTTTTAGTATGGCTTGTTTTTTGTTATTTCAGCAAGATTATGCAAGTATATAATTAGAAAAAGAACTACATTACAATATTTGAAACATATTGACGAACAAGAAATCAAAAACTGTATTTTTATATTTGCTTTTAAATACCTAGTGGAAAAAAATAAAAAATAACTGGCAACACCTGTTTCTATGACCGTATTGGATCCAATCTCTCAGCAAATGTCAAAAATCTATGATCAAGGAGAAATTGAATCATATGTCTATATTACATTATCCAATAACATTGACTCATAGATCTATGATCCAAGATAAATGATAGTGTAATATGCCCCTAAGCCGCTAAAGCTAAGTTGAGTTGACCGGCTAAATTTAGAATTTTTAGAAACGTCAAATTCGTCATTTGAATTTGACAGATAGCGTAGAATAGCAAAATCGTTTTTAAGTGGTTTAGCAATATTAGGAGCTTTAGGTGGTCAGCCAGAATCGAGTCCTGTTTTTAAAGAAAATATTACGATTTTTATGTTAAAGTTGATTGATACAGATAGAAACAAATAAAAATCGTAATATTTTCTATGGTATCTAGGTATGCTTAACGTAACATAACCTAAAGATTGAAATTAAATGATATTTTAGTACAAGAATTTTTGCATTTTCTGAGAAGATTTACTATAGTAACTTATTTTTTTTTTACCATCGGAAAGTAGCAGAGATTTCAACGTACAGAAAACATACCTACCAACTTTTTGAAAAAAGCTAATATTTTGACGGGTGAGTTTTCGATTGAAAATTAGGGTGTTTTTTCGATATTAATTCAAAATAAGGGGAAAAATAAATATTTTTAATCAAATAAATTACAGCGTATTTGGGCCATAAAAAGGTAAGTTTTCACCAAATTTCGTTACAAAAAAATTTTTTTTGTAAAAGATAAAAATAAAAAACCAAAAACTTGGTTTTTTGAATTTTTCACATAAATTTTGAGGTTATGTTTAAAAAGTGTAAATACAAAAGTTTTAGATCTTTTTATTACCTACAACTTTGCCATTTGACTTTTTTCGATAGGACTTTTAGTTTTGCCGGAAATCGAGAAAAACCGTTTTTTACCCTTAAAAACTCACCCCCATCTCCTTCCCGACCTCAGATCACCCGTAATTTATAATTCCTTTCATTTTTATAATATTCCCCTCCTTTTCTAATGGGTTTCATCCTACTACTATTTTTTTTGGTTTTAAAAATTATCGACCCTGGTCTATTAGCTGCCATGTAGTTAGAAAACAATAGGTCGACCTGCTGACCTGGCACTTAAGAATATAAACCTACGTTCAAATGAATGTTCGAATAATACGAACTTATTATTCCTTATTTTCATGTTTGGAAGAAAACGGTTACGTAGGTAGGTACATAAGTACATAAATTTAGGTAGGTAGGTATAATTCCCGACTGAATCAAAGATTATAATGTTAGGGACTACGAATAAGGAATAAGGTTAGGGAGGGTAGCTACTCTCCATTGGACACTGAATGTCTGAAAATTTTCAGGCTTGTTTGTTTTTGTGTTGTCGAAATTTCAATAGTTTCACAATAGAAAGCGCTATCGTTTGCACAGAAGCTTGTAATCAAAGACGTTTAAAGAAAAAGTTTCTCTCGAGAATGATTTTCTTCCAACCTCTTTGCTTGTAATACTATATGTATTGACAAGATGCTTTTTATTTCTCTACTGTCGATAAGTCTCGATCGACAACACTAATCTTAGGGATGGACAAGTGAAAATTATATGTCGATATTTATCGTATCGTAATTTTTAAACTACCTATCAATAATTATCGAGTGAAAAATATCGATATATCTTCCCTTTTCGCATGATGATTTATAAATATTACCAAAGTATTCAAAATTCGTTAAAAAGAACGAGGAAATTTGTGTTTTTGCTCTAGCCAAATAATTTTATGCAATTTCATCAAACCAGTAGTCATCAGATATGAACATTAGAAGCACCTTGTCTCACACCGATGGTTTAATGGTAGTAGTATTTTATATAGATCTACTATTACATAGTGTTACAGTTACAGTGAAGGGATTTTTTAAAGTAAACAATGCTCGAAGTCAAAAGTAAAATAAGTCAAAAATTATATGTTTTCTGTTGGTACCAAAGGTACACTTACAAATCAATAGTCTAATAAGAAGGCACTCTAAACTCGTCAATAGAGATTATCTAAACGTAAACAGCAGCCCATCTCCACCGACGAGTTGCTGGTTCCAAATGCAGTACCCCGAAAAGAACCATCAGCTCTTTTTAATTTCATGTCTTACTAGTAAATATGGTTTACAATAATAATTGTGATTGATAGTCCTACATAGCGTCGAATCGGTTAATCCCAAGCATGTCGGTCTACTAAGTAGCCTGTAATTTAATAATAAACTTTACTATGTAATGTTTGCTTAATCTGTTCGGTTCCAATTGGAACCGAGACACAATTAAAAATCTATTGTGTCTCGGATGCTTGGTCTTGTTTTAAATTTGTCAAGAGACAAATTTTGTAATTCAATGGGAATCTTATTGTAAAAGTTGCAAGGTCCGTGAAAAGAGTATCTAGTAACATTAAACACAAACCCAGAGTTGCGTTTAAAAATATATCAAAATTGATAATTATGAATTCGATACTCTAAAATAAATATAAAATATCGATGATTGTATGGGTATATAAGGTATATTTCGATATTTTAATATATCGATATTTTTTGCCCATCCCTAACTAGTTTGTTTTGTTTTGACAGACAGTCCATCGGTAGCCGTTTCGTTTTGGTGGATTTGTTTATTTATTTGTGTATCTAGACATACCTACCTACCAGATCTTTGAGTAGTAAAGTTAATTAAATGTACATAGAAAGTTTCGTAAATATATTGTTTTATTTCCCTTGTAAATAAATCGGCGAAATGGCAGACTATCCCGATCCTGATGAGGAATACGAGCTTATGTACGCTGATGAACTGGAATTACTGCGTGAAGAAGAGAACCACAGAGGTTAGATACTCAAAAACCTATAAATTAGCCATTTATTACTATGTATTTAAAACATAACCTTTCACTTTCAGAGCCAAATGTTATCAAGAAACCATTACCCGCCAAAAGGAGCCTCGACTTCTCAAGTCCTGTTCTTAAAAAACCGGCTGAGAAAAACAAAGCTGCCATAGACAATCCTATATCTAATAGTCAGATTTCGTTGACTCCGAGCTTGCAGCCAATAGAGGAACTTTTGACACCACCTATGTCAAGTAAGAGAACAGCAGAAGAGCTCTTTGGTGATATAGAGGATATTGAACTTGACGATATACAGTTACCGAGTAAAAGGCAGAAAACAGACGAAGAGAATGACTTTGACTTGATAAATAAGATTATTGAGGGGCGAAGGCTCCGGCAAATGCTGTTAGAGACAACGGGAGGGATGCAAAATGAGCTGCGACCAGCTTACGATGCAAAAGAAAACTTGTCACTTGATATACCGAGGTATTAATTAATTTAAATAATGTTCTAAATGAAAAAAGCTTGTGCACATACATCTAAAAATATAAAGTACATATTTAGACAATCTCTTTATAACTATTGAGGAAAATCTAACTTTATCCGACACAGAATATTTAACATGGACAAGATGCGCAGCCCAAGAAAAGGATAACTGCATGTTACAAATGTTCTGTTTAGTCTATAAAATATTTTTTTAAATTGACATTCTTTTTTACTTGTACCTACCTACATACAACAATAGGAAGAAATTTTGGGTTAGTGGCTTCTAACCCTGTTCACATCTTAACTTCAATTCTTTAGTTATAATAATTAGTACTTTACAATCATAATGATTTATCTATAACCCCTCTAGTGTGCCGAGCCCCGCTGCGGGGTTCTGTCAAATATCAATCAACTGTGGCAAACCCCGCTGCGGGGTGCTGCTTACCCGCTCATATTTCGCGCCCATACACACTGGGAGACTGTTTTTATCTCTGTTTCACTAATTAAAACGTGTTAAGCGAGAAGGGAGACAGCTAGCAAGCCGTCGTTTATGTACTTTGTAGAGGAAAAAACCCACTTGAGGCTGTTTTAAAGATAGGCACCATTTTTGTTCTACTGTTAAATCTTTGATTGTGTAAAATATTTGTATGAGAGTTATAGATATTGTGCTTTTTATTTGTAAATAGTATTATAAGGTTTTCATGAAAACGGTCACTAAGCTCAAAAGTGGTTTGTTTAAAAAATATAGTCCAAAACCTCTTCTACATTTAGGTACCCCGGTTATACCACCTGTACAAGTTTATTACTACACAAATATTACAAAAGTACTTATTTCTTGGTAGCAAACTTAATTATAAAAACGTTCAGTTCGATAAAAGGGCTTCTGCTAGACCAAGGGATAATAAAATGCAGTTTTAGTGGAGGTTGGGCCCTTAAACCGCCTTGACTGTGGCGAACCCCTCTGCGGGTTCCACACTCAATGCAAATCGGCCATTTTGACTCCCACACTTGAGGGGATATATAAAAATTAATTGCCATTTATTTATTTATTTTATTTATTTATTTATATACATTTAGGCTTACAACAGACTTACAGTGTACACCAAAGCACCCGTTGCCATCAACTGACTTACAGTACTAAAATTACAAATGGCACAAATACATGCCATGCCATCAATTTCGCCAAAACTCACAAATGGCTGGAGCAATTTTAATGAAATTTTTTATTATATTCTGGCTCCACTTATGAGCACGAATCTAAAACTAAATTGGACAGTTGGACCTCCTAGTATTTAATAAATTCAAAATAAGCAGAAGTGTTTTTAAACTAAAACAAAATTTGTTTTTGTTTAAAAACACTTCTGCTTATTTTGAATTTGACGATATACAGTTAGTTTAAGTTTAATGTAACTATTTTTTTTATTATATGATAACTAGAGTCATTAAATTTGATTTAAAACTAAGTTTAACATTTTCCAGATGGGCTTTTATCCCCATCACCAACTCTGATGGTGACCGTGTCTACGTGAGGTTGGAATCTGAGGAGTCTTGGGACAAGTCTCTGGAGGCAGCAGTTGACCAGTCGACTTTGCACGCATCATATCTAAAGACTTGGGAAGAGGCCAGGAAAATAGTAAGCAAAAACTTAAACTCTACTCTAGACAGCCTCTCAGACCAAGAATCTTAGACACAATTGATTTTTAATTGTTACATTGGAATCACAGTTCTTGAGTGATTAAAACATAATTAAGCTGTCACCTATAACACTTCAGTCAAAAAAACGTGACAGTACCTTTAAAACTTCAAACACTGTTTTGTGGCAATGCCATGCCATACATGTACAAATGACACAGAACTGCTTGAAATCAGTGGGAAGGAGATGTTGCTATATGAATTGCATAAAGCTCACAGAATGCATACAGATTACAGAATGATTATTACAGAAATATTAATTCTTGAAGATCATTTTCTAGTAGGACTGGCTAGTGGGGCCCATCACAAAATCTCTGTAAAGAAACTTGATATGTGGCAGGTAGGTTCCATAATATAGACAAGGAAGGATTTTGGTTGAAAACCAATGGCGTCTGCTGAAGCCATCTTACCTATGGTTTTGTGATTAACAAGTGCATTCATTTCAGCAATTTAATTTCAGGTCTTACATACCAAGTGATGGGCTTACAGGTTAGCTCCAATTTGTAATAGATGATATTTTATGTAAACTTTACATTGTGGCACTGTATGCAATTTCTATATACCATGCTATACTGCTAGAGTACCGCTAGATTGGACTTGTCTCAATTGATACCAGCTGTAACTGTAATAGAGAGTAACATTTTGTCTAGAGTATGTAATTATGAAAGTCGCAGGAGCGTAGCGGCTACGTACCCACTTTTTTTTTCTCATTCTTCTATGGGGTTTTCCCATATTTTGGAAACTGTTTTGGGGTTACCAGTTATATTATGATCTTGTCGATCTGTTTATCTTAGACCCTACGACATCGGCCATCTATCGCCTCAGGTAGAAAAATTCACCATAGACTAACTACACCACTGCTATCTTTAACATTACGGCTCCAATTACTTTTGTAGATAAATTTTTTTTTACTGATACAGAACTACATCATAACATTCATAAGAACCTTAATTTTCGACTCCAGCTGGAAACAAAGCAACAGCAGCATATCAAAGAGTTGCAAACAGAGGATCTTCCAGCAGTAGATCTGGATGTCAACGGTAACAGTCTCTGGGTGGACAAATATCGACCGGAGTCCTATTTAGACCTGCTGTCAGAGGAGCCGGTGAACAGGGCACTGCTGCATTGGCTGCATTTGTGGGATAAGGTAATTGTCGTTTGTTTCTTACTGGTATGTGATCTTTGGAAGCATTAACATTTGGTTTAAAAATAAATCAGACCCTTATAGGGGATTTTCGGATGATTTGGTGCGGCTAATCGCTTCACAAAGCCGCATCGCTAGCCCATTTACATGTTTACTGAAGTTGCAAGGGGTTAACACTAACGGGCACAGAGCAACAAGTTACCACTAAATATTGAACTTGAACTTGAAAATAAGATTAAAAACAAATGAAAAATTTAAGCTAAATGCCCGTTAAAGGGTTAACTGTGAAATACTTCGTTCATTGAATATTGCCAGACAGCTGATAAAATTACTCGATAGATGGCGTTGACACATTGTGTTAGTCAAAGTCTATGGAACTATTAAGTAAGACCGTATATTTATGCCATACAAAAATTGTGCCCTACTTGCGCTTGACATCTTGTTAGCGAAATATATTTACAAAAACAAAGTTATGAACATTGGAACATGTTAAATAAAAACCGAAAATAAGTTAGTAACAGTTATATCAATGACTTAAATATATATGTTCCAGATAGTCTTCAAGAAGGAGGTGAAAACCAAAGAGCCTCAGCAACGCAACAGCTTCAGCAAGCGGACTGGCCAGTTTCAGCTGTCGAATAAATGGCGCGGGAAGAAGGAGGCGGAGCCGGAAGTGGACGAAGATGGCCGCCCGCACCACAAGGTCGCGCTGCTCTGCGGACCGCCGGGCGTCGGGAAGACCACGTTGGCCCATTTACTGGCCAGGCTGGCTGGTGAGTAACGCACCACTAATAAATTTTAATGTAATAGGTCTCTCTTTTCGTAGGTTTTTATCAGGTACATGTTTCATCTTGATACGCAATTTTTTTTTGTTTTAGCATTTTTTTTCGCTAACTGCACATTTTCTCCAAAATCTGTGAATGCAGTTCATAATATCTTTAAAAAGTTGGGGATGGTCGCCTCGGAACGTTTTCCTGTAAATATAAAGATTAAGGTCTGCCCTTACTGACCCGTCTCACCCTGTATAAAAATGAACAAGTGCTTGTTTATTTGTTAGATTTTTTTTTTAGGAATCTGTTAGGAATCTAAAACAAAAAACACACATGTAGTGTTCCGTATCACCGTATCGTGCAAAAAACGCCAAAAATCTTACAATTGCATTCTTAGCAACCCTTTAAATTTAAATTTTATTTGATCTTATTGCGAGTATAGTCTACCTATTGTAATAATTAAAACCGAACAAAAATCTCTAACAAAACACGTTTCTTGTCTTTCTTTTCTTTCTTTAACCTTGTTATGATCTGCTTATAGTGTAAAACACTGACTGAACAAAATATGTACTGGATGTTTTTTTTTACCGTCTGGAAAAAAATATTATGACGTATAAGGTATCTAGAGCCGAAGTTATACACGAGGTTAATTGTTAAATATAGTCATGTTTAGTGCAATTTACAAAATCTAGAAAACTACGCACAGTACTACGCGCAGCTGGCGGTTGTAGGTAGATTGCGCATAAATTGAAGCTACGAGCCTGTTTCTTTTTAAAATACTGTTTCAAATATCTCAGTGTGTATCAGGGATGTTGCGGATGCCGATTTTTTCACATCCACGGATGCGAATGTGGATTTTTGAAGGCTCACATCCGCGGATGCGGATGCGGATGCGGATGTTTGGGATCTTATATAAATATAGTATATGAATGAAGAATTATCTTACCATAGGCAAAGGTATCATCCTATGGGGCAACAGTAAAAACGTAGGTAGGTAGAGCATTCATTCCGCAGAAAAAAATTATTAGAGCAATAACGGGAATATCTCGCTTTGATTCTTGCAGATCATTCTTTAAAGACCTTAATGGCTTATTGACATTATCATCTAACACACAGTCACGTCACAGAGACCCAAACACTTTTGTCTTTGAAACAATTCCAGAAATTATTAAATTATGATAAAATTGGTTTTCAGTATTAGAATAAATTATTATGTATAATAAAATCCAGAATGACATTAAAGACTTACCCGTTAAAATTATTAAAAGAAAATTGTATAAATAGCTCAATGAACGTATTTTTTACAATATTAATTAATTTATTAAAAAATAAAATAAAATAAGCGTGTCCATTATGTCAAAGGTGTTTGCATCTCTTTTAATTATAGTGAACATATATGCAATGCCAAAACTGTATTTTTTCATCTGTACCCAAGTTTGACGCTAATAAAGAAATATTCTATTCTACTCAATCAATCACAGGAACCTCACTGGAAAAATTAAGAATACTGTTATAAAACTATAAACTTTACCTATAATAAAACGTAGGTTTTACCGGTATAATAAAATGGCATTTTTCTGGAGATTTTAATTTAATAAGCTGAGCTAAGACTAATATAAAGATTTCCCAATACTCAATTATCTACACACAATGATCACTGTATCACAATGACACTCAAAATATCTATCTTCACGATAAGTAACCCACAGCGCAAACAAACACGTAATAATTTATTTACAAGAAACAAAGGATGTACCACAACAAATGCATCGGATCTTGTCACCAATTTTTTAGCTCCCATTGTCTCATGCGAACGGCACGTGCCATTCGCGGGTCCCACCCCATTTTTTTCTTGTTGCAACTTGTATTACATCCGCATCCGCATAAATATCCGCATTGATTAATGATGATGATTAGAGATGATCAGATGTCTAAATCTATGCGGAAGCTCCGCTTTTGCGGATGCGGATGCGAATATTCTCAACATCCCTGGTGTGTATTATTGACTACAATTGAGTAATGTATATTAGTTTAAACAAGAAAAAAAATTTTGAGAAAAAAAAAAGTAACATTGCCAAATGAATCTATTACACTTACCTATCACACCACGTTTTTTTCCAGACGGTAAAAAAAGTCACCCTGTATATAAAAAAAACCTTGTTACATGTTACAGGATATCGTCCAGTGGAGCTGAACGCGTCGGACGAGCGGAGCACCGAAGCGTTCCGCACCGCCCTCACCAACGCCACGCTCATGAGGTCCGTGCTAGATGCCGAGAAGAGGCCCAACTGTCTAATACTGGGTTAGTACTACATGAACGCAACGAAAAACCGAGACCAACGGCTTAACGTGCCTTCCGAAGCACGGAGGCGCGGTGATGTTTATTTATTTCTTTAAATTATTATACTATCTTACAGGTTTGTCATCCGTAAGACAGTGTATGATATATGCCACTATACGTTCACTGAGATACTGCGCTCAATTTTCTTAACTATCGTGATCGTTGCAAACACACTGGAAAAAAAAATGTCACGCCTTTCATCCCCGAGGGGGTAGGCAGAGGTATTCCATTACTGGATATACCCACATATCACGAGATACTTTAGACCCCTAAACGTGATAGGCGGTGAGCCCATCGCCGGACCGGGTCTATTTACACATGTCTCAGAATTAATTCTGAGACCTGCGGGTTTCCTCACGATGTTTTCCTTCACCGTCGTGCTAGTGATAAATATGTACGTAAGTTTTTGAAAAACTCATTGGTACATGCCAGGATTCGAACCCGAGCCTCACTGATTTTCGGCCGGCTCTTTAACCGTCTGGGCTATCACTGCTCACAAACACACTTGTAATAATAATATAATATAATAATAATAGATGGGCTCACCACCTGTCACGGTCGAATATTCTCTTAAAAAGTGGGTATTTCTAGAGTTGGAATACCTCTGCCTACCCCGCCGGGGGGGATAGAAGGCGTGAGATTATTTATTTATTCTTTATTTTTTACCCTCGCAAGAATTTTAAATACTTTAACAAATTCTACAAACGCAAATATATTTCCAGATGAAATCGACGGAGCTCCACTGCCCACTGTCGAGTTGCTGGTCAAGTGGTGTACAACTACAGTGGCGGATAGTAAGAAGAAGGCCAAGTCGCAGCCTCTACGGCGGCCTGTCATTGCCATCTGCAACGACCTATATGCCACCTCGCTTAGACCTTTGAGGTACGAGGGCGGGATGATAAGTAGCTAGCCTCTGCTATTTAAAAAGTTAAAAAAATAATAAAAAAAAGGCATTTTTAAATTCGTGTCTCTGGACGCCAGTGTTCTAAATTTGAATTTGGTGGCGTGAAAATTTTTGCCATAGTTTTAACACATGTGTAAACCTTAGCGTTGTCTTGGTGGAAAATGATTCTTTAAAAACAGTTGACGAAATTTATTTTCAAATGACAAAAAATCTATAAAATTTTCACGCCACCAAATTCAAATTTAGAACACAGGTGTCCAGAGACACGAATTTAATTTTTTTTTTTAAATTTTAACTTTTTAAATAGCAGAGGCCAGCTACTTATCATCCCGCCCTCGTATACTATGTCCTATCAGCAAACGCTAAGCCTGATACATTTGGAAGAATTGTCGCTTGTAAGCTCAAATTTTACTACCCCGACCCTAATTAGAGTTACACAATGAGAATCCAGTAACACCGTCTTTATTTCTATTCCGATCCATTCATCGACACTAAATGGTCATAAACATGAAAGAAACACTTTTTTGTAATTGTCATTGTTACTTTAAGTGAGAGATAAAATATAGCTGCTCGCTAAAATGACACTTAGGTGTATCAGGCAGAACTTTTTTCGATAGTACATTACGGTCGTTTGAACTTGGCTGCTCTGAACATAGGCTCCGTTTTGCGCAAACCGCTTCATACCGCCAATTGGTTGCTAAATAATGTTATTGCGCAGCCATTTGCTCAACTCCAGAGCTGCCAAGTTATAACGGCCGTACTGTACAACACTTTATTTGACGGGCCTGTTGGCGTAGTTAGTAGTGACCCTACCTTCTGAGTTGGAGGTCGCGGGTTCGGTCCCCGCTCGGGGCCAACATTTGTGTGCATGAACATGTCTGTTGGCTTCGTGTCTGGGTGTTCATCACTGGCATGGCATTGGTTTAGTACCCATAGTACAGGCTGCCTAGTTTCGGACTAAATAACCGCAAAAAACGTCATAAAGTCAGTACTTAGTACATTTTCCATAGTAAATTTTCGTTTTGTCAGCTCATAATAAGTACAGACGGCCGTTTTAACTTGACTTCTCTAGCGCCTTCGCCTGTGCAAACCCCCTCGTACCGCCAAAAGGTCACCGCCTAAATCGCCAACTTCAGAGCTGCCAAATTAAAATGCAATAAATAATAAATAACTCATTTGGCTAGGCAGTAAAATACCTATTTTTTATTTATTTACTTATATAATTGTCACACTAAACAGTTAATTATATTTTATATCTCAAATTTACATTATATTCCTTTATAAGTCTAATCATTAACCTAAACATGTGAGCACCAAAAAGCAAGTATGCAGCGATGGTTTCACTTTACAGCTACTTAACACTAATAGATAAAGAATTATAAAAACTATTTAAATAAAAGAAATACAAAAACTGTTGTATGCAAACAGATGAAAATATAATAGGGCATAGAGAGACAAAGCTAGAAAATTTGAAGCGAAAAGGTATTCCAAGTGGAATAAGTCTAGTCTACACTTTCGACCGAATGACAGCTCGCGTTCATACTAACTGACATGACGCTTGAGCTTCAAACATGCTTCAAAGTTTTGTATGAAATTATTCCCAATGCCCCCTCTATGTCCTATTATATTTTAATCTCTTTGGTTGTATGCAGGCCAGTGGCTCTGGTGATCCACGTGGGCGGCGTGTCAGCCGCGCGGTTGTCCGGCCGGCTGCAGGCGGTGGCAGCCAGAGAGCGCGTGCCTCTGGCTGCGAGGGCCATAGCCGCTCTGGCTGCGCGGGCGCAGGGCGACGTGCGCGCAGCCATACAGCTGCTCAGCTTCCTCAAGGCCCGGCCCGGGGCGCAGGTCAGGCTCCAATTACAATACAATACAATAGTTCCTTATTGTACAGTCAAGAGCACATGAAGCTTTACACTTGTAGTGCGAGTCTGACCTCTAAGGCCATTGTAATAAGAGCGTTACAAAATCCAATAATGTGTCAAGCTCCACGTGCTCTTGACTGTACACCAAAAACAACACAATATGGATACCAACATTAACTAAAGTACAATGGGCGGTCTTATAGCTTTTAGCGATCTCTTCCAGACAACCTTAGAATGGATGAAACTGAGAGACTAGAACTAGGGTCAACGGTGCAATATATATTATTGAAAATACTCTTACATACTATTACATAAATAAATATATTGGTATAAATATATACATAATATATATTAAATTATTTAACAAGAATAGAAAATACTTACACACATTCTTACCTACGTACCTAACGTAGTCGCGAGTACTAAATGTTGGTGTACTCATGTACTATGAATGTCACTTATTTACGGACATACAGGTAGGGGCGCTGCTGTAAAGACGTTATTCTGGCAGCGCCACCAAACCTCCTAAACAAAGGTACGAAATCCAAAACTATTTCGTACCCGGAATACGAAATAGGTACGTTATCTGGTCCACTTGCCAATCAGAAGCCGTGGCGCTGCTAGGATGATACATACGAGATTATTTATTAAACAAATGGTGTACCAAATAAATAAATAAAAATAAATAAATTGGTTCCAGCTCAGCGTGGCCGACATGGAGAACGTGGCGATAGGCACCAAGGACTGCAGCCGGAGCCTGTTGCAAGCCTTGCAGGCCATCTTCAGCGTGGCGAACGACAAAGACCCCGACGGAGTTATCAAGACCATCAACGCGGCCGGGGAGTATGACAGGTTAGGGTCCAATCTTGTATTCTTTTTTGACGTGATAACGTCTTATAAATCGATGAACGCCTGCTGCACGCACCAAAAAGCATGACTCATTGTCACGTTATGCCTGGTCCGAGCGTGCAAGCCAGAGCGCGGAACAAGCGATAGAGAGGCACGATCGGCGTAAATGTTCAGCTTGTGACGCATCTATCTCTCTTCCAATCCAGCATGCAGTTTTTCAACAATGTTTTCTTATGACGTTATCGTTCGTTATCGTATCGTGACGTTTTTTACGTAGATCGTTGTTACTAGGGATCTTGTATTTTTTTAAATATCAAAGTATCAATCACCCATTGATTTCAGGCTAGCCGATGGAATATTCGAAAACTACATAACGTCCCGAGTGGACTCGAGGCTCCTCATAGCCTGCGAGACGCTCTCCTGGCTTCGCCTACAGGATGCCGTTAGCTCCTGGACTATGAGGCATCAGAATTACTCCCTGTACGGCCTACTGCCCATCTGCCTAGCGAGTTGCCACAGGATACTGGCCACTAGGGCCCCAACGCGGGTCAAGTTCCCAATTCAAGCTCAGGAGGTAAGACTGTAGACGAATTTATCTTCAATGAATTCCAAACTAAAATGATGAATAATAATTTTTTATTTAATTATGATAAAAAAAATACGGTACGTGTGAAAGCGAACGTACGTATGGCCATATACTTCGCCGCCCGCCGACTACCCGGCAACCGGTACGTGTGAAAAGGCACTAAGAGCGCACATGGTAAGAAATTTGTAATAGAAAAATTCTGATGGTTGCCGGACGTGCGAGGGACGCACCCCGCATATAGTACAGTGAATAGAGACCAAATAAGGGGGGTTACCTTACAAACGGTCCGGTAGTTCTAAATTTTTTACATGTTGTCTAGGATGGTTGTTAAGTGTTTAAAATGCAAAATGCACAATTCCCCCCCCTCCGCGCCCGCCGCCATCTTGAAAAAACCGAAAAAAATTGGCACTTTTTTTAGATTTTCACTTATATCTTTGTTTCGGTGCATTTTAGCTACAAAACAGTTCTATTCAATGTTGTAGAGAATAAAATTCCCTATAATATACGTGTTAAATTTTGTTTGTAGGGCAGATAGTTCACGAGATATGATATTTTTAAAAATATAAAAAAATACGCATTTTCCGGAAATTTTTCAAACTTATCAAATAAACAATATGCCGTTGTTTTCATTTTAATGCTTACTGCCCCCTCCGTAAGGTTGGTTAAAAAAGTATACATCCATTTTGTAGGTAATTAAATTCCCTACAATTTTTATTCTTAATACTTGTTTTTCTCAAATAGGCCAAAATTGAATTACAGCGTTCTAAAGTTAGAAGTTTGAAAAATTTGAAAAAAAGTTTAAAAAAATGCATATTTTTTTATCTTTTTTAAAATATCATATCTCGTGAACTATCTGCCCTACAAACAAAATTTAACACGTATATTATAGGGAATTTCATTCTCTACAACATTGAATAGAACTGTTTTGTAGCAAAAATGCACCGAAACAAAGATATAAGTGAAAATCTAAAAAAAGTGGAGATTTTTTTTCGGTTTTTTCAAGATGGCGGAGGGCGCGGGGGGAGGGGAATTGTGCATTTTGCATTTTAAACACTTAACAACCATCCTAGACAACATGTAAAAAATTTAGAACTACCGGACCGTTTGTAAGGTATAAGCTCTCTATTCACTGGGTTAATACCATAAGAAATCGTAATTTGCAAAGAGATTTAAATGTAATATTTAAATCCCTTTGGTAATTTGTGTAGGTACGCTATCACTGGCTGCAACCGCTACACTGATGCGAATTTCTGACAGTGTGCGGGGTCTAGAACAAAATATATTGAAAACGTGCCTTCCGACATTTCTATCAGAAAAATTCTTCCGGTAGGTGTGCAATCCGACGTGCATCCGCGGCCACGGAAAATTTCTGAAAATGGGCGGGGCTTAGTACAAAATGTATGGACGGAGTGCCTTCCGGCGACTATCAGAATTTTTCTATTAGAAATTTCTTACAATGTGCGGCCGCTCTAATACTACATACATACATACATATAATCACGCCTCTTTCCCGTAGGGGTAGGCAGAGACCACTTCTTTCCACTTGCTACGATCCTTACATACTTCTTTCGCTTCGTCCACTTTCATTATTCCTTTCATACATGCTCTTCGGTTTAGGGTACTCTTGACCTGGCCTTTTTTCAAGACGTCCCCAATTTGGTCTCGAAAGGTCCGCCTAGGTCTACCCCTTCCCACACTTTCATTCACACTCGCCTTATACACTTTTTTCGTCAATCGTTCGTCATTCATTCTCTCGACATGGCCAAACCATCTCAGCATACCTTTCTCAATTTTTGTCACTACATCTTCTTTCAGACCACATCGTTTCCTTATCTCACTATTTCTTATCCTGTCACTCAGTTTAACTCCTATCATACTTCTTAACGCTCTCATCTCAACTGCATTTATTCTGCTTTCATGTTTCTTCTGCCATACCCAACTTTCACTTCCGTACATGAGTGTCGGAGCCAACACCCCCCTATGCACAGCCAAACGAGCCTTGTTAGACACCTTCCGGCTGTTCATAAAAGAGTGCAAAGCTCCATTCACCATGTAATACTAATACTCTAATACTAGTTGATAAAAAAAACAAGAAAAGTGAAAAGTGGTTATATCCAGAAATGAAATACCTCTGTCTACCCCCTCGGGGATAAAAGGCGCGAGATTATTATTCTTTTTTTTAATAATTTAAAAAAAACAGATGTCGCGGAAGAAGGCGGAGTTAGACGCAATCGCGTGGGCGGTGCGTCGCGGCTCTTCGGCGAGCGTTTGTGTGTCTTACAGCGCGCTGCGGAGAGATCTGTTGCCATTACTGCCTTACCTGCTGGCTCCCTCGCTGCGATCCGCCAACCTACAGGTGCGTTAGCCGCGTTTTTAGGGTTCTCTATTACTAAGACTCCGTTGTCCATCTGTCTGTCACCAGTCTGTCTGATAAACCGTGATAGACAGTTGAAATTTTCACAGATGATGTATTTCTGTTGCCGCTATAACAAAATAAAAATAAATAAATAATTTCACGACTTCATCTCAGAGGAGGTAGGCAGAGGTATTCTAGTATTGGATATAACCACTTTTCACGAGATATATTGGACTCCTAAACGTAGCTATAACAACAATATAAAAAAATATAATAAAATAAATACAACAAACGTGATTTTTTTGCCGTGCCTACCCCAATGAGAAATAGGCGTGAGATTATGTATGTATGTAATAATAGTAGATTATACACCGAGGGGATAAAGCACTGTTCTATGGCAAGGGCGCGATATTGAATCCTGAGAAAATGAGGGACTCCAGATTTAAATCCCGAGCGATTTAAAACTGAGTCCTCAGTGCAGCGAGGGATTCAAGCTCGCCCAAGATGAAAACAGCTTTATCCCAACGGAGAATACTCTACCTTTCTCACCTTTTGCGATACAATAAATAGCAAGGCTACTTAAAATAAATATGGCTTTTAGTGGCCAGTTAGATTTTCAAATAAGTTAATTTTACTGTAGATCTCTATGGAAATTTTTTTCATACGAATGCATTATAACTCGCCGTGTCATAATATTGTACTGAATCTCATTATAACCCGCTGGTTAATAATGACTTTACAGGTTTACATGATATACAAAAGCGCAATTCCACATACAATTAATATCTTAAGACGCAATCGAACTTTAGTTGTGTCTAACCAATTTTCTCAAATATCGATTAATAATAGCACGATTTCCATAGAAAGCACGAAATTCAGCTACGCTAATTCATTTTTGGGAATAATTTAACACATATTAAAAATAGTTGAAATCGAATGAGCAGTCAATACTGAACATGAGATTAAAAAGAGCTGCCCTTGAGTTTCTTGATGGCTCTTCTCGGGGTACTGCATTCGGAACCAGCAACTCGTCGGTGGAGATGGGCTGTTGTTTGTATTTAGCCAATCTTCATGGACGAGTTTACAGTGCATTGTTATTATAAAATATTGACGTTTCTAAGTGTATATTCAATACCTATAGAAAATAAATGATTTGAATTTGGACAATGTCGAGCATATGGCGTGAAAAAGTATTTTAAAATAACGTCATTGTCAGCTGTGCAGCGAAAACGAGCGGCGCGCGGTGAGGTCTGTGGCTGGCGCGATGTGCGACTACGGGCTTCAGTATGAGCAGCGGCGATCGGCCGATGGATTATACGCCTTCCAGCTGGAACCGGATGTCTGTAGGCTAGCCTTCTTCGGTGAGAACCATAGATTTAATACTAACGTGGGACGACGACGTGGGAGAGCCATGCTTCGGCACGCTTGGGCCGGCTCGACCGGAGTGATACCACACATCTCACAGAAAACCGGCGTAAAGCAATGCATTGCGTTTCGATGAGTGAGTGAGGTAACCGGAGGCCCCAATCCCCACTCCCCCTCGGGTGCCCCTTTTTTCGCATAACATTTTTTGTCCTAATATCGAATAGCATAAAATGTTTAGCATAATAGTCACTTCGCATAATGGTTTTTTGGCATAATGGTCTTTACGCATAATGTATTCTTTGACATAATTATCAATTGCCCTAATTGTGCTAACCATAACTTTGTTATCCATAAATTTTAAAGTCATAATATCATAACGTACCTATAAACTACAGAAGTAGTTAGTAGGTAATTGTTATACCGAGATGAGAAATGAAACTAATACGATAAATCAAAGTGTGTAATGTCATTGATTTTATTGATATATTAATAACTAGCTGATGCCCGCGACTTCGTCCGCGTGGAATTTGTTATTCCTTTGCGTTTAGAAAATATGTCAAGAAGGATAATCTACATTATCTATCTATCAACAATAAAAAATATTTGTATTTTTGTATGTTAATAACGAATAAACTTAAAAACTACTGGACCGATTTCAAAAATTCTTTCACCATTAGAATGATACATTATCCCTGAGTAACATATGCTTTATTTATGACGAAAAAGAATTAGGGATCCTTATCTGGGGGCACGGTATTGCCCCCGCCAAGTCGAGCAAAAAGCGACATTAAAACTTGACTGTACATGCCGGAATTGGAACCCGAGCTTCAGGAATGAGAAGCGGGCTTATATTTTTGTTATTAAAAACACCCATAGGTATATTACCTACAACGCTTCACAGAATAAGAGCAAATCCTCCTACACCCCAATTAGTATACTAATAAAAAAGATTGGTAATGCATTCGTACTTAAGTTTTGTCTAACCATTTTTTTCTTAATTAAAGAGAGATAACAGTAAGGTTTCCATAGTTAGCCCTAAATTCAGTTATGCTAATTCATTTTTTGGAAAAACTTTACACATATTAAAATTAGCTGAAATAAATTAAGTAGTCGATACTGAACAAACTAATTTCAGGAATTGCGCTTATTCTCTTATGTGTTGTAAAGCCTAGAACACTCTCTGGGTTATAATTTTTGAATTAGTTCTTGATACTAAAGGCTATGCATATGCTCATACTGAGAAACAAATTTCCTCAAGGAACCCATAGTGAATTCTCAAAAAAAAAGTGGACTTTGTATGGACACTTTTGAAGAATATTTGTGCCAAGTTTCAAGTTGATAGATGCAAAAAAAAACCACACTTCTCCATATTAACGCTTCAACCCCCGCAGTACTTGCAGTCCGTTAGAAGGTGATTCGCGAAAAATCCAAAAACACGTATCTCATCATTTATTTCTAAGAGTATTTGTGTCAAGTTTCAACTTGATAGACGTAAAAAACAACACGTCTCCATACAAACTTTATGCCCCTGTTTCAACCCCTTAGAGGGGGTTGTTTGGAAAATCCAGAAATACGCATATTGTTGTTTGTTATGAGAAGTATTCCTACAAATTTTCGAATTGGTACACCCAAAAACGAAGGTTTTCCGACATACCAAACTCAACCCCTACTTTCACACCTTTAGGGGCCGATTTTAGAAAAATCCAAAAACACGTATCCCATCATTTATTTCTAAGAGTATTTGTGTCAAGTTTCAACGTAAAAAACAACACGTCTCCATACAAACTCTATCCCCCTGTTTCAACCCCTTAGAGGGGGTTGTTTGGAAAGTCCAGAAATACGTATATTGTTGTTTGTTATGAGAAGTATTCCTACAAAGTTTCGAATTGATATACCCAAAAATTTAGGTTTTCCATACATACCAAACTCAACCCCTACTTTGACACCTTTAGGGGACGATTTTAGAAAAATCCAAAAACACGTATCTCATCATTTATTTCTAAGAGTATCTGTGTCAAGTTTCAACTTGATAGACGTAAAAAACAACACGTCTCCATACAAACTCCATCCCCCTGTTTCAACCCCTTAGAGGGGGTTGTTTGGAAAATCCAGAAATACGTATATTGTTGTTTGTTATGAGAAGTATTCCTACAAAGTTTCGAATTGATACACCCAAAAATGAAGGTTTTCCATACATACCAAACTCAACCCCTACTTTCACACCTTTAGGGGACGATTTTAGAAAAATCCAAAAACACGTATCTCATCATTTATTTCTAAGAGTATTTGTGTAAAGTTTCAACTTGATAGACGTAAAAAACAACACGTCTCCATACAAACTCCACCCCCCTGTTTCAACCCCTTCGGGGAGGTTTTTTGGAAAATATAGGATCACGTGTCTTGTTGTTTGTTTTGAAGAGTATTTTCACAAAGTTTCGAATTGATAGACCCAAAAATGAAGGTTTTCCATACAAACGTTCAACCCCTTTTTCACCCCCTTAAGGGTTGAATTTCTAAAAATCCTTTCTTATTCCTACTTTACGTCTTAAAAACAATATCCGTGAAAAAAATCAGCTTTCTAAGTCTAAGGGTTTAGGCTGGGCGTTGATGAGTCAGTGAGTCAGGACTTCTCTCTTTATATTCGATACCTCTGGGCTCAATTGTCGTAAAGGACAAAACGTAAGTTTTCAGGAGGAGGAAAAAACAAAAAAATATATTTAAATTTGAATGTAGTTTTTTTGTTTCTGGAGCTATATTAATGAAACCTAGAAATAAAATACTTAAAATGTTATCTTCTTTTTAAATATATATAAATAAACTATGTAAATGCTATACTTTCTGAAATAGTTTTCCTTTACGACCAAAAAATTACAAAAAAAGTGCCTTTAACCCCCAATTTTTTTGCTTTATGTAAGTATCTTAGGAAATAAATGACATGATAAATATTTTTTAGGTAGTAAAGGACATCTCACTAAGGCGATTAATCGGGGATTAGGAGTAAATTTGTATAAAGTCATTAATAATTATATTTTATTTAATGTATTTTTTTATATGAAGTCATTACGAACTACAAAAGACTCTTACTTAAACAAATAAAACATGAAAATTAAGTTAAAATCTTTATGAGATAAAGAAATTAAAAAAATAATCTTAAGCCTTTTATCCCAGAGGGGGTAGGCAGGGCATTTCTGGAAATACCCACTTTCCACGAGAATATTCGACCTCTACACGTGATAGGTGGTGAACCCATCGCCGGACTGGATCTGTTACACATGCCCCAGAATAAATTCTGGGAGCTGCGGGTTTCCTCACGATGTTTTCCTTCACCGTCGAGCTAGTGATGAATATGTACGTAAATTTTGAAAAACTCATTGGTACATGCCAGGATTTGAACCCAAGCTTCACTGATTATCATCAGGCTCTTTAACCGTAAGGCTATCACAGCTGCTGCTGCTATTAGATAAACAGATCTGTGTATTCAGCTATTGGTAGTCTACCTCATTTATAGTATTTACATATTTTACTGCTTGCACCTCACTGTTAGGCTTACTTTTCTTTCTTTTGAACTGTCCCTTCCCTTTTCCTGTATCCTTTTCTTTCCTTGATGTTTTTTCAAACAGTACTATATCATCATATGTCTTTGCGTCTTCTTCCATAGAATATTGAATAAACACTTGGTCGATATTTATTGTTGTGTATCTGTTGCCTCATAATATGTCAGATACAGTTGTAGCATCTACCTGATTGTCGAAATTTTCAGATTTATTTACTTTAGCACTAGAACATGTAGCCCTTGTATAGATTTAGCATTTGAACTTTTTTCAAGAATAGCAGCGTTATATGAAGTTGCCATAGGGAATAATACTGTAGGTCGCTGGAGGGATGAAATAGGTGTAGTAGCATCCAAAATTTGATCGCCAGTCTCAAAACGGGTGTCATTAATGTCAGGAACTTCAAATGCTGCAGGAGGTAAGTTTGAAGGCAGCTGTGGAGAGCAGCAAGAATTAACTTTGAAGTTTTCAAGTTGCGAGCACACAATCAGCCTAAGGTCAGTAGATGAAGCCTCCGTAGGCGTTGAGGCTGCAGGTTGCTTAAGGGATGTAATAGGTGATGTGACATCCAAACCGGGATGATGAGTTTCAAATTGGGTAAGAACGAGTGTGCTAGGAGTTTTGGTTACTTTACAAAATATGTTTGAACGCTGCTGCTGCGGAGATTCACGAAAATTAGCTAGGTTTCCTTAGGGGTTTGTAGATAAATAAACTTTTTGGTGGGTAACAAAACTGTTTTCTAACATGTATTATCAGCGGTTAGAACAAAAATATAATAATATTGTACTTTTATTTTAAGGGGTTCATTTTAGAGTTTTCAATGCATAACAATTACTAGTTTAATACTAAATAACCGTGTGTGAACTGTGTCCCACAATTTATTATTATTGTTATAATAAAACTAACTTCACATTTCACACGATTGTCAAAGACTAGAATGGCATAATAATATATAGAATAATAGAATAGAATTGTAAATTAATTATTTTAAAGGTAGTTTAGGACAATTGATAAAATATAACTTTTACATCCATGGTAGTAAAGGACAATCATATAATTATTTCGATCGTATTTAGGTCGTAAAGGACAACTGTTAAAAAATATGATTTTACAGCCATAGCCTATTGTCAATGATTTGCTTTACTACCATGGTGATTATATTTTGAAGGCATTTTGTTATTTACGTCGTTATTTTTCTAAAAATGTTGCTTAGCGCTCCAAAAAATGTGGGTAGTAAACAACATTTTTTGGCGAATATCGCAAAACGAAATATACAGATCGATAGAGAATTAAAAACTGAGTAAGAATATGTCAAAAGTGCCTTTACGACCAAATGTCCTTTACGACCTTTGAGCCCAGAAGTATCGATATATAGATAGATAAAGAATCATTATTCATTAGCTAGTGTTATTTTAGGTTGGCGGCAATAGCCTGCAAAAATGCTGGTCTTGAATATTGTGGTTTATTTTTCATAATATTTTCTTGGACGTTTGGACTTGTCTGTGCTTCCTTTTCTTTGGAAATGGTGGTGCTCCAATTACATTTTTTTCAATTTCGGCCGTTTGATGCCTGATTTCTTGGATATTTTTTTTTGACAAAAATTATAATCCAGGGTGGTGTCGCCCAACAAAATGTGAAAATTGATTATGCAACGACTCAGTGCTATTTCGTGTCGTCTTTGGGTTAGGTTAGGTTAGAACTTTAAAGACAATGAATATATTTTTTAATAGGTACTTTGTTATAATAACAAAGTATATTCAAAGTCAAACACGAACGAAACAAAGTATATTATTGTTTATTTTTACACAATTTTACCTGCTTCTTGAGATATACTTGTTTTCCAATCAGCAAAAATAAATTGATATATCAGCCACTGGTAAAAAAGCTAATGCATATAAACATAGCAAAGTGATATGTGCGCTTCAGATGTAATTGTAAAATTTAAGGAGTTATACTTGTTAACGTTCCGTACATTATGTTTAAATATCGTTCTACGATAAACCATTATGCTTTATAATTTTATGGTTTTAGAATATTATGACTAAAGTAAATATGCGAAAGAAAATTAGGCTTCAAAATTTTATGCCGAATTAGCGTTATGCGAAAAGATGATTATGCCAAAACCAGTTATGCATTTTAAAATTAGGAATTTTAATTTTATGCGACCCAATATGGACCCCTCCCCCTCCCCACCCCTCCCCCCCCCCAACTCCCACCTCAAAGGCCGGCAACGCAGTTGTGACTCTTGAGTTGCAGGTGTCCATGGGCGACGGACGTCACTTACCATCAGGTGACCCGTCTGCTCGTTTGCCCCCTTTTTATCATAAAAAAAAAACAAAACGTTAGATTATCAATAGAACCAGTAAGGCGAGATCAAAAACAAAGGATTTGTACTTTTGTATGTTTGTAACGAATAAAGTCAGAAACTACTGGTTCGATTAAAAAAAATCCACCAATGGAAAGCCACATTAGCAGGGGGTGACAAACTGGTGAAGTGCTCGTAGCCCTGCGGTGCCAGTGTGTTTGTAACGATCACACTGGTTAAGCAAAGTTGGGTGCGGTCAGTCAGTGGATGGGTGACCGCCTAGTGGCATTTATATTACGAGCGCTTCCGTGTTTCGGAAGGCACGTTAAATTGTTGGTCCCGGTTTTCGTTGTGTTACGCACAATGGAAGTCGTTAAGCCATGTCAGATACCCTTGGGTGGCTTGAAAAATTCTAAATGTTAAGTGGCCACTAGCTTAACACCATCTCCCAATCCGCAGTGGGCTCGCGTGGGAGATTATAGCCCATACTTCCTCATGTGTGAGGAAAGACCCTTAGCTCAGCAGTGGGCTGTTACGGGTTGATGATGATGATGATGATGACATACTGGTGAAACCAGTTACAGATAGTTTATGGTGTACTAGCAGCGCCCCGCGGTTTCACCCGCGTAGTTCCCGTATCGAAATTCCGAAATATACAACGCGTAACAGAAAAAGCGCAATTCCTGATACACCCCAATTAATATGTTCGTATAAAAAAATATGATGCAGTTGAACTTTATTTGTGCATTTGGAACCAGCAACTCGTCGGTGGAGATGGGCTGCTGTTTACATTTAGCCAATCTTCATGGACGAGTTTAGTGTGCCTTGGTTATATTGACATTTAGAAGTGTATTTTTTATACCTACTGAAATAAAAGAATTTTGAGTTTGAGTTTGTCTAACCAATTTTCTTAAATATCGATTAATAATAGCACGATTTCCATAGAAAGCACTAAATTCAGCTACGATAATTCATTTTTTTTTTATTTAACACATATTAAAAATAGCTGAAATCGCGAATAAGTAGTCGATACAGAACAAACTAATTTCAGGAATTGCCCTTATTCTGTTACATGTTGTAGAAGTAAGCTAGTATTAATAATGTACACAGGTAATGAGGAGAGAATGCGGCCGCCGCCAGCTGTGAGACAGGCCATAGCACGGGAACAGCAGCTCGAGATGATTCGCCGCAGCGAGGAAATGGTGAGACATTCAATGCATAAATAAAAAAAAAATACAAAAACTATCTCAAGCTGTTTCTCCCCGAAGGGGTATACAGAGGTACTCCATTTCTGGATATACCCGAATTATATATTTTCATAGAATTTGAACCGATTTCTGATATTTTTGGTAGAAAGAAGACATTCTACAAATTCTAAATTTAATATTTTCTAATAGTGGTGCTAAGTAAATTTTATTGTTGATAATTTTGTAAAAAAAATATTCAGTGAAAATATGTTCTTATTTTGTCTGTTCATCTAGGCTAATAGAGTACCCAGCAGAGCCCCATCCTCTCAGCCTCCTGTCAAAAAAGACCCCAAACCTGCAAACGAGATGAAAGCATCTCTACCCAACCATCTACAGCGGCTCAAGCCGAAAGAAGTCGAGAAAACTACGCTTCAGGTACGAATATTGTTTATTTTTATTAAATTTCATTTAGGGTGATATACGCGTACAGTAAGTTACTCCGTATAACAATACAATCAAACACTTGTGACATGTAATCGCTTCACTTCAGTTAAATAAAATAAAATATATCTTGTCAACCCTGCAAGATAACATACACTAAAATAATAATAATAAATTATGGGACACCCTTTACACACGGTCATTCAGTCCCAAACTAGGCAGAGCCTGTACTATGGGTACTAAACAACTGATAAACATAGATAAATATGAAACACACAGACACAATAAAATTAAAATTTCTGTTTTATCTCTGAAAATTTAATTAATATCCCTAAGCCGTTTCGGAGCCTGTTTGAGAAAAACTTTCAGACAGACAGATTGACGAAAAATGTATTAGTGGATATTAATGATTTTGCATCGCTTAAACAACAGCCTTCTCCTAAATTTTGGCATTTATTTTGATACTATTAGTTGCCAGCGACTTCATCCGCGTCAACTTTAGTTTATCACATCCCCTAGAAACTAGTTATATGTATTTCAATTCAATTCACAAATGGACACACTCACTTTCACATCTGTAATATTAGTTAGGATTTAGATTAGAGACAGACGCGTCAATTTTATTATATTGGTAAATAATTCATTCATGGTTGACGTTATATTATTTTTGATTAGTATATAATTCGAATTATTTTTCAACAGCATGAAATCAGATACAAAAACATCATCCATACCAACATCTCCAACACTTTCCAATTAACTCTCCGCATCGACACGTAACATTACGAAAATTGTCTAGGACTATCTCGAAGGGATCTCTAAAACCTCCACAATAAGCGAGTAACAGGGTTCCGCACGATAAAGGAGCTCGTTACGGCGTGAATGCGCGCGCAGATTGCAGTTTACACGCTTGATGGAATATATTAGCGGGGGCTGTCGGCGAACCCGTGCCACATACCTGCGATTAAAAAAAAGAAGTAGTGATGTAATGATGAAATTGAATTGCCCCGAATTTGATTCCAGAATAGAGCATTACGATTAAGTTTTTCAAAAAACTTCGTACATATTTATTTATTACATAGACAGGCCTGATGGCTCAGTTGGTAGTGACTCTGCCTTCTGAGTCGGAGGTCACGGGTTCGATCCCCGCTCGGGGCCAACATTTGTGTGCATGAACATGTCGGTTGGCTTCGTGTCTAGTCGTTTAATATTTATTTAAGTATGTTTATCAGTTGTTTAGTACCCATAATACAGGCCCTGCCTAGTTTGGGACTAAATAACCGTGTGTGAATTGTGTCCCACAATTTATTATTATTCATAACTAACAGAACATTGTGATAGCCCTGTTGGTTGCGAGGACCAGGGGGGCAATTCTACAAAATTTCAACGGTTACAGTGACATGGTCAGTCGATGGTGTTATTTGCTATGAAAAGTGTCAAAATAACACCATTGTCTGACCATTGATATGTCATAGTCATCCAATTAAGACCGTTGACATTTAGTATAATTGGCCAACAGGTTCAAATGCTGGTGAGGGCATTTACCAATGTGTTTTTTAAAAACTTAAGTAAATATTTATACATTACTAGTGGTTGTCCTGCCGCCAGCATCACCACCACCGCCATCTGTCGGGTCCAATAGTATCTTAAAAGCATCCTCAAATATACAAATAGAATCTCATCCAAATCAGTCCAGCCGAAGATGTGTAGTATTATGTAGTGTGGTAAGGGAGAAGAAAAAAGAAACCACTTATAATATTAAAAAGGATAATTTGCGAATACAATTCGAAGATTCCAAACTCTATTCTAAAAGTCAATACAGAGAAATTCTACAATTGCCTCAAGTAATACAAACGTAACAAGCTCGTATCCGCTATATACAGTGCGATCCGCTAATTAAAACCGTGTTTGCTAATCCGCACAGCGTATTGTGCCGGCGTGAAAGCTCCAGAACATCTTATAGAGTAACTTTGAACAGAAGTGGTACTTTTTTAAAATTGTTCAATTCTTTGTGTACAGTTTTTTTTTATTCCTAAAATTTCCTAACATTGATTTTGTTGCCGGATCTAAGTAAAGGTGACTTTTGGATTTACATTTGACAGTTTAATTTGTCAGTGTCATGGAATCTGCTGACTTTGTGACGTCATTTAGAGGTCAAGTGGAATTTCGAATTATAATACTACTAGCGACCCGCCCCGACTTCGCACGGGTGCAATACTAATACTAAAACCTTCCTCTTGAATCACTATCTATTAAAAAACCGCATCAAAAGCCGTTGCGTAGTTTTAAAGATTTAAGCATACATAGGGACGTAGGGATATAGGGACAGAGAAAGCGACTTTATTTTATACTATATGTAGTGAATCACTAACCTAACCTAACCATTGCATTATATCACTACTAGTGATATAATGCAATGGTTTAGGAATTAGATCATCGATTATTTTATTTACATACCGAATTGGTGGTTTTATAACGTACTAGCGACCCGCCCTTGCTTCGCTTCGGTTTATATGATTGTATCAGTGTTTCTTTACTATATTATGCATGTATTATAAACATATAAACCTTCGTCTTGAATCACTCTTTCTATTAAAAAATAAACCGCATCTTTTTGTTGCGTAGTTTGAAAGATCTAAGCATACATAGGGGCAGACAGTCCGGAATCGACTTTGTTTTATACTATCTAGTGAAGTGATGATACAGTTCAAAACAATGTATAGATTTCCTATAAATCGAAGCCCTCGTAATCTTGCAAATGCTGAGACTTTGTTAATAGTTTTAAGCAACGTATACTGTGTCAGACATATTTTAAAACATTACGTTTAGCATTTTAGGCAGAAACAAAATTTTACCGCGCTGTGCCTTCTGTTCCCTCTTAGAGTAAAGAGCGAGTCACGTAATCACGGCAATCTACAGCGAGAGACCGCACAAAAAGAAATAATTAACCCGTTCCTGTCCCACTCGCCGTGTCAAGTAGTCTATTCGTAGTCTAAGTGACTATTCGCAGTCTAAATGTAGTCTTTAGGGTATCATGATTGCTTTTTTTATATCATCTTCATGACATTGAGTAGCGTAGAATCTTTTAATTTAACTGGAAGTTATGTTTTATGTAGTCAATTATATTTTTTTAAAAGCAGGATAATAGAATCGTGTTTGGGAATAGACTATTGTATATTTTTATTGTCATCTGCATACAATGTTGGATTAAAAAGTTATTTGCGTTATCTATGGGTACTGGTTATATTCAACATTGAAACAACCGTGGTTGAAATGATGATTACCAAAAGAAGCATAATAATATTCAAGACAAAATTGAAAATTAAATACTCAGCTTACTCCAAAAATCCAGGCTCATTAGAAAAAGCTTGGATATTTCAAAAATCTTTGGCTATTACCGTAATTATGAGTTCCATTATTTAAAAACCTCTCAAAACATTGTTGCCTAAATCATTGTATCAAAAATCTTAAAATGTCAAAAATACTGGTAGTATTTTTAATTTCCATTAACAGTCGGCTATACTACCAGAGACGAATTCAGAGGATAATTTGCTATGTGACCCCCATAAAAATAATACAAAAAATTATTACTGGTATTCCGGGGATGTCCGAAATCATAGATGATACTGGTATACTTTTTTTGATACTATTCGGTATTTTTAAACAAAAGAAACATAATATAAACTTAACTAAAATTTTTTCCCTTACCTATTATACAATTTTTAAGCCAGTTTGAAATTTTCATTGTAGCTATAACGGTTATACTTAGTGCAGAATTCAAAATATATTTACGTCTTCCAAACATGCGTAATTCTTATTATGTTTTATTATCACAAGGTGAAACGTGGGTATTTCCAGACATGGAAACCTCTGCCTACCCCCTCGGGGATACAAAGCATGAGATTATTTATTTAATTTCATAATTATTCTAAACCAAATAATAGATTTTACTGCCTAGTCAAATGAGTAGGCAATTTTATGAGCCGTCAAAACGAAAATTTACTATGGAAAATGTACTGAGTACTGACTTTGTGATGCCATCATTTTTAGTATTCAATAGCAACACTTTTTTTATTGTTCTATTATTTTAAAATTTAGATGTAATTAATTGTAACATGAAAATCGAAATGCCTTTTTAGAGGTATTTTGGGATAACCTTTTTAAATAATGATTACGCGTAATTTAATTTCGATATCTACAGTGAAGTACTCTATTGTGAAGATATACTTTTAATTTGAGAGCAGTGATAGCCCGGACGGTTAAAGAGCTGGCCGAAAATCAGTGAGGCTCGGGTTCAAATCCTGTCATGTACCAATGAGTTTTTCAAAAACTTACGTACATATTTATCACTAGCTCGACGGTGAAGGAAAACATCGTGAGGAAACCCGCAGGTCTCGGAATTAATTAATTAATTAATTCTGAGACATGTGTAAACAGACCCGGTCCGGCGATAGGCTCACCACCTATCACGTTTAGGGGTCCAATATATCTCGTGAAATGTGGGTATATCCAGTAATGAAATACCTCTGCCTACCCCCTCGGGGATAAAAAGGCGTGAGATTATATATTATTTTAATGTTAATAACGGGGGGGTTGCTTATTCCTCTGGACCGCCTGGTTCCGTCTCTGGCTCCTGTCGGTCCGCCTGCCCCCTCGTAAATACAATAACTAATCACAATAAAAGGGTTGCGGCCGCCTCTCTATTAAAAACTCAGTAAGAATTCCATCAGAGGGTTGATTTGGGCACACCGCACACTGAGCTCATCATTGTTGCCCAGACTAACAATTTTACATTCGGAATCTTTTGAGTATATTAAAACGAAATACCTCTGGTGGATTGTGAAATCTTTGAAACTAGTAGGTTCTTTACACGAACGTTCGCTAAAGGTGCTAGTTCGCATCGTCCTGCCAACTGCAACTGCCGACTGCACATGCAGCGGCTGCATGCAGTATTTATTATGAAATGTTCGTTGCATACGCACGGTTTTTGTTCAAGAGTTTTGCTGGAGGTTTTACTACTGATCCGATTTTAAATATTCTCTCTCTAATAGAAAGATACCATATTCCTAAATAACGTAGGTTGTGTCTTGAGGACGCATAAGAAGCTGCGGGTTGCGGCTAGAATATAATATTATAAATTTATCTTGTATTCCGTTCCCAGTGTGCGGTGCACCTCTCTTCATTTTTCCTCAACTTCGCTAATGGTGGTCGGCTGATGCCGTCAATTCATTGAGTAATTTATAACTTAGGATATTGTCAGAGGGATGAAATATTGCTATACATAGGTTAAGACATTTAATAATCTTATGATGATATTTGACCTAAGAGTTTACCTTTTAAAACCACTAGTCAGAGTTTAACACTCATTGATAAATCACGAAATCTCAGAGAGTACAAATGTAACAACAGGTCTAACGATTTTGATGAAATTTTGTATACAGATAAAGTTTTGCATTTTAAATTCAACTGCAAAGTTGTATTTCCTGTAAAAACGCAATTTTACACTCAACAAATATTTTTTAAATAATACGGTCAATCACAGACAGATGGCGTTAGTGACAAGCGAAGCTCGGTCTCACAGGTACTTTTCTTAATTTCCCAAAAACCCCTTAACATAGTCAAAGGTATAGCAGTTTTTAATACAAGAGAACGCTTACCGACTTCGATCAAGAGCAAACAACCCTAATCTGCGGACGTTAAATCTGTATGGAGCACTTAGCTTGATACAGTAAACTGGGTAAACTAGCACTACAGAGCTGAAGGTGTGGCTGCACTGCCAGTGAAGCTGACATTTGTAGCATAACCTTACTTTGGTTCAAGCAGAAAAGTATCTTGGAAAATCAAATTATTCCCTTAAGTTAGTAGTGAAAAACTTATAATCATAACAGTTCTTATCATGTAAAACATAATTTTATTTATTTATTTTATTTTATTTTAACATATTTGGAAAACTTACAGCTATATTGTATTAATGTAATACAAAAGATATGTTATTCTATAAGCCATTTATAAAAATTAAATGTAACACTCCAAGGCATAATTTAAAGAAAGGACAAATAGCAACACAATAATGCACGGTAGTATAGAGACGCAAGAGCAAAACAAAAGATTCAGGCTATTCGGACCGCGATTTGAAATAAAAGTTTGCTAGTGTTCGTCTAATAGAAGCCGGTGTAACTGCAAAATTATGTTAGTCGTAAGCTTTGACGGAATATTCTCTTTATTCTGTTAGCTGAAGAGTGTAGGTATTTCTCTTTAGTAAAAACACAAATGATTTAAAACGTGTGTATTTTCAATGTTTTTATGAACTATTCAAGTAAGCTTACATAGCTTCTAAGTATGGTATTTTGTTTCAAAATTGTGGTCGCACACACTGTATAATACACAGTGGGCTTATCTGAGATTATCCTCTGTTGTAACGCCAATGTATTACGGAAAAGTGTACTATATAATAAACTTCAGAAGTTGTATATTGTTTTATTATTTTGAAATTTATAATAATTGTAATACATTTTTTGTGGTGTTTTGACATAATCTTAATAAATGATAATTCGCAATTTAATTTCGAGAAACTCAACTGCCTTATTGTAATCTCCGCTCGCAGTTAACCCCCCACCTTAGGCAAACTAGCTCAACGTTTAGTCGCGTGCGGGTTCTAACGGCCAGTAAATTTATTAGGGGCGTGAAACCCATTTTTGCTAGCCAGTGTAATGGCGGGGGGCTAATAGATGTTAATACCCACCCCCGCAGTTAAAGGGTTTTGTATTGGTCGGTTCCGCGTTTCCATTTTTCGTGGAATTTTTAGAATGAATTCATGCAGATATTATATGAATTCCTATAGATTTTTAACCCCGACGAAAAAATAGATCAAACTTACACTTAGAGGTAAGTGCACTCGCCAATAGCAACATATTCATACGTGGTACTATTTGGATGAGGTCTGATGGTAAAAATTAAGTAAAAAATTTAAGGGGATCCTCATACAAGCAACGTGTTTTTTTATTGTAGAACCCTTCGTCTAGGAATCCAACTCGCGCTTCGCCGATTTACCCAAATCTCATTAGGCACTCTATTATGGCAAATAACTTTTGATAAAATCCCACGCATGTTTTTAAACAACCGACGAAAAAACGACACAATATACCCTGATTACATTGAATCAAAAACCTCGTCTCATGCTCATCTCTAAGTGGTAGCATTAGAGTTCTCGTAATGACAGTAGTCGTCGGAAGCTCGCCCCTTAATACGGCGGGTAAACGAATATGCCGGGAAATAACCCTGCGAAAGCCGCGCAGATGCGATTGCGAACGCCCGGATACACGCAATCATCAATCTAGCCCCCACCCGCCCCCCCTCGTAAATCACGCTCACAATGGCCGGAGGAAGAACTTAAGAAGAAAAACTATAGGTCATATCCTTCCTGGGAGGCGGCCAATCGGAAGACGGGTGTAACCCCCCGCCTGAAGGGTTATTCGGTTAGGGCTCGCAGCGAAAAAAGATAGACGCGGCGCCGTGCGAATAAATTATGTGAAAGCGAAGTGGCCAGTGTCAGAGAACTCGTGGGTTTGGAAAAATAATACCTCAGTTTAGTTATGTTTTTTAATTGCGTGTTGTGATAGTGGTTTGTTTTTATTGCTTTGCAGTTTTTGTTTCGATACACCAGACCCGATCATATACTAGAGTTGTTTTATCTCATATTTTATTGATGTATTTGTATGCAATTTCTTTTTATTTACAAAGACCGAGATGTATCACTGTGTTTGTTAGTTCCTTGTATTTACACATATACTAGCATACTGTAGATGATGATGTATGGGCACCATTTTCACTCACTTATATAGTTCTAAACTTGACAGAGCTTTTGTTACAAGTAGGCTCAAAATTATACATACTTACAAGTACGTATAAACACTTAGGCACTACTAACAATTACGTTAACACAAATATGTTAACCCTGAGCGATAACATATCCCCGGCCTCTGGCATAGAATGCAGGGTTACTACCAACTGAGCCAACAGGCCCGTTTTTTTTTTGGGTGGCTCGCGTTCAGGCCACAGACCTACATCGAAATAGATGACGCAAGTATAACTATCTGTACAAAAACAAAGAGTGTATTTTTTTTTTATTATTACTTAACAAGTGATTTTTAGTGATTGAGAAATCTCCTTTGTTTCTAACCGACTACATAAGTGTTTTCACTAATTATAGTATCCGACTTGAGGACGTGAAGTCACTCTGGAGTCGTCTAGTTCATTGTAGTCTGTAAGTCTGTGGAGATGAACAAGGCCTGAAGTTTAGGCCTTAAACAAAGCAGGTGTTTTTAACACATTCATGGCCCGACTTGGGCACACAAAGTCACACTCGAGTCATCTAGTTCGATGTAGCCTGTAGGTCTGTGGAGTCGGACAAGGCCTAAACGAAGCAGAGGCACAAGTGTTTTTAACTTACTTATGACCCGACTTGGGCACGTGAAGTCAAACTTGAGTCATCTAATTCGAAGTAGCCTGTAAGGTTTGCGGAGTCGGACAAGGCCTAAACAAAGCAGGGGCACAAGTGTTTTTAACTTATTGATGACCCGACTTGGGCACGTAAAGTCAAACTTGAGTCATCTAATTCGAAGTAGCCTGTAAGGTTTGCGGAGTCGGACAAGGCCTAAACAAAGCAGGGGCACAAGTGTTTTTAACTTATTGATGACCCGACTTGGGCACGTAAAGTCAAACTTGAGTCATCTAATTCGAAGTAGCCTGTAAGGTTTGCGGAGTCGGACAAGGCCTAAACAAAGCAGGGGCACAAGTGTTTTTAACTTTTTCATGGCCCGACTTGGGCACATGAAGTCACACTTGAGTCATCCATTTCAATGTAGGTCTGTGGTTGAGGCGTGATTTTTCCACGTCGTGCCCGCGACACGCCCTCGTCCGTCATCGCGGGATTATCCGGCACGATACGTGATGCCTGAATTATTTATATTGATGCGTTTGCGATTTGTCTTGGAATTGCTTTTGCGTTGAGTAATTATAGTTGGGTTTCCACATTTTGTATGGTTAGGGGAACTTTTTGGTGATTGAAGATCAGTTGTGTCATGGCGAAAATGCAAAACGCCGCGCGCCGCGACAAAACAAAGATATCCTGTAGTGTAGATAAATATAAGGTGCATAAAGAACAGTACTTGTGATGAATTGTCGTTCTATCTATCCCTACTAAATACTATAAATGCGAAAGTAGGTCTTTATGTCTATCTTATATATTTTCACGGCCAAAACATTGAACCGACATTGGTGAAATTTCCCAGAAGATAGATATCATCGGAAATGACCCTCAGAACGCAAACGAAACCCCTATAAGGGGCTGAAATAAACGTGCTCGAGCGAAGCGACGCCGCGGGTAGCTAGTTACTTACAAAAATTTACTATGACTATATAATATGACCCATTTTAAAAACCACCCCTAAAACTGCCAACCACCAAAAACTCCCAAATAGATGATAATCGTTAAAATTTCTTTCCCTCCCACATTCATTCGCGGAACATGCTGGAATTTGAATTTAGACCGGCTCTCGGGCCCCGCGGTGCAAATTGTGAATTAGACCGCCGCGGGCGCACCGCACCGCACTGCTTGTTAGCTAGTTTTTCGCGGCTACCCTTTGTGCCTGCAATCGCATCTGTGTTGCAGGGTTGAAGAACCGAGCTGTTGTGATTGGTTTAGAGATGTTATTGCTTCTTTGAGTGTAGGTTGTTTCAATTAAATAATTCGTGTGTGAATTAGATTACGCAAGTAATTTAGACCTGTAGTTGTCGCACACATTGATCGGAAATTACTCGAGCCGTTTAGTATTGTTTCTCCCTATGCTCGCGTGGGAGATTAATGGAATACTTCCTCATAATAATTAATTGTAATTAGATATTTTTTATAGTATCTTTATTATATTGATGTTAAGTGCTGTAAGTCTTCCTAAAATTAAAATTAAATAAAATAAGCTTAGCTTAGTGGGCTAGTACGGTTTGATGATGACAATAATAAAAAAAACACGCCTTTTATCACCGAGGGGGTAGGCAGAGTTATTCCATTTCTAGAAATACCCACTTTTCCCGAGTATATTACCCCTAAACGTGAAAGGTGGTGAGCCCATCGCCGATATTATATTGATGTCGATTCGATTGATGATGGTATGACGAACATGTTGCCCATAAGTGAATTACGAAATTTACCTGTATCTCACCCGATTAACTAGTTGAAGTGACAGTGGGCAGGGCACATAGCTCGTAGCACTGGTAACCGATGGAGTGAAATGGTGCTCTAGTGGACCACGGTAGACCACGCACTGGTAAGTGCAACGTAGGCCATACTCCCACAAGGAGGGCCTGGTGAAGGCAGCTGGAAGCAAGCCGCTTTAGATCGGTTACACTGGAAGATTCCAATATTCAGCGAATGTCCTGTGGGCGACATGATGATGATGACGAAAAGAAGTATAATAATATATAAGGCAAACATGATAATCCAATTCTCAGCTTATAAAAAACTCCTGAGGCTGGCAAAAGTTGGAGACTGGTTTTTGATCAGACGCTCTGAAAGACAATTAGGCTATGTTTATTTGTAGACATCCTTCGCTGAAGTGATGAATGATGATGATGAAGTATATTATCTAACTCTTTATCTGTATCTTAGTATAGCATTTATATTTACTTTGTTCTCAATTCGACCGTATGTTTTTTACTTATGATTTTGATGATTATTTTTTTGTTTGGTAGATCATACTTGTGTTTTCCATATAGCGCTTTTATTCAATCAACAAAAGTCTAAAAATTTTAACATCGATGAACATTTTAGTACTATTCGTTGGTGGGTTTTTTACTCTTTAGAGTTAGGTATTTGATATTTTTATTAACAATTGTATTTTCTTTCTACGATGATATCTTTTGTAATTTAGTATCCTGTGATTAAAATATATAGTTTCAATATTAAACTCAGTAGCAGAAACGGAACGCGTAGCCCGCGGCAGAGGGCCGTTCGTTTTCCAAATTCAAATAATGGAGTAACGAGAGGCGGGCCGCGTCGCGTTCGTGCGATCATACCATTATCTACTGCTGGAGTTGGATAAGGGAAGTGTTATGAATTCTACCTATATCAATTTCACTGTGACTGTTAATATTTCTTAACTGTGTCTATAGATAGGTACCTGTTGAATATATTTTATTAGCAGACATAATAAATTTTCAGCTAAAAACCGCGAGAGCAGCTACATTCTTCAGATTTGTCCCTAACTACCTATCCAGTTTTATTAAAACTAATTATCCATTTCATCCGTGTAAGTCCCGTTCCTCTGGGAAAATTACACCCATATTACTTCCAGAAAAGTAATATTTCCAATGGTAAATGATTTTTTTAATCGGTCCAGTAATTTCGGATCCTATTTATTAGGTACAAACATACAAAAAGCAACTCTTTCCTCTTTATAATATTGCTGTATATGTAGACTACATTATGTAAGTGAATTAATATAAAATGGATAATATGTCTTAAAATACATCGTACTACATTATATTCAATATCGCAGACGTGCGATGTTCATAAATTACCCCAGCCCTCACATTCATACGACAACTTACAGCGACAATAATCTTAATGACACCCTCACTTTATTCCGCTAATAAAATATTACACTGTAATTTTCGTATCACTCCGAGTGACAGGGATTACAGTCGTAATTCGGAACCCTCGCCCCATTGTAACTAATCTTGTCACTAATCCAAGTCCGATTACGAGTGCGGTGCCGAATTCAAATGGGCTCAAATAATGCGGTTCCAAATTTAAACACGCGTGTAATTTTCGAATTTGGAGTGAGTTCGCGCCATATGCGGCGCCTGAGGGTTTATTTTTTAAATTTGCCGGTACGATCGGAATTAATGTCTATATTTATTAAAAGGGTTTTGTCTAAATTTTTTATTAATATTAAAAGCTTTTTTTCTTCTATAATGGTGATGATACTTTTTTTTTGTATTACGTTACGTTACGAAGCCTGCAAATGAAACTTGATTTGTGATAACTACAGTCGTTTAGAGTATACTTATAGTTATACTATCTATACTACCTACATGAACACAGTTTTAATATTCATATCTATTCAATAATATTAAGTTAATACAGAGCTCATAAGAAGTTAATTACTTATAATCATTATGTTGTTTAAAGGGACCTCATGAGCTATCAAAAGGGTCTAACTCAATGAAGGGAAGTGTGACTAAGATATTCCTAAATTCATTCTTCAACTATAATTCCTGTAGACGACTGTCTAGACCACTATTTGATTAATATACCTACATAAAATGTATCCAACCTAAATCATACTAATATTATAAACGCGAAAGTTTGTATGGATGTGTGGATGGATGTTTGTACCTCTTTCACGCAAAAAACTACTGAACGGATTTTGATGAAACTTTACAGTTATATAGCTTATTATACATCAGAATAACACATAGGCTATATTTTATCCCCGTATTCCCACGGGAACGGGAATTACGCGGGTGAAACCGCGGGGCGCTGCTAGTAGACTATAAATAAACAAAGTAACATCAAACTACCCTATTAACCCTACCGACGCTGCGGCTAAAAACGCGACATTTGCGCCACAAACCGGCACTACAGTAATCATCTTTTATGCTTAGCCAGAGCAAACATGTGCCATATTGAGCCACCCTATCTGATTACGCAAACAATTTGAAAAGACCCCCGGCCCGTGGTCATGCTTTGACTGAGCCGAGACTAGCTCGAGGCTAAATGACTTTCAAAATGTACCGGTTAATTGCAATTTGTTTGAGCAAAGATTTCTTTTATGCGGTCGCGGTTTTTGTAAATGGATCGGATCTAAAATTCATTAGCTTGGGTTAACAAATACAGCTTAAGTGTGTATATTGTCAGCATTCTATTCTGTCATTTAAGTATCTCATTCATGTTAATCGTTACAGAGACGAATGATTGTTGTAAATATCATTTTTTGACTAGCGATCTGCCCACGCTTCGCTTTGTTCCGTTCGCTCCGACGTCTTCAACAATCTTCGCCATAATTTAGTTAATTTGTCTAAATTCTTAACGAATACACCTAAACCTTCATCATTGGTGAAAACCATACGAAATCCGTTCGGTAGTTTTTGAGTTCATCGTTTACAATACGAGTACTTAGCAGTTTGATTATTATTTAGAAAATTTTGTAGATATACTTACATTTGTTCTGTAGATGTCTTATTTAATTAGCACACAATTACGATAGTTACAGCAGTAATAGCCCTGTGGTTAAAGAGCCCGCTTCTCATTCGTGAAGTAGTATAGCAGTATTCGTGAAGTTTTCCTTTCTACTTACGTAGGAAGGAAAATATCGTGAGGAAACTGCACCCCAAAATGGATTCTGAAGCATGTGTAGCAGAATTTCGGTCCGGTGATGGCTCACCTGTCACGCTTAGGGGTCCAAAATATATTGTGAAAAGTGGGCATTTCCAAAAATGGAACACATTTTTCCACCCCGTCGTCGGGAATAAAAGATGTGTTCATATACACAGATACCCCTAAAAAACTTTTAATGCAAAAAAAAATTACTACTTTGTCTTCTAACCTAAAAAACAACCTTAGCTCAGCACAAAAATAAGGTCACATTTTTCTAGAGAGAAGAAAATCTCCCAAAAATAATACCTCATTGATTTCAGACGGTTATATCTTCGAATTTTATTTTTAACCGCGTATTGACACTGATAGGCGATCGATCTCGCCGCCTCGGGGAATATCAATTCTCAATTTTAACTTTAACAAATCGTTTCGCCGAACCTAATTTACTTGAGAGCTTAATGCTTTGTTCCAGAGCTACTTACTTTTATTATGGTTATGATACGATGAAGCAGGTTTTCTGTTTGTTTATTATCAGTTGTATCTTCGGTAATTTGAAAGGGTATTTTTTATTTAGCGTATAGGTATTATAGCAGGGTAGCTTGGTAATTAAATTAGCATGCTCTAGAAAATGTAGTCTTACTCAAAATGAATAAGATTGATTATTCATTATACAGATATTTCTTAAATTACAAGGGACAAATACATATCTATCTAATATCAAGTAAAGTGCACAACTTAAACCTTCTGCCAGCTTAAAATTTCAAGTTTTCGAACCAAGAGGTTAAATAAGAACCCGTATGGTGCCGCTCTGTCTGTCTGTCACAGCGGCTTATCTCAATAAGTACTAATGCTAACGACAAAAAAAAATTAATAACCACTCTAAAGAGTAAAAAAAACCGACTTCAATCTTCAACTTATATGGTTTTCTCATGGATGCCGTTGTCAGAACTGGACGAAATTAAATGGGACCAATCTGGAAGCACCAGCTTTCAAATAAAAAAAGAATCATCCAAATTGGTTCACACAGTCGAAAGTTCTGAAGTAACAAACATAAAAAAAAATACAAACGAATTTATAACCTCCTCCTTTTTGAAGTCGGTTAAAAAAACACTCAAATGTTGGCCTCAGAAGACAGGGTCACTACCAACTGAGCCAACAGCTCAGTTGGTAGTGACCCAAAGATAAATCGTAAACATGAACATTTCTGGATTTAAACTCAAACTTGCTCTTCGCTGGATAAAACCAGTATAGACTACGAGTATATACGAAACATTGGTAGGACAATAAAACTATCACACATTTTTCCATTATCTCTTGTCCTCTCTTGAATAGTTTATGTGCTTAGAGGCTGTTTGCGAGTCCATACCGCTTATTGTTTGCTTTGTCACAACAATATGGAGTAAAACTGAAACCACTACCCTGTAATGTCAATATAATATTTTAGGGACAAAGGGTAGGCATTGATGTCGAAAGAGTTGCTTCTTAAGAGACTTAACAAAGTCGTTTTCGATATAGAGAGATTATAGAACCCCGTTAGTTGTTTTGTTTGTGTTTCTTGTTACAAATATTGTATTGTAGCAGTAAATAGAGAAAAACTATCTGTGTAAAACACATCTATAGTTTTAACACATTTCATCTTCGAATTTCGTATCGTAACGTAATTATTTATAATGATTTTTAACAATGCATCGCCGATCTGTTTGTAGTCGAATTCCTATTTATGAAACTAAAGTCAATTATTTTCCTCAAATACAATAGATAATCCTAAAATTCCGTTACTTGCCGAGATTCGTAGAAAGTTTGTTTTGTAAGTCATCATATAATTATTGTTTTTCAAATTGATTCTTATTTATTGACAAACTTCATCGCAATGGTTGGCTTCGTTTCGACGTATGTCTGTCATTGCACCCAATGTTTATAGAGCCAGCACTGACAGTATAATAAATGACAATATTACGATTGTTGATTGATTGATTTATCAAAACTTACGTACATATTTATCACTAGCTCTACGATGAAGGAAAACATCGTGAGGAAACCCGCAGGTCCCAGAATTAATTTTGAGCCATGTATAAAAGACCCGGTCCGGCGATGGGCTCACCACCTATCACGTTTAGGGGTCCAAATAATATTGGAGAAAAGTGGATATGTCCAGAAATGGAATACCTTTGCCTACCCCCTCGGGGATATAAGGCGTGAGATTATTATTTATTATTATTATTATTAATCACGCTTCCTTCTTTTGCTAGAGAATTAATATATCCTGTACTGTAACTCTCGACAAAATGCATCTGGGATAGAAATGAGAGATACTGTTTTTGCAGTATTCACTTTTATCTTAACTTTTCCCTCTTCCACCATAACACGTATTAAATCCCCATTCAAAAACTAAAGTTAACTCTTTCATTCGTCGTCTTTCATCCTACCTACCTCTTCTTTTCACACAGCTTGCATTGCGTTTCATCAATCGTACATACAAAAAACCTGAAGATTAAGCTGCCTGTCTGTATATCGTATTCCAAGCTCGATACATTTATCTCATGTAGCCATTAAATAAATATCGAGTAGGTTAACGGGAGATGTATGGCTCTACTAATATCTCGATATAAATGGGCAATTTGTTGGAACGAGCTCTCAGCGTGAGTGTAATATAGTATACTGATATTTTGGTATTAGTTATCGAACTAGTATGCTTACATATCTATACTTGATATAATACCTATGTATAAAATTTATAAATACATAATTTATATGCTCATGTGCCTTTTTCTCGACGGGTTAGGCAGAGACACTATAATTTAGAATTTACGTTTAACTTATTTACACTAACTTTTATCCAGGAAACGGTGGGCCCACTGACAAAGGCTAATTAAAAGGTTTTTTTTTTATGAATGGGCTCCGAAACTACTGGAACGATTAAAAAATCTACTAATAATATATAATTTACATTTAAATATAATTTACGCAGGTGAAAACGTAGGGACAGCTAGTATTCAAGTAGTAAGGTAGCACAAAAGTTATGCTTTATTAAAAATAAAAAATAAAATAAATAATCTCACGCCTTTCATCCCCGAGAGGGTAGGCAGAGGTATTCCATTACTGGATATACCCACATTTCACGAGATACATTGGACCCCTAAACGTGATAGGTGGTGAGCCCATCGCCGGAACGGGTATTATGCATTATTATTTTTTATTTTATGGGTGTGCTTAAATATTTACAAAAAAACGATCTTTTGTGTGCGATATTAAAATTACGTGGTTATGATATCTGTTTAATTGAAATTTTAACATAATACTGTATCATACTATCGCACAGTTCCAAACTTAAACGTTAATTTAACTATGCGTTCTACTTCTAAACAACTGATAATCAAACACGGTCAAATTATTAATATTATAATCTTGAAAAAAGATTGTTGTAATAGTCATACGTAACCCACACTCATCAATCATGAAATTAGAAATGTTGATATATACTAATAGAAAAGCTAATACATATCAGTCCAATATAAAATATCGTCGTGAAGGTATAATGTCAATTTCCTTTTCCAATTTTCCTGGGAAACTAAAACAAAAGGAATCAATAACAAATCTGAAGGCGGCACCCACTCGAGCGCCATAAACACAAACTGTTATAAGTGTAGAACGCCCTATTTACGAGTGGAAGGGAATAAGGGTGACATCTATAGAGCGTGCTTAAACTTAGTAGAAAGAGAATTTTTAATGTTGGCAATTTTAATTTGCACTATACTGAATGATTTTTTTTACCGTCTGGAAAAAAATATGACGTATAAAATATCTAGAGCCGAACTTATACACGAGATTAATTGTTAAATATTGTCATGTTTAGTGCAATTTACAAAATCTAGAAAACTACGCACAGTACTACGCGCAGCTGGCGGTTGTAGGTAGATTGCGCATAAATGGAAGCTACGAGCCTGTTGCTTTTTAAAATACTATTTCAAATATCTCAGTGTGTATTATTGACTACAATGAGTAATTTATATTAGTTTAAACATGAAAAAAATTTTTTTTTTAATTTTTTTTAAGTAACATTGCCAAATGAATCTATTACACTTACCTATCACACCACATTTTTTCCAGACGGTAAAAAAAGTCACCCTGTATATAAACAATGTTGTCACAATCTTCAATTTTAGTTTACATTTGTGTCAGTAACATAAAATAATTTTAAAGGCTTCTCGTAATATAAAACATTGATACAAAATTAATTTCCAGGTTCGAGCGATACTGATTTTCTAAGAATTTGTATGGTTAGGAGTTTAGTAGCAGCCTATTTTTCAGCTATGGATATTTCCATGGATTATGCGAAACCTTGTACTATAACCTCCCACGCAAGCTCACTGCGGAATTACAAATAGGATCACCGTGAACTCTTCACGTAATATAATTTAAATTTTATGACGTCATAGGAAATGTAATGTTGGTTCTATAGATGTCAGCGCAAGAAAGCCGGCCCGGGCCGAGAAACAATGAAAGATGACCGGGGGAAAATTGCGCGGATTCGAGTGGATCCCGCTGCCACATCCAGATCCTACTTTACAAAAACATCGGGCCGGACTTAGGGGTCCATCATCTATATACAACGCGTCACAGAATAAGCGCAATTCATCATACTTAATAATTGGGGTAATTAGTATATTATTATTAAAAAAAAATGATGCAGTCGTACTTCAGTTTTGTCTAACCAAATTTCTTAAATAAACAGCAATAATAGTACGGTTTCCATAGGTGGCCCTAAATTCAGTCATGCCAAATAATTTTTCGGAAAAAGTTAACACATATTAAAAATAGCTGAAATCGTTTCATTAGTTGATACTGAACAAACTAATTTCAGGAATTGCGCTTATTCTGTTACATAATATTGTATATAAAAATGAATCCCTATTTCCATGGTCACCGCGTCACGCGTGAACGGCTGAACCAATTTCGCAAATTATTTTTTTGTTGTGCTTGTTATTGTCAGGAGAAGATTCTTATGAAAGAAAAAATTAAGAAAGTTGCTCGGAACGTCAGAAAATTTAAGGAAACATAAAGACAATTCTAATGTAACCTTATGGTGTTTGACATAACTGATAGTTAAACAGGGGGCCAATTCTACTAAGTGTCAACAGTTGGATGACAATGAGATGTCAATGGTCAGTCAATGGTGTTATTTTGACACTTTTCAGAGCAAATAACACCATCGACTGTTACAGTTGGATGACATTGTCATTGTCATCCAACTGTAACCGTTGACATTTAGTAGAATTGGCCCCCAGGACATCGTCTGACGGGTCAGCTAGTTTATGATAAACCATTATGATGCCATCCGTCCACTGATACTTGAAGTCAAATATAACTCAAAAGTAGTAAAGTACAAACGCAGGCCATGTTGATTGATGGATGTGGACGAAGAAGAGATTGGCCAGGTTCGTAGTAGGTGACGGTCAAGTGTCTCTCCCCCGTCGGGGAAGAGGCGTGGGCATGTGTAGCTCATTTTACTGTTTTTTTTATATAGTGTGGCTCACCACCTCGGTCAAGCCAAGCTAAGCGGACTAAGCAATTTACCATTATTTTATACCGGTAGCGTAACCGTAATACCTTAACCGCTTCCAGTCCATGATATAAATTATAATGCCCTGCGGTCTTGCGCGTATCATCAAAATATAGTAGGTTTCTGTTAGTGAAAGAATTTTCAGAATCGGATCTGTAGTTCCAGAGATTACCCCCCCTTTACTATAAGCAATTAGAAACTTTTTAATATTCTCCTTTTTATAGTAGTAGGAACCTTATGTATTTTTTTACGTATTTTAATATTGATATTGATTGTTAATAAAATTCTAAAAAAATATATCAATTTTTGCCCGTCTCTGGCAGACGAGCAATTCCCAGAAAAAAACCGACAAACTTACCTCTTCAGTATGTAAGCGTAAATTGAAAAGATTCATTCCAACAGAGCCTCATTTCATCAATGCTAATTTATATATTCTGCACAAATAAACATTCTAATTTTGAAACCGTCGCTCGAGGCGTCTCTGGTTCGTCGCGCACTCTATTTTCCTATTTGCGCGGCAGATTGGCTCTGATTGTATTGTTTGCGGGGCGGGGCCTGTGCCTCCCCCCCTTCGCCCCCCAGTGCAGCCGACTGGAAAAATGTTATCTACATTGTATGCTCGCCATAAATATTTGTAGGGGTAACATACTTGAAGTAATTTCAGCTTGAGTTTGTTGGTTATACAGTCTGTTCTTAGGTTGGAGTTTGATCGTTTCGATTGTATTAAAGTTGTTTAGTTCTAAATGATTTAACATACAGGTAGATTCCGTTCACGTCAGGGGTAGTGATGCTGTACAATTAGTGGATAAACACTATTGATTTTGACCCCTATTTGCTAAGTTATTATTCAAAGTTCTCTGCTCTGACAGATTTCTCAAACCTTATCCTACCTTATATTATAAATACGATAATGTTTATCGGTTTATCTTGCTTTCACGTGGCAACTGACGGACGTGATTTTTTTTTTGCATAGAGATAGTAGGAATAACGAATAGTTACAGTGACATGACAGTGAAGGGTGAAAGCTTCAAATAAAATAGAATATTTCGGAGTCATGGCTCTTCCTTTAATAACGAGACTATAGATTCAAAAGTACTCTATACTTTTTTTTATATTCGAAATGTCACCTGTCAGCCCTCTTCTTATATTAACCGAAATAATCCGGTTATTATTAATTGAAAACGCCCTAACCAAACTGTGGATCTACGAACTAATCGCAAGACATAATAACCGCGTCGAATCGAAAACAAAAGCAATCAATACAAACGTTATTAGCCTATAAAACCCAATACACCCCCCTGATTGACAATATGGCTGATGTTCGATAGGAAACTCGTTGTCGTAACGCGGAGCCGGCGATAACTTTTATGAGTGCGAAATTGTGTTTATGCGGGTGTCGCGATTTACACCGGCGGCGGGTTATGGGAAATATTGCGGCTCAACGAAGTTAGGATGTGGAACAAGTGATAAGTGACGGGCGTCAAGGAGGCACTGCAACAAAACACCGGCCAAGCGGAAGTCGGACTCGTCGTCGAAGGTTCCGTAATACCATGTTGTAGCGGCCATAGTTATACTATACTCTGTGAAAGTTTAAAGTGTCTACCTATAACGGTTCAAAAAATGAGGGGGCCAGGTCAAAAACCTTCGTCATTTTTAATTCGTCAAGCACCGCGCGGTTCTAATGCGTAACAATTAAAAATCAATTGTGTCTATGATTGTTGGTTTGAGAGGTCAATAGACCACACCACGCCTAGCCAAGTGACTTTGTAAAACGTAAATATTAGTCGAATTTAAAAACAAATTTATAAGATTGACATTAGCGCTCGACTTGTCATGCACGCGGCTTTATAGCGCAACCAAGTAAATAAACAACACTAAAAAAATATTATTCACTTACGCTTAGTTCTTAATGGTTTGTTTTACAATTAAGCGAACGTCAACCAAGCGAATGAAACCTTTGCCACTTGGCTAAAATGGCTGACTTGGAATTCCACTTCAAACGATTTAAAATTATATGTAATTTCTGTTGAAATACATAGGTTTATAACATGCAAAGCATAATGTAAGACTGGCATATAGAACGTGTTTAGGTACCACAGATTGATGTTCTATAGATATTTGAAAATAAAAGAAGAGTATTGACTTCAAATTTGCTTTTCATCACGTAAACACGTCTATTGATAATATACGACTTTGGACTAACGCCTTTCTTATTCTCCACACGTTGGAGCACTGCATACTGCCCCAAAAATTAATTTTATTTTATGTCGAAAATCGCTACTGCTTGTCTCTCGCGTTCACTGTTCGACCGGCTCACCTCCGGCGCTGTTCGATCCCACTTCACTCCTGTAACGCAAAAGTAATTGTTTTGGTATTGCCACTGATATACTTTCCCCATCAATTTGTTTCTTGTTTTCTTTCCATGTTCCCTAGTAGTTATTGGGATAGACAGGTATATCTATTACTAGTTTCACACGCTTAGTTCCCGTTCCTATGGGAATACGGAGGTAAAATATATACTACTAGCTTTTACCCGCGGCTTCGCTCGCGCCAGTTTATTTCACCCCCTTAGGGGTTGAATTTTGCAAAATCCTGTCTTAGTCTTAGGATGCCTACACTGTATAAGCTATCTATGTACAAAATTTCAAGTCTCTAGACTGAAATATCACCAGTCAGTCAGTCAGTTTATCGTTTTATATATATATAGATTCAGGGATATTATAGCCTTCCATTGGTGAAAGAAATTTAAAAATCGATCCAGTAGTTTTGAGTGTATTCGTTACAGACATACAAATCTTTCCTATTTATAATATTAGTGTTGACTAAGGCCACTTTTACTCTTCGTGGGATCAATCATAAGTTTACCTTACTAAGAAACAAAGGAGTTGTTGCTATGAATCCTCAGGATAAAGTGACTCTATGTAGGAGAACTCCAGGTTAGTTATGTAAAAAGATAGGTAAATTAACTGTTTGCATAACTACAATAATATTTAAGTGGAATCGGGTAACAGTCTGTATGCAAATACAATCTAATACTGTAGCACTAGCTACGAATTACGTAGCGCGTAGCAGGTGCTACGCGCTCCATTTGTACTAAAGTTTTTATTGCGGTTTCAGCTCGATTGAAATTGCTAAACAAAAAAGACAAATAAAAACTCTAGTTATTATTTATTAACATGAAAGTTTTATCTGTAAAATATAACTCACATAGGCAATAAACACATACTCGCCTTTTTGTTGAATAGGTAGAAACAGTAAGCATGAAATAATGATAATGTATGTACCTACTGTAGACAAAGCACATTTGTTACGACCACTGGTTATTAATATGTGTATACAATACTTTACAATAACAAGTGATAAGCTATAAGGTTTATAAAACCTATCAGTGCATTTTACAAGCAATTTTCTTGGTTTTTCTTAGACTACGCCCGCTCCCTTCGAGTTAATATCAAAAGAGTAGTTAACTGTAATAACCTATTTAAAAAGATTATCTCAAAACACATCTTAAATATATAGATTTTCATTTGATAGTAATAGCAAATTTCTTAACATTCGTTTACACACATCCTAAAATTAACTAGGTATAAATAATGTACTGAATGTACCTATTATAATAGGTACCTATATTCAGTACATTATCCTTAGTTAATTTTCGGTTTGACAGATAATAAAAAGTAACTGTTTTTTTTTTTGGGAAACATACAGTCTTAAACAGAAATAGTATCAATATTGGTATTATTACACACCTAGAGTTCCACTATTTATAATAACAAAAATGTACATCAAGATTTACCTCATCTATTTACGTCAGTAAGTATTTTATGTTGCGGATAGATGTCGCTACATCTGCATCCTTCACCATGGCGTCAAAGAACGTGCGTTCGCGCACTCACACGTAATGAGGCTCTCGACGCGTCACAGTAACGATGTATCGTCGCCGCAGACTGACGTCATCCCGCTAATGACGTCACTAGTAACGTTAATTGTGACGTTAATTGGCGCGTCGCCGCCGGCGTTCGCAGAACAGTTTTAAAAAAACGACATTGTCTTTATGGGTGGAATTCACAGACTTACAACTAACTGGAAGGCTCAAGTCTACTTTGCGTGCCTAGCATAAGTTAGGAACACTTATGTGCCCCTGCAACGCTCAGTTTTTAATAATAATAATCTTTATTAATATAAATGTTGACAGATTTGTGATCCTATTTTAGCTAGTTTAAGCCCCTTTTCACATCGGCATCGGCAATCAGCCATACATTTCGCCGCCGGACCGGCGGAAACCGGTACGTGTGAAAAGGGGCTAAGGGTTACAATATGTTTGCAGAACATCTGCCAATCATCTTTTATGCGACAGTTATCATAGTGTGAAGTTAAACAATAATTATATACAATATGTATCAGAAAGGTGAAATAATATTGAAGGGTGTATATGTATATCGTGTAACGAAATACCTACAAAAATATCAGATCTAATATAGCAACTTTTTTCTTTCATATAAACTTATTAATTACTTTTTATGTGTGAATTTTCGCCAACCCTGTGATTGAAGAATAAAAGCGTACGGGCTCCCTACGCGCTAGTGTCGTTGACCGTAGTAGTGGTAGGTAGCGCTGCGCGCGCAGCTGATCGCTCGCGCCGAGCGCCGGTCGCCGCCCGCGCCTTACCTACCTACCTACCTATTTTATTCTAGGGTAAATGTTATTGGAAATAATAAAAGTTATTAATAGCAGTAATCATTTATTCAAAAAAATTTAAAGGTAAAAGCGTAGTTATTCAATAATAAATTTAACTGATAAAAACATTGTCAAGTAATACCTACCTATACCTATACTAATCATGTAGTTTCATCAAACTTTTACACTTTGGGATTTGGGTCCGACCTACTATTGGTTTACACACACATTATTACCGCACAATAACTCAAAATGTCCACCCGTGCGCAGTGGGTACCACCAGCCGCAGGTCCCGGTACCACGAGTAGGAGTACAGGCGCGCGACCTTGGGGGGTTTGAGCGCGGAACGAACCAGCCTCGCGCAAACACAAACACCTGACAAATTCTCCCGAAGCAGCTGAAGGATAGCATCCGCTGCTCGCGCGCTGCTCATCCAGCGGTCTACCTTCGGCTAAGCGCACGTGACACAGCTCCCTAACTCGACTGATATTGCCATCAGGAGCACCGACACAAAGTCATTTCATAAGATTCACTTGAATAATCGCGAGACACTGTAGCGACTGTTGCGAGTCATATTCTTTGACTAGCGGGTGCCCAGCGGCGTTGCCCGCGTGGATCCAGTTTATTCCCGTTCCCGTGGGAATTTCTGTAAATCAGCTCAGCAGCATTTCTTCATACCGGTTTCTTACGACATATAATACACCTAAATACCATATTTAAAGTTTCTAGGTGTCATCAGCGATGAGCACACACTTATCACGTTTCGGGGTCCAAATAATATCTCGTGAAAAGTGGGTATATTCAGAAATAGAATACGCTCTGCCTACAACCTCGGGGATATGAAGCGTGAGTTTTTCTTTTTAGGTGTAATCGTTTCGGAATAGTACGTATTTCTCTTTTTAACCAGTTTTTATGTTTTCCAGTGTTAATGAGCTATTTTCCTTGAATAAATAGTACTTACCCAAGATGATAATCCGGGGACTCAGTTATCTCAGTACCAAATTTCATCAAAATCCGTCCAGTTGTTTTTGCGTGATGCGTGCACAACCAGACAGACGGACAGACACAAAAATGGATTTGGGTTATATTCCACTTTGCCGCTCAGATAACTAATAGTGGAATGGGCCACGGAGGTTTACTTAAAACATTACTTGGAATTTGGTACTAATAGGACGTACAACGGGGTTTCTCCTTCTATAAAACTTTCATCCAAACCAATAAAATTTAACATTGGAGGGACTAACAGAATTTGTGAAGTATGGCTGACCTTTGTAAGTGGATTCCTTCTGTTTTCATGACATTAGTATTTTTCTGTATATGTAGATATTATTCAAGTTTTGTAATTTCAGTTTCAAGTTGGTCTTCTGAAAATATTTTTTCTCAACTATTTCATTTTGTAACTGTTAATTCTTTTATCCTTTTGTATTTGTGTCATTTAAATATCAAAAACGTCACCAAGACATTAACAATGAAAAATAAAATAGCAGAAAAAAGTATGGATATGGCAATTAGCATACCCAATTTATAAATTTCGAAATAAACCCGTTATTCCCGTTCCCGTAGGAATTACCAAAAAATCCCTTCACAGTGGTTGCTTCCGACATATAAGACACCTGCATACCATATTTCAAGTTTCTATGTGTTATCGTTTTGGAGTAGTACGTTTTTCTCTTTTTAACCAGTTTTTATATTTTCCCGTGGGAATGAGATATTTTCCTGGAATAAAAAGTACCCTAGATGTTGACCCGGGTACTCAGGTATCTCCATACCAAATTTCATCAAAATCCGTCCCGTAGTTTTTGAGTGATGCGTGCACAACCAGACAGACAGACAGACAGACAGACAGACAAAAATTCCAAAAATTGGTGTTTCGGTATCTATATCCATAACTATATACACTACCGTTGAAATTTTCGAAAAATCTTTGATGTACAGACACGACCCCGTTAGAGTTTTATTATATGTATAGATTATAACACGTCTTCACTCGTTGATAGATAGGAAGCAACTAAGTTCATTGATTTGAAAATGAAAGAATTTGCCGATTTTCTAAAATTTTGTTGTAGGGTTCAGTTGAAAATTAAACATAAACCTATGAAAATAAAAGACGTAAAAATAATTTTAGGCGATACAAGGATAATGAATCAATCAATTACATAATTTACTTTTGTTAATTGTGAAATAATAATAAAGTGAAATAAGATAAAAGACTTAGAATTAGGAATATTTTTTAAAACATACGGAACCACTCAATAAATAGAGGGTGGAGCTAGAGTCCTTTAGTAACGCCGCCGCCGGCCCTTTGACCTTTGCGCAGTGTCCTTATTGGCCAAAAAGGAGCTCGCGGTCGTTCCTAGTGATCAATGGATTTTCATTGATCTAAGACCGCAATCCACGTGGACTAACAAAATTCTATCAAAGACTAATAATGTCAGATATTTACGTAGGTAAATTAGTAGGTTTTCTTTAAAACTATGGGAAAAAATTAAAATAATGATTGAGTATTATCGGGCCTGTTGGCTCAGTTGGTAGTGACCTTCAGAACCGGAGCTCGCGGGTTCGACTCCCGCTGAACAACATATGTTGGCCTACAGTTGTTTGAATGAACATGTCTGTTGGCTTCGTGACTGGGTTTTCAATAATTATTTAAGTATGTCTATTAGTTATTTAGTACTCATAGTGTAGGCTCTGTCTAGTTTTTCGTAGGTAAAAACACGATGTCTTATCTGTACCATGTTTAGTCACTTAAAAGAGAGTTCAACAGCATTTAACAGCTGATTTAAGGCGAGTAGTGTCGTGAAATGGTCATCTTTGAAGGCATAAGGCTTATAAACGAGCAATCACAAAATTCCAGAAAAAATATATCTTAAGCATTGATATATAATCTTCATTTTCATAGTTTGAAAATGTTGTAGAACATTATTTACTATATGAAAAAAATTATTGCAACAAGGCTGTTTTGAATTTTAAATTCGCTTCTTCTTCTAAACTAAAAGAGATATTTTCATAGCTCTTGCGGGAAAACATTGGTAATTCATCTATCTAAAATTTTATAGTTCAGTTTTTTAAAAGACCAATTAGTTTTTACGCAAATTACGAAATAGCAGTTTCACTACAAATCGTCTCTAGCGGGTCCGTGCGGGGGCGACGGGAGCCAGTCCAGCGCAGACATTCAAGGAGAGAGGCCGCGCGCCGCGTTGTCGCTGCGCGCTCGAATTTTTACGCATTTTATGTGTAGTACAGTGTGCAAAGAGGGGTGTCTTTTAAACTTATAACACAATAAATAAATATGAAAAATTGTTACTGGTTTATAAAAAAATTAAATATGTCGAATTTCGTAATATTGGTGTAAATATACATACATTTAAAATAATGTTTTGATTAATAATTTTTTACTCAAATTTTTTTTTAAATCTCACCTCCTACCTCTTCCAAAAGCTTAGAATATGAACACAATAACTTGCATGTACTTATAAAAATAAACACGTAAGGCTTTCGCAAAGAATAATTATAAATAAACATACTACAACTAAAACATTTAAACAAATAAAACATACAACATGCATTTCTATATATACATAGGTACATATTCTAAATAAAAAATTGTAACTGATGTCTGTACATATATAAGATATTTAAGAAAAACGTATGTGTTTGGGGGTCTTCATAACGGCAATAGAAGCCGAAACTATTATTTTTAGAATTCATCATAACAAGTAATAACAAACATCATCATCCTTATGAGGCAGTCGGGTAAGGGATACAAAACATAAAGATTGATTCAAGGAAACAATAGGGGTGTTTTATTTGTTGTTGGAAACCTCAATTTATTGAAGTGGAACTGAAGATAATGGATTTTCAACCGACTTCAAAAAAAGGAGGAGGTTCTCAATTCGGCTGCATGTTTTTTTATGTTTGTTTCCTTAAAACTTTAGACTCGGTGTACCGAATTTGGTGATTCTTTTTTTATTTGAAAGCTGGTGCTGGCCGTGTAGTCCAGTTCTGACAATGGCATATAGAGATATAAAGAAAACCATAGAATTTAAAATCTGTTTTTTACTCTTTAGAGTTCTATTTTATTAATTCAAAACATTACCATACCAACCATAGTAATGTAAGCAACGGATCCGATCCGGTCCGATGTGACCTGATCCGATCCGGTCCGATGTGACCTGATCCGATCCGGTCCGATGTGACCTGATCCGATCCGGTCCGATGTGACCTGATCCGATCCGGTCCGATGTGACCTGATCCGATCCGCTGCGATGTGATCTGATCCGATTCAGTCTGATGTGGTCTGATCCAATCCGGTCCGATTTTATGTGATCTGGTCCGATCCCATCCAATATGATGCAATCAGGTCCGGTACTATCCGGTTTGGGCCTATCGGGTCCGATCTGATCCTATCCGACCTGGTCTGGTCTGATCAGATCGGTCCGGACAGATCCAGTTCAGATCAGATCGAACCCGAACGGATCTAACCAGACCGGATCGGACCACATCGGACTGTACCCAACCGGATCGGATCGGACGGAAAACACCAAATTCGCAAATCACTATAGATGTTCCTATAATATTTGAAGAGTTTCCTTGATTTCTCCAGACTCCCATCATCAGATCCTGACTTAATGATAGTGGGAACAACACCCGGAAAGTATAGGATTTCAACAAAAAAAGAATTTTCGAAACCTGTCCTGTCGACTTCGAGTAATCGGGGAAAAAACCGACAAACTAAGAACCTCGCGCTTTTTTTGAAGTCGGCTAATAACATTATTAGACACAATATAAAATGAGGAAAAGATGTACATAGGAAATGTTTATTACCATGATCCAATCGTTTTTTTTAATTAAGCAACTTGAAAAAAAAGAGAAAGTTATCAGTGTCGAAATCTTTTATTTCTTTTTTTGTGTGTTCCCAGATTACTCGAAGACTGCTTGCTGCGATTCGGGAAATTGTTTTTTCGTTTGAAATCGTATACTTTCCAGGTAGAACCTTAATCATCAGGTCAGGATCCGATGATGGGATCCTCGAGAAATCGAGGGAACTCTTCCAATATTATAACGCACCCCCAGAACGAAAGTGACCTAAGTCAAAAAACGCAATTTGTGGGAAATGAGCAAGAAAGTTTTCAAAAGCGTGTAAATTTGAATAAACTTAATGTATCTTTACCGTGTTTCATCGGAAATGATTTCTTTTTCGCGGGTATATGTATTGATCTTTAATGTACATATTAGTAACATCATATTCAATTTAAATGTATTTTAAATATTTATTTTGACATTAAACATAAAGTAGTTCCAAATTACGTCACTTTATGGCAAAAATATATACTACTAAAGAGGCCTATACCTATAAGTGTCTTTCTTCTTTTATTTAATGTTAGCACTAAAGTAACCCAATCTAAAAACAGTCAATAAAATCTAATAGATATTTTGTTATAAACAGACTTATTTCAAAAAAGTGGTCAGTTTAGTACAAAAAAAGAAATGTTATTTACTTTTACAGTATTTCCAATAAACTGGCATAATTCGAGATCCGTCGATGTTGTACTCGTCTACTCGCGACCTCTTCTGACGCAATACTAGTTCGGTCTCTTTCACACGACATGCATAGGTAAATACCGTGAATCGTGATCAACTAAAGTGACCGATTTATCGGCGGTCCCCCTTTTACTTATAGTTTGGTCTCTTTTTCTCCATAGGGGTTTAGAATAGGCTGTTTCAGGTCAGTTTATAGCAAAATCAGAAAATACAGGAATTTTGAGTTGGGTCACTTTCATTCTAAGAATGCGATAAATCTATGAATATTATAGTGTACACCTATTGCAATTTGGGTTTAACTAGTACATGTACTCTTGGTAAGCACCATTTGGTGAAGTGGAACTGATGATGAAGACCAGATTGGGCTACCTGAACTACTCAATGATCAGTATTTTATTTGTTGCGATTGTATTAATAATAATAATATTACTTTTATTAGTATTACTTTGATAGAGTTGCCAAGCATTTTATGCTCGTCCGTCACAATGCATACTACCTATGGTTGGAGTGGAGTTGATGGCGAAGTGGCAGGAGAACTCTTCCACAATTTTGCTTTCTAGGTTTTTGTTATCAGTTTATTATAATTACTAAAAGATGTTTGGTGTTCGAAGTAACGTTCCATTCACAAAATGTTTTGTTATGAATGTTAGATCAAAGATTCATTTTTATATTGATGCAAGTTTCGTTTTGTATTGTATATATATTTTATTACTGACCCTACTGCGTTATCAAGACGCGTGGTCAAAATGCGGGGAAGCGCGGAGCGGGAAACATAAGCTCCGCCCTGAAGCCCAAGGCCGTTGGCGGCTACAGTCGCCTTAAGGGTTGAAAATGATTTTTTTCAATGATAACTTCAACGTTGTTTTACTCCAAATTTATAGTATATATTAAACAAGAGATATTTTTCACGAACTGTATATAAGCTACTTTATATGACCCTTAATTATTATTTCACCTTTCTGATACATATTGTATATATCTAAACGTGATAGGTGGTGAGCCCATCGCCGGACCGGGTCTATTTACACATGTCTCAGAATTAATTCTGAGAACTGCGGGTTTCCTCACGATGTTTTCCTTCACCGTCGAACTAATTATAAATATTTACATAAGTTTTTTAAAAAACTCATTGGTACATGCCAGGATTCAAACCCGAGCCTCACTGATTTTCGGCCGGCTCTTTAACCGTAAGGGCTATCACTGCTCATAACAATAATTAATTTAAATATAATTATTACTCTGTTATTTTGTTAAACGCATGACTGAAGTATTGCATTCCTGAATTAGGGACTCTGTTCCAAGAACTTTATTATTAAGCAATTTCATCCTCCAGTAAGTGTTATGAACAGTACGCAATAAATAATTTCAGATTTCTGAAGTCAAACGCAAAATATTATTCATTCTAGTTTTTTTTTTCAGGTCCACAAAGATTTCTTCGGCAGAATCGTGCCCCTCTCGCAGGTACAACGCTCAGGTAAGACATACGATTGAAAACACAAAAACCTTACAGAGGACGTGGAACTTATTACGGTGATCATATGCTTGCCATTAAGTGTAAATAACACTAAGATAGATTAAATTACAAGCGAACAATGCTTTACGACCTATTATCATACCTACCAAATACGGGCGGGCCTGTTGGCTCAGTTGGTAGTGACCCTGTCTTCTGAGTCGGAGGTCGCGGGTTCGATCCCCGCCCGGGGCCAACATTTGTGTGCATGAACATGTCTGTGGGCTTGTCTGTGTGTTTAGTATTTATTTAACTATGTTTATCAGTTGTTTAGTACCCTTAGTACAGGCTCTGCCTAGTTTGGGACTGAATAACCGTGTGTAAATTGTGTCCTACAATTTATTTAAATATATAAAAAAATCATTCAAATTGGTCAAGCCGTTTTGAAGGAGTTCTACTACAAACACACGAGATTTTATATATTAAAAGATTACAATTACTTACTTTCCCCGGTATCGCAAGTAAATACCGGCTACGTACTTGTCCTTGGCTTCAACAAAAGCTGTGAATTGATCTGTCAGGACATTTTTCTTTGTAATGTCTTGTATCGCATAAAACGCATTCTAATTTCATAATTAAATATGAATTTTAAAACATTGGATTATGATTTTCCAATTACACACCAACATATATTATTCTTCCTTAGTTATTCCAAACAAACATTGAAACGCTGACAACCCGCAAAGCTATTAGCTCATAAGCTAATCCTGCGGTTTTGCCCGCCTATTATTTTCAATTACGCGCCGCCCGAAAGGGTTGTTAATATTCATTTCGCCGCCGCCGGGAATCGAACACCTGATCCCGCGCTACCCGATTGTCGCCATTTTGATATTAATCGCATATAATTACGGTGCTGAGTTGGTTTAATAGATGGAGAATGGGATAGGAGTTTTTGGTGTCCCCCCAGTGAATAATTCTGATTATTAGGTGACCACGTGTTCGAAATTTATTTATTATTAGCTGTTCCGCGTGGTTTTACCCGCGTAGTTCTTATTCCCGTGGGCATACGGGCATAAAATATAGTGTAGCTATGTATCTATAATGTAGCTTTCCATTGGTGAAATAATTTTCAATACAAGCCAACAGAGAAATCTGTACTCTTTATAATTAGTATAGATAGATATAGAATCTTTATACAATATGTAACAGAATAAGCGCAATTACGAATAAACTCAAAAACTACTTGACCGATTTTGAAAATTCTTTCACCAATGAAAAGCTAAAAGATCCCTGAGTAACAGGCTTTATTTTATTCCCGTATTCCCACGGGAACGGGAACTACTCGGGTGAAACCGCGCAGAACCGCTAGTATCATATAAACCTAAGCGAGGCAAGGGCGGGTCGCTAGTATACAATAAAATATACCTAAATTAACTAACATCCGTCGTCTGGAACAGACTCCCTCCCACCCCCTATTCTCGTTAAGGTGACTGTTTAATAATCTCAACGCGATTTCTAATGGAATTTCGAGGAATTCGTCCGCCTCTCCCAGCTATATTGTTAGGAGTTGCTAGGTACAGTCGGCTCATAAAGCTTGTGTCAGATGTTTCTTGGTTAATTGATAGTAGTTCTAGACTTAATTGTCTTAATTTTATTTCAATAATTGCGATGAAATATATCTATGTGTAAACAAGATACTTATACAAAGCGTAACAGAAAAAGGGCAATTCCTCATACAGCCTAATTAGTATATTAATATAAAAAAAATATGATGCAATCGAAATTTAGTTGTGTCTCACCAATTTTCTTAAATATCGATTAATAATAGCACGATTTCTATAAGCACTAAATTCAGCTACGATTATTCATTTTTGGAAAAAATTTAACACGTTAAAAATAGCTGAAATCGAATAAGTAGTCAATACTGAACAAACTAATTTCAGGAATTGCGCTTATTCTGTTACATGTTGTAATTATAATAATTTCTAGTTCAACTCGTGTCTTTTTTCATCATGGTCCTCTGTCCAGGTTTAGCCAGATTTTGTGTATAGCTTGATTCAGTTTTTGTTACGGCTCATTTGAACGGAGTTGTATAAATGAGTTTGTAATCCGATATGATAACTATCGACTTATAAGTTGTGCTGTTGTAGTATTATTTTTATAGCTTGGCAACCGACTATAGGATAATACTCGTATAATACTTCCTTACTCATTTCATGAATATTTTACAGTCATTAGGTTAAACATTTAATTTCTTCAAGTTTGTTATTTATTTCTCAGATCAATTTCTTGTCCAACATCATTCTGTATATAGGTTACTAGCGGTTTTGCGCGGTTTCACCCGCGTAGTTCCCGTTCCCGTATGAATACGGCAATAAAATATATCCTATGTTACTCAGGGATCTTCTAGTTTTCCATTGGTGAAATAATTTTTAAAATCGGTCAAGTCGTTTTTGAGTTTATTCGTAACAAACATACAAATCATTCCTCTTTATAGAGGAGATAGATTTGCGTATTCAGAAGGATTCTTTAAAGATATTTGAATACGGTGACACTATCACACTGATATTCTAAATGTGAAAGATTGTAAGTTACTGGATGTTTTACTCAATCAAGGGCGTTCAGAAACTATATGCTGGATTAACACATGGGACACTTCTGATCCCGGATAAACATACAACTTGTTCCTGTGGGAACTTAAAAACCGCAGGTCTTAGCTAGTGTCAAGTATATTCCGCAATCAATACCATTCTTATTGTCTCCGTGTTCAGCACGACTATTTGAACTAGATTTCTAGCTAAGCTCGATTGAAAGAAAAAAGAAATATTTATTTGTCCTATGAATTCTTCGAGCACAAAACGTAATGTAAATAGTTTTATAGAGTGGAAAAAAGGTTCTAAGCCTCAGCATTGGCTGTGGATTCAAGCTTCACCCCAACTGTACAATGGCCAAGTTATAATGAGGGCGGGTAAGCCAATTGTTTCGGCAGCCGGCGGCTATCCCGAATAGACTTGGTGTTTGGCTTGTCCCAACTCTAATCGCTTGATTGTTGTTAGCGTTATATTTAACTGTGATCGGTTTTGCGCTTCGATAGCGAATTATATAGGGATAATGTAAATAAGTAATGTGTTTATTGTGTCAAAGTTACTTTGGGATGGCAAACTCGTTTCGGTACTATTACGGAATACTTACAATTTGATAGTTTTAATATTGTTGAGTATATTCGTTCTATTCTGTAAAAGTATCGAAAATTGTTGGCAAAACTTACAGCTATAGAAAAATATGTAAGTATCGACAAATTAACTAAGTACTAAAAGCTGATTTTATTTTTCTGTGTTTATGCAGAAAAGACCCGAAAATCAATTACACAATTTACATTTAGTAGAAAATAAAAGAACGCATAAGATAGCTAGTTTTAATGTATTTACTCGTAGACTTCACTCAGCAAGGCGGATCCTACAACTTTTACCCACCGAAACCGACAAGCATGTACGAACCGATTGATGAATGTGGATGAGGCGCGAGAGGAGCGCCAGGATCGTAGCAGGTGGCGGTCTATCGTCTCCGCCTACCCCTTCGGGAAAAAGGTGTGGGCATATGTAGACATCCGTTTTATATTATTGACAAAGTATTAGCACAGAATCAGCACCGTTTTATGATAAGACCGATTCATAAATAGACTGTTATACCCATTACCCTCCTTGTCGCTTATTCGGATAATTAATTCCACATAGCCAGTATTAATGTACGTTAGTTACATAAGATGAGATCTGAATAATGCCATTTACACAACGGCGCGGTGGGTGGTTGTTAACTGTGCAAACAGCGCTGGGATCACATGTACCCCGCGCCTAATTGTCTGGTTGTGGCGGCTACAAGGGTTATATGTTTTGTCTAGATATACCTCTTGTATCAAAAAGCCATAATATTGTCACATTATCATGATTTTTATAGTTCCGTACCCAAAGGAAAAAACCCGACCCTATTACTAAGAATTGGCTGTCTGTCCGTCCGTCCGTCTGTCACCAGGCTGTATCCCAAGAACCGCGATTGAAATATTTAAATTTTCACAAATTATGTATTTCTGTTGCCGCTACAACAACAAATACCTACTAAATAAATATTTAAGGGGGTCTCCTATATAACAAACGTGATTTTGTTTGCCGTTTTTATAGACAATGGTATGGAACCCTTCTTGCGCGAGTCCGACTCGCACTTGGCTGGTTTTATTTATTATTATCTTTTTATTTATTAAGAGAAACCAACAGTAAAATCTAATAACCAGTATTAGTAAATTAGATAGGGCTAATTTCACGAGTCCACCTATAGCAACAATGTGTATGTATAATCGTTTTTTAACCATAGATTGTATTAAATAAGTAAAATAAATTCACTAAAGACAACCAAAGTGTGATATTTAGTCCATAATTAAAAGCAATAAAAGTTGAATCAATAAGTTTTCTATAGGTACAAGATGATTTTTCACAATATAATAATCTCACTATTGCACATCAAAAAAATACAAAAGACATACTTTGGGCCGCCATATCGCTTTAAAAAAATGGTTGTCTGTAAAGTCGGTTTACGGACGATAATTTTACGTAATAATAACGTTATAAGAAATAGATGCGTCACAAGCCAAACGCTTAGGTCGACCGATCGTGCCTCTCTATCGCTTTTTCATACACTCTCGCTTGCACGTTCGGCTCCGGCGGAACGTGACAATGAGTCATGCTTTTTCATTCGTGCAGCCGGCATTCATATATAAGACGTTATGAAATCAAAAATATCCTTAGTATTTTCTCTCTCTCTGGGGTCGGTCCCTTATGTCTGAGGATCGTGGTCAGCATTACTGCCTTTTCACACGTACCGGTTGCCGGGTAGCCGGCAGGAGGCGAAGTATATGGCCATGTACGTTCGCTTTCATACGTACCGGCGGGCAACCGCGCAATCGGCCATACATTTCGCCGCCGGGTAGCCGCCGGCGGCTACGTGTGAAAAGGGGCTTAGGGTCGCATTTGGAGATCATCCGATCTGCCTGCTGTTTCTGTTCAAAGCGTCTCTCACTACATGGTTAGAACTTGGATGAGTCTTAAATTTGTTAGGTCCATCTTGTTAGAGAACGATCACGCGATCTTTTGCCTTCGGTATTCCCTACTACAGTATTTATTAGACTCTGTATTTATACTAATTATGATAACATTTTGTTTGCGCAGACGCAGTCTCGGACGTGATCTCGTCGAGCAGCGTGTTCTACCAGTACCGGGAGGGGTTCAACAATGCGGTCAGGAGGAACGTGCGCATCCGCGACATACTGTGATATCTGCCAGAAAAGATCTAGATAGCTATGATCTGATACCGAGAATCTGTGGAATTGACGCGTGTATCAACGAACTAATGTCATCTCTTTTTTTTTAGTTGCCTCTCATTAAATATTAAATCTAAATTATTTTTTATATAAACAAAAACAAAAATAAGAATCTTTGAATTAATTAACTATGGAAGTTATGTAAAAAAATCTTACACATTTTATCCCTGAAGGGGTAGACAGAGGTATTCCATTTCACGAGATATTCTTTAGACCCCCTAAACTTTTTTTTTTTGAAATTACTTTTCACGAGATATTCTTTAGACCCCCTAAACGTGAAAGGTGGTGAGCCCATCGCCGGACCGGGTCTGTTACAGATCCCTCAGAATTAATTCTGGAACCTACGGGTTTCCTCACGATGTTTTCCTTCATCGACGAACTAGTAATGTACTTAAGTTTTAAAAAACTCAATGATACATGCCAGTATAATCATTTTATCTAATGAAATAAATTACAGAATTCGTTTATAAGTACCTACTAAAGTTATAGCACTAATTCCAAATAAGTGAGCTGACTCATTTCAAGGTGGATACATATTGGCAAGGATATTAAGGTATGTAACGATGTAAATCTTTGCCTACCAGCGTAATTTACGGCATTTTAAATATTTAAATAAATTGTACAATTGTAAAAAAATCAACAAAAGTTGTTTTTATTAAATACATATTCGATAACAGCTGGTTTCAGGTCCTACCAACAGATATTGGTAACGAAAGCCTAGCCTAAAGGTTTTATTTAAATAATAAATAAAAATGCTTACGTCTTATCCCCGAGGCAGTCAGCAGAGTTATTCCATTCCTGGAAATGTCAAATTTTTGCCAGTATATCTCCTAGAAACCCCAAACGTAATCGAAACGATAGTCGGTGGGTCCATATGGTCTGGGGTTTTGTTATACTTGCCTCAAAACTAATTCAATACAGCATCCCCTAGCCATGGGCTTACTGGTCACGTTTAGGGGTCCGCAAACAAACTTACTTGTGAAAATTGAGTATTTTGGATGTCTCGTATTGGGTTGCTGTTACACATGTCAAAAGTGGATATTTTCAGGAATGTCTATGAAGACCCCTCATCATATCAAAATATTTTCATACAATGTAGGGGCTTTGTAAGTCCGCTTATTGAAACTCATTGCATAATAGTACGAGATCCGGCTGCAAATTAGTGTAGGTATCGAGTATATGCTACAAACCAAATTTTTACGCGTGATATACCACCACCTATATACCACCGTGAAGTGGACGATATTTTATGTAAAAAAGTAAATACTAGCGGCCATATTTCGATAGGGTACCCTTGTAGATATACTGGATAATTTTTTTTACCGTCTGGAAAAAAATATGACGTATAAGGTATCTAGAGCCGAAGTTATACACGAGATTAATTGTTAAATGTAGTCATGTTTAGTGCAATTTACAAAATCTAGAAAACTACGCACAGTAGGTACTACGCGCAGCTGGCGGTTGTAGGTAGATTGCGCATAAATGGAAGCTACAAGCCTGTTTCTTTTTAAAATACTATTTTAAATATCTCAGTGTGTATTATTGACTACAATTGAGTAATGTATATTAGTTTAAGCAAGAAAAAAATTTTTTGATAAAAAAAATTTTTTTTAAGTAACCTTGCCAAATGAATCTATTACACTTATCTATCACACCACATTTTTTTCCAGACGGTAAAAAAAGTCACCCTGTATATTCTCCTAATCATAAATATGCGTAAAAATTTAGTTTGTAGCATATACTCGATCTCTAGGTACACTAATTTGCAGACGGATATTAGGCTATAATTAAGAAGAAGAAACTCCTAACACATTATTCTTTTAAACACAACAACCAATAAACAAACAATCAATACAATACAAATTACAACTTACATCTACCTCTATAAATCTATTTTAATTAAAGTTTCACCCCCATACATTTATTATATTCCACTAACATTAACGTAAAGGCTAGATCCTCTGTTATTATACTTAATACAATCATTACATTATAAACAGACGGGTCTGCGACGAAAGTCGTAAGATCACGTTTCGATTACCGTTACTAATATTTAGTGCGCAGTAAATTGTAAAGTTGTCTGTCTGTCGGCTGCTCGCCACCTGAGCCGCAACTTTGAGCGTCTAACTCTTCGACATACTAATCGGTGACGACGGGTTTGCTTGGTAAGTATTAGCATGCAGGTGTTAGTTGTAGAGTTAACGCTGTAATCGTTTTGCATAATTTAGGGTTGCGTCAAGTTCCATTTGTAATAGGTATACTTTTTTATTTTTCGTCAGTGTAGGTCATCGGTGGCGACCCCATCACCGGACTCACTGCTTCTCAATGTCTTGGAAACAAAAGAAAAAGTTTTCACTTTTTTCATGAACGTATTTGAAAATAGATGACATCGAACATTTCACAGACAATATTATAGTCATATTTTCCTCTATAATCTGAAACAATTAATTCATTTATATGTGTAAGTGTAGGTAACTACATAGGTAATACTTTTGCCTAAAATTGGTAGGCTAAAATATATTAAAATGTATGTATCCCTACACTACAGACAGACCGACAGCCTCACAAAAATCTCTAAAACACCCAGTCATTTACATCCAAATAAACCCAGCACTACATTTAAACGAGCCGACATCATTATCATTACAAACTTCATGCATAAATATATCAGAGCTTTATTTACGGCAGTTTTCACTCCATGATTAACTGTACAACTTGGAGATTTAAGATTGTTGTTACTTGTTCAAACGCAAGTTTTAATTGTTTTGAGATAAATTGAATGCAGCTGATGCTAAATGTTATCTCGTACGCTATAGCATTTAGCGCGTCCTGGAGCGTCTTTTGATACCCGTTCCCGTAGGAATTAACCCAGATACTCCTGAAACATTTTACTGTCTCCAAACTGAATAATTTTTGTATATGAGGCTTAAAAACTGACAAAAAACATGGGAAAAATAAGAAAAAAAATATTTGTCCAGTGAAAATTCGGAAAAGTGGTGTCGGTTTTAAACAACACTAGTAAAATGCACTACTATGAGGTATGCATTGCATAAAGAAAACAGTTTCATTTCAATCCTTTATTTTAATTGGCTTTTACGTCAAAAATAAGTAATAATATGGCAAAATAATTAAATCACATGGGAGTGCTATGATACGACTCGAACCCGTTTTTAGCGTGTAGTGTAACATTGCATTTTTTACAAAAAACGTTGTCATGTTTATGGCAAAAAGAGCAGCCCTTCTCTGTATTTTATTATGTGGCCGATACCATGATATCGTGAAGACTCAAGATAGGCACCAGACGTACGGCCTGGCTACGGCCAGGCTTCCGCTGATCCTTCCTAAATGTTTGTAATATTCCAGTGGCTATGCTCCTGCGGAATTTCAGATGGTCAAATTCACCTTTGTTGGCTTTATAAAGCTGCCATGCATTATGCAGAGTCATATCCAGGCAGTGCGCAATTAGAGAAAATACTTTTTTTTGCCTCTAATTGATGTTTTATACAAGAATATATTCTGGTCAGACCTGTTGACGCGACACGACCCACGACCACGACCCCCATGTTCTCGTTATAGATTTTTATATTAGACGAAAAATAATTGTCGAAAAATAGATAAAAGTTGGCATGAGGGTCAAGCAAACCATCAGCATACTGCAGAATGACGCTGGCTCCCAATCCCAGTTTTTTGTACTGGCTCTCAAGTCTTCTCCAGAATGTGCTTGATAGGGTTCAATCCAGTTGACATAGCCCAAACGAGTAGCACCCACCCAACATTTATATCCCCATTTGATGGGTTTTCCACGTATGAACTGTTAACAAGGGTGACCACCGTAGTAAAGCACCATCGCTTCCCAAAATTCAAAAACTTTGTCCTACAATAAAAAATAAAATAATAATTTCTTGTGCGAAAGATAAAGTAGTACATTTTACTACTGGCGTTTATAAACAACACTAGTTATTTTTCGTTATAACTTCTTACCAAAGGTTCTGAATCAGTGTGATATGATGTTTATTTGTAGTTTATGATACTAACATTTCGATTTATATAAATTATCTCAATAAATTGTGCAACTTATTATTATTACTTACCTTGATAAACTCATTATTGAAAACACGGCTAAATAAACTTGTAAATAATAAGGAGAACCTATGAATCATATATTATTGCCACACAGACTAAGTTGACAAAGCAGTCAACTTTCAAACAACATAAATAAAAAACTACCTAAATCTTCTTTAATTTTTTTATGTTCCTATGTGTTGTTTTAAAACGACGGTAGCATTAAGTGGGTTAAGAACAATTCTTCCTTACCTTAACAAAGGTAAACATTGCAACTGAATAAGTTTAATGAAATACTTTCAACTACACTCTGCCTGAGATGAAAAGTACCTATCCTGTGTCCTTAATCATGATGCAATCTGCGAAAAATTAATAAATAAGACTGATCAGCCCTGGAAACGTAACAGACAAACTCGAGTTACTTTTCATTTCCCCCAACACATTAATAACGATCAAATTAACCGTTATGTGTAAAAAAACTGAAGTCTATAAAGATATACCCACTTAAGTTTTTTTTAGAGTCCGACCGAAACTGGTTTTCCAAAAAATCCGTAATAGGTTCAAATTTGACGGAAATATGGATTAACATACAAAAAATTGAGAACGTCCTCCTTATTTAAAGTCGGTTAAAAATTTAATTTTTTTAGAATAATAGCACTTAAAGGAAATGCCAAAAATTGTTTTCTTCAAAAGTATTTTGTGCATTCATTTGTGGTCTGTAAATTGTTTGGGTAGAGTGTAAAAATTAGACTACCAGCGGCGGCGGTCAGCTTGCGTATATACCTACTGACGTATTAGTTATGATGACGACGACATTTATTTAAGTTAGAGTTTGCATTTTTCAAGTAATTCAAGGGTTCAAGGCGCATGCTTGGCTATTGCTCTTAAAAGCAGATGTCATGTGGACTACGCAATTGTAACTATTTTTAAAGTATCTACCCTGAAAGTGAGCAGTGATAGCCCGGACGGTTAAAGAGCCGGCCGCAAATCAGTGAGGCTCGGGTTCGAATCCTGGCATGTACCAATGAGTTTTTCAAAAACTTACGTACATATTTATCACTAGCTCGACGGTGAAGGAAAACATCGTGAGGAAACCCGCAGGTCTCAGAATTAATTCTGAGACATGTGTAAATAGACCCGGTCCGGCGATGGGCTCACCACCTATCACGCTTAGGGGTCCAATGTATCTCGTGAAATGTGGGTATATCTGTAGGTGTTGACGGTTCTCGGAGAATAAAACACGTTATATCCACAACACCTTATATTAAATACATATGGGCTAAGATAGCCCGTGTTCAAAACTTCGTACAGTTCGTCTCTTAGCTGGTAATAGACAAGTCAGAATACAGAACCATAGACTACAACTAGTGTTGCCAGGTGGCGATACCGCCACACCACCCCCCTACGGAGACAGAAAAGCTAATCTAAATTTTTAAATTTAACTCGCCTACCGGAGCGTGTTGTGTATGGATCTTTCGGCGCGTCTTTGTGCGCCGCGGATGCAGATGTAGACGGAACGGGCTCCTTCGCAGCAGGTAAGCTAGGCGACGGAGCAACTCGGTGGCCTTGCGAATCCGGGCCTTCAATATAGGCCGGCTTGAGACGATCGATGCTTACCACTACTGATCTACCCTTCACTTCGAGGGTAACGGTTTTACCATCACTGGCTCGATTTAAAACTGGGTAAGGACCCGTGTACGGAGGCTGCAATGGACGACGAACCGTATCGTCCCGTAAAAATACGTGGGACGCAGTAGACAACTCTTTAAAAATAAAAACTGGTTTCTCCGCATGACGAGAAGCTGCAACCGGACGAATGCTGGACATCCGCCGTCGTAAACCAACGACGAAATCCGCTGCGTCATCCACTCTATTCTCAGGGACGGCTGGACAGAGCAACTCTCCAGGGAGACGCAACGTCTCACCGTATACCATCTCGGCGACGGTGGCCTTGATATCTCCCTTGAAGGAGGACCTCATGCCCAACAAGACGAGGGGTAGCGCTGCTATCCAATAACCTCCGTGGCACATCAGCGCTGCCTTGAGTTGGCGATGTACCCGCTCTATCATACCATTTGCGATCGGATGGTATGATGTCGTACGGTTGCGTTTGGTAGCAAAACTGTACATCAGGCGCCGGAATAATTCTGACTCGAATTGCGCCCCTCGGTCAGTTGTTATTACCGAAGGCACGCCGAATCGTGGAAGCCACTCTCTGGTGAAGGTGTCGGCAACTTCTTCAGCGGAAATGGTACGCATGGGCCAAACTTCGGGCCATCTGGTCGTTCTATCAATTGCAGTAAGACAGTAGCGAAATTCGTTACAAACAGGCAATGGGCCAATAATGTCAATGTGTACATGCATGAAACGACCAGATGGTGCCTCAAAAGAACCCAGCGGGGCGGAAACATGTCTCGTCACCTTGCTGCGCTGACACGCTTCACAAGAGAGGGACCACTCCTTACAGTCTTTTCTGACTGAGGGCCAGACATACCTTTCCGTCACGAGTCGCGTAGTAGCTCGACTGCCAGGATGACTCAGGCTGTGTAGCCTGGTAAATATCTTGCGTCGCAGATCTCGTGTGACGAAAGGGCGCGGCTTGCCTGCCGAGACATCACAAATTAAGGAAATGTCCGTGCCAGGAATAGTGACTTTGGTCAACTCGAGACTGGAACTAGAATCGCCGGAAAGCAATTTAGCTAGCTCCTCATCTGACTGTTGAGACTTGGCCAGGACCTCGTACTCCTGCTCCAAAGAAATAGCGCCGACGCGCGACATCGCATCGGCGACAACGTTGTCCTCTCCCTTGATGTACCTAATATCCGTTGTGAATTGACTGATAAAGGAAAGCTGATTCAGTTGGGAAGGAGGAAGCTTTTCACGGCGTTGTACGAAAGCGTACAGCAAAGGCTTATGGTCCGTGTAAATCGTCGCATGCTGAACCTCTAGCATGTACCGGAAATGCTGTACACTTTCGTACACGGCCAGAAGCTCTCGGTAATAAGCTGGCCATTCAGCTTGTTTAGGAGTCAGCTTTTTGCTAAAAAATGCCAAAGGACACCATTGACCCTCAATCTCCTGTTGCAAGCAAGCCCCGATATGCACACTGGATGCATCGGTAAACAGACCCAATGGAGCATCGTTCACCGGGTGATGAAGAAGTGTAGCCTGGGTGAGACTCTGCTTACAAATTTTGAAAGCCTGATGAAGCTCGGGTGTCCATGGAAATGGAGAAGCACCCTTGCTCTTGGACGCGACGACAGCCTCTATCAAAGGGGCTTGAAACTTGGCCGCCTGAGGTATGAAACGACGATAATAATTCAGGACTCCTAGAAAGCGTCTCATCCCTTGAATAGTTTCCGGGGGACTGAAGTTCAGGAGAGCTTCCACTCTATCCTGAGGAGGACGAATGCCATCGGCGGTGATGGAATGACCCAGGAACACCACCTCGCTGGCCCCTAGAACGCATTTTGACGGGTTCACGACTATTCCATGATCCTGAAAACGCTTCAAGAGCGTGCGAAGATTTTCCTGGTGAGTAACTTCATCTGGGGAAAAGACCAGCACGTCATCAACGTATGGGAAACAAAAGTCGAGACCCCGTGTGACCTCATCGATAAACCGTTGAAAGGTCTGCCCACTGTTACGTAGGCCGAAAGGCATGACGGGAAACTCGAAGAGGCCAAACGGGGTGACGATGGCCGTCTTCTGTATGTCATCCCCGAATACGGGGATCTGATGATACGCTTTTACCAAGTCGATCGTGCTGAAAATCTTTGATCCAGAAAGATTGTGGGTAAAATCGCCGATATGCCGCACGGGATACCTATCGGGAACTGTGCGGGCGTTTACACCACGATAGTCTCCTGCGGGACGCCACTGATTATCCTTTTTGGGGACCATCTGCAGGGGGGACGCCCAGGGACTTTTAGAAGGCCTAACGATACCTGCCTGCATCATGTCTTCGAATTCCTTCCGGGCTGCTACAAGTTTGTGAGGAGCCAATCGGCGAGGACGATGGGATACCGGGGGACCTTCAGTCGTCTTGATATAATGCACAGTATTGTGCTTCACCACTTTCGGTAAACCAGGAGGACGCGTGACATCAGGGAACTCGGCCAGCACTTGTGCGAAAACTGAACTTCCGCAGGTTACGGCCTTGACACTGGTCTGCGCAGTCCTGGAAGTAGAAACAGGGACGAATAAATCAGTGTTCCCATCCACAAGGCGTTGACGTCGACAATCCGGAAGTAAGTTGTAATAACTTAAGAAATCCGACCCAATAATCGGCAGACTAACGTCGGCAACCACGAAATTCCAGCGGAAATCCCGCCGCAATCCTAAATCTAGGTGCTTGGAAACAGTGCCGTAAGTCTTAATCGTACTGCCATTTGCAGCATTTAAGTCAAAATTGGTTGTCGAATAACGACCCTTCAACAGGCGCCGAGGGAAGCAGCATAAGTCCGATCCTGTATCAATAAGGTACTGGTGCTTGGACTTCTGATCTGTGACAAAAAGTCGGCGGCTGGGTCGAAAACAATCAGCTGCCGCCGCTACTGATTGTTGTTCGAGTTTTCCGGAGGCACCCAAGCACAAGGTTTGGTGCATTTGGAAGCCTTGGTTTTGTAGTTCTTATGGTACCAACACAGCTTACTTTTATCGGCAGGTGTGGCGTCGCGCGAGCGGTTGGATCCCGAGCGTGAATTAGAACGGCCGCGGGGTCGCGAGCGAGCAGAACCAGTAGAAAGGGAAGCAATTTGTTTGCCTAATTCTTCCACCTTCTGCCTCAGGGAGTCCAAGACTGAAGTAGCTGCAGCGCCTGAAGAAGTTGGAATGGCACAAGAATAAACTTGATTTGGATTAGCCACTTCCATTACCTTATCGGCTAGGTCTGCAACTTTGTCAAGGGAGAGCTCAGCTTGAGAGGCTAATATTGCCTGAACCTGCTGAGGGAGCCGGCGTATCCAAAGCTGACGCAGGATATTGTCGTCCGACAATGCCGCTCCAGCAAGAGAACGGAGATGGCGAAGGAACTGGGAGGGCTTCCTGTCACCGAGTTCCTCTTCGCTGATGAGCTGCCGAACACGCTGCTCCTGTGACATTGACAAGCGTCTAATCAATTCCTGTTTTAATTTTGCATACCGCTGACCACTGTCTGGAGGGTTGGTAATAAGATCCTCTACCTCTCCGGCCAACTTCTGGTCTAGCTGAGCAATGACATAATTGAACATCGTGTTGTCCTGTGATATGCCTGCAATCTGAAATTGAGCCTCAACTTGCGCGAACCACACTGCGGGCTTGTCCGGCCAGAATGGAGGCAGCTTGGCCGACACTTTACAGATACCTGCTTTGAAGGCTTTCTCCTCATTAAGACGAGTCTGCAATTCCTCATTTTGAGCCTTTAAAGCTTCAACGAGTCTTCTTAAATCCTCTGCCATTTCCACCCAAACACTCCCGCGAGTTAAATAAATCCCAAAGCGAAATGACACCAGTGGGGGGTAATATGGCAATATTGTCACCTTATGTTAAAGTAAACACCGACAAAATATGTTAGTAGTGTTAACAAATCCGCAAAAATTCGTAAAATTAACACCCAGAATGCACAAAAATTTAAATTGAGTTAACACAATCCAGGTTAAGTTGGTACAGTACATAAGAATAAATCAGTATGTTATTACACAAAATCTTGCAATTAGCATACGAAATTGTTCGTAATTAGTTGTTAAAAGGTTAAAGTTACAAAACAATCAATTTCAGTTGGTTAAATAAGCAAAACAAACTAGTAAAACAGTTTGCAAAAAGTTGTTTAGAAATGCACAAACAAATGCTCCAAAATTCGCAAAAATGGTCATAAAACTTACCAAAAACTGTAGTGAGTGTCCAATTGCACTTTATACAAACCTTAATTATACAAACTTACGCTAAAATTCCCTAAATACCGCACAAAAGTTCAATCTAAACGTAGTTCAAAGTTTTTTGTTTACGTTCGTTGCGAAAACGAGAATGACAGCAGAGCTTAGAGATGTCCCAAAAATGATCGATTATCGATCGAACGAAACACTCAATGTCCATACATGAATGAATGGGTTCAGTTTATTACGCAATGTCCGGCACGTCACATCCCTATCCGAGTAACGAGCAAAACAGTTTATCTACTCGATGACAGATGGCGTTATGAGTCCAAAAGTTGCTCGCGTTAACGAAAAGTCTCGAAATGCGATGAAAAATGAACCGACGACGCACTTTTTCGATGATTTTTAGCACTGATCACAGCACAAGACACACGTACGAAGAGAATGTTTGTTAACAACACCCGCACCAAAAGATCCGCCGAATTTCGTTCCGCCGCGCCGCAACAAACCGGTTTGAACCAGTTGCTATGCGAAGCCGGCCGGCGAAATAATGAAAATCTGTGCCGCTGACTCTTCCACCAGCGTTCGAAGGCGATTGGAGCGAGCCACGCACCCCTCGAAACCGCCAGCAGGGCTCCAGGCCCCAGGAAGCGTCGAAAAGATCTTATCCAGTCGGGAACTGCTGATGCCTGTGGCCGACAATGCGTCAAAGCTCTCGGCTCACGTTCGGGGTCACCAATGTAGGTGTTGACGGTTCTCGGAGAATAAAACACGTTATATCCACAACACCTTATATTAAATACATATGGGCTAAGATAGCCCGTGTTCAAAACTTCGTACAGTTCGTCTCTTAGCTGGTAATAGACAAGTCAGAATACAGAACCATAGACTACAACTAGTGTTGCCAGGTGGCGATACCGCCACATATCCAGTAATGGAATACCTCTGCCTACTTCTCGGGGATGCAAGGCGTGAGATTATTTATTATTTTTTTCTACCCTGAAAGTATTAGAACACATTAGGTGTTAATTAAGAGCGTACGTGTAAAATATAAGCTGAAAAGATTGACAAATTGCTTCGCTTCGTAATAGTTTGCTGAAGTACCAGGGGTGGGTTCACCACCACCATGGGTTCATCACCGGTCACGTTTAGATGTGTATGTGGACTGAGTGGCCACATGATGAAGTAAGTTTTTCCAGGAATTTAATAATAATAAATTGTGGGACATAATTCACACACAGTTATTTAGTCCCAAACTAGGCGGGGCCAGTAGGACTATGGGTACTTAACGACTGATAAACTTACTTAAATAAATGTTAAATGACCAGACACGAAGTCAACAGACATGTTCATGCACACTAATATTAGCCCCAAGCGGGGATCGAACCTGCGACCTCCGACTCAGAAGGCAGGGTCACTACCTACTGAGCCAACAGGCCCGTCTGTCCCGAATATCTACCTCTGCCGACCTTTCGGGAATAAAGGCGTGGGCATAATGTATATCTAGATGCAAGGAGTATCGCCTTTTTCGTTGGGAACAAAATTGTTCAAAAATATAAAATTTTCAAATGCCTGCGGGAATCGAACCCACGACCAATGAGTCAGTCATATAGCAATAAAATGCATTCAGGATAAAAAAAGTTGTCGTCTTTAATAATTTATATTTTATTGTTTAGTTTATAACTTTTATAAATACCACAGTTTGTCACGGGCGGGAGTCGAACCCACTTTATCGGTGACACTGATGCGATGATTGAGGTGTACTTATGTTTATTATAGTCAAAGATATTTAAATATAATAGGGCATAGAGGGGGCATTGGGAATATTTTCATACAAAACTTTGAAGCCTAAGCGTCATGTCCTTGTCATGTCAGTTAGTATGAACGCGAGCTGTCATTCGGTCGAAATTGTACTAGACTTATTCCACTTGGAATAACTTTTGACTTCAAAGTAGTGCATATAAATTGGGTATATAAATAAAAATACATCTTACTTGTACGTAATGTTATATTTTGTAATAATTAGAACAACTAACGTGATCTAGGTACATACGGTATGTATACTATGTTACATGGGCCCGCGCAACAATTCCAGGTTTCGTGCATGGTGCAGTGTCGGTATACCTCTCTCTTTCACTCTTATTTACATTTAGCGCGGGCCTAAAAAGCTTTACACACGTCTTCAAAAAGTATAAATATAATGTACGGCGATAGGTATACAATTTAATTGTTTATTATTAACATTGTAGGTACTGGTGAAAATTAGGTGTTTCTAGGAATTTAATATCTCTGCCGACCGACTCGAGGATAAATGGGTGAGTATATTTATTTTAAACTTTTATTTGTGAAATACTTATACTAAACGAGAATAAAATGTCTAACGAGACAAATATACAAGGGTGTTGTGAATGGGCGAGTCGGTAAAGGACGACCTAGGCGTACCTACATCGACCAGATCGGCGATGTGTTGAAGAAAAGCCAGATAAAGAGGACCCGAAACCGACGAGCATGCATGAGTCGTTTGATGGATGTGGAGGAAGCGCGTGAGATCTGCCAGGTTCGTAGCAAGTGGCGGTCTGTTGTCTCTGCCTACCCCAATGGGAAATAGGCGTGAGATTATGTATGTATGTATGTATGTACTTATACTAAAACCTTCCTCTTGAATCACTCTATCTATTAAAAAAAACGCATCAAAATCCGTTGCGTAGTTTTGAAGATTTAACCTCTAAGACTTGTAATTGTGTCTCGGTTCCAATTGGAACCCGCGGTTCTTTACAGATAGCATAGTACACAGGGATATAGGGACAGAGAAAGCGACTTTGTTTTATACTATGTAGTGATTAAGTAGGTTTTAGTCCGCATATTTTTGTAGTCTGTGTGTTCGTATTATTTTTTGCACCTTCATATTTTTCAGGAGGCTGTAATTTTTACCGCTACGTCTGGTTACTGGTTTTATAACTCCTCATTTTCGGACGTGTGTAGATCACTTACAAGAATTAATTCTAGAAATACTATTGAACTAAAAGTTAGTTTATTAATTTTAAATTTTATAACACGTATATCTTTATGTACACAATACACATATAGTCATTGGGTCTTGTATTTTTTTTATAAAACTGTACTGTTGCTTAGAAGTTAGAGGCCAATATTATAATACATCTAGGTAATTGTATAAAACGGTATCAACACAATTGGCACAATCATTTCTGATAAATGACTACAACCGAATTCGGAATTTAATGAAGAAAAAAAAAGATCCGATTCCAAAACCATTTCGAAACATTAGATTTATACGATTTGTTTTTATATTTTCATAATTTCGCTCTAAATATAGTAAGTTCCTGTTAATCTTTACGAAAATCCATTTTGCCTCTTGATCTTTGAATGTCCTCATCATACCGATGACACTGTGTAATTGAAGTGTCAAATGTCATTCAAAAAGGCACTTATATACGGCAACTTGAAGTAATGTAGAAGCAAAGAGATTTAAATAGTATTTAAATCTCTCTGTGTAGAAGTCAAGTGGTAACATAGATTTTCTCAAATACTATAATATGTATTTCTTGGAAAAATAAATTATTGAAATTTGTTGCTTCAATCCTGGCCATTAAAATAATAATAGTAAAAAAGATTTCCTACCCGAAAAAACTTTACATACCGACAATGTAACTACTATATTATATATAACTTTTCTCATGTTTTGTTTCTTTTGACGGTATATATTAATACCTTCAACACAAAGTAAGACATTAAAATACATATTGTTAATACAGGTAATATCATGATTCATTAATTTGAAGGTTGGACTACATTTATTATATCCATAAATACATATGTAAACTTACTACTAAGTACATATTTACTACCATTACATAACCGTGTCTGCTATATACAAACTGCAAGCTACTTATACGAACAACGATTCCTATAAATATTTAAAGTATATTTACATCTTATTGCTATGTTAGAAAGAAATGTTACAACGTTTGGTCAAATACTGCAACTGGTAAAGAAACTTATTTTTTTAAAACTTAAATTACCTCCTGTAACCTGTCATAAAGTTAGAAAATATACAGTTTTCATGATACTCGTAATATAATCTGCAAACGGGGTATCGAATAATTATTATTAAACATCTTGTCATAATTTAAAGTATTTCTTTTATATAAATAATACATATAGTTATATATATATATATATATATATATATATATATATATAATAATACATTTTATTATGGCACAAATCATTGGCTAAATACTAGTATTAATTATGGCACATACGAATTCACGAATTGAACAATACTTACTCCTTTTGAACAACTTACAGAGAATTACTATGAGATTCTAATTTTGAAGAGTCTTTAACTTAATATAAATTGTCTGCTTTTGTTCAATTGAATTAAATATTTAACTATTGTGTTGTGAAAGGATTCGGTCCTCCAAGTGGTTTTGTAAAATGTAAAGATAAGTCGAATAGAATGACAAATGTATGAGATTGACATTAGCGCTCGACTTGTCATGAGCGCGGCATTATAGCGCGACCAAGTAAAATTGGCGCAACACTAAAGAAGTATATCCACGGACACGTAGTCCACAGACGTAGTCATAGTTAGTATTAACCTTTGTTTGCCACTTGGCCAGGGGGACAAAACACTTGATTACGCTACGCTTGGTCTACGCTAGCTTGCTTTTAACAGGCAAAGGTAGGTAGGGATGAATTCTTAACAGATAGAGTAGGCCTGGAAACATTGTCAAAGACTAGTATGATTGGACTGTTTAATTTAATCACCGTCGGATTACTTCTAAGGGGGGATGGTAGTTGAATCTTTGAGTGCACTCAAGTCCCGATACTTAAAAATCTTACTTTTTTAAAGTGCTATCGTTAAATGCTACATATGTATCTTTTATAATTTATTCATCCATCCATGGAAGTGATTGATACCTGAGCTAAAAACTGACATTTCTAGTTGCCTTAGCTGCTTTCAAATATAAAAAAATATGTTTACTTTAACAGAAAAAAAACTACTTTAGATCTTGCCTCAAATCGATTCCCTCAACCGCGTCACTCTTAAGCGGTTGACAATTACTCGAGGTGTTTAGGCGGATCTGGCGCCTGCGCAGACGTGTCATGCGGCATTAGCGACAGCGGCAGCGGCGGCAGATGTAGCGGCAGTAGCGGCAGCGCGCGCGACTGGAAACTGGCTAAGGAATGAAGGAGTGCCGCTGAGTGCTCATGTGCCTTGCGACGGAGTTCCGCCACGCTAGACGACCTAGCTTCTTCCTTAGGGCAGCACGGGCACGGAGCGCCCCAACCTGGTTGACATTTACAATTATATATAGAAGGGATTCTAATTTCTTAAAGTAATTTATGTGTAAGTATTAAAACCAGCCAAGTTGTAGGGCTCGTACATGAAGCGTTCTGTCACTATTGATAATAAAGTACAGCAATTTTCACCTTATTAATGAATACGAAACTTGATGAGCGGACAATCTTCAAAACGAAATTATTATTCTTGCATGGGAATTCAGGTCCTTATTATCTGTTTTAATTGAATTTCTAATTACTACGGCAAGATACAGTGACAGATAGGCGGACGGACAGACAGCCTTAGTAATAGGGTCCGGTTCTCACCCTTTGGGTACGAAACCCTAATAAAGAGGGAAAGCTATAGTTTCTACCTATAGGTATTTATAGGAGTTCATCTCTGGAGCTGTTGATCCGATTTGGAAAATCTTAATATTGTTTTATTTTCCATGTGTTAAGCAAATCAAGAGCATATTTTAATTACTGGACTGCACAAGAAACAGAGTACTAAGTTTTTTTTTATATTTTTGCAGTGCCTTTTACACGCAGTCTTCTTATGTTTCAATAACTAAAGTACTTTTATGTAACGATAATTGTATAGACCTCACCTTTGAGCGGGAAGAACGGTTGTGAGAGATGGTTGAGATGCTGCGAGAGATGTGAGAGGTGTGGGGGCAGGAACAGCGGCGGGGGAGGCCCGGGGGGCTGGTCACTAGTGGCGCCGCCCGGCGATGCGCGGTACACGCTTGAGCTGTAAAAAAAAATCAAGTTAGAATACGGCTTAAACTTTCAGTGACTTATGATAATACTACAATCAGGAAATCAATAGAATAAACGTAGGTAAAATCTGTTTTCAAGACTGTTGATTGGATGTGTTATTTCAGCAGAGCCACGCTTCTGGATTTTAAAACGGATCCTTGTTTCATTTAGGGCTGTTTGCTCAATAGTAAATTAAAAGTTTCTGAGGAATAAAAAGCACTGTCACTTTTCCTTTCTATTGTGTCAGAAAGTGACAGCTAAACTAAACCGTATCGCAATTTCACCATAATTGACGCGTTGAAGTCTTTTATACAGAACAACTTTTTAAAGAATATTACTTCCTAGACTAGTAAGATGGTTTGTAAAACGTAAACGTCAGTCGAATAGAATGATTAACTTAAACGTTCGAGGCTATTTAGTCCCAAACTATTAAGAGCCTGTACTATGGGTACTAAACAACTGATAAACATACCTACTTAATAAATATTAAACACCCAGATACGAAGCCAACAGACATGTTCCCGCACACAAACGTTGGCCCCGATTGGAAATCGAACCCGGCGACCTGTGACTCAAAAGGCAGGGTCACTATCATCTGAGCCAACAGGTCCGTGTTCATGCGCGCGGCATTACAGCGCGACTAAGAAGAATTGACGCAACACTTTAAAGAAGTAAGTCCCTGCGAATACCAACTAAGCGAATGAAACGGGAGACAACTATCACTACTTTCATTTAAAAGATTCATAATCCACTTTTGTTGTGCCCTGTACCCAGTTGACATTTATAAAGGCGAGTACATAACAAGATGGAAATTTCATAAGATCCCGTCACAGTAGTGGAGCTATGAAACAGTAGAGACAATGAAATGAGCGGGCGAGGTGTCGCGTCGCTCGCGCATTCCCTCAGTGCATACTTGATGTACCGTGACGCCGCGGGGAAGGCACAGGCGGTGGCGAGAGCGGGAGCGGGAGCGGTGGTGAAATTCTATTAATATTTTTTATGTTTTTGAATTCTTTGTACGAATGTTGGGATGATCTAGGATATACTATGTTTGTGCAGTAGAATACAATGTTATGTGTCTACTTAAATATTAAAAAGTACCTAAGTCATGTAATAATTTTCAAGTCGTTACAGCTATAGAATGTCTTCTTTGTAGACTATGAACCTCATAGAATCTCGTTCGTATATCCGTTACGCCTGCTTGGAGTGATTGAGCATATTCTACACAACGGCAAGTTATTAGACTTTACACATGCCTCAGAAGGAATACCTACTGGTTTAATGTGTTTGAATTTTAGAATCACATCAACATTTAATTAAAATTTTGTTTGGAAGGTAAGGTTTGGCAAAAGAATGATGTATAAGCAAAAGTGATTAAAGTTCAAATATTTTGCATCATACAATACAATATAGGTACTTATTCTAAAACACACAACCTGAGAACGACATTTAAAAGATCACCTTAATTTTTAAGGTAACATAGCCTCCAATCCACCGTGCATTGTCGAGTACATTGAGTACCCATTTCATCCTTAAAATCAGATATTTTACCTAACTTCCAAAATCGCTTCCACCCCTAACTTGCACCACGTGATTCCCCCGGGCACCCGTTCAATGGAATCAAAGGATTTGCGTTCATCACAGCCGTAATAATTGATGGCCGGAGTGCGCCCGCACATGCGACCCGTACACTTATTTTGTTTGACACTATCCGGTTTGAATATGGAATTTTGCACTTTTGTACTAGTCAGTGCTAGTCTGCCTTAAGTAAAGTGATATGTGTTTTAGATACACGAATACGATATACGTCTCTGTGGCATGGCAAATTATCTTCTAGAACGATATCATCCCGATTATCCTGATATTATTATAAACGTGAAGATGTGCTTGGTTTGTCCTTGTTTCTTGGAGTAATTCGAAGTATTTTTTAATAGCGATATTCTGGAGGACTTTAAAGAGACGTAGTCACTTTTTATCCTTGAACGGGGAAGAAGGAATATTAAACTAGCAGGCACGGCAGGCATTGTTTAAGGAACCTAACTGTAAAATTTAAAATTTCTATCATTTATACTTTCTGAGATAGTTTACCAAACAGATTTAAATATAAGAAGATAGAGCGGCCAAAGCGAACAAAACAATTAAGTCTAGTATGAGATCAAAGTTTTTGTATTAAAACATCCCCATTAGTCTCTCTTATTATATTTAAACCTCTTTAGTTTTTCCCTACCAAAACACAAATGATTTCAATAATGCCCCTAAAATACGTAACATCAATCCTTTCTAAATGGAAATTTCATTAGACTACAGGTCAAGCTACCAAGTCGGAGCTCCAACGAACCGTGCCTCTATTAATTGGTTTCGGAGGACAGGGGGGAGGGAGGCATTAAAATGTCCTCCTTGAGAGCCAACTAATATGAATATTCAACTAGAGAATTGAATACAAGAAGCTTGGAACAAAGAGAATTAATGTTACCCATAATGCCGTTATAATTGTTTTGATTAATACTCCCCGCTGGCATTGAGTGCTGTGTAATATTCATAAGCGATTATGTTATTGTGCTGAGAACTGCCGTGAGGTGTGTCAACGCTTGGGCTGTAGGCTGTAACGCAACGAGTAGCTACGAGTATACAATATGTAACAGAATAAGCGCAATTCCTGAAATTTGTATTATTCAGTATCGACTACTTAATCGATTTCATATATTTTTAATACCTGTGTTAATTTTTTCCGAAAAATTAATTAGTATAACTGAATTTAAGGCTACCTATGGAAACCGCGTACTATTACTGCTCTTTATTTAAGAAATTAGTTTAGACAAAATTGAAGTATGGATGAATCATTTTTTTTAATTAAGTAATATAGGTACTAATTGGGGTGTATGAGGAATGACGCTTTGTATAGGTACCTACTAGCAACATACCCAGCGTCAGAGGGTTTACTAGTTTATTACAAGTAAGTAAACTACTAGGTATGTATACTTCACTCCTTATCATCACTCATAGACGAGTAGGTACTATATTTCACTCATATTTTTTATTATTTTTATTATGTATATTTTATTTCACTCTTTAACACTCATAGACAAGCTCTAGGTATTTAACTCACTAATATTATGGCCATTTGCCAAGTTATTGTTTCTGCTTGGTCCAATGTTTGACTGTAGATAATGCCTTTAGGCGCAAACACAAGTATCACTACATAGTATAAAATTAAGTCGCTTTCTCTGTCCCTATATCCCTATGTCCTAATGTCCCTAAGTCCCTTTGTATGTTTAAATCTTTAAAACTACGCACCGGATTTTGATGCGGTTTTTTTTAATAGATAGAGTGACTCAAGAGGAAGGTTTTAGTATAAGCATTGTACCCGTGCGAAGCCGGGGCGGGTCGCTAGTTGGCTATAATATTCTACGCCACCTCTACGCAGATTGGAAGATGGTGCGCCAGTAGCCACCTAACTGTCAGTTTCTTTCAAGTGAAGAGTATATTACTTCTCCATTTGTTTACCGCGGTGCGAGGCGCTAGAAGTATATTATATTTGGATTTTAATTAGCTTTTAGTCTATTCTAAAAGTTATTCAACATTGTAATCATAATTTTAGCTTCCATCAAGTAGGTACGTCGTCGTAAGAAGTGTATTAACAAAATAAACTAACATCATTTATCATTATCTTGCCCTTTTCTCATTATTTGGAGTCGACGCACTATGTGTTTTTCTTCCATATTATATATCTATCAACCGTCATATACATTCACTTCCTTCTTGCACACATCATCCGTCAAACTAAATACTTGTGCCAAAACTACATTTTACTCAGTACTGCACTACATATTATATATCTAGATATAGAGTAGATTACAGGGGGTAGGGAGGGGCCAAAGGGCTGTAGTGTGGCTATAATCAGTTAATTGCATGAATAATTGAACGCCATTGCCTACAGCATCTGATGTGACGCCTGGAAATGCCTATACGCAAATCCCTACATCACTATTTAGACGACTGTAGAAAGTAGTTATTGGGGGCGATTCTGCTTTACACCGACTAAACTTATTTTAGTTTAGTCCTGTCTTTGTCTTCCCTTAAAAAAAAGAAAAGGCATAGAAGATAACCTACCGAATTTACTTAGTCCTGCCATGTCAGAGACTGTGTTTTAGTCGTGACTTCTTTACTTAAGCACTAAACACGTTATGAAATACCTTAGTTGACAGTACTAATTTTAATTTGACAGAATAAATATCTTTTCTTTAGGAAATGACAGTAGTAAACTAAAATAAGTTTAGTCGGTGTAAAGCAGAATCGAACCCATTGTTCTATAATCGTATACAGTATATAGGTATTCAGAAACAGTTTTTGTGAGTATATTTACTAAAAAAGAAACAAATAAAAATTAAAATTAAACAAATAAAAATTGCTGTACATATATTTGTACTCTTGACAGTAGTGAAAGTAAGTAATTTGAGAAATAAAAAACCAAACAAATCTGTTTGTGTACCAATATTGTATTGTATAATAAGCTTGCCATTATTTTAAGGGGTAAATAAGGAAATTACTGGAAGAACTCAAAATCGCCAAAACATCGCTGTACCTACTTCCATGATCAAAATCACAGACCATATTTTTTCAATTAACCAAGCACTGCTAGTCTTACCATTTATCGCCCGCGAAATTGTCACATCCACCATTTATAAAAACGGCAACTATGTTTCTATAATAATTATAAGTACCTATCCATTAGAAATCATAATTATTAGATTAGTAAGACATGACATTAAAAAGTACCTACTGCCCTTGAGTATCTTGCTGGTTCTTCTTGGGGTAGGTACTGCATTTGGAACCATCAAGAAGATAGGCTGCTCTTTACATTCAGTCAATCTACATGGACGAGTTTAGAGTCCTTTGATAATAAACTAAGTATTGACCCCATTGAATTTTCTAAATGTTTTTTTTTACCTACTGATATAAATGATTTGAATTATACTCTTTCAGAAGCACTTTAAACATATCTACAAATGTTGAGCCTGGACCCGTGCATGTTTATTCTTATGTTACGAATTATCAAATTATGGGAATAACAAATAATTTACATGATACAGACATAAGTAATATAATCAAACACTCAACAATAAATTACTCGAAAGCATCCTCTCGCGCCGTCGTCGGCGCCTGTAGCAAAATTAGTGTCAATTTATCATGATGCATAATTAATTTTCATTTTGCGCGCGTGTATTCGGTTACGCACAACTATATTTTGATCATTTATTCACGGCAGGCGTTTCATGGCGACGTATCAAAGGAGGCAGACAATCTAATCAAGTGTTCAGTTTTAGAAGCCAGTAAATTGCAGCAAATTGGTGGTGTTGGGAATGTGGAACGGATACAGGTGAAGTGAGCTGTCTTGTCACAGTTTGGTTATACATTTTCGAAGGATAGCTACCTACTCGTATATGTATCTAAGTAACTACAAAGATAAATGGTTAAAATAATATTCTTTACTATTTCGTACTTTTTACTATTTACACAGTAAACAATATGAACAAATAAAAAGTGTTTCAGTTTATCTCTATTATTTGGTTATAGATTACTAGTGGGCCTGGGCAGACGTCCTGCCACAGACAAGAGCGAATAGAATCAAGCGAATAGAATAGAATCAATCAACACATTTAAAAAAAATTTTTGGGACGGTACCTATCGGAGATTTGCGTAGGTATACGAACACAGTAACACGTGATCTTTATAATAGTTATCTTATAAGTTCGATCTTCTATAAACTGAAGTTGTAAACCTCAAAAGAAATATATATGTATACTTGTATAGGTACATATTATATGTTTTAGTAATTACGTTAAATCTGATCAACTTTCACTTTACGAGTAACTCCGAATCACGAAAAAATATATTTGTTATACAGTTTCATCGTTGCATCGGACAGCAACACTAATCAGTATTAGGTATAAACTATAAAGAGGAAAGATTTTTATTTTCGCATATTTGTAGGTCTGTTTGTAACTCGTAACTAAGAAACTCAAAAAATACTGAACCGATTTTATAAATTCTTTTACATATGTGAATATTAATATTTCTATTGAGAAAGCCGCAATATCCCTGAGTAACATAGGCTACCTATATTTTATTCCCGTATTCCCACGGGAACGGAAATTACGCGTGTGAAACCGCGCAGAACCGCTACTTTTAAATAAAGGCAACTTAACTATTTCAGAAGCACCCTAATATTCTGTTCCCATGCTCTAAACATAGTAGCCACACTCTGCATATACATTTAAATTAGGTAATTTACAGCGTTATTCGCACAAGGAAAATGCTAAAACGTCCTAACACCCTCTTTATGTATCTTTGAGTAAATTTAATTTTAGCGGGAGGCGGGCGAAGCGTAATTGGCAATTTTCTCTTTACGCCATTTTTTCAGCTTTTAAGGAGAAAAATTCGTTAATGCATATTTAATAGTCATAATCGTCTCTCCCTCGCGGAATTACGGGCGACTCCCGGTTTTTCTTTCTTGGAGCAATATTGTTTTAAATTAATTTTGTTTCTTGAATTAAATAAATAGTTGATATTCTTAGCTTGCAATTTACATATTTGAGCATAATTTATCATTGCAGTACTTTCCTGGAAATAGCTCTAGGTCTGGCAACTCCTCTAAATACAACACTGATAATGAAAATCAATATTCCAATAAAATTCACTTTCAGCCAAACAAAATGTTGGTATAAGTGGCCATCTGCATCGGTTGGGAAAGTTTCTCAGCCGCAATGAAGAAGCAACCCAAGAAATTCATGATTTGCTTGTATTAAACCGTCAGCGTCCTTAGGCGACCTTGTTCAGGTAAGGTTCACCGTGGGACTAGCAGACGCAGTGTGGAATACCCTCAACTAGGGTTGGGTGGCGTTCTACATAGCATCTGACTCTTGGATCTCCACTCATCACCACTCCATCACTAGCGTAACAGGTTTAAAATGAAGTCCTACAAATATTCTAATAACATAAGGGTGTCTGTTAGTTTGTCCTTGACACAGCAACGGATCGATGAGATTTTAACTGGGACTCTTTTTTGGACTGCGAAGTGACATTAGCTACTTTTTATACCGGATAGCGGATGAAGTCAGTCAGTCAGACAGGCAAAAGCAGGGCTTGAAAGCGGTTAAGGTTAAGGGTTAAGCTAGCGGTATAAAATTACGGTATCGTTTTGATTTAAAGGTAGAGCCAAAAAGGTAAGAATTGGGGTTAAGGTACCGTTTTTTACTAGTACCTCATCGAAATCATTTTCGGTACCGAAAAAACGTGAACGAGTGAGACTTCAGCGCGACGTTGCCAAACCGCTCGGCCGAGGCACGGGCGCTTGCCGCATGAAATCTCATTTCTTGCATATTGCATTATTGTGTGCTGTGGTGACGTGACGCTTATATTATAACTCATCTATTCTAGGTACCTACCTATATAAAAGTACGTTATTTTAGCAGTTTTATCGACTGTTAAATACATAGACATAGATTGCACTAATGGGGAAAAAACTAAGAAACCGGCCAAGTGCGAGTCGAACTTGCGCACGAAGGCAACATACATATAATAAAACTCTAACGGGCCCGTGTCTGTACATGAAATATTTTTTGAAAATTTTAACGGTAGTGTATATAGTTATCGATATAGATACCGAATCACCATTTTTTTGAATTTTTGTCTGTCTGTCTGGTTGTGCACGCATCACTCAAAAACTACTGGACGGATTTTAATGAAATTTGGTATGGAGATAACTGAGTACCCGGGTCAACATCTAGGGTACTTTTTATTCCAGGAAAATATCTCATTCCCGGGAATGAATGGAATCCGCGCGGGCAACGCCGCTGGGCACCCGCTAGTTTGATGTATGGGAGTCCCCCTAAATATTTATTTTATTGTATTTTTAACAGATTTCACAAGGTGGTTTCTCAATTCGTCCGTATATATACCTACCTATATATTTTTATGTGTGTTCGCGAATAATCATGTAACTCAATTTTGAAGCAGATATCTTCAACCAATTGAGCTGAAATTTGGTATACTTATGTAATTTCGGTGACAATGCAATATTTATGGCTGATCTGACGATGGAGCCAGGAGGTGGATTTCGCAACTTCTCAATGACTCCTCTTAAAGTAATTACACGACACAACCCCATCGAGTTTGGGCTCGTTTGATTTGTCTTGACGAGTACTTTGTTGTTAGATGGTAACCAGTAACCAGGGTCTGACGATGGAGCTGGGAGATGGCAATAGGAAATATTTTCCTTCACCGTCGAGATAGTGATGAAAATGTACGTAAGTTTTTGAAAAACTCATTGATACATGTCAGGATTTGAACCCGAGCCTCACTGATTGTAGTGATTGTAATCATATTCATCAGGCTATCACTGCCCTTTTTAGTTTGTTTGTAGGAGTTATGTTAATAATCAAAAATAAAATCAAATAACTTTTATTTTTGGCACAAGCTATATTATTGTATATTAATTATTGTTGTTAACTTCCTCCTGCGTAGCATTATAAGAAGGAAGTTAATGGTTTGAGTAGGATGTCTGTCTGTCTGTCTGTCTGTCGACAGGCTATCTCCGGATCTACTGGACCGATTGACTTCAAATTCGGTCAGTATGACAAAAAGGTCAAAAAAATGTTAAAAAATGACAAAAAGGTCTAAAATGTCAAAAAGGTCTAAAATGTCAGAAAGGTCAAAAATTTCAAAATGGTCTCAAAATGTCAAAAAGGTCTAAAATGTCAAAATGATCTAAAATGTCAAAATGATCAAAAATGTCAAAATCTCAAAAATGTCAAAAACGTCAAAAATCTCAAAAATTTCAAAACTGACAAAAAATTTCAAAGATGTAAAAAGGTCTAAAATGTCAAAAAGGTCAAAAATGTCAAAAATATCACAAAGGTCTAAAATGTGGTCAACAGCATTATCGAACATGGTGTGTTGGAAGGGTGGGTTGGTGTTGGAAGGATGTATGGTTGTTGGAAGGGTGGGTGTTGAAAGGGTGGATGGGTGATTGATTCATCATCAATCATCATCAAAATTATTATCATCATCCATCATCATCAACATCATTTTCGTTGTTGGCAGTAACAGGTGGAAGTTTGTCCATAGAATTACATTCTCTCGTTATTGTTGTTGTTAGTTGTTATTAGTTCTTGTTGTAGTAGTTGTAGTAGTAGTAGTAGTTGTAGTAGTAGTAGTAGTAGTTGTAGTCGTAGTTGTTGTAGTTGTAGTAGTTGTTAGTTGTAGTAGTTGTTAGTCGTCGTTGTTAGTCGTAGTTGTTGGCGTAGTTGTTGGTCGTAGTTGTTGGTCGTAGTTGTTGGTCGTAGTTGTTGGTCGTAGTTGTTGGTCTTAATTGTTGGTCGTAGTTGTTGGTCTTAGTCGTTGGTCGTAGTTGTTGGTCGTGGTAGTTAGTCGTGGTCGTTAGTCGTAGTCGTTAGTCATCGTTGTTGGTCGTAGTTGTTGGTCGTAGTTGTTGGTCGTAATTGTTGGTCGTAGTTGTTAGTTGTAGTTGTTCGTTGTAGTTATTATTTGTAGTTGTTAGTTGTAGTTGTTAGTTGTAGTTTGTTTGTTGTAGTTGTAGTTGTTAGTTGTAGTTGTACTTGTTAGTCGTAGTCGTTAGTCGTAGTCGTTAGTCGTAGTCGTAGTCGTTAGTCGTAGTCGTTAGTCGTAGTCGTTCGTCGTAGTCGTTAGTCGTAGTCGTTAGTCGTTGTCGTTAGTCGTAGTCGTTAGTCGTACTCGTTAGTCATAGTCGTTAGTCGTAGTCGTTAGTTGTAGTTGATAGTTGTTAGTTGTAGGTTGTTAGTTGTAGTTGTGAGTTGTAGTTGTGAGTTGTAGTTGTGAGTTGTAGTTGTGAGTTGTAGTTGTTAGTTGTAGTTGTTAGCCATTCTTATACTTATCCATCTAAAAACAAAATCAAGACTAATCAAACGAGCCAAAACTCGAGGGGGTTACGAACTTTCATTACAGAGTTCCTACCACCTTCCAGTTTCATCTTCAGTCAGACCCTGGTTACCATTGAAAGACAAACTACTTGACAAGACGATGCAAACGAGCCCAAACTTTTTGTCGTTTTATGGCAAAGTTTCTTTGGCCACCTTCCAGCTCCATCATCAGATCAGCACCGTGTCATCATAATATTGCAATGCCACGTGATTTACACATGTGTGCAAAATTTCAGCTCAATCGGTAACCGAGAAGTGGATCAAATTTAATGACAAACATTGTGATTTGATGACAAACATTGGGACGGGTGAAACTAAACGAGAGAATGTAATTCTATGGACAAACTTCCACCTGTTTACTGCCAACAACGAAAATGATGTTGATGATGATGGATGATGATAATAATTTTGATGATGATTGATGATGAATCAATCACCCACCCACCCTTTCAACACCCACCCTTCCAACAACCATACATCCTTCCAACACCAACCCACCCTTCCAACACACCACCATGTTCGATAATGCTGTTAACCACATATTAGACCTTTTTGACATTTTTGACCTTTTTGACATTTTAGACCTTTTTACATTTTTGTCATTTTTTGACAATTTGGAATTTTAGACCTTTTGCCTTTTTTGACAGTTTTGACATTTTTTACATTTTTGACCTTTTTGACATTTTTGACCTTTTTGTCATTTTTTGATATTTTAGACCTTTTTGTCATTTTTTGACAGTTTTGACATTTATGAGATTTTTAACATTTTTGAGATTTTTGAAAATTTGGCATTTTTGACCCACGGGTCTGAAATGCCCAGTCCCTTTTGACCCACGGGTCTGAAATTCAAACTCGATCGAGGTATTGACCTAAGGTATCTACTGACCGAATTTGAAGTCAATCGGTCCAGTAGATCCGGAGATATCCTGTCGACAGACACACAGACAGACAGACAGACAGACATCCTACTCAAACCATTAACTTCCTCTTATAATGCTACGCAGGAGGAAGTTAATAACTGAAAAAATTAAGAGTAAAAAATAATTTTTAAAACAAGCTTTTATTTTAATGCGCTAAAAAGAACAAAATAAACTTTTCCTTTAAAACTTTTACTATCTTAAAACGTCATTACACAATTTACTAACTTCCTCCTGCGTAGCATTATAAGAGGAAGTTAATGGTTTGAGTAGGATGTCTGTCTGTCTGTCTGTCTGTGTGTCTGTCGACAGGATATCTCCGGATCTACTGGACCGATTGACTTCAAACTCGGTCAGTACAGTAGATACCTTAGGTCAATACCTCGATCGAGATTGAATTTCAGACCCGTGGCTCAAAAGGGACTGGGCATTTCAGACCCCAGGGTCAAAAATATAAAAAATGTCAAAAATGTCAGAAATGTCAAAAATGTCAAAAACGTCAAAAAATTACAAAAAGTTCTAAAATGACAAAAAAGTCAAAAAGGTCTAAAATGTCAAAAAGTTCAAAAATGTCAAAAAAGTCTAAAATGGCAAAAATGGCAAAAATGACAAAACGGTCCAAAATGTCAAAAATGATTTCGTTGTTGGCAGTAAACAGATGGAAGTTTGTCCATAGAATTACATTCTCTCGTTATGTAATAAAAGCTTGTCGCGAGATCTGAGTACTCATATTTAAGTAAATGACGGGCCTGTTGGCTCAGTTGGTAGTGACCCTGCCTGAGTCGGAGGTTGCGGGTTCGATCCCCGCTCGGGGCCAACATTTGTGTGCATGAACATATCTGTTGGCTTCGTGTCTGGTCGTTTAATATTTATTTAAGTATGTTTATCAGTTGTTTAGTACCCATAGTACAGGCCCTGCCTAGTTTGGGACTAAATAACCGTGTGTGAATGAAGAATGTTACTAGGTATGCCAAATCGGTTGAAAGTTTGTTACAGTAAAGCTTGAATGTATACAAATACACTAGTTTTTATTGTAGTCAAAAAGACCCATTAGTTTTGATTTTACAGGCATTTAAACTTACGATAAATATCGAGTCCCGCTAACAGTCACGTAACCGCATGTGACGTCATTTTACAACGCTCCGCTTAGTAGCAAGTCGCTAGCGGTAACAGTAACTCAGTGGCTAAGGGGCTTGCGTATTTTGTTTTGTTATCATCCGCGCATTATGTTAATAGTGTTTATATTCGATTAATGAAATGGATGAAGCATTCGAAAAAGGGCAATCGGATAATCTGCCTAAAATAGATGCACTAGGTTACTCATTATTTATCAACAAAATTAGTGATTTCGTTGCCACCGAAATGCGAGGAATAAAAATGCGAAGTTAACTTTTCTTGTTCTTTAGAAAATAATTTATTTGTTCTAAATTGTTTTCAACCGACTTCAAAAAGGAAGAGGTTATCAATTCAACTTTTTTGTTTTTTTTATGTTGTTACCGCAGAACATTCGACAGGGTGAACCGATTTTAACGATTCTTTTTTATTTGAAAGCCTGTTGGCCAGATTGGTCCCATTTCAATTTCGTCCAGTTCTGACAATGGCATCAATGAGAAAACCACATAAGTCTTCATTTTGCATTAAGTATGTGCGCGACAAATGGACGAATAACTCAATATCTCGTCAACCGATTTAGATGATTCTTTTTTTAACCGACTTCAAAAAAAAAGAGGTTCTCAATTCGACTGTATTTTTTAGTATTATTCGTTGAATTTGTTTTTTTTACTCTTTAGAAAAAACAAAATACCCACCCAACTAATGTCATATTGTAGCTCAAATAAGCAGAAGTACCAAACCTTTTGAGAAGTAATTAAATGGTCCGCAATTTTAAAATTTGGTTAGCCACAAAAAATCTGCATTTAAATCATTTGGTCGGCATACAAAGATTTTGGTCGCAAATAAAAAAATCAGGCAGCAATCCTTGTTCGGCAAATAATTTTAATAATGGTCAAAAATTAAATCAGAAATAGGCAGCTTACAATAACATGGGTTTGCATAATAAACATTCAGTCCGCAAAATAGTTACTTGGTCCGCAAAATAACTACTTGGTCAGCAAGACTTCATGATTGAACAGCAGAGAAAACATGTCGTGAATAATTATACTATAGCTACTCCCACTCCCACTCTTACTCCCAATCCCACTCCCACCCCCTTTTACGCCCCCTACCCCTCCTACCCTCTCCTACCGCCTACTACCCCCTCCTACCGCCTCCTATACACTCCTACTACCCCCTCCTGCTACCTCCTACCCCCTCCTGCTGCCTCCTACCCCCACCTACTAACTCCTACGCCCGCCTAACCCCGAGTTAGTAGGAGTTAGTGGGAGGAAGTAGGAGGTAGTAGGAGTTAGTAGGAGGTAGTAGGAGTTAGTAGGAGGTAGTAGGAGTTAGTAAGAGGTAGTAGGAGGTAGTAGGAGGTAGTAGGAGTTAGTAGGAGTTAGAAGGAGTTACTAGGAGTTAGTAGGAGTTAGTAGGAGTTAGTAGGAGGAGAGTTAGTGGGAGGAAGTAGGAGGTAGTAGGAGGTAGTAGGACGTACTAGGAGGTACTAGGAGTTAGTAGGAGGTAGTAGGAATTAGTAGGAGTTAGTAGGAGGTAGTAGGAGGTAGTAGAAGGTTGTAGGAGTTAGTAGGAGTTACTAGGAGTTAGTAGGAGTTAGTAGGAGGAGAGTTAGTGGGAGGAAGTAGGTGTTAGTAGGGTTTAGTAGGAGTTAGTAGGGTTTAGTAGGAGTAAGTAGAGTTTAGTAGGAGTTAGTAGGAGTTAGTAGGGGTTAGAAGGAGGTAGTAGGAGTTAGTAGGAGGTAGTACGAGGTAGTAGGAGGTAGTAGGAGTTAGTAGGAGTTAGTAGGAGTTACTAGGAGGTAGTAGGTGTTAGTAGGAGTTTGTAGGAGGTAGTAGGTGTTAGTAGGAGTTAGTAGGAGGTAGTAGGAGTTAGTAGGAGTTAGTAGGAGTTAGTAGGAGTTAGTAGGAGTTAGTAGGAGTTAGTAGGAGATAGTAGGAGATAGTAGGAGTTAGTAGGAGTTAGTAGGAGTTAGTAGGAGGTAGAAGGAGGTAGTAGGAGTTAGTACTAGTTAGTAGGAGTTAGTAGGAGTTAGTAAGAGTTAGTAAGAGTTAGTAAGAGTTAGTAGGATTTCGTAGGATTTAGTAGGAGTACCTACCCCCTCCTACTACCTCCTACTAACTCCTACTAACTCCTACTACCTCCTACTAACTCCTACTAACTCCTACTACCTCCTACTAACTCCTACTAACTAGTACTAACTCCTACTAGCTCCTACTAAATCCTACTAACTCCTACTAACTACTGCTAACTCCTACTAACTCCTACTATCTCCTACTAACTCCTACTTACTCCTACTAACTCCTACTAACTCCTACTAGCTCCTACTAACTCCTACTAACTCCTACTAACTCCTACTAACTCCTACTAACTCCTGCTAACTCCTACTAACTCCTACTAACTCCTACTAACTCCTACTACCTCCTACTAACTCCTACTAACACCTACTACCTCCTACTAACTCCTACTATCTCCTACTATCTCCTACTATCTCCTACTAACTCCTACTGACGCCTACTAACTCCTACTAACTCCTACTAACTAGTACTAACTCCTACTACCTCCTACTAACTCCTTCTAACTCCTTCTAACTCCTTCTACCTCCTACTACCTCCTACTATCTCCTACTAACTCCTACTAACTCCTACTGACGCCTACTAACTCCTACTAACTCCTACTAACTAGTACTAACTTCTACTAAAACCTACTATCTCCTACTAACTCCTACTAACTCCTAGTACCTCCTACTACCTCCTACTTCCTCCCACTAACTCTCCTCCTACTAACTCATACTAACTCCTACTACTTCCTACTACCTCATACTACCTCCTACTTCCTCCTACTACCTCCTACTCCCTCCTACGCCCCACTCCCACTCCCAACTCCCACGCCAACTCCTACTCCCACTACCACTACCACCAACACTACTACCACAGCCACTACCACAGCCACTGCCACTACCACCATCACCATCACCATCACCACAACCACCACCACTGTCACTGCCACTACCACTAAAACCACCACCACCACTACCACCACCACCACCACTACTTGTAAGCGTAATAATAATCATAATCATAAAAGTTGCATAATCCAAAGTCATTCCTAATCTACGTGAGGAATGCGCCCATTTTGCGCATGACAAGTTTGCTGAGATTATTTTTGCTACTTTTATATGAAGCTCAAAAAATATTTTTTGGCTTCCCCTCTGAGTGCTTACCAAAATTTTATTAAACAGTAGCAGCTCATTGCAGCTCAAAAATAATTACAGCCATCCAGAATGACATAAATTGCTGATAGGTTTTGTAATGTTTGCTGGCCATGAGTTGCTGACCAATTAGCTATTTCTGCTTACAGATTATATTTTTCTGCTCACAAAAATACGAATACTTTGCTAACCATTTAAATAACACCCAAACCTTTTTATCATCATCATCATCTCACGCCTTTTTTTATCCCCGAGGGGGTAGGCAGAGGTATTCCATTACTGGAAATACCCACATTTCACGAGATATATTGGACCCCTAAACGTGATAGGTGGTGAGCCTATCGCCGGACCGGGTCTATTTACACATGTCTCAGAATTAATTCTGAGACCTGCGGGTTTCCTCACGATGTTTTCCTTCACCGTCGAGCTAGTGATAAATATGTACGTAAGTTTTGAAAAACTCATTGGTACATGCCAGGATTCGAACCCGAGCCTCACTGATTTAAGGCAGGCTCTTTAACTTTTTAGTTTTACGTTATAGACAACAAATATGTATGAAGGTTTTATATCTATAGGTACGCATGTACATATGTGTATATAGGTTCCTTTTCTTACTCGGAGGGATTGATTTATTGCAAATGTAGTGGGTTCAAAAGATGTACTAAATCTTATTTAATTTTGATTTGTCTTATTGATAAAATACGTGGAGCCGTTTTATTTATGTACATATTTATCACTAGCTCGTTGGTGAAGGAAAACATCGTGAGGAAACCCGCAGGACCCAGAATAAATTCAGAGACATGTGTAAATAGACCCGGTCCGGCGATGGGCCCACCACCTATCCCGTTTAGGGGTACAAAGAATATTTGGTGAAAAGTGGGTATATCCAGAAATGGAATACCTCTGCCTACCCCCTCGGGGATGTAAGGCCTGAGTTTTTTTATTTGTAACTTATTCCAGATCGGCAAGAGACAGCAACAACAATAAACTGTGCTTTTATCTCCAAATTGATCTAACCTCTTCTTAGCTTTTATCTATTTCTTTCGTATTTTTAAGTCCTTTTGGAACCATAAAAAACAATTTGTAAGGCGCAATGGTTCTTGTATTTGTACATTTCGGCACAACACATGATTTCCTAGTATTTGGATTGGACATTTTTGAAAGTATTTACAATTTATAATGAAACGTAAGACGGCACCGTGCTGAGAGCGCGAACGGTCTAAGCGAGTGTTGTGAGATGACGTCACACCGGCACACGCATCGAGTACAAGTCCGCGTCGCACGTTTACTTCTATAAATCGGAAACTAATTGACGTATCGAAATAATTCTTTCACTTGTATTTTTAATTTTTGACAGAGAATACGGAGAGCTAATATTAAAAATTTGTTAACATTCTTCATTTTGTCCTACAATTTATTTATTATTATTTACTTCTAGAGCAGTGATAGCCCGGACGGTTAAAGAGCCGGCCAAAAATCAGTGAGGCTCGGGTTCGAATCCTGGCATGTACCAATGAGTTTTTCAAAAACTTACGTACATATTTATCACTAGCTCGACGGTGAAGGAAAACATCGTGAGGAAACCCGCAGGTCTCAGAATTAAGTCTGAGACATGTGTAAACAGACCCGGTCCAGCGATGGGCTCACCACCTATCACGCTTAGGGGTCCAATGTATCTCGTGAAATGTGGGTACCATCTGCCTACCCCCTCGGGGATGAAAGGCGTGAGATTATTTATTTTATTTATTTTTATTTACTTCTACTACTACTAAGTAACTCTAACTGACAGAATTATTTTTTTAGAATTTTCAGACTATATGGGTAACTACTTAATCCACGCGAGAAGCTTTTATTACATAATAAATTGTGTAATGACGTTTTAAGATAGTAAAAGTTTTAAAGGAAAAGTTTATTTTGTTCTTTTTAGCGCATTAAAATAAAAGCTTATTTAAAAAATTTTTTTTACTCTTAATTTATTATATACTTTTTAGTTGGATTTAGAATGGCGTCACGTGGCTAACCCTGCATTTTCATCCAAACTAAACATGTATACAAAATTTCAGCTCAATTGGTTATCTTTCAGCTCCATCATCAGACCCTGGTTACCATCTAGTACCAAAGTACTCGTCAAGACGAATCAATCAAGCCCAAACTCGATGGGGTTATCTTGTTTAATAACTGAGTTCCTATGGCCATCTTCCAGCTCCGTCATCAGACCCTGGTTACCATCTACCACTAAAGTACTCGTCAAGACGAATCAATCGAGCCCAAACTCGATGGGGTTATCTTGTTTAATAACTGAGTTCCTATGGCCATCTTCCAGCTCCGTCATCAGACCCTGGTTACCATCTACCACTAAAGTACTCGTCAAGATAAATCAAACGAGCCTAAACTTGATGGGGTTATGTCGTTTAATTACTGAGTTCCTATGGCCATCTTCCACCTCCATCATCAGACCCTGGTTACCATCTAGTACCAAAGAACTCGTCAAGACGAATCATACGAGCCCAAATTCGATGGGATTGTGTCGTTTAGTTACCGAGTTCCTATGGCCATCTTCCAGCTTCATCATCAGACCCTGGTTACTATCTAGTACCAAATTACTCGTCAAGACAACTCAAACGAGCCCAAACTCGATGAAAATATGACGTTTAATTACTGAGTTCCTCCTATAGCCATCTTCCAGCTCCATCATCAGACCCTGGTTACCATCAAGTACCAAAGTACTCGTCAAGATGAATCAAACGAGCCCAAACTCGATGGGGTTGAGTCGTTTATTTACCGAGTTCTTATGGCCATCTTCCAGCTCCATCATCAGATCAGCTCGGTGGTACCACAATATTGCATTGTCACCGAACTTACATAAGTATACCAAATTTCAGCTCAATCGGTTGAAGATATCTGCTTCAAAATTGAGTTGCAAGATTCCACCCGAACATACAATATAGTTACATACATACATACATTGCAAGTTAAATAAAAGCTTTTAATAACATGTCGCTCAACTCGAATTCTCGGTCAAGCTGGCGCGCGGTGCCCCGGCGTTCGGCGTGGTACCTATACCTAAAGAAAACCTTTATTTAAAAATTTAAGTATCGTAAAAAAATAATGGTATCGTTATTTTGCACTACCAGAAAATAGCAGTATCGTTATTTTGCTCTACCAGAAAAAAGCGGTACCGTTATTTTAAGATATCGCAATATAAAGGTATGACGTCATACCCCTAACCGTTTTAACCTAAATTTTTTCGGTTATTCAAGCCCTGGGCAAAAGTAAACCTAATAATATTACCTACTTATCTCTGTATTAGTCATTCAAGTTTTTAGCTCAAAATAATCTAACCTCATTACTTATTTAGGATTCCAAAAACTACTCGTGGCCTGTCATAGCAAACTATATGTTTGTAACCCGACTCCGCTTGGGGCGCGATCTTCGAAGTAATCCTGCTCATGTATAATGCGCGCATATAAATTTCAATTTTAAACCGGCGTGGCTCGAGTTACGCCATTTGTGGAATTACGCCGGCCGAGGGGTTAGTGGAGGGGAAGGCTGTAAACTACGGGGTAGGACCTCACCTGTAAAGGACTATGGTGACAAGGTCAATGTTGGTAGATTTTTAGGGTTTTTTAAAATAAGTAAACACTGTTGTTCACTATTTTAGTATATAGAGAAAGTTAATATTTCTAATAATGGTCTGTTTTTTTCTAATCTACAAAAATAAAATAGTTATTTTATTTTATGCTCGTACAAATTACTCTCAACCTCACTTTCTTGTATTTCAACATTTTATAACACAGATTTTTAACATTTAATTCCGTTTCCGCAAACAAAATTAAAAATCAAAATAGTCTTAGCATAAATAATACTTTTCTTTTGCAAGACTTGTCGTGAGCTTTTATTTCCCTCACATTTACCATTACGTGAGGTCGGCGCAGTACCTAGATGCCTATGTTTAATTTAATTATTTTAATAATATTTTTTGAAACGTTTGGCAGATGAGCCCACCCCTCGACCGGGTTCCTGTTACATAAGCCTTACAATTTGTTCTGGGACCTGCGGGTTGCCTCACGATGCAATCTTTCATCGCCACGCTAGTGATAAATAGTACCTATTTAGTTAAGCTTTTGAAAAAACTAGTTTAAGTTATATTTATCACTAGCTGAGCCGACAGACGTCCTGTACAACTGTCAGTTATGTCAAAACTTTTTTTTTTATAAGAACCTTCTCCTGACTATAACAAACACAACAAAAAAAGAATTAGCGAAATTGGTTCAGCGGTTCACGCGTGCTGCCGTGACCAAGGGACATAGGAATTCATTTTTATACAACATGTAACAGAATAAGCGCAATTCCTGAAATTGGTTTGTTCAGTATCGACTACTTATTCGATTTCAGCTATTTTTAATATGTGTTAAAGTTTTCAAAAAAATTAATTAGCGTAGCTGAATTTAGTGTTTTGTATGGGAATCATGCTACTGTTAATCGATATTTAAGAAAATTGGTTAGACACAATTAAAGTTCGATTGCATCATATATTTTTTTATTAATATACTAATTGGGGTGTATGAGGAATTGCACTTTTTCTGTTACGCTTTGTAAAGTCACTCATTTTTGCACCTCAGTTTACTTATTAGTTAGGGATTTGTTCTTTCAGCACACGTGGTACATGAACGCCGGCCGCCAGTAGTGCCGCGCGTAATCATGTAATGTTCCCGACGCGGCATAAATAACGGGACGCCTGAAAACCGCCGCTTTGTGATTCCACTCCGTAGATTACGCTCCACCGCCCTGCACTTTAGGAAGATTTGCGTACTACAGAGAGGACTTTTTATTATATTCCTTGTTTATTTGTACAATACAATAATGGTTTAACATACATATGCTCACGCGTTTTCTAGACGGAGTAGTCAGGAATTTAGACATAAATGTTCACCAAAACGAGAATCTAATTTAATCTAATCTCATTTATGTTCACATAAATGAGATTAGATTAAAGTCCAATGTCTCGTCTTCCAGAGAATCTTGGGATGGATGACCGAGAGATTAGAGCTAGGGTAGACGGCTATATCCGACGGTTATATCCTTTGGTATTAACTTATTTTATTATATGGGTGTCGTTAGCGGCGTTAAAGAATCCTCTTGGACCCTGGAGATAATTCAAGGGGTAGCCACAACAATTTTTTTTCTACGGTTTTACGGAACCGTTTCGTTCGACTTCGTTCAGTCCAACTCGCACTTGGCTGGATTAATTTGGCATTTTTTTTCTTTTAATATTATAGGTAGGTACTTTTATAAACCTCTTGGATCACCCTACTTGTAGCAGTGCAGTCTCAAAACGCATTGTTCCATTCTGTGGCTTATAAACAAGCTTCCAGGTTTTTTTAACCCACCGTAAGCAGTTTAAAGTCCGCGGGGAACGGGTACATTAGCGGCCGCGGGATTTCGCAAATGTTATTATTTCTTTCTCCGCGGGATTACGCCAGATTGACGAGCGGGCCCGGGGTTTTTGCTTTCTCTTTCTAGATAAGATGGGCCAACAAAAATGTATATTGGACAGCGTATAAGTATATTGATTCAATGGTGGTTGAGTAAAGAGTAATAATAACAATATTTGGTTGAAGAGTAAACTGAATTATGTGAATAAAATGAAATACTAAGGACTAATAGGACTATACTGACTTAAGATGCACATGTATAAAAATATGTGTATTGTCTACTTATATACTCAAATATACTTGCAAAGATTCGCAAAACCTTCTTAAAAAAATCGTAGTACTAAAATTCCACAGTAACCAGCTACTTACGTTAAACGGAAATGTGCCATAAAGTTATTGGTTGATTATAAAGTACATAAAACACCAAAGCTTAGGTGGTTTAGGGGCTTAATTAAACAACTAAATGACATTAAAATCGAAATCCTAAGAAATCGCTTCACAATATTTTCTACCTAACAAAGGGGCTTAGGAAAAAAATGGCAACTCTTTTTTTTTGCAATGCGCTCTCCTGTCTGTACTGTCTCCCAGCCCTACATTTCTCAACCCCCTCGCATTAGCTTTGTGTTATCGACTTTTGATATGACCTCAGGGCCGGGGTGCACTTCATAATGGCTGACAAATACGAGGTTTTCGGCTTGTCGGCTCCAGTCATGTCAAGCCGTTTGTCAATATTGAAACAACTGTCAAATGTAGCTAACGATATAGCTATTGTAAATGTGAGTACATACCGTTTTTTAATCACAGTCGTTAAGTTTTTACAGATTGGTAATTAGCAAGTTTAGGTGTGTACTTCTAAAATTTAATTGTCCAAAAAGTACAGACTACAGTGTTGAAAATACCTACTAGAAATAGAAAAGGTCATGTTAACCCCCTTAGAGATAAAGAATGAGTGTATATATCTATGTTTAATTACCTATATGTCAGATGGAGATTTTAGCACTTCGCAATTTTTGTGAGTACTTTATCTTTTTGGGCGCGTGTTTCGAAGACTGTCCAAACTCCCAAAATCCCCATTGTGTCTCATACAGCTATTTAAGGCCCCAACAAACAAGCAAGCACACTTAAACAGTTCTCCCAAACAGTAATCGAAACACATTTGTTCGAATTACGCATATAAATTGAGACAATATCCCCGCCTGACGACCGAACGCAATAAATTCTAATAAAAACACCGCCGAGTTATCAAATTAGAAAAATTAAAAGTGATAAATAAAGTCCAATTAAGCGTTATTGCGTAAAAAAGGCATAAATTAATGCGTTGAAGAGACGGGATGGGATAAAAAATGGAAACATGCGACGCGCCACTCGAGTGGCGTAATTGTCAAGAGGAGTAGGGATGCGACGCGGCAGCGGCGCGTTAACTGTCAAGATCCATTCTGGTTACCTCTTGGTACCTCCCAGACTTGTTTCAGACTTTCAGCTGGTGTTAAGGTTTCAAGATGTGTGTACCGGAATAGTTTTTGCAGTTAAGAATACATTTTATAAACTGTAGCTGTTGCCTGCGACTCTTCGTGAGTTTGTTATTGAGGAATATAATTTAAGCCTATGTCCTTCTTCAAAATGTAATCTGTTGTTGTCAAATTTCATCAAGATCGGTTCACCGATTAAGCTGTGATAACGTGACAAGCAGACAGGTTTTTTTGTTGATAATAAATAAATATAACCAAGAATAAAATTATTAACTATCAACAAACTTATTGAAAACTAATTTAGAAGTTTTTCTGCTTTTTTAGTTATAAATAGAAAGTTTAGTTTGATTACAGTTATATAATTACGTCGTCGTCTCTATTTTCGATTCGCACACATACTATAATAGAATAATTATAGTTTTAGTGTTTTCCAATGGTTTTGTGTGTGTTGCTGTTGGTGTACCGGATGTTAAATAAATAAATTGTAATCCCATCACTAGCGGCACGTCACACATGTGCGTTCTAATTACGCGCTCAAATTGTATTAATTAGCGCAGGAAAGGGTTCCGTACGAATTAAACGGCACTGCCCGCGGAACCATCCGTCGTCCGTCTGCTCCACACTTGATAGGGGTCATTAACATAACTCTCAATGTGTTGGTTCACTAATACGATCCTATTAAGACAACTTTGTAATAGAGTCTTCGTAAATAATATAATAATATTTAATAATTTATCGCACAAAACATGGTAGGTATGGTGTTTAATATTATTAAAATAAATTGGTCATGTTTTACCTTAGACAGGCATACAAAATATACAATAAAAATAATAGAAATTAAACATCAATTACAAACAAATTAATTCAATAGTTATGGGATCTGTATTATTAATTACTAGCGACCCGCCCCGGCTTCGCACTCCTTTCCTTTCCTCTTGAATCACTCTATCTATTTAAAAAAACAGCATCAAAATGCGTTGCGTAGTTTTAAAGATTTAAGCATACAAAGGGACATAGGGATATAGGGATATAGGGACAGAGAAAACGACTTTGTTTTATACTATGTAGTGAAGTTGTTTTTTTGGCGTTTCGGCAATTTTAGTGTGTGATAGACAGAAGAGTATTAAGATAACAAAATATAAAAGAACTTTCCTTATGCTTTTATCTTCTATAGGTCGGCAGAGATATAACAATTCTGTAAATACCCACTTTTCCATTCATGTCCATTACCCTAAGAGGCCCTATGTATTAAAAGTGGGCTTACTTCCAACTGAGCTATCACTATTTGACCTACACAACACATACCCAAATAGCCACATTATACTGTATTTTTAAGGTTTTAACTATCCGCGATAACCATAACATAAAATCCATCCTCCGTAGACCTAAACGACTACATAACGATAAAACGATATAGAAACCACTTAATACCGACACAAAAAAACGATTTCTCAAATAAATAACGCGAAAACTGTGATCGGTAAACGTTATTTCCTCAAGACATCGGGAAAGGCGATAAAACTAAACTGCATAACATAAAAGAAAATAACTCACAATAGAGCTTGGGAGTAGCTTCAAAGGGAACCATTATGAAAAATCGTAACGCGTTTACGGGGCGGACGGCAATACATTATTCATGAGAGAAATTGCTCCTAGTATCGTACCTGTTCCGCTTTGGAGCTATTATTTATACTCGTTCCGCGTAATAACTGTTATTGGGGGCGCGCTGCCACGCCCCGCGTGTGTTAGGTGGATTACTGGGGTGATTTCAGTAGGTATTTTGAGGCACTATTGTTGAATGCGGATACTCTTTTTATGTTTGCCTTTAGTACTATTGGGTACTCGATATGTATCTGTGTACGATTAGCGTGGCGTGTTTTTTTTATGTAGGTACTTAACTCATAGTAAGCAGTTTTAAAAAAACGTGCAACGGTATGAACGGGGTGAAATCGCATAAAACCAAATTGGAAAGTGGAATTGACTTACCATTTTAATGGAATTTAACCTCTCAACCAAGAATCATAGACACAAGTGATTTTTAATTGTTACGTAGCGCATTTCAACCGCGCAGTGGTTGACTAATTATATAATATTGAATGTCACTACTAATAACTTAATAAGTACGTATATTATCTACCACTACTCCAGGAAGTGATCAAAGAAGAAGAGGTGCAAAACTCCACAACAACACTATAGCGACTACACTTTTCTTGGGAGTATAGCATCAAAAGTAGAATGTTAGACATTTTGCGATGGTTCCACTAGAACTTATCTTAAATTCACAGATTTATCATTTTAATCCTTTGCATATTACTTCATCCGAGTTCCAGGATAAAAATCAGGTGCCTTATTGTATATCTATTGTAATTGCAATCGTCTTTATTTGACATTTGTTACGCGGTCAGTGCTTGCTCTACTTAATCTGGCGGTAATGACACATGTGCGGAAGGAACAACGTACGTCAAAATGAATATGATTGCTATTATGGTTGTAAATAGACAATAGGCCAGCAGTACGTCCTTCCCCAAAATCCAAAAGGTTTCTAACCCTAAAGTTTTATAAACATGGGGTTACTGTCTTATTTTTAATATCAAAGCTATGGGATGTATTTATCTTCTTATACCTACCTATAAAAAGGGGTTCCCTACGCCATATCGATAATCACGAAATCGAATGATCACGATATCGACAGATTTCAACATCGAAAACAGTACCGTGACTGACAGACACAGTCTAAGCCAGTGGACATAAGTACATTTAAAATTTGGATCAAAAGTATCTTAAGCGACGACAAGGATGTAATAATTTTTTTTTGAAATTCACTGCGAACTCGCTAGTTTAGAATAGCAGCCATTCAAACATTTTCAAACAAACTACGTACTAGAATTTCCGTCCACTCTTCAGCACAAATACTAGTAAAATCTCGTGAATTCTCGCAAATTCCCGTGTCCTCAAAGGCGGTATAAGAAGTCGAGTCACGGAGTCCAGCCGTAACGAGGTTACTGCAAACACGACTGATTGCGAGGAATCTTGTGACGATTTGCCGCGATTGGCTCTTTGCTGTTCTCTGTTAGCCTTCGATTTCAAATAATAAAACTAGATAACCAGACACATACATATTCCCAGTGAGATTGTGTCATACTCATAATATAAGTAGAGTCACACCAACAACAGTGAAAGCCTATACGGAAAAGTCTAAATTCAAATGCTTTTCGTGACCGCAAAAGTAATCTAGGATTTAGTGGTAACAAGAATATTTCTGATACTTATATGGTTCACAAAATATTTTAGTTATCTTCCTAGACTCTGTAGTAGTCCGCCGAAGGGCTCACTAACTGCCCCGTTTAGGTTTCCAAAGTATACTGGTGAATAACAATAACAATACTAAATTGTGGGACACAAATTACACAACTGACACACGGTTATTTAGTCCCAAACTAGGCAGGGCCTGTACTATGGGTACTAAACAACTGATAGATATACTTAAATTAATATTAAACGACCAGACACGACGCCAACAGACATGTTCATGCACACAAATGTTGGCACCGAGCGAGGATCGAACCCATGAACTCCGGCTCAGAAGAATGGAATCGGTAGCTCTGCCAACCCCATGGATATTTTTTTTTAATTGATTTAAAAGGTTTGCCAACAGGATACATCAGAATGTTGCTATACTACATACAAACATAAAAAGTACGCCTATCCTAGAGGAGGAAAATCAAATATTTAATTTCCATTTCAATTACAGACACGATTACATAGTTACAAACAAAAGTTATTTAATTCAAATAAATAAGTATCACAAATCCACCCGAGGACGGCCCCCGGCGCGCCGCCTCAGAAAACTCAATTATCATATTTTGTACCTCATAATACTTACGAAAGAGATATTCAATTATATAATTTTTCCCTTTAAAAGGGAATCCCTTTTCATTTCTCATTTGGATTTTTCTCTTAAGCAATTATGAGGGCCGGGTTCTATCTAATGGTCTAATTTACGTTTTAACAAGTCGGAATACTGGTTGGTCTTGCTTGAGTTTAGGTAAGGTGAAATATACAATATCTAACAGAATAAGCGTAATTCCTGAAATTAGTTTATCAGTATTGACTACTTAATTGATTTCAGCTATTTTTAATACGTGTTAATTTTTTCCGAATATCCTATAATATCCCTATGTCCTAATGTATGCTTAAATCTTTAAAACTACGCAACGGATTTTGATGCGGTTTTTTTAATAGATAGAGTGATTCAAGAGGAAGGTTTTAGTATAAGTATTGCACCCGTACGAAGCCGGGGCGGGTCGCTAGTAAAGTATAAAACAAAGTCGCTTTCTCTGTCCCTATATCCCTAGATGTATGCATAAATCTTTAAAATTACGCAACGGATTTTGATGCGTTTTTTTTTAATATATAGAGTGATTCAAGAGGAAGGTTTTAGTATAAGCATTGCACCCGTGCGAAGTCGGGGCAGGTCGCTTAAGATTATAATACTAATAGTATATGAAGAGTCACACATTTCTAGATGAACATTCATTTGACCCCTAAATGTGATAGGCTCCGGACCTGAGTGTTGTTATACACGCGTCAGATAGAATTTTCCTTATTAATAAGCATGTAGTGTAGGTATGTATAATGGTAGCAGGTAGAACAGTTTGGTTTGTTATTATAGTGTGCGTGTGTTTGTTAAATAATCGTAATTGAACATACATACGAGTACATACAGTTTACGCCTTCTGTCCACAGGGGTGAGCAGAGACGGTGGAGCGCCACTTTTTTCGCTCTCTGGATACTTTTTTCGCTTCCTTCACAGCCTTTTATGCACGCTTTTTTAGTCCAGCTTTTTGAAGAACGTCACTAATGAGGCGTTTTCGGTGACAGCTGTCACTTGAGTATTCAAAGGTGTCAATAGATGGTGCTGATCTGAACTTTATATTAGCTGTCATAAACTAGTACAGTAGCAGCCACGCCACACATTAAAAAACGAGAAGTTGACGTGTTGATAGTAAATCATTTTTTAGGGACACTGAGAATTTTTTATTGTTACAAAGGTTAAACACAATCTATATAGACTCGATTCTGCAGATCAGCTAAAATTCCTAATTTTAAGTTAGCCTATCTTTATCCATAGAATACGGAAGAAAAAATACACAAATAAACCATAGACGAGACAGTAATGTCAAACATGTAAAAACCAACTAATTTGAACCATAAGAACGTGCATATCTGTCACTTTTATCCATGACCTTCTTACATTTCTAAACACGTGTATTGGATTAAGATGTAAATGCGTTCATAAGGTTCCATCAAGGAGTTTGTACCATAAACTTCTTGGGTTCAATTTTGTTATTTTGACATTTGTGACATTGTAAATTATGGCGCTTATTTCTGTTCCTTTTCCTGTACCGTTATCTGTAGAAATGGAGGCATTCATACATATCCAACAGTGGATTAGAGCTACCAGTATAGATATTCAACACAAAGTCGGGTGGAATCTGAGAAAATATTTATGTGTTTGTTCTCTCTCTTGTTATGTTTGATGAGAAAACACACCAACCACAACACAAATTAGATATCACTAATATAAACAACACGTCTCTCGGCATTAATAGCTGTATATTTTCATGACCCTTGCATTCATGAGAACAAAAAAAAAGCCATCTTTCGATGACAGGTTAATGGTATGTGTGGACATCGCCATCTATCTTTATTGAATGAACTAGTTAGTCTTTTTTAAAAAAAACGCCTCATTTCATCCGTGAACGTGAACGTCCTCTTTCCTTGCATCCTTCAACATTCGCACCATAAATCTCTTTCGTTACTCCTCTGTCATCCATACGTTCTAATTGAAAAGAGTTTTAGCACAGCAAGCAATAGCACTTTAGTTGATTAGTATTCATAATACAGGCTCTGCCTATTTTGGACTTAATAACCGTGTGTGAATTATGTCCCATTTTAAAAAGCTTCAGAAAATAAATTAGCAGTCGGTTTTTCGTTTAGTATAAGTATATTTCATGATGAGTTTCACCGAGTTATTTGTTTGTGGAATACAGATGAGCTCATTTCAAGCACCCTATGTGTTCCCGGCCTTCTTTATTTCTAATTTATATGCGGGCTCATGTTTTAATCAACGCCTAAAACAATCCGCTAAAATAATCTCGCAATTAATGTTCGTACAATATACATTAGAAGCAAAAAATACCGTTACGTCTCTTATAGAGCTAAAAGCAGAAATGAATTAGATCCATCTGTATAATATACATATGTATCAAGTTCATTTCTGCTTTTGACATATACTTAATGTCATGTAATATGAACCTGAAGTCAGAACCTTCTAAAATAGGTGATATACGTATTTCTTATTTCAATAGCTATATTTATAGTAAGACTATTTACAGTGTGCCGGTCACCTCAATCTTGGACAATATGATACATATTATCGTAAGAAAAACTTTATAGAGCTATCATGTATGAAATTCCAATGGTCTTATGATTGAAATGGCAAAAGTCACCATATTTCGCAATATTTACATCTAATGTCGTATTCGTTTTAATGACTGCAAAGACGGCAATGTTTTCAGATGTTATGTATGTAAGCTATTTGCTTAAATGATTGACAGATTTTGAAGTGCGAGTTGTTACTTTCGTCTTCATATCCGGAGTGAGTTCATTTTATCCGACTGCACCAAAAGGAGGGTAATATTCCAAACTTTCAATGCCTTTTACATGCCGATGGTTTTTTGTGTTTTGATTTGTGTGGCTGTTTCAAATGAGGTTACTGTAGGACATTGTAACTTCAACCGAATCGGCGGCATTGTACAGCAAACGAAGTTCTCGCAAGCCGCTCAACCGGCGGAATTCGATTCCGGCAACCGGCGGATCGGATTCCGCGGAACTCCGTAATCGCATCGCGGGCCGGGAACACAAATTATTCGTGCGCCGAAACTCGGTAACTTCGTCAACCCTATAAAGGAGGTAAGAACAAAGCGGGACCACAATTGGCCGCGAGGATCGATCTACCTGCCAGTACAAGTTTTAAAAATGGCGGCTCTTTGAGGGAAAACTCGATAAGCAGAGCCCGCGGGACGCGTAAATGCAATTTGCAAGAATCGCTCGTGCCTTTGACGTCGGCGCCGGGTCGAGGTGCGCTTGTTTGATACCCCCTCCGAGCACTAGACTGACGCCAAATGTGTTGTGATTGCAAAAAGAAATGTGGAAACACAATTTGGTGACAATGGAACCATTCGATGTGGAAATAAATCTGTTATTATTCACACTCCATTACAGCTGCGAAAATAAAGCGCTGAATACATAAGTGGGCAGGGACGGAGTCAGGGTTATTTTGGACCACAGTCTGTAAACCTGTGATTGCCTGTTTTTCTCGTACAATATGCTTTATGGGAAGGGAGGTCCAAAACTCCTAAGTAAGTACCTGCCAGTGGGTAAATAAGCGAGCGTGCGGCACAAATTGTGTGCGAGAGAGAAATGATGAAAGTTGTAAATAGATCAGCATAATTTTTATTAGGTAAATCATTCCGGCGAGGGAGCTGCGAATTATTCCGACGCCGAGTTTGTAAAAGTGGCTCGCCCGCCGCCCCGCCGAACTACGGTCACCATCAAGCTGCAAACTATCGGGAATTTAGCTGTATTAATGTTTTCATTATTTTGGTCAGATATGAATAAAAATAAATTGCCGTGTGTATGAAAGATCATCACTTGGACCAGCTCGACCAGTTTGGTTGTTTCTTTGGTTGTCAAAGTTTGCATGTAAGTATTTTAAAAATCCTCCCATTGTTCGAAAGGTGTGAATTTTTCAAAGGTCGGCAACCCATCGGTAGTCCAAGGCTTCACAGTAGGTATCAAAAAATTTTAAAAGTTGCCTTAAAACATAAAATTTTCATCATTTTCATTTCATTTTACTAACACGTTGAACGCCACGCGGGGCACCATGTGGGCCACACTGAAAAGTTGGTTAGGGCCATCGGGAATTCATATTTATGACAAGTTTTCACAATGTTGTTTTTTAATTTTAATCGATTGAAAATATAATAGTTACCACTATAAACTAAAAACCCTGGTGTTTTTCTTCCAAATTCCTAAGAATTTGTGAGTTGGCACACGGGTGTCCCTCATGGCTCCCGCGGAAGGAATTACGTTTTTCCTACCGCGGGGGCCGCGGGGATCACAGCGCGGCCCACCCCGCACACCTGCCCGAATGCCCGTACGCCGCGTGCCGCGCTCGGCGATTTAGTTGCCCGTTCCAGTGACAATTTATTCTGACAGATTTTAGGGTTCCGTACCTAAAAATAAAACAAACGGAACCCTTATAAGATCACTTTGTGGTCCGTCTGTCTGTCAAGACCCTTTATCTCGGGAACGCGTAGAGGTATCGAGTTGAAATTAAAACCATGTACTCAGGTCTACGGTCCCCGCAAGGTATTCTGGTGTTCCAAGAATTTCCTTGCAGATCTGGGAAACGCCAGCTCACTCGAGGAGAATATGTGCTACCGTCTCCTCCGCCTTAATGCACGCTCTGCATAGAAGGCTGAGGTGTACCTAATCAGTAATACATATGGTGTGTAAGTGTTTATTCAGTGAGCAGTGTCCGGTGATGGTCTCCGACACCATTCGCAGGCTATCTCTGTCCAGGCGCAGAAGGCGCTTGGGCTGTTCCGTCTTCAGGAATAGCATATACTCCTTGGAGCATTCCTAGTGGTGTGGATAATCTAATGGTGATATCACCTGAGTTGACTCCCGACTCCAGTTCCAGTGTCTTTTTTTGATCCATCAGTGTAGATCCTTAGCTCTTTTGAACCTTAGTGATCATAAAACTCTGCTGTGAGTTCTACGTTGTAGTGTTTTACGAAACAGTGTGTTTTCTGGATCCTATCGCTCTTTGATGCCCTCATCGGTTTTCGCGAGATTGCATTCTCTTTTATGTGTTATGTGTTTGATTCTGGAATCTCTGCTTAGGGTGCCGGATAGCTCCAGCCTGAACGTCGCTAGGGCTGCTTCTTCCCTCACGTTAAGGTGTAGGGGTGGTAACCCCAGCATCTCCTGTTGGGCAGCAGTAGGTGATGTTCTCATGATGCCGGTAATATCTACGCAGGCTAATCTTTGTAGTTTCTCGAGTTCTTTCTGGGCTGTCGTCATCGTGGCGTAGCCCACAGGAACGTCATCATCGAGGTATATTTTACACTAGCTCCACGGTTTAGCCAGCGTAGTTCCCATTCCCGTGGAAATATGGGTATAAAATATAGCCTATTTTACTCCTTGATAATGTAGCTCTCCATTGGTAAAAGAGTTTTTAAAGTCGGTTTAGTGGTATAGGTATTAAAGCGTAACAAACAAATAAAGTCACTTTCGCATTTATAATATTAAGTTAGGGTGGTAGGTACCTACAAATTTGTACGGAACCCTCGGTGGGCGAGTCCGACTCACACTTGATCGTTTTTTTATCATAAACTAAAAATCAAATACTACATAATATTTATATACGTTGTATATATCTCATTAATTGGTGCAATTTGAAACAACCTTTACAAAGTTCAGAAAAACGTAAAAAAATTCTAAGTCTTTTGAAAAAAATAAGAACCAAGCTGACTGGATTGTTCTACAGGGCCACACGGCCCACCTTTCTAACTTTTTAGAATGAAAACGATGCCCTGTGGCTTGTAAATCGCGTTAATTTGAACAGAAGCATTGCGGTGGCTCACCGGTGACCCCCGTGGCCTGAATGGATTCAATGGGTTTGGCCCACCCGTGTCCCCAATGGCTCAAATGAAAAGACAACTATTTTGCTGTGGCGTTCAACGTGTTAAATACAATGTACTTTAAACTATACAAGATGATAAATGTTGAACCTGAACAAGAAACAAATAATTGTTACAAAAACGTTTGACCTTGAAAAATATCAAATTAGAAAATCGATTGGTTATTTTGAATGTCCATGAAATCCACAGCACAATACCCACCCTACCTCAGCAGCATTGCAATGCAAATTGTAGGGAATGATAGAGCAGCTCGCAAATTACTTTGCGAAATTTTAATTTGTTATTTGGAGCCGACGCAATTAGCCCTGCATTTCGGCGTCTAACTTCATAATGAACTTGTAATAGTATCTTATGACAGAGCAGTTTCATTTGGAAGATTGATCGACGAGGTTTTGTATTTACGCCTCTTATTAATTCGAGTAGATATGATTGTGTTATCTGTTTTGTGTTTTGATTTTATGTTAACTACTTAAAATTTTAGAGGAATATCTATACCTAGAAAAGAGAGATATGGTTGGTGTATATAGTTAATACCAAATTTTATAGATGTGTATGGAAATAATTTGTACGTCAATGATTTTAGAAAGTACTCATCTTTGATTCCAGTTACAAATTGATATAGCCGGTCATTGGTGGTTAAGCAGCACGGCACGGGCGGTCAATGCCAAGTGTGTTTGTTAGTTAGCTCTCCTTTCACGATTAGTTACATTTTAATAAATTTGGTGTCGACAGATTCGTCTAGCTGTTCCGCGCCATTTTACCCGTTCCCGTGGGAAAATGTGTCTCCAAAAAAATAAGCTTTCCATTGGTAAAATAATTTTGAAATAGGTATTGATAGCCAATAAATTATCGATTGGAGCAACTCGATTGGAACTACGTCTCTACGCGTAACGTCACGACTGTCAAGAATCCTGCGCATTATGTCTAACGAGCTAGGCTGAGGCGCGTATAGTTAATTGATATAAATGTTTGCCAGAGTCTATGAAAGTCGGTAACTTAAATAATAAACCATAATATGAAAGGCTATCGCGTTATAAATTAATCCTAGTAATAGTATAGTAGTTTTCTAGTTTATTCTTTACAAACATACGAAAATACAAATCTTTCCTGTTTATAATATTAGTATAAAAGTGTGTGTACATTGTCACCCGACTGCACAAGAATGTTTTAAAAACTTTTCAATCCTTTTATATGCAGTTGGGCGTGTTGTTGTGCTTTCGCCGCAGGAGTTGAATATTGCAGTGGATATACTTTCCTTTTTTGGTTTTAAAATTTATAAAAATACTTGCGGGTGCAAAGCGGCATTGCCCGCGTGGGTCCTGTTTATTCCCGTTCCCGTAGGAATTTCCAAAAATCCGTTCATAGTGCTCACTTATGATATTTAAGGGACGTTTGTACAAAATTTCATGTCTAAGCCCTGCGGTTTCGGCTGAAGTTGATCAGTCAGTCAGCCAGTCAGGGAATCAACCGGTCAGTTTCTTCTTTTAGATCTACAACTCTACATCTCAGCTCAATGCCTAAAATAAAAATATATTTTGTTCCTATTGTCTCTGCCTACCCCAGTGCAGGGAAATAGGAGTGAGATTATGTAAGTATGCGTGAGTTTTGTTAGAACAAAGGAAACTAACCCTTCGACTGTTAACGTGTCCTCGACTCCACGCTCCACGGCCACAACAAACGAACGCGTTAACAACGTTACTCTCGTTACTACCCGTTAGTTCTGTTACCGTTTCCGCTAGTTTCGTTATGTTAACGAACTGGGCTCAATCGAGTCAGACTCAGTTCACGTAGTTACTGTACAACTAGTTACAGCTACACAAATAGTTGCAAAAGTGCTAGAGGTACTGGAATTTGTACCACCGTTGAGGGTTGGATAAAGTTAAGGCTGTATCTAATGAAGAGCTCTGGCTTCAGTTTTTTTAATCATTTCTTATATTATTTGGCTTAATGAGTCATATAAAACTGGCATCAAAAAGTTGCAAGATGAATATTTTAAATGGAAATCTTGTCACAAGATAATAATTCGCAAATTTCTGTGTGATTTTTATCAGTATTCGTACCTATTCTTAATCGATTTTTAGATTAAGAACAGAACGTAAATTAAGTACGTATCTCTTGAGCACAGTTACTAATATGAGTGGCATACAACTGTCCGGTTCTAACTATGCTCAAGTATAAACTTTAAAAGTACTTATACTTTTTCAAAATCGTTCAAAATCACATACCGTGTCGCAGAGTCATGCGTTAAAATATAAACTGGTAACTTAGAAATCCACTTATTGAAAGTCATGGCAGCTATCACTGAAAATAAAATACGATACCTACATTGTTGCTAACATGCATCACAATGTGCATATTGTCATTATATCTGTCCACAAAAACTGAAGTAACGACAAAACATTCCACTAAATAGTTTCGAAACACCAACCCTACAACAATTGGACAATTCAATACGAATAATTAACCCGTCCATGCGAGACCCAATATTTTGGCGAGGCACGCGCCCGGCCCTCATGCGGGCGGCCAAAGGGTTACGATAAAAAGGTCGCATTACACTCAATCTTTCCGCGCGACCGATCGGACCACTCACAGATTTATTTTTTATGGCCACTTTAAATGTTTCTATTCGTTGTATGCAGGCGTGGCTAATGTGGACTCTGCTTAAGGGTGTTGGAATCGGAATAGAGGCGGACTTAATTAATGCAATTTTAGTTTTCGTAGTCTCGAAGAAATAGTCATATTATGTTCTTAACGTGCTAGAAGTATTGTACAATACTATGACTCTTTATTGACAAAAAAATACAAATATTAAAAAGTTTAAGTACCTACAATGGGTGACCTTTTCGCTTTTAGCGATCTCCAGACAACCTTACCTTGGGATGCGAATCTGAGAGATTATGTTATGTTATTACAATTTTGTGAGTCGGCTACTTACCGCAATGTTCACAGATAAGATAACCATATTATTATATTATTTAGATTTGTATACCGGTATATCAAATTCAACATTAAAGGTTTCTCTGTCAATCACGACGAATAAAAGTATATACTTACTCCATTAAGCAGTTTATTTACGTGATAGATAGTTATTAAACTTCCTTTTATAAAGAAAGAAACACAACTTATCATTGACCTTTTAAATATGGCTTTGCTTTGTACCGGCACACATTTCTAAATAAAATAGGGTTCCACTCAAAGAACGTATACCTATCTACAAATTGAGAAGGGTCGGGAAAGTTTTTATATGATCATCCAAGTTTTAAAGAGAGAACTAAAAACAATAAGGAAACCTAGAAAGCTTACACACTTCTGTACATAGCAGTATTTCTAAAATAACATAAATCTCTAAAGAGTAAAAAACCGACTTCGACTTAGATGGTTTTCTAAAGGACGCCATTGTCAGAATTGGACCAAATGGAAATGGGACCAGCTTTATATAAAAAAAGAATCATCAAAATCGGTTTATCCAGTCGAAAGTTCGGAGGTAACTAACAATAACAAGAATACAGTCGAATTGATAACTTCCTCCTTTTTTGAAGTTGGTTAAAACATTAAGAATACTGGTGAGCCCTCTAGTATCTATGAGTTTTTCAAAAGCTTAAGTACATACTTATCACTACCTCAATGGTGAAGGAAAACTTCCTAAGAAAACCACGGAATTGGTCCTGTGGCATGTGTAACAGTACCCCGGTTCGGCGACACGGTCGACAACTGTCAGTTTCAGATGTCCGAAACATTATTAATATATTGGTCTAAATTAAATCTAGTAATGTAATACTGGAGGTACTCCAACCCTCTGAGAGATAAGGCGTAAGCGTATTTATTTAAAACGTGCCCAGCGGCATTGCCCGCGCGGGTCCAGTTAATTCCCGTTCCCGTGGGAATTTCTGAAAAGCTCTTTTTAGCGGTTGCCGAAGACATATAAGACACCTACATACCATATTTCAATTTCTAGGTGTTATCGTTTCGTCGTTTTTTAATGTTCTCGGGGGACTGAGATATTTTCCTGGAATAAAAAGTACCCTAAATATTGACCCAGGTACTCAGTTATTTATATCAAATTTCATCAAAATCTCTCAAATAGTAATACGCGTGCACAGACAAACAGACAAAAATTTTAAAAAATAGTGTTTTGATATCTAAATCGATAACTATCTTCACTATAACTAAGATTTAAAAAAATATATACAGTATATTTAATACAGATACGAGTTAAAGTTTTATTATATGTATAGATAAGGAAGGCTAAGTGCACACTTGCGAATGTGTCGCATTGGCACGCGCTCGCCACACGCGATCGCACGATATTGACGAGAGCCCCGGGGCTACGCGGCGGGGGTTCATTGTGTCACGCGATATCATAGCAACTAGTGTGATTTTTTTAATGAATTGAACAAATGTTTCGTTCTTAACACTCATAACTTTACTGGATTAGTAAGATATAAATATACTATAGCAGTTGTGCGGGGTTTCGTTCGTCTACGTTCTAAAAGAGACCTTTACGTGAGTTTTATAGGTCTAGTGCCTGTAGTTTTGCTTTAAGAAGTCGGGACATATAGCTTCATATACCTACATATAAAGGGTCTTTCAACAAGGACGGGTCGATGTTAAAATTGAATAAAACAAGATGTGTGTGAGATATTAACGAAATTTATTTTTTATTTGAAAGCCCCATTTATGCCATTATGGATGGAATATGACATCGTTTAAATGTCCGCCGTGGCTTCGTATGGTGGCACGAATCCGAGAGGTCCAATTTTTAATGACTGCTGCATAGAAGGCAATGATAAACAATTTATTTTGGCTTAAATTGAAAAATATGGACGTGAACGACATGTGGTTCCAGCAAGATGGCGCTACTTGCCACACAGCAAACGACACAATCGACATTCTGCATGAACGGTTTGAGGGTAGGGTTATTATCTCTCGCAGAGGTGACGTGACTTCGCTACCAAGATCGTGTGATTTGACTCCGCTAGACTTTTTCTTGTGGAGTTTTCTGAAGTCGCAGGTCTATGCCAATAAACCACATTCGACCGTTGCCCTGAAAGCCAACATAACGCAGGCCATCGCTCAGATTCAGCCGGATCTATGCAGCAGAGTCATTAAAAATTGGACCTCTCGGATTCGTGCCACCATACGAAGCTACGGCGGACATTTGAACGATGTTATATGCCATCCATAATGGCATAAATGGGCCTTTCAAATAAAAAAAATAATTTCTTTAATATCTCACACACATCTTGTTTTATTCAATTTTAACATCGACCCGTCCTTGTTGAAAGACCCTGTAGATTATAAGAAATTTAACATTTACTTTTATTTTGAATTGTAATAATTTTAGAGCTATTTGTAGACTAAACCATAAGCGAAAAATAACATTTCTTTAAAGAAAAATTATAGTTACAAATTTCACAGAAAAAACAATGTTAACATTTTTCCTTCACAAAAACATTAGTTTTCTTAATCCAAAATCAATGAGTCATCAAGAAGCTTTGTACAATGAAATCAAGATCCAATTACGGTACATTTGGCATCAATAGCCACTCGAGCGCACGCTCGACGAGTCACGTGTCATTCGCTGCGTTTTGTTTATCCGCCAGATTCGAGGCAATTTAGCGTTAAGTGATCGCCCATTGCGCCCCGGCGGGCCACCCCTGCGGCTATTAATGACTTTCCGCTTTTTTAAACGCGCGGCGGGTCGGCGCGATTTATTTACCAGTGTGTACTCGCCTTTGTCCACGGCTTTCGGCGCTTGATTGAGATCGGTTCCGCTATTAAGCATTGTTTGTGTGACACTTTTATTTTTTTATGGACTCCACGATTGATAGTTGTCGGAATTTACGATCCATTGATGAGGTTTTGATTTACTTGAGATTTTATTTTGTTACTAGTTTTTATTGAATATAAAACTTGTTAGGATAAATTAATACATGCTATAAAAAACTCATCGCCTCCTAAGGAATCGTACAGACTGTCCTGTCCAAATCCCGTAGAAAAAAAAGCACTTTCAGTTTGTGTACGATTTTTATATGGCAATGGCAAACAAGGTAAAATTCGATTATAAAACACACAAAGTACTATCAATGAGTGATTGCAAAGTGCTAGATGCCAATATTGCTTGTAGGTAGTTTCAGCGTTTTTTTATCCTGTAACTCACTACGTTTACCGCATAATTAAAAGTAAATGAACAGCACCAAACCCTTTGTCTGTCACCATCTAGCGCAGCTGAGTCATCGCACAACTGTACCTAGTCGGCTCGGTGTTCATTAGTATCACTAATTAATGCTTAATTGAGCCAAATAGAGTATTAATTTAGCGGACGGCAATTGGATCATGCATCCCGGCTGTGTGTGCCTAGCCTAATATATGAAGTGCTCGCTATGCCGCAATTTTATTTAATGTTTTTTGACAGCATAGGTATTCGATTTATGAATTTGGAGACTGGCAACATTACCTCTACGGATAGCCAGGTTTATTCTTTGACAGAGATCACTCTGGTCACCTAAAGCCGAGATTAAACGCACTGACAGCCTCATTGATAACTTTCCCCCCCATATCTGTATTTCTCTTATATCTGTGGTATAACCAACACTCACGCCGTATTCAATTTCTATAAATACCCAATTTTAAACAGTGTATTATTCGGACCTCAACATGAGAGGTGGTGATTTTATCGCCGGACTGAGGTGCCTTTGATTCTGCTTTACACCGACTAAACTTATTTTAGTTTAGACTTGTGTCTGTCTTACCTCAAAAAAGGGATAGAATACAACCTACCGAATTTAGTCCTGTCAGAGGCTGTATTTTAGTCGTGACTTCTTTACATATACACTAAACACGTTATGAAATGCCTTAGTTGACGGGACTAAATATCTCTTTTCTTTTCTTGGAGAAAGAAAATGACAGGAGTAAACTAAAATTAGTTTAGTCGCTGTAAAGCAGAATCGGGGCCACTATCCATCTTTTCAAGGATCGAAATGGGCCTGATTTCTTATAGAGTTATCACGGTTTCAGCGTAGATAAATGTTACTATTTCGTTCATAACATGATTCAGCTCGTCCCCGATGAAGTGCGTCTCAGCGGTCCAGTTAGCCCATTAATTAGCGCGAATTGACTTAAATAGACAAGCAATTAGTACACACAACGCAGTTATGGTCGTTAGCCATTACGGACCAATCTACATGTTGCTCCAAATGTAGGTAACGGCAACAATTCAATCTAGGTATAGTAATAAAATTTCAGATAGGTAGGTATGTACATATATTGTTGCAATATTATTGCAACTTACTCGTGTGTTGTTGTATTATTCTGAAAACACTTCAATATTTAATAATATATGTATATAAATATATATAATATAATCTCACGCCTTTTATCCCCATGGGGGTAGGCAGAGATATTCCATCACTGGATATACCCACATTTCACGAGATACATTGGACCCCTAAACGTGATAGGTGGTGAGCCCATCGCCGGACCGGGTCTATTTACACATGTCTCAGAATTAATTCTGAGACCTGCGGGTTTCCTCTTTATTAGATTATATTTAATAACATGACGTAAAATCAATTAGGTATTCATATAATATCCTAAGTAGAATGATGTGCGTACTATAACTTATCATTTTATTAACCCGTTAGCTGTCGCGGTGGTAGATCCACGCCTAAACAAATATCTACTTATTCAGCTATGTATCTTAACAGTCAACCAAAAATTTTTTGACTAGATAACGTCTTATAAATCGATGAACGCCGCCGGCTGCACGCACTAAAAGTTCCACCGTAGCCGAGCGTGCAAGCGAGAGCGCGGAACAAGCGATAGAGATCGAAAAAATTTTAATAAAGTAGAGATACATTGTGCCGTTGTAAATGAAACTGCACAAAACTCAACCACCAAAACGGTTAATCAATACAATTTGCTGGTCGATATAGGATTAAGTCGTGTGAGCGACAAATGGTCGTTAATGAGTTTAACCCGACGACAATCGTAATGCGGTCACACTCGAATACATGTTCATGGATTTGACACAAAATATTATAATATGTATTATTTAGGAAAAAATATGGAATTTATAAATTTAGATAATTATTAGAATAATGTGTATTTTTTTATTTGTATAAGTTCTGTTTTATTTAAAAAAAACCTTGTTATTCTTATGTAATTCTATTATCCATTTATCTACAGAATAGCAGCCCTGTAACATTGTTTGAAGTGTCATAACTCATAACTTGAGCTCAGTACATTTCTATCAAGTCACTCAAACTACTTGCTCAATTACTTTTTGCCTAATATTTTTACTGCTTTCTCATAACTATTATTAGTATTTTTTGTAAAATTGGTAATAGTACCGAATACGAGGTACGTTCCACAAGTGTGAGCCGCATTTCGGGTGAAACGCGTCGCGTCGATGTAAATCTATTTGTCATATTAATGTGGGCAATTAGGGCCGCATGCGGGTTGACGCGCACCAAGCGGCGACGCGCGAAAGTGGCCGGAGGGTTAATGGAGATGAAGTAGAGAGAATTTAAAAATGGTTTTTTGTAATAAAAAAAACTGATTTGTTCTAATTTGCTTATAGATTATTCGCTTATGCTATATAATTTTTGTTCAGTCAGTACCTAGTATTTTTTTAAATCTGTTTAGAGCACACGGATCGATTAATTGTGTTATTTATCTATACTAAAAAAATTGCAATAGCAACAACTCAAAGAGCTGTCCGTGTGTTTGGTCGAGGCTTCAGGTGACCAGAGGGCTGGCAGCTATCTTTGTCAAAGGATCAGTCTAGCTATCCAGAGAGGGAATGCGGCCAGTCTTCTGGGCACTGTCCCACATGGTTCCTTTTTGGAGGACATTTTTATCTGTAATTATTGTAAATTAATGTATAATGTATATTTGGAGCTCTTGGGCTCCTCCCACAGTCGAAGTCTTCGCAATCATCTGTTATTACATATGCCTTCTCACCGTACTGGACTGTGTCCAACACCTTCACGTGCATGCCATCAGGCTTTGGAACACCCTCCCCGTTTGCATTAAGAAATCCCAATGCAAGTTTTTTTAAAGAGGAAAATTCGTGCGTTTTTATCAGGTCAGACATAAATTGTTCGAAAGAAATCATCATCTTTAGATTGTAGAAGTAAGTATTTTTGTTTTATGCTTGTTACGATATACAGTATGTATTAGTTTATTTTATCAACATATATATGTATTAGGACTTACGTAATGTTATGTTTAATTGATTATTTGCTATTTGCGGAAAATTCCGCTAAATTATTTCTGCTTAGCCTGATGGTTGACTGCGGTAGATAATGCCTTTAGGCATTAAGTTCGCCATGTGTACATTTTCTTGGTACATGAAGTTAAATAAATAAATAAATAAATAGGTAATTATTTTTTAAATTGATACGAAAAAGTTATAGTTATAATTACCTCTTTCTCCTAGAACATATTACATAATATGCCTTGGGTTAAATTATTCTAAGTATGACAATATTAAATAATATTAATAATTATACATATATTGAAGGCCTCTTATCTTTCTCTAGGAAAGCTAAGATTTTAAAATAAGATACATCAGTAAACATACAAGTTAGGTACCTACAAAAAAAACTTTAACTTAATCATCATACCATAATCCCGTCAACTCTTTCATGCGGGTGCGCAGGTTCACTGCATTATCCAACCAATTGTAATGGTCAAAGTGAGTAAACACGTAATGATACTTTAATTGTACCTTTTAATTACATTACCCGGAGTTTTTGTGGATCGAACTAATTAAATGGCTGGAACAATTATTTAATGACTGATATTTTTAAATGGCTATACTGTGTATCAAAAAAATAATGCATTTGTTTTAGGGTGTTATTACTGTGGCCGAAGCACTGGCCGGTATTGTACATAGTTTTTATAACACATTTGCTCGTAAAAGGTGTCTTATTTCACCAATTTCAATATCGTATTGTATCTCATTACGCCCAAGTGCGGTAAGTGTAAAGTAAAACGCACGGTTTATCAAGATGCTCCGTCTTAAAACGAACGGTACTTTTTAAAATCTCAGCAAAGAGTTTTTATGTCACAAAAGTTGTCAACTTTTTATGATTAAAATTAACTTTGGAAGATAAAATATAATAAAGAAATATTTATGTACATAATTATTTAATTTAATTAATTTTGACAGTAAATTACAACCAACTAATCTGTAACAAAAACAAAAAATATTATTTTACTTTATTAGTAATACTGGCTGTTTTTTGTGCCTTTGCCTAAAAAAAAATGATGATGCGCGCCGCGCGCTTTTTCTTAACGCTGTATTGTTTTTATTTGTTTACCATAGTCGGAGTTATATTTTATTTCCTCGCAAATGTGTTATAAAACGTCGTATGACATACGTGCGCTTTGATAATTACAGCCTCTGCTTACTTGTAGCCCTCGCCTACGGCTCGGGCTAGCAATATCGCCTCGGCTGTAATTTTCAACCTACCGCACTTATATCATAATGTACTATAATGTTTTAAATTCAAAATTAGATTGAGGTGGGTTTGGCTTGTCCTTGGATTATTGATTTGGGTTTTAGATTTTGTTTGAACCTATAATGGGTTTTTTTACTGTATTATATAAATAAAAGTATGTTCAAAGCCTAATAGCCTTTCCCTGAGGTCGCCGAGTTTACAATTACCACACAACCAACGTCGCTCAATGTCTTCAATTCGATCAAAATTTTAAAAATAATAATATCTTACATACATAGATGTAAGATATTATTATTTTTTAAATTATGACTATGAGGATAGTAGGTATATGAGGATATACTTTTATCTCCTAGGGAATCGGCAGAGGCATTCCATTCCTGGATAACCCAATTTTCACCAGTATATTTTGAGATCCCCTAAACGTCACAGGGATGAACCCATCGCAAGACCGGTGCTTTTGTATTTTGATGAGAGAAATAAGACAAGTCTTTCAGCAAATATAGGTACATTCCTTCTAATAGAATAAAGTCAAGACAAGTGTGTAAGTAGTAAATTGAAGTGATTCCCGTAATTGATAGCTCGGAATGCGCACACGCCGAGCATCGCGTTCGAAATTCAAATGGTACGTTACTTGACGCGTATTTATTGTTATTGGGGTTACGGTGGCGTCGGTGACCTCAGATAAATTTTGGAAGGGCTATTTAATTTTACATCTTATTAAGAAAGGTATTTTACGTTTACGTTAGTATGATCTTATTCCAATCACTTATAGCGCTGAAAACACAAGAAGATACCACCAAGTAAACACCCCCATGATAATATCGTGTTTATTCGATAATGAATGAACAGTTAAAAAACCGTGTTCTTAATTTTAAAACGACTTACGTAAAGGCCTAGGGGGGGGGGGGGGGGGGCAATTCCAACTAAATGTCAACGGTTACAGTTGGATGACAATGTCATGTAAATGGTCAGTCGATGTTGTTATTTGCTTGCTCTGAAAAGTGCCAAAATAACACCACTGACTGACCATTGATATGTCATGGTCATCCAACTATAACCGTTGACATTAAGTGCAATTGGCTCCCTGCATTGCCTACTCTCTGCTTGGCTTAATTTGACCTTGGATGAACCTAGTTTCTATCTAATATAACACCGGAACCGGACCTCTGAAGCGCGATAAGCTGGGATTGCGCAGATCGCATTAGCGGCACTTCCGGTCACGCCGGATCTGACGCCATGTTTTCCAAGGCGAGAGGCCGCGTGTGATTTACGTCTATCTATAGTTATAAATCACATCTGTTAGTCTGTTTAAAGAAAGTCGGTTCGCTTACGAAGTAGCAAGTACGATTTTTAGTGTAACAATGTTTTTTCATCTACTCATTAAAAAAATATACTATTTACCTAGCTGATATACAACGCAAAGCCTAAGCATTATAAATAGGCATTATCTAGGCAAACATGCTCCATCGTCGTCTGCATCATCACTTTCCATCAGGTGAGATGGCAGACAAATGGTTTGCCTATTATTAATAAAAAAAAAAACCGGGTATATTTAGGCACTGTTCCCCATGATTAAATCTGGGAAGATATTTTATTTGTAAATATTGTACTCGTATTTTTTTCTGTGTAACTAAATCTAATTGACGAAACTAATTTTGTAAATAGTACCCAATAAAATGGTGAGACTTAGGTATCTAATGTTTGTAAAATGTCCGTCCAATAGATAGTGTTTCTTTATTTGCATTTTATGAAGCCGACGTAAGAGTCTAAGTATTTTTTAAAGTTAGTTATGCTTTTATCTACTATTTCCATTGTAAAAACTTATTCGCTTATCAAAATAGCTCCATTCTGTAACAGATTACGGAGTCACGGAATAAGTAATCGAATGAAATTATTAAAAGTTCATTTCTGGAGCGAGTGAGTTAACCCCGGATCGTTATGATTGACGATTAAACTCTGACTCGATTATAGACAATCTTCAGAGTTGGGAATTTGAGGAGACTGTACTTCAAACTATGAGATATTAGTGCCATTCCCTTACGATTCTCGTAACTAACGACACTTTCAAAATGTCACTTTTATTATCAAATGACAAAATCCATTTTTCAATGACAGGTTTGCAACTCGGACAATTATTAATTTGTTTTGCCATATTTTGAGCAGTGGTAACTCAGTTTATGTAAAATATCATTCACTGCTATAAAGTACCTTATATTATTTTTAAACTAGTTTATTATTATGACTGTTGGACCACTAAACAGAATTTTTCAATGTCTGTGGCAGCGCCGGTGGTCCAATTACTGGACTGAGGTCGTTGGAATTGATTTTAATTTCTAGTTTCGGTTTATTGTGTACTTAAATAAAGTATTCATAATACTAGTTATTTTGGACACTGCTTCCTCTGATTGAACTTGTGTTGTTATTAAAATATAGTATGTTATATGAGTATACAATTACAAAAGCTTTTGAGTACCTACATAACAAAATCAATTATAAATACTACGAAAAGAAAGTGGGTACCTAGTTTTTTGGTGCTCCATAATATGAAATTGGGTAAAACGACACTTGGTGTCCGTCTGTCTATCAGAGCCATTTTATTCAGAGACAATTTACAAACATATGAAAATGCACTGCATGCATGCATTTCATGCACGCTCTTTTATTCTTCGCACTCCGGACCCCAGCTTTTTTAAGGGCGTCACTAATTTGATAGGGTTAACTCGCATATTTAAAAATACACATTGTAATCGTTTCCCAAAAACACGTGAAAAATACTGTCCCCAGACAAAAACATAAACCTCTCAAACCAAGAAACATAGACACAATTGATTTTTAATTGTTACGGTGCGCATTGGAACCGCGCAGTGCTTGACTAATTTAAAGTTACTATACTTCTATCTGTCTATCTCATCATACATTAAAAAGTAAATGCATCTTAGACGCACCGCACTACTCGTATTTACATGATACAGCGCAATATAATTAACCGTTGATTAGCCACAGTACAATGGCGACCTTAATCGAGTAATGACCGTTTATGCGGCTCTGGAAGACTAGGGTTCCTTCAAAGGTAGCTTTGTCGCATCTCATTGTGAGAAACGTAGCGACTTTTGATAGCGCCATCGTGATAGCCATCATAAAAAATAAAAATAGTTAGTACAGTACAGCCGTTTTAGCTTGGCAACTCTGAAGTTGAGCAAGTGGCTACGCAATTTAATTTTTAGTGACCATTTGGCGGTATGAGCAGTTTGCGGCGGCGGCGCCTATGTTCAGAGCAGTCAAGTTAAAACAATGGTAGGATACAATTTCCTACACTTGCCTGTACTATGGGTACTAAACAACTGATAAACATACTTAAATAAATATTAAACACTCAGACACGAAGCCAACAGACATTTTCATGCACACAAATGTTGGTCCCGAGCGTTGCTTCATTTGAAGGAACCCTTCAAGCCGACCACCGACCGACATGACGACATGGTATGGAATTGTATGATTCACTTTATTCCAGTAATTAATTAGATACAAGTGCGCGTGAGGCCGTTACGAACATGTACTGGTAACAAAATCGTTGTGGACAATTTGTGTTGTTACGCTTTTGTCTTTTACGATCCAATTCTATTCTGACGCTAAAATTTTGTTAATTTACCTACGATGTGTTTATTTACGATGATAATTATGATGATAGAAACTAGTGCACCCTAAAATTCTGAGTGTAACAGATGCGTCATTCCTCAGATATGCGTTAGTTATGAATATTTACGATCAGGTGTATTTTCAGTTATAATTATAAAGTAGTTTTACTTGATTTTAAGTGTTTTATATTTTTCTAATAAGTTTTTGTATGTTACTATTGTAAAGTAACATACGAGTACATATAGGTACCTGCTCTATGGTTTATAGATTTATCTAAATGACTTTTTTGTTATTTATCGATGTTGTACCACTGTAGAGGGGAGCTATTAAAAGTGCGACCATCACTGAATGATGGCAGTTTCAGCGTAGAATTAGTAGAGTCACCATGTTTGTTGTTGTTGTTATTGTAATTATGCTATACGGTAAATAGAAACAGTGGTATTAATGTTTATGTTTTTTATAATTTGTGACTTTTATGAGATTATTTAGACTGTGATTCAAATAGATTTAAAGATGAAAAGAATCACTACCACTATGGCAGGCTATGAAATTTGGTTTGGTTTGTTTGATCGATAACATTCATTCCATTTCGGAATGTCTCTATCGCAGACTTGTTACCTCATAGTTATTCATCTGTTTCTTGTAGGTTTTTCGGTATTTCCTTAGTAGTTCCAATTAAAGCTAACGCTCAGTTGGTTTGTTCTAAAGTGAAAAAGTATAAAGTACATACTGATCAAAAGGTGAGAACATGTGATGCGTCGGGCGCTGCTCCTGCGCACCCTCTCGCGAGCCCGCGCTGCCAACAGACGGCGCTGGAGATGCACAGCTTGCCTCCGACCTGCTGTTACCAGAAAATACTACTCTTAAAGTGGTGTCACCAGAAACGAATACTGTGATAGTGGTTTCATCAGAAAATAGTACTCTAAAAGCTCTGTCACCAGAAACGACTACTCTTAAAATGGTTTCTCCAGAAAATAGTAGTTATTGTAAGAGTGGTATCAATAGAAACTAATAGTCTGATAGTATAGTTTCATCAGAAAATAGTACTTACTCTAAAAGTTCTGTCACCAGAAACGACTACTCTTAAAGTGGTTTCACCATAAAATAGTACTTACTCTAAGAGCAGTGTTACCAGAAAATAATACTTTTTCAGTGGTGTAAGAGAATAGTTAGAAAAGGACAGCTTATGCGACTCGTATAGCGGCATCTGTTTCTAATCTAAATATCCTTAAGCGGAGATTGGCACTCAAGTTACATATAACATTGAACAACAAAAATTATGTCCCTTCTCATAATATGTAACTCCGGTATGGTGAAGTTGAAATGACGTTCAAACTTGTAAGTCCCTACTTTAAATAAAACATTATAACTTTTACTTTGACTATGGGTAAGATAAATAAAATAATCTCACGCCATTCATCCCCGAGGGGGTAGGCAGAGGTATTCCATTACTGGATATACCCACATTTCACGAGATACATTGGACCCCTAAACGTGATAGGTGGTGAGCCCATCGCCGGACCGGGTCTATTTTACACATGTCTCAGAATTAATTCTGAGACTTGCGGGTTTCCTCACGATGTTTTCCTTCACCGTCGAGTTTTTCGACGAGTCGACTAGTGATAAATATGTACGTAAGGTTTTGAAAAACTCATTGGTACATGCCAGGATTTGAACCCGAGCCTCACTGATTTTCGACCGGCTCTTTAACCGTCCGGGCTATCACTGCTTTGCTATGGGTAAGATAATACTCAAAGATCGAATTACCACAAATTTTCTAAATTCTTCGGGCGCCATTTTATCAATAAATTTGATCCAAATTCATGTTTTAGCTACATTGTAGTAAGTACTTTAACAATAATATGTTTTGATATCTCAAAGACAATCGCGCGATTATTATACAGGGTGTAAAGGAAATGCTTTCGAATCCATTGAGCAATTGTGTGAAATGTGGCTCTCAATGGTATTACTGTATCTGTACATGTCTTCGTTTTCGGAAGCGCTTTCCTTACACCCTGTGAAAAATAAAATGAAAATGTATTTTATTCTGTTGTTAATAAGAAATTTGTATATTTCTATAAAATTAAAATCATTTGGATTGTTGCGCCCGGGCAATCACCCCTTTTGCCAGATCCAATTTACGGCGCTGAGTATCACTAACTAGAGGTGGGCGATTTCCTGAGTAGCATGAAACTGATGATCATGACCCTGGATACAGCGCTTCAGTCCTTTATGTTTTCGACTGAACATGTATGTTATGATCAACTCATTTCATATGATTTTTATGCTAATCATGAAATCGCCCACGTCTATTATTAACACTATAGTGCCAACCTCTCAAGCCTAGGCGACCTGTTCGGCGAGCGGCGCGGCGAGCGGAGCGGGCTCCGGCGAGGGGAGCCGGGGGTGACGGGCGGGGATGCGCGGGGTGACGCAGCGCCCGACACCGGCGACGCCTCTGCCGAACCCCTCGACATGCACTCTGAAGAACCCTGAATGCATAGGATTGCTATCTTTTAAATAATTTTCATTTGATGCAATTCCTTATTTTGTTACATGATTACAACTGCGAAAGTAAAATTTCTGTAATTTCTCAGGCAATGAAAAATCTGTCGCTACTGGAATAGTAGATTGTTATACAAGGGTCGGAAGGAATCAATTACCATACGAGGTATGTAGAGAGGATATAGTCCGAGTAGGAATTGATAACTTCCACCCGCGTTAAACACTCTACTTTTCATTTCGAATTCAAGGAAAGTAAACAAAAAAAAATACAATTTTGCAAAAATTCAAACATTTAAAAACGCAATACCTAAAAAAAAACAAAATTGTCAACAATACAACCAAAGAGGTTGGAACAAAGAGAAACTTTTTCTTTTAAACGTCTTTGAATACTACATCATAGAGTACCTAACCTAAATAACATTACAAAAAAAATATACTACAAATCCTTCCTCTTTATAATATTATGTACTTTTAGCCGAGTAATAGTGTTCTGTGCTTATTAGTGTCGATAAAAAACAAGATTTTGAATTTCAGAACAGCTTACCAAATTATTACTCTTTTTTTAATTTTAAATATGGAACGCGTACCGCCCCGCGCACGGGCTATTTTCTGTTGTTTATACCTACTACTCACAAGACCGCACCTTTTTTTCTTATTCTAATTGATGTAAAAAGTTTTGTATCCCTACTAAGTAAGTACCCAAAGAGGTTGGAAGAAAGTCATTCTCTTTCCTAGAGAAACTTTTTCTTTAAACGTCTTTGCCAAATGTAATGTAGTAGGTACTATTTTTTTTTAATTCATTCCCGCCCTAAGGCCGGAAGCAATTACTATGAGTCTTTCCCGACCGAGGGCGGGAATCACAACCCTGAATCTCTCTGTGGTGGGAATCATTGCTTCCGACCCGGTACTCAGATCAAACATACACTACTTTCCGAGTATGAAATATGAAAATGCAATCTATATTATAAAGAGGAAATATTTGTATTTTTGGACGTTTGTTACGAATAAACTCAAAAACTACTGAACCGATTATAATAATTCTTTCACCAATGGAAAGCTAGAATATCTTTGAGTAACAAAAGCTATATTTTATTCCCGTATTCTTACGGGAACGGGAACTACGCAAATGAAACCGCGCAGAACCGCTAGTATGAAATATTTAATTAGGCAATTGGCAGTTTTTTCGCAAGTAGCAGACTAGGTGAAGTAGAGTAGCAGGGTATGTACGAACGACGTATGAAAATTCATTTCATATGGTTTTTAACATGCTACTCCTGACCCGTCTCTGCTATGCAGGATCTATGCTCGAAACAGAACGTTCGTTTTTTAAATGCTAGACTACGTACCTTGTCGTCAGCGGGGTCCCTCTTGGTGAGCACCTCAGCGCCCTCCCGCTTTCTCTGCTCCTCTTTTAGTCTCTCTGCTTTCCGCCATTTCGCTCGCCGGTTTTGAAACCACACCTGATTAAAAACACTTTAAATGTATAAAACCTGATTAAAAAGATATAAGTGGCTTTAAATATGCAAATATGTACTTCAAAAATAAGTTTTAAGTTAAACTAAGACATGTGTAATAGCGCTGGAGTCCGCAATGGACTCACCACCTATCTTAAATAAACATATCATATTAAGAAATAAAAAAAAAACTACTCTACTATGTTTCAGGTTGTGCGATAAGTCAATCGGTGTTAGTTTTATTTAAAAGAACATTCTTATACACATATATTCGTAGCATAAAACTCATTTCAATTTACTTTTAAATTAATACAGATTATCGAAAGTACAGGCACACAGTTTACCTCATAACATACCCACCCAAACCATTACTTTAACAGCCCAAATATTAACACATTACGCTCATAATCCCCTATATCCAGCCTGTCAACACTACTCGAATCTAATAGTCCATCATTAGATCCCCTCGCTATACATCCCAAAGATTATAGATCATTCACTATACACGGCTATACTGTGCATTAGGACCACCAACCACACGTTAGACCCCTTATTTCTATTTAAAACACGTGCTACGACAGCTCTACTTGCTTTGGTTGTGGGTAATCCAGACCAGAAATAATGGTCTTTGGTTTCAAGAATGTTGCGTACTACGAAGGATCAAGGTAAAGTGGTTCCGGTAAGTCGGTTAGCCAAACACGTTGAGAGGGCCACATTTGCAGTGCAATTTTCGCAATTTACTTTTAATAAGCCTTCTGTTGGAGTGCTATGAAATCTTGTAGAGATCACGTTGGGTAGATGGGGAATTAGGTAGAAAATGATTAAATACAATACCATTTTGTACCTAGGTACTTAAAAATTGTTTTAGAAGATTAGCCGCTAGAAAGGCTTTGATGAACCGTCTATATTGATGTAGTTTAAAACTAAGAACCCAACTGTGTGTAAAACGTACTAAAAAGATTTAAAACATTTCACTGATGGTGCAGTCGGGTAAAAATTTAGTCTATGATTAGGACACTCCGGAGATGAAGAAGAACCTAACGTGATCCCGCACTTCAAAATCCGAAAACCGATTGTGTCACAGGAGGTCTCAACTCACGTACATTCTAAGGTACACCTGAAAAACAATCTCTCCGTCTTATACAATCGGTTAAAGAAAAAGAGTTAAATATTTTTTGCACTTTTAGATTTTAATAAGCTACGATTTGCGATATAAATAATTTGGAAAAAAGATTCAGATTCAAAACAGCGTAATTAATGGAACTGTCAAATTCAAAGACACTATAGGAGTCACCAATACTTTGCCGACCTAGCACATCTAAAAATACTTTGCATTTTTTCTTTGTATATTATACAAAGCTTTATTTTATAATATATTCCTCTGCAATATGGTTAATCTTTGCCCCGGGCGGGTCCCTCAACGATCGTAAGCTAATTTCGTTAAAATAATAATCCGCCATAATCCGACGGGGCCTAATAGTTTTTATCTCTTACAAGGGAAAATTAATATTTCATCGCGACGAGACACCCCTAGGTACGACCCTGTAATATGTTGGTGATTCTTTATTGTCGGGGGTGCGTTTTAGGGGTTTTGTGGTGGTAGAATGCAGCATTCTTTGCTGCTTTAAACTTTAAGAAAAAAGTATTATTTATTTATTTTATTTATTTTTAAACCTAGAACATGTTGTCAATTCTTATGGTTTTTTTTCGGAATCAAGATTGCTACTGAAGCACCTATCAATTATATGAAAATACTATCTCTTCTACGCAGTTTTATCTGCGTAGTTCCCTTTCCTGTTGGAATACGGGAATATAGTATAGCCTGATAAATACTGATAATGTAGCTTTACATTAGTGAAATAATTTAAAATCAGTCAGTTTTTGAGTTTATTCGTTACAAACACACAAATCTTTCCTCTTAATAATATTAATGTAGATTACTGTGTACAATTAGGTAAAAAATTAAAATATGTGAAGACCGGAAGAGGTGTTCTAACTTTTAAATATTCGTATTTTTTTAATATAACAAGAGAATATCCATCTTAGACTAGACTATAGGGGTTGGTAAAAAATTATCACAACCTTAAAAAATAATACCATTTATTCCTTTTTTACCCGTAATTATTATGTTTTATGATGTAGGTAGGTAGGTGTTTTATTATTATGTTTTACCTTTGTAACTGTGTTACAAAAATAAACCACCCTCTATTTAAAGTAAGGGGTGTTACACACAGCGGGAGCACGGTAATTACCCCGTGATCGGTAAACTGTGCTTACACTATTGAGCGCGGTAAACGGTAACCAGTCTGTTTATCGTGGCAAGTGGCTTTAGCGGGCGGTCTCAGTAATTAGCGTCTGTTTGCTTTGTTACGATTAAAATACGTTACTTACAATGGTGCTATGAATATTGTGTATTGTGGAATGGACTTTTGTGATAAATAATAGGGTATTTAACTGTTGAAAGTCTGATTTTGAAAGTGGAATACTTCCCCCGACCCATTTGTGGAAAAACCGTAAGAGTTCCCCGCAATTTCCTCCCGTGAGTCCCATTCCCAAAGGGAAATTATAGCCCATGTTTTTCCCAGAAAAATAAGGATTCTATTTGTGAAAGTTTGTGGAATTTTTAAATTGGTCCAATGTTTTGAGGGAATATTAATTACCGATAGTGTAGCTAATTCTCCATAAAACTTCACACAACCTTCATAAATATAGGTACACTCACTCGTTAGTTCATACCCCGATACAGAATCGAACTAAAGTCTCATACATTAAAAGGCTCACTTCCAATGGAGATATAACCGCTGTGTACTAAAACGAGTTTAGACAAGTTGTCAAAATCAAAATTCAACCAATAAAATACCAAAACTCACATTCCCCGAAGCAAACTCGCCACTTCACACGGATTAGAACACTAAGTAAAAACCTCTCACCTACTTAAAAGTTAGCTTTCGCTAATTACGTCATCGTATGGTAAAACACTTCATATGCGGAGTTACCCGAAGTTACCGCCGCTGAAAATATTAAGAAAACTGACGGCTTTTTAAGTGGGGGGACGGGGTAAGTGACAGCGTGTGGAAGGGGCTTAATACCGCGTAATGTATTGAAATTGACTGTCGGATGAGAGATACAAAATGGGGAATTTATGTAGTGCTTTTATGGTTAACTAGTTTCGGCGATTTCGTTCGCGTTCCGATAAAAAAAGTAGAAGTAACAAAACATCACGACATATTGATATTATGCCAAACCATGATGATGATGTGAATAAAATAGAAAGCATTTTTTGGCTACTTTGGAAATAGGAATCTGCTTTTATCGACTCTATTGAAGTATCGACGCGAGTCTTCAAGGTCCCACCAGGTCTCCGAATACGGATGAGTCTCCAAAGACCTGGTAGGACTTATGGGACAATTTAGTACTACATTTATTTACAAAAAAAATATACATTCATTTTCAATAATTACAGATAAAAAAATTACCTCCAAAGAGGAACCATTTGGGACAGTGCCCAGAAGACTGGCCGCATTCCCTCTCTGAATAGCTAGGCTGATCCTTTGACAGAGATAGCTGCCAGCCCTCTGGTGACCTGAAGCCTCGACCAAACGCACTGACAGCTCTTTGAGGAGCTGCCGCGCCTCCGGCTCACAAGGTCCCATGGTCTCCACAATTTAGTTGGTTTTCGTAAAAAAATAAACTGAGTGACTAACTGATCGACCAACAAAAGCATTAAAATTTGCACGTATTGTACTAACAAGGGATTTTCGTAGATTCCCACGGGATCAGGAGTAAACATTATCAGCATAAATCAAAAACTATGCAACTGAAGAAACAAAAATTTGTAAACACTTACATAGATGACGACATTTTCAAGTTTCAAGTCAAGGTAGCTCGATGAAGTAAGTATATTTGGTTCTTAGCTACGAGATAATGTTGCAAATGAAATTGAATACATACTTAAATAAATATTAAAAAGTCTATTTACTTCAAAGACCTTGTCTAGTCAGTGTATTATAAATTTTAAACATAATTTAGTTTTCCGCTAGTACCGTATCCACCGCCTTACCTTCCAAGTTAACACGAAAATACAGAACTCTCTCTGACACGGGTTTATTAAAACGCGGTAAAACGCTAGCTCATTAATTTACCGGCAACTTCTTAATATTGCATGCGAAGTTACGGAGTTGTCTTACTCACGATATCGTTTGCTGTTTGAGGATTGTCGATGTTTTTAAGTATTTTCTTAATGTTATAAGAGCTACAAGGCAATAATATTGAGTCATTCTACCGACTTGTGCATTTCACGACCTAGACGTTTTGCAAAGTAAGTCTTCCTGAAACTAAGACAATTTTGTAACCATGGCATTATATAACCAAGTCATTTTGCATACTTGGTCAGTGTACTAGTGAGCCTTTTTTGCTTGCCAAGGCTAAATGCAAGTAAGGCCAACGGGACCCGACCCCCTCTAAACTCCTCCATGAAGATTGGCTAAATGTAAACAGCAGCCCATCTCCACCGACGAGTTGCTATTTCCAAATACAGTACCCGAGAAGAACCAGCAAGAAACTCAAGGGCAGCTCTTTTTAATCACATGTCTTAGTAGAAAATATGGTGTACATATAATATGTCGTAGGCAACCGTTATGAAGGGATTTTAGGAAATTTCCATGAAAACAGGATTAAACAGGATCTGCACCAAAAAACCCGCTGGATCTCTCTCTCTCTCTACTTTTATCATACTGAAATTGTAGTGAAAACGGCTGGAAACGGAAAAATACGCCAAATAAATTACTTTAGAATTTTTTAGAATTTTTCTCTGTGTGTACATCTAAAAAACTTATAATATAATAAATATAATCTCACGCCTTTTTTATCCCCGAGGGGGTAGGCAGAGGTATTCCATTACTGGATATACCCACATTTCACGAGATATATTGGACCCCTAAACGTGATAGGTGGTGAGCCCATCGCCGGACCGGGTCTGTTTACACATGTCTCAGAATTAATTCTGAGACCTGCGGGTTTCCTCACGATGTTTTCCTTCACCGTCGAGCTAGTGATAAATATGTACGTAAGTTTTTGAAAAACTCATTGGTACATGCCAGGATTCGAACCCGAGCCTCACTGATTTTCGGCCGGCTCTTTAACCGTCCGGGCTATCACTGCTCTAAAAAACTTGTTGTGTCGAATAGGCTCCGAAACGGGTCAGTAGATTTTAATTAATAAAATTGAGGGATAAAAATAGGAAATTTAAGCAAAAACTTCCATTTTGATATATATTTTCCATCACAAATAGCTAGTTGTCACAAATAACACTTTGATACATTCCCTGATCCAATTACAACTTGCCTATTTGTTGAGTTAAATTGTTAACACGACCAGACACAAAGCCAACAGACAACAGACATTCACACAAATGTTGTCCCCGAGCGGGGATCCAACCCGCAACCTCCGACTCAGAAGGCAGGGTCACTACCAACTAAGCCAACAGGCCCGTCAGTTACTATTACCAAACGTAACGTATTAGTCTTAATAATAATAATAATTTATTTATTTGTAGAACATAGGTACATATCATATCTATATATATATATATCGTAATCAAACGCCATACTTCCAAATCACGTAAAATCTAATTCAATAAATAAACAAAACAGCAACCATAACCAGCTAATGTAATATGAAGAGATAAGCCAAGGTGCAGAGTTGCGTTAAGTTTTTCATCACATGATTAGGGGTAAATTACCCCCCGCCCGCGGTAACTCCTACTCCTGGGACCCGGCAAATCTTCCCTTATCCCGGATAAGATCCGGGCTTTCTTAACTTCTTGGATGTGAGAAAAAGTTGGATGTGGCTTTTAACAGAAATCGTCCGTTTGTATGATGGGATGAAGATTTGGAATTCAAGATGAGGGGTTTTGGCTGCGAGTTGACTGTTTTTTAAAGGAGTTAGAAGTAAAAATTAGTAAAGCTACAAGCAAACTTAATTAAATTCTTTCTTTATTTTTATCGCACCGTGTCTTAAAAAAGTAGGGAATAGCGTACCTATATTTTGTCACCTAGAATTTTTGATGACAAAATAAAATATACCGGAATAAAATAATGATGTGAACTTTGCTTGGTTCTGGGTTTGCTTGTGATTGGAAATAAAATAAACTGAATGTGGGTAATGACTGTTGTTATTATTTATTTATCTTTTATATCAGATGTTGTACATTAACCGTTAACACTATTACAGATAAGTTGTAACTAAAGTTATACCAGACTAGTTAATCGGCAGAGCCGGGTTCACGGGGCAAATAAAATAACTTAACTGTAAAATCCTAACGAGGTTATACCACCAATTAGGTTAAATTTATCATTAATATGTTGAAATTTAAAACACCTACTTGGTCATGATGACTTATCTTAAAAATAGCTAGAAGCGCTACAACTCGGAGCTCGGAGAAACTGGCACGGTAAGAAAACACCGTAGTCATCGAATAAATTTGCAACGGAGAAATTTAGGGACTGTAGAAATTTGCGTATCGTAGAAGTTTGCGTATCGTAGAAACCTCCTTGTGGGGGAGAAGAGTCAAGCTTGAAGCATCAGGATCTCATGTCAACCCCGGAGGTTTCTTACAAAAATGTGGGTATATCAACCCATACAAATTGGAATATAGAAGAATACTTCAGGAAACATTCTTTCTTTAACAATGAGTTTCCTAATAAAAATTTGAAGTAGGGTAGATTCAGGACGTTCAAGTTTGAGCTCAAAAGCATTTGCTTTTGTAAAATGTCGCTAGCCAAGTTATTTCAACGACATCACGGCTAAGAAAAGAACGAAGTCAACGTTCTGTATTTGGAAGACCATCTCTCACACACTTCCCGAAAAACACGGTAACTGCAGGCTATCTTGACCTCAAATTCACAAGACACAATTGTGCAAAAATCATAGTTCAAAACTGTTTGACATTTGAATGATCTCAAATATAATAACACAACACTATTTTCCCTATATCATTATTATTTAAAACTTAGAAATGCATTTAAATTGAATAACTTATTTTTGTCAACAAAAGGTAAATCTTTCGTAGAAATTGACAACACCGACTTCTTTTTACAATGACGTTTGGCAAAGGCAAAAGCATCATCACATTCTGCCTATTTTTGAGTCACAATATTAAATGCTTCAATACGAAAGTACAACGTTACAATTTCAATAAACGAAAATTCCATCTGACACTTGCATCTCACAACGGCATAGCGTAGCAATGGTGAAATACATCGTTACTTCCGTCTTACCCACATTTGCGACGACCAGACTAAGCGACCGAAGAAGTCAATCAGTCAAAATATATCTAAGAACGTACCAATGAGTTTTTCAAAAACTTACGTACATATTCAGGAAAACAGCGTGAGATAACCCGCAGGTCTCAGAACTAATTCTGAGGCATGTAAAACAGACCCGGCGCGGCGATGGGCTCACCTATCACGATTAGGGATGAAAAGTGGGTATTTCCAGAAACAATACATTTCGAACTTAGCTTCTATACAACGCCTAACAGAAAAAGCGCAATTCCTCATACACCCCAATTAGTATATTAATTTAAAAAAAAATATGATGCAATCGAACTTTAGTTGTGTCTAACCAATTTTCTTAAATATCGATTAACAATAGCACGATTTCCATAGAAAGCACTAAATTTAGCTACGCTAATTATTTTTTTTGGAAATACTTATTAAAAATAGCTGAAATCGAATAAGTAGTCGATACTGAACAAACTAATTTCAGGAATTGCGCTTATTCTGTTACATGTTGTATAGGCTTTCTTATTAATATATCTTTTTTCGGTTCATAACACATCCAAAGTTATCGTTTTATACATCACAAAGTAATTAGATTCGACGTGGAGAGTGGTGTAATTCGCGCAAAATGGAATACGTATCGTAGCTAACGTGTTTACCGCGATTATCTTCAGATCTCTTCGGGTTCCCTCCTCCCCCCTCGTAATTAAGCTTTGAATACCTAAGTAGGTTACCGTCAAAACTGATAATATAATACTTAAAAGATTATAATGTATTAAGCTAAGCGACTGATAAAATTTAAATTGGAAATAATAGACTGGAAATTTTCTTCTAGTGAGATGATGGTCTAAAAATCAAAAATCTTTTATTTTCTGTTGGTACAAAAGGTACACTTAGAAACATCAATAGTCACTCTAAACTCGACCATGAAGATTGGCTCAATGTAAACAGCAGCCTATCTCCACCTTGATTTCCACCGACGAGTGGCTGTCTATTTTCAAACGCAGTTACATGGACTCTTGGTTTATCACTGAGGTGGTTAGCAGAGTTATTACATTTATTAAAGAACCTACTTTTCATTAGATTAAATTCGAAACCCCTAATCTAGATATATACCTATGCCACAGAACTAATTTTGGAGCCTTTAGGTTTCCTCACTGTCTGATTTTGAAGTACCTAATACTCAGCCCCCCTGTATTGGCTCTTAATTTTTTTAAATACTAAATCTACGAAACAGGTGTCTACATCTACACTTATATTTTGTATTTTTGTAACGAATAAACTCAAAAACTACAAGACCGATTTTTAAAATTCTTTCACCATTAGAAAGCTACAATATCTCTAAGTAACGTAGGGTATATTTTATCCTCGTATTTTCACGGGAACGGGAACTAGTCGGGTGAAACCGCACAGAACCGCTAGTATATTATATAGTTACCAACTGTGATATCATTAAAAAACATGAATGAGAATATGCCAGCCGATCCGAAATCTAACCCGAGTCTCATGCATAAGAGGCCGGCTAACTTCCACCAAAGCTATAAATACATACCTATGTAGTATATACAGCTATTGACTACATATGCGTTCGATTTTCTGAATAAAAACTACTAACATTAAGTACCCAAGTAAAGTCGATTGTGCAACCTCTTGATTTTGCGGTTAAAGGATCACACACAGATAGAGTTACCTACTTTCGCATTCATAATTATAGTAGCATTTGCCCGCGACTTCATCTAACTTCGGAATAAGAAATGTCCTTAGATACAAGCTCCCTGACAACTTTTATCAAGATCGACTCAGGCGGTTTACGTGAAAAGGTAACAAACATAGTTCCTTTCGAATTTATATTATCAGTAGGGATTAATGTGAATATCAAATTGGCAAATTAAGATTCAACTACCTATTACGCTTTAGTTATCTAATATCTTTAACATTACAGCCCACGGCACTGGAAAATTGCCTAGACTCAGCAAATCTTAGAATGAATTTTCCTTTTACTGGGTTGAAATAATACCCTACTTCATTGAAATTGGTTTCAAATATTCCTATTGAAATAAAACTTTTTTTTAATAGCTAAACCTTCGTATACACGGGCCTAGGAAACAACAGGACTGGACATTGTCAGGTATTTAACCGACTTCAAAAAAGGAGGATGTTCTTAGTTCGCGGGTATGTATTTTTTATGTACCTGCCTGAACTGTAACTATATTTAAGCAAATAAAGAAATTAAATAGAATTTAATTGCATATTCACCGAAAATTCCATCATTTATAAACCGATTTGGAAAATATTTATTAGTTTGAAAGATGTTATTAGATTATGTACTTCAAAGTTGGTGCCACACATGAGGATTTTTTGTTCGTTTGTTTATATTGAACTAGCTTTTACCTGCGGCTTCGCTCGCGCACGTTTATTTCACCCCCCCAGGGGTTGAATTTTGCAAAATCCCTTCTTAGTGGATGCCTACACTGGAGCTATCTATGTGCACAATTTCAAGTCTTTAGACCCAGCGGTTTAGCGTGTTATGTACGTTGATACATTGTATCACCAATCAGTTAGTCAGTTTATCATTTTATATATATAGATAGATATATAGGCTCTAAAACTACTTGACCGATTTAAAAAAATATTTTACCACCGTAAAGCTTATATTTCTGGGAGTAAAATAGGCTAATTTGTTCAGAGAGCGAAACAGCTATTTCGTTATAAGTTGAAACGGGCAAGCTCTTCAATTTCTTTTTCAAGGTTCACGAAAGCTAAGCCCTTAAGATTACAAAGACACAGCAACAAGGTGGCATATTTCATTTTCACCCCGATTGAATCGCGCAGCTCAAAATGATTGATAAAGAGCCGGCAATGGGGCGCGCGTCAAGTGCCAAAAAGCAAAATGAAGATGAATTTAGACATACGGATTACAACTACGCACGGGCCCGCGACCTTGCGTAGCGGACCTTGTGATTTGTTCTTGAAATCTTTTTACTTTTAAAACTAAAAAAAACGGCCAAATGCGAGTGCTTAAATATTTATTTGATTTTGTTTTTAGTATTAATTGTTGTCATAGCGGCAACAGAAGTACACAATTTGTGAAAATTTCAACTGTCTAGCTACCGTGGTGATCGAGATACAGACTGACGCGGTGACCCTTTTACCCTTTGGTTACGGAACCCTAAAAATTATTCTTAGTGGTATTCCATGCCAGGTCTAACATGTGCGTCACCAATAATTTTGTCATCTGTTTTGCTTCGCTCTTTCGTGCGAATGCGAGATATTCACGAGACAAGCATCGACAAAATTTAGTCATGGGGCGCACATGTTAGATACACTGGAAATACCCACTTTTCACCAGTTTATTTTACGGATCCCAAAACGTGGATAGGTGGTGAACCCATCACAGGACTAGCGTGGCCGTTATACACCAGCAACCAATTCCGTTGTTTCCGTGTTTAATTTTAAGTAAAATGCCCAAGATTTGTAGGCCATAACTTTGTTATAGACCCGTATTTTCTATCTTTATTATATGAACTTATATGAACTAATATGTTTAAAAACTGACTGCAACGCACAGCTTAATTTGCTGGGTCTCGAAGCATTAAATTTTGTACAAAGATTCTTTAAATGACGTGATCGAGCCCCAAAATAAATTTGTAATATTAGCACTCACTATATTTCGATATGTTAAAACCAAGACCTATAGGTACAAAGTTTTGTATCTCCTCCTTACTCGATATTTATAGCTCTCCAGGTCTATCATAATTTAAAAATCTGTAATAGTACATTATGATATAAGTGCGGTAGGTTGAAAATTACAGCCGAGGCGACATTGCTAGCCCGAGCCGTAGGCGAGGGCTACAAGTAAGCAGAGGCTGTAATTATCAAAGCGCACGTATGTCATACGACGTTTTATAACACATTTGCGAGAAAATTAAATAAAACTTCGACTATGGTAAACGAATAAAAACAATACAGCGTTAAGAAAAAGCGCGCGCCGCGCATCATAACTTTTTTTTAGGCAAAGGCACAAAAAACAGCCAGTACCTATTACTTATAAAGTAAATAAATATTTTTGTGTTTTTGTTACAGATTAATTGGTTGTATTTACTGTCAAAATTAATTAAATTAAATAATTATGTACATAAATATTTCTTTATTATATTTTATCTCCCAAAGTTAATTTTAATCAGAGACAGATGTTGACAACTTTTTTGACATAAAAACTATTTGCTGAGATTTTAAAAAGTACCGTTCGTTTTAAGACGGAGCATCTTGATAAACCGTGCGTTTTACTTTACACTTACCGCACTTGGGCGTAATGAGATACAATACGATATTGAAATTGGTGAAATAAGACACTTTTTACGAGCAAATGTGTTATAATATTGTTATACCATGACTGTTTGTTGCCTAAATAAATAAAATAAAGAAGGAATTTTCTCTACCTAGTATGCCATAATTTTGTAATTCCACCTGTATTTTTGTCAATTAAATACCGTCAAAATGGACGAAACAGCGTCCTGTGTTTTTCCACTGTAGCAAGCACAACTAGAGTTCAATATGACGCGTCGTTAGCGATTGTCACACGAGCGTAGGGTTACCTCCCCTGGGTTTCCAGTTCATTACAAATATGAGTACGATATTAGAATTGAAATAGGGGTAACCAATTAGGCGTCTATATTATTTTTATCCCTTCAGGGATGGACTCTAGTTTGCGAACTTTTAAAAAACAAAAGCTGACAACGTTTTTCACACAGTATTTTTTCAAAACCATAAACTCATTTATTTTAATAATTAAATAATATGTTATAATTATGTTAATATTATGGTCAAATTGTCAAATTGCATAGTCGTATAACTAATTGTCTGATATAAAATATTTTTTACAAACATTTAATAATTATCTCGCAAAAAAGCCACTCTAAAAAGATTCAAGTGTTAATCAAACTTACACAAAACCAATTAAAAATTAAAACAACAACATTCAATCAACAACAAAGTGTTATGCATTTATTCAACGCCAAGAATCCTTGACAACTCTTGATATTTACTTTTTCAACGAGTTTTTATTCGCAACAATCAGCAAACGTTATTAGCAGCCCTATTGAACCTGCTCAACGCGACAACGCACTCACAACTCAAGGGCTATTGTGTTGTAACGTGTTTTTTGTTTGTTTACACGAGCCCCGTTGTTTAAGGGTGACAGCCCTACGTCAACCTTGTTTATTTTTTATTTTTTAGGGTGTCGAGAGCTCCGTTACTGGAGAGAATAGGGATTTTATAAAAATACTGAGTTTTTAATAAATATAATTTTAAGTCTATTATCTAAAATAGTGAGATAAGGAAACGATGTGGTCTGAAAGAAGATGTAGTGACAAATATTGAGAAAGGTATGCTATGATGGTTTGGCCATGTCGAGAGAATGAATGACGAACGATTGACGAAAAAAGTGTATAAGGCGAGTGTGAATGAAAGTGTGGGAAGGGGTAGACCTAGGCGGACGTTTCGAGACCAAATTGGTGACGTCTTGAAAAAAAGCCAGGTCAAGAGTACCCTAAACCGAAGAGCATGTATGAAAGGAATAATGAAAGTGGACGAAGCGAAAGAAGTATGTATGGATCGTAGCAAGTGGAAAGAAGTGGTCTCTGCCTACCCCTACGGGAAAGAGGCGTGATTATATGTATGTATGTATGTCTATTATCTTCATATTAAAAACATACGTAGTTTTGAAAGTAGTGATAGCTCTGTGAAATAAATCCGCTGCTTGTCCATAAAGCCTGGGTTTGATTTCGGGTCAAGGCGTGAACAATTTTTTTTGAATCTTAATTTTCTCACAGCTCAACCGGAAGACATCGCAAAGAGACCCGGATTCTCCAGGATTGGTTTTGACGATGAGCTCACCCACATTTAAGCGTCCCAAAATTACTTTGGTCAAAAGTAGGTTGGTAGCTTTCCGTTACCGAAAGCTTCGGCCTACCTCCTCGGAGATAAAGCGTTAGTATATAGTAATCAGAAACAGTTCGCTTCTTCTAGTAGCAAAAATAACGAAATGTGGCAAAATCTTAAATAACATCGTGAGTAGCATATACTTTTTTAGTTTACATGCAAAAGACATCAACGGTATACATACCTAATTTATCGTATAAAAACAGCGTAGATGTTGTGAAAGTAAGTACGATAAGACTACAAATAATCATTAAACCGGCCAAGTGCAAGTCGGACTTACACACAGGGTTCCTCGTCGGTGGAGATGGGCAGCTGTTTACATTTAGCCAATCTTTATGGACGAGTTTAGTGTGCCTTGTTATTAGACTATGGACTGTTCTCTTATTACTTACAGAATATAATACATTTTTATTTCATTACAATAAAAAAAAACATTTTTTTAGTATGGGGACCCCTTCTACTTTTCGCATCAACCATCAAGAGTCTACCTATTACAGTTCAAATGATACAGCACTGTGACAGACGGACGAAACGGACAGCGGTGTCCCCATTAGTACGGAACTCAATAAAAATAGTCAACAACTCAACTATTTCATTATCCATTGCCAAACGCCATCTCCCAAGCATTCCTTGAATCTTCCAAAAGCTCTGCCTACACAAATGCAAATAAAAGCATTATAAAAATTACTTTTCTTAAACACTTACGTTATCGGATTCCATTGTAATCTTATTACAATCAATTACGATTCCTTTTTGCAATAATGTCTGGAGAATTCTAAAGAAATACGAAATCTGCGTAAAAATTTGCGACAAACCACGTCTTTTGTTTTTTTTTTATTTTGACATACGCAAGAGATTTCCCTGTTTCTAAAATATCGGCAAAGCTTCGTAGTTTTACATGGAGTGTCACTTATTAATTAACTAAATAAAAAATATATTTAAAATATTTCACCAATGGAAAACTACATTATCAGAATTATATTTTATCCCCGTATTCTAACGGGAACGGGAACTGCGAGGGTGAAACCGCAGGAACAGCCAGTGACACTAAAAGACGGGAAAACTCACTTCGTACGAATTATGTTATAAATAGGGTTAAATTATTATGGTAAGTAGAAACGGGAAGAAAATGTTTACATGTACCCACATGGTGAAATACGAAATAACCAATATCTAGGTTATTTTATACATTAAACAAGAGTTCATCGAAGTTCCTTGCATAGAAATAGTTGGAGGACCAAGAAGTTACACAGGCTACTTAGTAGCCTAAGTGGCGGGCAAATCTAGTAGACCCAGTTTTTTTTTATTGCAACGTAATTACAGATTGATTCTTAAGCTAAGTGACCACAGCACAGAAACCTCAAATTTATCTATGCAGGTAAGCCGTTCAATATCTAGGTACATAACAAAACTGTAACAAGACCGTTAGACTTTACATGAAATATTTTCTAAACATTTTTTGCGGTAGCGTAGACAGCCATCGACTCAAATATCCAAACATCAACTTTCGAATTAAAAATTTTTGATTATTAATTTTGTCTATCTGTGCATCACGCGAAACCTACTGGACGGACTTTCATGAGAAGCGTTATGGAGATAACCGAGTCCATAAATCGGTCTGTCTATCCGACTTCCTTTATTAAACTAAATTGTTTCAAACAATATATCCACCAATTCCCCAATCAGAGTACGCCAAAGTCATAACATTCAAAGGTATGCTCCACTTACGCCTGCCACATACCTCGCGTAATCCAATCCGTCTGACAGCTGCTACCAAAGCTTTCTTTTTATATTTTTCGGGCGAATTATCACCGACACTCCCTGGCCGGACGGGACGAATCAAATTGAAAGCCGACTCAATTATATTATCGAGTTGTTACAGGGCTGGTAGGCCTGTATTCTACTGCCTAGTCGAATATGCTACTTTTTTGCTTAAAAAATATATATTACATACATTGATTTGATTATTTAGTAAAATATTATCAATACATAGGTAAGTACTTACGAGTAGCTTATTTTTATATTTGCATTTATTCAAAAAAACTTAAATTTCATGCCCAAAAATCATTGAGCTGTCAACGAAGTTTCTGGAACTCATTTGGCATCCGCACCGCTCAGAACCGCTAGTAATATTACAAAGAGGAAAGATTTGTATTTTTATAATAATATAATAATCTCACGCCTTATATCCCCGAGGGGGTAGGCAGAGGTATTCCATTTCTAAACGTGATAGGTGGTTATCCCATCGCCGGACCAGGTCTATTTACACATGTATCAGAATTCATTCTGGGACCTGCTGGATTCCTCACGATGTTTTCTTTCATAAAAGAAGAAACTGACTGGCAGATTGGCTGACTGATTGATCTATGTCACTCAGGGATCTTCTAGCTTTCCGTTGGTAAAAGAATTTTTAAAATCGGTCCAGTACTTTATGAGTTTATTCGTAACAAACATACAAAAATACAAATCTTTGTTCTTTATAGTATACCAATATATATAAGATATACTACAGATTTACTGCGTGACGAGAAGCACTATAGATACATTGCATTGCATTGCAGACAAACTTAAAAAATAGTCCAATTTTGTGTCATTTCTCCAATGTAATCTCAAGGTGTATATATCTGCCCGCGGATCTGTTTCCGGAACGCTATAACCTGGGCCTCTTCAAGGCAAGAGTGAATAGGTATTATCTAGGCAAACATGCTCCATCGTCGTCTGCATCATCACTTTCCATCAGGTGAGATGGCAGACAAATAGTTTGCCTATTATTAATATAAAAAAAAAAAAACAAAGTTACTCAGTTACTAACGAGAACAACTACCACTGGCACGAGCTTAGGATAGAGACACCCCTTAAGCCCACTAGCACGTGCGAGGGCCGGGGTGCGGGGCGCGGGGCGTAACAGCCTCATACCGTAATGCCATTCCGAGATGAGCGACTTAAACGCGTTACACACCGCCAGCCAACCTGACCTTCCCCTCCTTCCCCCACACCTAGGGTTGCCACACTGATAAAAACTGCGGAAGTTTAAATGACAAAGCAAGCAAGCATTTTTCGGCAATAATTTTTCGTTATGTGCCAATTTAATTTTTCTAATAATAATCAAATTTAAAAGAATAGCCATATGTTTTAGAAAACAAAAAGGTGGGAGTTAACATACATCGTAATTAGTGAGTATTAGCATTTCAACTCGGCTTCACTAGCGTTCCAGTATTAAAAGTAGCCTATTTTCACTTTCCGGTCCTCTATCTGTCTCTATGCAAAAAAACACTACATCTGTTGCTGCATTGCTAATCGAAAGATGGACAAACCAACAAACAACTTACACATGCATAGGTGTTGCCTGCGACTCCATCCGCGTTAACTTTAGGTTCGCATCCTCTACGAACTATACTATATAACTACGTTTTTCGAAATAAAAATTAGCCTATGTTTTTTTTTCAAGATGTAAACTAGCCAACGTACAAACGTACATAGCATACGTATATAAAGGTACAGACAACCAGAGTTACTTTCTCATTTATTATGTATCTAGGATTCATTTATAAAATGACTAGCATGCCCAGCGGCGTTGCCCGGATCCTGTTTATTCCCGTTGCCGTGGGAATGTCGAAAAATCCTTTCAGATACCCATGGAACCTCCATGCACTCTGAAACTTCTACAGCGATGATGGATCAGTCAGTCAATAACGGTTTCTTTTGAAATATATACAGAGATTACCAGATTTACCGGAAAGTCGGCAACCCTACCCACGATATCGGGAAAATCCAATGAAAACCGAAAGACCAACTTGGATATGTAGACGTTCAATTCTCAACTGTTTTGGTGGTTAAACGAAGTGGATTTTGACAATGGTAGTTAACTAATGGAGGCGTCGGATCGACGGACGGAATTGGCAGGGCGCGTGTCGTGACTTGGTTATGTCGATTGCGCCTATTAAGGCGATGGGATCAACTTGCACATGTGTTTTTGGGAAGGAAGTTTGACAGTTTTTTTACGTCCGGAAACAGATCGGAAATTAAATTTAGTTTTGCAATTAGTTGATTGTACCGGAGCAAGAGTCACTTGCAGCAACGGCGTTCCGGTTTTTTCAAGTGTCTGCTTATTGTATTATCTTAAAAAAATCCTAAAAGCCAAGAAAATGAGACAATTGATTTTTAATTGTTCTGGTGCGCTTTCGAACCGCACGATGCTTGACTGATTAGGTGTTTAATAATATTGAAAATATCGAGATACTTATCATAACAATACACTATACTTGTTTTTTCCTTCCGTTCCTATAAATTAATGATCTTGATAAAACATTTAACTAAATTTCGCCAGCGATTTCGTACACATTCCGAGTAGAAAAGGAGCTTAAGTCCTTTGTAATATTCAAGCTAATTTTATCATGAGCAGTTCAGTGATGTAGCCGTGAAAACGTAACCGACAATAGACAAGCTGAGCTAATTTCAAATTGAATGATATTAGTGGGGCAAGGTAGTACAGATTAAATAATCAGAAAAGCAATGCAAAGTCATATTAGAAAATTATATTCATAGCTCATTTATGTACGTTTCATAAGAATAACAAAAGTTTCAGCCACTCAAAAATTGCACCGATTTCCTCGCTTTTGGGCCCATAAAGCCGGTTTGTAGGCCTCAAGTAACAGGCCACAATTTGTAGCCTCCGGCCGCGTGCTCAGACGGTGGAATTGGGCAATTTTTATTTGGGCATAAATAAAACACGCCCGGTTGCGCGGGGCAATTTGCCTAAAACCGGGTAGCGATGACTGCTACGCGGCTCACGATCCAGTCGTAGCCGGTTATTTATTCTTGCATGAGAACATCTATTTTGAATATTGGTATTGCTAATATAATCTTGGAATTTATTTTTTATTTACGTTTATCAGTTTTTATTTTATGTTTCTTTTAAAGAATTTGATGGGTCTATTGGCTCAGTTGGTAGTGACCCTGCCTTCTGTGCTAGAGGTGGGTATGAATATGATTTTTGGTTTAGCGTCTGAGTGTTCATTGAATATGTTGTATTTAAGCATTATCAGTTCTTTAGAACACGTATCAGCCACAATGTCTTGTTTGGGGCTAAATCGCTTGCGTTAATTTTATCTCAAATTTTTCTTCTTCTATAATTGTAAAACCTTAGATATCAAAGCTTAGAATATGGCTAGGATGAGTTCTCATATTTTTTTTAAAATAAATTATAAGTACGGTATTCATATTTATTAAGTTTTACACAAAAAAATATCTTTATATTTTAATAGCCTAGTTTAATTTAAAGGAGCTTCTTTGTTACCAAATAATGAAATTCTACGAAACACATTTCCGAAACACTGCAAACGCAAGAATATATTCTGCTGTATCATACAGTCCACATCACGACGTAAAGCCGACGATTTACAAGTGCCGTGCGTCGTAAACCGCACTCGTCGCGTCACCCCCACTCATTATCGTCATTCCCGTCTCGTCGGACGTCACCTCACGTCGCGACGTCTCCCAACGTCGCCCGACGTCGACTGACGTCGTAAATCATACCTTTATGACCCTAATGCAAGGGGATGTATCGTAATTTTATGTGCTCGGTTTTGAAAGTTTAAAGCTATTCCAGGGATGTTTATCGAAGGAATTTCGTTTAGGTTACAATCTGTATTTTACGTGGTAAGATAAAATGGTGTTTTTGAAATGAGTCCTTTTCAAAAGTAGGGATCAATGTCCAGAGGCGATTTTTTTATTATAAAAGTGAGAAATGAGCATAAAGGTAATGAAAAGGCAAATAGTCGTCTTCCATGGATATCTGCACTATCAGAGGAGTTACCGATCCATTGCCAACCGTTGTAAAACAAGATTTGGCGGAATGGGAAAACTACACACAGACACATTTAGAACGCGTTTCACCAACTTGCCGTCCATTTTCGCGACAGCGGAGGTCAAATTTATCAAACAAATGGTACTTACTTACTTAGACTAGTTTTTGAAAGGCTTCATTTTAGGGATGTGAAAAAATAATCGATTTGTAGAATAAACGATTATTATATTAAAATAATCGAATTTTTAAATAATCGACTATATTGTTACACATATTCTTAAATAAAAAATATAAAAGAAAAAATGCTGCGAAAATTACACATTTTAATCGATTTAGTAGTAACAGTTTGTGAGACTAACCTGCACTCTGGCTTCGGTGAGATTGATCTTCAGCGCCAAGTCTTCTCTAGTGAAGACGTCGGGATAGTGCGTCTGCGCAAACGCCGTCTCCAGCTCCTCCAGCTGTTGAAAACATTAGAGATTAGACAATACAAGTCATCTTTGGGTAACCCTACTTAGTAAGTAAGTGTGTATATATTATTGAGTAGTGATAACACATTTCTTTTTTTATTTAGTTCAATAAATGGACAACCTGCTGTGGGATTACTAAAAGCTTATTCAAAAATGTCTTATTTCTTGTAAGACTATGTGAAATGTTTTTTTATTTCTTTATTAGAGTGACCCGGGCAGACGTTGTCCTGTCACTAAATAAACCAACCATGGACCCACTCAAACACATTGTTTTTATTAAAATCGGTCCAGCCATTTTCGAATTATAGCGAGACTAAAGAACAGCAGTTTGTTTTTATAGGTATATACTCGTAAGAAAGAAGAAAAAGAAAGAGAAGAAGTAGATAAACAAAAAAGTTACGGTACAAAGTTTACAACATTAGTGACGTCATAAATAACAATGGCAAAAGTCCATGTGTTTTGGGTACCCCACTTACACCTGCCCACGGAAGACGAAACCGTGTAAAATCGATAGTTCTTGGACAGACTAAGATAATATGTAATCATACCACATTTTTATAAGTTGAGGTTTAAAAGTTATTCGTTACCTAGTGTATTTTGTAGGTTATTATGAGATTTTAGGTACCAAAGACGTGTAAAGAAAAAGTTTCTCTAGGAAAGAAAATTATTTTCTTCCAACCTCTTTGTTAGAAAATAGCACTGCCTACCACATGCCATATAAGTTACTCTATGCCAGTGAATGATGGCTTGGGAAAAAAATTTCGATACCTATATTAAAATATCGATATTTTTCCAAATACTAGATTAGCATATTATATATATCGTCGATATTTTTAATTTATTTTACAGTATCGAATTCGTATTAATTTTAATATATTTTTAACGCAATTTTGGTTTCGTGTTTCATTTCATGTTAGGTACTAGATACTTGCCGACTCAAGCATTTATAAAAATATACTATTTTCATCGCCCTTTCTTACGAATTTGGGAATATGTATATGTAGTAATAATAATGTAAAACTGACGATATATCGATATTTTTCACTCGATTTTTATCTATAGTATTTAGAAATGTCGATACGATAAATATCAATTTATTTTTTTACTTGGCCATCCCTAGTGAATGACATGGTTGACGTGATGACACGACGTTCAATTTTACCACAACAACAAAAAAGTTTTTGTATTAATCAAAGACATTAAAACATAATAGCATAGAGGGGGCATTGGGAATATTTTCATACAAAACTTTGAAGCTCAAGCATCATGTCCTTGTCATGTCAGTTAGTATGAACGCGAGCTGTCATTCGGTCGAAATTGTACTAGACTTATTCCACTTGGAATAACTTTTGGCTTCAAATAATCCTCGCTTTGTCCCCTTCATGCCTTATATTATATTTTAATCTTTTGGTATTAATAGATTTCCCAATCGATCGATTCGAGTTTCTATGATATTTCTGTTTTATTTGACTCAATATTTTCAACTGCTAGATTAGTTTAAAAATATGGAAAATTTCGACTTGTTATGAGTCAATATAGCAAGCATAGTGTGATACCCCGTGGGTGTCTATGGGTACCAAAGCTGCCGATGTTCTTTCTACCTGTTGTAGCGTGAAGGTGGTTCGGTTGCGCCTCTGTTTCCTGCGAACGAAGGTGTCATCGTGTATCGCCGGGTGGTAGGAATAGCTTGTATCTGGAAAAAATATAATATTATTACATTTGAACAGATTTTTCATAATCGGGCGATCAAAGACTATACACAATCCTATTGTGTCTGCTTTAACACTTTAACAGGCAGAGCGGAAATAGTTACCACCAAATATTGAACTCTATGTAATTGAAATAAGATTCAAAACCAATGAAAAATTTAAACTGCCTAAAGGATGAAGTTACGGGACAGGTGGTTATGTATAATCCAGTCTTACACAATAAACTGTCTTAGTCTTAGTCGTATTACAAAAATATGTGCTTGAGTCTCTGTTTGAAGATAGCCAGAAAGTGATACCGCTATATGAGTCTGCCTGACTGAGGACTGCGGGTTTCCTCACGATGTTGAAGAAAAACTCTTGAACCCGGGCCTCTTGTATGAGAGACGAACACACTCCCAATGTCTATCATCTCATTTTTTATCATTACTGCATACAAAGTAAGGCAATATCATATAATATGTTCCAAAAACAAATGTAATAAAATTAATGCGTCCGAAAAACAGTGCTTTAGGAGCTTTTAGGGGTCCATAAAGCGAGTCCGGAAGCCGGGGACCATTGCACAGAGTGCCAAATCCCGCCCAGCCGTTATTATAGCCATTTATGGCCTTTCGAACTGTCCGCGCGAGGCCAGAATTGATGGTGTACCGACACCATGGTTTATTGTAGAATTTGGACGCTGAGAAATGCTGGACGGGTAAACGGGTAAATAAATTGGAGAAGTGTTTTGTTTTTCTATTTGGGTGCTTAGAATTGTGTAAATGTATACTTTTTAGGATATAGACGGGTAGTAGAGGTTTTCAATTTCTGAAAATACCCACCAGTTTTGGGACCCCTAAACATTTGTCCAAGATCTCACAACAAATATTACGGCTTTTGTGCACTAATAACGCTCTTGAATGTAAGTCTCTTACTATAAGGCAGTTATTCCTAAAACAAAACAGAGTATAATAAAATTAATAGAAAAACCATGGCCACCCTACAGCATCGCGATAGATTCATTGACAAATGTCGGAGGGCGAGTCTCCCCATGACGTTTCTATTATCATTTATCCCATAGATAATGTCATTCCATACGTTACTAGTCGAGAATCACCCTATGTCTACTAACGTCTGTCTTCGCTCGTTATTTGGTACTTTTATAACTTTATCCTAACTTAACTTTATACTTATCACTAGCTCGACGGTGAAGGAAAACATCATGAGGAAACCCGCAGGTCTTAGAATTAATTCTGAGACATGTGTAAATAGACCCGGTCCGGCGATAGGCTCACCACCTATCACGTTTAGGGGTCCAATGTATCTCGTGAAATGTGGGTATATCCAGTAATGGAATACCTCTGCCTACCCCTCGGGGATAAAAGGCGTGAGATTTTTATTTTATTTAACTTTATCCAAACCGTGCAAATAAAGTGTACCTTTTCACTATCGCTCTTGTATTCTAGAAACTAATTTAGAAATATTTTGGTATGTGAAGTTTTTTGGGGATGTTTTTTCTGTAATGATTTAAATAACTTAAGCAAACGATTTAAGCAGTAATTACATATTTATATAACAAAATCAATATTACTGACTACTGTTTCACTTCTAAATGACGTCACCACGCCGGATGTAGGAAAGTAGCAGATATTTTTGTGTTTTGTGTGAAAATACATCATTTTTAAAACTAAAATGTCAACATTGACTTTCTTAAAAAATATCACCGTATGAGCTGTACATATAAAAAAATAAAAATATATATAGTTTAGGAATCTAATTTCTTAAAATGATTTTGGACTCAAACAGCCTTTCTTTACATTCAGAATTACTTTGACGAGAACATTTCAAATTTAATAGCACTACCCCGAAGTCAATTAAGTGCGGTTATTTTAAAAAGCGCTCGTAAATTATGCAAGTTACTTCGGATTTTTGTGCGATATCAAAGCGGCTCGGTGCGCAAATGGAGCGAATTAATTGGACAAATTATGTCTATGATTCACTCGGGGACTAATTTTATTGCCTTCGTTCGTATTTGGGACTAAGTAAATAAGCTAGTACTAAGGACAGACTTCATTTAATTAAGTAGGTACTTAGTTATTTCGGCAATTTGGTTTTTAGATTTCATTTTTGGAATGGTACTAAAATTTGTATTTAGGTGATCTTAGTAGGGCAGCTTGAGTTATTTCGAAAAATTAAAATAAAAAAAAAATACTTAAATATCTTTGCTGTTTTTTTAATTTACTGCATCTCATGTCATTTCCGATAGGGAAAATGAATATGTACGTGTATTTGTATTTACATCTGTTTTATTTAAAATTTACAAAGTCTTTGAGAAAAAGGTACATAGGTGTTCTTAATTTAGTTTTTAGGTTTTAAAAATAATGTCACTGAAAGAGACTCGTAGCTACATTATTCCTAAATGACATAGGCACGTGGGTGAATACGCGGAGCGAAATACTTTGTAATTCTATGTGTATAGTAGTTATCTTTATCTACAATATGTAACAGAATAAGCGCAATTCCTGAAATTAGTTTGTTTAGTATTTTAGCTATTTTAATGTGTTAAATTTTTCCGAAAAATTAATTAGCTTACCTGAATTCAGTGCTATCTATGGAAATCGTGCTATTATTGATCGATATTTAAGAAAATTGGCTGGACACAACTGAAGTTCGATTGCACCATATTTTTTTTATATTAATATAATAATTGGGGTGTATGAGGAATTGCGCTTTTTCTGTTACGCGTTGTATAGGTATAGACTTTATAGATGACTCTATATAATCTGGATAAAGATAACTTCTATACAGATAGAATTACAAACTCTATATTATAGAGGTCTATATTGCAATGCAACAAAGCGGCACAAAGCTAGACAGGGCAGGTGTCGGCAACTAATTGGCGACTCGAATGCGTAACGACGTACTCACATACACTTCAGCCAAAGAGATTAAAATATAATAGGGCATAGAGGGGACAAAGCGAGGAAAATTTTAAGTCAAAAGTTATTCCAAGGTAAAAAAAAAAAAAAAAAAAAAGAAGTGCGGTTGTCATTTACTTTTCAATTTACTAATTTAACGTTTTCTAATTAATTTAGTGGCCATTCAATCATAAAATGTGCTTCCTGTATAGTACACCATTGGCGTCTCCCTAGTGAATGTGGACTACGCGGTCCACGTATGCCCACGGCCAGGGCTGAGGCTCAAAGATAAACCCGCTTTTGGAATTTCCTGTCATTCCTAATGTTATCAAACAATTCCTGACAATCCTCGTATCCAAGACAACGTTACGCTCCGACCAATCCTTTTCTGCAACGCCAGCTCACACGCCTGCGCCCTAGCGCCTCAACATCATTCTGCCGATTCCTGTCATCTTTCATCGAATAAGACTTTTAAAGTGTCACCTTTCTATAATCTATTTTTACTATTAAGTTATACATATTCTTATATAAATTTGTGTTCAGTATTCTTTAAGTTGCTAGGTATTTAGTTATTAAAGTTTCGTGATGCTTCCCTGATGTCGCCGATGTAAACTCAAATGCACCATTGTGAAGTGTGCCTAAAAAGCTTCGCTTCTTCCAAAGGTTTACATATCCATCAAGCACGCGTACACCAGGTTCGTGTACTACCTTTTTCATCCACATCAGGTATCCAAAACCTCAGCCCTCTTACACCTCTTACACAACACGGTTCTTGTAACACACCGCCGACTGCAAGCACACCAAATGTTTCAACACCACTCCACAATATCCTCAGCCTTCTCAAACATTCCACACCGGTCGTCAAGCGCATACCACGTGGTGCTAGGTCCTTGGTAGCCGAAGCCTTAGCCACCGCTGTTGGAAAATGTACTAAAAAGAATGATTTACGATCTTGCTTTCACATACAAGACTCTACATGTCCTCGGCGACAACACTATTTCACTTACACAAAAGATTAAGGCCAACACAAGAACCGCCACCGCAGTAACATCATTTTTAACCCCTTCTCGACCTCGGAGGGGATATGATATTTTAAAGAAGGTCGAGGAAAAAGTTCACGAAGGTGACCTCAAAGGTGCTTCACGGCTCCTTTTTTCTAGTGACACAATTGCACCTGACACACCGGAGACCCTTGCCGCTTTACAATCAAAACATCCCCCAGGCCCTTCTTCACCACTTTTCGTTGACCCTCCTACTGTTCCCTCAGAATGCATTCAGGCTACGGAAAGAGACGTGGCCACTGCTCTCGCCTCTTTCCAGAAGGGGTCGGCGTCCGGTTTGGACGGAATCTCTCCGCAGCACCTCAAAGACCTCACCAGTCACGGCGTAGGGATTGCTGGTGGACATCTTTTGTCAGCGCTCACCAGTCTCTAATAAACATTATGCTCGCAGGAGATGTATGCCAAGACGTGACGCCTGTTATCTATGGGGCCAACCTCATTGCCCTATCAAAGAAGGACGGAGGAGTGCGTCCAATAGCCGTAGGCTCTACTTTGAGGCGCTTGGCTGCAAAGGTATGCGTCCGGCTCACCCGTTCAAAATTGCAGTCCCTTTTTGAACCCGTACAGGTCGGCTTCGGCACCCGCGGGGGCTGTGAGGCAGCGGTTCATGCCGCCCGCACCTTCGTACAAAGTGACCTGTGCGAGGTGCTCGTGAAGTTAGATGTTAAAAACGCGTTTAATTCGGTGAATCGGGATACCCTGCTGAACGAAATTAAATTACATGTCCCTGAAATCTACAACTTTCTACTCCAATGTTATCACTGTCCATCAAAATTAGTGCACAAAAATCATGAGATCCTTTCGGCTGTGGGATGTCAGCAGGGTGATCCCCTCGGTCCAGCCATCTTTAGTTTGGCTATAAATTCGATCATTCATTCTCTAAATTCTAAATTTAATGTCTGGTATCTCGACGACGGTACTTTAGGAGGGAATTCACAGACTGTTCTTTCGGATCTGTCTCTGATTATAAATAAATACAAGTCCATAGGGTTAGAATTAAATTTCAATAAATGCGAACTACATATATCTGACAAAGTGCATACTTCTAAGATCTCGGAAATCATTCAAAATTTCAACATTGTTGCCCCAAATTTTAAAATTCAGTACAAAAACAGTCTGTGTCTTCTAGGGTCACCAATCTTCGATGAGGCTATTTCACCCATTCTAAATGTTTCAGTTTCTAAATTTAACGAATTTTCGGACCGCCTACTCAAAATTACTAGTCATTCGGCTTTGTTTATTTTAAAATTTTGCCTTTTTGTCCCTAAATTAACCTACCTGCTTCGCTGTTGCCCGGTATGGAAATTTTCAAATCATTCGATACCTATTGACAATTGTATAAAATTCCAAATTGAGTCTATTGTTAATATAAATCTCAGCGAGCAGGCATGGACCCAAGCTTCGTTACCTATTAGATACGGTGGCCTGGGTATCCGCAAAATTTCTTGTGTGGCTTTACCGGCCTTCCTATCTTCAATTCACAGCACGAAAGATCTAGTAGGAAAAATTCTAAAAGCCCCCGTGGCAACAAACTGCGAGATCGCGTGCTTGGTTGAAGCTACGAATGCCTGGTTATCCGGACCGAGTCCAAATTTACCTCCCACCCCTAAAAACCAAAGGGCCTGGGATGACATTGCATCACACGCCACCCTTGACTCCTTAATTAATAACTCTTCTGGCAGTGACCGTGCCAGGCTGTTGGCAGTGTCCAGACCAGAATCCGGTCACTGGCTAGCAGCCTATCCATCACCAAACACGGGAACCTTTATTGAACCTTGCAGTCTTCGTATAGCTGTTGGTCTCCGGCTGGGGGCTGAGGTGTGCGTTGATCACTGCTGTGCTTCTTGTGGAGCTGGTGCGGATCGTCTTGGTCATCACGGACTCGTCTGCCCTTATGGCGCTGGCCGCCTCTCCCGTCACGCTGCGCTCAATGACATCCTCCGAAGGGCGCTCGTCAGTACCAACGTCCCTGCAGTACTGGAGCCCCAGATTTTGCGGGATGATGGCAAGCGGCCTGACGGTATGTCATTGATACCCTGGAGGATGGGCCGAGCGCTTGTGTGGGACGCCACATGCGCCGACACACTGGCGTCGACCTATTTTCCGGCGACCACTAAGCGGGCCGGTGCGGCCATAAGGTGGGCAAGTACAGGTGCCTCGGTGCCGAATACGATTTTATTGCATTCGGCGTCGAAACACTTGGTCCGTGGGGGCCTGGCGCGCACGGGCTCTTCAAGGAGCTCAGCAGACGACTCAGGGAAGCATCAGGCGACCCCCGAGCAGGCGACTTTCTCGCGCAAAGGATAAGTATTGCCATCCAGCGCGGGAATGCCGCCTGCGTGATGGGCACCTTGCCACGGGGGCCTCATTTTTTACATCTCCTGTAGTTTAGTTTAGTTCGTAGTTTTAGTTTTACTCCTAATTTTACTTTTAGTTTACTTTTATTCCAAGTGGAATAAGTCTAGTGCAATTTCGATCGAATGACAGCTCGCGTTCATACTAACTGACATGACGCTTGATACAAACACGCTTCAAAGTTTTGTATGAAAATATTATCAATGCCCCCTCTATGCCCGATTATATTTTAATCTCTTTGACTACAGCATACAATTTGCACCTACGCGCGTCATCTACATCTACACTTCTACAATAATATTATTATAAAGAGGAAAGATTTGGATTTTTGTATGTTTGTGTTTGTATCTTTGTTACCAATAAACTCAAAAACTAATGACCGATTTAAAAAATTATTTCACCAATGGAAAGCTACATTATTACTGAGTAACATAGGCTATATTTCATTCCCGTATTCCCACGGGAACGGGAACTACGTGGGTGGAACCGCTAGTATTTTATATGGCGTGATAGCGTCTCGATGAACGTAGGCTGCACTCACGAACGTGTCACGTTCCGCTTGAACCGAGCGCGCAAGCGAGAGCGCGGAACAAGCGACAGAGAGTCACGATCGGAGTAAGCGTTCGGCTTGTGACGCATCTACCTTTCTTCCACTCCAGTAGGTATGCAATTTTTCATCAATGTTTTCTTAAGACGTAATCACGTAAAATTACCGTCCATCGACTTTACAGACAACCAATTGTTTAAATAGTAACAAATTCCAGCATGATTATAATAATAGAGATATTATAATTTATTATTTGTTGGTAGTTTTTTGTTCAAACTCATTTATTCATTTCGGATTTGGCGAAGTGATTGGTTATTCCCATCCCAAGAGACAGTAAGTACATATACCTAAAACGCGTAACAGAAAAAGCGCAATTCCTCATACACCCAATTAGTATACAACATGTAACAGAATAAGCGCAATTCCTGAAATTAGTTTGTTCAGTATCGACTACTTATTCGATTTCAGCTATTTTTAATATGTGTTAAATTTTTCAAAAAAATGAATTATCGTAGCTGAATTTAGTGCTTTCTATAGAAATCGTGCTATTATTAATCGATATTTAAGAAAATTGGTTAGACACAACTAAATTTCGATTGCATCATATTTTTTTTATATTAATATACTAATTGGGGTGTATGAGAAATTGTGCTTTTTCTGTTACGCGTTGTATATATAAAAAAACATGATGCAATCGAACTTATTCTGTTACATGTTGTATGTTAGTTAATATTCAAATGTAGCTACATTTTAAAGTTGTGATAACAACAACATTTTTAATAAACAACTACTTAAATATTGAGCATCCAGAATTGAATTCGGTTGAAAAAGAAAATTTAAGAATTAACCAGACAAGGATTAAGGATTAAAAATATTTTCATTAATTGAATGTAAATAATTGAACGCCATCAACGCTGCTAGAAAAATCCCTCGGCGGCGGAAATTAAAAAGTATTCTACATCCGGTGGTCGGGCCGAGGTTGAGTGCAGTGGGAAAGTTGGCGGGCAGGGCCGGCGTCAGGGGCACATCAAAGTTTTAGGAATCCTTGAATTCTAAAATTGGAATTTAAAAAAAAACTCATTATATTTCTACAACACTATTATAAAGAGGAAATATTTTATGTTTTATTTTGTAATGAATAGGCTCCAAAACTACTGAACTGATATAAAAATATTTAATGTAGGTAATAGTTAATACCTACCTATAAATGTACTACCTATGTTACATATACCTATGTAAGTAGGTATACTAGATAATATAATAATGTATAAAATACCCACACAGAATAAACTAAATATCTTGAAGTAATTTTAATACATGTTTCTCTTAGATTCAAGTATTTTTTTAGATAATAGTTTAATGTTAATAGGTGAGAAATAAATATTTTTCTTTCTTTCTTTCTATATGATGAAATACCTCAAATAACTCTACCGTTAAGACATGCATGAGAGTCAATATCTTTTAAATACATTCCTTTAAGCTTTCGTGTTATTCAAAGATAATTATCTCTTCATCAATGTGAATGCAACCTAACAATCTCGTTGCTCTAGCGTTCCAGCGCTGCAAATTGCCCCGTACATTTTTAATAGATTCGTTTAAGCCGCTTTTTATCCCACTAGCCACCGCCGCTCTCTGCGTTTTTATAGCCAACCCCCCTCCCCCTAAAAGTCTAGCAATTCGTTAATAGATTTTAAAAATTAATACTTTTACGCAATTACGTACCCGGCCTGTCATTTTCGGGATCCCTAATGAAATAAAAGCGCTCACTAAACCCATTACGTTGTTCTTTGATCGTTATAAAAATACCGCTCGCTCCGGGAATAATCAAAAGTGACACGATCCTTATTAAGTTTGAATTTCGAACGTAACCGAGTTACGGCGGCGCGACTCAAAAACTATTTTATGAATAATAGATGGCGCCGCCGGCGACCAATCCCGGGGGAGCACCGCCCACCGCCCCGCCCGCGGCCCGCGACCCCCTGCCTTCTCTATTCATTAGCACATTACCACCCCTTGCACGTGAGCCAGTTAAGGTGACGCGAAAGAAACTGATTTCTACCTTTTCTGGTTTAGCGTTTCTAATCCATTGAGGAGTTTAGTTTAATTTAATTGTTTAATGTTTATCTTGTCGTGTGGTATGTAGAGTATTCACAGTATGTAGGCTAAATAACATTTATTATTATTATTCATTGCATAGTACAAGCTGTTACCAAGATGTCCCGTTCCCGCGGGGACTCACTGTACATAACTAGATTTCGATTAATGAAAAACTTTTTTAAGTTGTTTCGAAGTCTATTCATTACAAACAAACATACAAATAATTCCAATTCATAATATGAGTTTAGATTATAATTAATATTTTTTGTACTCGGCTCAAAACTGATTATTCAGAGTGATGCATCCTTGATGTGATACTATAAATATAATAAAGGCTTGTCAAAATAATTAAAACCTTTTCTATCAGTTATTGTTTGACTCCTAAAGTGGCCTCCAGTGACGCTACTCATGGGCAACTAGGTATATACCTAGACTTTAATTTCCGTATTATTATTTCAAATGCCAAATAGCAGTAATAGCCTTACGGCTAAAGAGCCTGCTTCACATGATGATAATCAGTGAGGCTCGGGTTTGAATCAATGTACAAATGATTTTTTTCAAAAACCTTACATATTTATCACTAGCTCGTTGGTGAATGGTAACATCGTGGGACGTGGCAGGTCACAGAATTGATTCTGAGGCTTACCACCTATCACGTTTTGGGGTCCAAAGTATATCTCGTGAAAAGTGGGTATGTCCAGAAATAAGTACTTCTGTCTACTCCGGGGATAAAAGGCGTGAGATTTTTTATCTCACAGATTTCTCACAGGCCACAGATTTCTATCTAAAAAGAACCTGAAGCGAATCACACATTAGGACGCAAGGCAGACGAACAGAAGTTTGGTTCAACACAACTTACAAAAAAAAAAAAAACATTTATATATCTGTACACATACATAGATATCACGTTTGATAGACATAAATGAAAGGAAAAGACTTACTGTCTGTGTGTGCGGACCCAAATAATATTAAAATTACAAGAAAATTATGATGATGACTTATTCTGCTGTTAGTATCACTTAAAATAATCCTTGCATATACAACATGTAACAGAGTAAGCACAATTAATGAAAGTAGTTTGTTCAGTATTGACTACTTATTCGATTTCAGCTATTTTTAATAATATTAAACATTTAACACATATTATGTGTTAAATTAAAAAAAAAATCGTAGCTGAATTTAGTGCTTTCTATGGAAATCGTGTTATTATTAATCGATATTTAAGAAAATTGGTTAGACACAACTAATGTTCCATTGCATCATATTTTTTTTATATTAATATATACTAATTGTATACTATATTAAATTGAGGATCTATTCTTTATTCTTGTTTGTTTAAAACTATTTTGAATTTTTTACACTTTCACTTTCAACAAGAAAACACTCGAAAGTTCGATTGAAAATATGGTCATAGGTTGAAGACGTGTTTTTTCACAAACAATCGAAGGAATTGCGTTACTATTAGTAATAAACATCAAATAGTACTTGCAATTCAGATTTGTGCCACAGTTTGTGTTCTATTTAAAGGTATAATATATTAATTTCATTCACAATACTGTAACTCACAATAAAACCAGTCGCTAACTTTTATCGATTTTATTCAAATTTCATCGGATTCGTATCGAATCGAGTTTCTGTTGTAAATCGAATTGTAAATCGAAACAGCTAACAAGACAAGAGCTTTAACGAACGTAATGCCATTAGGCCGGGAGCAGTGGCTTCCCAAACTAGGTTAGCGAACTTTGTCCACCGATAAGTCAACTAATCGACACGGCTCATGTAGTTACCTTAGTATAAGACAATGTTTTGGATACTACTTAACTTCCGCACTAATTTATTTTAGTATCAAATGTTTATTCTCCCCTTGATTTATTAGATTATTGGCCCTTGGTTTAGGCATAAATATGTAACTGCAGAATATGTAGAGCAGTGATAGCCGTACGGTTAAAGAACCGGCCGATAATCAGTGAGGCTCGGGTTCGAATCCTGGCATGTACCAATGAGTTTTCCCGCAGAAACCCGCAGGTCTCAGAATTAATTCTGAGACATGTGTAAATAGACCTGGTCCGGCGATGGGCTCACCACCTATCACGTTTAGGGGTACCCAATATATCTCGTGAAATGTGGGTATATCCAGTAAAGGTATTCCTCTGCCTACCCTCTGGGGATAAAAGGCGTGAGATTATTATTATTTTATTTTATTTATGTAACCCAGGTCCGGGGATGGGCTCACCACCGGTCACGTTTAAAGAACCATATTTTTTTGTATTCTTATTTTATGTTCTTTTATTTTGGTAACAGACAGTCATGTACAAACATATTTTTACTTAAAGTCTTAGAGTACCAACAAATTAAAAGTAAATACATTATAGGCATGTGATTCGGAAACAGTACCTAAGTTTCACAAAGCAATTTGCTACGGGTTTCTAAGAAGATGTCTGAAGTTTACTGAACAGGTGATCTTATATCATCATCAGCCGCAAGACGTCCCCAGTTGAAGAAAGGCCATAGAACGCCACGAACGGCAACTTGCCGCATGCATCCACCGGTTACCCGCGACCTTGCGCATAAATTATCACATCGGTGGAAAATTCAGTACCTCTCTAAACGCCTTTGGGGATAAGAGGTACGTTTTTTATATTTTATTTAAAACTCTACTTCCAAGTATTTGATGACATTGCCAGCGCGGCGATCAACAGGCGTATTCAGGGAGCTTCGATATTCGATATCGGAAAATCTGTCGAACACTTTCGAGATGGACTGATGTTGGTATCGCAAACTTTCGAGATGGGCTGATGTTGGTAGCGAAAACTAATGTCATATGTGACATAAGGATTCGGAAAATTTCATGTGGCTGTCAGAAATGCCTAGAATAAAGTTTCCGAAGTCGATAGATTCGACTTCGGAAAATTTTTCACTCGATCTGAATCGAACGGAAACGGTATCGAGTCTCCGTGAATACGCCTGCTGTACATCGAAGCTATAGATTTTTAGAGTTCCACTATGTATCATCTTGTTAGCAATTTCGTATCACTAGCGGACGCCTGCGGTTTCGGTTTTTACACTTTCTCGTATGGTCACTCGAATTTTACACAATATCTTTACAAAATATATCTGATAGGTTCTTCAGATGTGGAAGCTGTATTACAGTAAAGTCTTATCAAAGTCTGTTCAGCAGCTATTGAAAGAGTAATAAACATCTATTCATCGATCCATCCTCACAAATTTTCCCGTTTTTTAGTATTTGTAGGAAGTAGGAGGATGTACATCCAAATACAAAGGAAAGTGGTCTTCTATACGTTAGTACGATTTATTTTTCTGTGGTTTACGGGCCTGTTGGCTCAGTTGGTAGCGATCCTGCCTTCTGAGTCGGAGGTCGCGGGTTCGATCCCCGCTCGGAGCCAACATTTGTGTGCATGAACATGTCTGTTGGCTTCGTGTCTGGTCGTTTAATATTTATTTAAGTAGCCTAGTTTGGGACTAAATAGGCGTGTGTGAATTGTGTCCCAAAATTTATTATTATTATTATTTATTTTGTTTACTCGTGAAAAGGTAACAGTTACTTTCGCATCTGGCCAGTTAACCAACAATTTTTCGACACAATCTATGTAAGAGTGATGCTTGGCTGGATAAAAATATTACTAGGGATTCATACTCACAAGGATGTGAGGCTGTGAAGGGGTACTCGAGGGTTGGGAGCCGGTGCTGGTGCGGCGGCAAGCTCGGCGGGCAGTGGTAACAGAACAGGCTGCGGCCGCCGCCGCCGCCGCTCGCCAGCTGTTGACAACAACATAATTAAAAAAAAAGTCGAACCCATGGCAATATAGTTTTTTCAACACACTTGCTCATAAAGTGGCTCTAATTTCACTGCAATTAGGCACATAATGACACCTATAATCAAACTGAGACTTTTTGTTTGCTATTATTCACTAGTGAGTTATAGATTTTTTTTTTCAATTTTGTTGCTAGAGTTGCTTTGTTCTTAAAAAAGTTTCGATACAAAAAAGATCGTATTCAATCGTACTAATAAATTAATACACAAATATGGCTTGCTCATTTCATGCAACTTCGTATTTAAATAGATCATTTCAACTTGTACGTGTTTAATAAACAAAACTTTCACTCAAATATAACTTTGGTTTTCTCTGTAAAAACTTTAAATACCCCATTTTGTACGTGGCTAAAACGCTATCCACGACAAACCAAAGAAAAAGAAACCTAATTTTTTTAGTCCATGGCCGATCGCCATTGTAAGATGCGAGCGCATAGGAAAACGAGGCTGTATGGGCCTAGATCCTTTTGCCTTTTCCAAATTATATAAATAAAAAATTGGAAAACCAATTAATTTTCCCCGCCATTGCGAATGATTATTTTAAAATGATTTTTTAGTATTATTTATTCACAAGTGTGTTGAAAAACGTCGTATGATACACGTGTGTATTGATGATTACCGTCCTCGGCTCTCTTATGACCCTCGCCTACGGCTCGGGTCTCAATGGCGCCTCAGCGGTAATCACCAACTTTACTCACTTGTACCATAATGTACTATTATTCAGAAACCTTTTCCGAAGTACCCACGACGACTCACGAAAGTCAAGTTAAGGAAAGCATAGAGGACAAACAAAGAGACATTAATTTATTTATAAGAAAAATTTATGACGCGCCTCGGTTTCGCACGGGTGGATTTTCTTTGATAAAAACCTACTGACGATTACTAACACAAAAAATATACAAATTGGTTGAGCCGTTCAAATTATAATATTTCATATGCTGCAGTTGATTTTTATTTATATATACATACATATACATACAGATAGAGTTCTTCAGGAATTAAATACATGTGCTGACCCGCTCAGAAATAAAGCGTGAGTGTTTTGTTTTATTTCATAGGTAGTAAATCAACAACACCGTGATAAAGAATAAAGTGTAAAATTATACCCCAAGATCAAAATTCTCCTATAAAATGTCCTAGTGCATATCCCAAACAATAAAATTCAGGTCTCAATTCTAGATCTACCATTAAAACAAATCTAGCCACATTACACAATCGATCTAATACACCGCATTAACATAGAGATACGACGCCGCTTAACAATCAGTCGCAAGCGCAAGCCTGCGCGCGCGCACGGAATACTAAGTCCAACGACAGATCACGCCGCCCGTGATCACTGCAATTGGCGGTCGGTGCAGATCTCTAATCAAGGAACATTAAACGGCTTTAGTTAATTCTTAGTTTGATTGGATATTTGTGTTGTTTGGTGTCAAAGAAACTTGTTAGTGAAATAGTACCTACCATTTCGTTTATATGTTGTGCCAGACAACACATATTTTAAAAAATAACAACGCTTTATTTTCCCAATAATCAAACTATTGCAAGAGACGCTATTAAAAAAAATGCAATGGGTGATCTTTTAGCTTTAAGCATTTCTTCCGGGCAACTTTAGGATAGATGCCACAATTAATGATTACATAATTAATTAACGTTATAAGTAACCAACAGTGAGCCTACTATCTAAGACAATCTTATTACATCTAACATTCAAAATGACGTTTGCGATTTGAATTTGGATCCAAAATGGCGCCTTCCGCGCATAGAGAATCGAGATCCAGATAACAAATTTATAAAAGACAAAATTAAATTTAAAGATTTTTTGGTTTTCTTGATCTCTATGAAGCCCAAGACGTGCGTCAGGTTCTTAGCAAGTGGCGGTCTATTGTCTACGCCTACTCCAACGAGCAAAAGACGTAATATAACGTACGTAGGTATGTATAAAAAAAAGTAACTACTGTTTCTTTTTTTTTTGTAACATCTTTAGTGACATCCCTAGCCTAATACTCCACAGTGGGGACGTTAAAGGACGCGGCGGACATAAATCAATTAATTTCGATGAACAAATTGCTAGATTGCACTGCACCGGATTGCAGCGTGCGAATGATTCGCCTTAGTTTAGTGACTAGTACCGTACTTATAGACTATTCAGTTGTGCTATGAAATGGGGTTAAGTATAATTCTATAATATGCTCTCGTTTAATTAAGACGACAGTGCAAGGCTATAAATTAAAATATATCTAATAAAAATGAAAAAAAAAAGTTTCGTTGCCTGTTTTGGCCCAGCAGATTCATCTTATTCAGTTCATTTGGTCTGGTCAGCCAAAGATATTCTGTACAAATTGAGGTAGATACTGGAAAAGTAGATTCTGGCATAATAAGATTTATTTAGTGCAATATGTTAGAGTACCTATACCATGTCTACTGTTTGTGTAAAATGTTATTGAAATCAGCTTTAAATGCTCCCATAAAAGTTTGTTTAAGTTTTACCGAAAATAACGATATTGAATGCACAATGTGCTAAATATAAATGATCAAGTCAACAGATAGAACTAGTTGTTAACGACTGACATCTCATCATCAGCCGGAAGACGTCCACTGTTGAACAAAGGCCTCCCCCATAGAACGCCATAACGAACGGCAACTTGCCGCTTGCATCCACCGGTTACCCGCGACCTTGACGATGTCGTCGGTCCACCTGGTGGGAGGCCTACCAACGCTGCGTCTTCCGGTTCGTGGTCGCCACTCGAGAACCTTTCTTCCCCATCGGTTATCGGTTCTTCGAGCGATGTGGCCTGCCCATTGCCACTTAAGCTTGCAGATTCTGAGAGCTATGTCGGTGACCTTAGTTCTTCGGCGGATTTCCTCGTTCCGGATTCTATCGCGCAAAGAAACTCCGAGCATAGCTCTCTCCATGGCTCGTTGGGTGACTCTGAGCTTATCTAGGAGGCCAGCAGTTAGAGACCACGTTTCTGTGCCATAGGTCATCACTGGCAACACACATTGGTTATAAACCCTCGTCTTCAGGCACTGTGGAATTTTGGACGAAAATATATCGCGTAGTTTCCCGAACGCTGCCCATCCGAGTTGGATTCTTCGGGCGACCTCTTTGTCGAAGTTGGACTTACCTAGTTGAACAGTTTGTCCAAGGTAAACGTACTGGTCGACAACTTCGATAGCAACGTTTCCAACAAATACCGGCATGGGTGGAACATGTACATTCGACATAATTTTCGTCTTGTCCATATTCATTTTAAGACCCACCTGTTGAGACTGACATCTCACTATAACATAACTATATTTGCGAGAGGAAAATGGCAATGAAATTCAATTGCACACATTACGCGATGATGTCCCACGTGCGATCTGCGACTAGTCGTTGTATAAATGACGCTAATGGAGCAATGAAGGAGCTAAACGATGCGCGGGCGCATTCGATGCCTGTGACGTGAGTGCACAGTGCTGCAAATAATATAATATATATTAATATAATCTCACGCCTTTTATCTTCGAGGGGGTAGGCAGAGGTATTCCATTACTGGATATACCCACATTTCACGTTTTAAACGTGATAGGTGGTGAGCCCATCGCCGGTCCGGGTCTATTTATACATGTCTCAGAATTAATTCTGAGACCTGCGGGTTTTCTCGCGATGTTTTCCTTCGCCGTCGAGCTAGTGATAAATATGTACGTAAGTTTTTGAAAAACTCATTGGTACATGCCAGGATTCGAACCCGAGCCTTACTGATTTTCGGCCGGCTCTTTAACCGTTCGGGCTATCACTGCTCTCCTTTGCTGCAAACTTTGGACACAATTCTTTTTTATCATTAAATATTATGTTTTTTGTCTTTTAAGTAGGTATTTTATTCATCATCTTCTCAGTCACATTAAGACATCTACTGCTAAGTCTGCTAAAACATTTTCTAGGCACTCCCATCGTCTTCCATAACGACTGTTCGAAAGCGACAATGTGGGTGAATTTGTTATATTACACACGTTGCTGCTCGCTTTTCTTCGCGTGTCTAGATTATTAATAGCTTCAAATAATTAATAAATTGAAAATACTATTTTAGGATGGAGCATATACTTCAAAATTAGGTACTTATAATAGCTCCTTGACTTAAATTATGTAAAAAAAACGACACGACAGGCTAAACATATATTTTGTATGTAGAAATCATACAAAACCGAAGTTTTGTCTGGAAAAAATTAGCTCGCATCACTGTGTCGGGCGCGTGTATTGGCTCGTCCTGTCTACGCGCGTGGAGTCCCGATCCGCTAATCCTATTTATATTATTGTGCCATTACCGCATTACGACACCCACGGCACGCATCCGCGCTGCACCGCTCAACCTTGACAGTTGACATGAGGGGGATTAGCACAGACGCGAAAATAAACCAGAAATAGGTAATATGCTAAAAATATAAAGTTTGAAGTCAATAAATAAAATCAATTGTATCGATCGAGGCGGTCAAACATTTTATGATTACCAAGATGATTTCGATCATCAGAAGATATCAAAAACGTATGCAGTCCAACCTTAAATATGAATAGGTATACATATAACACAAATAAAAATTTACTATAGACACCTGGTTGTGTAACTGATTATAAAACTATAATTCCTGTTTTTTTGGTTTTAGTTATTTATGCCAATGTCATGAACCCCTAGATGTTCGTTTATAATAGCACTTATTACACACAACACATCCTTTTTAATTCAAACCTACAGATTACCATCACTATTCAGCCACTTATTTCATTACTAATTTTAAGGAAATCGTACCACTGTGCGTAGCCTAAAAAATAAAAAGTAAATTAAATGAGCGTTCTGATTTCAAAAGATTTGAACGAATGCTTATACGTTTGTTCTTTTTATTTTAATGGCATACACACTAGGTACTTAGGACTTTGAAGGCGAGATTATTGTCACCAGTACAACACTATACATTTTTTTCTTTTGTATGGTCTTGTGAGAACCGATGATTTATCTCGCCTATATTATCTTATTTGATCAAGTTTTTATACTGGTAAGTACTTTATTTCTCATATTACAAATACAGAAATAAAATAAAACTATCTGTACATATCTGCAGAATAAAACTTAATAAATATTGATATTTTATTAATAGAGTTCCTCTTAATGCATTTCTATTTTCAAATTGTATTTTAAAAGTTCGAATTGCTTTATAAAACGAAATGAAAATTCAAACAAGACGTAGCTTCATCTCCCTCGGTTTACAGAGCAAACATCAAAATATAACGCAAACACAATTTTCGAGCGAAATTATATTTGTACCGTTCAATTCCGATCAGACTTCCACGGATTAATGTGGAATTAATCCAATTGATTAATTCCACTCAATTCCAGTAATTAGTTACCTGCTTTAATGCTGTTTTCATTGTGTGCTTACGTTACATTTGATACTGATATTGGAAATACGTTTTTGGCGTGTCAAAAATAATTAGTCTTTTGTGGTCACATGATTAGTTATTATAGATATTTACATATCATTTTTATTACATAGTAATAAAACATAGAAAAATGTTACATTATTTAGTCTCAAATATTTTAACCGGGTTACGCATTTTGAAATTATTGTTACTCATTAAACAAAATTATACATTTAAAAAACAAAAAGAAATATTATGTGTAGGTAAATACTTATTGAATTACCCTGGTTTATAGATTTGTCTGTCTAACCTTTACAGACAGATAACTATTGTAAAAAAACTGTCTAAATTAAGTACAAGGCTTAACACATTTATTTTCGAGGTAAACAAATATCTTAAGAACAAAAGCCTCTTACAATATTTTGCAAATTTTGCAAAATCTAAAAAAAAATCCTATTGGATTACAAAATTAGGCACATTTTTCAGTTAAAATGGATTCCTGTTGAGTTTATTATGAAAAGTAGATTGTAGCAAAGTAGATTGTACAATACCTAGATACTTAATTGAAATGGAGGCGACATTAATGAGTTATTACGGCTAATGCGAATCGAGAGTTTGTCGAACTCTGTTATTGAATTTGGTGTAATTCATCGGTCCTAGGGCTGTCACAAGTGCTTGCACGTAATATAAGAAAAGCTTATGAATTTTTTTTTAACTATTTTACCTAATTGTTATAATAAGAAAATTTCTGTATTCTTTGTTTCACATTCAATTTTAATACAGATAAACGAACTTTTATAATTTTCTTAAAGGTTTCAGTGACATGAACTCTTTAAACGTGATTAATGAAGCATTAACAAGAAGCTGTAAACGAAACCAAATCGTGTTTGTAAATTGTAAATTCATTCAATTCAATTGAAACAAATCATTTTACGATTCAACCCGCCGAACGAGCTAAACAATCAATAATATTTGATCACGGACGCCGGGCGCTCTCATTTGATATCGAAGTTTTATAAACTGTAATGGAGATCAATTGAACAGTTTCAATTAACTGTTAGCGGCGGGCAATGGATCAATCGTGGTGCTACAATCCCATCGATACGAATGATACGATTCTTAGTGATTTGAAATTGATTTCAATTCATAATCAAAACTACGCCTGCATTCACATACAGCTGAGTGAATACTTGGACATCAAGTGTCCTCTATTCAGTTAAATGTTCAAATGAAAGGTAACAAAGTGGAGCTTTATCCTATTCCACCTCTTAGCTGTTACTATCAAAATAGCGACAGATTTTTCAATATATTTTTAAATTGTTTGGTTTTATTGGTATTATCGTTGGTTGATTATAGCCTATTCTCATGTTTATGCTAGCAATTGTATTGAAAACTAGCGGGTGCCCAGTAGCTTTGCCCACGCGGATCCCTTGTATTCCCGTTCCCGTGGGAATTTACAAAAATCCATTCATAGTGGTTGCCTACCCCACATAAGATACCTACATACTCGTAAAGTATTTCAAGTTTTTAGGTGTTATCGTTTCGGAGCAGTACGTATTTCTCTTTGTAACCAGTTTTCTTTATTTTCCCGTAGGAATGAGATATTTTCCTAGAAAAGTACCCTAGATGTTGACCCAGGTATTCAGTTATACCTATACCTACCAAATTTCTTTAAAATCGGTCCAGTAGTATTTGCGTGATGCGTCCGCAACCAGACAGACAGAAAAATTGGTGTTTGTATCTACTGCTAACTAACACTAATGCTAAAATATTCAAAAATATTTCATGTGAGTACAGACACGGCCCCGTTAGAGTTTTATTATATGTTAGGCTAGGCATTCGAGAAATACATTAAAATATTCAGCGTAACCGCTAACCAATTTATTTATAGCTACAGTTGTACCCATAATTTGCTGCAGTACAATCAATCTACATCAAATCAAATATGATAAAAATTTGGCATTTAAAATATTATTTATCATGCGGTGCTAGCCCTACGTCCACCTGTCAGTCATAATTTGCGTAACCGGGTCTTGCTGGCCTGTAATCTGTTTATTCGGTGATATGGCCGCCGCCATGCTTCTGATTGCATTTATTTATTTTATTACATACAATAATAATTAGTGACAGCCAGCCTACAAAAAATACCTACAGTTGTACAAAATATGACATAATTATAGTTGATAGAGGAAGAAATATGAAGAACTTTCTTACAAACCGAGTATGTATAGGTAATATACACAAAATTCATAGACCGTATTGAAACTAGTATTGTGTGATTAAATTAATTCACATAAATAACATTTTTTTGGCGTTCTATATTATATTCCGTCTTTTTGCGAATCTATCGTAATGCGAATCCAACGATTTTGATTTGTCACGCAACAACTACTGCAGACGTATTCACAGAGACTCGATACCGTTTCCGTTCGATTCGAGTCGAATCTATCGACATCGGAAACGAATCTATCGACATCGGAAACGAATCTATCGAGATGGGCTGATGTTGGGTATGGAAAACTAATGTCATATGTGACACCAACTGTCATAGTCGATAGATTCGACTCGAATCGAACGGGAACGGTATCGAGTCTCTGTGAATACGTCTGCTGAACGGAGTTTCATTAAACTTGACCGTAATATGGCTTATACCTACATCACAATAAAACATACGCTACTTTTTATCTCAAAACGCGAACAAAGTCACGGGCAAAGCTAGTCTTTCATAAAGGTTATAAAGCACACTTTCATCTCTTATTGAATCCAGTTACGGGGTTAATATAAAAAAAAATCTTTTTGATTTCCTACGTTAGGGGAAGGTAGGGTATAGCGGGCCCCTTAAGGGTGATCAATTAATATACATATAGAGCTTAATAAATTTAATAATTACAGTAAAGATAACTCAACATACCTCTTTTATGATCATTATTTCAAGTACTCGTTTTGCCTACCATGTTCTTCTTGCCCGACCGTCCCCTATATTAGGAACTCCTGAGCAAAATAACATGCTTCTAAAACAACTGGTTTAGGCTGTGCGTTGTGTATCAGTGTTAAAGTTTTGGTAGATGGTCGAATCAATTTTAACGAAATAACTTGTAGCGACATCTAGCGCTTCTACACAGAACTAACTTAAGCGCCATAGACGGTAAATTCTAAACCGCGCTATGGAAGTGTTCTCAAACACAAAACGTTGATGTGTAACAGAGCTCCGCTCCAGCGATAGGTTTCATGAAATATACTGTTGAAAGTGTGTAATTTGAAGGATCCTCTCCGACTCCCGCAGAGATAAGGCATGTGCATATTTTTATTTTTAATCTATGATTTTGTACACTTGACTGTACCCACAACATACCTCGACATCACGATTCCTCGACGAGCAATTATGAACAATTATAGTTCGGCGGCCTCGCAAATTACTATCGACGTCGCTCTATCGAATCAACTGCTTATTGGCTAAATGACGGCCGGTACTCTGTGGTTTTTATACTTTGGTAGTCTGTGGTACACAAATTATTTTATACTGTGGTACATACTAAAAGTTTTCAATCTTTTTAGAGTATGTGGTAAGGTGGTTTTATGCTTACATAATTATTATGTTGGAATTTGCACAGTCGCCTCTGATACACATGCATTCGTATTTTCTATATTAAAGTTATTATGCCTCATATTAGTGGGGATCTGCAATTGTCTTTTATTATTATCTCTTTCAACGATTGCGTATTTTTACAGCTGTTCGTCTTCCTAGAAACAAATGAATAAATAAATTTCATGCTTGGGATAGCATGCTTGATGACGGAATGCAAGAGAATGCTAGAGATGAATGCTAGAGGAAGTACTGTTCCTATGTAATTGACATTGTTATTTAATTAAAAGTATTTTTGAGTTAACATATTAATTTACATTATGTAATTAGTTTTTTGACACGCAATTTATAAGTATTTAAATTTAATAAAAATAATATATAATATAAAACAAAGTCGCTTTCTCTGTCCCTAATCCCTATGTCCCTATATCCCATGTCCCTACGTCCTTATGTATGCTTAAATCTAAGCATACATAAGGACTCTATGCTAAAACTTCGCAACGGATTTTGATGCGGTTTTTTTAATAGATAAAGTGATTTAAGAGGAAGGTTTTAGTGTTAGCATTGCACCTGTGCGAAGCCGGGGGGCGGGTCGCTAGTGAATAAATAAATTTTAATTGAAATATCTCCCCATAACTCTCTTGTTGGCTACTTTCACTAATCAATATCCAATCAAAGCATCACTCCATCCATTTAACCTGTTTAAACTAACCAATGAGGGAGTTAGCGAGTTATGCTGAAATCAACTGAAACTAGCGTCTGAAATACTCTGTAGTTGGGCTGTGGACCGAGTTACAATCCAATTATCTCTCATTATGCTCCATTAGAGGACGCACGCGACTGCGCACTGGCTGCTACAGTATAGCATGTATACTAGCTAGTAGAGATGGGTCACTTCATGCATGTGAAAAATCTTAGGAACTTTTTCCTCATCGATCGATGAGATGATGTCACGTTTAGTTTGAAAAGATCTGCGGATCCCCTCTGGGATAATTCAGAGTAATATTTTTGTCAAAAAACAAGTCTCAGGTAATTATTTTCCAAACTACCATATAATAAATTAGGGTAACACATAAAAAGTGTATTCTATTCAGCATTCAGACAGCATTGCGTAATCGATTTTTTTTACAATTTATTAAAAGAGAGAAGAGAACCGTGACCGTGAGGTCTGGAGTCTATCAAAGACTGTCGCAGGTTGTCGTCTGTGTATTTGGTAGTGGCTTCAGGTAATAATAATAATAATAATTTATTTGAATAGGTGACCAGAGGGTTCGCAGTTATCGCTGTCAAAGGCTCAGTCTAGCCAGAGCTATCAAGAATACGAATGTAGTTAATCTTCTTACTACTGGAAATTTACTTCTTACTTTTCAAAATTAAACTAAGGGGGCGAAATAAACGAGGGGGAGCGAAGCCGCAAAGCTAGTATCACACAAAATATAACGAATGTTATCTTTGTAAATAAATCTACAGAAAACACATTTATTGTTTACAATTTACAGCTTTCACGAACAATTTGAAACTAGAAAACGTAGTTCGCAGCCTCCAGCCATAGGCAAACAACTCAATTGGACACTACTCTACTATTCACAAAAGCAGTCAAATAATACCCCCCCGTAGTTACGAACCGTGCATATAATTTGGGATTGCTAGGGGTGTTAAGTGTCCCGCGTGAGGTTGGGTTGTCTCGGAATAGAGTCCCGATAATTGGAGGCGGTTTTTAATAGATGATATTGTAGACTTCTAAGGCATCACTAGTTAACTGTTAATTATTTGTTGATTTTACAAAACCAACAGGTTTTATGTCTAGTAATCAGTGGAGTTTTAAGCAGGTTTTTCATTCCAAATTTAAAATTGAAAAATGTTACCTCATGCAATTGCATATTATGAAACCTTTGGCATATTTTTCACTACACTTTTGGCAACAATTTCGTCTTATCATCTACAAACGCGTGCATATTATAATAATAAAGTAAAAAATACAGTTTTCACTTATCACTCGGTAATAAATGCCACACTACCCAAACCAGTAACTCTATTCTTTCTGTTTTCGGTTTGCTATTTTTTTCAGCTAAGCGACCAATCCTGATTGAAGATAGCTTGTATTTTGAAGATGGACACAGGCAACTTTTATGCGTTTTGTCCCGTAAACAAGTTACGATGTCCCGCAAACGCGAAAGTCTCGTAACTTCGAGCACAACACTAGTGGAAGGTTTAGTCGGATCGAGTTAGTCGAATTGCGAAAGGCTTTCAGTGGCGCAACTTTAACAAAATTTGCTTAATGTGTAGATAGCCAAGTTGAATTTGTAGTTGCCGAGTTATACGGGAATTTCATTATGGAGCCGAATTAGGTACTTTGAATATGGATTGTATCAAACACCAGATAGGCGAATCGTGGAAGGCAAAGTTTACAAGAGTCAGAAGTTATATTTTTGAGAGGTCGGTGTTGCCAGTATAATTCGAAATATAACTGGTTACTAACACATTGCAAACAGTATAGAACTTAAGTTTTATACTAAGTTGATATTGTATGTATAATAAATAAAATAACAATTATTATATAATGAAAATAATGCTTAATTAATGAATAATGAATATACAAAATTTCATCAAAACCGTTAACGCCGTTTCCGAGAAACCCGGAATATACATAGGTACATACAATTTGTACTCAAGAATTACTCGTTTAAAGTAATAGGATAATCACAAACTTTTTAAATTATTTTAACACACCGGTACGTTATACTAGTACATATTTTATTTGACAAGATAGTTTCGTGAATACGGTATCACAGATACTATATTGTAAATTCAAAGTTTGTTGTATTTAAAATGAAGCACTTTGTCTGCCGACTAGATAACTTTTTAAAACATACATCCTATATATTTACATACTAAAACATACAAAGTATTTCCGTAGCCATTAAAACTGTACTTAGAATTGCCATACACATCGGAATATTTAAAACTATGCACACATATTTTTTTAATCAATGAACTCCCTTCACTTAGTATGAGACAAATATTTAAAGTTTACCGTAATTAAATCAGCGTAGCAAGTTCGTAGCACTTCCGTAGACGCGTAGACCGTCGCTACGACGGCGTGTAATCAAATAGATAATATGTTTAAGACATACACGTGTATCTTCTTTTAAGTGTGTAACTGTGTTTATAACACATCTGCTCGTAAAAGGTGTCTTATTTCACCAATTTTAATATCGTTACCTATCTCATTACGCCCAAGTGCGGTAAGTGTAAAGTAAAACGCACGGTTTATCAAGATGCTCCGTCTTAAAACGAACGGTACTTTTTAAAATCTCAGCAAAGAGTTTTTATGTCAAAAAAGTTGTCAACATTTTATGATTAAAATTAACTTTGGGAGATAAAATATATTAAAGAAATATTTATGTACATAATTATTTAATTTAATTAATTTTGACAGTAAATTACAACCAATCTCTAACAAAAACACAAAAATATTATTTTACTTTATTAGTAATAAGTACTGGCTGTTTTTTGTGCCTTTTCCTAAAAAAAAATGATGATGCGCGCCGCGCGCTTTTTCTTAACGCTGTATTGTTTTTATTCGTCTACCATAGTCGGAGTTTTATTTTATTTCCTCGCAAATGTGTTATAAAACGTCGTATGACATACGTGCGCTTTGATAATTACAGCCTACCGCACTTATATCATAATGTACTATTATATTGTATATAAAATAATTAATAAAATGCCATAAGGTTCGTCAAGTGGAGAGTTTACTCCTGTTTTGCAGTTTTTTATGTGATGCGTGGCAGGTTTAAAAATTACGAAGTGTTATTGTAATATGTAGCTTAGTTTTGAAGATCTAAGCATATTTATGCTTGGTCCTTGGACATTGTATGCTAAGGACAGACAGACGGGAAGCAACTTTGTCTTATACTATGTAGTGATTAATTTGGTGGATAGGGTTCTTGGCAACGTATTTAGAGTGAATGAGTCCAAATATCAACAAATAAAACAATAAGAAAATTTGATATTCGATAAATTAAAATTTAAGAACTAAACCACTTTATTCATATTCCTATAAGAGAGGTCGGTAAAGAAGGAAGTAGCAGTGACAAACGTTACAAAATTATTAATATTTTTTAAATACAATGAATACATACATTTATTTGCATGATTTAGAGATTGGAATCATTTGGAAAATTCCAAATTAGAATCATTTGTGTTTAGAGACCGGAAGACGGGCTATGTGCTTTAAGATATTACCTACTTCACTAGTAGTTCTTAGTGTAACCAACTGATTCACCTATCAGCCGAGTAAAGCCACAGGGATACACTATCGCGTTCATAATCAAAGCACAATTGCGCAGGCGCCGGGACAATTGCATATCAATACAATACACTTATTCAACGTAATTGAGCTGATTGCGCGCATCGCTCGATGGCCTTTATTATATTACCAGACCGATTGAGACTGCAGTGACGCATTCGATAAAACATAAGGCGTTTACAAATTATGAAGGACGTTGTTGGGACTTTTGAGGACACATATGTTCTTTGAGTGTGTGCGCCTTAAACCGAGTTCTCCTTCTCATAAATATTTATTACATCAACGCCAAGGCAGTTAGCGGAGGTTTACAATTCTAGAAGTACAAGGTACTATGAGTAAAAGTTCTGCCTGATACACCTAAGTGTCATTTTTGCGAGCAGCTATCTTTTCCCACCCCGTGGCGACAAAGCCCTTTCTTATAGTAGCAATGACAATTACAAAAAAAGTATTTCTTTCATGTTTATGACCATTTAGTGTCTTCTTATTGTTGAACTCTAATAATGGGCAGGGTACCTACTAAAAACTTGAGCTTTCAAGCGACAATTCTTCCAAATGTATCAGGCTTAGCGTTTATCGATAGTGGATAACTACATTGCAGTAGTACTTGTGTAATATATGTGAGACCCGTCAAAGTGAGCCCATGAAACTACGTTTAGTATCACTACAAAAATCGACACAATGAGCTAAAAATATTAAGGACCTTATTTCTTTGACAACAGACCACTTACCTAATGGACCTGGCACACAAGCAATTACCTCAGTAAACTTTTAGTGGAGTTGATGACAAAAATAAAATATGGGCAGCTAAGCTAGGAATTGTGGTGCTAGTAGAAATGTCAGAAAATGTCATTTCGATAAAAAACTAATTATACCTAAATTCTTCTCGCTTTGATTTTGCTTCGATAAAGACGACGAAATCAATCAAAATCTGACACTTTGACACTTCACACCTGCACATCGGCACTCTCTACTGTTACTAAGGTTTACCCAATGTTGAACTTTAGAATTAGCAATCAAGAGAGTCTACAACATATTATACTCGTAAATAAGCCATACACATCCTTAAAAACTGTATTTCTTGTAAACGAAAGTCAGTTCAGTATGATACTAAACCAAGGTTCATCGATGGTTGACTCTACTATAAAAATTCTTAGACAAAAAATTTTTAGACAGACTTCGGATTTGGATTTAGGTAGGTATACAGGCTAATTGATTATGTTTATCAATGAGTGGTTGAATCTAAAGTTTTATATTGGAAAAATACTTTACCCATAGCACCAGCTTCGCATAACCCTTTTTTCACAAGCTATAACTTAATTAATCATCTAGTTACACCCGTTCGCGGAAAAGATTCTCGAAAATTACGGATTCATTCAAAATTGATGAACTTAATTAACTGCAGGTAGGTAAATCCGGGACACAATTTTAATAAATTACGTGTTCCTATTTTTTTATCGATAGTCTAACCAGTAATGTTAAATAATACTCATGAAAACAGTAGGTATTACCAAATGTAGAGTCATAAAATTTACTTCGGCGATTAGAACGAAATAATTATTCAGGAAAATTATTAATAATTTGAAATAACACCTAAAACTTAACATCTAGCACACACAAAACTTCCTTCAATTACCTTGTTAGCGTCCGAAAATATTTTGTTGCGTTTACGGCGGGAAGTTTTCCCGCCAACACCGCGTAAGAAAAAGCGCGGTCACCGCGCTGTCATTCCTTTCCGTACGCGCGTGCGCTCACGACCGCGCGCTGCGACTAACTGCGCCGCCAGTCGTGAAACCGCCCTCGGCAAACAAAACCCCACCCGCCGTAAAGAGCATTTTAGCACTCCCCCTCCCCTCCCGCGCCCTGATTTAATAGCGAGCGCGGGCACTGATTCACTTAGCCGAACGCAACTACCGACGCCTTCTCTCTCACTCCCGCTCAAACGCTAATCTTTGCACCTCTTCCTTTCTCGCCCACTCACAGTCCTAGCGGCGGAAAGAGACGGCGCGGAATCCGCGGACACTTCTTTGCAACTCGATTTGCATGCGGGGGTCGCTCAAACTTTATGTCCTCGTTTCGTAAATTATTTATTCGTTTGGAAATACTTTTAGCGTGCTCTGCCGAAAAAGATTGCTTTAAAATGAGCGGGATTAAGTGACCGGCAGGTTACCGCGGACGGCGCGCTAATCCAATCACAACTCATTCTTTGATCACTTTGAAATGTAAATCTGGTTGTAATGTAAAGCTCTTCTATAATACGAATGTATGCAATCTGAAAATGTTAACAGTTATTATTTAAAAGTATTTTGCGTTGTGTAAGTACTTTTAGAACTTTCTAGCAATTCATTCGAGCAAATTGAAATTAATAATAAGAATAAATAATCTCACGCCTTTTATCCTCGAGGGGGTAGGCAGAGGTATTCCATTACTGGATATACTCACATTTCACGAGATATATTGGACCCCTAAACGTGATATCTAAGTGGTGAGCCCATCGCCGTTTAAATTACGCATCTGCAATGATGATGATAAAAATACAGATTGATTCTAATAGGAATAATAACTTCTAAATCTACATAAGAAGATCTTTTTAAAAATCCAACACAAACAAATGAAGTAAAGAAGAATGAACAGGGCACTAACAAATAAGATCAGCAGAGGTGATGCAGCGGGTCAGATAAATCAATTATGTGCCTAACTACGAAGGTAATCCGCTTCCACGTACACGAGTTGCTTCATAGCTTGACCGAACTGAACTGAACTATTTTATCACGAACCTTTTAACAGCATAGTGAGCTTTGAGTCCCCAGTAACAATATGTTGAGGAAATATACTTATAGAGTGTTGGGATTAAGAGCCAGTGATAATTAAAACTGGCAGGATTCTTCAAGATATTAAAAAACTAATAAATAAAATAATAAAAAATCTGACATGGTCTAACGACTTTGGTATACAATTTGAAGAGACTTCCAAATCACAGAAGAGTCAAAACACCAACTAACTACTGCACAAGAGATATAACTTGCTACGATTTCGATACTATAGAAGCAATTCTAGTTATAAGATATAAGAATGGATTTAAACTAAAAACATTTTCAAACACTAGAATGGGTTAGATTTGTCCAAAATAGTTGTTCCAACACCTGTAATTCCAATCTATTGTTAACCTATCCAATTAGCCATCATTGTGTTAGCATTAGCCGTGTATAAACTAACTTCTGATGGCGTCCGTGACCCTTTTACTAACTCCTGGCGCCGGGCTCGGTTACCTCAATAGCTACTACCATTGGTTAAGAAGCCTTGTATCGTAGAAATTGAAATAAGTTTGATTTTATGGCGATAATGTCTTGACCATCCGATTACCATTTTACTAACATATTACAATAGGTATAATTTATGGTCCGGCTAGCGACTTCATTAGAGTATGATTCGCGTTACAATTTCTTTTACAAGCAGTGAAATCAATTTTGTTTGTGTTTTTTTTTTCATATATTTTTTTATCGAAGCTGCCGAGTTAGTAGTAAGTTAAAATTTTCAGCGATATAAAGAAGTCGGCGATTTGAAGTTACAGTTATTTTCCAACTTAATTTTATAAGTAAATTCAATGAAGCCTTCGGAAAGATCTCTGATTAAGTCATTAGAGACGGAGTTGGATGCCAGAAGTGCTGACACGTTGTCCACGTTGAATTCATCCCACATCGGTGCCTCTTCAATGAAGGATAGTGCGGTGCGGTGTGCTTCCCTTGAGTTTCTTGCTGGCTCTTCTCGGGGCACTGCATTTGGAACCAGCAAGTCGTCGCTGGAGATGGGCTGCTGTTTACATTTAGCCAATCTTCATGGACGAGTATAGAGTGCCTTGTTATTATAATATTGACTTTTCTAAGTGTATTTTGTATACCTACAGAAAATAAATAAATTTGTATTTGCGGTGGCACTGCACACTGGTGGCAGCCACCGCGGGGCAGAGTCATAGATACATAGGCGACAATATACTGAATATTTATTTTAATGAGGGTTGCATGTCCGTGTAGGGTAAAGACGAGCTGTTGCCGCGTTTGCCTGAAGATTCAGGACAGCAGAGAGCTGAACTGGCAGCTATCTCCATCAATGGATCAGTCTAGAGGTGAAATGCAGCCGACTAATAGGCACTGGGGCCTTCTGGTCTATCTATAATTGTAATCGCAATCGTCTTCATTTTGACATACCTTGCTTCTTCTGTACATCTGTCAATACAGTCAGTGAAAGAAGAGCAAGCACTCAAATGTCAAATAAAGACGATCACGATTACAATTATAAATAGACAAATGGTCTTTATAGAAACAATATATGCAAATGGTGTAATGGGAGATAGACAGACAGACTGATGAATGCCGAAATTACTACTTACCTGAAAAAAACACAAACAAAAAAATTTACCTATATGTATCTGCAAATAAGACAGAATATGTAGGTACCTTAGTGAAGATTAAGTTTTAAAAATTTGTATCGCTGTTTATGAGAGTCGTATCGGGAGTAGGGGATATTTTCCTATAACAAGTTTACACCTAATTTACTCATTACGCGATATACCTTACCGGATAACTAAATTTGCTCTGCAGATATAATACTTAATATAATATTATACCGTTTCTTGGTAGATAGATACTCCGATGAAGATTGAAGATAATCCTTTAATCTAGAGGAGGCATCACTTAAGCAAAGCTTTTAAAGTTTGTAAAGCAACAATAAGACGACATTATTATCAAATATTCTCGGACAATCCAAAATAAGCTGGTTAATACTTAATAAGCAATCGTTTCAGCGTCTGATTCTTTAATCACAGCGCCGATTCAAAATTTACTTGTCTCGTGTATTCCTTCGCCAAAATTAAAATTGCTATTATAAATCTAGTAACTTCGAATTTTGAACTTTATTTGCATAACAATAGGAAAATAGAGGCGGTAATTAAGGCATTTGGCACGGTAAACAAATCTTTGCGGAGGTGTAAGTGACAATAAAACGGGAGCTTAGCTCTCGGGGCCGTCTTCAAGTGGAACGGCGGGCGGGCGGGGGGGGGGCGCAGGGGGAGGAGCGAGGCATACACCCGTCCCGCTCTAACGAGTCGCGCTCATCCGTTTTATTTATTTCTTGTTTGTCCCGTTTGTCCGCCGCGCGCCTTCCCCATTCGCTACATAATTTATTTTGAGCGGGCACACTTAAAAAATTGGCTCGCGCGAGTGGCGCGTACGAGTTTTGGCGGCGAAATGGAGTTTGCGGGGGTGGCGGGGGGCAAATGAAAATAATATGGTAAAATGATTTCATTTGAATTGCCGTTTTGGCGTAATCGTCGGGGGCGGTAATGGCGCGCGAAAGTCCCGCCGCGCCATTGTCCGCGTATTCATTTGCCGCGAATTTATTTTGCGTTATTGCGGCGCTTGACTTTTATCGCGCTTAACGGCCCATACATATTCAATGCGCTCGCTTCCTGTCTGTTCGGAAACTATTTTTTGATACACTCCAAGTGATTTTTTAGGATAAGGGTATTTTTTATTTAAGGAGCTAAGTAGATATTAGGTAAATATAGTACCTAAATAAGTAACACACACAAATTACATTCTTAAAAATAAATTAAATGCAGATTATAAGTAAACTTCGATTGCGGATCAGAATTAAATGGGAACCATCGCATAGATGCAGATAAGCAAAATGACGGATTTGCACATTGAAAAATTCCTCACTACGCTCAGTGGTGAATTCAAAATAACGCCCGATAACAACAAAATATCTGGGGGCACGGCAGTGCCCCCGCCAAGTCGAGCAACAAGCGGCACGGCCGTACGTACCATCCTTTTCTCGAAGCCGAATGGCTTCGAGAGAAGGATGATAAAAAATGATATACCTATTTAACTAGTTACCTACTTAAATAAATATTAACTAGGACATTGAATGTTTAAATGATCATAAATTAAATATCTTACGCTATTAAGATAGGAATAATGAACCAGCCATGAAAGTTTAACTACAGACTGATCTAAGGATTAATTTGTCCCGGTAATAACGTAAAGCCAATTTAATATAAAATTTTAATTAGCTCAAGGCATTAGGCTGTTTTCTTGATCAGGCTTAGTTTGTGCTCAAAATAGGTCATTGGAGATTAGAAACTCCTTCATAACACTGGGTAGACATATGGTATTTAGGTAGGTATTTGTAGCTTCTATAATTTTGTAAGTAAGTAATTAGATGCATACTTACCTATTTATTGTTTATGATTTTGTACCTAAGTATACATAAAATACTAGCAGCGCCCCTAGGTTTTACCCGCGTAGTTCCCGATCCCGGGGGAATACGGGGATAAAAATAGCCTATATATACCTATTATTCTGATGTATAAGCTATATACCTAACTGTAAAGTTTCATCAAAATCCGTTCATACAAACTTTCGCATTTATAATAATAGTAGGATTCTGTACTTCTTTGTATTTTTACATTACAGCGCCCTTCCAGGGTTTATGTGTGTTATTTTACCTAAAACCACATGGAGCAATAGATGATATCACTATAAGTGTGGTACTTACTCGTACCTACTTACCAAAGAGATTAAAATATAATAGGGCATAGAGGGGGCATTGGGAATATTTTCATACAAAACTTTGAAGCCTAAGCGTCATGTCCTTGTCATGTCAGTTAGTATGAACGCGAGCTGTCATTCGGTCGAAATTGTACTAGACTTATTCCACTTGGAATAACTTTTGACTTCAAATTTTCCTCGCTTTGTCCCCTCTATGCCTTATTAAATATTTTTTCAACACACTTGCTCATAAAGTGGCTCTAATTTCACTGCAATTAGGCACATAATGACACCTATAATCAAACTGAGACTTTTTGTTTGCTATTATTCACTAGTGAGTTATAGATTTTTTTTTTCAATTTTGTTGCTAGAGTTGCTTTGTTCTTAAAAAAGTTTCGATACAAAAAAGATCGTATTCAATCGTACTAATAAATTAATACACAAATATGGCTTGCTCATTTCATGCAACTTCGTATTTAAATAGATCATTTCAACTTGTACGTGTTTAATAAACAAAACTTTCACTCAAATATAACTTTGGTTTTCTCTGTAAAAACTTTAAATACCCCATTTTGTACGTGGCTAAAACGCTATCCACGACAAACCAAAGAAAAAGAAACCTAATTTTTTTAGTCCATGGCCGATCGCCATTGTAAGATGCGAGCGCATAGGAAAACGAGGCTGTATGGGCCTAGATCCTTTTGCCTTTTCCAAATTATATAAATAAAAAATTGGAAAACCAATTAATTTTCCCCGCCATTGCGAATGATTATTTTAAAATGATTTTTTAGTATTATTTATTCACAAGTGTGTTGAAAAACGTCGTATGATACACGTGTGTATTGATGATTACCGTCCTCGGCTCTCTTATGACCCTCGCCTACGGCTCGGGTCTCAATGGCGCCTCAGCGGTAATCACCAACTTTACTCACTTGTACCATAATGTACTATAATCTCTTTGCTACTTACTAACTAAATAAGTTAGGCCACCTTGGTGAAAGATTATTATGTTCTCCAATCATTTGGCTTCAGTTACAAGTTTGTTTACATCGTAGGACACATTTTTCTATTCAGAAACTAGGTACTTACATTGGAAGAGGATCTTAAGTTAAGAAGCAAAAGTAAAAATCATGGGCAATTGGTAGTACCTAATTATAAATAAATACCTACCTAAGTTACAAATGCCAAAAACACCTAACTCTGTTCATTTGTGATCTTTCAACATCTAAGCCGCTAAGCCGATAGATCGAAGTCACATGATATGGTTAGGAATATACAACGAAGCTTGAGCAGTTCCGACTTCAGCAGTGCCGACGTTTTATCACTCTATCGTATCGTTAATAGAACCCAATGAAAAATAAAAAACAGAGTCAATAAAAAATAATGTCGGTGCGATCCAAATTCCATATTGTCATTGCGACTGGTAACAAAATAGAAGCCGAAGTGATTGCCGAAAACCCCTAATCGCTCCGTAATAACCTCATCAATTGTTGCGTAATTTTATATTTCTTTGTGATAGCTAAACCGGTTCACTCTGGTTTCTACCCAAAATTATTTATTGACGAAAATCCTCATTCTCTTACCATTTCACTAATATTCATGCTCAACGCATTATGTAAGTACTAGCGACCCGCCCCGGCTTCGCACGGGTGCAATGCTAATACTAAAACCTTCCTCTTGAATCACTCTATCTATTAAAAAAAAACCGCATCACAATCCGTTGCGTAGTTTTAAAGATTTAAGCATACATAGGGACATAGGGATATAGGAACAGAGAAAGCGACTTTGTTTTATACTATGTAGTGAAGTATGTCTTCTAATTCCATTTATTCCTTGCAAAATAATAAAATTTATCATATCTAATATTTTATTTGCATGCCATTAGGTATAAGGTACATACCTACTTACGTGCTATCATCTATCGTCCTTCCTTCATAATTTATAAGTTAAAAATAATTTCTTCATTTGAAACTTTCATAAGTACATTAAATCCTTCTGTAAATATTGTCTTTGATTATCCTCTCTTCCAATAACTTTTCACAATAGATAAGATCTATCTTAAAAGGGAAGAGATACATCTTTTTCTTTTTTTAGGTCTAAACATCCTATGGCATTTTCAAATTATAGCTTTTAGCGGCTTCGCTCGCACACATTTATGAATCTTGCAAAATCCTTCCTTAGTGGATGCCTACATTGTATAAGCTATCTAAGTGCAAAATGTCAAGTCTCTAGAACCAGCGGTTTAAACCTAAGTCCTAAATTTGCATTAAGTATATGGGTGACAAATGGACAATTAACTCAATAATATCACGGCAATTTCGATGATTCTTTTTTTAACCGGCTTAAAAAAAGAAGCGAGGTTCTCAATTCAACTGTATTTTATGAGTATTATTCGTTGAAGTCGGTTTTTACTCTTTAGACTTCCACGTTATTACAATAACACAGCGACATTAAGTACAATTACATCTGAGTAAAACAACGTTAGTTTTTATTAATAGCCGGTCGGTATAGGAATGGCCCGTGCATCAACCCTCTTTTGCGGGGTTCTTTCGGCCCCTACAGTGATTTATTGAAGAAAGCTTTTAAACCCTTGCGGTTGCGAGATCTGTCTTCTATTATGCGATGGATCATTAATGCTCGTATTTGCTCTATTAATTCAATGTAGGTTTATCATTGTCTATCAGTTCTGTCAGTCAAGTACCGTGCGGTTCCAATGCGCAACAGAACAATTAAAAATCAATTATGTCTCATTTTCTTGGCTTAAAAGGTTTAAACCTCTTAAAAAATATCCGGCGATGGGCTCACCACCTATCACGTTTAGGGGTCCAATGTATCTCGTGAAATGTGGGTATATCCAGTAATGGAATACCTCTGCCTACCCCCTCGGGGATGAAAGGCGTGAGATTATATATATTTTTTTTTTTTTTAAATAAAATTTGCCAAGAAAATTGGACACTTGATTTTTAATTGTTCTGTCGCGCACATCGCGCATTGCAACCGCACGGTTCTTGAGTGATTAAGGGAAACATGTACATACATACATAATAATATGCTCACGCCTTTTCCCGAAGGGGTAGGCAGAGACAACAGCCCGCCACCTGCTACGATCCTGGCATACCTCACGCGCCTCATCCACGTCCATCAATCGGTTCATACAAGCTCGTCGGTTTCGGGTACTCTTCATCTGGCTTTTTTTCAATACATCGCCGTACGCCTAAGTCGCCCTCTGCCGACTTGGCCACTCACAATCCCCTTATATACTTGTCTCGTGAGACGCCTTTCATCCATCCGATCGATATGTCCAAGCCACCTGAGCATTCCTTTTCTCAATCTTAGTCACTACATCCTCTTCCAAGCTACAACGCTCTCGGATTACACTATTCCTCATTCTATCAATCAAGCTTACTCCACTCTCACACCATCTTAGCGAGCGCATTTCTACTGCATTTATTCGACTCTCGTGCTTCTTCTGCCGTACCCAACTCTCGCTACCAGACATTAAACATATCTATAAAATTCAAAAAATTCAAAATCGTTTATTTTCTATTGGTATTAAATATACACTTAGAAACGTCAATATTTTATAATAACAAGGCACTCTTAACTCGTCCATGAAGATTGGCTAAATGCAAACAGCAGCCCATCTCCACCGACGAGCTGCTGGTTCCGAATGCAGTACCCCGAGAAGAGCCAGCAAGAAACTCAAGGGCAGCTCTTTTTAAGAAAGAAAGAAAGAAAGAAAGAAAGAAAGAAAGAAAGAAAGAAAGAAAGAAAGAAAGAAAGAAAGAAAGAAAAGTGTTTATTTGGCACCTATTAAAATTAAAATATTACAAAATAACTTAAAACTTAAAAAACTAGGTACCAAAAGGGTGGCCACTCAGCATAATGTCGTGGCTCGACGCGAGTAGCGCAGAGCCAGCGACGCTGGTATTCTGTGGACACCCAGGGCGCGCATCTGCACCGCACAAGCAAATAACATACAAAACACTATTACATAAACTACATAATACAATAATGTAAACTACTTCCACATAATTAGATACTTAATACATAATACAATACATGAATGTAAAGTTCGCCATACACGGGAACGATCGGTCTGTACGATCCGTCGCAACAGATAGATCGTAACGACGGATCGTCCGTGTATGTGAAGATCGTTAACGATTTACTTCATCGCAAGCGATATCGCAGATCGCAACAAATCGACTGTGTGTGGGCACTCGACGATCAACGATTCGATTTTTTCGTGTTGCCAGACTGTGGGCAATTTTACCACCTTTTATTTAATTTGCAATGTATGTATATAACTATGTAAGTTCGGGTGGAAACTTGCAACTCAATTTTGAAGAAGATATTTTAAACTGATGTATGTAAGTCCGGTTACAATGCAATATTATGGTACCACCAAGCTAGGAGGTGGATATCGCAACTTCTTAATGACTAGACAAAGATAACCAATTAAGCTGTTTTTTTTTGGTTTGGATGTCAATGCGTGGTTAGCCATGTGATGTCATTTTAAATCCAACACGGGGGAACATCCAAGGTGACGAGTTATTTTTAATACACTCTTACAAGATGGGTAATAAATGAAAGGGCCGAACTATACTATACGTGACATGGAATTTCTGCTTCTTAATTTTTTTGTAGCTTATACCTCTATGTATATAAGAGGGATTATTAACCAAAATATCAAAGCGCGGAGCGCAATAATTTCCGAGATATAATTTTTTGAAATTACAATAAACTAACCTCAAAACTGTACAACTTAAACGCGTTAAAAAGAAACTACAATGCACCCATCACTACATTACTAGATTACTCTTAATTCCTTATAATTACACACAACACACTTAAAAATACACTAACACACTTACAAACAGATATACTCTCACACATAATTACTTACACACAATCATTCACTAAAATAATATTAAAGAAAAAAATGACAAACTGATACATAGGTACACTAATATTATATTTATCCTATTTTAATTTAATATAATCTACCCACTAGCATACCTACTTTCATTGTTATTAATATGTGGTTATTGAGATTGACTATACAATTACCTATCACCTATCCATGCTTAGCCCTAGTAAAATAATTTATTGTGTAACTGTTTTTTAACCCAAATAAAAGAAAATAAAAATAAAATAAGACAAATTATGTCAAACGTCAATGCGTTTCGTTTAGTCTATTGTAAATGTAAAATTAGAGTGCAGTCTGATAAAGTATTATCGATGTAATTTTATTGTACTAGATAAATTTAATTTAGTTTCTTCATTTATTTCACTTAACGTTATTGCCCATATTTTAGCGATTCAAAGACCTTTCCGCCCTTATTTAAAAAAAAACTAAAATTGCCCATGGCTTGGGTAATTGCCCACGGTCTGGCAACACGACAGATCGCTTGCGACCGATCGTACAGACGGATCTCACAGACGGATCGTTCCGTGTATGGGCGTCAATTTTGTTGCGACGGATCGTACAGACGGATCTCACAGACGGATCGTTCCGTGTATGTGGCCCTTAATACATATCCATACAATATATAGGTATACCAGGTACATTTTAAACACATAAATATAAGTATATCTCCTACACCTAACTCATGTCATTCACACACAGCCTACCCGTTAAACTAAACTATTTGTAAACCTAATAGAAATATTTTATAATTTAACCTAAAGGAGCGAATTGTTGAAGAATTTCTGAATGGTGGTGGAATGTTGTTCCAGCATTTCGTAGCAGCATAACGGAAACTGCCACGAAATGCGGCTGTGCTGTGTCCCGGGCACTGAAGTCGTGTAGCCTTTCTTACTGGCCTTTGAGAAAAGCCAAGCTTGTGGTAGAGATGAGGTGGTGTTTTGTTTTTAATAATACCAAATAGTAGGGTAGCAAAATGGAGCAAGCGTCGATTCTCCGTGTTCATTAACTTGCTACAATTCAGGTATGGAGTAATGTGGGCTCTACGAGGAATCGGGAAGCAAAACCGCGCGCAGGAGTTCTGCACACGTTGAATAAGCTTTTTTGTACGTGCCAGTAAACATCCACCAATAACTGTGTCTGCGTAGTTGAGCTTCGATAATACTAAGCTTTCACACAAATGAACCCTTAAATCTACACTCAGGTGTTGCCGAACCTTGTATAAGATGCTCAGTCTATAATAGCAACATTTAACGATTTCCATCACATGGTTTTCAAATTTTAGTCTTTCGTCCATTAAAACACCTAAATTACGTGCTTCATAGACTTGGTCCACATTCATATCTCTGACTTTTACTTTAGGGGTCTGTTCATTATTACGCGTTATCTGAGTCTTACTTCCCAAAACCATGCATTTAGACTTCCCAGCGTTTAGAACCAAACTGTTTTTATCTGACCAATCTGCTATTCTATGTAAGTCTTGGTTTAGTTTGTCCACGGCAGTTAGCGCTTCCCCAGGATGGAAAGAAATGTACACCTGCAGGTCATCTGCATAAAGCTGATACCTACAAAATTTCAGACAGTCTGTAATGTCAGCGCTATATAATATAAATAAAATAGGTCCTAACATTGATCCTTGCGGAACACCACGGACCACTGGAGATGCCGCCGAAATATTACGGTTGCCTCTTTCATCGCACACTTCAACTTTTTGGGAGCGCCCACTCAAATAGCTAGAGAACCAGTTCAGAGAGGCTGCATCAATACCATAGAAAGCAAGTTTGGAAATGAGTAAATTGTGATTAATACTGTCAAATGCCCGGGAAAAGTCCAGCAAGACTAGCATCGTTCCTTTTCCGTCGTCCTGAGCCGACAAGATATCATCAAAAACATCCAAGAGCGCCGTAGCCGTGCTTCGTCCCGCTCTAAAGCCTGACTGCTTTTCTGGTAAGATGTTATTACTATTTAGATAGTCTACGAGTTGCATGCAAACAGCTTTTTCAATGATCTTGGACATGAAAGGTAACAAACTAATTGGTCGTAGATCTTTTTGTTCAGTAGGGAGGTTCACTTTAGGATCTCATGTCTTACTAATAAATATCGTTTACAATAATAATTATAATTAATAGCCTTACATAGCGTCGAGTCGGTTAATCCCATGCATTTTGGTCTACTAAGTAGTCGGTAATTTTATAGTAGCCTTTTTTATGTAATTTTTGCTTAACTATTATTTTAAATTTGTCAACAGGCAAATTTTGTAATTCAATGGGAATCTTATTGTAAAAACGTATACATTGACCCTTATAGGATTTGGTATAATATATAAACTACTTAATAAAACTCTAACAATTACAGACAGAAACAGCCTTTAAGTAATTCTTTATTTACGAAAGCCTAAATCTATGTAACATTTGTGGTACTTTCAGCTTAGGTAGTTAAAGTTAGGCTATGTGCAGAAAGGAAGGAACAGCTGATATCTAAAATAGGTGGGACTTTTCGCCAAATGGCCAAAAACTGGTTGCAACCTGGTTTTTTAAAAATTACTTTATTAAATGTGAAATTTCTGTTACGATATCAATTAATGCCTTATTAACTTACTTTTTATAAGATTGTCTTTCAAACAACTCATTTAAATTGGAAGTAATACTGGACTGAAACAAAAAAATCGGGGTGCAACGTGTGCTGCATTTCTACTTTTAAAACTTTGACTCGGTGTACAAAAAAATTACTAGCAAATTTACACTTACTTATGATTTTATACATTAGAATATAGTTTTAGCATTAAGTAAAAATAGAAAATAAATTTGTAGGTGCCTCATAAACATGTTATTTACAACGTTACAACTTCTGGTAGCAATTTTTGTCCTTACCGGTTTTCGTAACAAAATGTTAAAGCATAAGTAAACTATGCACCTCACACATACAGGCGCATCACTGTGCATAGGCAAGCTCGTCATGCGTCCGTTGAGCGTAGAAATGTTACAAAAACAAAGGCGCGCAGCCTTTGTTTTTGCTGTACAAGCGTTCCTTCTAAAAATTTGAAAATATGTCCACACCGGCACCACATCCAGATTTAAGGTAAGTACTATTTATATATGTCTGAGTCCTAGATATATTATAAAAACAGCTTTTTTGTGCGTAATACGTCTAAAAAACCGGTGTAATATTGGAAAGTTTTAGAATGAAGTCACAAAAACCGTCGAATGTCCTTACCACGACTGTCCTCGCCAGGTCCTGTTAAGTAGAGCGGTAAGGACAGTTTTGGGATGGTAATGACATTAAATTTTTTTATAGAAAGAATTATCCCAATATCCCAGTCATATTAGGTAAAAAAGGGACCTCAACCTCGGAATGAAAGAAAATAAGCTGTAAATTGGTATAAAACTTTGTTTTGTCGTCCTAAATATTGTCTCAAAAGTCACAAATGCTATCGTGTTCGCGTCTTAAGATATTGAAGGTCAAAGGTAATCAAAATCGGTTTTTCGTTAATATATCGGTTCTTATTGCTTAAATGAGATTTGCACCTATTATAAAAGTTGTAAAGTATAAAATTTTAAACAAAAGTTGTAAAAAATTGTATACTCTACAACTTTTATAATAAGTGTAAATCTCATTTAAGCAATAGGAACAAAGATATTTGCGAAAAACCAATTTTCACCCCTAATATGACTGGGCTATAAAGGATATCAAGTTATAATATGAATATTAAAGTACTAAATGAACATTATTTATTTATTTATTTTTAAGGGTAGGTATCATTTAAAACTAAAAACTAGAGAATTATTGTTTGTTATTTAGAACATAAATATACTTAAGCATTAAATGTTATAAAAAACTATCAGCATTTGAAGCAAGAGTGTTTTTGTTTTGTATCTTTCTTTTACATTTTGGAGAAAATACGTTTTAGTTAATTCAAGTAAAAGTCTTTTATTATTTCTTATTTCTTATGAATGTTCAAATTATATTATTTGTTTTTGACTTTTGTATAAAATAAAGTGCTTACCTAAGTTACGGCAGATTTACAGTTTGGCAAAAAGTTATTTGTTTTTTTTAAATGTTTTTAAAAAGTTTTGTTATTTTAAATTTGATACTAACCTAATCATATAAATTGTGGAGAGTTTATATGTTTTTAGTTATTTACAGAAATCGTTCGTTAGTATAAAGACTTATTCTATAACACTATACAATGTGACTGGAAAATCAAGGGAATTCTTCAAGAGGGTAAATAAAAAGCCGATACCTTTAGCATTTGTATAAAAAACACCACCTTAATGTATGCGGAATGTTGATGGCTACCAAAATTTTACTAATTTTATTTTTGAATGTTCTTAAAATGTATATGTAGTATGTATTCAGACTAGCCCAACTCATACAACTCGTCGTTATCCGTGGCTAATATCCGTGGATACAAACCCTTCAAAACATCTTCCGAGTTTTTAAAAGTTGTCATTACCGGTCCAAAAATGTCCTTACCAAAACTTTATTGCTAAATATCTCGTAAATTAAGATACAGATTCGGTGCAATCCAACATATTTTTGATGTTCAAATGATCCTTTATGCACTTTGACCCTTTTTACTTCTAATTTTGAACTTTTTTTCTCGTTCTCCCAAAACAGTGAAGTTGGCGAAAATGCCCAGGTAAAACCTGAGCTGTAGATAGGTATCGCACCACGGTAGGGTGCTAGGCTTGTGCTAGGATATAAAGTGGGTACAAGCAAGGTAGCAAGGCCTTTACCAGTGGGTACAATTTTGCACAGGAGTTCCTATATAGAAAGGATTTTACTCAGAACGATTATCGAGCACGTAGGTAATTTCGCTATAAGTTACCTAGTCAAAAAGAGATGCCGTTATATGAGTAGCGTACAGCTATCCCCTTCGAACAATACTCAAGCGGAGTTCCGTGTTTGAGTAATTTACGTTCTGTATTACTAGGAATTCAAAATTTTATCCTATAAGGGGATTCAATAGAGAATTAAAGTTCAGATAATATACTTATATGAAAGTTCGTTATGGCAAACGGTAAATTCATAAAAAAATGTAGGTTAGGTACCTTTAGTCAATAGATAGGTAGTCAAAGGCAAACTACCTAAGTACCTATACCTACGACAGCGTCCAAAAATGGAATTTAGTTACCATTTCTCGATTGGGACCCATGCTGTCCGCGCTTTATCATCACTATCACCACATAACATAGTATAAAACAAAGTCGCTTTCTCTGTTCCTATATCCCTGTGTATGCTTAAATCCTTAAAACTACGCAACGGATTTTGATGAGTTTTTTTTTAATAGATAAAGTGATTCAAGAGGAAGGTTTTAGTATTAGCATTGCACCCGTCCGAAGCCAGGGCGGGTCGCTAGTATAAAATAAAGATGAACCAACAGTTACATAGACAGTTTTATTTTATGATTTGTCTGCCATTCCTAAATAACGTCAAGTCATTTTTGATATCTCGTAAGGTGGCATGGCTAGGTTGCCAACACTTCTTCGGCGAAATATAATATTTTACGAAATAAGCTACCTATAAAAATTAAAAATACTTACTAAGTAGGTACAGGGTGGATTTTTGAGATGGGTTAGTAAGAGCAGGTACCTTAATCGTTATAGTTACAGGAAAACGTTCTTAGGAGACCATCCCTAACTTTTTAAGATAATAAGAACTGCATTCACAGATTTTGGAAAAAAAATACATTTAGCGAAAAAAATGCTAAAACACAAAAAAATATATTTTTATGCCAATTTATCCTATTTCGTGTGGGGATCAAAAGACTCTATGGGACCATTTAAGGTTTGAGAATTGAGGACTAGAAATGACGGAAATCGCCAAAAACTTTTTTTAATCATTTTGAACTGAAAAACAAAAATCGACTCGAAATTATTCTTTCTTTTGGCAATCATATTTCTTATTGTGATCAAAAGATTATTTAAGTCCAACTGAAATTTAATTAAATACAAAAACTACGGTAGGTAAGTCACAACAACACCGGCATCATGTATTTTTAAACACAAACTTAAAAACAGGTGATCTACGAAATAAACTGCTCAAACTGAGTGTCGTTTTCGCGAATACATAAGTTTACTCGTTTTTGTACTGAGATATTATCAGCCGATAATTTTCTTCGATGGATTATTTAAAATCATCGTGAATACCTCTTTCAGCTCCTAAACACTGTCATAATTCCTTTTGTAGACATCGTTTTAGATGTCCCTACAGCAGCCCCGATCTAACGCCTCTCGATTTTTTTTTGTGGGGTCACCTAAAAAACGAAGTTGAAAGGAAGTTGTTGTGACTTACCGTAGTTTTTGTATTTAAATTTCAGTTGTAATTAACGAATCTTTCGATCACAATAAGAAATATGATTGCAAAAATAAAGAATAATTTCGAGCCGATTTTAGTTTTTCAGTACAAAATGTATGAAAAATGTTTTTGGCTATTTCTGTCATTTCTAGTACCTACTCAAACCTTAAATGGTCCCATAGAGTCTTTTGATACCCACACAAAATAGGATCGATTGACATATTTTTTTTATTTTAGCATTTTTTTCACTGAATGTACATTTTCTCCAAAATCTGTGAATGCAGTTCATTATATTTCTGCCTTCGTGTCCGCACCGAGTCCTAAATTTACTTATAGATATATGTGTCTCTAGTGATCGTCATTCACACGGATTTCAAAGCTTAGTATTATTTTAAAAAATAAAAGCATTTTTCAGTCTGGCAACACATATGTCACCCGTTTCCGTCAAATTCCGCCATATGTCATTACGTGTTTCCGTGTTCGTTGTTCACTACGGTAAATTTTATAAAATTGTTTTTTCAGGTTTTAAAAGACTTCAAGATGCTGAAATGGAAAAATGAAGACTTGCAGGAACTCCGTGAGGATATTGAAACGTTACTCAAGACATTAAAATAGAGGACAGATGCTGATCAGCAGGATTTCGTGCGATAGAAATAATTGATGGGCTTGCGCCATCCTCGTCGTCTAAGCTGTCGAGAGTCAGTCACAAGTTGTGTAGAAGATAACAAGAGATAGAAATGAGAGAATATCCAGACGAGGATAATTTTCTGAAAATAACACGAACTGCTTCACATAAATTCACATGTTACACAACTGCCTACAAGAGGTTGTCGAATTGCATTCTCACTTCTGCTAATTGGGTGCTATGCATTGCCTGCAGGGCTCCAGCTCTCACCCTTGACACCTCGATCACGCGTTACGCACTGCCTTAGGGGTTGTTGCTATCGCTGATCAGAGCACCATAGCTCTTCCTGCTGCGGAGTTAACCTCGTTAACACCACAGTTCAGGAGGTAGGGTTAGCCTACGGGGCCTCGTCGCTACGGCGACACTCTGACCGACATTTTGAATCATAGATCTGTATCACTATTACTGGAGCCACAGTTCAACAGGTAGTGTTAGCCCAAGGGGCATCGTCCCTAGGGCAACACTGACCGAAATCCTGCATCAGGGAGCTGTATCACCATCACTGGGGTCACAGCTGAAAAGATAAAGTTAGCCTAAGGGGCATCGTCCCTAAGGCGACACTTTGACGCAACTTCTGCGTCATGGAGCCGAATCATAATTACTGGAGCTGCATGAAGACGAAACTAAACTAAAAAGTTGTCTACAAGTTGAAACTGACTATGTATGTATGTACCTACTTGGTTAATAAGTTTGAGTATGTGGCGGTTATAACTAAGCTGTTTTACTCATTATGTATACTGTACTTCCATTAGGAGTATGGTGAGAGATTCTGTAAAGAAAGGATGTTATTTTGCTGATACTGGAAACAACAATTATTATTTCGGAAAAATACAATCTCACGCCTTCTATCCGCGATGGAGTAGGTAAAGGTATTTTATTTCTGGATATACTTACCCACTTTTCACGAGATATTCTTTGGACCCTTATTTATTTCGAAAATAAATAAAATATTAATAATATATATATATATATATATATCTATATAAATATAGGTATGTAGATGTCTAGGAGTCGAAACAAAATACTTATGTAATATTGCAAAATCCTTAAGTGCATTATTTCAAGGATTAACAGCTGCTGTGAAATAATACAGGCCCGGTGCTGGCTAATGTTTTAAAGACAGCGAAAGAAACTATCCTTGAGGCAAAGGACAAAGACAAGAAAGTTCTTGTTCGGTGATACCTAATTTAATTGAAAGTATAAAACCACAAATAAAATAATCAAAAACAGCTAAGAATTGCGACATCAGACACCACAACAGATGATCTTCAAAGTAAGATTCATCAACAACAAACCCAAATCAGATACTTTAAACTGAAGGGGCCCGCCTCCACAGCCACAGCAGATGAGACTACAAGTTGAGTGGCAGCTGGTGGGCAAAGACCTCAGCAGCAGCAGACAAATACACAAAAATCATCGCTAAAGGTTAATTTATCACTGTGGAGGACTTTAACTATTCATTATAACTGGAGGAAAACACTCAGGATAAAGTGAATCTGTCTTACATTTCGGGATACAGCATTCCTTTAGGAAAGCCTCCGAAACAATGACTAAATATAGGTATATAATCAATCAGGTAATTCATACAATAACCAGATGCATACCATACCTACAGAGATCTTGAGACTCTTAAAATGTGAAGGAATCTCACGTTGTGGCTCACATTCTAATCAATTTATTTCTAAGGTATTTCTAGTACATAGCAAAACCAAATAACTTTTTCAAAGTCATAATTAACCTCAAAAAATTGACAAAATAAATAAATACATACAAAACCATTTCAAGTTGGAAGATGTAAGATCTATCATTAGTTTAATGAATCCAGTGATGTCCAGCATTTATTTAAAGGTTAAATATTTCTTAATAGGTAACTACTTATTCATGAAGATGACATACAATAAAATCTTAGATCTGTTTTTTGGGATGGTTTGTATTATATAAATTAATGTTCACCCATTGGGCCTGAACACAGTACCATATCTGGTTATCAAGTTAATAACACAAGCAAGATTTGCAAATTTTTAGGATTCTTAAAATTCTGATGGATTTTCTATAAGAATGTTTGACTCAAGAAAATTATTAGGTATATTAAAATATAAATTAATTTTGTTCAAACAACTATTACGACATTGTAAGACAAGAGTGATTGTTCAAATTTTTGCTACCCTTACAACAGCATACCCAGCCATTTAGTACGACAGGCTGTCGGGACATCAGAAATATTGGGCGATCGAAATATCTTGCATTATTTAAATAATGGTGATAATGAAAACGGTAAGGTGAGAATATAATCGAATAAGATCAATACAGTCTCGTAATTAACAAAATGTTAAAGGAGAGTAGAATATAGAAGAAACTAACATAATTACCTGGAAGTAATGGCGATAGCGTTTTTTGAGTTCTTTTTCAGAAGAGCAAAAGTCAAAGTCAAAGTCAAAATGTTTTATTCAAAATAGGAACTTACAAGTCCACTTATTGAATGTCATTTCAACTCCACCGCTTCAGCATGTATGGTTGAGGAGAAGAAGCGGGGCAAGAAACTCCTCAACACAATATTCTTTTAATCAATTGTTACTTAATACTAAATTGGGTTACATAATTTTGTTTGTTTTTCGCTATCGTATTGCGCTGGACTGGAGGAAATCTGTTCCAAGCATCATTGTCATTTATATAATCGTCTAGTTTGTAATATGCCATTTTACAAAGTACATGTTTAACATGAGTTTTGAACACAGTTTCAGGCAATTTCAAAATTTGTTCTGGTATTTTATTATAAAAGCGTATGCAAAGCCCCACAAAGGAATTATTAATTTTACTTAATCGTGACTGAGGTTGCTCTAGTTTATTTTTATTCCTAAGATTACAATTATGCCTGTCACAGTTTTTAGTATACAGTAATATGTTTTTCCGTACATACATAATGTTTTCATAAATGTACTGACAAGGCATTGTTAAAATATTAATTTCTTTGAACAGTTCTCTTAGGGAATCACGACATCTTAACTTGTAAATGGCGCGTATAGCCCTTTTTTGTAAAATAAAAATAGATTCTGCATCAGCAGCTCTGCCCCACAGCAAGATGCCATAGGACATTATACTGTGAAAGTAGCTAAAATAAAAGAGTCTTGCTGTGTCTACATCAGTAAGCCATCTGATTTTTCTGACGGCATAGGCAGCTGAGCTCAGTCTGTTAGATAATGCAGAAATATGAGAATTCCATTGAAGTTTGGAGTCTATCGTTATCCCCAAAAAAACTGTATTATCAGCGAAATCTAATTTGTCATTGTTTAAAATTATCTCATTCTCTACTCGTCTAACATTAGGGAGTACAAACTTTACACATTTGGTCTTCTTAGCGTTGAGCACTAGATTGTTTGCAGTGAACCATGTGAGAATTTGTTGAAGAGTGTCATTAACCTCGTCGAGCTTCTGAGCTTGTCTATCTACTTTGAAAATCAGAGATGTATCATCAGCAAACAACACTATCTTTGACAAACTCTCTACCATGAATGGAAGATCATTTATATATACAAGGAAAAGAAAAGGACCAAGAATCGAACCTTGAGGCACCCCAATTTTTACAGGTGCGCCCTGTGATTTACAATCATTTATTTTTACTTTTTGTATCCTATTTTCGAGATAGGACTGTAAGATATCAAGCGCTTTACCGTTGACTCCATAATGATTTAATTTACATAGCAAGGTCTCATGATCTACGCAGTCAAATGCTTTTGATAGATCGCAAAAAACTCCAATTGCGTTTTGAACTGAATTTGATTTCTCCCAAGCATTAAAAATATTCTTGAGTAATGCTATTCCAGCATCCGTGGTTGAACGACCTTTGGTGAAGCCAAATTGCTCGTTATGAAATAAGTTATTTAGATTGAAGTGTGAAATCATTTGATCAAGCAATAACCTTTCAAAACTTTGCTATGTACTGGTAAAACAGAAACAGGTCTATAATTTGAGGGGTCTTTTTTTTCTCCTGATTTAAAAAGAGGAATAACTTTACTATGTTTCATTAGATCAGGAAATAATCCTTTGTCAATACAATTGTTAAAGATAATATAAGCTAAATATGGTGCTACTAAGGTTATGATGAAGCTACATACCTTAACAGACATGCCCCATATATCTTCAGTACTTTTAAGTTTAAGTGCTCTAAAAGTTTTAATAACGGTATCCGGACTAGTGTGTCTAAATATAAGAGATTCGTTACAGCTATTTACATTTTTTCGTAGAAAAGTTATTGCAAGAGATGTGGATGAGTTCAGATGCTCTGTTGTTTTAATAGGTACGAGTATATTAGTAAAAAAATGTTCAAATTCCCTAGCCACATCCTCACTCTTGGTAAATAGGCCGTGGTCCGTTTGAATAGCTAAGTCATGGTCACGTGGTTTCACTCTACCCGTTTCTCGGTTTATTACTTTCCAAACAGCCTTTATTGTGTTATCCGATTTTTTAATAGTATTACTCATGGACATTGCTTTTGCACAAGCACAAACCTTTTTGAATGTTTTAGAATAGCTTCTAACATATTTCACAAACTTTTCATCATGGGTATATGATCGCTTTTCATACAATTCAAATAATTTGACCCTGCTTTTACGAATACCAATGGTAGCCCATTCGCTAAATTTAAATTTATTAGAAAGTATTTTATTTTTAAGTTCAAAATGTGAATCAAATTCAAAGACTATCATCATTCTGAAATACTTTTTCGAATAAATAAGACAACTGCTGAATTAGACAAATAATATGGGTATTACTCAATTTGCTCACTTACGCTTACGTACGACCATGGATGCAGTAGGTATATTTGTATACATTCCTGCTTATGACGTACTTACGGTACTTATAGTAGGAATATCTCTAGAGAAGAAATCTTGTTCCACATTTCTCAGGTGCGAATAAAATTAAAAGATATGAATATATACATATATCTACAAATAAAAACTACTATTTACATGCAATAGTTAGAATTTAAAAATGAGTATATTTTCAAATATGCTTCCATCATATATTACCTCTAAAGAAAATTACGAGGAATCTAGAAAGCTTTATGTTAATGCAAAAAAAAAAGGATTTTAGCTGAGTATAAATACTTTGGAACAATCAACAATTTATTTATTTGCAAGAACCTAGATTAAACCTGTTACAGGTATTTTTATTGGTTTATTGCTTTTGAGGATTTTAATGGATTTGCAGTAGTATTCGCACAGTTGTAAGACTCATTCTAAGAATAGGAAAATATTGGGTATTGATAGTGTTAGATAAAATTGTTTTGATCTAAGTTGATAGTCCAAGAAGAATTTTGATGTACCAAAATTTCCTCGATTTCCAATGTTTAGGCCCCACTAAACTATTGGTTTACCCTTTCAGGAACCTACACTCTATACCTATACAAGCAGTTTACTCTGGTGGCAGGGAGATGCCAGACATCCAGGTATTGTAAAAGTGTTCTGTGTTTCAGAGTATTGACATTTATGAAAGCAATTTGATCCTGTAATGTATATAGGTACTGGTAATATTTTTTTTTTCAAAAATATATTAAAAAACATATATTATTTGTACCTACAGTATTGTAATATCTGTGCCTAGGTATACCTAAAACGTTAGTGGTTATATTCTCTTTGGGTATGTTGAAACTTCTGTCTAGGATATCAGTATGAAATTTTTCGCCATTTCTAAATTCAGTTAACAATTTGTGCCACACCAAACTCAGGCAGATCGGCCCTTCGTTTTATAAATTAACAAGTTAAGTCACTATTACGATGAATGTGAAAATTTTACAATTGATGACAATTATGACCTAATCTGTCTAAATGCCATACTATAGGGATAATTTTTTTGTGTTCGGACCATCTGAAGAGAATGTTCATAAAGAATAAGTAAGTATATTATTATAACCATAATAAATATACACTTCTTTACCTACAGTGTTAGCTACTGGACATTGGGTTCACTCCTACTCTGTCTTCTATATATGATAACATAAATAATATTGATATTAACACACAAAATATATTTAGCACTATAGTGTGCACGATAGAAAAGAGCACAATTTTCATCAAATCTCTGATTTGAAGTTTGAAATAGTTTTTAAAGTAATGTTTGCACAACTTTAATAAAATCCAGAAAGAATAAAAACTGCTCCATAAAAAAGTTTTGTCTATTTCAAGTTCAATCCTAAAATATGTCCACTGTCCAGCCTGCACCTTGCTCGATTAGTTATTTAAAATTGACTAAAAATTTACGTTCCAGTAATACTTCTTTGTTCCAAAGCTTCATAAAACTTTATTCAGAAAATATTCAACACAAACTTAGAGTAGTTAGATAGCTCAAAACAATACTAGCTGATTGAGGGATTTATACGTATTTACGTAGGCTGCAATACTTGCTACCCAAAATGTAGGCCTATAAGAAAAAGGCTCTATAATAGACCCAATAGCTAAAAGAAAGATGATTTGCTTAATTCGTAAGGTTTCATTTGGTTGTAGAGATATCTCTAGGTTGTTTACACCTTTTCATAGTTATCTTACACCTATTTACCCGACTGCGCAGGGTACTTTTAATGTGTTTATTTTATTATTATTGTAGTACATACAGTGTAAGAGTTACTGATTATTTATTATTCTTTAAGATACCTGTTATCTATCCAAAACCTAGCAAGTACCTTCCTACTATATGGAAATAAAAAATATATTTACTTAGACAGGGAAGTATAATTTAGTAATATTATACTTTTTATTGTTTTATAAATAAAACAGCTTTGAACATCTATCTATAAGTAAATTTAGGACTCGGTTCGGACACGAAGGCAGAAATATAATTGATGGTCAAACGAACTTACCTTAAGTGAAGTTCGACCCATAATTATATGAGGCCTTCGTGTCCGAACCGAGTCCAGCCCTCCCAACCCTGGATCCAAAGTTTGGATCTACCCATAAAATATTAAACTTTGAACTTAAATGACATATGGCGGACTTTGACGGAAACGGGTGACATATGTGTTGCCAGACTGAAAAATGCTTTTATTTTTTTAAATAATACTAAGCTTTGAAATCCGTGTGAATGACGATCACTAGAGACACATATATCTATAAGTAAATTTAGGACTCGGTTCGGACACGAAGGCCTCATATAATTATGGGTCGAACTTCACTTAAGGTAAGTTCGTTTGACCATCAATAATATCTTAAAAAGTTAGGGATGGTCTCCTAAGAACGTTTTCCTGTAACTATAACGATTAAGGTATCTGCCCTTACTGACCCGTCTCAGAAATCCATCCTGTATAGTTGAGTAAAAAAAATACTTAGTATTTTAAAGAAAAAACAAAGAAACATAATTTTTTTCTTGTTTACTTTTACAAAAACTTTTTTTTTGCATTTTTTATTTTTTTCTTGGCTAAAATAAAAGTATCATAATACTTTAACATATAATTCCCAAACCAGGCGGGGCCTATACTATGGGTAGGTACTAGAACAACTGATAGACATACAAATAAATAATTAATATTAACGATCAACAGACACGAAGCCAACAGACATGTTCATGCACACAAATGTTGGCCCCGAGTGGGGATCGAACCCGTGACCTCCGACTCAGAAGGTAGGGTCAATAACCACTGAGCCAACAGGCCCGTCTAATCAAATGAAATGATATCATAAGATTAAACGTTTTTTTATTATGAAATTTATATTAATTTTAGGTTATAAATTTAATTGTTCATCCTATTCAAGATTACATCTACAATTTTCTTTCTATTAGGTAAATAAAAGAGGATAAGTAGTACTTACATACTTTATTTAATATATTTTTTGTTAGCTATGCACGGTTACTATTAATCATATAAAGTTGTCGTAGACTTTAAGACACCTAGCGCCATCTTTCGTCGTAATTGAATAATAACATAACAGGATAAAAGTTCCATAGACTCTGCCATCTAACAAACACTCGGAACAAGCTCGGAACCTTTTAATTTTGTATAATAATAGGTATAGAGAATCGTGTATATAATTTTATATTTATACATAATAAAAGCTTTTAAAAAGAATTAATTTAATAAAAAAGAGCATCATCATATTTTCTAACAGCTTATAATTTATTTATTTTTATTGCTTTTTACTTGCGATGCAATTTACTTGCAAAATAAACACGATATTTTGCATCAATTTTTAGCAGCGCCATCTAGTTACAATAAATTGAACTAAAATGCAAGCACGATCGGTACAACAGTTCGTGACTAATAGTTATCAGCGTTGAATTTAATTTATAATTACAAAACTATTGTGTTATTAGCAGATTTTAACATTGATTATATATTTTTATGATGATTATTTTATGTACCTACATTACATTATACTACTTAAAAATTAATACATTATTGTGTTAACATTTGTTTTTGCCGCTCTTGAGAAGCGGCGTTTTGGCTATTTTGCGAACCCCGCGACAGGAAGTGAGTGTTGAAGGTGCTACGCAGGCGCAAATTGACCTTTCGGTTGAAGAATCCGTCGGTCACATGTGAGTGTCGATAAATATTCCTAATTTATCGTGAATCCTTTAAAAAATAGTAATCTTTATTGTTTTCGTAAGTATTATATGTGGTGAAAAAGTTTCTGTGAAAGTGCGGCGTAACAGCGGCGTGGTTATTGTGAAAATAATGAAATAAGTTGTTCGGCGGCGCCGGCACGTTTGTCAAATCGCTATTTTTCTTTCGTTATCTCTCCGATTCGGAATAAAGATCAAGTTCATAGTTTGCCATTGCGACTGTATATGTGATCCGAGTTCTTGTCTAGGTGAGAAATTTGGTGGTTGATTATTTTCGAGTGCATTGGTCGAAATAAAGACATGTTCAAGATGTCTTTGCAGCCACATGTTCGGTCTCACCGCGGCTGCGTCCCTGCCGTGGCCACATCCTCGTGTCAGGCTTGGCTTTCATTTACAATTCTGGATTTTCTGTATTCCTAGATAACACTTCGATATCGAGCAAAAGAATATACAAGATTGTCTTTCAATGGTTTTTCAGTGAGTAGGTGGGGTTAGCTCGTGTCAAATGTAAAAAATTCGCGACTTTGGGATCATTGCGCTCTTTGCGGTGTAAATTTGGTATTTTTAGGTTATCTTATTTACATTATGCTGTGAATGATTTGACAAAATACATGAATGATTCATGGTTTTGGCTTCGATGACAAAGGTATGGCCCTAGTAATTAGGTTGTACAAATTTTATTTAGCTAAAATTCTTCAAATTGTTAAAATTTGAATGATCCTTCGAAACTATACTGTTGATGAAGTGACTGTTTCCATTAAAAACTACATATTTGCTTTACTCAGCATATTACAATATAATTCTTAACAATTTTTGAGTTTGTCAATAACATTGTATTGCCATTACCTTGCCTTGTCATCATTATACAATCTATCCATGATAAAAAATTCGATGAAAACAGTTGTGTAGCTCTTTATTTGCTATTAAAATCATTACTCATCTATTCATTTTGCAATAGTTGCCAAGTGTCAAAGATAAGCGAACCATCTGGTTACTTGGTACAGTCTACAAGAGTGAAAGTGAGCTAAATATCTTCTGTCATAGTTTGCCATGTGGTAACCTCCATATGGCTTATGAATATTAGAACATTTTCAGCATAATTATAATATTTTGCATATATTTGCTTTGTTCAGAGAAAAACTTTGACAAAGCGACCATTTCAAACATAACAGCAATGTTTGGTGTACTTGCAGAAAGTAATTCAAAATTGATTCTTATTCCTTGAAATTTCATTGGTCAAAGGTCATTGACATTGAGGTCGGTAACCTGCAGGTTTTTTTGTTACTATGAATCATAGTCCACGGTCTACAATCAATGCCAAGGTGTCTATAGTTTTTGGTTATTTTTCATCTTTACATGTTAGGTACCTACATAGTTTTTAGAGGCAATTCAAATCATATTGTTGTCTTTAGTCATTTGTTTTTTAAACATGTCTTGGTTTCCAGCAACATCATTGCCAACCCGTACCAGCCCACAGCTGGGCTAAGGGTCTGTCCACATACATGAAGTAGTATGGGAAATAATCTTCTACTGTAATAATCAACTTCACTTACCATTGTATTCTAGTAATTTAAATCTTATGGAATTTCAGCCACCATTGGGTCGATCGTGCTTTACACGAACTATACCTATAGTTTAGTCCTGTCAGTCTGTATTTTAGTCGTGACTTCTTTACTTGTGCACTAAACATGTTATGAAATACCTTAATTGACAGGACTAAATATCTCTCATCTCTTTTCTAGGAGGAAGAAAATGACAGGAGTAATCTAAAATAAGCTTAGTCCCTGTAAAGCAGAATCGGGGCCATTGTCAAAATAAAATAAATAAGAAGTTAATTGCGAGCCCATAGAGTCGCGAGTGCAGTTCCCATACTGCTCCCGTGCTGAGGGTACTCGAAAAACATATGCCAGGCCCGACTATGCGTCTCATTGCACAACTGTCCAATGGGATCACCGTCCAGGGGCACAAATTAATTAGGAACACAATTTATTATTGCTCAAGCAAGCAGTTTATTACGGATGAATGCCTGTATCTAATTATTCTTTATTCTTCTTATGCAGTAAATCATATACATGTTTTTTTTTCTATGTTATATAACATTTGTTAGTGGAAATTAAAATGTTATGTTCCTTTTTTTAAGTTTGTTTTATACAGAACTTGCAGGCTTACAGCGGCGTAGCGGCGGCGGATTTTATAAACTTCTTAGTGTGTCTATGACCTAGAAGACTGTCCAGTCCTGCCAAATTTCTGGTTTCCTAGTTCCTGCAGGAATTCCAGGAAATCATTTCTTTGTGTCCTAAAAGCTGGCTATGTTCCAAATCTCGTCTTTCTAGATCCAATGTTTGACAATTTGTGTTGATAGGTCGGTCAGTTGGGATGTATTTTTATTATTTCCTTTCCTTATTGTAAGGTTATTATTAGAGGAAGTTAGCTATGAAAACAATCAAAAAACCTTTCCGTTCCACAGATCACTCCTGACCGTAGCTAAAACTCGGCACACAAAATGGGTGACATTGAAGACACACACTTCGAGACCGGGGACTCCGGGGCTTCGGCCACCTTCCCCATGCAATGTTCGGCCCTGCGTAAGAACGGATTCGTGATGCTGAAGGGCCGTCCCTGCAAGATTGTCGAGATGTCCACCTCTAAAACTGGGAAGCACGGCCACGCTAAGGTTCACTTGGTCGGCATTGACATATTCAACGGCAAGAAGTGAGTATACTCTAATAATAAAATTTTCATATTCAGAATCATTTATTTTCTGTAGTTATCGAAAATACACTTAAAAAGTCAATCATAGATTTAGTATACTAACGTTAAAGATTGGCAATAGAGCCAGTACGGCGAGACCTAGAAAATTGACACTTCTGTGCGTGTAACATGGATGTGTGCAAGACAAATAGTGCTCTCCCTAAACTTGTAGCTCTCGATAACAAATGGACGTGTGGTATATTGTGTAGTTAATACCTTTGCCAGTCACGTTATCGAAATGTGGTTAATCGATATTACGACAATCACTATAAAATTGAGGTTAGAAATACAAGAAATTCACGTATTTTATTTTTCGCTTAAATCAATTCTTATACATTCAGAACATTTATATAATAAAAAGCAATGTTATTACCTATCTATTTGTGCACGGTTTGTTTTTCAGTTTTCTATAATCATTGAATTTAGAGAATTAAATCTTTCAATCGCACTCACATGTAAAATGACTAATTCTGTGGATTTTCTTTCCTAGATGAATTACAACCGGTACTGCACACGTAACCATAGCTGTTTACGTCTATTAAACATCAAACTTACTCTTTTAATACGCGAGATTAATTAAAATAAGCGAGATTTGTTCCGTTCACAACTGACGTCGGCCCGGTATAGCCCCGTAACGTTTACGAAAATGGTCTCGTCTATCTACCGCTCGCTATCTCGCTCTAACACACGGGTACCTATTTTCTTTCTCTTTCGCATTGCCAATCTAAGTATACTAAATCTATAAGTCAATAGTCTAATAACAAAGCACTCATAATCCTACCAATACTATAAACGAGAAATTTCGTATGGATAGATGTTACTGAACGGATTTGACTGATGAACTCTTTACAGTTATACATATAGCTTATACATCAAAATAACAGGCTATATTTTATCCCCGTATTCCCACAGTAACGGGAAATACGCGGGTGAAACCGCGGGGCGCTGCTAGTAATTCTATAAGGGGTGGATGTATTTATCATATAAATCTTATAATAATTTTGTGAGCAACAGCATTCATAGTGAACTATTAACAGCAAGATATATTATAGAACATTAATTAAATGATGAAATAAAAACACCAACAATTCTTATCAATAAAGATAACCACTTCATATACTTACTTTAAATTTCACCTCTAAACTATAAAATATATACCTAATTTGCAGTACTGAGTAGTCACTGGTTTAAATTATGCACATAATTAATGCAATCATCAATAAGTACTTACAAAGTTATAGGTAAAGTTTTTTTATTGATTGATTGTCGATTTTTCGTTGTGTTTACGCACAATGGCAGTCGTTAAGCCATGTTAGATACCCTTTGGTGGCTTGAAAAATTCTGACTGTTAAGTGGCCACTAGCTTAACACCATCTCCCAATCCGCAGTGGGCTCGCGTGGGAGATTATAGCCCATACTTCCTCATGTGAGAAAATGAAGCCTATGTTACTCCCTGATAATGTAGCTTTCCTGTGGCAAAGTTTTTTTTTTTTTAATCTTTGTTATAATATTTATTTCCAAAGCCTTGCTAGCCTAGCTTACATGTAGGTTAAGTACACAGTAAGTTAAGGCTAACTGTTTTTAGATATTAAGTACTAGCGGTTCTGCGTGGTTTCACCCGCGTAGTTCCCGTTCCCGTGTTAGTACGGGAATAAAATATAGACTGTTATTCTAGCTTTCCATGAGTGAAAGAATTTTTTAAGTCTGTCCAGAAGTTTTTAAGTTTATTCATAACATAGATACAAAAATACATATCTTGCCTCTTTATAATTTTTTATTTATTTATTTAACTTCATGTACTAAGAAAATGTACACATGGCGAACTTAATGCCTAAAGGCATTATCTACCAGTCAACCATCAGGCTAAGCAGAAATAATTTGGCGGAATTGACCGCAAACAGTAATAATAATCAATGAAACATAACAATATTATTATAGATTAATAGTAGGAAGTGGTTGCGAGCCCATAGAGTCGCGAGTGCAGTTCCCATACTGCTCCCGTGCTGAGGGTACTCGAAAAGCATATGCCAGGCCCGACTATGCGTCTCATTGCACAACTGTCTAATGGGATCACCGTCCAGGGGCACAATCAAAAACATGAGTACTTATTTTGTTATATTTTTTTATACATAGAATAAATAGTAGTACTAACATAATATAAAAGACCCACTCAAGTACTTTCCTTTGAAAGGCAGCACAAATACCAGTAACAACTTAAGCTAATTACCAAAACATCTCTCTCCCAGATACGAAGATATTTGCCCATCTACCCACAACATGGACGTCCCGCACGTTAAGCGCGAGGACTACCAGCTGACCGATATATCTGACGACAACTACCTCACCCTCATGGCTGACAACGGCGACTTGCGCGAGGACCTGAAGATCCCCGATGGAGAGCTTGGCACTTCCCTGCGCGCCGACTTCGAAAGCGGCAAAGAGTTGCTGGTGAGTTAAAAATAAATGTTTCCACATGACGAAGTCTTTAAGCCATGTCATGCAGATAAAAATGAAATTAAAAGTGCAATGTTAAGTTATTTTCAGTTAATGTGTGTTTGTAGTCTTTAATTGGTAAATGGTGGTTTTTGTTTATGTTTAGAAGCATTTTAGTTATGACTAGTTATAGAATGATTTAGGAGTTCAGCGATGGTTAAGAAATATAGTATTTTGGAAAACTTGAATGTACAATAAATTGATAAATCAACTTAGAAAAAGACACAGAAACAAGTGTAATTCTTATTACCTACAGAATAAAATACATTTTCTTCATATCGCAAAATCTACCCGTTACTCCGTTCCGTGAGACGAAGATAAATTAATGTCGGATTTATAATTATGAAATTACGGGTATCCAGCGCCGTTGCCCGCACGGATCCTGTTTATTAACGTTCCCGTGGGAATCTCTCAAAATCCTTTCTTATCCGACGCCTAGGTCGTAATAGTGTATTACATACCAAGGGAAGTAAAATAAGAAATGTCTCAGATCACATATAATTGTCGACCGAGGTGAAGCCAAGGTCTACAGACATGTGATCTGATGCTTTCTTATTTACTTCCCGAGGTGTGTATACGTTTTTCTGCTCGACGGAGGCGGAAAGCGGCAACTTCGTTTAAAGTTGACGCTTTCTGCCTGGAGAGATGAAAAAAGAATTTACTGTTCCAATTTCAAGTCCCTAGCTTTAAGTTTCGGCTGTGCGTTGATGATTCAGTCAGTCAGAGTTGCTCTTTATATTATACTAGCAGCGTCTCTCGGTTTAACCCGCGTTCCCGTTCCCGTGGGAATACGGGGATAAAACCTGTAATTGGCAATTTCTACACTCTAAGTTTAGTTATAAAATTTATTGTACCTACCCATATTTGTAAATGTGCTGTTGGTTTTCCTATGAAAATAAAATAAATAAATAAAATATAGCTATTGATAATGTAGCTTTCCATTGGTAAAATAATAGGTTTTGAGTTTATTCGTTACAAACATACAAAAATACAAATCTTTCCTCTTTATAATAGAAGTATAGATTATCGCGTATTTTTGCCGGTGAATAAAATTTATTACCCCGTCCCGGCCGTGAACTTTACATATGGGATGATTGACCTTTCGCCCAATGACCCACTTACATAAACCAATCAATCAATACAACTCGAGTATAGAGTCTCCGACACGCTTCCCTTGCGTGTTGGTGCTAAATCTACTCGTAGACCAAACCTCTGCCCATAACCTGGACTTGTTATCATCACGACTCATATGGACCATGGGTTTTGCGGACATTTATAACCTCAATTTGTATAACACTGCACAGTAATAGGTTGAATGTGTCGAAATTAATTTGCAAGTAAATATTTAATTAAAAGATTATTCCTACTAATGTATGGATGTTTGTTGCTCTTTTACGCCAAAATTACTAAACGGATTTTGATGAAACTGTACAGTTATATAGCTTATACATCAATAACATAATATAGGCTATATTTTATCACCTCATTCAAACGGGATCACGAACTACGCGGGTGAAACCGATGGGCGCTGCTAGTACATAATAAGACAGTGAAAATGTGAAGCAATTGAGTACTAAAAGTAATGATGTCACAACTCAGTACATTTTTCATAGAATATTTTTGTTTTGTCAGATTATAAAAAGTAACTCATTTGAGTAAAAAGTCAATTACCGTTTTGTGATCATATCCAATCTACAATTAATAACAACCACCTATGTGTGGGTCATTTAATGTCCTTAATACTTGACCCCTTTTACTAGTGTACTATTAGTAAAAGTTCTGCCTGATACACCTAAGTGTCATTTTTGATACCAACTATCTCTACCCACCCCGTGGCTACAAAGCAGTCTCATGTAGGAACAATGAGAATAATAAAAAAAGTGTATCTTTCATGTTTATGACCATTTCGCCAAAGAAAAAGGCGTTACTGACTTCCGATTGTTGAACTTTAATCAGGCGTGGGGTAATAAAAACTGGAGCTTTCAAGCAACAATTCTTCCAAATGTATCAGGCTTATTGTTTGGCGATGGTACATGTAACATTGACTTGAAAAGATAAGCCAAGACAGGCGGCAATGTGTTAAATCATATTATGTTGTAAAAAAATATATTTCGAATCTTAAATGGTTAAAATGCATAGAAATACTTAAGTCGTCGGTTGCCAACATCAATTGCAAACATGAATCACACTGCATACAAAGGGTGACGCCATTATTCAGGGTTCTGACACTTGCTTGTGCACTTTGATGTAGACGTTTGAAACCAGTCAATGTCAATTGTATTGTTATTTAGCCCCAGTTATGGCACTAAAGGGCATTGTACATGTACAATAATAGTTGTATATTTGTATGGTACAAATATGGCGCTTGCCTTATTTAAGTAAATAATAAAAATAAATAATCTCACGCCTTTTGTCCCCAAAGGGGTAGGCAGAGGTATTCCTTTACTGGATATATATACCCACTTATCACGAGAATATTCGACCCCTAAACGGGATAGGTGGTGAGCCCATCGCTGGACCGGGTCTGTTTACACATTTCTCAGAATTAATTCTGGGACCTGTGGGTTTCCTCACGATGTTTTCCTTCACCGTCGAGCTAGTGATAAATATGTACGTATGTTTTTGAAAAACTCATTGGTACATGCCAGGATTCGAACCCGAGCCTCATTGATTTTCATTATGTGAAGCAGGCATTATATAAGTTTACAATTTAAATTGTATGAACCATAGATAAAGTTGCGTTCGCATTTTAATGGTGCTTTTTTATCGAGTTTCTCTTAAACGAAACACCTAACTGCTCAATGTATGTACTTATACATATTCTTGTTTTGTTCCAGTGCACTGTGCTGAAATCCTGCGGCGAGGAGTGTGTGATCGCGGTGAAGGCAAACACGGCTCTCGACAAATAAACCAACACAGCATTTATAGGGATATAAACAAGCGTATAATTTTTTTACAATCAACAACTCTTACATAAATGTAAAACATAATATTATGTATAATTTAACGTAAAATATTACGGCTTGGCGCGGGGCTTGCTGATCAGCTGTGCAGCCCACAAGGGTAGATACTAGTAATGCAGCGGGGAAAGACAGGTATAGACGCTACAATTTCTTAATTAGGCTCTGACATACCGATACACGGTCTTAATGATTTCGACTACGCAGCCGACTTTTGTAGACTCTACTTGTCTTAACTACGCTGCGGCAATAATCCACGTGACCGCGTGCCTTTGAGCGCGGTACAATTGTTTTAAGGACTTGATTCTAGAGACGTGAATGTTGCTCAATTTGGACCGTTAAGGACTCTAGTCCTTGCACTAAAAACCTGGGGCGTTGTGTATCTGTTGGCTACAATGGGTTTTGAGCGAATATGATGCGGCTATCAGGGGTTTAGTGCAAGGAATCGCTGGCCGACCGTCGCTAGGTGCGTCCGGGGATGTTGCGTACAATATTTATTTGTTGGCCGGCAGAAGCAAGCGTCGCGCCGCCGCAACCGCAGGAAATATAAAGCTAAACCAGTACGGCAACTATCTCATCCACTTAGGCCGTCACTCTCTGTAAAATTGTTTTTTTTTTATTTTCGGTTCTAGGATGCTGAAATAACAGATTGAATTTAACTATTTTTTTTAAAGAGACTAAATTAACACCTTGTAAAAATAGTTTTAGTATTGGTTATTATTATAACTGATTATAGTTGATTTTTATATACTTTCGTCTTTTACGAGACACACAGAATGATTTGTTATAAAATTTTACTGCGAATTTTCATAAAGATCGCAGATGGTAAGCTACGTTTTACGCATTTGATTTGTAAAGAACCGCCGGTTCCAATTGGAACCGAGACACGATTAAAAATCTATTGTGTCTATGATGCTTGGTATTAGAGGTTCCACTTAGCGCGGAACCCCTGACCTACATAGCGAAAGCCGCTTATATTACCTCTTCTGGTGCGTGTATGTATGAGGGAGTCGTTTCGGACGTTTGTTCGTAGTTGCCGTACTGCTTTAGCTTATATATTTACTGTGCCGCAACTTCTCGTTTGTTTTGTTTTGTTTGTTCTCTTTTCGCTTACGTCTACTAAACGGACCTCGCTCGGTCGCAGGTCCGATCGACATCGGGTGTGATGAAATTCAGTGCGGTGGATATTAAATGTTTTATAGTGGTTTATAATCTAACGAAAAGACGGACGCAAACTTGAAGTTATTACCATATTTTAATGCTAAATTAATTAAATACATATTAAAAAATCAAGAAAATTAACAAAAAAATAGAAATAAAGGAAAATTCTTGAATGTGGTGTGTGATTGATTAGTCCTTTGTGGAGGCCGCTTGGCCCGGGCCGCGGCTTATATCCCTTCGTGTGTAACACTTGCCATCTGTTCAAATAACGCACCGTATATGTCAGCCATCTTTTGCTAAATCGATGACGAAGACTGACTGAACTGTCAATCAATATCTTCAGCGAAGACTGAAATGCATTTCTCAATTGAAATAGTTAATTTTTATACTCAAACAGAAGAGTTATCTCGGCCTTTCCTTGCTCTCTTTAGGTTAATATTTGAACACATGAAATGTTACACATTATTGAGTGGCTTATCATTGCCTGAATTTGGTGTCGTCCCCTCCGTAACTAGTGTTGCGTTTCGGGACTAGGTAGGGTATTTCACTTGTATGTCTGTGGACGTATCATTATACACTTATAATTTAAAACATCAAATTGTCAAAGACGATATGATATACGAAAAATTAATGTAAGAATGTAAGGTAAGGCCCTATAGGAGAAATATTTTTTTATGCATTCAAAATTCGTACATCTCAAATCGTTGACTAAAATTGTAGACAGTTTTTAAAAGTAACACATTTTTCTAATAGTTCAATTTCGCAAATGTGTAAATTTTTTTCGAAATTGCATACCTAATCGTTATTGTTGGTAAAGTTTTTATACCTAGCAGCTTGTAATCAGGTTTTTCATTTATAAAAACCTAAGGTATTTGTAAGACATCGGGAGGTGTACAATAAAATACTTTAGCGAAAAAAAAAACTTTCATTGTGTGGACTAGCTCTTGTTCCCTGTGCTTAGGATGGGATTGTATTGTATTCCCATGTGTATCTATATCCGGATGCGCGGTAGCTTCTGTGAGTTCATATTAAGTATATTGGTCTATCTCTCGGAGTTGTTTTTGTGGTCACAATATCTGCCTCGGTAATCATAAGTTGGGAATAATACACCGTGTGATAATTTTATATTAGTTAGGTCGGTCCAAGGTTGCTTGCCAATGGTATTACCTAGAATTCAACAAAGATATCGCCCTATCACGGGAGGAAAGCAGTCCGCACTGTCGGAATGTCGGCTTTTCCGCTATGTTTCCGAAACTGGGTCAATCCGCTATTTCCCAATCCGTATAGGCTTACTAGGGAAGTGTGCTCTGTCGTCAGTCACATCTTTCATTGCAATACAATTGGTACAATGGTCCATCGCCTTTAAAGCTTCTATTGCTGACTAGGCATGCGTTTGGCCACAACCTATAAATGAAGATGTGACTGACGAAAGAATTGTATGTTGTCAAAAACTTCTATACCTAATTTATTTAACCATTATAGCCTGCGCAGACGAAACACTTTTGTCCCCGTATTTTTTTGTCCGCCAAAATAGATCGCTTACAACTGTATCGAGTAACGCACACGAGGGATTAAAAGTATGGCGTACAAAAAGTCCCCCGAATAATCGCGGACACCGAGGGGCGGTACAGGACAAAAAGACGGACATATTTTTTTACGATTTGGGGGACTTTGTCCTCCGGGGACAAAGTCCGTCGTCTGCGCAGGCTATTAGAATGCTACAATATCCCTGAGTAACATAGGCTATATTTTATTCCCGTACTCCCACGGGAAAGGGAACTACGTGGGTGAAACCGGAACAGCTATTGTATAATAAAATAATAGCTTCATGTATCAATTCCATACATTTGTTATTGTATTAGTCCACTTGGCTAGGGACTCGGATATTAGTGATCAATGTATGAATATGGGTTAGTTCCTAAAGCAATCTAAGATCGAATAGTACACGAAGAGGTAGTAGAAGAAGAGTTAAATAAAAGAAGGATTACCGAGAGAAAGATCTTATGACCACGCCAAATCTTATTGAGAAAAAAATGTGCGGATTTTATTTAGGAAATCTTAAATTATTTTTTATAAAGGGGCAAAGGTTGGTATAATGTGAGTTCTGTATATACGTAAGAGGAGCGACGAGTTATTAGTAAAACCTTCAGTGGATAACTTAATATATGTTAGATCCAACTGCCTGTCATGCAGTCTTCAATACTCGTATTGTCAATGTTCAATTACCGAATTAAATAGTAAAGGCCAATAAATGTAAATGCAGTAATAATTTAACAGTCTGTCGAATTAAATCTGTACAAAACGGAATACCGTGAGTTGTGATTGCATACCTCTTTGATTTTGTAGATTTTAGCATTTTTTTTATCTGCCCTTTTATTTCTGTTTGGGGGAAAGTGGGTTTTTACTTTTGTAAATCGTCACTAAAAAAAATATTTATAAGTTCTAAAATCTAAATAGAGTAAACGAAATTCCAGGTTTCTTAGCAGTTAGTGGATGACTGGACCACTGGTCTGGCTTAATATTTTTGGAGGTACCAATCCTATCAAATAGTACTGATGAGACATTAACTATGTCCTTGTTCGAGGATACTTAGTTTTTAAAGCGGAATCCAGTCTTGACGCTCACGGTTTATTGTCTCTGCCTTCACCGTCGAGGAAAAGGATCGTGCGTAATTATGTATGTACTCAAGAGCATTGAACTTTGTAACGTTCTTATTACAATCGCCTTAGAGGTCAGACTCGCACTACAAGTGTAAAACTTTATGTACATACTCTTGACTGTACAAGTCGTGGGACACAATTCAAACACGGTTATGTATTAAACTGTGCTGTCTATAATTTAATATTATACCTGAGACTCATACCTGCAGACAAATTGTCATAAACAGTTTTGCAGGGAACTGTATTAGTATTTTTAATAATATATATATATATATGGGTACCTACTAAACAACTCATAAAACATATATATTAGATACATATTATACACCCAAATTAGATAACATACACACATTTTAATTCTGAAAGGGATTCAAACACGCCGTCATTTAAAAATTAACATGCACATCTATGTGGCAACTTGTATGGGCACAGATCTTTCGTCTTCAGAACTATACTTTTGCATAGAAGCCTATCGGTTTCATACTAATATGGCTGGTACTAGAATACACACTCGAGTAGTTGCACATTGCTTCTATAAACGGTGTATGGTAAAAGCGAGGAGTTAATTAATTATACATACATACAGCCAAGGATCAACTGGAAGAAGTATTTGACGTCTGGTTTCAAGCAAGCGCGGATCCATCCCTCAATGATGATTTTTCTACAGTCAAGAGCACGTTTGTTCGTTCCCGGTCGCCCCACCCCGCCCCGTCGTCCCCACTGGTGGCGAACGGGAAAAAAGTTTCGTTCGCCCCCAGTGGTGACGATTGGGACAGTCCAGTTTCAAGCTTAGCAAGCCCTTGACTGTACTTCCATGTGGGCAAAGCCTCGGCGGGCGAACACTTCTAAAATGTAGATTGTTCGCTCACGAAAATTAAAAGAAAACGTGAAAGTGTGCCGTCACTAGTCTACTAGGGTTATGGGCATGCCCATCGTACCTACAAAACTGTGGATCTGCGCTTGGTTCAAGGCTTTGGTAAGACGTAATTATGTTCCTGTTGATAAACTCTGCCTATCATCACGACACATAGTATAAAACAAAGTCGCTTTCTCTGTCCCTATATCCCTATGTATGCTAGTCATACTGTCGCTGGTGGAAATATCCAAATAATAGGCACTGGTAGAATTAAACAGACATCTTTACTCCGAGAGGCTAAAGAACAGACTACAGACAATAAAAAGACAGATTCTATAAACAAAATACAAAATAAATGCAAAAAGGAATAAAAAGGCTTCCAAAGAGGTGCGTGGCGCACATTCCTCCCCTTTTCTAAAGGAGCAGCTTCACCAGCTTACGGAGGGGCCGCCTCATGATACCCATCAGGGTTCGTACGTCAGCCACCCGGATAACGCCGTCGGGGCCCGGAAAAACTGCTGTCACCCGTCCGCGTGGCCAGGTGCCTCTAGGCGAGTTTTGATCTGCGATCAACACCACGTCGCCAACGGCCACCTCAGGAGCTACTCCACGCCCGCGTCTTGGGATGAGTGTTGGCAGGTACTCTTTGACCCAACGCTGCCAGAAATGGTCCGCCAATCGAACGGCCTTGCGCCAGCTGCTTCTCGAGGCAAAATCTGAATCAGATAATGTGACTGGTATCGGGCGGCCTGAAGACGCAGCCAGAAGAAAGTGTGTGGGAGTGAGCGCTTCTTCTGTGTTGCGATCCACGGTGACATGGGTGAGTGGGCGCGAGTTGACAAGTGCCTCAGCCTCTGCCAAAAGCGTGCGAAGCACCTCGTCCGTTGGGGCACGTTCTTTGAGTGTCACTTTGAGAGCCACTTTAACGCTCTTCACCAGTCTTTCCCAAGATCCGCCCATAAAAGGAGCGGCTGGTGGTATAAAACGCCAATTAATCTTCTCTGAAGCAGCGTACTGGGCTGTGGCTTCGGCGTAGAGGCGACGGAGCTCTCGGTTGGCGCCTACAAAGGCAGTTCCGTTATCTGACCAGAGCTCTGCTGGCGTGCCTCGCCGGGCTATGAAGCGGCGGAGGCTCATCATCGCCGAGTCGGTGGACAAGCTGTCAACCACTTCCAGATGGACGGCACGGACGACGAGGCAAGTGTAAAGGGCGACATATCTTTTCTCTCGTCTTCGGCCGATAGAGACTTGAACTGGACCATAGTAGTCGAGCCCCGTGAACGTAAACGGGCGCTTGTGGTGTCCCAAACGTGGCTCAGGTAAATCTCCTGTAGGTGGCTGGAAGTTAACGGCTCGGCGAATGCGGCAAAACTGGCAGTGAAAGGCGACTGCGCGGACGGTACTTCTCAGGCTCAATAAGTGGTAGTCTTGTCGGAGCTCATTAACCACTGTCTCTGTATTAGCGTGCGCGGCTCTCCTGTGATGGTGCTCCACAAGCAAGCGCACTGCTGGGTGTCTTCCGTCCAGTACAATTGGACTTTTAGTTTCGTGACGTACGTGTGACGCTGCCTTTATGCGGCCGGACAATCGCATCAATCTGTCTTCTCCGATGAAAACCGACAGTTTGGACAGGCGACTGGAGCGTGGCAAGAGCTGAGCAGGACGACTATTGAGGTGCGTCATCTCGCTGGAAAATGCGCCCAACTGAGACTTGAGCAAGATGTGCGTCTCTGCTAGACGAATGTCAGTGGCGGTCAAATCTCTAGCTGACCCCTGTGAAGACCTTGGAGTAGTGAACTGTTGCCATTGACTCGAAGGCTGAAACATAAAGGTACAAAGCCCTCCCTCTAATTGGACTAAATAATCTACACATAATCCCCTTCGAGTTAGACTACGCATTCGCAGTAATGTGAGATACTTATGCGCAGTAGCAGTTGCACGCACCAGTCTGAGCCAAGAGCTAAAACGCTCAGGATCGGCTGAAACTGGCTCAGGCTGGGCAAAGTCATTGATGAGGTGAACTAAATCGGGACGCACTGCGTGTTTGATCTCTTCTAAACCTGTATACTCAGGTGCGCAGGGCTCACTGGGCCACTCCGAAGAGAGCAAAAATTCAGGCCCCGATATCCAGCGTGATTCAGGAGACAACGTGACGCGCTTGGTACGAGTTGCATCGTCCGCAACATTTAAATGACTTGGCACCCAGCGCCATTCCTTCACGTCAGTTATCTCCACAATCTCGCCGACTCTATGTGACACAAATGACTTGAACAAACGCGCCTCGCTTCGGAGCCAACCCAAAACCGTCATAGAGTCGCACCAGAATATGCGTTTGACAGGTTTGAGTCTGTGAGCTTCACAAATGGTGGCGGCGAGGCGAGCTGCAACCAAAGCTCCTTGAAGTTCCAAACGATTTATGGAAATTGGCTTTAGAGGAGCTACGCGAACCTTACTACATATAAGCGCCAGCTTCACGTCACCGTTTCCCATAATAATACGCCAATAAGCGACTGCAGAAAAGGCAGACTCGCTTGCGTCACAGAAAACGTGAAGCTCGCACTTATCTACTTTTAACTCGCCAGGACAGTATCAGCGTGGGATCTGCAAACGGGAAGCAGTAAGAAGATCTTTAAACCAATGCCTCCACGCCGCACTGTCATTCTGCGAGAGGTCCTCGTCCCAGTCGAGACCCTTTCGCCATGCGTTCTGGAACATAATGCGGCCTGTCACTACTATTGGCGCTAGGATTCCGAGTGGGTCGAAAACCCGCATGACGTGAGCCAATACTTCGCGCTTGGTAAACTTATTAGGCAACACACAATTTTTGCTTATTCCCGTGTTAAAACCAATTGTATCGGCGACGGGTTGCCAAATAAGCCCAAGAGTGCGCACGGGCGTGGCAAGGCAGCCAAGGTCAACATCTACATCGTTACTAGCTACAGGGACCTCAACCAAGCTCTCCTTTGGCAAAAGTGAGAGAGCAGAGGGTTCGTTTGAGGCCCACGCACGCATGTCGAAGCCAGCATGTCGATGGATATGGTGAATTTCTTCGGCAAGTTTAGCAGCTTCATCAATTGAGTCTAGGCTTACTATACAATCATCCATATAGTGATCGATAATGATGGCTCGAGCCGCGGCTGGATAGCGCTCTTGCCACTCCACTGCATTTTTGTTTTTAATGTAAATCGCAGTGCAAGGACTAGACGCGGCCCCGAAAATCATTGACGACATGCGGTATGTCTTAATCGGGTCTTTAGGGTTGTCGCGCCACAAAAATCTTTGCGCATCACGATCCTCCACGCGAATTTTCACTTGAGAAAACATCTCGCGAATGTCTCCCGTCAGGGCGACTTTGCCTTCCCTAAAACGCATAAGAATTCCGAGCAGGGGCTGCAAAAGGTCAGGACCGGTTAGCAGAAGCGAATTCAGTGAAACACCCTGACTTTTTGCAGCAGCATCATGGACTACTCTTAATTTATTCGGCTTATTCGGATTGGTTACACCGAAATGCGGGAGAACCCAGACAGGCGACTTGGCGGTATGCACTTCCGAGCACAATTCGGCATAACCCTTCCGCATCATGTCGTGTACGTTTTGACGGTATCGATTTGCGTAGTTAGAGTCCCTGCACATCTTTTTTTCTAGACTAAGAAACCTAGACAAGGCAAGCTTAAAACTGTCAGGCACGAATAAATTGTCAGCTTTCCAAAGAAGCCCGACTTCATAATGACCGTTTGGTAGGCGACGTGCCGTGCGTTCAAGAATTTGGACAGCTCGTTCGTCATCGGAGCTGCGCGCTCCGCGTTTAGAAATGCCAATCGAATCTATATTGTATTGCTCACGAATTAACTGTTCTAATACCTCGCGATCACTAACATCTACGACCGCGGTGTCACTAACCGTCGAATGGTTGACAGTGTCAACCGGCGCCGTCTTGCTACAGCCAAAACCGAATAAAACCCACCCTAAAGCGGTATGAATTGCAACCGGTTGTGTCCTAGAACCCTTACGCGTGGCCCTAGACATAGTAAGATGCCAGTTGTCAATGCCAATGATAATCGTCGGTTTTACGTTGTCATAGCAAAACTCGTCCTTTATTCAGAAAGGTAACTAAATTTGGACACGTCAGATTTGTCAATAGTCGGTCGCGCTGCACAACCTAACCCGTTAATTGCTCGGACCCTACGAATCATATACGTCTCTTTTGCGTGGCGTCCCTTTATATGAAAATCAACATACTGAACAGTCGTCTCCTTGCTTAACCCACCTACGCAGTCGAGGCGTATTTGTCTCTCGGGCCCGCATACTCCTAATTTGGCAGCAATCTCCAAATCTAAGAAAGACGCTGATGCACCGTCGTCCAACAATGCATAGGTGTCTACGGTACCTGACGGGCCGGAAACGGTCACAGCCACGACCTTTAACAACGGACGGGGAAACGATGGCTGCACTGAGCATTCCGTTGCAATTGAAGTCGATGTATGAGACAGGATCTCCTTGGGTTCATCGTAGTATGAAGCGGGTGCGAGCCGGGCGGTGAGGCCTGCGGCGGGCGCGGCCGCCCGCGGCGCGGCGCTGGACGTGCCCGCGGCGGCCTCGTCATCCTCCACTTCCACGTGCGCGGCGGCGGCGCGCTCGTAATTCGGGTTGTGCAACAACGAATGATGACGGAAAGCGCAACCGTCAATGTCACAAGTTTTCTTTGCCTTGCACAAACATAATTTATGCCAACCTACTTTGAGGCATCGATGACAGACTCTTTTCTTTTTAATCAACTTCCATCTGTCATCGACTGACAGTGACGCAAATTTATCACATTGAATTAAATCATGCGATTGTTGGCATACAATGCACGATTTAATTTTAGGTGCAGTCGTCGATGAATTCAATTTATTGTTTGATGAACTTGAATTGCTATTGAACCGATTTTCAGCGACAACATGCACATTGTCCCTGGCCCGCCTACTATCTACCGCGTGCGACGTAGTAGTCGGCTCAGGTAACATGCCAAAGCGAGACTGGAGGTCGATCTCGTGTGCTAGGAAATCGGCTAGATTTTCTAGCTTTGATAGACCACTAGCCTCATAACGAGCGGCATAGTCTAGCCATTTGGCTCGCAATAGGGGGGAAATCTTTGAAATAATTGCCTGAAAGAGTTCGGGCGATGACAGATATTCCGTATGATCCAACAACCGAATGATTTCCACGCAATTGCGAACACGACTAGCAAAGATAGCAAAATCCTTACCCTCAAGCCGTATACAGAAAGAAAGCCGAAAGCTTGTCGGCGCCGATGGGCGCCGATCGGCGCCCATCGGCGCCGGTCCATTCTACAGAAAGCAAGCAGATTGAAGCAGAGCGAGCAAAATGTCGTACGATGATTGGCGGGCGGCACCAGCGCCGACCGGCGCGAGTCGGCGCCGATCGGCGCCCATCAGCGCTTGTTCATATAAATGCCTCCGCCGGTTACCTGCGTAGACCGGCGCCTGTAGGCGCCGATAGGCGCCGGTCGGCGCCGATGGGCGCCGGTCGGCGCCGATGGGTTTTCGGCTTTTATTCTGTATACGGCTTCACTGTTCACTCGCGGCAACGCGCGCACCGCGGCTACCTCGTGCGCCACCACCAGCTCGGGGCGGCCGTAGTGCGTGTCGAGCGCGCGCAACACAACGCCGGGCTCGCGCGCCGACACCAGCAGCGCGGCGACCGCCTCGCGCGCCGCGCCCGTCAGCGCCGCGTTCAGTCTTGCCAGGTTGTTCACAGGACTGTATGAATCTTGTGTATTTTCGAAAGACTTTTTCAGACTGAGCCAGTCTAAAGATGATTTGCCGTCGAAGCGAGGTAAGATATTTATTGCGTGGCTATTGCCTTTATTAACGTTATTAATCAAAACCTCGAGACTTTTAATAAGATGCGGAACTTCCGCGCCGTCGCTGCGTGCCGCGGCCGCAGCCGGGGCAGCACGTCGGGTCTGGGGCGCTGTCGCTGCTTCGGTAAGGGGCGCAACGCTCATTATAGGGTCTGGTAACCTGAAAACATTAGGTTTATTTAATGCGGGTTTACTAATATCGGACTTTCTGAACCATTTTTCGACGTTAGTACGACTGCTCCTAGAGCTGTGCTGACTCGCGTCTGCCTCGATGGCGGCAAGTTCTGCACGGTGCTCTAGCTCTGCGGTCTCACGCTCTAGCTCAACGAGGCGACTGGCTTGTTGGGCCTCCAGGTCGGCGAGACGGCGGCGCATTTCCTGAGCCTCCATGTCGGCGAGGTGGCGCATCTCTTGCGCCTCCAAGTCGGCGAGGCGGCGCGCGTGCTGCGCCTCAGCTGCTAACCTTTTAGCCACCACCGTGGCGGATGAGCGGGACGATACCATACTTACGGGGTGGGAAGGCGCCGTGGGTGCGCTTGCCCAAGCGGCAAATGAGACATCGGGCGCGGCTGGCTGCTCCGATTTTCTACTCGCAACGGTCTTACCTTCACTAATTTCTTTGTCATTACCCATATTCATCGCTTTGGTTTTTGATCGAGTCTGTATCATTCCCTTACAATACTATAATCCGGCTCGAAGGACCAAATGTTGCTGGTGGAAATATCCAAATAATAGGCACTGGTAGAATTAAACAGACATCTTTACTCCGAGAGGCTAAAGAACAGACTACAGACAATAAAAAGACAGATTCTATAAACAAAATACAAAATAAATACAAAAAGGAATAAAAAGGCTTCCAAAGAGGTGCGTGGCGCACACATACCTAGTCACGTATGTTCTATTTTTTCGGGGACTGCCGCGTACTTTTTGTCCTGTACCGCCCCTCGGTGTCCGCGATTATTCGGGGGACTTTTTGTACGCCATACTTTTAATACCTCGTGTGCGTTACTCGATGCAGTTGTAAACGATCTATTTTGGCGGACAAAAAAATACGGGGACAAAAGTGTTTCGTCTGCGCAGGCTATAAATCTTTAAAACTACCATAAACTACTCAACTGATTTTGATGCTGTTTTTTTTAATAGATAGAGTAATTCAAGAGGAAGGTTTTAGTGTGAGCATTGCACCCGTGCGAAGCCGGAGCGGGTCGCTAGTAAGCTTATATTTTTACTGATCTTATTCACACCACTTATGGTACCCTACTTACACATCACGAAGTGCCATTGTTATTGCTGTCTGCTTCCTGTTGTAACTACTAGCCCGATTTTGATCTGATTATTATTGGAAGTTTTGCCGTTTTGACAACTCTGAAATATTCTTAGAAATGTCATCTGTCAAAGATCTTCATATATTAACCAAACTATAAATAATAGAAACATATCAATATAACTACATTTTTATTACAAAATTAAAAATTATCATTTCAAGTAAACATTAAAAACTAAAATAAATCGACAAATAATAACAATTATACTTTGGATGATGCATTTTTTTCTGTCTGACATAAATACCTAGGTACATATCAAATTAGTTTTTTCTAAAATACAACCGAGTCACAGACCAGTTTAACTGATTTGTGCACTATGAACAATATACAGATATCTTTATTTATTTATATTCAAATGTGATGTAGGTAATAAAATCATTTATTTAAGCAATAAAATATGATTAACAGTAGGTACATAATATTGATATTAAATAAACAGTTACAAAGCTTGAGTAATCTATAAGATTACTAGTATTATTACTATACTCTCTTTTTGGTTCGTAATTTCTATTCCATAGCACGACAACTAGCTTGGACACTTGTTTGTCTCCTTACCCTGCAAACATATAACCGTTGATTTCCTACGATAGGATAATCTCAAACTGAGTTTCGTATAACGTAACCGGATTAGGCGCACAATGACACATTGGAATTTCGCAAAATGTCACATCAGTAAAATGAAATTTTCGCAAAATGTCACATTCCCGAAGGTTTTTTATTATTTTGATAATATGGCACTTTGTTAGTGTGGCATTTTGCGTCAATGTGTCATTTTGCGAATGTGGCATTGTAATCCACGTAGCCATCCTCAAGTATGGTACTCCGCTTGAGCGCAGTTAAAAGGGACACGTTATGTATGTCTGTGTCTAATGAATAGCAAATTACAATAAACGAATGTTTCCTGTATGCTAAAATCCTGTATCCAAAATGGGTACTACACATAAGCGTCAAACTTGCAATGCAAAAGTAAAATATTTTTTATTGTGTAGTGGTACATCTGTGGTAGTGCTACGGAACTCGTAATTTAGATTCGCACTTGACCAGATTTTTTGGGGTTAGTCGCATTATGTCCAATTCGCAAAATGTCCAGTGGGCTCAAAATGTCCAATTCTCACAATGTTCAAATCTTAAATGCAACTTGTCCAATTTGTCTAATTCGCAAATTGGCCAAGCATTTGAGCCCACTGGTCATTTTTCGAATTGGACATAATGCTACTAACCCATTCTTTTGCAATTGGGAAGCCCTTAAATAAAGTTGATTACCTTCAAAATAGTTAGTAGTTAACTAATAAATTTGCACTTTATATTCAGTAACAAATAAGTAATTAGCCGCAGTCTGGCAACAAACAACTCATCCTTCATCCGAACTAGAATCTGACGATATTTCTATAGTAAGAAATGGATCTTGGATATCTATTATTGAAATAGTAAAGTTATCCCCCAACTCCTCTAACCTTTTCAATATATCTATTCCGGGCTCTTTTTTTATTTGCACTTGTGTCTCTTCAGTCTTTACGTCTACATTGCAATTAGCAGATACATTATTATTTTCATATCCTAAACTATAATTTTCGTTGTTTTGAGTCACTTCACTTATTACATTATCCGAAATATCAAAGTCCGAAAAATAACTTTGCTCAGCACTTTGCGTCGGTTTAGGTGTTTCATTTTCAACACTAGTGCTTGGAGCAGGTTTCGTAGGCACATCTTGCAGTCTCGTAAATCTGGAAGATAGTAAAACAAATATAAGAGTCCGTCAAGAATGCTTCCAACATTGGTTTACAAGGATTCAAACGCGAGCCTCACGGATGAGAGGCGGACTCATTGTCACAAAGCTATCACTGTTCAAGTCAAAGTAAAAAAATATTTTCTGTAGGTACAAAAAATACACTTAGAAAGGTCAATAGTCTAATAAAAAAGGCACTCAAAACTCGTCCATGAAGATTGCCTAAATGTAAACAGCAGCCCATCTCCACCGATGAGTTGCTAGTCCCAAATGCAGTACCCCGAGAAGAACCAGAAATAAAGTCTTAAAAAATAAAAATATTTATTATCTCTTTAATAAGGTGTGGCGTTTGTTGTACTTTCCATACCTCTTGATTAGAAAGCCTAGCTGACATTGGCGTAGCTAGGGATTTTTCATAGGGGGGGCCATGGCCCCAGCCATGAATCGGCAGGCCACGGCAAGGTGGTCACTATTATCAGCGCATGTGCAACTATGTACGTATCAAGTACCTATGGATTTCAGTTATCCTATACTATTATACTATTGTTTTTCTTTTATCTGTGTCCTGACCAAAAGTCGCTAAAAAGCTAGGTATACACAATATAGTATTTATGTATAAGGAAGGGTATTTTTCTAGGGTGGGCCCACAGCTTTTTAGGGTGGGCCCGGCCCACCTTGGCCCCCCTTTAGCTACGCCTATGCTAGCTGAGTACTGGATAATAACCTCAAATCAGTCTTACTTCTCGAAAATTTCCCTCTCATTGTGCGAGGCAACCCGCCGGTTCTGCTCGAGGCGGGCCAGCAGGGCAGGGTCCTCATCAGCTGGGTCCGCGACGGCCTCGTCCACCAGACTCGCCAGGTCCCGGTACAGGCGCCTCTGCCGACGCTTCTGCAGAGCGAGGCCGCAGTGCGTGAAGATAGCTCGCGCTGTTGAGACGTGTAAATAAAATACATAAAGCTCACGCCGTTGTCCCACAGGGGTAGGCAGAGACGATGGATCGCCGCTTTGCATACTTCTTTCGCTTCCTTCACATCCATAATAGAACTCTAAAGCGTAATAACCGACTGTTAAGACGTAAGACGTGTAAATATACTTAACCACTCTAGTAAAAAAACTACTTCAATCTTCAACTTATATGGTTTTCTCATGGATGCCATTGTCAGAACTGGACGAAATTGGGACCAATCTTGAAGCACCAGCTTTCAAATAAAAAAAAAATCATCCAAATCGGTTCACTCAGTCGAAAGTTCTGAGGTAACAAACATAAAAAAATATATACAGACGAATTGATAACCTCCTTTTTGAAGTTTGTTAAAAATAGCTGTTTCTGATTTCACCCCAAGTCCCATTCCCGTGTGAAAATTATAGCTTTTACTCCTAGAAAAGTAAGCTTTCCATAGGTGATATTTTTAAATCGGTCCATATTTTTGAGTTTATTCATTGCAAAAATACAAATCTTTCCTCTTTAAAATAATATAAAGTGGATAACAAATAAAAGCCCTGTGACTAATGAGCCCGAGCCTCAGAAAATCATTCTCGAGAATAAAAGGCGAGAGATTTTTTATATTTTTTTTATAATCTTTTTAATAAATTACGCCAATTTGATTTCAATACAGTCAACTACCTTATTCTAAGTTTTATATAGATTTTCATAGTAGATCAGTAAATTTAACAAAAAACTGCCTACTGCCTGGGTAGGAAGGGAAATAAAAAACCGGCCAAGTGCGAGTCGGACTCGAGCACCAAGGGTTCCGTACCATTATTATGTTATAGCGGCAACTTTCAACTGTCTAGCTTTCAACTGTCTAGCTATCCTGTCTAGCTATACTATCTGTCTAGTTCTTGAGTTACAGCCTGGTGACATACAGACGGACGGACAGACAGCGAAGTCTAGTAATAGGGTCCCGTTTTTACCCCTTGGGTACGGAACCCTGAAAAGGAGTAACTTTTTTTAAACTTACCCTCTCTGATAATCTCGTTTTTGCTCCAACCCAAGCCGTCCTCGTCGTTGGCTGTCTGGACGCATTTCACGACATCGTAGAAGTCAGGGAAGGGAGGGTCGCCGTTACTGCCTATGTTACTGTTGATGAACTCTTCAAGCCTTCTGACTGGACCTAAGGATACAATACAATTACTTTTATTTATGATAATAATCTACAGATACCAAAGATATTAAAGTAAGGAGGAGTTATGTTCATACTGCGTTTGAAAATTGATCCGCTACGAGTGGCTACAACATTACATAGGTACCTACTTTTTAGCGTATTTATAGGATACAATAATGAGGGCGAAAGATGATACGGAACGAATAATAAAGAAAGATACAGCTGGATACAATAATGAGGGCGAAAGATGATACGGAACGAATAATAAAGAAAGATACAGCTATCTGTCAAGAGTTACGCTTGAAATACGACTAGATGAAAAATAATATTTTAAACATTGCGACTAAATAAAATTAGGTCAATTACCTACATTTGTCGGCCTCATTTTCCTCGCTCTAGTAACATATCTACGTCTGTTTATATACACACACCGGCACAATTAGCGGAACAGAAAAAAAAGGGAGTATTTACGCATTTTTGCGTGTTACTGGCCGGCTAAACAAGCTTTTTTTAAATTTGGGTTTTAATTTAAAAATGGAATACTAAGCGACTGCCCTTTTTTTCATTCTTTTGTTTTAATTTTCATTGATTCATTTTTTCCACCGCTTGTCCGTTTTTAGAAGGTTCGTGAATTCCATTTGAAAAGCTTTGAATTGCAGTTTTTGAGGCTTTTGAGTTTTTTCGCATATTGATAATTTACGAGCATCTAATTATGCCTGATTTAACGCCATCAGAAATCATTAGGGCAGATCAAATGAGGAGAAATGGTCAAACCTACAGATCGATTGCCAGAAGCCTTCGTCGATCGTTATCAACGATTTATCGTAGCATCCAACGATACAGATTGACGAATGCTCTAGTGAGAAGGAGAGGACAAGGCCGGAAAAGGTGTACTTCAAGGAGGGATGACCGTTTTCTCCAACTTCAAGTCCGACGGAACACGAGACTAACGGCGGTGCAGGCTCGAAATTTACTGGAAGAGGTACGAGCAGTAAGGATGAGTGAGCGGACAGTTCGTAGAAGATTCGAAGAAGTGGGTATGGGCTCGTATGTGCCCGCCAAAGCCCCAAAACTTGAGAGATATCATCGCACAAACCGTCTACACTTTGGTCGTGAACATCGTGATTGGGACTTCGACGACTGGGGACAGGTTCTTTTTACTGATGAATGCAGAGTTATGTTAAATCAAATTGATGGAAGGCAGCGAGTATGGAGACGCAAAGGAGAATGGTATATCCAGTCTAATTTTGAAAATACAGTTGCATATGGCGGCGGTTCAATTATGGTCTGGGGAGGAATATGTTTAGGAGCTCGTACGGAGTTAGTAGTGGTCGATGGCGGGAATCTGAATGCTGATCGGTATATCAGGGAGATTTTAGAAGAACATGTTGTGCCATTTGCCCCCTTTATTGGTAACAACTTCATTCTAATGCAGGATAATGCTCGGGCTCACAGTGCTCGCACAGTACAGACATACCTAAACCATGTTGGTATAACGGTGATGGAGTGGCCAGCACGGTCCCCCGATATGAACCCTATAGAACACGTCTGGGACTTGCTAAAGAGGAGTGTAAAGTCAAGAATGCCCCCTCCCAATAATCTCAACGAGTTGCGAAACGCATTACTTGAAGAATGGCAGAGGTTGCCCCAAGTAACCATTGATAACATCATCCGCAGCATGCCCAGACGGATGGAAACCCTCATCAGAGCACGAGGAGGAAACACTCGATATTGAACAGTCATTGAAATTGTTGTTAAACTTTGGAAAATCTTGAATTTTCTGCTGTTTCTCTATAATTAAAAATCGAAGAAAAATGCATTTTGTTTAATTTAATTTTTATTTTTATAAAATTTTAAGTATGGTGTTACAAATGAATGTCAAAACATGTTAATTTAATTGTTGTTTCATTTTAAATAATATATTGTTTAAAAATTACATTCATTGTTCTTAATTCCCTCTTTTTTCTCCTTTTTTTTTCTGTTTCGCTAATTATGCCGGTGTGTGTATAATATCTGACTGACAGATACACAAAAACAGTTATTTAATATAAGATATATATAATATTATACACACAAAGGCGTAAACGCTGTAGGAGGGTGAAAAGTACTTTGCCTATTCTTATTGCTACCAAAATATTTAAAAAAACATTCAAATTGGTCGAGCGATTTTGGAGAAGTGCAACCACGAATACGTGCGTTTAAATCACGTGCAAATATGTACTTAAGAGTTAAGAGAAATAGTATTAACATATACAATATACAAAACGACACATTTGTCGGCTTTTGTATTTATTTTGTTATTTTCACGCAATGTTTGGTGGGTAGTGTGCGTGTATTGTTTACGGAGTGTTAGATTGTTTTTAAGAATCGATGGCGAAAACGGTTTCTTTTATTTTTTTTACCTACCCTTCAAATATTTGCACTTAATTTGAAATAACTATCTAAGGGCTGATTATTCAATCAGCCCTTAGATAGAAAAGTGACAGATGATGTTTATTCTTCAGATAACTTTTAACTGACTATTGAAAAATCAGCCCTAAATGAATGATGTATATCTTACTCACCCTATAGCAAAAAGAGTTGAGAAAATGTGTATACCTGGAGGGTGGCCTTCCAGCACCGTTAACCGTACACTCCTGCGCTTGACTGGAGCCTCACCCGTCAGCTGACATAACTCCATGTAGAGCTGGACGATTTTCTCTTTAAATCTGTAACGGAATTTTACATAATATGTATTAGAAAGAATGAAAATACATAAATTTATTGAAACAATAGAGAAAAATTTCTTCGTACCTCTCCTATATTAGGAGGGGACGTCGACGATAGATTTAAGTGAAACCAGGTAGAAGGTGGAAACGTGTGTATTGTTCCATCTCCAAATAAGTAATCATATCATAAAATATAATTAAAATTAAAGTAAACTAAATTGCTAAGCAAGCAATACGCATCACATGTTGCAGCGCATAACGTTATGTTGCGGTGCAACTATAGATACAGACTATCCATACTACATTCCAGGGGTTCTGGAAGAAAAAAAAATGTGTTGCGTGTTACTTGATAAACACATTTTTTTTTAAACTAAATACATATAAAAATTCAAAATAAAAAAAATAAAAAATAAATCAAATACAACATATTATTACATGAATTATAAATTAAATTAACTTAATTAATAAACAATTTTGTATTGTTCTTATGCGTTACATATTCTTTTCCATCTTTCAATATTTTTACATTGGGTGTAATTTCTTCAATAACCTTATATGGTCCTAAATAAATATTATCTAACTTATTACCTACTTGATTTTTTAACAAAATTTGATCATCTTTCTTATATTTTACAGTACTAACGTGTTTATCGTAATTACGTTTTCTAAAATGTTTTCCTTGTATTAAATTATTTCTCGCATCTTCCTGTGCCTTTCGCAATTTAAATTTTAATTGTAAAGGATATGCATCAGGATTGTACAAGGGTTCTACATTACTACTTTGCAAATTATTAGGTAAGTTACACAGTTTTCCAAACACTAATTCGAATGGAGTGTATCGTGTCTCAGTATGGACTGTGGTATTGTACGAAAAACACCAAAACGGTAGCCAAGTGCTCCAATCACTTGTGTTGTTACTACACTGTATCCTAAGAAATGCTCCTAAATTCTTGTGCGTGTTTTCTAAAGCTCCTAGAGTTTCATGATGATACGCTGTCGAGTGGAGTTTCGTGATTTTTAATAATTCACATACTTCGGTCATAACTGATGAGATGAACTCAGTGCCTTGGTCAGTTATAATTTCTTTTGGAATACCGTATCTTAAAATAAAATTATTTACAAATAAACTAGCAACACTGACTGTGTCTTTCTTTTCTAAAGGATATGCTTCTACGTACTTTGTCAAATTACATTGTAAAGTTAAAATATATTTATGATTATAGTTATCAACATCTAAGGGTCCCATTAAATCGAGACTAACTCTCTCAAAGGCTGTACCTGGAGTGGTGGTGATCACCATAGGTTCTCGGGTATGCCTATTTGAATGCTTCTGAATTTGACAATGTTTGCACTTTTTAACAAAATCTATGACGTCATTACTCATTCCTGTCCAATAATAATACTTTTTGATATTATTCAACATCCTGTTTACCCCCGCGTGACCACTGGTAGGTAACAGATGAAAATCGTTCAGTACTATCGTTTTTGTTTCTCTATCAGTAATCCTAGCTACATCGTTAATTACTAATAACTTTGGATAGTCGCTTAATTTATTCATTTCACATAAAAGTAAATTTATAAAATCTTCATCGCATTTTCTTTTAATAATAACGAGCTCGTTTAACTTTATGTTCTTACAAAAATCTTGTAATTCTCTCGCTAACACACTTACGGTAGATAACGATCGAGATATTACATAAATTGCCAACTTATGGGGCACAAATATACAAGAACCATTTTTACTAAGTATTTTATTACATTTTTCTATCTGATTTAGAGTACTCTTGTCACTGCATAAAATTAATTCTACACTCATAATAGGTCTTTTGAAGATTTCCAACACTTTAGGTTGATCAGGCCTGAAAGTGGTGGGATCCCCATTTGTCAAGTCCGTAATGTCGTCATTATTACGTAACTTTCGAGCTTGTGCTCTCGTCATGACTGATACAACATGCTCGTGCATCTCTTTTAAATCTTTACAATTTATCGGTATACGACTCAATGCATCTGCAGCTGCGTTGTGCCGTCCTGGAACATAATTAATCTCAAAATCATACTCTTCTAAGTAAAGTCTAAACTTAGTTAATCGGCTTGAAGGATCGGTCATGTTAAACAAATAAATTAGTGGCCTATGGTCAGTCTTAATTTGAAACTTTTTCCCATAAAGATATGGCCTAAAATGTCTTACAGCCCACACAATAGCCAGTAGCTCGAGTTCTATGACTGGGTATCGTGTTTCAGCTGACTTCAGGCTGCGACTTGCGTACGCTACTACCTTTCCGTTGCTATTAGACAGTACGGCGCCTAAACCTAACTTTGATGCGTCCGTCTGTAAAATGAATGTGTTTTTTTCTGAAAAATCGGGATAATCTAAAACTGTAGGACTAAGTAATATATGCTTAAATTTTTGAAAAGCTTGTTCACATTCGTTTGACCAATAAAACGAGATATTTTTCTTACACAATGCGTTAAGTGGGTGAGCAATATCAGCGAAGTTCGGTATGAACCGTCTATAGTAATTTGCAAACGCTACAAATCGTTTGACGTCATCAGAGTTCTTTGGTACTGGATAATTTTGTAAGACATTAACTTTAGACGGGTCTGGAAAAATACCTTCAGATGTTATTTTGTGACCTAAATAAACTATTTCCTTACGTAAGAATTCACACTTGAGTGGATTTAATTTTAAATTAACCTGTCGAAATTTCTCTAAAACTTTAATCAAGTTTTTATTATGGGTTTCAAGACAATTACCTACTACGATACAGTCATCTAAATAAATAAGACATGATTGATAATTTAAACCTGTCATTGCTATTGTCATAAGCCGTGAGAATGCACTGGGAGATGTTTTCAATCCCATCGGGCACCTCTTCATCTGGTACTGCTTGTTAGTTGTAAATGCAGTATATTTCCTGGACTGTTCTTCTAATGACAGTTGATAATAGCCTTGTGAAAGATCTAATTTTGAAAAATAAATGTTGTTTGCTAAAGAGTCTAAAATTTCGGTAATATTAGGCAAAGGGAATTTATCGTCTTGTATTTTATTGTTTAATAGGCGATAATCCACAACAAGTCTCCATTTCTTTTCTCCTGACCTATCTGTCTTTTTCGGAACTAATAAAACTGGACTGGACCACTCTGATGTCGTTTCTTCGATGATATCATTCTTAAGCATTTCATCGATTTGTTTCTGTACTTCGCCTTTCAAAGCATTAGGTAACCTATAAGGTTTGGAGTACACTGGGGAAACGTTATCTTTTAAATTAATAGAATGTTCATATAAGTTGGAAGTGGAAAGAGTATCTCCGGGCAAATGAAAAACATCTGCATATTTAGCACAAACATTTTCAATACTTATCTGTTCTTCTTTGTTTAAATATGACGGTAAATCAAGTAAATTGAAAAGAGTTTTGAGTCTATCTGAAGAAATTTTTTCGTCATCAAATTTATGAACTTCAAAATTGAGTAAACTATGTATTTCGAAATTCGAACTATTTACAGTAATTTCACTATCAGTAGTATTTAGTATTCGAATAGGAATAAGTCCATTTTCAGGTTTCGCAATTGATCCTGCTGTGTACACACCTTTACTAACTTCTTTCGCTAAAATGACGCAATCATTACTGTGCACCGTAAATACATGTCTGACAATTTCGCATCGTGGCGGAATTGTAAATAAATCGTTATTAAATTCGACAATAACTGACTGCTCGTCTTGGTTCTCTAAACTTAAAGTGCAGTCTCTGTAATTCAAAACAGCATTATATTTTTGGAAAAAATCTTGGCCGAGTATACCATCTGCAGCGCAAGCTAAATTCTTAAAAACAAAGAACTTTTGTTTAAAAACTACCCCATTAATTATTATATCTAAGTAAATGTATCCTTCCGATTCTAAGTTACCACTTATTCCTTTAATCAAAACACTATCTTGTCTTAACAAATTAAGCAAATCGGAATTGTGTGAGAGCCGTTCAAATTTTATAACACACAAACTGGCTCCACTATCTACCAATAAATTCAATTCCTCATCATTTCTTAAATATGACCTAACTTTAAAGAAATTATTATAACTAAAAATGAAGTTATTGCACTGTTTAGGCACGAAAAAACTCATTGTTTTCTTCAGTATTGCGCAAGTTTTCCTGTCTATCTAGCTCACGCGTGGAGTGCTGAACTCGCGGAAAGTTCGCGCGGCCACCGCGAGATTGCTGACGCGACGCATTCGCGCCTCTACCTCGATGACCTGAATTTACAAATGGAGTTCTCTGACCTTTGTTACCTTTGTAATTACTTTGGTTATTATTTGAATTCTGGTAACTGAAATTATTTGTGCGGCCACGAGATTTGCGTTTGTAGTGGAATGAACCACGATTATAACCAGACGGCCTAAACTGCATAACCTGGTTTTGCTCATTAGATGACATAGTATTTTCATCTAGGGCTACTCTAATAGCGTCGGGAAGCGACGTGAACTGACGCGAGGCTATGATAGTACTCAGTCTCGAGTCGGAGAGCCCATCTGCGAATCGTTTGATTGCAGCTTTCTCATTGAGAGGGCGCAAAACTTCAAATTTCGCGCTGTCTTCATCAGATTGAGCTAAAGTTAAATTAACAAACAGTTCCTCTAGCTCAGTCCCAAAAGCTTCTATCGATCTACGTCCCTGTTTAGTTCTAAAAAGCTGTAATTGCAGAGCTTCTGTTGATTTTCTTGGCAATAAAAATCTCCTAATATCTTGTACTAAGTCTATGATATTTGAATAAGTACCTTTTAATCTCAGCTTAGCACTAGACGAAAGACGAGTTTTTAAAACAAACTCTATTAATTGACATTGCGTTTCTTCGTTAATTAATGAACTATATAGCAATATACCATCAATTAATTGCTTGGTTACCTGTTCCTGACCATTCATTACAGGTAACAAGGAAATTGCAGTTCTAATGTCAAAAGAATTCGCCATTATTTCTATTTCTGGATCTGTCTGCGCGTTAGAATCTACCTTAGATAATAATAACTTAATTTTATTGAAGATACTATGAATATTCTCAATTATTTCTTTATAATTCTCAACTGTTTCGGAGCTTGGCTTAGTTACCTTTAATTCGTTATTTAACTGAATCACAATATCCTCCAATCGGCTATACTCATAATTTGCTTCTTCTAACTTTTTATAAGCTATCTCTTTTTTACGTCTTTCTGGACCGATTTTAACTAAATATTCTCTCAAATATTTTAACTTATTAAACAATTCTATTAACTGCTCAGACATAACTACATAACTACATATGTAAACATACTGATTTAACTAAAAATATTCTTACTTAGTAAATAAATTCTTGTATTACCGCACGGAAGTAGGTCGCGACGCGGTGCTGCATGACGTGGTGTTGCTGCTGACGGGCTACTCGAGGCACGTGGCGGGGCTCGGCTGGTGCGAGCGGCTGCATGCTGTTGCTGGCGGCTGGGCCTCGGTCCTTGCACTGCTCGTTCGGCTTCTAGTCTTCTTGATAGCGGGCTTCTATGATTTGCTGCATTCTTCTTTTAAGTTTTTCAGGGTCTTCGTCTTAAAATTCTTGAAATTGATTTCTTCTAAATTTAATATTCTTGAGGTTCTTCAAATACAGTATCTTCTTTTGAAAATCGGTTCTTCTGAAGTCTTCATTTGATTTTCAGCAAGCTAATATTGACATAGCTTGGCTGGCAAGGGTCGCCATCCTATATTAGGAGGGGACGTCGACGATAGATTTAAGTGAAACCAGGTAGAAGGTGGAAACGTGTGTATTGTTCCATCTCCAAATAAGTAATCATATCATAAAATATAATTAAAATTAAAGTAAACTAAATTGCTAAGCAAGCAATACGCATCACATGTTGCAGCGCATAACGTTATGTTGCGGTGCAACTATAGATACAGACTATCCATACTACACCTCGATGACTTGGCAAATCAGCTTCTCCTACCCAGCCATAATACTTGGCTAAGTAGAGCTGATTTCATTATTCCCCTTAAGAAGTAAACTATTTATCACAAGCTCGACGGTGAAGAAAAACATCGTGACCTGCAGTTCTGAGACATGTGTAAATAGACCCGGTCCGGCGATAGGCTCACCACCTATCACGTTTAGGGGTCCAATGTATCTCGTGAAATGTGGGTATATCCAGTAATGGAATACCTCTGCCTACCCCCTCGGGGATGAAAGGCGTGAGATTTTTTTATTTTTATTTCAAGAAGTAAACTACGAACTTGTACTAAGATACGTAGTGAGCGAACGACAATGTAGTTATCCAAATCCATATAAAATTAGTATAGATTAGTAGACTAGCGGCTCTCCGCACCTTCACCCGAGTAGTTCCCGTTCTCCTTGAAATACAGGAATAAAATATAGCCTATGTTACTCAGGGATATTCTAACTGTCCATTGGTTAAAGAATTTTTATAATCGGTAGTAATCGGTATTAGTTAAAGAATTTTAAATTATTTTTGGAGTTTATTCGTAACAAAAATACAAATCTTTTGTCTGTTGAATATTAGTATAGAAGACCAGGACAGCTGTATTTTTGGCGCACTTATAAGTAGGTTTTTTTTACTTCAGATAACATGCAATTGTTCACCCATGCCACTGAATAATGAAAGTGGATAAAAAGTGTTCGAAAATACCCGAAAATCATCCCTGACACTGTCTATGTAAGCCGTCAGTTAAGATGTGCTTCAGCATCTTTAATGATGACTTACCTTTCACACATAACATATGGGGAACAGGTTGTGTCATTATCAACTTCCTGCTGTTCCAATTTCACAATCATGTTCTTATAATGCTCTATTAGATGCTCAATTGTCTTTATCTTTTCCATGTCTAATGATTTTTCCAATTGTTCCTCTACAACAGGTTCTGAAGTGTTTGGAATGGAATTAGGATCACAATACACTTCTGATAAAGGCACTAGGAATTCTGTTTCTACCCTGTTGTTACTTCCTAAATATTTTATAGTCTTCTCTTCAGCTTTTTCTGTAGTTTCCACACACTGTTTTTCTTTTATAACAGGTTCTTGTAGTAAAACACTTTGGGAATCATTGTTTTGTTCTTTGTTAACAGTTTGTTGTACTTCATCAGCTTTGTTTTCTTTTTTTTTCTCTTTTCTTTTATTCTTAGAACTCTTGTTTTCTTTTTCTTCATCTACTTGCTCAGTTTGGTCCAACAAAACAACATCATTATCAAAATCATCATCCAAATTAATTACTGAAGCATTTTCCTCATTGTCAGAATCAATGTTGTTTATTCCTTTGAATCTTTTTGTTGGCTCAGGAGAAAAGGCTGCATTTCTTTTCACACTCTTTCCATCTGTAAGAGGAAACACATTGGATTGCAATTTACAATATCTATTATCAAAGAAAGGGGTCTAGATCTGACTGACCTCTCCACTCAATGCACAACCTTATGAGCTTAGAATGTAGGTAACTTTTATAATGTAGAATCAAACTAAGGTAAGGTTTTTAGGAATCCTCATTAAACCATAGGTTTTGGTTTTGTTACTCAAAGGTAATGTTGGCAACAAACACAGCTAACAATGCGAAGTTATGTAAATCACCTAAAGATAAAGAATACGTTATACCATACTAGCGACCCGCCCCGACTTCGCACGGGTGCAATGCTAATACTAAAACCTTCCTCTTGAATCACTCTATCTATTAAAAAAAAGCGCATCAAAATCCGTTGCGTAGTTTTAAAGATTTAAGCATACATAGGGACATAGGGATATAAGCGACTTTGTTTTATACTATGTAGTGATTTTGTGGTGTAATATATAAATAATCTGCTTGCAGTTTTAGGGCACTGATAGCAGATATTTAAAAAAAATATCACAGGAACAGTAAAAATACAGAGTAGCATGTGAGAAACATACTAGTTTTAGGTGTTGTAGGTAAGCAATTATGATAATTCATACCTAAATAGAAATTAATGTGCACTTATGTATTAGCAAAAAGGAGATTTTAGTTCAGCGTTTAATCAGTTATTAATGAAAAAAATATTATACAATTACCTTTCAAATTAGTTGCTAAAGTGACCAGTTGAACACGTTTTTTACAATGGAACCGCATTGTTTCCCACAAATTGTTAATATAAGTGAATTTGTAATCGGGATCAACACTCAGACGTTCCAGTGCTTTAGTAAGGACTCTTTGAAACTCCTGCGAGCTTTTATATTTCGGGTCCAGCTCCTTGTATGTTTTTAGTATATTTTTATTTAAAATATCTGCCATATCACGCGAGTTTTCTATATTAAAACATTCTTCTATTAATGTAGCTAATAACTTATTTTCTCTGTAAAGTTCATTCATTTGGCTATCAACAGCATTTTTATTTGGATCAATCGCATTTTCTGAGTCAGACACTTCAATGATATTGCCTTGACTACTTCTCTGAGATACAGATTCATCATCAATAACAATTGTTTCAATATACTCAGGTTTTGTTTTCTTTTTACGTTTACGGTTCGAGGACCAGCCTATGGTTTCCTGTGAGTTAAATACATGTAAATTAGCTAGAAAGCTTTACCAATCTATATAACTATGCTAGCTATATTGCCAGTGTAAACATAACACAAACATTGTCAAATCACTCTCTATTCTAGTATTTTAATGTGTGGCAGGGGACTGTAAAGATGATGGTAAAAAAAAAAAACACGCGACGACTCTCTAAGCAAACAGACAGCATTTGTCACTGCAGAGGATGGCTGGAGGCAGATGAAATGCCATTTCATGTACATGTCACGGAGTGCAGAAGTTTGGCAGAACAACAAACATACATCCTACATTCCCTAACCATCTTTTCCAGAAGCATTTGGCAATCTCAGCAGGTTGCTGGCATTCTGGGAGTGCTGGGGCTGGCTGTAGTAGGTAGCAAAGATACAATGGCCAGTAGTAAGGGAATAAAATATAGCTTATGTTAATCAGTGATAATGTAGCTTTCCATCGGTAAAAGAATTTTTAAAATGGGTCTTGAAGTTTTTGAGTTTATTCATTACAAACATACGAAAATACAAGTCTTTCCTCTTTATAATATTAGTGCAGATTTTACAATCACCCTGGGTTCAATTCTGCTTTACAGCCACTAAACTTATTTTAGTTTAGTCTTGTCATTTTTTTTCTCCTAGAAAAGAAAAGAGCCAAGAGATATTTAGTCTTGTCAAATTTAAATTAGTCCTGTCAACTATGGTGTGTTTAGCAATTTTAGTAACAAGGTCATGGATAAAAGTAACAGATAAGCAGGTTCATGAGGTTCAAATTAGCTATTGTTTTGCTTCTGTCGTTTTTCTTCCATATTCTATGGAGAAGGATAGGCTAACTTAAAATTAGGAACATTAGAAACACTAGTGAAGTACTATTGGCTGCTATCAGCATATAGGTGACTAGCTTGGGACATTAATCCACAAGCCTCTCTATGATTTTGAATGCAAATTTTGCTGTTTCCATTGAAGGTTTTTACTGCATCCACAACTCATGCCTAATGGAAATCTTTAAGCCATGTCAGACATCCATAAGAGGCTTGTAAAATTCTGACGGTAGCAATCACTGCTTTAATATCATCAATGTTGTTGTCCAGTGTTGTCGCGCGGGAGGTCATGGCTCACACTACCTCTGTGAGGAAAGACACATATCTCAGGAGTGGATCTATAACGGGTTGATGATCATGATAATAGTCAATATATAGCTGTATTGGACGTACATTGTATAGAAACCTGAGTTCACAGCTTTCTATGCACAAAAGAAATAGTAAACTGGATAAAACGTAAACATTTGACCTGTCAAATTTAAATAAACAAAAAAATATAGAAGATAATTACCATCGCTGTACAGTCATCGTCAGTCAGATTTATCGATTCTCCTTCAATCATTTTAATGTTTTCATAACGAAACACTTATCTAAATCATAGAAAATTAACGAAAACAGACGAAAACATACACCCAGCTGTCACAAAGCTCAGACATGACCACAGACCAGTAAAGGAGTAATGAACCATTTACACGAGGCCATTTCATGAGCCATTCCACTAAGACAATCCACTAAGCCAATCCAAACTACATACAAAAAAGCTTGAGGACAATCCATTGCAGTGGACTGTCTCTACTAATGAGCCATTTACACGAGGGCAATCCACTAAGACTGCATACAAAAAACGTGTGACACTCGGGGACTGCCGCGGTAAAGCTATTGCATAGCATTTTGTATCAACAAGACTGCCGAAAAGAAACGACGTTAGACAATGCACGGCCTTCAAGCCACACCTCCGTGCCCATCGGAGTGGGGAGCGTGAGGTTTTTTTTCGTTACGGATTTTCTCGATTCGGTCCCCGCGCTCAAGGCCCTCGATAGAAGCTATGCAATAGCTTAAAACTTGAGGACAATCCATTCCATTGTCCTCAACTTTTTTTTGTATGCAGCATTTAGTATTAAACCAACCGGAGACGCCACTGATAGGTCTGATAGGCGTTCCCCTCTGCCAAAAAAAAGTGTCGGTCAACGCGCACACCTAATAAATACAACTAGTTTTTTTGAGTTCACGGAGTGCTTGGATTGGTGAATGTATTTGTGTGCATCTAGTTCAAGCTAGCGTTTAACTGTTTTGTCAAAAAATGCGTTTGTTTTAACATTATTTGTGTTTGTTTCTTCGTCCCCCACGCAGAAATTCCCAGACTTTTTTGCAAAGGAACTAGTGCGCGTGACGTCTCCTGTTGGTTTAATACTCAAAGGTATGCAGTCTTAGTGGATTGCCCTCGTTTAAATGGCTCATTACATGAGGCCATTAGTGGAATGGCTCAATGGAATGGCCTTGTGTAAATGGCCCATGAATACAGAAATTCGAAAATAGCGATACTTTTCTTTTATTTGGCCCAACTTTTGACGAGCTGGAGTACTAGAACATACTACCTCATACATACATACATACATAATCTCACGCCTATTTCCCATTGGGGTAGGCAGAGACAACAGACCGCCATTTGCTACGAACCTGGCAGATCTCACGCGCTTCCTCCACATCCATCAAACGACTCATGCATGCTCGTCGGTTTCGGGTACTCTTTATCTGGCTTTTCTTCAACACATCGCCGATCTGGTCGATGTAGGTACGCCTAGGTCGTCCTCTACCGACTCGCCCATTCACAACACCCTTGTATATTTGTCTCGTTAGACGACTTTCATTCATCCGCTCAATGTGACCAAACCACCTGAGCATTCCTCTTTCAATCCTAGTCACTATATCATCTTTCAAGCCGCAACGCTCTCGGATCACACTATTTTTCACTCATATACTGCCTCCTTTTCAGTCTTTGTTTCCTTGGCTCTGCTTCAGAGTCCATGCACAAAAATACAGTGTTTTTAACACTTTCATTTCTTTATGGGATCGGAATGTTGGGCCCTTAAGAAGGAGGATGAAAGGAGACTGCATGCAGCGGAGATGAGAATGTTGAGATGGATGTGTGGAGTGACAAGAATGGATAAAATTAGGAATGAGAACATAAGAGAAAGTCTGAAAGTAGCACCCGTGATGGAGAAGTTGAGAGGTAATCGTCTGTCTTGGTATGGACATATAATGAAGAGGGATGAGAGTAAGTTGATATGAATGTGGAAGGTTATAGAAAGAGGGGTAGACCAAAGAAAAGATGGATGGATTGTGTGAAGGATGATATACATGTGCAAGCTGGAAGTGAATGTAGATATGACGTAGGTTGGATCTAAATGGAAGGAAAAAACATACTGCGCCGACCCCAAATAATGGGATAAGGACAAGTACATGATGATTTCTTTATGGTCATTGACTGTAAAATGATAGTACTTTTCCAGCATTGTGATTTCTTGAGGCAATCCAAAAACGTCCATCCAATGCATTTTATCGAATTTCCCATTCACGGCATACCTTCAAAGACTAGTTACATAAAATACTAAGTCAAAACCCGAACTAAACAGAAAATTTTCCAAAACCATGACGAGCCTCTTCGGATAGCATAAAATAAAGACGTTGAAAGAAAATCATCATAGAAACTTTTTCTTTGAAAGTCTTAGGCATAAACATTCGGCAATGATTCTCACTTATTTGTTTCATGCATGACGGAGACAGGCGGTAATAAATCTGTAGAGCAAACTACAAAGGCATATAAAGAAAAAGGGTCTCTGTTTGTTTGAATGTTTTTCTTCATACCCCTTCCTTCACCCATCGCCGGACTGGGTCTGTTACACATGCCTCCAAAGAGATTTAAATTATATTTAAACCTCTTTTCATGCCTCAGAATTAATTCTGAGACCTGCGGGTTTCCTCACGATGTTGTCCTTCACCGTCTAGCTAGTGATGAATATGTATTAGGTACGTAAGTTTTGAAAAACTCATTGGTACATGCCAGGATTCGAACCAGAGCCTCACTGATTATCATCATGTGTTCGGTACCTAAATGACAGATGCGCCAAATAAGTCCGATTGTTAGGAAAGTGTTAGGAAGTCAATAAGACCAAAGAGGTTGGAAAACAATCATTGTCTTTCCTAGGAGAGAGAAACTTTTCTTTATACGTCTTTGAGCAAAACATCTTGCTTACCGATAATAAAATAATTAAACAACATCTCAGATAAATATTTTCTTTATTTAGAGAGGCCTATTCAAAACTGTCGTTAAAAACGGTAAATAATAAACAGCAACATCAAAATTGGCTTGTTGCGGTAAATAACAGAAGTTACCATAATATACTGAATCTCTTAATGATATAATCTTAATTTAAACAATAATCTAATTTACAATAAAGAATACTAAGCAATGAAAATGCAATTTTAAACAATGAGATGAATGCTATCCGGTATTAAGAAAAAAATATAAAAAGAATAGAACAACCTTCACTGTATTACTTTTAGTAAGTCTAGGATTGAAATAGAGAAAAATATGGACTTATTTATTTTCAAAGCACCATAGTGGCTGCGTTGATTGTTCTAGTAGTTCTATAATAATACAATCTTTACTTAAAGTTTTTATATTACATCAAAGAAAACGCGACAGAGGATTATTCTTCTCGTTAATTGTCTGCATACCGGCGATACCACCATCTCACCTGAAATAAAAAAAAAAATCTTACGCCTTTTATCCCCGAGGGGGTAGGCAGAGGTGTTCTATTTCTGGATATACCCACTTTTCACGAGAGGTTCTTTGGACACCTAAACGTGATAAGTGCTCACGCCAATGGCCGGACCGGGTCTTTGGCACATGTCACAGAATTAATACGTCAGTATAGAAAAACTCATTGGTACATACCAGGATTCGAACCCGAGCCGACCCGTAAGGAAATAATGATGTGTATTATTACTATTAGTACGTTCGCGTTAAGAATGCAGTAAAATCATCGTTATCCGAAGGCCTAGCCCCGCCCCTAACCAATCAAATCTTTTCAAATTACAAAGTCAAGTTCGCAATGATATAATATTTTAAAATATAATTTGTTTGAATTTAAAACCACTGTGAATACACTTTTATCTTGCAGTTGCACTGATGATTTACTGCATTCTTAACGCGAACGAACTATAGTGATATTTTTTGTAAAAAAACCGGCCAAGTGCGAGTCGGACTCGCGCACCGAGGGTTCCGTACAACCTTGCAAATTTATGGTTTTCGTAATTTTTCCTTTATCTATGCTATAAGACGTTGCTTCGTACCAAATTTCAAGATTCTGAGTTCACGGGAAGCACCCTGTAGGTTTTGATTCCCTTGCAAGTGTCGAAAATTTGCGGCATAAACGGCTGTATCTTTTGATTGCGTTGGCTTAGAAGTTTGATTTTTTCACAGCTTCAAGGGACAGTAGACCTGAGTAATTGATATAAATTTCAGCTTCATACCTCCACGCGTTCCTGAGAAAAAGGGTCTTGACAGACGGACGGACAGACGGACAACAAAGTGATCCTATAAGGGTTCCGTTTTTTCCTTTTGAGGTACGGAACCCTAAAAAAGGGGCAAACGAGCAGACGGGTCACCTGATGGTAAGTTACTACCGGCGCCCATGGACACCTGCAGCTCAAGATGCCAATGTTTAGGCCAATATCGATAGCCTAGTCTAACTGTAGTCGGAATATATTATTATTGAGTATATTTTCATAAGTATAGGCGAGCCTCAGTTTGTGCCGCTATCCCTCCTTCCTACATTCTATAATAACTTGTACCTATTTACTTAAATTGGGTAGTTGACAGCATCGAAATTAAATTGCGAGTAGTCATACATTAAAAAGATTATCTCAAAACACCTCAAAATATGTATTTCGATTTTCAATTTACAATTATAGCAAATTTAAAAATAATAAAACAATCAAAAAAAGTGCTGCAATTGAGTACTACAAGCTATGACGTCACGGTTTGCTATTTCAGTACATTTTCCATAGTAAAATTTCGGTTTGACAGATCGTAAAAAGTAACTGATTTGACTAGGTAGGACACAACCCTATTATGTGTGGCTGAGCGCTGAGCACTCTTTGCATTCCAGCCGACTCGACAGACGTTGTCGTGTCCAATTCGGGAATGGGAATAAACAGGATCCGCGCGGGTAAAGCCCCGCTGGGCACCCGCTAGTATAACAATAAAAGTACCTAAATCTGTCCAGCCATTCTCATCTGATGCGAAGATTTTTCAGTATTATGAGTATATACTATAGAGGCCTCCATAAATAGAGTCATTCACTGTTTCGAACTTTAATTGCGAGTAATCATTAATAATACCTAATTGTGAAGGACGTTCACGGATCAAATAAGTGACGTCCTTCAAAAAGCTGGTGTCCGGAGTGCGAAGAATAAAGAGCGTGCCTGAAAAGGCTTATGGATGTGAAGGAAGTGAGGGAAGTGTGCGGAGATCGGGCAAAGTGGCGATCCATCGTCTCTGCCTACCACTGTGGGAAGAAGGCGTGAGCTGTATGTATGTATATATGTAATCATTAATTCAAAAGCTTATCCCAAAACACCTCTAAAAATGCAAACTTCAATGATGTATTCTATTTATAATTGTATTGTATTTGTGTATGCCGACATCTGAGTGTAATATAACAATAAAAAAAGAGATGCAATTGAATACTAAAAATTATGACGTCACAAAGTCACTACTCAGTAAATTTTCGTTCCGAAAGCTGATAAAAAGTAACTCATTTGACTTGGCAGTAAAATAGCATATTATAGACATACCTATGTTGTAGTGCGCAGGCTCAGTCGGCGCGAGCTACGTGCCGACGTTGCAGCGCCACGGCAAGGTCATGTTGCAACGCCGCCGTGCGCCGCACCACTTCCGCCGGGACCACAGACCGCAGACCGTTTACTATGTCTTTGGTTTTGCCTATTTATATAAAAAAAATTGGTTTAAATTTTCCGAAAGCTTTCTAAGAGCCCGCTTCTCATCTATGAGACTCGGGTTCGTATCCTGGTATTTACCAATGAGTTTTAGAAAAACTTTGTATGTATTTATCACTAGCTCCACTGTGAAGGAAAACATCGTAAGAACGAACTAACATTGAAGGTCCTAGAATTAATTCTGAGACATCAAGCTAAAAACATTTTAATTCTCTCAATTTTCCTTTGCGGCGCTTGTTGTTGTGCCGGATAGATGTCGCTACATATCTTCATAAGGCTATAGAACATAATAAAGATGTCAAAAGTGTAGAGAGCATTACCAAAGTAAATGTCGTTGAGCGTATTCCGTATCTTGTTCTCCATGTCCTCGACCATGCGGCCGATGTTGGCGATGTGTGGAGTCACGTCGCTCACCGCAGAGTCCTGCTCCGCCTGCACATATCAAATTAGTAGCTATTATGATGTGATGGTTGATAAAAAAATACTGAAGTTTGTAAGTATCTGAACATAAATACTGTCAGAGAACACAATATACTCTGGAAAAATACGACGAAAGGGTTTTTCGAAATTCCTACGGGAACAGGAAAAACGGGATTGCTGGGCGCCTTTGCATAGCTAGATAGCAAAATAATTTAGAATACAAAACATTTTATTTCACTAATGACAGCACACATAAATAAACAAAATCAAAATTCACAAATCATCAGCAAAACCACAAAAAATTACTTTCTAGTACTTAATACTAATACTATTTAGACAGGCCTGTTGGCTCAATTGGTAGTGACCCTGCTTTCTGAGACGAGGGTCGCGGGTTCAATCCCCGCTCGGGGCCAACATTTGTGTGCATGAACTTGTCTGTTGGCTTCGTGTCTGGGTGTTTAATATGTATGTCTATCAGTTGTTTAGTACTCATAGTACAGGCTCTGCCTAGTTTGGGACTGAATAACCGTGTGTAAATTGTGTCCCACAATTTATTGTTACTATTATTCCATATTACAAGTAGCATTCATAACTCACTTGTCTAGTAAGACTGCCTCCAAGGTTCATTGTCCCACTGCCTTCCTTATTAGTCTGCAGCCACAGCATAGCAGTGGACGTCAGTTTGTAGTGTGCATTCCGTCCAGAGCTCTTCTCCACAACTTCCACGACATGGATGGAGTCCCAGCAGCCTTTTATCTTTTGGGACCCATCGCCTGCTTTCTTTATCAAAATCACTCCTGAAATTTGTGACAAATATGTTGGATTATTAGTAAACATTATGGAGTTCAGTTCATTTGAATAGGAATGGCTCTTTTTGCATTTACAACAAATATTAGTGGACGATACATAAATTACATTTTAATAATAGGTAATTGTAAATAGTAATTATCATCTTCCCATAATAGTCCTCTAAATGTAGTAATATTCTGTTCTTGTATAGAAGCTCATTGTGGATTGGGTTTTATTAAACTATTGGTGTTTCCAAGTGGTTTTTTTTTTAGAAATAAATTAATTTTGTGTTTAAGTTAGAAACCAGTGTCTACTACAGCAGTGACAGCTGTGTTGGAACTGAGTCCTGAGTTTTTGATTTATTCTGAGTGATAAGACGTAAGTACCAATTAATCACTGGCTTGGTGGTGAATTAAAACATTGGTGGGTAGGCCCCATAGTTGGTTCTGAAGCACATATTGTAACGGAGACAGTACTGGCTTAAAAAATAAACTAGTTAAAGGTGGGTATGTCCAGAAATGGAATACCTCTACCAACCGCAATAGTGATTCTTTAAGCGAGTAAACATGTTTTGAAAGTGAAGTCTTTTCCTTTCACTTGATTACATCACAGTAATCACAAAATTTTAATTAGTTTGCATAATGGTAACAAAGTTTTATCTTACATAATATGTTTATAATCTAGATGTCATAAAAACAATCATCATAGATTATCACAGAAGTGTGTGCTCCATCTGTATTCGATCCATGCATTTATTACATAAAATTTTTTAGACATTACAGATTCTGTATTCTACTGTGAAAGTTTACACACATTACACTGGCATGGAGACATATTTGGTGTGCATCAACCTTTACTATGGCCCATATAACAGAATTGTCTCAAGCATGAAATAAAGTCAGTCTGACACTGGGAGGGCAAGCCTAAAATGCCAATATACAACACCCTTTGCAATAACTGCTTTTATGGAGTACTGTCAGTTTGCATGTTTGGATAAAAAAAAAGACAGCTTTGTGAATTATACAGCGCCATATCTTAATGACATCTTCAAGCAGTTTTATTGCTAAGGATTGTTCTATATGGGCCTGAAATTATTTAAGAAATTTATGTTTTTTATTGTTGGGTATATGTACCATATATGTTTAATAGGCATACACATAAGAATTCTTGTTGAAACTAGATTATAGTGATGTAAATATAAATTATGCTGCTGGTTTAACTGATAAATTAAAAAATGAAGAAAGCCATACCTGCGAACCCATGATCCATGTCCCAAAGGTAAACAGAGCTTACACCACCTTCAAAGTACATTTCCCTATACTGATCGAAAGCGTGATTGGCGTCTACTTCTAGTTTCCTCAGTCTTTCTGAGGGCATGGACCCATCTTCGAGCGGCGGGTCGTAAGTATTCGACCACGGAGACCTGTACGAGTCGCCGTCACGGTTGTAGTCGCACAGCAAGTAGTCCTTTCCATTGCTACGGTCTTGAGCAATTTTCAACGGCTGGTCGACTGAAGAAAGCAGGTCCTCACACAAACTTGGCACTAGGTCAATCAAATCTGTCAAGTTCTTCTCGATCTGCTGGGGAGGCAGCCTCCGCATCAAGTCCAAAGCACAATCCATTTGTTGCTCCGTCTAAAATACAGGGAAATAATAAAGAATGTATACTCTAAGTCCCGAGTACCTATTAGTCATCACAACAAATAGTATCCAAGTTGCGGTTTTGGGTGCGGCTTCAATGTACTGATAAGAATTATCCTTACCATAGCTTATGTTGTGGTTAACAGAATCTTTAACAAAAAGAAATAAAGTGAAAATCTATTTAGTTTTGGCAAAACCTAAATCCTACTCCTCAACAAACCAAGATTTTGACAAGCAATTTTTTGCGTTCAAAAATTGGATTTACAGTTTTTTTTATAATGGTTTTAGTTGGATTTTCGAACGATTTACATTTGTTTATGGTTTTACGTAAAATCGCATAAAAACATTTATAAATAAAATTAATAACATTTACTAAAATGGTACAAAAATTAATTAGTTTATAAGAACAAACAACTGTAACTTTCATTTATACAGTGATCTAAAAGATTTATTGAATGAAGCACAAATTGACCGGAAACAGCTGGATACGTCAGTCTAACTACGCCTTTATATATTGGCCAACTTGATAGACGCCGGTATATCTTTCTCTTTTACTCTCAATAATTTGTCTAAATGAAAAAGTGAGATGTTGGCTAATTTTGAAATTTATAGGTTGTTAGAACTGTTTCCTTTGAAATGTCAGTTTGTCAACCTACCAATGTTGTGTGATGTCAAACTTTTGTTGATATTACTTTTTATTTACGCTTTCTATCAAGGATACAGTTAAATTTTATCAATGGGATATTAATCCTTTTTTATAAAACAGTTTAGTGCCTTCGTTGTGTTCAAACACCGTTTCCATTAAAGGTTTGTATCTTGTACCTTTAGTTGTAATGAATCATGTTTTCGGAATGTTACCTGCGTTATCGCGATAAAGCACCAATTATAGAGGTCCATACAGGAAGTAAACTCTGCTAAACAATACATTGTTACTCTCCTGGCTGGTATTGCAATGTTTCAAATCGTGTAGTGTTCTATACAAGTCATTTCATTCATAGGTTATAATTGTTACTATAATGTTGTTACTGGGAATGAAACCTTACAGTTATCTTATTAGACAGTGCATTGGATTTAAATCGCAGCTTAGTTGCACTGTAAACAGTCACATAAGTTATTTTAAAATAGTGCTGAGTCAATACCTGAAATAACTTGTTTAATTTTATGGTAACGTTTTTGAGGCTATATGAGTCTTATAACATTGATCAGTTACTAAAATAATAAATGGGTACTCGCTTAACATAGATAAAAGGCAAAAACTATTCAGTAATTTCACTGAGTGCCTTATAATTTACTCATTAAGATTTAAAGAGCTTAACAATAAAGGGTGTTGTATAAAAGGTCTTCAACAACAGCAAGTACTGAGTAATGTGGAATGGGAGCCCTAAACTTTGTAAAACAGAAAAAAGGCATTACACAGAAACCTATTGCTGATAGAAACAGATTATTATACTCTAGCAGATCTTTGAGCTCATACAAAATACATCAGTGCCCTTGTGCTATTTCTTAAATGTTTACGTATATACATAATCTCACTCCTACTTCCCATTGGGGTAGGCAGAGATAATAAACTGCCACTTGCTACAAACCTGGCTGATCTTGCGTGCCTCATCCACATAAATGTTTTCTTTTTAATTGAAATAAATGAAATATAGTACAGAGTTGTTACTTAATTGTAACCTCGCCAAATTTTTACGTTTGTCAACGGTTTATTATTATTTCGTAAGAACAGTTTACTAGATTAGCACCCCGCTTTTTACAGTTATTCTATTATGACAAGATACCGTTATTAATTAACCAGTGACCATTATTCTATTCTAGTAGTAAAAAGTATGTACCTATGATTTTTAATCATAATTTTCAGGTCAAACATACTGCACTGAGAGGTCATGATGCCGACCCAACTGGTGAACCAGGAGAATCATGCAAACGACATCCGTGTGAAGACAGTGTACAGCGGAGATGTCATGATAACTTACATCAACCACAATATTACGCTGGACGAGTTTACTCATGAGATGATAGCAATATGCCGCTTTTCACCTGATCAGGTTTGTATTAATATATCATTGTCTACTTGTAAAGAAAGTCCCCATTTTTGCAATATAAAATTAACATAGCCTAGCTTGGCCCTAAGGCACACAGATAGTTTCTTTTTACCGTAGATTTAGATGCAAGCATGTTATCAAATTAAGTTCTGATTTAAGGCTATAAATAAATGTTACTCAGGGATCTTCTAGCTTTCCTTTGGTGAAAGTATTAAAAAATTCTGTCCAGTAGTTTTCAGTTTATTTGTAACAAACATACAAAAATACAAATCTTTCCTGTTTATAATATTAGTAAAGATAAAAAGTAACTCATTTGATTAGGCAGACAACTACCCTATTGAAACAAAAAAAGACTTGTAAATCATAAAATTACTTAAACTTTGATATGATGATAATAACTAGAGACCGGATTATAAGCAACATAAAAAGCTTGTTATATGCATGCAAATATGCATGAAAAATGCTTGAAATATGCACGAAAATTGGCAGAATATGCAAAACTCAATGAAACATTTTAGGAACCCCCAAAAAAAAGAGAAAAGTAAATTTTCATTTTTTTATTTCAAAATCAGCATACAGTGATTAAATTATTTTTTATAGGCTATAATAAGTACAGTAACATTACATGACATTAAAATTATTTAAAAAATTTGTAAACGTAAACAATCAAGTATTTTTTCCAAATTTTCAGTGGCAAGATTGTGTCTTCGATCATTTAGAATATTGTTGTAAGTGGAAAAGGTTCGCGAATTCGCGATATTATCACTTTTCTAGCATTTCGGAACCCAGGGTGAGTGCACTGCACTCTGAAAAATATTGTAAATGTACCGATAATATGCATCATGACTAGATCTTAGGTAAAATATGCTATTACCGCTGAAAATGGCTTAAATAAGCAAATGCATATGCAAATATGCAAATGCATATAATCCGGTCCCTAATAATAACATAATTACAGGTGTTCACAATGAAGTGGGTGGACGAGGAAGGTGATCCGTGCACCATATCCACGCAGCTGGAGCTGGACGAGGCTTTGAGGCTGTACGAGCTGAACCGGGACTCCGAGCTGACTGTTCACGGTGAGTAATATAATAAAAATGTTATTATTAATTAGGCAAGCAGTTAACATCTGATAAAAACCGGTATCCCTCTAGATACCGGAGAAGAACATCTGTTCTTTACTCAAGCTACAAAATATGTATTTGTCCAATTTATTTTTAATTGATTTATATTTGAATTTAGTACTGAGAATACTTCTGGTAGTTCATTCAAATTCAAATCAACGATCATATAAATCGGTCCAGCCGTTCTCGAGTTATAAATAGTGTAATTAACCCAACTGTTTTATACATACAATAAATATGTATAAGGTGTAGTTATATAAATTTATCCAAAAATGAAACAATATTTTGTACTGTGGCTAGAGCCTCCTTTTAGATTTGAAATAAACTGTGTCACAAGGCACCACTTCTTTCTTAAATGTTCATTTTTCACGTTCATATCTATGGTGTTCTAATAGATAAATATACAGAATCAAAGCCGAGCATAGAACAAGATTAGAATACGAACATGGTATGTGTGTAATATTTTATCCGACTAGTTTGGATCTCATACATATTAGAACAATTAATGTGTGTATTGTATGACTAAGTTATAAGCTAAAGAATTTCCCATTGTTATGCTAAGAAGTATTAGATAAACAATATACGTAATTTGAAATCAAGCAATTTTGTGCTTTGCTGTAGGTACCTACATAGTATTTAACACGGCCGTTTTGACACGTAATTATCAGATACAGGATGAAACAGTCGCAACTAGTGCTAATTGCGCAATCTACTAGTACTTGTACTATGGCCGTATTTTTAACCCCCGTCGAAAAGCAGAGATGTGTTATAAGCTTTACGTGTGTTCCTGTGTATCTATATGTCTTTCTGTTCGTAGCCCCTAAACGAAAGATTTTTTTTTATTGTTCTTGTTTGAAAGGTTACTTGATCCAGAGTGTTCTTAGATATGGTTCAAGAAAATCTGTCCAGCCGTGTGTGTATATTCATATTTTTATGTGTCGGGGGTTTTTATTGGTGAATTTTTATGTGTCGGGGTATTTTAAGGGTGGATTTTCGATGGTCGCCTCAAACGGTTTTATCTCAGGAAGGAGGAGGAATAATGACAAGATAAAATAACTCGTTAACTGCTTAGCAATTCAGTTTGATTATTTATTTTTTAATAGCAATAATAATACGATGCGTATGTTTTTTTTTGACCTGCAAAAACATACCGTCACGTCACAGTCTTATAGTATCTTCTGTCGCCTTTGAATTTTTCAAGGAATCCAACATAAGCCGATCGTGAAAACATTCCCCAACGGCAGGGTGACAGGTCATGCTCATTCACTCCCCCGCGGACACTGCACTATTAATGATTTATTTATGTATTTATTTTAGGAACAAGGCTCACATTATACGTTAAAATGGTTTTATGTAAAATGGCATATTATGGGTTAGATGAATATTTGAATGACAATGATGTTTGGTGTAAATTTTCTCCAGCTCAGCAAAGCATTAAAACCATGTAACTTGTACTTTGTATTGTATTGATTGTTGAAAATAATAATGTGTTGAGGAGTTTCTTGTCCCGCTTCTTCCCCTCAACTATACATACCGAAGCGGTGGAGTCGCAATGACTTTCGATAAGAGGACTTACATTGAAGTCCCTACATTGAATAAAAACTGTTGACTTTGACTTGGACATGCTTCCCTTACAGGCTAACATACATAATTACCGTGAAATTTACATGATGTTCTTGCCCAGACGCTTTCGATTTGATGATATTCTCACGCTTTATATCTGAGGGTCTGTGGTATTTCACTTATAGAGTATCGACTTTTCACCACTTATTTTTCCGACCTATAAACGTGAGAGGTAAGTCTACCGCCACGTTAGTCTGGGGTGCTGTTATACATGCCTCAGAAGTCTCAAAACCAATTCAGGGCCTGTTTTTTCATGTTTTCCTTCACCATCATCATCATCAGCCTCCATTTGTCCACTGCTGGACATAGGCCTCCCCTAATGAGCGCCATATCGCCCTGTCTTCAGCTTGACGCATCCAGCATCTGCCTGCAGCCGTCAAGCTAAAATTAAAGTGAATGTAAGAAAAACTCATCTCACACGCACGAGAGGTTGTCTTATTAGTCTAGGCAATAAAGGTTAATTCCTCACATTAATTCCTCAGTCGATGAAACTTTGCAGGATTGTAGTATAGTATGAGACAATACTGGCATAAAAAAATCCAAAAAAAACTTTTTATGCTAAAAAAAAATTTTTTTGAGGTTGATAATTTTGATAATTTCTGAGAATAATATACCGAGACGGTTTTTATTTTGGATTTTCCTATTGTAGGTCCACAGAGACTATTAAATGACATTCCAGTTAAAAAAATGGACTAAACATTTTTCCCAACAAAGATATCAAATAAATAAGTATTTCAGTAAAAATACTTCGGTTAGGTTTTTATTTTTATTTTTTTATGCAAGTATTGTCTCATACTACTACAATCCTGCAAAGTTTCATCGACTGAGGAGTTAGTGTTGGGGTCTTCATACAAAAATCCGCTGCATTGCCTGGACTATATTTCAAACTAACAACATGTCAACATTGAAAACAGTTAACATTGGAACTAATTGTCCGACAGACGAGAAGATCACTATGATTAGCGGCTATTATCTAAAATTGCAGCTAATTTGACTAATTGTTAGTAGTCTACGTTCACTGAGTTAAAAATAACCTATTAAAGATTCTAAAGCTACCTGTTTTTACGCAAGAGCGATTTTATTATCCTAACAAGGCATTCGTAGCGTCGGTTTCGATAACATTTGAAAAATTAACCTTAACTACTGTACCATTAAGTTAATAATGCTACAATCAATAATCCATCTGGCTCTTTCTTGTTGAAATCGAAAAGGACGATTTAAAACTATACGAATATAGTAATGTAGCCTGAAACAAATCGTTGACGTGTATAACTATTTGACTATCTATAGCAACCCTGGTAATAAGTATGAACATTAACCTTATTCCCGAAAAACTTAAATATATATCATATCTGTGAGTACTAACTTTTCACCAGTATTATACAACGCGTAACAGAATAATTTCTTATTCACCCCAATTAGTAGGTATATTAATATAAAAAAAAAATATGCCTTCGTACTTTAGTGGTGTCTAACCAATTTTCTTAAATAATAGTACATTATGATATAAGTGCGGTAAGTTGAAAATTACAGCCGAGGCGATATTGTATTATAGGCGACGGTTACAAGTAAGCAGAGGCTGTAATTGATTGGTGATTCATTGGTTGTAATTTACTGTCAAAATTTATTTAATTAAATAATTATGTACATAAATGTTTCTTTATTATATTTTATCTCCCAAAGTTAATTTTAATCTAAAAATGTTGAACTCTTTGCTAAGATTTTAAAAAGTACCGTTCGTTTTTAGACGGAGCATCTTGATAAACCGTGCGTTTTACATTACATTACCGCACTTGTGCGTAATGAGATACATACAATACGATATTGAAATTGGTGAAATAAGGGACCTTTTACGAGCAAATGTGTTTAAAGAGCTATAATAGCACAATTTCCTTAGGTAGCACAAAATTCAGCTAATGCTAATTCATTTTTCGGAAAAATTTAACACGTTTTAAAAATAGCTGAAATCGATTAAGAAGTCGATACTAAACAAACTAATTTTAGAAATTGCGATTATTCTGTCTGGTACATATTGTATTTATGCGCAGAGAAGCTAGTGTTGTGTATCTGCGGAAAATTGCATTGTACCTGCCGTAACGAAGTAGCAAAGTTAGTCTTTAAAAAATATTTGAATGTAAACCGCATTTTATGTCAAAGACCCTAGCAACTTACGTACTTAAGTAGTGAATAGATAGCATAGACGAACGTCGCGACCGCGCCATTACTCCTGTCCGTAACTAATTACGCCTCATTTGACTAGCTTAGGATGCTGTGACGTCACAGTCTGTGCCAGCGGCTATTAATCACTGATAAATCCTTAGTTTCATAACCATTTTCGTGGTTTCTCTCTCATTTGGTGTGTCCTTCCTTTCAAAGGATCGTGATAAGGCAAAATCCATACACATGTCGCAGGATTATTGTAAAAGCCGTGATATTATAATTTCACTAGTCATATTATTTGCACGGATTTTTGTAAATCTTTTGAATTTCATACAAAATTTTAAAATGGTCACTGATTGGTCAATGCGGCACTGTGGTGGTCAGTGAATCGACCAATCTCCGAAAAACTAACCACCTATAGAAACTTGAAATTTGGAAGGTAGGTTCAAAATAAATAAATAAAATAAAAATAAATACCTAATATAAATAATCCTACTAATATTATAAACGCGAAAGTTTGTGAGTATGGACGTATGATGTTTGTTGCTCTTTCACGCAAAAACAAAAACTGCTGAATGGATTTTGATGAAACTTACAGTTATATACCTTATATTTTATCCAACGGGAACTGCTGCTGCTGCTGCTAGTAATAAATAAAGGTAGGTTCCTTGTGCGATATAGGCATCAGCTAAGAAAGTGTTTTAGAAAATTCTTACGGGAACTTGAAATAAACGGGTCCAGCACTCCTCTAGTACTGAATACAATATCGGAAACACTAAGTAAGTCACCGTTTTCGAAAACATTGCCGACGAAATGGCAGTTGACTCGCAGTGAAGAAAACTCTAAATTCGGGCCGCCGCCGTTTCTTGCATTACCATAAATGAATTATTTATCCACAAATAAATTATTTATTTGCAGTTGACTGACAGCGCACTCCATTTCGTGTCACTCTTCCGTTTTCCGTACAAAACAAACATTGGGGAAGTTCTAATATCGTGTAATATAGATAAAGATACATTTGTTTGCAGATAATATTATTATATACAGTTTTGCACAAAATAACGCTTTTCGGCTTGCTCGTTTTTCATAGAGAATATAAGGCCTTATTGTCTATGTATAAATTGGAATTGTGATGGTCTTTTTTGACACTAGTGGTTCTGCCCGGTATCACCCACGTATTCCCGTTTCCGTGGGAATGCGGGAATAAAATACAGTCTATGTTACTCAGAGATATTCTAGCTTTCCATAATATGCGGAAGAATTTTTAAAATCGGTCCAGTAGTTTTTGAATTTATTCGTAACAAAGACACAAACATACAAAAATACAAATCGCTGCTGTGTAGACACTGACACAAATGACAGATGTCCATCAAAAGCAATGTAAGTTGAAATTAAGGCTATTGCGGTTAAGGTTATCAATAGACGATAAGCCCAGAGTACTGGTATCGCGGCGATAGGCGCGGAGGCAGAGCTCAGAGCGCCCACAATGCTCGAGCCGGTGTTGCACTGTCGAGAGGTCCGAGAGAACTACTCATATCATGGCTCCGGGGGCAATCGCGCACCGAGTATCTTAAATTTTTAATTTAACCTTAAAAATAGCTCGTTGAGCAGTTTTATAGCTTTATATCATATTTATTTTAATATTCAAGCACATTATTCTGACTTGTAAGTAAGTTGTGAGTGCTAATATTAAATAAAAACGCTGACAAAACACAGCAAAAAGAACTTAAATATTTTCAGTTTCCAGTTCCGATGACACCCTGTATTGTTCAGTTATCGCGCACATTTGGACTGTTTACAGCGGCGCCCACTGTAGATTTTCGCGTAAAGTTCTTATCTGCCCGCATGGCGTATCCGGCCGGTCGCCATTTCCATATTCAGATTGGCATTGCGACGTCGTTATTTCTGGCTTTTTTGGGATTCCGTTTATTACAATCGGTGAAACAGATTATAATACTGTTGGGATGAAAAAAACGTGCTTAGAATTCATTTTTGGATGACTATTGCTTGTTATCTTATACAAGCTTAGAGCGTACTGAGAATTGTAGGGTGATTCAGACTTTTTATTGGCGTATTTGGAAATTTCTTATTTTATTTGAAATTCTGTGAAATTAAGATTTATTTGATATTTAACGTTATCAAAATCCTCATGGGAGCGGGAAAACGCAAAAAACAGTAGGTACCTATCTAAAATAAATATATTATTATAAAGAGGAAAGATTTGCATTTTGTATTCTTGTATTCTTAACGAATAAACTCAAAAACTACTGGACGGATTTTAAAAATAATTTCACAAATGGAAAGGTACAATATCCCTGAGTAACACAGGCTATATTTTAATCCAGTATTCTTACGAGAACGGGAACTATGTGGGTGAAACCGCGCAGAACCGCTAGTCTAAAATAAATATAATTGGTAAATTATCCTATACCTGTTCCTACAGTAAAGTATAGACAGACAAGTTTGAGTTGCTACAAGGATCGCTACTTGACAAAACCCACATATTCAGCCTCTTTCATTACACCAACATCTCGAGTACTAAAGGACTCCTATGACGCATACGCAGTGCTCAGATGCTCATTACATAAACTTTCTGAGTGTGAATGCGCGCTCATATTTTAACAAGCTCATTTGAAAGTTTCGCACTTAGGAGTCGACACTTTTTAAAGTTTGCACAGAAAACATTGTGAGAATACTTGTATGGGAGTGTGGAGCAAAAAATATATCTGCAGTTTGTCCAAGTTAATAGAAGTCCGCTCGGTAGATGTAACTAATAAAAAAGATGTGGGACATAGTTCACACACGGTTATTTAGTACCAAAAAACTGATAAACATACTTAAATAACTGATATGATAACACCCACACACGAAGCCTTTAAGATTGAAGATTACATTTAAAATAGACCAGAAACTGTAATATAAGCCGGTAGGGTTTTGCCACAGAATAGGGAGAACTCATCTAATTTCGTGACAAAGGCATTAGAGTGAAAAATCACTGATAAATAATTATTCAATTTTATTGAGACTTAACTGAAATATTAATCAGTCTTTTGTAGATACAATGGCACGAGTAATCACAGTCTAATATAACAACGTACAGAGTACTAGCTATTTTACAGAAGTAAGTCAACTGGCCTAATTCCGTGATGACCTCTTTAAGTCCGTGATAGATACTACTGTAACTCCGATATAACGGAATTACACAAGTTAAAATGAATATCTGTACAAAACTTAAATAAAGATGAGATTATTTACAGAAATAAGATAGGTATTTAAGATTAATTAAAAAAAATACAAAAATTAGGTCAGCCTATAAGTATTTTCTATTTTTCTTGAAGCCTTCCATGTTTTCTGAAAGAAAAAGTAATTAATTAGACGGTTTGTCTTCGGAACCTCTTACTTTTTGATTTCAGTTATAAAAAGTTCATTTTTTGTAAATATGCTCTCAAGTATCGTCGACAATCAGGTCACGTAATTGCGTGATAAATTTAGTCCACCTAATTACGTGATATAAAATTTATGTTACGTTTATGATAGAATTTTTACTTTAAAGGAACCTTTGCCTCTTATACGTTTATATTTAATCGCATTTATTTAATTAAAACATAATTCTGAAGCCATTTACTTGAAAAAACTCAATAACGTGTATTATGCTACCTTAATTCCATTATACCACAAAACTCTCTCAACCATGTTATATGCAATATTTTTGACGAACTAAATAAGCTTTCACACCTAAAATGTACATAATAATGAAGAGTTTCTTACTTCCAGAAAAAGGAAATATCAAAGATATCATTTTATTGAAAAAAGCAGAGAAATCTATAAAATACTTACATTAAAATCGCAAAGTTTGCCACCCATTCACTCACACTGTCGAAACTGGTCGCGTTCACGCGCAAACTGACGAAAATCGTCGATTGTTGCTATGTCTCTTACTCGAGTAAAACAAAATTTTGCAAATGAATTCGGACTTTATTTCCAAACGCTAATGTAGTATTATGCTTGCTCCAATCCACTCAAAGAACTCAATATTAGACTTCAAAGTAACTATCACGGAATTGAGTGAGTCACAGAATTAGATGAGTTTACCCTATATAATAGTACTAACGGTTTTACTGTACACTCCGAATTCCGTTGAAAATATATTATAGGGTGGTAAGATGAATCTAACATGCTTTGCTAAGGTAATTGTCTAGGTGGTGTTACATAATTTTTCTACTGTAACTAATACGTATATAATAAACTAATCGACGACAGGGTCTTAATTGGCAACACGATAGTGCGACGCTATTATAAAATACTCAATAATTTTATTGCACTACAAGGAACTACCATACATATACCTATCATAGTGTCCGACCGAAAGTTCGGTTTCGGTTTCGGCCGAGTTTCGGCCAAAAATCAAGTTGCGGCGGCAGTTTCGGTTTCGGCCAAAAACCGAAACTGATTTCGGAAGTTGTCGTGGCGGGCGCTGGCGGCCCTGTTCGGTAATTGTCGTGCGTAATTTTTTTTTATATTATACTAGCGACCCGCCCCGACTTCGCACGAGTGCAATTCTTATACTAAAACCTTCCTCTTGAATCACTCTATCTATTAAAAAAAACCGCATCAAAATCCGTTGTGTAGTTTTAAAGATTTAAGCATACAAAGGGACATAGGGAAATAAGGACATAGGGACAGAGAAATCGACTTTGTTTTATACTATGTAGTGATTAAGTAAATTATTACAACAAAATTAATATACTGTTATTCCATTTCATGTCCTAATTAATTCAGAATAATTGGTAAAATGCAAAAAAAAACTGTATTTTAAGGAATTTTATACTTGACCACGTGAGTTTCGGTTTCGGTTTGGGCCTAAACTGAAGCCACGGCCGAACATTCGGTTTCGGTTTCGTCCGGAAAACCAGTTTCGGTCGGACACTAATATATCCTTAAAGCTAAGGGGTCATTATGGACCCTGAAGGCACAGCAAAAGTACATTATGAGAGAGGGACTTTTCTCGTCTCAAAACAAAAAGTTGGTTATACAATGTCTGAGAACAAAATTATAAAAAAAACTAGAATTTTACATACTAAGTACTTAAGCAAGCCTTACATTTTATCGCTTAAAAACACATTTATATAGCTGATCCGCATTTCACCCGTTCCCTTGGGAAAATTATAACCCATGTTACTCCCAGAAAAGTAATCTTTCCATCTCCTTCATATCATCAACAACTGTCAGTCGTCATAATTCATAGCTCAAGTTATGGAACCTTCCGTATGAAAGATAACATTTGTCCATTTTTCGCATGCACAGCAGTGATCACGTGTCCAGTCAGTCACGTACAGGGCAACGCTGAGTAATAACTTTGTATATATTTGGACGATTGTTTTGCTCTTCGCTCGTTGTTCGAGACATCACAGGATTCTGTGGTTAAAGGGTTTAATAATATTGTACATCAGTTTTTGTATTGTTTCCTACTGCAACTCGTCGCTGGAGATAGGCTGCTGTTACATTCAGTCAACTATTGACGTTTTTTTGACACAATTCATACACGTTTATTTAGTCCCAAACTAGGCCAGAGCCTGTAGTATCTGTACTAAACAACTGATAGACATACTTAAACAAATATAAAACGACCAGACACGAAGCCAACAGACATGTTCATGCACACAAATGTTTTCCCCGAGCGGGGATCGAACCCGCGACCTCCGACTCAGAAGGCAGGGTCACTACCAACTGAGCCAACGGGCCGATCAAGGCCCGTTTGTTCGTGTAATTTTGTACCTACAATATAAATTTTGAGTTGGTAGATTTGTTACGGCAAGTTAAATGTAAAGAAAACAAGACGAAATTTCGTCGCTGTTCATAAACTTGATAACTTTACAAGTATGTCGTGAATGTTACTAGAATTAACTAGAGAGATACCTGATTTTAGCCCTTACCACTTCGTGTTAGAGATGTAAAAGGCTTAAGTTAATCCTGGGCGTAAAGTAGGTAAACCTGGAGATCACTTTGAGGCTTCAATTTCGCGTCTTACGGTCTTGTCTGTAGATGCTTGAACAGGCAAAACTCTGGTTCATAAAATCCCTTAGCATTTGGGCCCGGGATATATTTCTTCCTTGACTTTCCGTGGCAATTATTAAAGCATAATTATGTACCTCTGTGACCGTGCTTCGCTTTTGATGTTTCCCAGAGAGGTTATCTAGCTAGATAGATTTTTCGCTTTTGGAAACCCTCTATACCTTGTTTACCTTCTTGTAATCTATAAATATTATAAAACTATAACGAAGTCGTGTCTGTACATGAACTGTTTTTTGATTTTAGCGATAGTGGAGATTGTTATTGATGTAGATAAACGTAAAAGTTTGTCGAGGTTAGAATTAAGTAACACATAATACAGAGGTATGAGTATTACATTTCATTATCATATTTATTTATTTTATTATTTATTCATAAAAACAAGATACCAAAGCGCTAATTTCTTAAATTTTGTCTGTCTGTCTAAAAACTACTGGACAGATTTTGAGGCACCCGCTAACACTAATAAAACATTGAATCTAAAACCTTAAACATTTTTTTTAAATCATTTATTTAAACGGGCTTTTAAAGAAAAACCTTTATGTCAGCCCTGGAAGTTGAATTGAATTGAAGTTGTTAGATGTACTTTAATGAAAATAAAACAAAATATATTGCATGTTATAGGTAGTATAGGATGGCAACGCAAACATACCTGTAGCTCCATGACTCAAAGCCTCATTTGCTTACAATCCTCTATATCCCCTATTTCCTACCGGGAATATCCGTGTTCGATAGCACAACTACAGCCAGGATTTAGTGCTCCTCCCGTGAAAGTTGGCACGTACCAAACCGAGAGTAAATAAAACGGAAGCGCCCCAAACTTGTATGCAAACAGGGCCGAAACTTGCTCTAATAAAGTACAAACATTGCGGGGCGTTTTGGCGCCCACCGTGGGGCGGTTATGTCGCAGAGTTATGTTGAGATGGAATGGTAATGAAATGAAATGGTATTTGTTTGCCTTGATTTTGGTTCAGCTATAGATAGCTTAATAGATGACTGACGAACATAACGCCTAATTTAGGCTTTTAAGAGTTACTACTAATATTATAAATGCTAATGCAACTGTCTATGTATTTGTATGTTACCTTTTCGCGGTTCAGTCGATTGACCGATCTTGAAGGACTGGTATACAAACAGGGCCGAAATTAGCTGTAATCAAGTAGACAAATTTGGAGCCGTTTTTGGGGCCCACTGTGGGGCTGGTGTGTAGCAGAGTTATGTTGAGATGGAATCGTAGTGACGAATATAAATGTGAATTTATGAATTTTTGCTTTTTAGTGTAGAAACGTAAGAATTAAAATTTTAATTAGGATAAAATTTACACATTTCGACTGTAATGAAAACGAAACTACCAAGATCGCTTTTCAACTTTCATATAGTTCTGTGGGTGTGTTGGCGCCCAGCATGGGGCGGGGTACAGTTGTCGCCTGCTGCACAATTAGGGATATTTTAATTAACTTCATCGTTATGAACGGTTAACAATCGTATACTGTTAATTGAAAACGTGTGTTCAACTCGAATGGGAGTGTACCGAATTACTGTGCAGTGTTGCTTTCATGAGTATGAATACTAGTTTGGATACGTTGATTGATAGTAACAAAAATTAATGAATCTGTTCGGGACCTAACGAGACCGTGTCTATTAATATTTTATGAAAAATGTAATGGTGGTAGATAGTTCTGGATTATGATATCAGAACACAATTTTTTTGTTTGAGGGCGCTAAAACTACTCGATAAATCTACTCGATTGGTGTTCATAAAAAATTGTTAAGCGAAAATTGAGTACCTAGATTAACATATTATACGATTTCTTTTTTCACCGAAAAAAAATCTCGTACAGTCAACAAAGTTGTTAGGGTTACATGACCAGAAAGGAAAAACCAAAAACCGCTTTGAAACCAAATTCCACGTAAACGAAGTCACGGGAAAAAAACTAATCATATATTATATTCTCAAGCCTTATCTCCGAGAGGTTCGCAGAGGAATTCAATTTCTTGAAGTACCCACTTTTCAGCCTCGTATTTTTCGGACCACTGCACGTGACAGGTGCTAAGCCCGTCGCCGGACAGGATTGCTTTTCACATGCCTAAGAAGCAGGATGGCTTTTCACATGCCTCAGAAGTCAGAACCCATTATGGAGGCCAGCAGGGCGGTTGCCTTACGGTGCTTTTTTTCATTTTCGAGTTATACATAATTATGCAATTATAAGAAAAGCACTATTTTTAGGTTATGTGTTTAGTTCTGTACACCTTTGTAGTTTTGCTACGAGTTGACCCATTTAAGATTGTCGCATACATAGATAGATAGATAAATTGTTTGTTTGCAACACAATACACACACATACATTAAAATAAGAAAAATAAATATATAAAAATAGAAACATCACAGAAGAACATTAAATTACATAATACCTACTTACCAACTAAACATATGCAATGTATATGTGTGTACATACGTAAATCAACTCGAAAACGTGTCGTGACACCCTTAAAATTCTATGAACTGTAGACAGTGAATCTCATAACAACGATTCTAAACCATAAAGATATATTTTATCAAATTAATATAGTACAAACCATTAAAATATAGTACACAAGGACAATAACCGCACCTAAGTGAATAACCTAGGCGCTCCCGTAATAACTTTAGAGTACACAGTAGGGATGGCAATTCGTCCCAAAAAATATCGATTTTTAAATCGAAGTCAGAAGAATCGATTTACAAAAGACCGTTTTTCCTAGATTTTATGCAATTTTTTGAGCCTTTATGCAAACATGCAAAGCGAAACAGTCGATAGGTAAAATTATAGGTCTATTAAATTTGTTGAAATTGCAAGTTCATTTGTATCATGTTTTTTTGGTGTGTGATATCAACTTCTAAATTCCTTTTTTTTCAATTTCAAAATAAATTTATATATGTATTACTTTATTACTATACATATATAATATATATTTATTACTAAAACAAACAAAATAATCTCGAATTTTAGGTGTAAGATTTACTTATTTTTGAAAGTCGATTTACACATTCGTTTGTTCCCTCAAAGCATCGATTCTCCGGTCAATCGATTTGAGATAGCCAGCCCTATCACACCCAGAAACAGTGTAGCACGAGTAAGTAGGCCTCATATGGTCCCAGGGCGTGCACGAGCGAAGTTTCCACACTAATTAATGTGTCCCGTCCCGGTGTAATTTCACCGCCCTACAACTTTCAGCCAGTTATATTAAATTCACAGTTTCATTGCCTAGGCACGCTATGAAGGTCCCGGCCGCTCACTGAAATTGTGGTTTGGAGTCTAAGATTTATTAGGGTTTCCACATCTCAGAATTAAGTATCGTAATAAAGCTTTGCAAAGAAAATTCAAAGGGCGTGTAAACAGGTATATTTACTTAGATCGGGGATGTAGGTACTGAAGAAAGCCATATAAAGAGTATCCGTATTCGACGACCATGTATGGGTAAATTGACTTGAATGAAACACCCGAGTAGCACCTTACCGATGTAAGTGGAGGTAGTCTATTGTGTCTGCTTACTTCGTTGGCAAAAAGAAGTGACTGTACATTATGTATACTTTATCGTCATCAGCCTATAGCAGATCTCTGTCCTCGGCTCTTTGCTTCTAACAGCTACATTTCGCAGGACTTCACTCCGTTTTGCCAGAAGGTTACACTGCGAATACCTTTTGATTCACATTGATTCACAATGTCACTAAATGCGCCGTGGTAAATTATAACTAAGACTGTCCGTGGATATAGTATGAAATTGAGACTATTTACAAAAGTCCGTGCAAATAATTCCACTAGTAAAATTATAATATCTGAGCTTTTCCAATAAAACGCGACGTTTGTGTTGAAAAAAAAAAGAAACGGAACAAAATTTTACATAATTGGACAAAATTTTTAGGTGATCTGTATAATTTATCAGTAAATTGGCATTCCGGATGGAATAAAATAAATAAATGAAATAGGCATGTTAGAAATATTAAACGTTATTTTATATCCTCGTTCCCAATTCGAGAGCTTTAACATTTCATGTTTACACACGCGACTAGCTGAGACTCCATCAAAGATTTATGGTACACTCGAGGACATATCTGTGCAAACTAATTTAATTATTGTTCGTCCCCGATTTTGTATAAGGTTTTTGTTTTCATTTGAAAGTATGTACTTGGGTTTTGAGTTCACAATTCAGGTGACTAGATGACTGATAGTTAACCTACTTATCTTTATTAGCGTGTTAACATGCGTTACAGAGAGGCCAAATGAAGCTAGCCGTCTGGGAGTTGTTTCACACGGTTAATCCTTGAAGGTGTTTTTATTTGCAAATAATGTGTGTTTCTTAAATAGTGATGAGATTGCAAAAATATAGAATATTTTGATGATGCAATATTATTAAATATTTCAAGAAAACCGGTGTACAAAGTTAAATGATATGATATTTTAATAACTTTATTTGACAGCAATCAGTAGTAATAAGATATCTCGCGAGTCTTAATATAAAAAAAAAAACCTGGTCACTGGTAGATAGATGCTGTCTCTGTCTCTCAATGCTTTTCTTGGGCAACACTTCATTTCATCCACTTACATATAACTAAACGATCACGAGTTACCCAACAGAAAGTTGGCACAGGTATTCCATTTTAGAATAGAATTTGCATTTGTTTGTATATACTTATAAAGAGCAGTGATAGCCTTACGGTTAAAAAGCCTGCTTCACATGATGATAATCAGTGAGGCTCGGGTTAGAATCCTGGCATGTAACAATGACTTTTTCAAATCTTACGTACATATTCATCACTATCTCGACGGTAAAGGAAAACATCTTGAGGAAACCCGCAGGTCCGGGTCTTTTACGACATGTGTAAAAGACCCGGTCCGGCGATGGGCTTACCACCTATCATGTTTAGGGGTCCAAACAATATTTTGTGAGAAGTGGCTATATCCAGTAATGGAATACCTCTGCCTACCCCCTCGGGGATAAAAGGCGTAAGATAATTTTTTTGTATATAAAAAACACACTCGTTACATAAACAAAAAATTACAATTAGAAACAATGGGAAACTAAAATACCCACATTTCACCAGTATATTTTAGGGCCCTCTAAACAGGACAGATTTAAGCTCGTGATGGTATTGCCCATAGATTTAGTATACTTAGATTGGCAATGCGAAAGAGAAAGAAAATAGGTACCCGTGTGTTAGAGCGAAATAGCGAGCGGTAGATAGACGAGACCATTTTCGTAAACGTTACGGGGCTATACCGGGCCGACGTCAGTTGTGAACGAAACAAATCTCGCTTATTTTAATTAATCTCGCGTATTAAAAGAGTAAGTTTGATGTTTAATAGACGTAAACAGCTATGGTTACGTGTGCAGTACCGGTTGTAATTCATCTAGGAAAGAAAATCCACAGAATTAGTCATTTTACATGTGAGTGCGATTGAAAGATTTAATTCTCTAAATTCAATGATTATAGAAAACTGAAAAACAAATCGTGCACAAATAGATAGGTAATAACATTGCTTTTTATTATATAAATGTTCTGAATGTATAAGAATTGATTTAAGCGAAAAATAAAATACGTGAATTTCGTGTATTTCTAACCTCAATTTTATAGTGATTGTCGAAATATCGATTAACCACATTTCGATAACGTGACTGGCAAAGGTATTAACTACACAATATACCACACGCCCATTTGTTATCGAGAGCTACAAGTTTAGGGAGAGCACTATTTGTCTTGCACACATCCACGTTACACGCACAGAAGTGTCAATTTTCTAGGTCTCGCCGTTGCCAATCTTTAACGTTAGTATACTAAATCTATGGTATTGCCACATGCCTTAGAATTCTGGGGTCTGTCGGTTTCTTCACTGGCGATTCTTACATACATTCACAGGAATCGAACTTGGGCTACAAGCATGAAAAGCGGGCTCATTATTAGGGCTATCATGCCTTTTTATAAATTACTTAATTAATGCTGTGTGTACCTTGCCGTGTCCGCAAGTGTAACCTGTTTACATACAGCTGACACCGTAAGCGGAAAGAGTGGGAGTAATTGGCTAAATCATCGATGTGCCCGTTACGCAGTTTAATCTGGTCTGATTACTCAATAATATACCCAACTCGTAGAGATTAAAGTTAATTTTTACACTGAACAGATTAAGATTAGTTTTTTAAGGATCAGAGATATTGGTGTTAATGTTACGCGGCCGTTTGTTGAATCGATAAATTTTGTAGGAATTAGGAATTCCGGTTGTTTAGTTTGATCCAGATTGAAACTAACTTACTTAACCTATAAAGATTGTATAGACGTTAGACCACCGAATCCCCCCTTTTATACACTCCTGTGCACCAGTCTAAACCTAAGTAAGAGTACGCACTATGCCGAATTTTCGCAGCTAAAGTTCGTTAGCTGAATTTTCTCATTTTTTTTATTAGCCTTTGTATTGTCCCACTGCTAAGCAAAGGCCTCTCCTCCCTCCACTTATCCCTATCCTGTGTCCTCCGGCCAAGTCATCGAGAAGGCATCTAGTTCATCCTGCCATCTCCTTCGGGGTCGGCCTCGTCGTCGACGGCCAGTCGTTAGCACCCAGTTGGTCCAGCTGAAATTATGTCTCGTTTTTAGTAGACGATAAGTGTTTGAACACTGCAAAGTCTGCTTGCAGTCGACGTGCAGTTGTAATGCCTGCAGGCCAGCTGTATGTTTGTAGAACCTACATTACATAATTTACATACCTGGTCAAGCATGACATAAGCTAATATGTCATTAAACCAGACCGTAGTAAAATCTGCACAAAAAAAACTGCAACTTAGTTGCTATTTTAAAGATGGCAGAGCAGTTCAAATCTTGTCTGTTTAGAACCTTGAATCCGCTAAAATGAGACGTAATTTCGGCCCAATGTGTCGCTGATTATAGCCCATACTTCCTTGTGTGCGAGGAAAGACCCTTAGCTCAGCAGTGGGCTGTTACGGGTTGATGATGATGATGTGTCGCTGATAATTTACTAAGTTAATATTTTTAACAATAGTAAAAACCTTCACAACTGATGATCCTGATCTGATGACAATGGAACCAACTGGAAAGTATACCCTTCTAAAAAAAAATAGAATTTTCTGAATCGGTCTAGCCGTCTTCGAGTACCTAAACAGGAAAAAATACGTCGAATTTTTTTTTATAATAAAGTTTATAAAATATTTTAGTAACATTTTTGAGTTGGTTAAAAAGCATTGCAATTAACTACATCGAACGTAGGCGGCGTAACTTCCGCTTAGTGTGTTCCTACACTAAGATACGAGTACGTAAGACTGGACCACCCATGCTAATGGAAGTAGTAACAGCCAAGTATTTAAGCGACCATGTTGGTATTCTGCCTATAACCGGTTTACGTTTATAGTCCAACTTGTTATTCTAAAAGTTTTTTACATAATACGATTCTGCTTTTTGAAGCTTTGACTTTTGATTTGCTTCTTATATACTTTGATACTTTTTATCCGACTGCACTGGAAGGTGGGGAATATTATCAATAATTTCAATGCCTTTTACACGCAGTAGGTTTTATATTTATCTTTAAGTGGTTTAATATTTTATATTTTTAAAGCTTTATTTTAGAGTTTCTTGTACTGCTTAATTTAAAAGTCCTGATAAAATAAAAACATTTGACTCGATGATTTTTTTGATTATTCTAACTCCTAACTTGAGAGTCAGTTCGGCCTATTCCAACAATCACAAAAGTTTTATTTTTCTTTTCCTCAACTACAAAATGTAGATTTAAAATTCCCTACAATTGTTAACTACATTACGTTTTTGATTTGTAGGTATATTTATTGCACGCAGGTTATATAAAAAAATTTAAACAGTTTATCATGCTACCTAGAAGATGTTCCTCAAATAAACAAGAGTCTGCGCATATTGTAATTGACGTTATTAATTTGTTAAACCTCTGCCTACCCCCTCGGGGATAAAAAGGCGTGAGATAATATTGTTATTATTACATATATTAATTTGTTAGTTGTATTTCTCTAAAAAGTATTTTTGACGTACAAAAAAACGTAACGTAAAAAATTCATCAGTGATCCCATGACAGCCCACTGCTAGGCTTGGGCCTTTTACGACAACGAATTATGAGTTATACTATAATCTCTCATGAAAAAGTTATAGTCGTATAAACATGTTTTTTTTTCGTTTCATCTTTCTAAATTGTTTACAATTTTACAGCGAATTTCCTCCATATCCTCAGCAATATGTCAGGTTATTAAAATAGGCGGAGAACGGTACAGGCACGCTGGTCCCGTGACGTTACTGCCCCAATTGGACTCATCATAAACAGTATTAACCAGTCGTAACTGGATTTTACTGTACAGCCAATCAAACCCATTACTTGGCGCTAATAATTTACTGTATTAGATTCTAGCGATCGCCTGCGACTGTTTCTTTTCTTGCCCACCCTGTGCTGACATAGCGTGATGTTGCCAAGTCTAAATGAGAATAGCCTCTCAAATAAAGTTGCCTTCTAATATATGGATTTTCCGTATGCAAACAAACAAACAATTATCTACATCTAAACTAATATTATAAAGAGGAAAGATTTTTTTTTTTATGAACGAATAAACTCGAAAACGGACAGATTTTAAAAATATTTCATCAATAGAAGTCTTACTTTTCTGGGAGTAACATGGGCTATAATTTTCTTACGGAAAGGGGGGCTTACGCGTGTGATATAGCGCGGAGAGTGGACCAATACAATTCCAAAAATGATTTAATAAATTAACAACGGATATTTGTGATATTTTATGTACCACATGCTTCTCCAACTTGATTACTTCTTTTTAGCTAGATCCGTGTAACGAGGGGTAAAGCTTACTTGGACATTAAATCGAAAATTGCTAGTGTTTATGATTTATTCGTGGCATAAGGTTCCACGTTCACGTTCAAGACCGGACGAATCCGACTTTAGTATTTTAAACAGTTCCGCATCGGTGCATCTTTAAACGGGACTAGAAAACGACTAGTGTTTTGCAATCCCAAAATCATCTTATTGAAGCTTTTGCCGATATCATCCACGGTCTATTATCTTACGACATAACTGGCCCCGGCACAGCCATGGCTGAGAATGTTTTAATACTTGAAAGTTACACAAGCCAACCTTAAGTTATGTAATTTTCGTCTTCATCCCATTCTGGTTCATTGTTCGCGCGATAGTCTTGATCATCGACAGTAGCGACCGTGACGACTAATTGACAGCGCAGCGGCGCGCGCGCAGCAGTGGCATTGTGAAAACACGACCGCGCACGCGTGTTTTTCGCCGCGCTATCTGCGCGCGATCGGCGACTCGCATTTCGAAATGTTCGCGGAGTGTGGATTACTATGTTGGATTGAAGTGTGATTTGAGCCATGGAGTGGTTTGATGGCCGGCGCTGTGCGAGGTTTTGTGTTTGTTCTTGATGCGGCTATTCCTAACTAAATTCCAGCCAGACTGCACACTGTTTAGTCAAGTTCCTTAGTATATGAGCATTACTTGTCCACTATAAAGTATGGTATTCATATACCCGTTTATAGTTACTTTATTCCGTCTGAAATAAATGTTATATTATAATTATTATATATAGAAGCAATGTTCATGTACTGACAAACTTAACTAAGCAGTGTGTATTCCAGCAGCCATAATTCTGTCGGCGCACCGTCTTTTGTTTATCCGGTGTCGCCAGGTGTCGCAGATAACGTTGACCCACATCGCGTTGTATCCAAAACGACCGCGAATTATGTTACATTTACAAAGTGAACATTAAACAAGATTGAGTTGTATTGTGTACATGCTTGCCTTTGTATCGGCGAGGGCACTAAAGTTTGTTGTCTTGCGTGTCTCGGCTTACAATCGGCATTCGAATCGATATTGAATTCCGTGAGGTAAACGTATCTCTGTCGGCACAAAATGTTACTGTTCTGTTATCTAAACGGAGGAAACTGTTGCTACTTTGTTTCGAGCTAAATTGAACTCTTTGTCCCGTCAAAACACTTTAAAATGAGGTAGGTATAAAGGTATAAGTTGCGTTCGTGGGAGTGCAAAAAGTAATGAAAAAACCGCGATGATGACAACGCAAGTCAATGTACTGCGACATAGTTATGGTCAGAAAGGATTGTTGAACTCTAATCTTGGACGAAATGTGAGAATGTTTCTTTATAACAAAGATTTAAAACTGGATAGAATTAATATTCTGCTGCAAAGAACTCGTAAAATGTTAAATGCAAATATCGTAGACACCTTTTATGAACACAAACCAACGAGTGTTAATAAAACAGAGGTTTCAATAAATAAATAAATGATTTAAAAAAAAAAAAAAAAACAGAGGTTAAAGTCAATGCTAATATCACCATAGTCTCCAAGTCGTGAAGTAAAACAAAGACAGAATAGCCTGCAGCTTGATTTAATATTTTGTTAGGCCAATAACCCCCCCCCTCCCCCCCGAAGGCAGGCAGCCTTGATCTCGGCATGAGTCACAAGTTATATTACATTTGCATAGGTAATGTACAATACTTGATTATTTAGTTTTTTTTGCCGCTTAGCTAGGATTGTAACATCGCAGCTGCTAGTATGTGCCAGCTATTAACTAATAAGTAATAATATTTATTTAAATCGAATGACATTTAAATCCATTAGCATTAGTAACAAATTAAAACTGTAGTAATTATTGTTAATATAAATCACATAGGTTTTAGTAATCTTATTTCTACGCCATTATTGTACTTGTAAAGAGGAAAGATTCTTTTTTTGTATGCTTGTTTGTAATAAATAGGCTCTAAATTCTAGACCGGTTTATAAAAACACTGAATAAAAGCTTTATTTTCTGGAAACAACTATAATTTTTCCACGAAAACGGGACTTACGTTGGTGGAAACGCGTCAACCACCTAGTAGATAGTAGGTATATTTGGTAATCATTATTATCAGTGATCGATTTATTTCACGATTATTTTGTATATTACTTATAAAATATCTATTGTTATTAAGTTGGTTGTAAATAAAACCCATAACGATTATAATTTATTTTATATAACTTACTTATATTTATTTATTTCATGTGTCGGAACTACCGTACTAAATATATTCCCAATTTTTCCCACAGTCAAAATTGGCAATGCTAATTTACAGAATGGAAAAGAGTCTAGTGCGGTAAGAGGATTGTATTGTACATAAAAACTTAAAAAGAATTCAAAAAAGACACACTTAAAATAAAGCTTTTTATATGCAAATCTAAACTAATGTAGATTAGCTTGGAATAATAAATGGAGTTAAGTCTTTTCTGCAAATGTTTATAATTCACATTCAAGATCGTAACTGAGTGAGAATTTTGTGAGCCACGAATATACCTCTTTATATTTCACTTTTTCTTTTTGTTAGTGTTTTTAAGATACCCTTTTTTGAATAATATTTCTTTTCTTTTGGTGGTGGTGTTGGTTTTTACGGTTATATTTTGGTGGAAGACTAAAAGTTTTTATTAAAAGTCTGTATCTCGTTCAACCTGAATAAAAATAATTAAAATAATCTCACGCCATTTATCCCCGAGGGGGTAGGCATTGGTATTCCATTACTGGATATATCCACATTTCACGAGATATATTGGATTCCTAAACGTGATAGGTGGTGAGCCCATCGCCTAATACCTCACTTTTCTTTCTCCGTTGGTCCCTGTCGTCTGCTTCGTTTTGTCAAAAGGTGTCCATTTCATCTCTCCATTTCCTTTGGGATCGACAGCCGTGGGGATCAAATTGGTGCAGATTTTCACCTAATCCCATTTTAACTTAACAGATTGTAGCCTTTAAAATAGGCAACCTTGTAATATCCTACTAATATTATAAATGCGACAATTCATAGGAATGGATGTTTGTTACTCTTTCAAACACTTAATTTCAAATACTAAACGGATTTTGACGAAACTTTACAGTAATATAGCTTATACATCAAAGTAACATATAGGCTCAAATTTATAAAGATATTGTGTAAAATACACGGGCGTCCGATAGTCTATACATACTTCTATACTAATATTATAAAGAGGAAAGATTTGTATTTTTGTATGTTTGTTACGAATAAACTCAAAAACTACTGTACCGATTTTCAAAATTCTTTTACCAATGGAGAACTAGAAGATCCCTGAGTAACATAGGCTATATTTCATTCCCGTATTCCTACGGGAACGGGAACTATGTAGGCGAAACCGCGCAGAACCGCTAGTAGGTAATATATTACCTACTAATAGAAATAAAAATAATTGATAATGTGTGCAATTAACACTCATTTAAAATCATCTATACATTGAATTGAAATCCAACAGCTGAGTTGTAAATCATGATCTACAGTTGTACCTACTCCAGAAAAGAAAACTGTTCTGTGATCGCCCAACACATTCAACTTTGCACCCTTTCTCCATTGCAATAGAACTGACATTAAATTAAAGTACTCCGACCACCCAAGCGAGTCAACCATCCGCATGCACCAATATTCTTTATTCTGTGCCAATATGTTATCGAACGCAAGCAATAAATTCATGAACATTTCGCAATGCAAACTTTCGCGGCCGAAAATAGCCAATCGCGATCCCCGCTCTGCCTCAATGCACCGGTCATGCATGCTCCGATATGTGTGTCACTTTCCTGCAAACCTCCGTTTATTGGTGTCAGAGTGTGATGGACGATCTGTCGGTGAAAGTGTTCGCTAATAGAGGCTGTGACGTCGAGAGTCGAGTGCAGTTAGTACGCGGTTAATTTTCCTTGCTAGAATGACCTTTATTTTAGTTGTGAAATGTGTTTTTGTAAATGTGTCCTCAGTGTTTCGAAGGCATGTTAAACGATTGGTTCCGGTTTGATGAAAGTCTTCAGTCAGTCTGTCCATAAGTGATGATGATCATTCACTATAAAACTTTTGTGCTCGTAATATATAAAAAAATAAGCCTGATACCATAACTCTTTATTACCCTAATGATAATTCTAAAAAGGTTGCTACTACCTAACACCATCTTCTAATGCGAGGTGATCTCGCATGGGATGTTACAGTTTATGCCTCGCAATGAGGAAAAAGACTACCTAGTACCTAGCAGGTACATAACAGAGATGAGATGTATTAATTTTGTGTCATTTTTAACGCTGAAGGAGATAATATAATGTCAATAATAAAAATATTCATAACTATTTTCACGATATAAAATTCTCATAAATTAAAATGTATAAGAACTGTATTGTAGAGCAATACTTGGGCAAAAAGAATGACAATAAGTAGGTACTATTTATTTTCCCCTTGCTCCAGTTTTACGAACAGTCTTATTTTAAAATAGTTGTGATTAGTGAATTAGAAACCACGGAACAACGAACAACGTTTCTTTATAATGTCAACCATGTGAACGTTCTCACAATCGTTGTAAACCTTTTTGACTACTATAGCATGAATGTTTTGATGGACAAGGTTTTTATAAGTGCCTGCGGGTGTTTAATATTTATTTTAGTACACGTATGTTTATTAGTGGTTTAGTAGGTACACATAGTCATACCCATAGTATTATTATTTCTGGAAATAACCAATTTTCAGCAGTATATTATTATTTTTCCGTAAAAGTGTTGATTACATAGATGAAATTACAATAAACTATTACTATATTATTAAAGGGTAAATGCATACACAACACAACTTAGTCTCTAAAGCATTAGTGCTTGCGCATGCGCACGACAGCGACCTAATTGCCGAATACCTTTATTAAAGTAATTATACCTGAAGGCTTTGCTGTTAAATATTATCTAAGGTCGTTATAATTATGCGGTTAAGCTTACAAGGTTATATTTGAGAGTTCAACATTCGCTATGGTAACCGAATTCGAAGTTTCTGTCAAAATTGACCCGTTTTCCAGATTTGAGTTTATACATAAAGTTTTACTAACTGCCAAGATATAAATCAATGGATTTAATTTGTTTTTCTTACAGAGAGCTATGTCAAAAAGTAGTTTCTTTTCTTGATTTATTTTCTTTGTTTGTTAGACTTTACACACGGAATGCTGAAAAAAAAACAAGAAACAAAAAATTACAATACAACAAATTGTGTAAGTTTAAAATTGTATTATATAAAAAATGCCCTTTCTCTTCATGCCAAAAAAATGCCCTTCATAAAAAATGCCCTTCTGTCTTTTATCCCTGAGGAGGTAGGCAGAGGTATTCCATTGCTGAATACATAATATAATACATACCCTAAATACATAATATTGTATTTTTTTACTAAATATTATGTAACTACATATCCGAATATTAATATTCATATATGTTTTTCTTTATTTTATGAAAAGGAAGGTAGCCGCTAAAGCTATTGTTTCTTGAGCCACAAAAGCCTCGCATCTGTCGTTTTAATCTCTTACCCAAGTGCGATCAATCAATCGCAGGAAACCTAAACATATGCGTATCTCAAAACAATCGGAGATGAACGTCACTGCCCGTTCTCATATCATAAAGAACACTTAAAGCTAATGTGTCCATTTAGCTCACGGCACTTGACCGGTATTCTTAGGGTTGGTGTGCACTGCGTTTAATTTTTTTCGCCACTTGTATTCATCATCATCAACCAAGACATGAAAAAGTATAGACCATTATTTCTCACGCGAGATCACCTTGGATTGAGAGACAGTGTTAGGCTATAGTAGCCACCTTAATGCTAGAATTTTACAAGCCACCCAAGGGTATCTGACATGGCTTAACGACTTCCATTGTAAACAACTAACACCGACTTGTAGAAATGAGATAAAAGTCGCCGCGTCGATTTGAGATTATTTGTGACCCGTCGTGAGTCCTAAGCAACAACCTTTGATTTTTAACTCGAGTTAATAATCAAGGGCAACAACTACATAATTATGATATCACATACAGAAGAATGTAGTCGTAGATTGGAAAGTACGAAGCTCATTTTAAAGATGAAATCGAAAGTGCATTTAACAGCAAGACTTATGCAAGTTAGAGAAAGCTTATTAAAGATCTAACTGCAAAAAGTTACTCTCGATAATTGTACGCTAACCACCAGCCCCCGTAATCTTGCCCACTCTATTGGAGATCTCACTGTAACTATGGCTGTGTTGTTTCGCTTATTTAAAGAGCATGAGTGAAATTCCAAGTACCCTAAAACGGCATATCAAAAGAATGTGAAGCATGCCACAGATCTGCTGCAGTGCAGCTGATCTGTACAGTGGCCCTTGGTTTCCTTCGCGCAGTTTCCGTTCCCGTGGGAATACGGGGATAAAATATAGCCTATGTGTTATTCTGATGTATAAGTTATGTAACTGTAAAGTTTCATCAATAGTTTTTGCCTGAAAGAGTACCAAACATACTTACAAACTTTCGCGTTTATAATATTAGTTGGTGGTTACTCCCTGATAATGTAGCAATTTTTTTGTGGCGTGCACATTTTGTGCCATGCGCCAATGTCTTAATATAGCTTTCCATTGGTGAAATAGTTTTTAAAATCGGTTTTGTGGCTTAGGCTTGAAAAACAAACAAACAAAGTCACTGGCATTTATAATATTTAGGATTTTAGTTTATTTAATACTCCACGGTAATGACGTAATCTGTAGCGAAAAGATTTAAGCCATTGTCTAACTTTACAGTCCATTTGGGGCAACTGACAAAATTCGAGCTATTCCACGGTCTCCAAACCCTCGGAATTCTAGAGATGTTCGCTATTGTCAATTTCGCGTTGTAATTCAACACAATTTATGGTCCCAATTGTGTCGCGGTCCCGCAGTGCGCTCTAGCCCTTATTTGCAGAGATAATTGGCCACAATTGAACGTCTCCACTCCGCTGATTTAGACTCAATATGGCGACTGAAATAACCAGCTTAAATGTTTTGGGAACGAATGGGTCCCGAGGGAACTGCTATGATTTGCATCCTCTTTGTTAAGTAAAAAATTATAATAATAATCTCACGCCTTTTATCTCCCAAGGGGGTAGACAGAGGTATTCCACTTATGGATATAGGTACCCACTTTCCACCAGCTATTCTTTGGTACCCTAAACGTGATAGGTTGTGAGCCCATCGCCTGACCGGGTCTGTTACACATGCCTCAGAATTAATTCAGGGACCTGTGGGTTTCCCCACGATGTTTTCTTTCACCGTCGAGCTAGTGATAAATATGTACCTACGTAAGTTTTGAAAAACTCATTGGTACATGCCAGGATTCGATCCCGAGCCTCACTGATTATCATCATGTGAAGCAAGCTGTTAAAGGACACAGACGTGAGCGTCGACATATGGTGGTGGACGCTCACGTCTGTGTCCTTCAGCAGTTAAAGTGTAACGGTAAGGCTATCACTGCTGCTTTGTTAAGTAGTACTAACTAATTAACCAATTCTGGTTATGAAGTCCCGGAAGTAGTAGGAAATGTTCTGTGAATGTTGTGCAATCGTTTGTTTATGATTCCGGTTAGGATCTCGTGAGATGATAAGTGATTATAATTGGTGTTCATGTAGTATATTAATGGTTATGAGGAAGAGTTGGTGTCGATTGGAATTGGTAGAAGGAAGTTTTTCCTTGTTTGAACACATACTTTGTTATTGAGAATAGATTTAATATAAGAGATAATTACAATATCACTAATTGCGGACAGATACAGATACTGATCTTTACTTATACATGAGGAGTATTTGTACTTAAGTCCTGTAAAAATTTGTCTAAAGAATTTTGGCCGTATCATTCTACATGAAAGCTTACAAAACTAGCTGTACCTACTAAGTGTTTAAGGTTCCAAATGGTATGAATTTAATTGAATATTTCTTCTCCAGTCTTCAATATTTCTAGTCAAAGTAGTTTCGAAGTGTTATCAACTAGCCTCCTACTCCCACTCACGAATTCTTCGTAATGCAATGGCATTAATGTTGTACTGTTGATACGGATTCGTGGAATCAGTGATTAAAATTATCAAATCCTTGATGATGATCATGCGATGTCAACTCACATGAGTGACAGTTCTAGAAACCATACAAATATTACAATCTTGAATCATTAAGAGGGGTGAGTTTATACATGGGAGTTTTAAAATAGAAAGTGACAGTTTCTATAATGTTCTTTAGTTGTTCAACTTGATCCTGTAGTAATTTTTTGAAGGAGTTTTCACTGCTTTAGAGCAATATTTTGATTGTATACTGGATGCAGTATACAATTAAATTATTTATATAAATAGGTAATTTTCATTATAAGCGGCGTCTCCACGGGATACCTTATTTCCAGTTCCTGTTAATGCCTGGAGAATAAAATAATAATAAATAATATAATCTCACGCCTTTTATCCCCGAGGGGGTAGGCAGAGGTATTCCATTACTAGATACACTTACATTTCACGAGATACATTGGACCCCTAAACGTGATAGGTGGTGAGCCCATCGCCGGACCGGGTCTGTTTACACATGTCTCAGAATTAATTCTGAGACCTGCGGGTTTCCTCACGATGTTTTCCTTCACCGTCGAGCTAGTGATAAATATGTACGTAAGTTTTGAAAAACTCATTGATACATGCCAGGATTCGAACCCGAGCCTCACTGATTTTCGGCCGGCTCTTTAACCGTTCGGGCTAGTGATAGCCCTGGAGAGATCTGCCAAATTCAAGTTGCAGTTTCAGTCAGTCAGAGATATTTGGTTTTGTTATAACTATAAGTAAAATTATTTAGTTGGACGTAGCCGGTTGTGCTTTGCGATGATTTAAAACTGACGCTAGGTTAGAGGAATAAAATTAAACGGTAAAAAAAAATTTCTAGGTAAGAACACATGTTGTAGTCTTATCTCTATAATAATATTAAGAGGAAAGATTTGTATATGGTTGTTTTTGAGTTATGAATAAACTCAAAAACTACTGGACCGATTGTAAAAATTTTTTCACCTATGTAAAGCTAGAATATCGCTGAGTAACATAGGCTATATTTTATATCTGTATTCCCACGGGAATGGGAACTACGAAGAAGAACACAGAACCGCTAGTAGGTAATAAAAGCAGATCAATGGCCAAAATGTTCAAAAACACTGACTCCTAATTGGAGGTGACCTCGCACGTCGTCCGAGGCGGGCCAACGGTGTACTCGTGTTGCTAGATAGCCCACAGCAAAACTTGACATAGAGATGAGATTTGTCGATGTTTTGCAATTGAATTCATCGATTATTAGATTTTTTGTATATCTTCTATCTACCTTTACAATGTGTAACAGAATAAGAAATTAGTTTTTTCAGTATCGACTATCTTCTTACGACTACGACTAGGTACTTAATCGATTTTAGCTATTTTTAATGTGTTAAATTTTTCCGTAAAATGAATTTAGTGCTACCTGTGTAAAGTCGTGTGTAAAGTGCTAAGATCGTACTATTATTGCTCTCTATTTAAGAAAAGTGGTTAGACACAACTAAAGTACGAAGGCATCATATTTTTTTAAATTAATTAAGGTCCAAAGACTATACTAGTGAAACGTGGGTATTTCCATAAATGGAACGCCTTACTTTACCCACTCTTGGATAAAAGGGATGAACATATTTTAAGCCTTATACGTTGTCCGAATCCAGCCTTATTCGATTGAACAGAGGGTAATCTCTACCACACACTTGTAGCGAAACTTTTACCCAAAGTACAAGCTAAGAATAACAACTAATTCCCACAACCGTCTAGGTGAAGAAACTTAAATTGGAAACTGAGCTCAAACTTTGTTGTTATTAGCTATACTATTGTAGGTAGACTAGAATTAGTAACATTGTCTGGCAGCATTGATTGGTCTGTTGGAAGTGAGTCGGCTTCCCATGTTTGAGGCTCGGGTTCAATCACGGGTCAAGAAAAGTACCTACAAAAGAGTAAAAAAAAAATAAGGTGCAAATTTATCACTAGCACCAGTAACCATTTATTCCCATACTTAATTCTGGGAAATGCGGGCTTCCTCACGATGGTGTCCTTCACTATCGAGATATTGATAAATATGTACGTAAGTTTTTGAAAAACTCATAGGTATACATGCCAGGATTCGAACACGAGCCTCACTGATGAAAAGTAGTCTCTTTCGCCGTTGGGCTGCCATGGCTCTTACCTAGAAATACTACTGCTAATACTTTGAGGCGGCGAAATGAGCGCATAACAAAAAAACGACTTCGAACAGTAAAATAAAAAAGCTCTAGTCGCCATGATGATGCCATCTTCACCACCATTGTACCACCGTTGGGGTATCACCTTTCCAAAAAAATTAATCATCAAAATCACCGTACCTATTCTCGAAGAACTGCCACTTTTCATCCGGGTGTTTTTCTCAGTTATTTATTAGTTAATGCCGTTTGTATGTATTAGGGAATCTATGGAACTACTGGCCCGATTCTAAAAATCTTTTACTGATACAAAGCTTTACTATTACCGAGTGACATAGTCTATGATTTAATGACTTAGAAGAACAAAACCTTTAATGCGACGAAGAACGTCTGTGTGTAATATATTCAATCTCATGTATTCCAAAACCCATTATCACATTCAACGGTATTTGTCGCCATTAACGTGTCTATTTACGGCATCTTTATGGGGTAATTGCGAAATAATGTCCGGGACGGGAGCAAAGAAATTCCTTTTTTTTATGTCACGGATTGCCGAGACGCGTGTGGCAATCCTGAATTGGAGAATCCATGATAACGGTTTCATCTACATCTACACTAACAATAATCACTACATAGTATAAAACAAAGTCGCTTTCTCTGTCCCTATATCCCTATGTCCTTATTTCCCTATGTCCCTTTGTATGCTTAAATCTTTAAAACTACGCAACGGATTTTGATGCGGTTTTTTTTTAATAGATAGAGTGATTCAAGAGGAAGGTTTTAGTATAAGAATTGCACCCGTGCGAAGTCGGGGCAGGTCGCTAGTAATATTATAAAGAGGAAAGATTTGGATTTTTCTATGTTTGTAATGAATTAACTCAGAAGCTACTGCTACTGAAACTACTTTCCCTATGGAAAGCTACATTATCAGGGAGTAACAGAGCTATAATTTTTCCACGTGAACGTGAACTGGGCTATGTAGCTAGTTTGAAAATAAGCAGGTTGATGTAGATATTCCAACTAGCTTTTGGTGCGACTTAAATTTTACTAAACATTGAAGTTTGAATATTCTTTTCAACGCTTCACCCTAAAATCTGATGTAGAAAATGGAATCTCAATGCTAACTCAGATGTAATAAGCAAAGAAAGAATTGAATTGAACTCGAGGTGAGATGCATGATAACAACAAAACTATTTTCATACAAATATTGTGTAGTAGCTTTTTCCCACTACTTTTGGAGTGAAAAGCGGCCTATATCGATCCTCAAGACGCAAGCTATGCTCTAATAAATTTCATCTATATCGGTTCTGCGGTTAAGACAGAGTAACTTGTACATACATAACATTAGTATAGCAGACATAAATGAATATGAAACACATTATTATTCTCTGCGTAAGCTTTTGGACAGAAATATTCCACAATACTTTATCGTGTATACTCGTGATGCTGTGACATTTTGTCGCGTCTGTGACATCCTGCCGACAGTTTTGAAATATCTTTAACAAAGGTACATTAGGTAATATGAGACTATACTTCTCATGTATATACTTGTCGGGGCTGACTTTTGAGAAGTATACAATACAATAACTCTTTATTGTACACCAAAAACACCACAATGTGGATACCAACATTAACTACCTACCTTACCTAACCTACCTTAGATGAATACAATCTATTCTATACCAATAATATGATTGAAGTGTTTGTCTGTGATTTCAAAAGTTGTTTGTCATTGGCAAAATTTAGGATACTTGATAGTTCTCCACCTACTTAAAAAAGGAAGAGATTCTCAATTCGACGGAATGTTGTTTTTTTGTATGTTTCGCGATTATTCCGCCAATTATGAATTTTGATGATTCTTTTTTTTGTTTGATAGATCATACTTTAGAGGTAGATATCGAAATAGGTCGAGCGGTTTTAAAAAAATCAACCGAATTCTAAAAATTTGATACATTGATGATATTTTAGTGCTTATCGTTGAATTCGGTTTTTTTCTTTTTGTAATTATTTAAAATTCTTATCAAAAGTGAAAAAAATCTAGTCTCGGAGAGAGAAGGAGTAAGATTAAGTTATTTATTTATCTACAATTTTATCAATGTTATTTTCATTTTAATTTTTATTGGTCTTCTCATCTTCGTAAATTCCTACTACGTCAACATAGTGTGTTTTATATGAATAATTTTCACACCATCGAACCTCTCGTTTCTATCTACATTCATGCAGAACCCTATAACCGCTCAATAAACACGATAAACATTTTCATATAAATAAGCACTTGTCTCCGTCCAATCACAACCGATCGACTGGTTGTCATGTCGCAGAGAAGCGTGATGAGCGACGAATAATGGATACCAAGTTGAATCTTATTACATATATTTTATATATTACTATATTAGTTGAGTCTTATTGCATATTGTTTGAGTGGAATTTAGTATTGATCTTAAAATGAAATAAATTGTGGGACATAATAAAGTATAAAAATTAAGCTTTCAAAACAATTACTGAAAACACACTCGATTCACAATTCCGGAACATGTAAAAGCCTACATTTAAATGAAAGCGATTAAACATAAAATGAAAGAAAACCAAGAACATTATAATTAAGAGTGCGTAATTGTCCATTTACAAAGGACTGGAGTGCTACTTCTGTCTGTACCCGAATCCACCTAATCAAAGCTGTTTTGTGAGCAGTACTTAGCTCACGGAGTCTGAATAAAAGGTACTCTATATCACAAAGATGAAAAAACAAGAGATTTTACAAAAAATATTTGACGGTCTTTGCAAAACCGACAAATGGGAAAGTCGGCAAAAAGGTCGGTGCGCGTACGGAATATATTAACATACACACTGCTCCTGGGACTGAAATGATGATGACTACAGGTCGACCGCTTAACTGGGACGGTTCCTGTGCTAGCTGCACGGTGCGGCAGGGGTGACAGATGACGTAACAACATTGTCATCACTGTTGATGACTCATCAGTGACGTCAGCCATTACCCTTCCTGCCGAAACAGTGGCAGTTGATCGGTGGGTAGACTTGTATTTAAAAAAATTGTAGCTATATTGTAAAAAGTTCGTATAGTTTCATTACTCAGTAGTATACAAGAAAACATTTAATAAGTACAAATTGGGTTAAATAGCCGCGAAAAATAAAAATTGAGGTTACCATTTGCAACCAACATTAAATTCCCATTCGGTTAAACCAAGATTTACACAAAAGGAACAATCAAAGGCATTAGACACGTGAAATGTAGATTAGAGTAATCTTTATCCAACTTCACCTACAAAATGGCGGGTGAAAAGTGCTTGGAGTGCTTGGATTGTCTCCATTTATTTCTACCTCTTTGGAGGAATCGTAAACCGAATACGTAAGGGCTGAGAGAAGGAAATTTGATACAAAAAATGTACCTACATTTGCAAAGCACAAGATGAAATAAGGATCTAATTTATAGAAGGATAGTAGTATAACCGATAATTTTATCTTCAAATCTTTATACAACACTAGAATGTACCAGTATTCATACAAAAGTAGATGTCTTATTGTCTATTTAACATCGGATTCAAATTAGGTTCAGCCTAGCTGTAAGGGTCTGGCCCCATCATCACGGCGCGGCGCCGTGCCGCGAAACGTTGCCGTGCCGTGAAAATATACGGCGCCGCACCGTCGCGTATTATATTCCGGTGTGATGTTTTAGTCTGGACATAGTAAAGTAGTAGTTTCTTTCTAGATATGGACCGCACGAGACGTATGATATCAACAAATTAGTAATAATATTGTGTACGGATTGTTTTATATAAACTGAAAAGTGACACGTTGGCCGCACCGTGTATATTTACGGCATGGCAACGTTTCACGGCACGGCGCCGCGCCGTGATGATGGGGCCAGGCCCTATTGCGGCCAGTCTTCTGGGCACTATCCCGCATTTGGATATATTTTTGTAAAGTACTGTAAATACATACATAATGTATGTACGTCATTAACGTCGCGGACTAATTTGATCCGTGAACGTCCTTCTGGGGTGTCCTCTTTTCTTGCATCCTTCAACATTCCCACCATAAATCTCTTTCGTTACTCTTCTTTCATCCAAACTTTATAAATGACCTGTACATGTAAATGAGTACTCTAAATATTGTAAATAAATGTATATAATGTTAGATTTTATTGTATTCCCACTTTATTTCACATGACACGGTCAGTATTTGCTCTAGAAATTAAATTATAGATGTAAGTCAAAACGAAGACGATTGTCGTTAGAGTTGTGACAATAGGCCTGCTGATTTAAACAATGGCGAAACTCAAAAGTGTCGTAGCTTAAAAATGACTGAACGTCCACAACTTGGAAAATGCAATGATGGTAGAAACTCCACAACAGTCTTGGAAAATAGCACACATCTATCATCTTATATTTTATCTCATATATTACGTTCAAATTCTCATTTAATTCTAAATGTCAATACGATTTTTATGAGTGAGCTCGTTCCAATCGTCGACGAACTATATAAGTACCCTCAACCATATTATATCTTCTGTCTGGATAAATTGTTTGGACGGATTGACCGGAAAATTACTCGTGTAATATCAGTCGTATTGTCTGTATGACGTAACCTTGACCTTGTGTGGACCTTGAATATTTTCGAAAGAACATTATTTTGTGCGAATTCTCATCAGGGCTGCTTAACTCAAGCACATCCGAGGACTGCTTTTGTAAACTACCGACTGTCTGTATATTTCTACACTATCTACATCTACACTAATATTAGAAAGAGGAAAGATTTATATTTTTGTATGTTTGTAACGAATAAACTCACAGACTTCTGTACCGAGTTTAAAAGTTCTTTCACCAATGGAAAGCTACTATACACACCGGCACAATTAGCGGAACAGAAAAAAAAGGGAGTATTTACGCATTTTTGCGTGTTACTGGCCGGCTAAACAAGCTTTTTTTAAATTTGGGTTTTAATTTAAAAATGGAATACTAAGCGACTGCCCTTTTTTTCATTCTTTTGTTTTAATTTTCATTGATTCATTTTTGCCACCGCTTGTCCGTTTTTAGAAGGTTCGTGAATTCCATTTGAAAAGCTTTGAATTGCAGTTTTTGAGGCTTTTGAGTTTTTTCGCATATTGATAATTTACGAGCATCTAATTATGCCTGATTTAACGCCATCAGAAATCATTAGGGCAGATCAAATGAGGAGAAATGGTCAAACCTACAGATCGATTGCCAGAAGCCTTCGTCGATCGTTATCAACGATTTATCGTAGCATCCAACGATACAGATTGACGAATGCTCTAGTGAGAAGGAGAGGACAAGGCCGGAAAAGGTGTACTTCAAGGAGGGATGACCGTTTTCTCCAACTTCAAGTCCGACGGAACACGAGACTAACGGCGGTGCAGGCTCGAAATTTACTGGAAGAGGTACGAGCAGTAAGGATGAGTGAGCGGACAGTTCGTAGAAGATTCGAAGAAGTGGGTATAGGCTCGTATGTGCCCGCCAAAGCCCCAAAACTTGAGAGACATCATCGCACAAACCGTCTACACTTTGGTCGTGAACATCGTGATTGGGACTTCGACGACTGGGGACAGGTTCTTTTTACTGATGAATGCAGAGTTATGTTAAATCAAATTGATGGAAGGCAGCGAGTATGGAGACGCAAAGGAGAACGGTATATCCAGTCTAATTTTGAAAATACAGTTGCATATGGTGGCGGTTCAATTATGGTCTGGGGAGGAATATGTTTAGGAGCTCGTACGGAGTTAGTAGTGGTCGATGGCGGGAATCTGAATGCTGATCGGTATATCAGGGAGATTTTAGAAGAACATGTTGTGCCATTTGCCCCCTTTATTGGTAACAACTTCATTCTAATGCAGGATAATGCTCGGGCTCACAGTGCTCGCACAGTACAGACATACCTAAACCATGTTGGTATAACGGTGATGGAGTGGCCAGCACGGTCCCCCGATATGAACCCTATAGAACACGTCTGGGACTTGCTAAAGAGGAGTGTAAAGTCAAGAATGCCCCCTCCCAATAATCTCAACGAGTTGCGAAACGCATTACTTGAAGAATGGCAGAGGTTGCCCCAAGAAACCATTGATAACATCATCCGCAGCATGCCCAGACGGATGGAAACCCTCATCAGAGCACGAGGAGGAAACACTCGATATTGAACAGTCATTGAAATTGTTGTTAAACTTTGGAAAATCTTGAATTTTCTGCTGTTTCTCTATAATTAAAAATCGAAGAAAAATGCATTTTGTTTAATTTAATTTTTATTTGTATAAAATTTTAAGTATGGTGTTACAAATGAATGTCAAAACATGTTAATTTAATTGTTGTTTCATTTTAAATAATATATTGTTTAAAAATTACATTCATTGTTCTAAATTCCCTCTTTTTTCTCCTTTTTTTTTCTGTTCCGCTAATTGTGCCGGTGTGTGTATATCCCAGAGTAACATATGCTATATTTTATACCCGTATTCCCACGGCAACGGGAACTACGCGGGTGAAACCGCGCAGAGCCGCTAGTGTTTTATATTTTGGTCGACCACTTTCAGTATTGATGCAATTGTATTTTGATTAAAATTTATTTTATTACAACTGAAGTTGTATTTTGTTACTTTGTGTTGCACAACACGAAATTCCTTTTTTTTAAACTTTATTTTTTATAAAAGTGATATATACGTAACTTAAAGCAATGGGCTGTCTTTTCGATGCGTTTTTTATTAATGACAAAAAATCATTCCTGCTCAAGTCAGCGATAGTGACTATGGACAGAACTGAAGTAGAATTACATTTTAAAAGTGAACGCTACAAGTGAATGAAAGTGGGATACTTTACGTAAAACATATCCCGACTCTGTGTTATTATTATCACATGTGTTTATCTAAGTTTGTTAATGGTTTTTTTTTTATATTTGTGTAAGAAATAAAGCTGTCATCCAATCAAATATAACATTTAGTAAGAGCCCTTCGGTATTATCAAGTTTCAGTTGATCTAGAACTGTCCAAAGAAATAATAGGGGTACAGATTAGGTTATCAAAAACTCGTTGATTAGATTTTGGTAGCGGCCCGCGGTTTCAATAGCCCTGACAACGATTAACACTGTATTTAGTGTGGGAACTAAATCTTCATTATTGTCTGCGAATTGAAATTCAAGTGTTTCCGATTGTTCGTGTGCGAAATTATCTTAGGTGAAATCTTCGACGTTTGTTTATGGTTGTATAATGGTTCGAAGATGTTAACTAAAATACATCTGTACAAACATTATAAAGAGGAAAGATTTGTATTTTTGTATCTTTGTTACGAATAAACTCAAAGACTAATGGACCGATTTAAAAAAAGGCACTAAAAATATTGAAAACTTCAAAATTTCGACCCCAGTTTCACCTGGCTCGAACATTACTTGACGGGCCTGTTGGTAGTGACCCTGCCTTCTGAGTCGAGGTCACGGGTTCGATCCAACATTTGTGTGCATGAACATGTCTGTTGGCTCCATGTCTGGTCGTTTATTATTTATTTAAGTATTTTTATCAGTTGTTTAGTACTCATAGTGCAGGCCCTGCCTAGTTTGGGACTAAATAGCAGTGTGTGAATTGCGTCCCACAAGTTATTATTATTACAATATAACAAAAAAAAATTGTAGCATAAGCCCCTTTTTACACGTACCGGTTTCCGCCGGGCCGGCGCGGCGCGGGTGGCGAAGCATAATATGGCCATTTACGTTCGCTTTTATACATACGGGGCGGCAAACCGGGCAATCGGCCATACAATTCGCCGCCGGATAGCCGGCGCCGGCCCGGCTGAAACCGGTAGGTACGTGTGAAAAGGGGCTAAGGGTTGCCACTTTGGTACGAATCCCAAAAACAGATCCCATGAGTAACACTGGGCACCTGCTAGTTTTAACAAATATGAGAGCCAAAGCCACTAAACATAAGGCGTATTGTCGAATTGCCGGCCTATTTGCGCGCTGCGGTCCGGAGGGACGGCGGCCAATAGAATTTATATTGGCATTTTTCTCCTACTACCCTACTTTGGGGACGATTTTTAATAATACGTAGTGAAGTTTTGCATTAATAGTATTAATACATATTTTTTAATCGAAATTCTGCATTGTCTCTTTATGAAAAGCCATAACATCTATTTTTTGTGGTATTTCATATTAATTGTGGATTTGGTTGCGATGATCTAATAATAATATGTACTTACTTATAACGTATGCTTTTACCACAGGTGATTATTATCATCACCTTTAAATTATCTTCTCTTAATTAGCCCACTGATGGTGATATCGGTCTTTCCTTTATTTGTACCTACTTTCATTGTGCATCAACATAACAGATATAGTTAACAAGAATTTCGCGAAATTCAGGAACTATACCGTGATCGCTCTGATGGTATATCTCCTTGGACGTTTGCAACCCTAATTTTATTGAAGCCTGTCATCACTCAGGTCAAAAAAAGAGCTCCAAAATATCGCACGCGGAACACGTCTGCTAAACAGGATTAGGGCAAAAAGCTGGCCGCCCGTGAGCCACTGCATAATGGACGTAGCGGGATACACCTCGGCAACGCGCGGTGGTACTACACGGGCATAACTCACGGCGTTCACGCGGTTTTCACTTTTTTTTAAATTAATGATGACTGAAGGCAAAGGGGCCTACGATGGGACGAGGTTGCCCAGAAGATAATTGTTCAAAGTCGCTTTAAAGGCTGACGGGTTATATGAACTCTGAAATACAGAAACCGGCACGTAGTTCCACTCCTTCGCGGTTTGCGTAATAAAAGGTCTTGAAAAAAAGCGCTTCGTCGTGCGTATAGATGGAGTATCCACCAAGTAGGGATGAAGCCCAGCCGTACGTCTGGTGATTTGACTAGTTTTTTTTTTTAAATAAGTGGAAATCTTTATTATTGAATTCAACAGTAACTACTTCAATTTGTAGGTTTTTGGTATTTCTCTGTCCATATCATTACGACAGTTTGTTAAAGACATCTACAAAATATCGCAAGCGAAACATGTCTGCTAAACAGGATTAGGGCAAAAGGCTGGCCGCTCGGGAGCAACTGCATAATGGACGTGGTGGGATACACCTCGGTAGCTTCCGGTGGTACCACGTGGGGATAACTCACGGCGTAACTCGCGTGATTCTCGCTTTTAAACTGACTCGAGTTTATTCTTTCATGTAGACAGCTGGCACGTTTTACAATTAAATCATGATTACGTAGTAGTCAGAGGAGCGTCTAAATAAGTATTTTATTATTGTTCGCTATTTATTTATTAAAATTTAAATGGTTTTATGTGACAATACCACTATTGTAATTTCGTTTGATTGAAATTTGATGTTTGATATGGTTGACGATTGTTAAGATATTGAATCAATATGAGAATCGAATGTTAACAAAAACAAATGGCTAATTTCGGTGAAAATGATACTCCGTTAGCTAATTGGGTCAGTGCTATAAAACGTGTATAAATAGGTCACGAATCACGATACATAAACGTTTTGACAATAGCTTAAGCATCAACAATTAGCCTCAATCATTTCGGCAATAAAATCAATTGTTACGTCTACTCGTGCCGTTTATTATTCACGAATTTATTCTGTCTAGTCGTGAGTCGCCGTTCGTATTGAAGGTCACTGTTGATGTGAGAAACGAGTGAGTTATAGTGCCGTTAGTACCACCGTCGCTCCCTATTCTGAAGTCGCGTAAATTTTACATTACTAACGAGCGTTGCGATATGAGTAACGTACTTGAATGTTACTCGTCGGAGTTATATTACGAGACGTAGATGGATAATGTGTATTATGAATACTTAAATATGTACACTCGCCTTAAACCGGAGGGAATGAGCTGAGGTGTTTCACTTGTCAGCAGACTATTTTTCGGACCCCTAAACTAGATTATAAACGTGCCTTAAAACTGATTCTAGGGACTGTAGATTTTTTCGTTTACGATCTGGCACGACAGTAACAGAATGCAGGCTCAATATGATTATCTATGCCTTGCCTTGATTATCTATGCATGCCTTCTGGATTTAAATATTTTAAACATTATTACATCATAATTATTAGTTTTTCTCTCGCTAGCGTTGACTTTGCCACTTCGAAGGAGATACAGAGCACCTGTCTCATGTCTTGATGTCGTTTTGCGGTAATTTTAGCTCACAAACGATCTTTTTACATTCGTAGATATTCATGATTATTTTCTATAAAATTGCTAAAGAAATAAGACCGGTCAAGCATCAGCATGCTATAGACGATTAAGGACAGAAGATCATACTGTGTTTGCATTCTGTTACTTGACAGGATTTACTATTCAGAAACATCAACCTCAAGTAGCCCAGTTTCAAGCCCATATAAAATACGCTACGCGAATTTCGAACCGTGTACTAGAGGTGGTTGATTTCATCAGTAGCATGTAATAAATAGTATGAAATGAATCTTTATTCGTAAACGTGGGAGAGCCATGCTTACCGGCTCGATCGGAGTGATACCACGGCCTCCCACCTCAAAGGCCGGCAACGCAGTTGTGACTCTTGAGTTGCAGGTGTCCATGGGCGACGGTAGTCACTTACCATCAGGTGACCCGTCTGCTCGTTTGCCCCCTTCTCCTATAAAAAAAAAATGCCGCGTTCGTCAACACTGTTAAAGAGTAGAACAAAACATTCCAAGTTGTTAATAGTGTTAACGACGGGGTATTAACCAGCGGGAACGACTCCCCTCTACCCTCCCTTTCACCTAGTCGTTACTTGTGAAATCGCAAATCATGTGAATTTCATTTCATATTTAATTTTCAGTTGCGTCACTTTTCATCGCTATTAAAAATCTATGCCTGTGAAATTTCCCAGGCGACATCATATAAAAAAAAGTCATTTCATCATATGAAACGTTTTAAAATTAGCAAATCTTAGGTACCTATCCCTACTATTCTCTACCCAGTATACCTTCTTACCTTCACGGAATCTGTTCTATACCTACGTATACCAAATCTCCCCTGATAACATTTACGTGGCTTGAAATTTTATCTCGTCGCCTCTCGGAAAACACCGCTTTGTTCTTAGTTGACAGATGGTTTACTGCCACCAAGGGTCTTAGTTTAGAATTCTAGACGCCGAGATAAGCCCGCTTTTGAGCCAAGACAAAAGTATTTAAGAGAGACTCAGTTTAAAGCTGTATCGCATATATTTGAAACATCCTTAAATCAATTTTTCCTTTTTAAATTAAGTCATTTCAGTTCGGGATTCAAATTTGGATGAGTTTGTTAATTGTTGTTATACTTTAGTTAGAGCTAGCGCCTTTTATCCTCGAGGGTGTCGGCAGATGTGTTCATAACTGAAAATTCATATTTTTTTCCGAACCCTTAACGTAGCAGGTGGTAAACTAATCGCTAAACCAAAATACTATGTATGCCTCAGAACCAATTTCTCGAAGCCTGTGGTTTTCCTTATAATGTCTTCCTTCACCGTAGAGTTATCCTTACTAATATTATAAATGCGAATGTATCTCTGTCTATTTGAATCTTAGGCAGAAAAGACATAGGCTATTTCTAGTGAGATATTTTTGAATCTTATTTCAATTACATAGATTTCAATTTGTGGTGGCAACTATTGTCCCTCTGCCTTATAGAGTGTTAAAGTACTATTGTGCAACGTTCTCAGTAGCATTCCACATTAAAGATTTAAACATCCGCAAACTTCAAAAAGGCAAGTTGTGTCTCCGTTTACTTATTCAGAGTTGTCGCGTGCGGACGTTGGCGAAATATCACCTAACCCTGGCTTCCAGAATATTCTATACGCTTGAATAATGCCCAGTTTTCCATAAAGAATGCATTTGCATACATAGCTGAGTTGCAACAGGCAGTTTTCTTTTAAAAATACGACATGACGTTCGAAACAGTTCGGGTTTTGCAATAGGATTGTGTGTAAAGAATATTTGCAATTTTAAACAAGATCAAGAGTAATATTCTTGTTCAAGTCCTTGAGGTACAATATTATGCATTACTTACTGAGAAGACTTACTTAATTGCGAAAATTTTAATAATAGTTCAGTTCAGCTCCTTGCAGTAGCTCTTTCATTAACTTTAGTAGGTACATTCATTATTCGCCAGCCAATGATAGTGTTAATAAAAGTATTAACTATAATTAAAAGACCTGTAACCGCAACAAAAACAAACACCAAAACCACTTATGATATTTTTGAATAGGTACAGCATGATACATCGACTACAGTGAAATGACGGAATGCAGTGATGGAATATTTAACAAGTTTGAGTGCATTAAAAACAGTGAAAATGTTAGTACTATCAAACGTTTTCCGGGCGAGCCACCCGCAGAAGATGGAAATCAACATAACGGAACGTGATACAGAAAAAAAACTAGTGACGCAGAATTCGTTACGCATAAGACAAAGAACGAAAACTAAAGACAATATACACGTAGATGAAGTAGATGACGCAACTAAAAGTATTATAGAAAAACGCCTGTCTAGCAGCGTTGATACCATAACCAACGATACCAAAAGCAAAGTGATATGCAGTGCCAAAGGTTTATTAGAAACGAATCTCGACGATCTTTTCAATGATGTACAGAAAGATAGATGGTCAATAGAATCTAAGAGTAAAAGTTTAGGTGCAAGTGAACCAGTGTTAAGTTTTAAAGAGAATAACCGTGGATCTCTCGTGTCAGAGGATGACAGTGAGGAAGATACAGCAACGGACAGTGACTGTTTGGATGAAGTGGTTAGAGAACAGAGTAAATGCATGGGTGCGAAGCGGTTTGGTCATATGCTGAGGAGAGTTATATCTAGAAACGGTGAGTAATCTTTCATAATTACAAATTGTGCTAGCAACTAGCTTGATGTAGACAGATTTTAAGCCTGTGGATAGCAAAGCTAAATATCAGCCTACTGTCCGGGTATATTGTCCACAACCATTTTGTTTATAATTAACTTCATAGACATGGGCTACCTCTGCCATTTATTTACTAGACAAAAACTGTATCAACTTAAACTTGATTCTAAGTTACTTTTAGAATGTTGTGTAATTATTTCTTCTCATTTATTCAAATTACCGAGGCGTGAGAACGAGCAGTATAATATTTTGATAGACATCTTAACATAAGTCATTAAGTTAAACAACGTGTGCTTTGACTGTAATAGTCTTTTAGCAAAATTTTGCACTTAGCTAAGTATTATCCAAGAAAAAGTTGTGTTCAGAAGTGTCTCTTTATAAATCACTTTTATTTGTGAGAGGTAAGACCTGTGGTAAACATTTAGCCATCATAAACCACACAATACCTAGTTTTTAGTGACGACATCTTACCGTTACTTGGCTGCAACGGAGTCATACGAAACGAAGAGTGGCCTATGTAATATAAACGAGTTTTCCAATATCAACCAACAAGCAAAAGAATACTATAAAAATGTAACAGCAATCGGTCCGTGTACAATTGAGATGGCGGCGGTCATTTATTTGTTTTCAATTGTGGCAAATTGCTTCTCTCGCTCTGATTGAGACTGCCGTCGTAAAATCTCGTCACTCGTTACCGATTGCGATCTTATCGTCTCGCTTCCTCGGCCACTTGTGATTGGGTGTGGTGACGTCATCGTTGCGATTTTCATTTGTTTTTGTTTGTGGTGATTCACTAAAGCCATTTTTGTCTAGTTTTACTGTTGTTTTTGTTTTCAATATTTTTTTGTGCTATTCATTTTGTTATTGTTTTGTTTCTTACTTATAGCTTGATCATCTAGTACATATTATGCAGTCATAGTTGCAGTTTGATGCTGGCTTTCCTAGTGTTTGTTTTTTTATTTTAAAGCATCTATACTATTTTTTAGGGTTCCGTACCTCAAAAGGAAAAAACGGAACCCTTATAGGATCACTTTGTTGTCCGTCTGTCCGTCCGTCCGTCCGTCTGTCAAGACCCTTTTTCTCAGGAACGCGTGGAGGTATGAAGCTGAAATTTATATCAATTACTCAGGTCTACTGTCCCTTGAAGCTGTGAAAAAATCAAACTTCTAAGCCAACGCAATCAAAAGATACAGCCGTTTATGCCGCAAATTTTCGACACTTGCAAGGGAATCAAAACCTACAGGGTGCTTCCCGTGAACTCAGAATCTTGAAATTTGGTACGAAGCAACGTCTTCTAGCATAGATAAAGGAAAAATTACGAAAACCATAAATTTGCAAGGTTGTACGGAACCCTCGGTGCGCGAGTCCGACTCGCACTTGGCCGGTTTTTTTTTGTTTTCTTGTTCCATTTTTGTTTTTATTTCTACATTTCTAGGGTTTTGGCTTTTGAAGCAGTTGTAATAGTTTAATAATGACAAACGGCAAACTTGTTTTATTATAAAAACATTATCCTGCACATCTATACTGTAATATCCAGATTGATCCAGTTATAACCACCGATATCCAGTGCCGTAGTGATTGCTCGGGAGTATTAGCTAACGAACCTCGCGGTGATTAGTCCCAAACTTGATTGCCGGAGGTACACAAATTGATACACATGTCATCTACGTAGTTCGGGTTATCTATGCCCAAGTGTCGTTAACTACGGTGAAGGGTTCAGTTTCGGTATAAATTTCGAGAACTTGCATGTAATTGTAACAAGTCGATGTCTGGACATATGAGATATTTATGGAGTCTTAATATGAGGGGTCTGTATAACATCCGTAGAAGCAAATTATTTAGAATTTTGGTTTCTCTGTTAGTCCGTATGTTTGTACGTGCCATATTGAATGCGGTCTTAACAGTTGTATTGTACCCGGTTTAACTTAGAATCTTGTACATGTTACATCGTAATACTTTTTTCAATAACCACTCTAAAGAGTAAAAAACCGACTTCAATTTTCAACTTATATGGTTTTCTCATGGATTCCGTTGTCAGAACTGGACGAAATTAAAATGGGACCAATCTGGAAGCACCAGCTTTCAAATAAAAAAAGAATCATCCAAATCGGTCCACCCAGTCAAAAGTTCTGAGGTAACAAACATAAAAAAAAACATACAGACGAATTGATAACCTCCTCCTTTTTGAAGTCGGTTAAAAACAACAGACTTCCTAAATTGGAAAAATAATTTTATTTTGAATTTTGAAAAGCACTAAATTTCGGGTTATTTAGGTATTATTATGTTTTGAGTGCACTGTACATGAATACAGTTATCGAAATGATTGGATCTTCACTTGTGATACAAATTACAATAATATATAGGAACCTACAAACTATATTGGAATTGATTAACTTGAGAGTTTCGTTAAGAGCACTTAAAATCAATCAACGCGGTCATATCAAAGAAAGACCACGTTATTGTGTTCCTCATCATATTGAAAGCGGTAAACACTTTCTGGTGCGATCGGGTAAAAATATAGCCTATGGAACTGGAAGAAGAGATATAGCGGCACCTCGCACTCTCTCAAAATTCGCCAAACGGTTTAGGCTACAGGCAGGCTTCCTTGCGCATTCCTGTACATTGAGATGTTACCTATTTACTACTGAATTTCACTTAAAAAAATTTCGGCCCCATTTCCAACAGTGCAACAAAATTAACTCTCTTTTTCTTTTGATTTATTTATTTAGTCGTATGTGTTAGCTTGGTATTATTACATTTGTATTTCTATATGCGAACACCTATCAATAGCTTTAGTTGAAGTAGGTACACTCCCAGGTGACAGGCTTAGGCCTGTCCTTCCCTAGTGTGTGGAACATTGATAATACTACAATGGGTTCGATTCTGCATTTTACAGACTTGCATTTTACAGATTAAGATTTTACAGCGACAATTTTAGTTTACTCCTGTCATTTTATTTCTCCTAGAAAAGAGAAGAGACGAGAGATATTTAGTCCTGTCAAATTAAAATTAGTCCTGTCAACTAGGGCATTTCATAACGTGTTTAGTGCATAAGTAAAGAAGTCACGACTAAAATACAGCCTCTGACAGGACTAAATTCGGTAGGTTATCTTCTATCCCTTTTCTTTTTTGAGGTAAGACACGGACTAAACTAAAATAAGTTTAGTCGGTGTAAAGCAGAATCACCCACATTATATCATAGCAACGATAGCAACTAAGGAAATAAAGATGATCTCTGCCGTCTCTACCATTTATTTATTTATACTCAGAATTATAATAATAAGCTTGTCCTTTTGAAATGTATATTATGCTGTTGGTGTTCTGAATAAAATAAAAATGAAATAATCTCACGCCTTTTATCCCCGAGGGGGTGGGGAGATGTATTCCATTTCTGGGAATAGGTACCCAATTTTGACGAGAATATTCGACCCCTAAACTTGATAGGTGCAGGTGAGCACATCGCCGGACCAAGTCTGTTACACATGCCTTAGAATTAATTCTGAGACCTGCGGGTTTCCTCACGATGTTTTCCTTCACCGTCGAGCTAGTGATGAATATGTACGTAAGTTTTGAAAAACTCATTGGTACTACCAAGATTTGAACCCTTGCCTCACTGATTATCGTTACGAGAAGCGGGCTCTTTAACCGTAAGGCAATCATTAATCTTCTGAATAAATAAAATAAATATCCTTCCATAAATTTGCAATTGCAGTGGCAGATGTTAGTCTAGTGCTTCAACTAATCTAGTATGATAATCTTACGCCACATGGTTCGTTAGCTAACACGCTCGCTAGCTAATTTCGCCGCGACAGGAGCTGTATTAGGTAAGCTATTTCTGCTACGTTTGGAGATGACTTTTCTGAGACGCCACTTCAGTTTTATAGTTATTGTCTGTATGAGTTGTTCGTAGCGATTTTAGCTGGTTAGATTCCCGGGTTAAACAAACCAATTTTATCAAATCTTTGAATGCAGTTTTATTTCTTTTTTTTTTAAAAGGAATGTTTCCTTAAATTTAAAAGAGGGAACTAAAAGATTTAAGGCAGTTTTCATATACATATACATTGTATTATACACACACCGGCACAATTAGCGGAACAGAAAAAAAAAGGAGAAAAAAGAGGGAATTTAGAACAATGAATGTAATTTTTAAACAATATATTATTTAAAATGAAACAACAATTAAATTAACATGTTTTGACATTCATTTGTAACACCATACTTAAAATTTTATAAAAATAAAAATTAAATTAAACAAAATGCATTTTTCTTCGATTTTTAATTATAGAGAAACAGCAGAAAATTCAAGATTTTCCAAAGTTTAACAACAATTTCAATGACTGTTCAATATCGAGTGTTTCCTCCTCGTGCTCTGATGAGGGTTTCCATCCGTCTGGGCATGCTGCGGATGATGTTATCAATGGTTTCTTGGGGCAACCTCTGCCATTCTTCAAGTAATGCGTTTCGCAACTCGTTGAGATTATTGGGAGGGGGCATTCTTGACTTTACACTCCTCTTTAGCAAGTCCCAGACGTGTTCTATAGGGTTCATATCGGGGGACCGTGCTGGCCACTCCATCACCGTTATACCAACATGGTTTAGGTATGTCTGTACTGTGCGAGCACTGTGAGCCCGAGCATTATCCTGCATTAGAATGAAGTTGTTACCAATAAAGGGGGCAAATGGCACAACATGTTCTTCTAAAATCTCCCTGATATACCGATCAGCATTCAGATTCCCGCCATCGACCACTACTAACTCCGTACGAGCTCCTAAACATATTCCTCCCCAGACCATAATTGAACCGCCGCCATATGCAACTGTATTTTCAAAATTAGACTGGATATACCGTTCTCCTTTGCGTCTCCATACTCGCTGCCTTCCATCAATTTGATTTAACATAACTCTGCATTCATCAGTAAAAAGAACCTGTCCCCAGTCGTCGAAGTCCCAATCACGATGTTCACGACCAAAGTGTAGACGGTTTGTGCGATGATGTCTCTCAAGTTTTGGAGCTTTGGCGGGCACATACGAGCCTATACCCACTTCTTCGAATCTTCTACGAACTGTCCGCTCACTCATCCTTACTGCTCGTACCTCTTCCAGTAAATTTCGAGCCTGCACCGCCGTTAGTCTCGTGTTCCGTCGGACTTGAAGTTGGAGAAAACGGTCATCCCTCCTTGAAGTACACCTTTTCCGGCCTTGTCCTCTCCTTCTCACTAGAGCATTCGTCAATCTGTATCGTTGGATGCTACGATAAATCGTTGATAACGATCGACGAAGGCTTCTGGCAATCGATCTGTAGGTTTGACCATTTCTCCTCATTTGATCTGCCCTAATGATTTCTGATGGCGTTAAATCAGGCATAATTAGATGCTCGTAAATTATCAATATGCGAAAAAACTCAAAAGCCTCAAAAACTGCAATTCAAAGCTTTTCAAATGGAATTCACGAACCTTCTAAAAACGGACAAGCGGTGGAAAAAATGAATCAATGAAAATTAAAACAAAAGAATGAAAAAAAGGGCAGTCGCTTAGTATTCCATTTTTAAATTAAAACCCAAATTTAAAAAAAGCTTGTTTAGCCGGCCAGTAACACGCAAAAATGCGTAAATACTCCCTTTTTTTTCTGTTCCGCTAATTGTGCCGGTGTGTGTATAGCGTTGCTACATCATTTTTCTTAAATCACAAAGTAAAGTAATTTTAGGTAGTATTAATTGGTAAACAATAGTAATTATAAATTCTCTGAAATAAATGTAACCGAAGTTACTTTGATTATTTATTTATCCGTCTGTATTCTCAGCTAATCTTCGTAACTTGACATTAAGTTTGCAGCAACTTGGTAATGTGATCACTGTTCACGTTGGTCGTACATCCATCATGTAATCCATCAGCGTCGATCAGGCAAACTTGTCTGCAGCGGTACACGTGCGAGAACGTACTTGTCTGAAGCACAAACCTTGACGACCATTAATATAATAATATAATCTCGCCTTTTATCCCCGAGGGGGTAGGCAGAGGTTTTCCATTACTGGATATACCCACATTTCACGAGATATATTGGACCCCTAAACGTGATAGATGGTGAGCCCATCGCCGGACCGGGTCTGTTTACACATGTCTCAGAATTAATTCTGAGACCTGCGGGTTTCCTCACGATGTTTTCCTTCACCGTCGAGATAGTGATAAATATACCCTAATGGTACAGCGACCAGAATAATGGAATTCATGGTACAGTTCATTAAGCTTAGACTCCACAGGGTATAATACCCTAAGTAGTAAAGGGTATCTGGTACTATTATTTAATTTCAAGCCAAATAAATTCGCTGAGCAATAAAGCGACTTTTACACAAAAGAAAATATCTCTACAAAGCTTATTAAAGTTGTTGGGGAACATTTCACGCTCCCGCCATTATTTTGTGTTTATTAATCGTAAAAGTTAAAAACTCGTTAGTGCGCGCCAGTATGCAACTTTTCCTGTGCGGTACAAATAGTCGGTCAGAGATGGATTGCGAGCGATAGGTGTGATTTTAAAAATGTTTGTACTTTTTTCGTATTTTCACTTGTGATAAAATATGTTAATAGAGTAGACACTTAACAAATAGATTGATAAAACACAAAAAAAAACCAACTGCTTGTAAAAGGCACTGAAAGATTTCAAAAATATTACCTGTTTTCTGGAGTAGTCGGGTAAGAACCCATGACACTTCTGTGATGAAGAGGAATCTAGCGACAATTCATTGATTAAAATCTATAATTCCACTTATGTGTTATGGTAGCTTATACTGTACTTTTAAACCCCAAAACATTACCCATCTTCTGGGGCAATCGAATAAAAAATCGTTTATAAAATACAAAGTTTCAGGAAACATAAAGTTACACCGTTGTATTATATCTTTATTTAGACGATAGCTATAAAGAAGGTATTGAAATCGATCGCAAGATTTTTCAACATTTTAATACTAATAATAATAAATTGTGGGACACCATTATAACTTTTGCGTTTGTAGGTAAATTAATTCGGAAAATTCTTTCTTCAGCACTAGATACGCGCCTGTGCATTTTACTAATATCGCAGCTAGCTTCTTTCGCCCGCTTTTTAATATCTGAACATGATATTTGTTCAACTTGTTAGTAGACTGTATGAAACACCTGCAGTAGCTTTAGCAATTTTACCTAAATGTTGTAGGTATCTTAGCACTGCGATGCGCTTTATATTCGTACCAGCGACCCGCCCGGGCTTCGCACGGGTGCAATGCTAGTACTAAAACCATCCTCTTGAATCACTCAATCTATTAAAAGAAACCGCATTAAAATCCGTTGCGTAGTTTTAAAGATTTAAGCATACATAGGGACAGAGAAAGCGACTTTGTTTTATACTATGTAGTGAGTAGTGATGTTCAGACCGGCTAAGTAAAGATTGGCGGTATCATTCGGCGACTAGGTGACCACCTAGTGGCATATCACTTAGCTCTGCTGTGTTTCGGAAAGTTAATCCCTTGTCAGTGGGCCCACCGTTTCCGGGAGGGTCCATATACGCCAACAACGAAGAAGCAACAGGTCCTCCACTGACTAAGGGCTAAACTGCCTTGATCAATAATAAAATAATAATTCTGGGATTCAATTTACACACGGTCATTTTTACACAAACTAAACAGAGTCTGTGCGTTTTTCATGATCGCAAATGTTGGTCCCGTCGGGAAACGAATTGACGACCTCTGACTCGGAAGACAGAGTCCCAACCGACAGAGAAAAACAAGCCTTGCCAGATACGCTATGGGTGAACTGAGATAAATGGCTTAACACCATCTCTCAACCCACGATAGACACGTTAGAAATTACAGCTTATACTTCCTTCTATGTGAGGAAAAATCTACTATTTTAGAGAATGACGTCACTTTGTTGGAAGTGCTGGTCCATTGTTTCTGCGTAGGTTTCTGCCCACTTTTTAAACCTTATCATTCAGCCAATTTCCATCCACCGCTGGACGAAAGCCTCCCCCATTCCGGTCCTGGGCTGCCCGCATCCATCCACTTTCTTTAGGTCGTCGGTCCATCGTGCCGCAGGGCGCCTTACACTTCTTTTTTAAGCCTAAGCTTAAATAAATTATGTATTTATATTTTCCCAACATTACCAATTACTTAGCCGAACTAAAATTGTTTCGTGCCGCGATACAATCTATGTAACACTACAGAGGCGTCGTCAAATAAATCATAGTGGTTCACCTTTCCCGCGCTTTTCCGATGCGTGACCGCACAAAGGTATGGGTGCCTTTGTGCCACACCCCCAACGACACGGTTCATCAGACAAATCGACTCGTGTCGTAATATGCGGGAGTGGTGATGTAACGTGTTACGTAGTAATTGATTCAATGGTATTGGAAGATATAGTACTGGCCGGTATAGTATTGATTTGAATGAGAGTCAAAATGAAACATATTTAAAAAATGCTTAGTTTTTTTTGTCTTTAATTTTTTGGTCGTTGAATAATTTGGTATCAGCTGATATGGTGATAGAGCCTGGGAATCGATAATGGGACTCCTCAATGGCTACTCGCAAAACTCTCGAGCTTGAGATCACTTGATTTATTTCCACAAGTGCATTTTTTTTAAACTTTTAATAATCAACCATTACTGCTAGTGTCAAGGTAAAGCAACAAATAGAAAAAACTTTGATCGAGAGTGTTTTAAAGTTAAGTGTTTCTTTATGCAATAGCAACTCTTTTTCCACAAAAAGATTGCTAGAGATCAGAATAATAAATTCGGAGTCATGTAGGTAATGTAGCAATGAGGTTTTCAAATACGTATTTTTTTAAAATGTTCATGAAAAATACACTAGTAAAAAGTAGGTATTGCCAAAAATGTAATATATCCAACCTCCTGAGAATTTGGCTTGATTATAATTTTTAATTTAGTTTCAGGCCTAGCTTCGTTACCCGTGCCGCTCACGTTTTTTCTCGTTCCTTTTGGGATTTTGGAAAATACCTTTCATAAAAACCTTGTCGGGACAATAAAAAACACCTAACTCCATTCTCAAATTTGTGCTGGCTACGATTTTTATAAATAGTAACACAGGTTTACATATTCAATCTTAAAAACATATTGAAATAATATCAACTAATATACATTATTATTACCTGCAAACGTTGTTCTGCCATTTTAAAGAGGGGGTGATGGTAGGAGGGTGAAGAATACTGTACGACCTGTTCTCAAACATACCAAACACACAAAAAAAAAAATCGTTGGAGCCGTTTCGGAACAGTGCACAGTGGTACCACAAACATCACTACATAAAGTCGCTTTCTCTGTCCCAATATCCCTATATGCGTGCGTGTATGCTTAAATCTATGCGTTTTTTTTTAATAGATAGAGTTATTCATGAGCAAGGTTTTAGTATTACACCCGTTTAGCATTGCACCCGTGCGAAGCCGGGGCGGGTCGCTAGTTATAAATAAAATAAACATTACATTACAGACTAGCAGTTCTGCGCGGTTTCACACGCATGATTCCCGTTCCCTTGAAAATACGGTGATAAAATATAACCTATGTTAGTCAGAAATATTAAGGCTTTCCATTAGTGAAAGAATTTTGAAAATAGGTCTAGTAGTTTTTGAGTTTATTCGTAACAAACATACTGACTTTTCTTTCCCTTTTTATAATATTTGTAAGTATAGAGTATATAGTGTAAGTTAAGGTTCTGCTAAATATAATTAAAAAATATTATGCTCGTCTTTATAGCGCACGCTTCGGAGTTTTGATATAATTTTGGGCAGTCCATCTCGGGTCCTCTTACCATTTCCTGTCTATAATATGGATTACGCTGTCCCTTGCATGCGGAAATAAGGTCCGCTGAAAGTGTACGGTTATCCCTTCGTAAGGGGAATTTTAAATCATATTCAGGGTTTCATGCCCACATTCAGCTCAGAACTTAAGAAACATAATCATCTTTTGTCAAATAATAATTGTTTTAAATAAATATAATTATAATCGCCTTTTTCTGTGAAGAGTTGACAATAACCCCTATGGTAAAAGGCGTGAGAATTTGCTTACTTGTATTCCTACTAATGCTATATATATAAGATAAGAAACTGATTGGCTGGCTGACACAACAGAAATCGCTAGGTCTAGAATCATTGAATTTTGCACATAGGTTCCTTAAATGAGGTTAGTGACCACTAAACTGGGATTTTTGGGAATTCCCTCGGGTTCGAGACTTAACAGGATCTGCGCTGGCAACGCCGCTGGGCTAGTAAAAAGTAATACTCCAAAAGTTGTGCTACAGCAAAGATGGAAAGTTCGTCGAATTTTGAAACAAGCACTACTCAAGACTCAATAACGAGACCCATTTCCAGCCACTCTGATCTTGATTGTACTTATAACGAAGGCTGATTAGTCAATTAACATCCTTAATAACGTTATCGAGATAAGAGCAGATTGAACCGGATTGCCGCTTGATATTGATCCCAGGATACTGTCTTCCGTGATTTAATTTATTGCGACTTCGCGGCCATGATTAATGGGAACTGGAGGTTGCTGAGATTCCGAGAATTATGCAAAATTTTGATAAGTTAATCTCCTTCACCCATTCCCAATGATAGATAGGTTTGGCGACTCGCTGATTTATTGCCAACTTTGTACTCGGATTAATGTTTCGCGGTGGAAATGTTGTTTCAAATATTTCGTTTTTAATTCGCGTAATAAATCTTTTGAAGATTTGTTTGTGAACCCAAATTGGGATTTAATCTAATTTAATTTTAATTTAATTTAAATAAAGAATAAATCCAAATTACTAATCTATCACCTTACATACCCGTGTTAAATAATTTCTTATACTACTAAAATTGGTTATGAAATAGCAGACTCACCTAAAAATAAGCATATTCAGTTTAAATGGAGACACAACCCCTGTACCATTGTCGGGTCGGGTTTGTTCGGGTCGAACTTTGAAAAACCCTTTCTTAGAGTTATATTATAAAATCTACCTATAAAATGTCAAGTTTCTAGTTACTATAATAGTTCTGGAGATTCCGGAGACGCGACCAATGGGTGGGGTGAGTCAGTGGTATATTTTACTTTTATACCATAACTACCTTTTGCCTTTTTTTAACTAGATTTTGAATATAATGGATTATGTATAGACCAAATATCACACACTTACACTCAGTACTTTTGCATTTATAATATTATTAAGTAGGAAAGCGGCGGTTTTTTTCTTCAAATTTGTACACTTATGCAGTCCGTTTATCCTTTGTTATGGTCGTAGCAACCTCTTACCCTCATATCTCTAGTGTAGACATTAAAGTAATTCTAGACATTAACGAAATTGAAGAAAATTCTATTCCGGCAGCCTGGTCTAGGCAAATTACGGACTATACCGAAGGCCAATTTGCGCGGAATGAGCGCCCGCGTCCGTGCAGGCACTCGCTCCAAGACGACTGCACCGAACTAGGGCGCAGATTGAAGATTTTGATACGAAGTTTCTGCTTGACTATTGGCGACAGTGTACGATATTGCGTCACTCTGTAAAAATTTCACTAATGTTTCTGGTTTCAATTCATTCAGATAATCTTTGAGCGAATGTCCAGCCTGTAGCGCGTGTCGTTATAAAGATACAGATATAGGTACAGCACGGCCGTTTTAACTTGACAGCTCTAAAGTTGCGCAAATGGCTACGCAGTAACATTTTTTTGCGACCATATTGCGGTAGGAGGGGGATTTGCGCAGGCGAAGCCTATGTTCAGAAAAGGCAAGTTAAAACGGCCGTACTGTATCTTATAATAATAAGATACTTTATAACATTCGTTTAGTTTCTATAGATAGAGAAAATGAGGTCACAATTTTCAGAATATTTTTTAGCGCAGCATTTTCTTAATCCTTCTAAGTTTTCACTATATTCTAATCAATGTTTCTTAACCTGAGTTCACTGACCTCTAAGGAGACCATTGGTAATTGTCGGGGCTCATCACTTCTCTTAAATATATACCTAAAAGATTTATTAAAAGAAAAGACTGCCTTGCGTTGTCAAAGACCACTTAATTTTAAACTTATAAGCTAAGAAAATGAAACACAATTGATTTTTAATTGTTCTTGACTTGGTGCTTGACTGATTAAGGTGCTTATCTAACTAAGCCACCGGCAATCTTCTCATTCATTATCTAATTTTAACACAAGCTATTCACATCCTTATTTTCTCTTAAATTCCCTTGTTTTCTTTTCCTTTAGCTTGTTGTATTGAAATTGGTTCGCAATTAGAAAAAGTAAACAAACTCTGCCTTAGAAAATATACTCTTAAAATACGATTATAAATTACTATAAAACTTTGTCTTTATCTTAATAAATAAAAATAATAATTGTTGTTTCAAAGCTGTGTGAAATTGAACATGCCCAATTTCCATATCCGGTTCGGATGTCGGAAGATGGCCGCTTTCATACCTCCATTTGCGCCCTTGCCAGCTGAATGGCGTGCAATCTGGAGAGTGGCGACGTCATGTCCAGTGGACTGGCCACTATTGTCCGCTGGACGCTTGGCCAATCACGCTCCTTCTAAGAGTTATGCTTCTTGTAATTTTACCTATGGAAATTATTTTCAACGTTATATCGTAATCGGTACGCGTCAATATACATGCACGCGTCAAATTTGGTGTGATTAAAGTGTAGGTAAGTTCTAAAGTAGATACAGCCAAGAATGTGGAATAATAAATGTGGAAACTTGTCATTAGCATATGTTTAACCACAGTGATTAATTAACCTACAATTATTATTTTTGCTGTAAGTTTTCCAAAAAGTAAATAAATAAAATAAATAAGAGTGAGTCCTGAACTGTAACTTTTTTTTAAACTCCCAAGCCCCCGCCAAGTCTAAATTTATTAAGATACGAATATGTATATTTGTGATGACCGGTCACAAAGGTCCAGGATAAGGAAAATTCTATAAATTACGCTTACAGTAAAAAAAACGTTGCCGAGAATCATTGAAAGTAAAAAAGTATCTTCAACATCAATCAATCGGGCTTAAGGCACTCTTAAAAGCTTAAATTGGTCTCATTAACATTAATACAAGAAATGGCTATTAATTAACGGCGGGAAGATTGAGCATTTGAAATTGTTTCTTGAGTTAATAAAGTATTTTCATCTTTCCGGGCGGAAAGCGGCAAATTTCGGCCCGCTAAACAAAATTGCCGCTTTCCGCCTCCATCGATAACAAAATAAGTATACACACCTTGGGCACTAAATAAAAAATGTCTAAGATGACATGTAATCTGAGGCTTACAAACATGTGATCTGAGGCTTGCTTATTTTACTTCCCTAGTTGTGTAACATACTATTTAATATGACATGTCAGCTACTAGACGTTTTCTACTAAACATAAGTCAAATATAAGTTTTTTTTTGTACTGTATTCAATCCCGTTCCGTAATAAAATGTATGAAAATTCATTAGTGCCTTTATTGCATAAAATAATTATACTTATTGCAAATTTTCTTGTCAGCAATACTTTAATTTTGCAGTGACGTTTAAGTGATTAAATTAAAATACGTATAATAAAATGCCGCTCGGCCGAAATTGCAATAGAAACACCATGACAAATATATTCCAATACTTATTGCTTTCTGAAATACGGTGTAGTCCCTTTATTTGATTATTTCAATTCAAATTTATACATTTAACTAGATGTCGCGCGGTGCGCGAGGCCGCAAGCGGCCACGCGTGTCTCTGTGCGGTTCGATTGTGGTAGAAAAATAAAGTCTACTTTTGGGGCGGCCATCTTGTTTTAGCCATTTTTGATAATTTTCTATGTGAATATAGTAAATTTTAAGCATAAGTCGAAAAATAATAAAATTTTCTAAAATATTTCTATTCATGGCAACACTGCTTACTGAGACCCACAATCACTCCATACAACCCAACTTTCCAAAGTGTTGCCAACTTGCCTAAAAATACCGATAAAAATTATAAAAACCCATTTTTTTCAATAAAGAGAGAATACCATTACCGTTTATTACCGTTTATTGTTTATTAATACCTTAAACATTGCCATGCTTAAGAATATTCCCGGAATTTGGCGTATTTTTTTACTTTTAATGCAAAATGTCAAAACTCAAAATTTTACCATTTTGCAAAAACAAGTGACAGTCAGTGAAACATTTTATCTCTCCTTATGACTTTTTGTAGGTTTTTTGATTTTCGCCTGGCAACACTGAAAGTTATGGTTGATTTAATTTTTAGGGTAGACCTCAAAAGACCCGAATTCAATCAAAATGTGGTAAAACGTATCCCTTTCTTTGAGAGCAAATCACCCGTCGGCCATCTTGGTTTTTCAGATTTTCGGGATTTTCTGGTATACAACAGGATATGACCTATGTGATGACATCAAACACATCTCTTTAGCATATTGGCATCTGGGAGATCAATTCGGGTCAAGTGGGGTCTAAAACCACTCCAACTTTGAAACACTACTACGCGGCCGCCATTTTGTTTTTTCAACTTTTAAAATAATTTTTGTAAATTGTCTTTATAGTTTAACCGATTCTTAAAATTTCAACCGAATCGACTGGAAAACAAAAGAGATACGATAAGCAAGCTTGGCCGCCATTTTGTTTTTTTGAAAAGTCGGAATTTTCCCTGGGTCACCCCGCCATTTTGAACACTTTTCCCCTTCAAGACTTGACTCCAAAACGACTCCTTCTGGGAGAACAATTATGTCAATCAGTCAGTGAGTGAGTGAGTGGTAGTCGAGCTTTATATATTATAAATAAAGTTGTAGAGTTGTAGCGATGATGTAGCGAGGCTTTATTGTTTTTTACATTGAGTAACGGCTGGCCACTCTGTTTAAAAAACAATTGTTTTACTAATGTATGTATAATCTCACGCCTTTCATCCCCGAGGGGGTAGGCAGAGGTATTCCATTACTGAATATACCCACATTTCACGAGATACATTGGACCCCTAAACGTGATAGGTGGTGAGCCTATCGCCGGACCGGGTCTATTTACACATGTCTCAGAATTAATTCTGAGACCTGCGGGTTTCCTCACGATGTTTTCCTTCACCGTCGAGCTAGTGATAAATATGTACGTAAGTTTTGAAAAACTCATTGGTACATGCCAAGATTCGAAGCCGAGTCCGGGCTATCACGGCTATGTTTTAATGTTTTACTAATTTGTTACAAAAACCGCGTGTAAATTAAATTGTGTCAACGGTTGTAGGTATATGAACTAGAAATCGCCCGGAGGTATTGCTCACGCAGATTCCCTTTTTAACCGACTTCAAAAAAGGAGGTTGTTTCTCAATTCGACCGTTACCTTTATACGGGTATATTTTTGTATAGTAGTGGATAACTTCGTGGTTTACGAACCGATTTTGATTATTCTGTTTTTGTTGGAAAGGAGATATCCCAAGGGTGATACCTTGATAAAAGCTTGATAAGGAAATCAGGATCTGATGACGGCATCCCAGATAAATCGAGGGAACCTTCGAAAATCGTAGTGGCGACTAGTGCTTTTTTACTTTTGTTTGAATTAAATGAATAAAATTTACATAATTCCATCATCATCATCACCATTAGTCATTACGTATGATTTTTCACACGCCATTCACGAAATGACCCTTCTCTAATGTTTTGTTTAAATTTAATGTATATTTTATTATTCAAAATGCAGGCATTTCTCTTTTATAAAATAAATAGCGTACGTCCGAGATTGACGAAACTGTTGATACCCACTGACTGACACATGTAACAATTTTATTGTTCACGGCAATAAAATCTTATCTTATCTGCCCCCTAGCCAAGTGGCATTGCACAATCTAATCGAATGATCTTATAGATTGACATGTATGGGATTGACATTAGCGTTAGCGCTCGTTGGCAAGTGCTTATGTCAATCCCATATATGTCAATCTAAAAGAACATTCGGTTAGATTGTACAATGCCACTTGGCTAGGTTGGCTGATCTGACTAACTTCCATCTATCCCCACAAACTTTCGCGTTTATAATATTAGTAGGAACTAAGTAGTTACACGTAATCAAGTCCCATTAACGGTGTCGGTAACTAGCGGATATAAACCGGCAATTGTTTCGATTCGCTTTCGTCGCTATTGTTTCAAGACAATCGCGTTTTAGATCGAGACGGATGACTTTTACCGACCGTTGTAATTGTAAAACTATTGTTGTTTATGTCGTTGTTTTTTGTAATTCGTGAATCTTTCTAGTATTATCAAATCTTCTATATATAAAAAAATGAATTCTTATTCCCCTTAGCATCACGCGTGAACGGTTGAACCAAGTTCCGTAATTCTTTTTTTTGTGGTTGATTCTTAGCCAAACAAAATTTTTTTTGATTTGAAATGGCCAGTACTGCAGAACGGCAATTTCATAGGTAAAGACCTATTATTACTAATGCCAGAGCTAACTTGTTTACCCAGTTAAAACAGAAACTCTAGGTTTACCAAGTCTAGACTTATTAGATCTGCTGAATTTTTCATGAATATCACATTCAGATTTGAGTGAAAATCACATTCAGTTTTCTCCTACAATCCTAACCAATATTATAAATTGAATGCGGTTGAGTGTTTGTTTGTCCCTTACATCGTAACAAAGCGGGATCGACACATGCCTAGATAAAGTTGGAGGCTCAAGATTTGACTTAGGCTACTTCCGCTGAAAGCCGATGCTTCGCGGGAAAAATCTTGTACAATATAAGAAGTATAGTATTAACAATCGACACAGGCATAGATGTAGTTGGAGCCCCAAGATGAGATATAGACAACTTTTCGTATCCCAATAAGCAGGTACACAAAGAGATTTAAATTTACCAGGGTGAGCGGCCGTTAGGAATTTTTTCATACAAAAACTTTGATGACAAGCTTCACTTTGCTAATACGAGTGCGAGCTGTCAGTCGGACGTACCTATCACACTAGATTTATGACCACTAGTTTTGGATTTCAATTTTGTTTGTTTCAATTTTGGCCGCTCTATACCCTAGTATATTTAAATCTCTTTGTATGTACTACATAAGACCTATCGTCAATATTACACATGCGCTGATATAGTTATAATTTTTTTTTATCTCGTAACGCGGCTGCAATCGCAGCCAAAACCTAGTCAGTTTACGAAACGAAAGTGTGTATCTTTAACTGATATTAAAATAGCTGCCAACCCTAACGTCGATGACACTGATACAGTGACAGCTATTGCTGGTGTCAGCTGTCACGGAAATGTCACGTCAACTGTCAAAGTCAACTGTTTATTTTCTGTTTCTTCTACGCTTTTTGTTCGCTTCAGCAGAGTTTCCAACTATCGTATTGATTTAAAACTTTCCAGACTTCTGTAAGCCTTTGACAATGATATAGGATTGCATGAGGTCTTGAAAATAGTAACTATTAAGGCGAATGTGCAAATGACACTTAAAACCTATAATAATCACTACATAGTATAAAACAAAGTCGCTTTCTCTGTCCCTATATCCCTATGTATGCTTAAATCTTTAAAACTACGCAACGGAACTTTTTGTACCATCGAGCGAATGCGCTCACAGAATCTGAAATCCATTAAATATTCTTAATTCAACCGTCATTTACATTTCCCGATTCTCATTACTATATTTTGAGCTGTAATTTTTATTCTTTCAGGTAAGTACCCGATTGACCCTGCACTGGCCTTTGCGACCCCGAGGCACCCGTAGTGTTTCTAGGGTTGTCACTTGAGGTTTGTGGTTTACAACAAATTTATATCACTACATAGTATAAAACTAAGTCGCTTTCTCTGTCCCTATATCCCTATGTATGCTTAAATCTTTAAAACTACGCAACGGATTTTGATGCGGTTTTTTTAATAGATAGAATGATTCAAAAGGAAGATTTTAGTACTAGCAATGCACCCGCGCGAAGCCGGGGCGGGTCGCTAGTTTTAGATTTATCGATATAGATACCGAAACACCAATTTTTGGAATTTTTGTCTGTCTGTCTGATTGTGCACGCATCACTCAAAAACTACTGGACGGATTTTGATGAAATTTGGTATGGAGATAACTGAGTACCCGAGTCAACATCTAGGGTACTTTTTATTCCAGGAAAATATCTCATTCCCACGGTAAAATAAAAAAACTGGTTAAAAAGAGAAATACGTACTACTCCGAAACGATAACACCTAGGAACTTGAAAAATGGTATGAAGGTGTCTGATATGTCATAAGAAATTGTTATTGGAAATTCCCACAGGAACGGGCATAAACTAAATCCAAGCGGGAAAACGCCGCTGGGCACCCGCTATTTGAAATATGGTATATAGGTGTCTTAAATATGTCGTAGGCAACCACTATGAAGGGATTTTCTGAAATTCCCACGGGAACGGGAATAAACGGAATCCGCGCGGGCAACGCCGCTGGGCATTCGCTAGTAATAATAATAATCTGACATGTTACCAGTGAAGGTTGTTTTTGCGGTTCAAAAATATATTCTTTTAAATCACAGACCATTAATCTAGCTAGATAACTTAAGTACTTCAATCTGTATGAAAACCTACCGTGTCACTTTTTTTCTACCTACTGTGACGTCACAAGAGCGATTTAGTGATGTGAATTCCCCGTTGTCCGCGCGAAATCGATTCAAAGGCAATTTTCATTCAAAATGTCAAATCGATTTATCTTCATAGATTCGTAAAAAAATATGAGAATAGTTGTTAGATAGAAAATGACCTCTACCGTCCCAGAAAGTCTTGCCACCTGAACTTCCAAACACCACATTTTTTAGTTCCTAAATGAAAAAAAAATGTGTGTTGCTTTCATGATAATTTAATATAGGGAAACGCAATTAAGACATTAAATAGATATGTACCTTAAACCAAATATATGATTAAGAAGTTCTTAATAATTATTTAAGTTTTTGTTTGACAATGCACGGCCTTCAAGCCACACCTCCGTGCCCCCGAGTGGGGAGCGTGAGGTTTTTTTCGTTACGGAATTTCTGGATTCGGTCCCCGCGCTCAAGGCCCGCGATAGAAGCTATGCAATAGCTTAAAAAATCTAACCAGGAGAAAGGTTTAAAAAATATAGAGCTAAGTACTGTGATTTTAATTTACTGAGAACGCAATAGCATTAAAATAAAAATGACCTGAATATAATATTACGTCATCACTTTTAGTATTCAGTTGCCTCACTTTGTTGATCGTTTTATTATTTTAAAATGTAGTCGTGATATATGTAATTGTAAAATTGAAATACATTTGTAGAGGTGTTTTCAGGTAATTTATAATATTATGAAAATTTTATTTGGATACAATCAACTAGCCTTTTGTAGTCCAGGCAATGAAGCGGATTTTTGTACGAAGAACCCAACATTAATTCCTCAGACGATGAAACTTTGCAGAATTGTAGTATGGTATGAGACACAGACCATTAATCTAGCTAGATGACGGGAGTATACGTACTTCGCGTGTCCAACTGGAGTCAAATTGACTTCAGTCTACGCCGCGTCATTTATTCCGCGTTCGAACGTCGTTGCCTCCGAACATCAACCGCCATCTCAAAAAATGACTGTTTGTTCAGTATTATGTTGTGCAAACTATACAGGAAAAGCTGACCCAGATAATGGACATCTTTCCTACTACAGGTAAGTAAACTTCTTCAATAAATTCTCCAAAATTATTTTCTTTAAAATTGTTGAATCTTCGGTTCTAAATATTTTAACTAATACTTATATGTATCAGATAATATAATTTTAGGTTTAGAAAACAATGCTAGTGAATCTAGAATATCGAGCCGAATATCAATCTACTAACTGCTTCACATGTTGATGTTTTCAGTATATCAATGGTTGGTATTACTTCTGGAAGCAGTAGTCGAACTTTTTTCCCTTCCTTGAAGCAGCTATTGTGGAAATGTCTACAACAAATTCGGCTATTTTTTGTTGGAAACCAATATATTCGGCCGGTCGCTTCCATCCATTTATGTTTCAAGTGTGGATTACTTGGAAACCTGTTATTTATAATGAATGTTATTCAGAGATAAATGTTATTGCAACAAAAATAATGTACACTTACGAACATTATTATTCCTCTGTTTCGATTCGAAAAATCTATAAGAATCGTGAAGAATCGAAAGGTGTACATCACTATTTGCTTCATTTGACAGCAAAATGAGAATAGTAACCCTACCAAGAAGCCGAACAAACAAAGCTAAAGATCGATTGTTACATTTCCATTGCGTGTTTAATATAAGCAGGCCCTACAACTTTGCTACTAAAGCAGGCAATGTATCATGAACAAGAAGTAAACACACACAGTCTTATTTTTCATAGTAAAACCACAACGAACCCGAAATAAATGATTTTTAAATAGATTAAAGATAATTATTGAAGAAATTTACTTACCTGTAGTAGGAAACATGTCCATTATCTGGGTCAGCTTTTCCTGTATAGTTTGCACAACATAATACTGAACAAACAGTCATTTTTTGAGATGGCGGTTGATGTTCGGAGGCAACGACGTTCGAACGCGGAATAAATGACGCGGCGTAGACTGAAGTCAATTTGACTCCAGTTGGACACGCGAAGTACGTATACTCCCGTCATCTAGCTAGATTAATGGTCTGTGTTTTAAATAGTAGGTATTGAGGGTAGGTATTTTCAGGAATGGAATACCTTTTCCTACCCGCTGGGGGATAAACATTTAAGTTTTAGAATTACAGATAAGTTAATAGTTAAAATATACATACAATATCCCAATACACATAAATACTAAAAAAAATCATATATAACTTAAACTTAACCTTAGCATTTTATTTTACCATCAAAAATTGGCATTCCTAGACTTACGCTTCGTCTTGACGCTTCTGCCGATTAGTAATGGGCCATTTACACGAGGGCAATCCACTAAGACTGCATCCAAAAAAAATTGAGGACAATTTATCTCGTATTATTATTTTTATTATTATTATTTTCCTCAGTGTAAAATTTTACAGCCCTACCGCGGCTGGCTTCCTTTCTGTATTAATTTTCAAGAGCTCCCGGGTGCCCGGCGAGAGGGCAAATTAAATACTGTTTAATGAAGTAGCCACTTCAGTAATGCTACGTGTATTTGTGAATGACACCCTATTTATTAGTGGTCCTATAAATGAAATAAGATTTTTAATTTGTCAAAGAAATGTAACTGCACCTAGAGGGTAATGTTTTTGGCATATTATTATGTTTGTCAGTACTAGCGGATTAAATTCTGTTTCAACTTGGCAATCAATCTCTCGCAATAATGATATGTATATCCTTGACTCAGAAGAAACCAGCAGTTACTAGAATTAATTCTGAGCACAGCACCCCTTTGTTTTAAATAGGTATTTTCTGTGTCCTTTGAACACGGCGCTTGGAGCTTAAAGTCGGGTTTTTGGTGTCTTAATAATGAATGTACTTGTTTCTTTAGATTTAGGCATGTGCGCAATTTGACTACTTATTCTTCTACCCAGTCTATGAGTCTATAAGACTAATTAAGGTCACCTGAGTATAGTTTCTTGAAATACGACCCCCGAGGGTTTCCCAGCAACATTGGCAGCAGAGATATCCATAGTGTTGTAGCGACCCTACATAGAAAGCGCCAATAGACGGCCGAGTTCTAAACCGCGCTATGGAAGTTTTCTAATGAGTTTGTATAAATACAACTGTCCAACATCAACCGTTGTACCGCGGTCCCTAGGCACGATCACTTCGCTTGTCGGCAGATCGTCCCTTTTCATAATGGAGGAGCATTCCACCTCCACTCCTCCATATTGCTGACCCTCGACACTTGGACATCAGCGCAACCTTCACCTGGACTTCAGCGCAAACAGCGTACCTCCACAGTGTAATTATACGTTCGACCGTAAAGCGATACTGGATTGATTAAATCCTGTGCATCGGATAGTTATTACTTGCATACCATTGTATATTGTGCGGTGTTTACGTATCATACCATGATTGATTTTGAAACGGGAATACAAATTAGCATGCTGACGGTATGCTAATTGTGTTTATGAGAATATTAATTACTGGCTGTTTTCCGCCATTTCTCAGACTTAAGCATCGTTCCCGTAAAAAAAATTAGCCCATGTTACTCCCAGAAAAGTAAGCTTTATATTGGTGAAAGAATTCTTGAAATCGGTCCACTAGTTTCGGAGCCTATTCATTACAAACATATTAAACAAACAACGCTTTATCCCTTTAACGGGCATGGGCAGTTTAAATTTTTCATTGGTTTTGAATCTTATTTCAATTACATAGAGTTCAATTTATGGCGGTTTCTATTGTCCCTCTGCCTTATAAAGTGTCAAAGGAAATATATTTAAACGGAAGGACAACGCGTAACAGAAAAAGCGCAATTCCTCATACACCCCAATTAGTATTTTAATATAAAAAAAATATGATGCAATCGAACTTTAGTTGTGTCTAACTAATTTTCTTAAATATCGATTAATAATAGCACTATTTCCATAGAAAGCACTAAATTCAGCTACGATAATTATTTTTTTTGAAAAATTTAACACATATTAAAAATAGCTAAAATCGAATGAGTAGTCGATACTGAACAAACTAATTTTAGGAATTGCGCTTATTCTGTTACATGTTGTATATATATTTACAGGCTCCGGTCTTCTGTCTACGGAACCCTAATAAATGATTAAAGAACTCAACTTTCATAACAAAGTTGGTCACTCAATTCAAGTCTCAGTCCAACTCAAAACCTTGGAGCGGCAGTGACCGGAACGATCTCATCAATCTTCGCGTGACAATCTGCGGATGTCTCCTCCGGAACTGTGCCATTACTATGCAACTCCGGGGCAGAATAATGATATGTATTAGCAAGGGTTTTAGTGAAACGATGAATTTAATCGCTGGACAGTAAAAGACCAGACTTGTTGAATTGTCGTTGTCAACTCTTGTACACTCGGTATACCTATAAGGCCAACATCATAAACAAGTCTGCAAAAAATGTGAACTACCAGATTTGACGCATGCGGTAATGTATAAAGTTACTGGACTATAAGGTACAGAGCTTGTTTTTATTGAGCTCGAGCGTCGCATCAAGACATGTACCAGATTCAAATGCGGTTTTCAGTTGTGTTGATGCCGATCTAACTGAAAACCGCATCCAATTTGGTGTAGTCGTTTTTGCGTGATGCGCACACGAACATACAGACCGAATAAAATATTACAAAAACCAAATATTTGTATTTTTGTATGTTTGGATCAAATAAACTCAAAAACTACTGGACCGATTTTCAAGATTCGTTCACCAAAGGAAAGTTTTCTTTTCTGGGAGTAACATGGGCTATAATGTTCTTCCAGCTAGTGTTACATAAGTAATAGTTCTAGTCCAGTTTTTTGCAGACATGGGCTGGTAGACATTAGCGCTTGAAACCCTTCAAACTCTTGTAATTATTAAAGACTAGCAGCGCCCAGCGATTTCACCCGCGTAGGTACTGTTCCCGTGGGAATACGGGGATATAATATAACCTATGTGCTATTCTGATGTATAAGCTATATAACTGTAAAGTTTCATCAAAATCCGTTCAGTAGTTTTTGCGTGAAAGAGACAAACAACCATCCATACATCCATTCATACAAAATTTTGCGTTTATACGAGTAATATTAGTTGGAAGTAGGATGAATAAACCGGTTTTAAATTACTCATTTTACCTATAACTTATAAATGCGAATAAATAATATTATTGTACTTATATCCTTAATTTCGAGACAAAATTCGTCCCCAAGCCGCTGAAAAGATATAAACTGCGAAATTGCCAATAACTCGCTCGTTTCCGTTGTAAAAATGCCATAAATCTACTTCGGAACGTAAAAATATCGTTCAGAGTAGAAGTTTAGTTTAGAATGGAGTTGCTTCGGTGCTCTGCATTTCTCGAGACCGCTGCTACCATTTATCATGCAGTTCCCACTAGGTATTGGACAGAAATACTATTTGCAACTTTGACCATACCCTAGGAGAGAATATCACATTGCCTGGGTCTACATCATGTCATGTTGGGTATATAAGTAAAGTAAGATGTATCTCTGAGACTTCTAAAACGTATATTGATAGCTTCTGATCTGGCTCGAAGGACCAAAGATAGCATAATAATAATAATAATATAATCTCACGCCTTTCATCCTCGAGGGTGTAGGCAGAGGTATTCCATTACTGGATATACCCACATTTCACGAGATACATTGGACCCCTAAACGTGATAGGTGGTGAGTCCATCGCCGGACCGGGTCTATTTACACATGTCTCAGAATTAATTCTAAGACCTGCGGGTTTCCTCACGATGTTTTCCTTCCTTAATGATAGCATAAAAAAATTATACGCCCGTGTTTAAAGATAGTCTGTCTGTCTGTCAGTGGGCTGTATCTCATGAACTGTAATAGGTAGACAGTTGAAACTTTGTGAATATGTAACAAATATACAGCGCAATTCAATTTCAATTCAATTAATATAAAAAAACTTTTCTTAAATATCGATTAATAATAGCACGATTTCCATAAAAAGTACTTAATTTAGCTACGATAATTCTTTTTTTTAATATAACAGATATTAAAAATACCTGAAATCGAATAAGTAGTCGATACTGAACAAACTAATTTCTGTTACATGTTGTATATAAAAAATAAAATGAAAGAATAAACAGGAAAAGTAAAGAAAAGGGGAAATGTTTTTTTTTAATATTACGCTTTGTACCCTTTATTAGTGATCGAATGTACAGATACTATTTTGTAGTCCCCAAAAACGTATTCAGAACAGCTTAGCTCAAAAAGTACGGTATCAGCCATCGTTATCCGTACCGTAGCATATTGTATTTCATAATTCAGCCGGTTGTGCCCATAATTCAGCCGAATTGAATATTCTAAGCGGCGCGAACGGCTGCGCGATGTTTTTGCAATGAAAATATCGTAAAGATAAATTTTAATGTCAACACTGTAATGTATTGCGCCGCCGTTTTCGGATGTGTATCTTTTAAAGAAGGTTAATGTGCTATTGAATGGTGTTCACCCGACTGTCCCAGAGGGACGGTAATGTTTTTCAAGTAATACATACATCAAGCTCACGCCATTGTCCCACAGGGGTAGGCAGAGACGATGGATCGCCACTTTGCACGATCTCTGCATACTTCTTTTGCTTCCTTCACATCCATAAGCCTTTTCATACACGCTCTTTTATTGTTTGCACTCCGGACCCCAGCTTTTTGAAGGAATGCATTTATTTGATCCGTGAACGTCTTTCTGGGGCGTCCTCTTTCCTTACATCCTTTAACATTATCACCATAAATCTCTTTCGTTACTCTTCTTTTATCTATACGTTCGTGTGAGGATTGTTCAATGGATCAGGATTCTAATAAACGAGTTGTGAGAAGGAATGGTCTTTGTTTCAGGAATTTTTATTCATTCATGACATGTAATTTTTATTATGAATAAACGAATTGAATTGAATTACACTGGGTTTGTGACGTCACAATAATGATTTGATTTTTTCAATGTAGGGGTTTAAAAGTTCACCTTCTGAAAGTAACTGTAGCGCTTTCTTGATCTATGATAGTTTTTTAAAAGATAATAATAAACTCCTGATCCACAATGAGCTCTCGTTGAATATGCAGGTTCAAACTTCCCAATACGTTAGCGTTGAGGCAATCTGTAGCCAAAGTCCTCACTTATAAGTGACAATAACAATTACAAAAAGTGTATCTTTCATGTTTATCACCATTTCGTATAGATGAATAGATGAAGATGTAGTGACAAAAATTGAGAAAGGTAGGCTGAGATGGTTTGGCCATGTCGAGAGAATGAATGAAGAACGTTTGACGAAAAAAATGTATAAGGCGAGTGTGAATAAAAGTGTTGCAAGGGGTAGACCTAGGCGGACGTTTCGAGAACAAATTGGGGACGTTTTGAAAAAAGGCCAGGTCAAGAGTACCCTAAACCGAAGAGCGTGTATGAAAGGAATAATGAAAGTGGACGAAGCGGAACAAGTATGTAAGGATCGTAGCAAGTGGAAAGAAGTGGTATCTGCCTACCCCTATGGGAAAGAGGCGTGATTATATGTATGTATGTATGAATAGAACGGAATTAAGAAAAATTGTTTTACTAGCTTCTGATTGCTTTGCGGTAATTGGGGTTAGGTTAGGAAAAACTTAAGCTTTCAAGCGACAACTCCTCCAAATTTATCAGGCGAAAATTTTGTTGATAGTACCAATATCAACCTTACTACTATGCTATTTAGAAGTTTATACCTCGTTTAATTCTCACCTTACAGCTGTAACTGGTTAACAAAGAATAAATCGGTTTATTACAGTTTTTAACTACATTACCCGCACAATACGAGTACACGTGTATTTTTTCCGACTGACAATAGAACACACAATAGTATTTAAATTGAAACTACACGAGCCAAATTGCTTTCGCCGGTAAAGACATTTCCATTGTGGGCATACGAATAAAACAGTTGCTTGTTACGGCTCGAGATTGTCTTTTGTTAACCTTGGGCTTACACGGGAAACTGGCTCACAAAAAATGGTTCAGACAAGTACTATATCCATATAGACTATATCCATACTGTGAAACAAGCAATGTCTATACCAAAGTAAAATGTCTGCGATTTTTATAGAAAATTAAAATTTCACCGATGCCTAATCGTTTATTAATAAATTACCGTTTTTAGATTTTTTGTGTGTTTGCTTTGAATAGTCTCCGAAGCGGCTCAACGGATTTATTGAAAATTATAGGGTTAAGAAGAAAAACAGGGATAAGAAGATATATTTTATTTTGATACACCGAAGAAAATTGAGGGTGGATTTTGTTACGGTTTCCACTATCATCTAGAGAATTTCTTGCGGAAGGTTGTATATACAACAAGCGGGTGCTCGGTGGTGTTGCCATCGCGAATCTTGTCTATTCCCGTTCCCTCGTGTACTCGTATTTGCAAAAATCCTTTCCTAGTGCCAACCTATACTCACTTACGTCATGGAACCTTCGCATAACATTTCATGCTTCTACGTTCTAGACCCAGATGAAGGGTCAGTAATACAGTACAATTAAACAAACGCCAAGAAACACGCGTTTATTGTATTTTAATATATTTGTTGTTTATTTATGTTATTTATTTACTTAACTTCATATAATCAGAGGTATTCCATTACTGGATATACCCACATTTCACGAGATACATTGGACCCCTAAACGTGATAGGTGGTGAGCCCATCGCCGGACCGGGTCTGTTTACACATGTCTCAGAATTAATTCTGAGACCTGCGGGTTTCCGCACGATGTTTTCCTTCACCGTCGAGCTAGTGATAAATATGTACGTAAGTTTTTGAAAAACTCAACTTAACTTCATGTACCAAGAAAATGTACACATGGCGAACTTAATGAAATGAATTGGATGCAAATAAAAAAATGTGCTTTCTATGGAAATCGTGCTATTATGGATCGATATTTAAGAAAATTGGTTACACAAACCTAAAGTTCGATCGCATCATATATTTTTTATATTAATATACTAATTGGGGTGTATGAGGAATTGCGCTTTTTCTGTTACGCGTTGTATATGTTGTCATAGCGGCAACAGACTTACACATTCTGTGAAAATTTTAACTGTCTACAGAGTCTGTGTGAGACAGACGGACGGACAATGGCGGTTTATTAATAGGGTTCCATAGGCACTCTGTGGGTACCGAAACCTAAACAATGAAAACGTACTTTTTGTTCTAAAATTTCACTGTACTTTAAATTTTAAGGCTTTAAATTTCAAACTTTCACCACTAAAATTACTGAAACACCAATATTTCACAACGCGCTTCCCGCACTGTAGTTTCAGGCTTGCAGTGCTATAAATAGCCCGTATTTAGCTGGTCTCTACCATGAAATTTACTATTTAATGACTTGCCCAGTGGAGTCACTGAGAAATAGGCTTGGTTTTGAGCTGATGTATTGGATAGTTTACAAATGCGAAATGTTACCTTAGGACCGTAAAATATATGTATTGGTTCAGAATTCACGAATGAACTATCTATTTGAAACATGATTTCACTCTGCACCTGAAGGAGGTTAATGTTTTTCGGGTACACATAAATAACTTCACTAATGCTATAGATTTAAAGTTTTACATAATGCTTGCCTATATTACAAACTGGCCGCCCCGGTTTCGCACGGGTAGATTTTCCATGAAAATTCTGTCGTACAAATAAAAAAAAAAGTAGTAGTGACTTTCTCAAATCATAATCTTTCATGCATGCGGCAATGAATTTTTATTTAAATAAGAGAAATAATTTAAATTTAAGCGACAAAAATGAGGAAATATGGTCCCAATTTACAATTCCACATTATATATCATTCTTAGTTACATATCGTCCTTATAAGATTCAAATCGACTTCTCTTCAGCACATTCTAGAACAATAAAAGTCAAAAATTATTTATTTTCTGTTGGTAAAAAAAGTACACTTACAAACGTCAATAGTTTAATAACAAGGCACTCTAAACTCGTCCATGAAGATTGGCTAAATGTAAACAGCAACCCACCTCCACCGTCGAGTTGATGGTTCCAAATGCAGTGCCAATAACACCCTCAATACGATTTGTACCCTTAAATACGTTCCGTCATCGTGCAATAAACCCCAGCATACAACGTGGGATAATGACAGGACGAATAGTTCAATTGATTAATTAGGGCCTTGATTACTCCGCCGGTAATTAATGCAAATGATACATCATTTGTGAATATTGCGTTTGTTGCAGACTAGCAGCGCCCCGCGGTTTCAACCCCGTAGTTCCCGTTCCCGTGGGAATACGGGGGGATAAAATAAAATATATCTGTTATTCTCACGAATAAGCTACAAAACTGCAAAAATCTCGAGGGTAATTTCTCGAGTACTCTCGAGTCTCGAGGCTTTTTAAAAAAAATCGTACAAATTGTCAAAATGTAACCAAATAAAACAAGTTAAATATCAAAAAGTAAGTTTAATTGCACCATCATTAATTGTATTCATATCAGTCATATAAATCATCATTAAATGACGAAAAACATAAAATAAAATCTTCATAAAACAAATCAAAAAAACTTCTTTAAGTAACAACAGTATTTTAATCAGCTGATAATCAGTGTCTATGAAACTATTAATCAATCACCTACCTTTACTTGAGATCTTACTAGTGTAGCCAGTTTGGCGTTGCCGCTTCACCCCGTCACAAGGGCTGCCACACATTTCGCGTCGTCTTCGTTTTAAGCGCCGAAATACGAAATGCGGGTGGTATAACACGGCAAAAAATTAAAGTGCATATACCGGTTGCGGTACTCGAGACTTCTCGAGTACTTTGCAAAAAAATCTCGTCTCGAATGAAGCCAAATTTCTCGAGTAGTCTCGAGTTCGAGACTTCTCGAGCAGAAACCCTAATACATACTAACTTTCGCGTTGATAATATTAGTAGAATAGGAGTTCTTTTTTTTAATACTACGAGTATAACTATCGGCATGGCTGAAAGCGGCTGGAGATCTATTTCTAAATATTATCATAAACTAGAGGTACTGCGCGGTTTCATTTGCGTAGTTCCCGGGAATACGGGAATAAAATATAGCCTATGTTACTCAGGGATATTCTAGCTTTCCATATAGGTGAAAGAATTTCTAAAATCGGTTCAGTAAATTTTGAGTTCATTCGTAACAAACATAGAAAAATACAAATCATTACTCTTTATATTATTAGTATAGAACACAGATATAGATTTATGCTCATGTCTTATACCTGAGTTATTTCTTTTCGGGAAGGTTTCTGGAAATACCCACTTCTCACGAGAATATTTGACCCCTAAATGTAGGTGATAGGTGGTGAGCCCATCACTGGCCCCGGTCTGTTACACATGGCTAGATAGTGACGATACAGATCTAAAATTCCAGAACATAACTTCCTATTATTAATTTCTCTGCCTAATCTGTTAATCGAAAAACGTTTTAGGCTGACAATGGCTCCTTGAATTAGCTTGAATTTTTATTTCCTGCTCCATTGTGTACCTTAAAAGAAATCTACATAAGAATTTTTCTGCCTACGGCCGTCCTCTGGCTGTAGGGATTCTATGAATATTTTCTGCGATTATTTCCATTCTGCGTCGTCAGGATAAAGAAGCGGAATTTCCCTAAGGCCCACTGGCTCTTAACGAGGCAGGTGACAACCAGTATTGGCACTGCTTCGAATCGACATTTCTAATACACACATTTAGCTACACCGGATTGTCACTTTGAAATGTCTATATCTACACTAATATTACAAAGAGGAAAGATTTGTATGTTTGTAACGAATAAACTTAAAAACTACTGCACCGATTTAAAAAAATCTTTCACCAATAGAAAGCTACATTATCACTGAGTAACATAGGCTATATTGTATTCCCGTATTCATACGGGAGCGGGAACTACGTGGGTGAAAGCTTCCTCTTGAATCATTCACTCTTATTAAAAAAAACCCGCATCAAAATCCGTTGCGTAGTTTTAAAAATCTAAGCATACATAGGGACATACAGACGGGAAGCGACTTTGTTTTATAGTATGTAGTGATACTGATTTAGTCCACTTGGAACTAAATTTAGCTAGTAGAATAGTCTAGGAGCAGAAATAAGATAGATTCATGTAATAAATCAATGCTTAGCTCCAAGAAAGCACTATCACTCAAAGTCTAAAACGCGACAGATGCGAAATAAATGCTAACCGAATAGAGTTGCTCCCCTTCTGGAACCAATCTTTATCTCGGTATCTTTGAGAGCTCACAATAGTGCCGTCAAAGCATATTTCATCTGCGGCCAGAGACAAAGTGCAGGGCGAATTGAAACGTCGACAATGTAGCATCCTTCAACCGGAATTAAACTTAATATCAGCTCTCTCCGGCGATGTCCCGAATTCCCGTCGATTAAAATTTTATGACTCAAAATCCTCTGATGAAAAGCCTCCAGAGAGCGAATGACCCCGCACTTTTGTCGTAAAGCCTTTATGCGCTGACAATTGGTGGTATTTCTTTGGACTTTGCTTCGGGCAGGGTTGTATAAATTCTGTAGATCAGTGTTATTTGTCATTGTCGTCATATGTCTGAATTTAGGTAGTAAATGGAGGCCGTGATGTAGAAAAGCAGCTCAAAATGTTTTAGGGCAGCTCTTAAATGTTGTTTATTAAAATACATTTGATGTGTCTGGCCTCTTGGCTCAGTTGGTATACCCTGGCTTCTAACCCAGAGGTCGTGGGTTTAATCCCGACTGATTGTTATTTGTGCATGAACATGTCTATGGATTTCTAATATTTTTTTACGCAAGTATGTATCTTTTGTATACCACAGGCTTTTCCTTATTTCGTATTAAATTTCCGTGTAAACTATCTCACAATATTTTAATTCCAGACATTTCGTAGATCTTAATTCCTATTTCTGGATTAAAATTATTTCTATATTCGGTGCCATGTTGGGCGCCACTAACATATTTACATATTATTAACCATTTCTGATGATTTTAAAATACTCATTCTCTGCTAGCTTCCGCATTAAGATAAAGTGTACTACCTACTGCTAACCATTTTCATCCTGTTCACTGTAGAATTATTTGGCTTGGGCAAGGCGTAAATTTTTGGGTCACAGCCATAAATTCTGTTCAACTAATGCATGCGGACTGCGCCACGCGAGCCAACTCCGCTCGTATAGTGCTATAATATAAACTGCTAACACAGGGTTTGATTAAACTGATGCATTGGGTGACCTCGTAAACTATAAACCTTAGCTGATAAACGCTGACACGTTTCTGTTACAAGAAAGGCTGAGCCGCTGTGTTTAGTAAGGCGCTTTTAACAAGCTTTATAAACTTTATAGCATCACATTAAATTGCCGTACTTTATTTTATAAAGAGACTAGCGACCTACCCCGACTTCGCACAAGTGCAATGCTAACACTAAAACCTTCCTCTTGAATCACTCTATCTTTAAAAAAAACCGCTGCAAAATCCGTTGCGTAGTTTTAAAAATTTCAGCATACATAGGATATAGGGACAGAGAAAGCGACTTTGTTTTATACTATGTAGTGATGAAGCAATAAAACTTAGTTCGATGGTAACACAAGAAAAGATGTCTTCGAATCATACATACATACATAATCCCACGCCTATTTCCCATTGGGGTAGGTTGAGACAATAGACTGCTTAATACGACCCTGGTAGACCTGGCGTGCGTCATCCACATCCAAAAAACGACTTATGCATGCTCTTCAGGTACTCTTTACCTGGATTCTATCCAATACATCGCTGATCCGGTCGATGTAGGTACGGCTAGGTCGTCCTCTACCGACTCGCAAATTCATATACTTAGGTATTTTCCCCCCATCACTGATCATAAACGGCTTCTCAAAAGTACGCTTCCACTTTTTTTGCACGAACCACGTGGAACCCATAACTTTCCGTTTTCTCATTTCGCCCAACGGAATACTAAAAGTAAATATAAATTTGCCGCGCAAAGTTTCGGAAGCGTTATTCAGCCATTTGGGGCGGTCAAATCATGATTGTGTCGGTGTAATTTGGAGCCAGTTGATTGTAGCCTTCCGGGCTAGTTGCCGCAAACCTCGTTACCGTTGTTCCTTGAAAAATTTGATAGAAAATTGGACGAACTTCGGATTCTTGTCTGTTACTTGGAATGGGAATTTAATGCTTTAGACCCATATTACAGAACGATCTTAAAGGAAACTCCACTTGAGAATGACAGAGAGAGATGCCGCTATATTAGTCACATAATGCTGTCCCCTTTGAGCAGAGTTTCATGCCTAAGGATCGTTCTTTAATACCGGCCTTAGTGCACCAGAAATGGGGTAAAAGTTTTTGTAACGCTTACAGTGAAAATCGTTGAGCTATATCAGACTGCTTCGGGAAGGCTTAAATTTGAACAATGGAAAATTGTGACAGTTCGATAGCCGGTTGGCCACGAATCTAACACTCTCTCAATCCATACTTCCTCTGAGTAAAGGCCCATAGCCCTACTGTGAATATTGTGAGCACTTTTTTTGTGACCTATAGAAGAGGTCACAAAAAAAGTGCTTACAATATCCACGGTATGACAGATTTTGTAGTGCGTTTTCTTAGATTCATTATCACCTCCGAAGTGTCATAAGGCACATTTGTAACCAACCTCCAGAAGAAGAGTAATGTTTTAAATATTTTCATTCTATTCTACAAGTAACCGGGCTTTTGTTGCTAATGTTTTTCTTTTAGGACGTCATAAACCCAATGTTCTACAACTAAGAGAAATTCGTGGACAAGTCAATTCATTTAAATCTATCTTCGGTGCATAGAAATATGTGTTTATTATTTTAAAAGCATCCTATTAACCTATTCATATACGCTGTATACTTAACGGCTCGCAGATTCAACAACTCCTTTAAAATACCCACAGCAGTGTTTCGCGAAAAAAATAATAAATTCCTTTGCAAAAACAGAGGGTATGGATTAGTTTGCAATTCGCTGCACGAAATAGGTCAGTTGCATTCGTGCTCGAAGTTTGTTCTGCGAAACTTGTTTAAAACCTATCAACGCCCGCGAAAACTATCAGTCCGATGTTCTGTTTTTATGCCTTCGAAGTTTAATCTGAGCAATTTCGTTGAACAGAACACGTACCCCAGAAGAGCGGCCGTACCGAGTCGTAAACGTAAAGCACAAAAATAAGACCACAAATTTGACTTGCTTTAACTTGACCAATTGGCGTAGAAAACAAACAAAATGTACTTTATAAGTTCCAATATAATGTTATTAGATTTTTTCATTTCTGCCCCTCCCTAGACAAGTAACGAAGGTTTGATTCGCTTAATTGTAATACTAACTACATATTATGAAATACGTCTCTGTGACTAAACTTCTTTAGAATGTTGAGTAAATTTTACATGGTCGTGCTATAAGGTCGCACGTATAACAAGCCGAGTACTAAAGTATTCTATTCGCCTAATTTTTACGATTTACAAAGCCCAGGCTAGGCCATAGGCTGTAAACCCCAAAAAAAAATGTTTAAATTTTTAAAGATGTATTAATTAGCTTTCATAAGCAAATAATTACGGATAATTTTAATTTTTATTGGTGTACAATAAAGAGTTGGTACTTACATACTTACTTACTGTAAAAAAGGAAGGCAATTGAAAGGTACTAATATATTTTTTTAACTTTTGATTAAGGTACACATTTTTACGTGTATTAATATATATTAATTATTTTAATGTACACTTTTTTACGTGTAATTAACTTTTAATTTTGAAGGTAATAAACACATGACTTTCAATTACTACAGACGTAGTGTCCTGTTAAATATATCTCCAAATATAATCAATTTTCCTGTCATATTTCATCAAGATGAATTTATCGTTTAAAAAGTAATCTGAGCCAGTAAAAAATCGGCGTCTCACGGGTGCTCGGGACAATAGATATCGTATCTATATTTCGTTACTTGACGATCGAAACAGACACAGGATTACAATATACAGTTATAATAATTTTTTTATCTGACGCCTTTTGTCCCCGAGGAGGTAGGCAGAGGTATTCCATTTTTGGATATACCCACTTCTCACCAGAATATTCTACCCCTAAACGTGATAGGTGATGAGCAGATCGCCGGACCGAGTTTGTTACATGTGCCTCAGAATTAATTGTGAGACCTGCGGGTTTCCTCACGATGTTTTCCTTCACCATAAAATACTTTTAAAAATATCAAAATGGATCTTAAGTCAAATGAACAGAACATTAAGCGGAACACTAAAGCGTAGCGACCCGTTGACGTTTACAAGCTTCACAGCGGGTAGTTAATAAATCGCCAGTTAGTGGCGCTGGCGCAACTATAAATAAGCTAGTAATACCCGCTCTGCTCCCGCGCCTGGCCATTAAATTTGACTACGGAATTAACAGCTGCAGTATGTATGGCGATGGGCTTTCAGAGGTCAATGCTATTGGCCAGGGTAGATTTAAAATGTATCTTTTTATTTAACCGGTGGAACCTTCTAAGCTGTAATAGCCTTGTTGTGAGTGAGATCGCTTCTCATGCATGAGGCCCTGTCATGTCATCCCATGATTTACTGGCTTTTACTGTCGTAAGTGAAGTTTTTTAAGAATTCGAAAGCACATCTAAAATATAAACGTTATACTTTTATTTGTCTTCTGGGCAAGATAGTCCCATCGTAGGCCCCGTCTTTCCCTTCGGACTAGTCAGTCTGGAGTCAAAAGTTAGCGAATCATTAAAAAAAAGGCGTGAGAGGGTGTGTGGGTGGGTGTTCGTATCTTCGAAATGTTATATAGACCAAATGTCTTACCGTAAGAGTTTCGACTTCTCAAAAAAGTGTAATGTTCTTAAAATGTTTTCAGTGCCTTTCGCGTTCGAGTTTTATGTTTTTCTAATTAATGTAGTTGATATAGTAGGGATGCGGCAAAGCAAACAGCGGGCGCCAAAATCCCGTTCCACTGACTTGTAGCTTTATTCTTTTAGATTTATTCCCACATCGCATTTTCCAACTTCCGCCACCGCCGCATCTAATGGAATTTTAGTTACAAAGGCGCTTTCTAGCTAACGCAGTGCGATTCGCGAAAGTGGACTCTATTGCAACTATTTAACCCTACCTAAACAAATAGGGTTAGTGTTTGTGTTTCGACTTCTGTCGGAATAAAGTGGGGACTCGCAATTCGGAATAATAATAATAAGTACGAGATCCGGCTGCAAAAAAGTGTAGGGATCGAGTATATGCTACAAACCAAATTTTTTATCATATTTATGATTAGGAGAATAAATATCTACCAGGGTACCCTATCGAAGTATGGCCGCTAGTATAATTTAATAAAAAAAAATATTGTATTTTGGGACAAAATTTCATTCACTTGTATTTTTACATAAAATATAGACCACTCCAGGGCAATATATATAAGAACTCGGAAAAATCATGGAAAATCAACAGATTTTTCAGAGTCTTTATACATAAAGGGGCAATATACATAAAGACTCTGTAAAATCAGCAGATTTTTCAGTCTCTTTATGTGTATTTCCGTGAAGTTGACGATATTTGATGTAAAAAAACAAGTGAATGAAATTTCATCCCAAAAATCATTTTTTTTATTAAAAATACTAGCGCCCATATTTTGATAGGGGACCCTGGTCGATATATATTCTCCTTATCACTAATATGCGTAAAAATTTGGATCCCTACACTTTTTTGCAGCCGGATCTAAGGCTATAATGAGTGCTCCAGATGAAATAATTGGCTGTGAATCTTTCTAGAATATGCTTGTATATTCGAGCTAGTAATTACCCATCTACAGCAAATACTGGCCAGTTACTGAAAGCTGACACATACCACACATGCACACATAGCGCGTCTGTGAATGTGATGATGAGTATCTCTGTCTCTTTCACACGCGGCCTAGCTTCTGAGAGTGACAGATTGTTTGTTTTATTTCTATTATTATTATAATATACAGCGTGATATTTGAACCCCTCCGTTAGTAATTCCCGTCTGTCACACAAATTTAAAAAATAGCTACTACTTGTACTGAGAACGCGTCAGCTTTCAGTATAGTCCCAGTAGATGGTAATGTTTTTTGACGTTTTCATGTGTCTCTTTCTTTGGCGTAGTCTGTGTCTGTAGCATAAGCGTTGATATATTTTAGTAAATAAGTTCTTATTAGGTTTGTCTTAAATTGTGGATCGCAATAGGTTAGTGACGCCACAAAAAGCAATATGGCGGACCCCTGCTTTTGTGATTTAAACGTCTTGACGGATTTTGAAGTGCCAGGTGGCACTAGACTTGTTTGAGATTTATTAGAGCCCAATCCTTTGTCATATGTGATGAAGATGATGGTGATGATGAATCTAACTACGACAGTTCTATAACTGTTTATGGTCCTTCGCCCCGGATCGCAGATAACACATAAACAAGTGTGCATCACGTTTTATATCTGTACTTTCATAATACGTCGTAAAAGAATTTAATGGTCATAAAGCATATCTTTGTATACGAATTGTTAATATCCTCGTAAAGTTTTATTATTGTTGGATGAAATTCGGGACTCATGTATACATAATTATATATAGCTATATGTGTTTTAGGGTTCCATACTTTTCTCCGTCTGTCAAGATCCTTTCTCTCAGTAAAGCATAAATGTATCAATGTTGCGTCAGTCAGCGCAGTCGCCAATCCACGGTGAGCTCGACAATACAGGAAGTACCTATTTGAGGAAAGAGTCATAGGCTACTAGCAGGTGCCCGAGAACGTGACCCGCGCGCATTCTGTTAATTCCCGTTCTCGTGGGAATTTCCAAAAATAACCTATTGCTCACTTGCGTCATTTAAAAAAACCTTTGTTCGAAATTTCATCTAGACCCAGCGGTTTCGGCTGTTCGTTGATAGATAAGTCAGTCAGCCAGTCATTTTCTTAGAAGATAGATGATTAGGGTTGGTTAATAATAGTGATGATAACATCAGAGTACGTCTTTTCAAAGTTCCGCATTTCACGAATGCTCCCGAACCTTTATAACTTGATTAGTTGAGCGTTCTAGTCTCCAGATCACGTACCTCCTGAGGGAACGATAGGCCCCATAAAAGATGGCAGGTATTAATCAAAAGACTGCCGAAAGGACGCGTAAGATTGTTAAGTAGTTTGAAAGGGATCCATAATCTATGTCTATCTTATATAATAATATAAGATATAATCTCACGCCTTTTTTATCCCCGAGGGGGTAGGCAGAGGTATTCCATTACTGGATATACCCACTTTTTCACGAGATATATTGGACCCCTAAACGTGATAGGTGGTGAGCCCATCGCCGGACCGGGTCTATTTACACATGTCTCAGAATTAATTCTGAGAACTGCGGGTTTCCTCACGATGGTTTCCTTCACGGTCGAGCTACTGATAAATATGTACGTAAGTTTTGAAAATCTTATTGGTACATGCCAGGATTCGAACCCGAGCCTCACTGATTTTCGCCATGTGTAGCAGGCTCTTTTAACCGTAAGGCTATCACTGCTCTATCTAACTTTTCTAATAGTAAAATAAAAGTGTCTGCCTTTGATATAAAAATAAATGCTAATTTTCTTTTGAAAACTGCTAGTTTTACTTTTTTTTTATTATGATTTACTGGCAGACGCCCAGCGGTCTGCAGGTTATTTAAAAAAGTTCACATATCTTTTATAATATAATTAGCTTATTAATAAAATAACATACACACTATATAATTACATAAGCTCGCCCTACCTACCGCCCTAAAATGGAAGAAGTTGAACCACGTGTCCACTGCTTTTTAATCGAACATGTTCGGATACAGCCATACTCAGAAATGAACGTCAAAATTGAATTCATATCCATTCCCAGATAAGTTCCACAATTGGTGATCATAAATCACTCGGATGCATCGATATCCACGGACCAACCCGCTGACCGACAAAGGCGATATGACCTATTTGGACCCCGACCAGAAAAGCGGACCGATATTTAAAAAAGACGATAAAAAATGGCGCTTGAAAAACGCGAGTTAATTTGGCATGGTTCTTTGGCGTTGGCGCCATTGGGGGTTGAGTGTACGTCCTTATGCGAGCTATATCATGAGTCGCGTTCACGAAATGGTCGACAAATAAGATTTGGAACGAGTTATCACTTGATCATCATATTATTGGACTTCTACCCGTATGTGCTACGCGTGATGATATATTACACAGCAACGTGGGGTATCACTTCGTGGTGTGTGCCAGATATGTCGCTATGAGGGCGAATGATCAATAAGGGGATTTGTGGACTAATAAATATCACCAATATAACCCAGCGGATTTGCAAAATAAAAGTGGCAGTGGGCAAGGCACATTGCTCTTAGAAGTTACGGCCTATGGAGCCAAAGGTTCTTGAACGGAGACTACTGACATATTCAGCGTGAGACGTCCACCCACAGTTAATGAATAAAAGACCTGATAGAGGTCGTGTGAACCAGCTGATCAAGATACAATTTTAACGACTAACTGACATTTTGGTTTCACATGATGAAAAGGCTTGGCCGCGTTTTTATGACATTGGGTTCGATTCTGCTTTACAGCGACTTAACTTATTTTAGTTTGCTCCTGTAATTTTCTTTCTCCTAGAAAAGAGAGAGCTGTTAAATTAAAATAAGTCCTGTTAACTAAGTCATTTCATAACGTGTTTAGTACCTATGTAAATAATTCACGACTAAAGAATATCTTCTATCCCTTTTCTTTAGGGATCGTCTTTACGAGGACTAAACTAAAATAAGTTTAGTCGCTGTAAAGCAGAATCGAACCCACTGACTGCAAACTACGCGACAGGTGACACTAAAGAAAACAAAATGAAGCAACTCGCGCTGCGACCGTCGTAGAGCTAACACTGAAATTATATCCCGAAATGCTGTGTCGTTTATGTCTCGCACAGCAGCTCGGGATCTCTATCATAGAAGTTATAAAAACTGCAGCAATAGTGTTATTGTTCAATAGATTTTATAAGCTTGCCATTTTCAGGCGACCATCTATGTGCCTCACAACAACCACTGACAGCAAAGCTAAGCCAAGCTGTAATCCAAGATACACCAGTGCATCTAACACTTTCTACTCCATAAATTCACTTGTAGCTTACGAAATAAAGTTCACTTTTGCTCGACAGCCATTACTTTTCTCTACTGTGCTGTAATAGACTCACTTAGTCTGGCTAGACCGGCTAGACTACGTTTACACTAACATCAATCATCGTTAAGTGTTGTGTTTAACTCATAGCACAGTAATCTCAACGTATCTTCCTTGATACATTGTGACTTCGAGTGGGAAGCTTTCAGTTCTATAATAGAGCCAACCAGTAAAATCTTTTCATATGTTTGGGAGTTTATGTATTATTTGCATAGAATTTTTTCTTGACGTATCACGACACATTAGATAAGAGAGTTTTTCGAAAATTTATGTTTATTACTAGCTCGACGGTAAAGGAAGACATCATAAGGAAACCCTCAGGTCCCCAAATTTATTTTGCAGCATGTGTAACAGTGCCCCGGTTGGCGATGGATTCACCACCTGTCACGTTTAGGGAACCAACCTAAAAAATCAACCAACATCTAAACAATAACCAACATCTAACGGAAGTCTAAAACATTGTTATGATTGGTTAGCTATTTAACAAAATTAATTGTTGCATATATTAAATACTTCTTTTATTTTATGGCTTTTTTTCTTTTATGCCTGTCAAAGAAATCAATTTGATGTAAAACATATATTTTTCAACAAAACGGCTACTATTAAATATAAATTCTTTAAAATAAGTCAGAAAAAATTTGTGTTTAATTTTAGGTTCTAAATTGTTTAATCATAACAATAGATAGGTGGTATGTTTCTGTTTAATTCTGTTGTGTTAATACCGTTGAGTAGCTGCCGGAAGGCTTCATTCCCACAACTGTCTTTATCCACTACAAATTCCAATTAGAAGTTGTATTACAATATATTTACACCTCATACACGTACAAATATTCATCCTCGATATTAGTAAACTCCATACGCAGTTGCGTCTAACTACAGATAACTACCCTCAACACCCCCACTCCTCCACCAATGCGCCAATCAACAGTCACAAATCGGCATTCGCGTCACGCACCGGCCGCGAGTGGTTGCGTCACAGCACTTCGATTCCGCATTCACGTTAACTGGAGCTAGTTTGTAGTCCAACAGCACGTACGGGGTTAGATGCGGCATGTTCTGGGAATTGTGAAATGTATTTTCTAATGGATGTTTGGTAGGCAAAAGACTAAAAAAGACTCACGTTGGGGATTTGAAATGGATTTACCCTGAGGACTTGCCTATAAAAGTAGGTAGGTTGATAGGTCGTATTGACTCTACTTATGAGTTCGAGAATAAACGATGTTTGACTTCTAAAACATCCATTTCCTGTTCATTTCAGGTCCTCAAGGGATATACGGAATTCTTAAAGTAGCAAGTTTAAATAAGTGAATTACTTCATAAATAACCATTTATTATTATCATTTTTTTTGCACTTGGTATGGTGCGGAAGTGTAATGATTCTCATTAGGGTGAATAGGTAAGATCTTCCGTCAGGCAAAGTGATCGTACCTAAGGATTACGGTGAAAGGACATTTTATGCAGTTCTATTTGTACAGACTGTTGTGAGAACTTTGATAGCGCGGTTTAGAACGTCTTGTAGTGACGTCACGTGCTTGCCGTCTATGGCGCTTGTTGTTCTATGTAGCGCCGATAGGTGTCGCTACAAATATAGTAGACTTTTACAATCTGAATTCAAATTTTGCTGTATTAGCCAAGTTCGCGATAAAGTATTCATCTACAGGATGATCATACATTTCCCGGTCAAATATGATAGTAGTCGCAATCGCAATTTCACTTCCCTTCAACATAAGATCTGTTTTATTCAGTCCAGTCACATCAGTCCTTATAAATCGATAGGCGTATATTTGCCCGGAAAAAAGAAAAAATCGACGTACGTAAATGTGTACTTGAGGAGGACACAGAATTTACAGTTCCAGAGGACTTAATATTTTTACTACCTTAAAAACAAGTATTTTTCCTTTAGAAACATAAATTGCGATTATTGCGAAGTGAAAACAAATCTACGATGCGTATTAATTTTAAAGTGTAATTTTAGCTTTTACATTAACGAAGCCCGGAGGTAACAGGATGTTTTGAAATTTTAATTCATTTTTATTGCATTTCAACATAATTATACATTCTTTACAAAAGTGAAGCACAATTCACACACCGTTACTTAATCTCAAATTACATAAGGGTGTAACACACACCCCGCCATCAGCAGTCCCCAACAGTCACACCTCGTCACCAACCACACAAAAATCTTGGCCACAGAAGAGAATCGAACCAGCAATTTCTGATTCAAATAACAGAGTACCAACAGTACCAAAAAATATGTTGTGTAACATGGACACAGTAGTATAATAATTAATCAATATCAAAACCTACTAAAATCTGTAGTTAGCACCAACTTATTACTTAGGCGAGTCACAATCTTTGTACACCATTGGAATAATCTATTCATCTTATCCTATCTCTCCCTTGGGATTTACTGAAAGGTGCTAAAATTACAGACCCAAATGCTTCAAAGCATTCTATAAACTCCATTTCAACCTCTATATAACAGAATATTTGTATTCATTTAGTATTTGCTCTCGACGGAGTCTTGTTAAGACATATTACAAGCACATTTGGAAATCAAAATTGTTTACAATAGTAGATGCGTCATGTTATACACAATCTATTGAATATGAGAGAGCAGTGGATAGCCTCACTTAAAGAGCCTGCTTCACATGATGAAAATCAGTGAGGCTCGGGTTCTAATCCTGGCATGTACCAATGAGTTTTTCGAAAACTTACGTACATATTTATCACTAGCTCGACGGTAAAGGAAAACATCGTAAGGAAATAATTTTGAGGCATGTGTAACAGACCCGGTCCAGCGATGGGCTCACCACCTATCACGTATAGGGGTCCAAAGAACATCTCGTAAAAAGTGGGTATATCTAGAAATGGAATACCAATACACCCTCGGGGATAAAAGGCGTGAGATTATTTATTTTTATTTATTTATTTAATATGACTCCTCTAAAGTACCTAGTTTATTTCTCCATGAACGAACGGTTTGGGAACCACATCGGTTTGATATTTCAAAGTTATTCCCTACGTGCTCCGTTTCCGAGTTTATTGGTTTGTATTGAAGATCATAAGTCATAAGTGGTTCCAAAATCTTTTATTTTCTTTCGCGTTCAAGTGATAAATAATAGAGGTATTTTTAGGGTTCCGGTACCCAAAGGGATCTTCTGATTTGCGTCATGAACTGTAGTAGTTATATAGTTAAAATTTAAACAAAATGTGTATTGCCGCTGTAAGGACAAACAATCAAAATGAAATTAAATTTAAAAAATGAAGCACCCAGAAAAAAATATTTGGCATTTTTTTGTTCTACTTTGGTACGAAACCCTTTGTCTTTTATCTTTCTTTTTACACAGTGGTACGAAACTCTTTCTTGCGTGAGTCCGACTCACATCTGGCGGATTTTTTGGGTTATTGTATGACAATCACGCGCCAAATACCGTTTTTACCCGGTCCCGTGGTAATTTTAAGAAACCTTTGAAGTTTGTAGCATTTAGGTACACTTTCTGCGATTTCGTCTATAATCTGTAAGTGGGAGAGAAGTATTTAGCATTCATTGCTTATTCACGTATTTTTTAAGACGAGTAACACCCCTTTCACACGGCGTCCAGTTTTTTGCAGAATCCCGTTTTCTGCAGGATCCCGTTTGATGGCGAATGTGTTTATGGATCCCGCATGCTGGAAGCTCGTGAACTAGCATATAAATACATTCTCTATCAAACGGGATTCTGCAGAAAACGGAAAACTGGACTGCTGTGTGAAAGGGGTGTAACAATGTATTTTGATTATGCGCCGATGTCTTTATCGTCAAGATAGTTATACAGAATTAATGGCCAAAATTAACGCCAAAATGAACGTGGTATCTATTAAGTTACTAGGAGTAATTTATTACTTATGGGCTATAAAACTTTACTTACCTTACCTTGGGGAAAATCGTGGCTTATTAAACTTGTTTAGAAAGACTTTATTATTAAATAAACTTTAGTACACAACTCACACGGTTATTTAGTCCCAAACGTACTGTGTGTACTATACAATTGATAAACGTACTTAAATACTTGCTACACCCAGACACGAAACAATGCGCACAAATTTTGGCCCCTGGGCATTCGGATTCGTGACCCCTGACTCTATAGGTAGAGTCAGTAGCAACTAAACTGGTCACTAATAACTTGCAACTTATAAGTTTAGTTTCAACGGAAAAGAAGTATTGAAAAAAAATGGTGTGTTAAGTTTTTTTTTATTAATAATAGGCAAACTATTTGTCTGCCATCTCACCTGATTGTTACTCAAGTTATTGTGAAATTATGAAAAAAACCCTTTTCGCGAGTATATTCGACCCCTAAACTTGATAGGTGGTGAGCCCATCTGGGTTTGTTACATATGCCTCAGAATTAATTCTGGGACCTGCGGGTCTTCTAGTGATAAATATGTCCGTTACTATACTCGTGAAAAGTGGGGAAAGTATTTCCTGAAATGAATACCTACCACCTCGGGCATAAGAGGCAAGAGATTATTATTATTTTATCACTACACTAGCGAGCCGCCCCGGCTTCGCACGGGTGCAATGCTAAAACTAAAACCTTTCTCTTGAATCACTCTATCCATTAAAAAAAACCGCATCAGAATCCGTTGCGTAGTTTTAAAGATTTAAGCATACAAAGGGACATAGGGATATAAGGACATAGGGATATAGGGACAGAGAAAGTGACTTTGTTTTATACTAAGTAGTGATGATAGTATAAAACAAAGTCGCTTTCTCTGTCACTAACTCCCTATGTCCCTTTGTATGCTTAAATCTTTAAAACTACGCTACGGATTTATTGCGGTTTTTTTTAATAGATAGAGTGATTCAAGAGGAAGGTTTTAGTGTAAACATTGCACCCGTGCGAAGCCGGGGCGGGTCGCTAGTTTATTTATAAAAAGAAAGTTGAAATAGCTTCTGACAAGCTGCAGCATAAAGAAAACATTGAAATGTAAGTTAAATAGAGAAACCAACTTTAACACTAGCTCAGACGATACATGTTCTGTATGTGTGTAGTAAAACAACAAATAACAAAACTTTGTCTCGGACAGTGTGACCGTCGTTACGTGCAGCTCCCTCAAGGGGATGTCCTGGGCCCATAACTGTAAAACTTAATTGCAGTCTCAAATTAAGACGTGGGACTAGTGTTTACGATTGAAGTGATTACTTTAAGATACGTAGTTTACTCTGTAATCATCTAGAATTGTTAGTACTTAGTAGTAGTAAATCAAGTTATTAAATGTTCAAGAATTCTAACGAATGTGAACAACATACGATTGATGACGTTTTTTTGGTTTTCCGTACAATGAATTGACTTTTCTTGTAACACAAGACATGACAAGACAATAAGTTCGATTCTACTTTACAACCACTAAACTTATTTTAGTTTACTCCTGTTATTTTCTTTCTCCTAGAAAAGAAAAGAGACGAATGATATTTAGTCCTGTCAAATTAAAATTAGTCCTGTTTTCATTTCACTTAACTCAACTAAGGCATTTCATAACGTGTTTAGTGCATAAGTAAAGAAGTAACGACTAAAATATATCCTCTGACAGGACTAAATTCGGTAGGTTATCTTCTATCCCTTTTTCTTTTTTTGAGTTAAAGCAAAGATAGGACTAAACTAAAATAAGTTCAGGCGGTGTAAAGCAGAATCAAACTCATTTCATTTATAAATAGTAAAATAAAAATATACACACACCGGCACAATTAGCGGAACAGAAAAAAAAGGAGAAAAAAGAGGGAATTTAGAACAATGAATGTAATTTTTAAACAATATATTATTTAAAATGAAACAACAATTAAATTAACATGTTTTGACATTCATTTGTAACACCATACTTAAAATTTTATAAAAATAAAAATTAAATTAAACAAAATGCATTTTTCTTCGATTTTTAATTATAGAGAAACAGCAGAAAATTCAAGATTTTCCAAAGTTTAACAACAATTTCAATGACTGTTCAATATCGAGTGTTTCCTCCTCGTGCTCTGATGAGGGTTTCCATCCGTCTGGGCATGCTGCGGATGATGTTATCAATGGTTTCTTGGGGCAACCTCTGCCATTCTTCAAGTAATGCGTTTCGCAACTCGTTGAGATTATTGGGAGGGGGCATTCTTGACTTTACACTCCTCTTTAGCAAGTCCCAGACGTGTTCTATAGGGTTCATATCGGGGGACCGTGCTGGCCACTCCATCACCGTTATACCAACATGGTTTAGGTATGTCTGTACTGTGCGAGCACTGTGAGCCCGAACATTATCCTGCATTAGAATGAAGTTGTTACCAATAAAGGGGGCAAATGGCACAACATGTTCTTCTAAAATCTCCCTGATATACCGATCAGCATTCAGATTCCCGCCATCGACCACTACTAACTCCGTACGAGCTCCTAAACATATTCCTCCCCAGACCATAATTGAACCGCCGCCATATGCAACTGTATTTTCAAAATTAGACTGGATATACCGTTCTCCTTTGCGTCTCCATACTCGCTGCCTTCCATCAATTTGATTTAACATAACTCTGCATTCATCAGAAAAAAAGAGAAAAAGAACCTGTCCCCAGTCGTCGAAGTCCCAATCACGATGTTCACGACCAAAGTGTAGACGGTTTGTGCGATGATGTCTCTCAAGTTTTGGGGCTTTGGCGGGCACATACGAGCCTATACCCACTTCTTCGAATCTTCTACGAACTGTCCGCTCACTCATCCTTACTGCTCGTACCTCTTCCAGTAAATTTCGAGCCTGCACCGCCGTTAGTCTCGTGTTCCGTCGGACTTGAAGTTGGAGAAAACGGTCATCCCTCCTTGAAGTACACCTTTTCCGGCCTTGTCCTCTCCTTCTCACTAGAGCATTCGTCAATCTGTATCGTTGGATGCTACGATAAATCGTTGATAACGATCGACGAAGGCTTCTGGCAATCGATCTGTAGGTTTGACCATTTCTCCTCATTTGATCTGCCATACTGATTTCTGATGGCGTTAAATCAGGCATAATTAGATGCTCGTAAATTATCAATATGCGAAAAAACTCAAAAGCCTCAAAAACTGCAATTCAAAGCTTTTCAAATGGAATTCACGAACCTTCTAAAAACGGACAAGCGGTGGAAAAAATGAATCAATGAAAATTAAAACAAAAGAATGAAAAAAAGGGCAGTCGCTTAGTATTCCATTTTTAAATTAAAACCCAAATTTAAAAAAAGCTTGTTTAGCCGGCCAGTAACACGCAAAAATGCGTAAATACTCCCTTTTTTTTCTGTTCCGCTAATTGTGCCGGTGTGTGTATATCTCCCATCTTATATTGAATTGCTATTGTCTTAATACTCTAAAACTATACAAAGCAAGTGATATCGACCCCGTTTCTCCTATCAACGAGCGAGTAATACGACGGTAAGTGATAAATTATTCTCCAAGCAGTTTTTCCCGTTCCCGACGATTTAGTGGCCACTTGGCGCCACTCTCACGTTGCTTCCCTGAAACGGGTACCTCTGGTGCGGACTTGTTCACTTTTTCAACCGAATTCAAAAAATAAGGAGGTTCTCAATTCGACTGTATGTTTTTTTTTTATGTTTGTTACCTCAGAACTTTCGACTGGGTTAACCGATTTTGAGGATTCTTTTTTAGATGCTGGTGCTTCCCGTGCGGTCCCATTTTAATTTGGTCCAGTTCTGACAATGGAACCCATGAGAAAACCATACAAGTCTTAAATTTGCATTAAGTATGTGCGCGCAAATGGACCGATTTCTTTGCTTCTTCTTTTAACCGACTTCAAAAAATAAGAGGTTCTCAATTCGACTGTATTTTTGTAGATTTTAGTATTATTCATTAAAGTCGGTTTTTTACTCTTTAAAGTTCTATGTTAGAATAATGATGAAGTTTTATTTCTCGACAAAACAATCAATGTTCTTTAGTAAGAACACACAAAAAGGTACTCACGAATTTAGAACGTCCTCCTTTTTGAATAGCTTATTTTAGTGTCATTTTACGAGTGCCTCCGCGTTGTGGAATACACATTTAACATTCGGTCCTGGTTTTCGTTGTGTTGACGCACAATGGAAGCCGTAAAGCGATTTCAGATGGGTGGCTTGAAAAATTCTGACGATTACGTAGCTTGTCCAAACACGAGAGATTGTAGCCTCTACTTCTTCATGTGTGAGGAAAGACCCATAAGCTGAGGTGGACTGTTACCAGTTGATAATGATAAATAACTTCATTTTGATGCTCCGTCTACACATGCAAGCTTTTTTTAACGTTGTTTTTTTATACCACATGTTTTTTTTTTGTTTTCAATATTTGTCACTACCATCGTAGATATGTATTCCAGCCTGTTTAATATATGGGTGACTGGCTACGGGTAAAGTTTATGCCTCTTTTGGAGTGGCCAAATTTAGATCTCATACAAAATTGAATTACCTACATGATAAAATTATCAGATCACATAACCATCTTTAGATCTAATGCCAAGTTACTCGTACATAGTGTGTATTAAGCTAATTCTATAGAGCGGCGCCGTCATGTCACATCTTGCTTGGGCACAGTGCCTATCTCGCTGTCCACTTAATGTTCTGCGTAAACATCCGAAATTGTAATGTAATAGCAGCACCTAAAGGCTAATGCACACGAGGGATTTTTGTTTGAAAACAAAATTTCGCAACGTTAGTGTCACTACACTACAGACCAGACAGAAAAAATGCTCTAGCAGTTACCATTAGTAACGTTATATCATCCCTATCTGATGCAAATACAGTTGATGCAGAGCAATTTTCTCATTTTATTTATAACTCAATTAGTATTAAATAAAGACAACATTTTATTACTAATTGTCATGTGTACATTTTCTTGATACCTAAAGTTAAAAAAAAAATAAAGCAGCCTACTCAACAAATAAGTTGTTCATTTTGACTCTAAGATTTGGAAGTTTATCAATGCTCATCTGTTTTACTAGGTCTATTTATTTTTGTTCGGGCTAGCAGCGTCTTCAGTTTTTGTACCTATGTGGTACTTTCTGTCTGTCAATTGCACTGTGCGATAATACACAATTGTTACATTGTCAAAAACAAGAAAGTACCCGAACAAAAGTCCCTCGTTTTAACGAGCCTTGAAACTATGTATAAGTTCTAGGACGATTCCCCACTATATTTTATTTTATTTGAATACCAGTAAAAGTAGCTGCGACTCCGCTGCTTTAATACCACATTCCATTATGCACGGCTGTGATTTATCAGCAATTACAGTTGCATCCATTTCGGTCTAGTAATTGCCTCTTGCGGTGTCGGCGCCGAAAGTTTCGTTGGCTCCAAAACTTAGTAATAGCACCTTAAACGATGCAATTCGTTATCTTTCAAGAAGTCTGAGTTTTCAGTCTTCATGTGTTATTTAAAGTGGCTTGGTATCTTGTTACTTGTCGAGTATAATGTCAATTATGTCATCATTTACATTACAAATGGTAATGAAATAGATACCTAGATTAAGGCCTATATTATTAGGAGGTTATGTAGGTGACCTTGTAACTGAGTACCTGTAATTATAGAAGCAACTAATGAATAAGAGGCCCAGACATCTTCTGGGTAAATTCGTCCCATCGTAGGCCCCGTCTTTGTTCTCGGGCTAGTCTGGGTTCAAAAGCAAGCACATCATTAATAAAAAAATAGAAAGAAATAATAGTAGTATAATAAGTATAATCTCACGCCTTTTTTATCCCCGAGGGGGTAGGCAGAGGTATTCCATTACTGGATATACCCACATTTCACGAGATATATTGGACCCATAAACGTGATAGGTGGTGAGCATATCGCCGGACCGGGTCTGTTAACACATGTCTCAGAATTAATTAAGTGATAAATATGTACGTAAGTTTATGAAAAACTCATTGGTACATGCCAGGATTTGAACCCGAGCCTCACTGATTTTAGGCCGGCTCTTTAACCGTCCGGGCTATCACTGCTCTTAGAAATAATCTCACAAAGAAATAATCTCACGCCTTATATCCCCGAGGGGGTAGGCAGAGGTATTCCATTACTGGGGATATACCCACTTTTCACAAAATATATTTGACCGCTAAACGTGATAGGTGGTGAGCCCATCGCCGGACCGGGTCTATTTACACATGTCTCAGAATTAATTCTGGAAAAATACATATTTATCACTAGCTCGACGGTGAAGGAAAACATCGTGAGGAAACCCGCAGGGGGTTTCCTCACGATGTTTTCCTTCACCGTCGAGCTAGTGATAAATATGTATTTAAGTTTTTGAGAAACTCATTGGTACATGCCAGCATTCGAACCCGAGCCTCACTCATTTCCATCATGTGAAAAAATTTAAAACTTCATCTTAATGACGTAAAACGAAAAAATATTTTTTAAAATTGTTTTGATTTTGTACCCATAATCAAAGTGGTTTTTGGCTACGTGTATTCTTTGAAATATCATTACTTCATCAACACTTTTTTTTGTTCTTTTCCCATTATTTGAACCTAACTTGCGTCATGTCTGCATTCACGTCTTAGTTGTACATATCATCATTCATATCATTTTTAGTCTTGCTCTAACCTCCCACATTCCTGTTAGGTCACTCTTCCTGCAACATAGTCACCTCTTATAATTATATCTTCTTTATCACTGGTGCTCCTTTCAGACTTGCTTTTATGTATATCTTAATCTTACCCATTCTTGTCACACCACACATCCATCTCAAAGGGCCCGCTTTCATGCTCTCTCTCTTAAGAGAGAATAAATTCATCTTTATTTTTATGTTTTTCTTCGTTCATCTTTTATCTTCGTGTGAGGCACATTAGTTGGTCGCAAGTTATTTCCGTGACCTGATCCTATTCATCCATAGTGATTGATCAAACCTGTGTAATCTAAATGAATTTTCATGCCATCGCTCTGTATGTCTGATCCTCGTTTTATGGCTACTTGCACCTTTGAATTACCATTACCGATTCATTGGAATTAGCACAAAATAGCAGGCTTTTAGAGGTATCATCAATGCGAACAGATCCAATCCCAGTTCTGACCCAGATCGAAATTCCGTTGAAATAAATTCATTAGTCGAAGCGAGGTAATATTTTATCGCATGAATAGAAGAAATTATTTCGCATCGGGAACATTCATCAAATGGATAGGGGAATCCCCTTTTGCGTTGTCCTTCGAAAATCAACTTTATGCTTCGGTAGTAGAGTTGGAGTGGCAGTAATTGGATGGCAAGTTAATTTGGCTTTATAGATAGGCTACGTCAAATGGCAGGACTCGCTTTGTTTGTGTAGATTCGGATTTTAATACCGATTTATTGGTGTTGATTTCTGTAGCTCTTTGTCTGGTTAAGTTTAATGTGATTAATTAGATTCGCTGATTGCTGATGAATAATCTATGCATGTAGGTACCTTTATCACATTTTCTATACACATAAGTTGCTTATGAATACATAGTTGTCTTTATTTGAAGAGGTTAAATTACCCTATTGTGTTTATTAATACTAAAATTGGTTAGTAGTGAGTTAATTAATACTCGGAGTAAAGTTAATCTTGCTCTAGTCTGCATTTAATAATACGAGCGTATTTGTCTGTCACTTAAAGGTTTTGATAACCTTTTAACGGCATTTAAACCGCAGAATTGATCTTAATGAAATTTGACAGGACAGCTTCCATCTTACAGGCTACTGATCATTTTGGAACGAAGATGAAGTCGGAGCGCAGGCAATTATTTTTAAAGTTTATATTAAACAAACCAATACAAACTTTTTAGAGTAGTACAAAAGAATAGAACAGACGGTTGCAATTTTTTTTTTTATTTCATTAACTTGAAGTACCAAGAAAATGTACACGTGGCAAATTTAATGCCTAAAGCCATTATCTACCAGTCAACCATCTGGCTAAGCTGATATTAATTGGGGGAAACGGCAAATAATAAAAATTCTATGAATAATTAATGATACATAACCATAAAGTTATTGAAATATTTAGACGTTCTTTTAATATTATATTGTGAATTCGCGGTGGTTGATGGTATACTCCCAACATCTTCCGCCAGGCGAAGTAATCCGATGATTGATGTTGGACTGTTGTATTTATACAATCTCTTGTGAAAACTTTGATAGCGCGGTTTAGAACTTGTGACGTCACGTGCTTGCCGGCTATGGCGCTTGTGTATTATGTAGTACCGATAGATGTCACTACAACATTAATCAAGCAAACAATAGCTCTGTTGGAAATTAATCTGTCAATAATGTATGACGCTTGATTCGATTCCGATGTGAGAATATACCAATGAGTTAGTCATTATCAAACACTTACGTTATTAATCCTCTCGGGAAAAAGTTGTAACTGTAAATCGATATACATATAAAATGATAAACTGTCGGACTGATTGGTGATGTATCAACGCACAGCCTAAACCGCTGGCTCTAGAGACTTGACATTTTGCACATAGATAGCCTAAACAGTGTAGGCATCCACTAAGAAAAGATTTTGCAAAAGTCAACCCCTAAGGGTTTGAAATAAACCTGGGCGAGCGAAGCCGCGGGTAAAAGCTATTATAAAATAAATAAATAATCACACGCTTTTTATCCCTAAACTTGTGAGTATGAATTTTAATTAAACAGTGTAAAAAGCAAACGCTGAATCCCTAGCCAACTATTCAGTGCAGTAAATCAAACTTACGTTATTAATCCTCTCGGGCAGAAGTTGTAACTGTAAATGATAACATAAATAAATAATTTCACGCTTTTTATCCCCAAAGGTTATGAGTAGTATAAATTGGTCTTTGGTAGTATGAATTTTAATTGAACAGTGTAAAAAAAACGCTGTATCCTTAGCGAACTATTCGATGCAGTAAATAATAAAAATACAATAGTTCTCAATACAGATTAAAAATAAATACAGGCATTTTACAACTTTATGGCATCGAATTTATTAAAATATCAGTTCAGTCAAATCATTACAAAATAAATGAACAAAACGTGAGCGAGCGGGCAATACCGGAGAACAATTATTACGGTAACGTGGTTCCGCCATGCGAAAATACAATACTCGCCACAGATAATATTAAGCTCGTATTACTAGAATAGGTTACTTGTCAGTTTTTATTTACTTACTTAATTGTTTTTTTTTTATAAAAAAAATGGGCAAACGAGCAGACGGGTCACCTGATGGTAAGTGACTACCGTTGCCCATGGACACCTGCGGCTCAAGAGTCACAAGTGCGTTGCCGGCCTTTGAGGTGGGAGTACGCTCTCTTCTTGAAGGTTTGAAAGTCGTATCGTGTCGTATGAAATATAATTTAACAAATTTGGAATTTAAATAAATTATTATTATTCATATTATTATTATTACTTATCTGAACATCTCCGCAAGCAGGCACAAGTTAATCTAACATAAATGTTACCTTTTGTAGAATATATTCATTAACAGAAAAGGAAAACAATGTTCATGTTCTCATGGTGTAGACGTCATAACAGTTTTCTTTGCCTTGAAGTTATTACGTACTGTTATATGACAAAATTAGGAAACTTTTACTATTTATAATTCTTAAAACTACTGGTTCAAATTGAATGAAATTCGAAATATACTGTGTTTATACAATGCCTGCTTGGTTGCTGAAAATCCAGGCTTCTAGTTTTATCCACAGCGAAGTAATAGGGGGTCGAAAATGGCCTGAATTTCTTCGAGAAAAGGATGGTACGGCCGTGCCGCTTTTTTGTTCGACTTGGCGGGGGCACTGCCTTGCCCCCGGATAAAGAGAGAAAACCTGTTTGACTGACTGACTCAACGAAAATACTGAAGCTAGAGACTTTTACAGTAGATTCCTTTTATGACCTAGGCATCAGATACCTAAGGATTTCGCTTAATTCCCTCGCATCATTTGGAGCTAATCGTAAATTAATTCTAAAATCTAAGATAATACCATCCAGACTATGAAAAAAGTAAATTCTTAGTTACTAGAAATACGCCTTTAAATTTTCTGTGTGTATATGCAGACTCTGTTGGGTTGAAAGTAATAGTGTCCTATCTAGCTTAAAAAAACATTTGTCTCCGTGTGTTACCATTATTACAAATCATATCGATTGAAGAAAATATACACAGCTATAAAACAGTAACGTTTTAATAGAAATATTTTAAAACGACTATTATTACTGTCATTCATATATATATCGCGTTGTTTGCTATACATTTTGCTTGATTTCAAAACGAAATGACATCCCTTAACTAACCGACTTCAAAAACGGAGGACGTTCTGTGTTCCTTTGGCTATAAGGCGTACGCTGACTGTTGACTTTGTATCCGCTTTCCGGCCGACATAACGTATTCTTTAATTCAAGGTTGAAAGTGTTTCTATAGAGAAATCATTTTCATTAAAGAGAATACCAAAGACAGACACAGAAGCAAACGACGAACTAACACTGTTCTTTTGTTTCAGGTAAGTTCTATTGCTCGTGTCAGCTGTTTATTCGGTCATCATTTACGAAGGTAAGAAAAGGTAAGTAGTGTTCATTTAAAAAGCTTCTAGTACAATAGGCTATTTGCAACTGCAAAAAATAACGTTGTAATTATTGTCAGCCGCATATATGATGGGCTGTAAAATTAGTTTTGCCTGTCATTAACTGTTGTGTTTTGGCAAATTGACAGATACGCATAATGTCAGAATTCCGAATTCTGCTTAACTGTCGTTTTGCGTATCTGACTTTCTGCAAAACGCGAATGGTCAGATAAGCAAAATGTCAGAATTCCGACATTTTGCGTATCTGCCATTTTGCGTATCTGACATTTATTGTTGCTCAAAGAACGTATCTTTTTTGCGTAGTATATTTTAATTTATAATCTATGGATAAACACTTTTACTAAGCTGCGATAGTCAGTTTGTTACGCCTGGCCTAAACCACTATTGCAATAAAAATACATGCACCGAAACTAATGATTATGAGACACTCAAATACATGCACTAACTCGTTTAAGTTACAGGCTGCCCCAAAAAAATACACTCACATTATCCTAATTCTGGTGCAGTTGGTTAAAAAGAACAACTTTGCAAAGAGGGCGAATGAAAAATGTTATTAAATAGGAAAAAACTCGCTCCGCAAAGTTTTATTCAACTCTTCTTTCGGTGCCTTATTCGGAACTCCCAAGAGGGTCTTAAAGAGTCCTCAGCAAAGATAGGCGGTTGTAAAAATACCTCTGGAGGTAGAGGACCTTACTTAGTAAGTTTTGAGTACCTCTGCACTACCCACTTAATTTATAAGCTTGGAATTTTCTGTGGCACTTTCTACCCGACGGCCCCATGGGGGTTGTGTTTTTTAAATCTTGTGCCTTTCTCGGTCACGTTTTTGTTTTTAATTAAAGAGTTTTTCCAAAGAGAATCTTGCTGGCCAGCTGTCAATGTGTTTTTTTTTTATTAAAAGAATATATTTTAAAATAGTTTGCTATTTATTAGAAAACAACAATAAAGTCCTTGCTATTATAAGAATGATAATTGTGAAAGTAACTCAGTCTGTTTGTTACCTTTTGACGTGACGTCTTATAAATTGATGGAGCCGGCGGCATTCCCGAAAAAGTGTGACGTATGCGTCGTTCCAGTGCAAGCGAGAGCGCGCAACGAGCGACAAAGAGGCACAATCCATTCCATCAGTATTTTCTTATGACGTTGCCACGTTCAACTATCGTCAGTAAACCGACTTTACAGACAACCGATTTTTTACGGCTACACCAATCCCAAAGTCACTTTACATTTAGGATACTTTTTATCCCGTAATCACACTATGCGATAAAGTTCTCGCTGACAAAATCGTGGGCATCAACTAGTATTGTATAATTAAAACCTAGATCGAGTGAAAACAGGATAATGCATTTTTTACATAACCATAGCATTTGTAGTGTTCCTGCTTCTCTAAATTGTACTTTAAGACTTCGAAGCTAAGGTACACAGTGGAAATACAGTAACTGCCGAAGTCCGAGGAAGTTTTAATGAGGACCACGCATGGACCACGCCGCACTGGGTCCCGTTAATAGCGAGTGGTTCCGTAGAGCAGACACCTTGTTATAGAAATGTATACAAATATTTACTACAGTTTATTATTAGTCGAAGATGTAATATATAAATATGTACGTAAGATTTTACATATTATTAGTTAGTACATATTTATCACTAGCTCGACGGTGAAGGAACCCGCACATCGTGAGGAAACCCGCAGGTCTCAGAATTAATTCTGAGACATGTGTAAATAATAGACCCGGTCCGGCGAAGGGCTCACCACCTATCACGTTTAGGGGTCCAATGTATCTCGTGAAATGTGGGTATATCCAGTAATGGAATACCTCTGCCTACCCCCTCGGGGACGAAAGGCGTGAGATTATGTTATGTTATGTAATATATGCTTTTCTAGCCAAGTCTAGCCAATCTTCATGGACGAGTTTAGTGTGCCTCGTTATTAGACTATTGAATTATTTAAGTGTAATTCTTAATTACCTACAGAAATAAAAACATTTTAATTTTCTTCTTTATATATAAAACTAGCGACCCGCCCCGGCTTCGCACGGGTACAATGCTTATACTAAAACCTTCCTCTTGAATCACTCTATTAAAAAAAACCGAATCAAAATCCGTTGCGTAGTTTTAAAGATTTAAGCATACAAAAGGACATTGGGACATAAGGACATGGGGACATAGGGATATAAGGACAGAGAAAGCGACTTTGTTTTATACTATGTAGTGATAATAAAAGCGACGTCCCACTGTCTGTCTGTTGTTAGTGTACTTAGCTCGAGAACCACTTAACCGATTCACTTGAATCCTTTTTAAAGAGAAGATATTTATTTTTCTATTCTGTAGTCCACACGAGCGGAGTAAAGAAAATAGCTCCGTCTGTATTACCTTTCATGCCTTAACTTGCTGAACCAGTCGGGATGAAATTTTATAGCTTGCACAAGCTAGCACAATAAGTTTGATAAACATTATATCGGTTTGAATTTTCTTATAGATAAAGTCTTATATTTGTTTTCAAAACCGTAACATACTGTACTAGTTAAAAAAATGATACATACATAAAGATCACGCCATTGTCCCACAGGGGTGGGCAGAGACGATCGATCGCCACTTTGCTCGATCTCTACATACTTCTTTTGCTTCCTTTACATCCATAAGCCTTTTCATGTACGCTGTTTTATTCTTCGCACTCTAAAAATTACAGTATCAACATTATTCTTTCTTGTTTGCAGTGCCAGTCACGTGAACCTTGTCCTATCCTGATCCCTGCGCCTGAATTGTTAAGTGTTCTTCCTGAATCCTGAAGCACTCTTCTCGAACCCTGAAGCATTTTCCTGAACCCTAAAGCATTCTTCCTGAGTCTTGAAACAGTATTGTTGAAACGTAAAGCAATATAATAGAGGTATATCATAAGTCATAACAAAATGAGTTTTATGTTATCTTTCCCTTGACATTAATAATAAAACAATAAACTTAAATTTAATTATTTGATTAAATTAAATTGTTATTACCCTCAGTTAAACACAAACTGTGAAAAAGTTTGTATTAAATACTTAATTGATATAACACTAGTAATGTATAGTAATTTGATACACGTTTATGTATATTCGAGGTAAGATTGCATGTTTAATAAAAAATATAGAGATATTTAGAAAACTGTTGTAAAGCTTTATGATTTTATTTCCGGTAACGTTACCCTTTGTTTTTTTTAAATATTGACTCACTTTTTGATCAACCGATTTGCTTACATATAAAAATATAAAAATGAAAATAAAACAACATAGCAATTTTCTTTACAATGCTTTAAGTTTTCATATGGAGTGTGGAGAAGAGAGCAGAGTTTTTTGTTTACGGTGTTTCTCTTGTAATAAGTTATTCAGTTTTACGAGTGTAATTAAACTTAAAATGTGTACAGACAACTTTTTAAGACATTAAAGTACAAGTACACCTCCGAGGAGAAATATACTCCTACTTTTAGGAGCAAAAAGACTCCTCACGCGCGAGCGAAAAGAAAACCTTCTGACACTTTTTTAGGATTCCGTACCTATTAATGGAAACACGGACAAGTTATTTCATTCTTTCCTGTTGTTCGTCTGCGTGGTTGCAGGTTGAAGTATAGATACTTCAACAACGTTGTAAAAGTCATCAAACTTATGTTTCAGACTTTCAAACCGTATTAAAGCAATCGTTGCATTGATATGTCCATAAAAAATCAGAAACACAAACCTAGAAAGCCTATATGTTATTTACTTCCCAAAGAACACTGAACTAACCGTTCTACATGCAGTTAGTAACATAAATAAAAAAACCTTAATCTATATTACTTAAGGTTTTTTAAACAAATATTGTATTTTTTTTGTACTTATCATATTATTTTACTTTAAACCAGCAATTTACACATCCATGTGTGGAGTTGAAATTTGGAGTAGTAATAGCTGAGTAGCTAGGTCAATATCTAGGGTACTTTTTTCCGCAAGAAAATGTTTCATTCCCACGGGAAAATATAAAAACGGGTTCAAAAGATAAACGATAAAACCTACAAACTTGAAATAAGGTGTCATATGTCGTAGGCAACCCCCAATGAAGGAATTTTTGGAAATTATTACGTAAACGCAAATAAATTGGACCGCCGTTGGGTACCCTATAGTATTATAATATTGATACTTCTGGTAAGATAGAGAACCCTCGGTGCCTCCGCCGCCGCGCACTTGACTGCCTTTTTCTCTCGTTGTGTCTTCCCTGCAGGCATCAGGTGTGCGTAACTCTATGATTATGGCAGCTTTCATCGCTGTTCGTTAGTTACGGTCCGATAGGTAGTCCTCAACGAAGTCTAGACGGCTAATTTTGCGGCTAGAGGGAAATTAATGAGGGTTCCCAGGCGCACTTTTTACTCTCCGAGGTAGATTTTTTAATTGGACGCGGAGGGAAGATGTTTTGAATACATTTTTGTTTCTTGTTCGCTGTAATTATAACTTTATGGCGCTGGAGGCGTGGTGGGTCTGTTACACATGCGTTTGAATTATTTCTGGTACCTGCTGGTTTCCTCGCGATGTTTTCCTTTTCCGTCGAGCTAGTGATAAATATGTACGTATGCTTTTTGAAAAACGCATTGGTACATGCCAGGATTTGAACCCGAGCCTCACAAATGAGAAGCGGGCTCTTTAACAACTGGCCTATGATTGCTTATTTTAGGTTTGTTCTAAAAAGAAACTCTTATGGTGCCGCTCATATCTTTCACAGCAACTACTAATATTGAGATTTCGAAAATTTTAAATCATCATCATCATCAACCCGTAACAGCCCACTGCTAAGCTAAGGGTCTTTCCTCACACATGAGGAAGTATGGGCTTTAATCTCCCACGCGAGCCCACCGCGGATTGGGAGATGGTGTTAAGCTAGTGGTTACTTAACAGTCAGAATTTTTCAAGACACCTAAGGGTATCTGACATGGCTTTACGACTTCCATTGTAAATTTTAAATAATACACCCAAATTAATTGACAAAAAGAGGGATTGAAACGTTAAAATGAGGTTATTAAGTCAAGTACGGTATTGTTTGAAAGGGCTTCTTTTGCGTATTATATTGGTAAAAAATGGAGTGTTCCGTTCCTTGCCAACGCAAAAAAAAAACACTTTTCTTTTATGAAGACAGCTTTTAATTTATGACTTTTTCATTTTTATAATTTTTTGTTATACCTAGCGGCCATAGTAAGACACACTGTAAAAAAAATCAAATGTATACTTATCTTTTACGGTTGAAAAAATACAGCTGTATGTCAGAAAAAAAAAAATATAACTGTAAAGTTTCATCAAAATCCGTTCAGTAGTTTTTGCGTGAAAGAGCAACAAACATCCATACATCCATACTCACAAACTTTCGCGCAAAGAGGTTGGAAGGAGAGAGAAACTTTTTCTTTAAACGTCTTTGCTTTCGCGTTTATAATATTACTAGGATAGTCTACCCTTCCACTATTAGGGATTACTTTAAATCCGTTGATCCAGGTTCCTTAACTTCTAACCTTACTCTCCCGAAGACGAAGTCGGGAAGTCCCCGAAACTGTCGTTAAGGACGCTTCTTCCAGAATACTCGATCATGAATTAAGAGATTAGTTGGAAGAAAGTCTTATCTCAAAAGCAAAATGATCTATGCAAGAGGTCAAGCTCGCCACGCTAAAACCAAAGGGCTAGTTGGCTCTGTAGGGAAATACCCTGCTTTTTAAAAATATTGTTTAGTGTGAGCAAGAGCATTTCTATATTTATATTTTTAACAATTCCTGAAGAATTATATTCACTCATTAAATAAATTCGGTTTTTTTTTATATATTAATGTTGTCAATGTGTTTATGTAGAAATATGGTATGGTAGGTTTTCCCGCCTAGTAGCAATAAAGCAACAATTATTGAAACATTTACTAACATCCAATAAGTGATCTAATCGAATCCTCCTAAGCTTAACTACAATTCAAGCTTACACGTGAGCCGGATAATATGCCAGGTGCGGTTAAATATTTTTCTAATACCCATAAAAGCAGGTTCGTAGCGCTACGACGTAGCACGTAGCTCGTAGCATTCATAGCACGTCTACGAACTTGATCGAGAATCGTTAGGTGTTGGGATAGATTTCGTTTATCTTATTTTGTATTTATAACTCGCTTTCGCATATTATAGACTATCGGGAGTGAAAATGATATATGTCCTTCCTCAAAATGCGAAGTATCTATCTACCAAATTTCATTAAGATCGGTTCAGCGGTTTAGCTGTAAAAGGGTAACAGAGGAACAGAATATAAAGTTACTTTCGCTTTTTAACGTTTAATACGGATTCGTAAACTTAATTCACCTAGGTGCATTAAATATACTAAGCACAAAACCATAGCTTTTCAAGTTCTCGCAGTAATTTCGAAAAATATTGGTTAGTGATTTCAACTTTAAAGCTAACCACATTAGATTTATGCTCCAGCTCTGTCGTCGAGGGGGCTGGCTGAGGTACTTATGTCATTTTTTAAAGTACCTACTTCACACGAGTCTTTATCGGACCTCTAAACGTCATATTTCATCGTCGAATAGTGATATAAATATAATAATAATACATTTTATTTCAAATATTATCCATCATTTTGTTAGTAACAATTTTAAAATTACGTTAGTAACAAATTCATTTCAATTGATTTTATTTTACATTAAATATGGTCGGCCTGGACTTCAAATGTATGGAATATGTCGATATGTGGAATATGGCGAACTTACGACACTTCGATACCGACTGGCGCAAAAAACCAGTCGATTACCTTTTTTGATATTTTCAATATATTATTTTTGCACATTGTAACATCGCCTTATTTACCATTAGCTTTCTAGTAAACAAATTTCCCACCCAACGACAAGTAGCTCTGTCTGTTGTGTGATAGAAGTTACTGTGGACCAGCGTGAAACAAAAGTTTGTGTTTTTTTTTTAAATGTTGTTTGTAAGATGGTGTCCAGCAGCCTGCACTAGTCAATCTAACCTGTTAACTATATTAACCGGTATACAGACGCGTACCATCTTTTCCGACTCATTCGGTACGCGCCAAGGGTATGTAAATCGCTCATGTGTACGTTCGCAGATACGTTAAATCAATTACATTTACATATTTGAATAATCTTTGCATCATTTACGTGACAATGTGCTTTTCGCTATGAATTCGCAAATAAGGATGATTTGAGAGCAGTGATTGGTTGGAACTGTTGGAAGTGAGTTTGCTTCGTGATGGTTGGATTCGATTCCTGGTGAGAGTACCAATGTGTGAGCCCATCGCCGGACCCTGGGACTGTTACACGTGATTAGATGAAGTTGTAACCCTAAGCAGACCCTTGCGGGTTTCCTCACGATCTTTTCCTATTCTGTCGAGTTAGATACTTAATTTGACGAAGTTTCATATGAGTAATAAAAACTTCAAATAAAAATCCTACTTTACTGTGACAGACACGTATTCTTCGTGAATTGTATAATATAGTCTTTTTGTATTCTCTATCTTTTCTTTTGCTTTTTTAAGTTTATTTAAAATTCAAAATTACAATTCTCTGTCAATAATTCGGACTGACTCTACTGCCTCTGTCTAAGATAAACTCTATTTTAAATCTTCTACTTTCTTCTATTTATAATTCTAATATTTCTAAAACGCCAAGTGGCTCTGCCCCAAAGAGCATTTTTGTCTAATCTAACTATTCCTTCTCTAGGTAATTATCCCACCTTCTTACCCCATCCTGCAATTGTCCCAAATTACCATCATTATGGTCCAATTTCGGCCCTTAAATAACTAATAGTACACTCAAAGCCATAATTAAACTTAATAAAGCCTTCGTGGAAACGACACGCGTCATCTTCTGTCAAAGTTAACCCTCCGACCGCTGATGGGGGTACAAAACGCCCTGTGCTGTGTTAATTTCAAACTAATCTGGTTGATGGGGCTCGCAATGTTATTAATTTTTGTTTTGGTTGCGTAGCGAGTTAGGGATTTAATATTATTGACATGATTTAAACGTTTTTATGAAAAGATGCTTTCTTTGGATGTAGGTTGCAATATAATATCAATAGCGACGGTTGATTGATTCGCTCATTAATTTGTTTTTTACATTTTCATTCTTAACCCAATACATCGCCAGCACGTATTTATTTTTTGCTTACTCACAAATATTTCAAGTAATAAAAGAAAAATATAAACTTTTTTTGGCATAATTAGGTATGTATGACTTTGTTTTTAAACGCCAAACGAAACAGAGCCTGTATTACGAGTGGTAAACAACTAATAGTCACACTTCTATAAATATAAATGTTCATGTTCATGTACACAATGGAATCAAACCCGCGACCCGTCTCAGATTGCAGCCCAAACCAACTGAGCCAACAAGCGCATTAATGTACCCTAGATGTCGCCACCAAACATACACCAACCACCAAAACTAATCTGCAACTAACCACAGCTCTCCGAAATGTCGAAACAACCACTTAATCGGCCCCGAATTCGCACGCTTGCAAACTTACCGCAACCAATTCCCCGTCAACCGCCCGGCGTCCCGGCATCCCGGCAAATCCAATAGGAAACGTCATAATCATATGATAGGTGGTGCGCATTGCGCCCACCTGTCGGCGCGCGTGCGCCGTGGCTGACGTCACGCAAGGCGCCGGGTGCGGCCGTCCGCGTCCGCGCGCGCGATTGATCTGCCAACCCGCCCGCTAATCTAATGAGCGTATTATTCTTAAAAAAAAATAACAACAGAAAAAAAAACCGCTTGATGACTGTTATGCAATTGGAGGCTCAAAGTTTTTACTGGAAACTGAGTCTCACAGTAAATAAAATATCAGGTAGCCATTAAGAAACTAGTAAATTTCCTTTTATTAGTTTCTGTTCGGATAATTACGAAACTAAGGTTGTTATTGGCAGTGACGACGGCTTTGACAGTGTGTCATCTGGCATGTCTTGTTACTTCAGCGAATCCTATTTCTGCGCTTTTTGAAACCGAACACTGCTAGATTACAGCCACTTGTAAGTCGATCCGAGCTGTACGGCTAGTTTCGTTTTTCTCCCATGTCCCGTCTTATCTAGTTCTTAATCCAAGATAAATATTACATCAATCGGGGGAGGACCGGGTCGCAACGCGCGTGCGCGGCGGCCGGCGGCCCAGTCGCGCTCCGGCCGCGCCGCCCGCACCACGCACTAACCCGCGGGCGCCCGACCAGGCGGCGACTCGCTCGCTGCCGACCCCTAAACTAGCGTGAACATACACCCTGCACGGACGGACCCACGCGTAAGTCGGGACCGAACGAGAGCGAACCTCATCTCCTTAACGCGAGGAAAACAAACGTATTCGATATCGATCACACCGTGTTTATCATTGCCATGGCACGCCATGTGTGTACTCACGTAAATAGTGCCAGAATCTCAGTGCGAGTTTTAGTGAGTTTCTTTCTTAATGGGGTAACCCGGGCGGCACCCGCTCTAACCCTGTAGGACGCCGGTTGACCTTAAAAACGTCGCGCGGTACCTCGTTTGTTTATGAAGCTATAAAGAACTTATATTTATGACAATTTAGATTACCATCGGATTATAGCATTTTCTTATTTTCTTTTTTTCTTTTGGCATAAGATTTGTTAACTTGTACCGCATGTTTGATCTTTATAATCGCATAATTATTTCGTAACATCCACTATGTTGCAAAATAATCACTTTACAATCGGTTGTAACATATTCTAATTACGAAAAGGGTTTACAAACTTTGCGTAAAATGTATGTTTTAAGACCTTCTCTTAATCCGCTGTCGTAGCATTAACACTGGCATATTTATATTCGGAGCAGGCACTTAAGTTTTTTTTAATCGCCTCTAATGGCTTCTTCCCCTAATTAATGATGCCTGACGTTTAAGAAACGAGAATTTTGGGAGAAACTTCGTATTAGCTTTTGGCATTCGACGTTTTTGCGAACTTCATTTTTTCTCTGATTAAACAATCCTAGAAATGATGAGCAATTTTTTTTTCTTTATTTAAAAAGGCAATGGTGTAATGGTTAAAGATTTTTCTTAAACGAATGGCGTATTTGTTACCTAATTTGAGGTTATATTAGCTGAAATAATTTACGTCACGTACTTATGCCTTTAAAACGGGAAATGGGTGCGTTTAAAATATTAATAGTAGTCACGGAAGGCTTCAAGTATTTCGAGAGCTTTTACAAAACATATATCAAATACATATTCAATTACAATGTTTTTCTTATTCAACACATCATGTTACTTAATTTTTAGGGTTCCGTACCTCAAAAGGAAAAAACGGAACCCTTATAGGATCACTTTGTTGTCCGTCTGTCCGTCCGTCCGTCCGTCTGTCAAGACCCTTTTTCTCAGGAACGCGTGGAGGTATGAAGCTGAAATTTATATCAATTACTCAGGTCTACTGTCCCTTGAAGCTGTGAAAAAATCAAACTTCTAAGCCAACGCAATCAAAAGATACAGCCGTTTATGCCGCAAATTTTCGACACTTGCAAGGGAATCAAAACCTACAGGATGCTTCCCGTGAACTCAGAATCTTGAAATTTGGTACGAAGCAACGTCTTATAGCATAGATAAAAGAAAAATTACGAAAACCATAAATTTGCAAGGTTGTACGGAACCCTCGGTGCGCGAGTCCGACTCGCACTTGGCCGGTTTTTTTTACAAACCATCGCAATTAGTCAATTTACGTACTTCATTGTTGTATGGTCAATTTGAATCAAATGGATTCCGAAATTCTATTAACTACTCGTACTTTAAAAAAATACCTCAATACAATACGAAAATTTGACTTGGAACAAGCTTCGTAACAATTAAATACTCAACTTTCATTTGGACATTTACAAAAACAATAGTCCCTTCGCTTTCAAATAAAACTGTAATATCGGTGACGTCAAAAACCACAGAAAATGCTAAAACGCTCCCCAAATAAACAAACCCTTTTCGAATAGACGAAAATTGGCACAGAAAGGGGGGAGCTGGGGAAACAACACCATGATTACCTACCGAGACACATACGATGGATTGAAACGGATTGAAGAGGAATCATCTGATTAAATTTACCGCGAAGTGAACTGGCTACCGTCAAATTGAACGGCGTTTTTGTTTAATTAAAAAGCTTTATAAGATTTTTAGTGTCACAATTTTCGGGTGGCAATTTTGCGTAATGGCGCGCTAGGGGACCGCGGCCCCGGATTGTGGCATATTATACGAAGTTGAGTGAAGTTTGGTATACGCGGTGCTTAATGTTAGGTAACTAGAGATGGGAACTATTTGATATCATTGTCTGATGCCACGTTAATCCGGTTTATACGACATTTCGGTTATTTCAATCGAGTAGTGTTTTGATTATCTTACTTTTGAATCAATTCTTAAAATATTTAGACATGATGTGATACACTTCAATCTGCTTATTCTTTTCTTTAATTCAGTCAACTTGTTACTATGACGTAACAACTTACTCCTCAAAATATGACAACGGATGTGTAAGCATTGACATCACTATTACCATTCACTACATAGTATAAAACAAACTCGCTTCGCGTCTACGCGTCTGTCTGTCCATAAATATGCTTAGATCTTTAAAACTACGCAATGGATTTTTATGCGTTTTTTACTAGATAGAGTGATTCAAGAGGAAGGTTTATATGTATATAATACATACATAATATAGTAGAGAAACACTGATTATCCTACTAATATTATAAACGCGAATGTTTGTCGGTATGGATGTATAGATTCATGTATCCCTAAACCAATGCGTCTAGAGACTTGAAATTTTGCACATATATAGCTTATACAGTGTAGGCATCCACTAAAAAAAGGATTTTGCAAAATTCAACCTCTAAGGGGCCTCAAACGTGCGCGAGCGAAGCCGCGGGTAAAAGCTAGTCATACATATTATACGTTTTGAAGGAAAACCAGAGTCATACATATATTAGTTCAAATTCAAGTTATCAATAAACATTTAGGTTTATTCAAGTATAAACTTTCATAACCTAAAGTAGGTATATATACAGTACAGCACTGATTGCTACACTGAGTACTAAACGTAACCCTTAAACGATGCGTGCAGCGTGCCTCTAATGGAGCACTTATAAAACTACGCCGCGCTGCTTTAGGGTTAAGCTACCCTGCTTCAACTGCTTCTTTATTACTTCGCTTCTCCAATTTAAATAAATAATAGGCGTTCCTCGTTGGGGTACGGAAACCTTAAAATAGGCACACAGTTTAAAGCTGAAAATATATACAGATGAATTGAGAATATCCTTTTTTAAATCGATTTAATGAAGTATATAATATTTCGCTACGTTTCGGTTTATGTTCGTTGACACCATTGATAACACAGCAAGGCTGCACTTTTCTTACCTCACTTGATTTCTTCTTTTTTACATAATTATATTGAGATTTTTGGTCATAATAAGTAAACTTAGTCTTTATTAGTCAGGGACAATGTACTTCCCTATAGATTTTTAAAATAGCTTCAATATGTATATACTTTGAAATATTACCCAGAAAATATAGTATATGTACCGCTATTTGTACATCCAGAACCGGGTTATTTTTTAGGTCGTGAAACTCTTTTCTTACCAACTAAACTATTATATAGTCTTGCTTTATCCCAATATTCAGAAGAGATAAGAAAATTCATCGTAATCGCATTATCAATTCTCAAAAGTCTAGCCTCGTAGATGTTACGAAAGAAGGTCTGGCAATACTAGCCCCTTGGGTCAAAGAGAAAATGATGCTGGCTTGCCTATTTTGCTTTATACGAGTACCTATTACTTTTTGTAGCTCTTGATTTATTTCTATTTTCAAACGACTTCAACAAAGGAGGAGGGTTTCAATTCGTCAGAACTTTTTAGAAAAATTTGGTCCGGTTCTGACAATGGCATCCATGAGAAAACCATATAAGTTGGAGTCGGTTTTCTACTCTTTAGAGTTCTATGTATTATCACTATTACTTATTCTGTGGTATTATGAGTAAATTTTAGGGCCTTCTTGATGTTTACGCACATTTCCCGTTTATTCCCGTTCCAGTAAGAATTTCGGAAAATCTTTTGTTAATTTTACTAATATTATAAACGCAAAACTTTGTGGGTCTGGATGGATAATGGATATTTTTTGGTTTTTCACGTAAAAACAACTGAATGGATTTTGATGAAACTTTACAGCTTGTACAGCAGGTACATAGACTATATTTTATCCCCGTATTCACACGGACACGGAACCTATGCGGGTGAAACCGCTAGGCGCTTCTTGTAAGTGCATAATATGATATTAGAAAAAACCGTCAGACTATGCTAGTTTTCAATTCAAAACTTGTCAACGACTGCACTCGAGTATATTAATAACAGACACTGATAAATAATAAAGTTCAAATAATTATAATTTACTTACCCCAATTTGACATGTCATTATTCAGACTGCCCAGGCATTGTAAATAATTCCCTCATTAATCACTTGATCCATAACACATTCATTGTTTGAGGGACCTACCATCTCAATTTCAAGTTTCTAGGTTTTAGTTGCGGCAAAGAGATTAAAATATAATAGGACATAGAGGGGGCATTGGGAATATTTTCATACAAAACTTTGAAGCTCAAGCGTCATGTCAGTTAGTATGAACGCGTGCTGTCATTTGGTCGAAATTGTACTAGACTTATTCCACTTGGAATAACTTTTCGGCTTCAAATTTTTCTCGCCTTGTCCCCTCTATGCCCTATTGTATTTTAATCTCTTTGAGCTGCGGTCTTTTTTTTGGTCATTTCGTGATGAGTCAGTGAGTGAGTCAATGGTATTTCTCATTAATATACTAGTAACTTACACGCAAGACTAGTTATTACCCTAGCACTTTATTTTACTCCGTATGCCTTAGCATGTTCATTAAATACTAGCTGTTCCCTGCGACTTCACCCGCTTAAGTCCCGCGCAATATTATAAATGCGAAAGTTTGGATGAATGGATGTATGGACAGACAAACGGACAACGGAGGCTTAGCAATAGGGTCCCGTTGGCACCATTTGTGTACGGAACCTTAAAAATGGTATGATGCGTGAAAGAACGACAAACCAATAAACACTTCTCATTAAGTAAGAAGTAGAGTGGCTTCCAATAATCGAAGTTGTTATCAATTTAAAATCACGTCGAGTATACTTTTTCAATCTACACGAACTAGTATAAGATAGCCATGGCAGCTTGTCACGAAGGACATTAAAGTCATGCCTTCTCTTTATTAGTTACTAGCTTTTAACCGAGGCTTTGCTCGCGTGGTTATGATAGCAAACTTATCAAAGACTAGTTTATTTGGGGGTTGAATTTAGCAAAATACTTTCTTAGTGGATGCACACTGTATAAGCTATCTATGTGCAAATTTCAGCCTCTAGACCTTTGAGTATTAAACCAACAGGAGACGTCACGCGCACTAGTTTCTTTGCAAAAAAGTCGGCCAATTTCTGCGCGGGGGACGAGGAAACAAACACAAATAATGTTAAAACAAACGCATTTTTTGACAAAACAATTAAACACTAGCTTGAACTAGATGCACACAAATACATTCACCAATCCAAGCACTCCGTGAACTCAAAAAAACTACTTGTATATTACAGGTATGCGTGTTGACCGACACTTTTTTTGGCAGAGGGGAACGCCTGTCAGTGGCGTCTCCGAGAGATACCCAGCGGCTTTGGCTGTGCGTTGATATATAAATAATCAGTCAGTCAGTTTATCATTTTGTAATTATATAGATTTCCGAGAAAATACCTTTCTTCCATACTTACACAATCTTAAAAAAAATGCCCTATTCTTATACAATTTTTTTTTATGTCAACATGACGTATGTTTTTCTTGTTCTTTTTTCCACCCTTCAAACAGTTTTATCCAATCTAACGTAAGTAGGTGAAGTTTAGACACTCGGAATCCCTCGGAGTCAGTGCCAGGCCCTATTGAAAGTAACTAGATTAATTAGTGTCTCAATTTGTTTTAATCAACTAATGTAAGGACGGATGTAGGGGCCGATTCTTTTCGCGGACTTCCATTCGTGTTCAAATTGATGTAGTAACCCAATTTCGCCTGCGATAAAACACAATCAACTCGAAACTGTTTTTGTTTTCATTTGTTAATTTTACGTGTTTTTTCGGGTTTCGTACCTCAAAAAGACAAAAGTAACCTTTATAGAATCACTTCCTTGTCTCTTTCTGTTTGTCAAGACCTTTTTTCTCAGGAACTCGTGGAGGTATCATGTTGAAGTTAATATCAAATACACAGGTCTGAAATCCCATGAAGCTGTACAAAAATCAAACTTCTTAGTCAACGCAATCTACAGATACGGCCGTCTATTTTGACCATAGATTTAGTATACTAACGTTAAAGATTGGCAATAGAGCCAGTACGGCAAGACCTAGAAAATTGACACTTCTGTGCGTGTAACGTGGATGTGTGCAAGACAAATAGTGCTCATCCTAAACTTGTCGCTCTCGATAACAAATGGGCGTGTGGTATATTGTGTAGTTAATACCTTTGCCAGTCACGTTATCGAAATGTGGTTAATCGATATTACGACAATCACTATAAAATTGAGGTTAGATAAAAGAAATTCACGTATTTTATTTTTCGCTTAAATCAATTCTTATACATTCAGAACATTTGACAGAAACAAGCAATGTTATTACCTATCTATTTGTGCACGATTTGTTTTTCAGTTTTCTATAATCATTGAATTTAGAGAATTAAATCTTTCAATCGCACTCACATGTAAAATGACTAATTCTGTGGATTTTCTTTCCTAGATGAATTACAACCGGTACTGCACACGTAACCATAGCTGTTTACGTCTATTAAACATCAAACTTACTCTTTTAATACGCGAAATTAATTAAAATAAGCGAGATTTGTTTCGTTCACAACTGACGTCGGCCCGGTATAGCCCCGTAACGTTTACGAAAATGGTCTCGTCTATCTACCGCTCGCTATCTCGCTCTAGCACACGGGTACCTATTTTCTTTCTCTTTCGCATTGCCAATCTAAGTATACTAAATCTATGATTTTGACAGTTTCAAGAGAATCAATACCTATTCCCTACTCATGAAATTTTACAGAAGCTATGACTTATATATAGCACAAAAAAAAGAAAAAAAATTTAATTGTTATTTATTTTGGTAACATCTCAAAATATATAAATTTTTTTAGATGATAAACTGACGTCTATGTATGGGGACAACAGTTTTCCAACGGCAAAGTTAAGTTTGTCCCTCAACTTTATTTATCTTTTCGTTAAAGCAAACCTACAAGTTTGTACAAAACTTTCGTTGCGCGAGTTCGACTCGCACTCCACAGATTTTTATTTATTCTGTAAGGAAAACATAAAGTCAAATTAGCACTAGATATAACTAAGGGTTTTTCCTCAGAATTAATTCTGAGACAAGTGTAATAAATCTGCAAGCGTATTCACGGGAAGGCCCGACACCGTTTCGGTTCAATTCATTCGGTTTCCGACAGCCACGGAAAATTTTCTGAATCCTTATGTCAAATATGACATTCGTTTTCGATACCAACATCTTTAAATAGCTCATCTTCGACAGATATTCCGATTCCGAGTCGAATATTGAAGCTCCGTGAATACGCCTGCTGGTCTGGCGATAGGCTCACCACCTATTATCACGTTTTGGGGCCCGAAGAATATAGCGGTGAAACTTGGTTATTTCCAGAAATGGAATGTACCTCTGCCTTCATCGGGGATAAAAGGCGAGATATTTTTTTTATTTAAAGATTTTGCTAGTGTAGTAAAACCTGATTTATTTGTGAGAGTTATGGCCCATTTTTGATTGCGTTGACTTAGAAGCTTTTTTATAGCTCCAAGGGACCGTAGACCTAAGGCCCGTATTACAGAACGACCCTCAAGCATGAAACTATCATTAAGCTCAATGAGAAAGGGACAGCTTTATGATACTCATATAGTGGCATCTCTTTCTGACATACTCAAGCTGATTCGTTGCTTGTTTGCTCACGCGATGGGCTATCTCCCACGCGAGACCAAATTTTATTGGGAGATGGTGTCAGGCTAGTGGCCATCTATCATTTTTAGTCCACCCAAGGGTATCTGACATTTCTTAACAACTTTCATTGTGCGTAAACACAACGAAAACCCTGTGCCTTCCGATATATAAAGACGAAGAAGAAGACCCATTCCCTGACTGACCGCGCCCAACTTTGCTTAACAAGTGTGATCGTTACAAACACACTGGTATCGCAAGGCTAAAAGTGCTTAAGTATTTGACATTAATTTCAACTTGCTATCTCCACGCGTTACTGAAAAAAACTTGACAGGAAGTGATCCTGTAAAGTTTCCTTTGAGCAACGGTACTATTTCGTTCCAGAACAATGCATTTAGAGTACCTGCACATATAATATACTGGTATTATAGAGGCACAAAGGAAAACCCACGCCTGGCCGTAGCAACGGAATGACGGAAGCTTCAGACCGGTTTACGACAGCTTCAACTCGTAAAACTATTGAGTTATATAGTTCGCAGGAATTGTATATGACCGCAGAAGGAACAGTTTTATAATGTTTACTACGCGTATTAAAACAACATTTTAGGTAGCAGTAGTGAAGATAATACAATATGTAACAGAATAAGCGCAATTCCTGAAATTAATTTGTACAGTGTAGACTACTTAATCGATTTCAGCTACATAATAATATGTTGTGTAATTGAATTTGTGTATTTTTTTTTCCGAAAAATTAATTAGCGTAGGTGAATTTAGTGCCACCTATGGAAATCGTACTATTATTGCTCTTTATTTAAGAAAATTGGTAAGACAAAGTAAAAGTTTGTATGTATGTATGTTTGTTCCTCTTTCACGACTTGACCTCTTGCATAGACTATTTCGCTTTTGAGATCAGACTTTCTTCCAGCTAATCTCTTAATTCATGATCGAGTATTCTGGAAGAAGCGTCCTTAACGACAGTTTCGGGGACTTCCCGACTTCGTCTTCGGGAGAGTTAGGTTAGAAGTTAAGAAACCTGGATCAACGGATTTAAAGTGATCCCTAATAGTGGAAGGGTAGACTATCCTACTAATATTATAAACGCGAAAGTTTGTGAGTATGGAATGATGTATGGATGTTTGTTGCTCTTTCACGCAAAAACTGCTGAACGGATTTTAATTAAACTTTACAGTTATATAGCTTATACATCAGAATTACATATAGGTTATATCTTGTTCCCACGTGAACGCGGGAACCACGCGGGTGAAACCGCAGGGAACTGCTAGTTTACAATAAACGATAAAAATTAGTTTATGTAACAATTTCGACCGGCTTCCTATTAAGGTTCAAAAGACACCTCCCTTTAAAGGTACAAATACAGACAGACAGGCATATGCCGTAGTCTTAGCAATCAGATCCTGTCCTTTGACTATGGCACCCTAAAACCGACAGCTTGCGGTTGTCTCCGCGTCAAATGTTAAATTAAATCTGAATTATCTCGTCTCAAAAAAGCTTTACATCTCTTACGTTGTCATCCCTAATTATTCCCAATGTCCATTACTGTTCCAATAATGTCGTTAGAGGCCTTTTCCCGCAAAATGACTGAAATAAAATTCCTGTCCGATGTAATTCTCTTTGATTACAATATCCTTCATTATTTCCGTTCGCTCTTACATTACAAAGAGTCGAGTTTGCTGAAGTCCCTCATTTTCTTTCATACGTCTTTAAATAAGGATCGGAACAGTCGCTTCGTGTATCCCACGCCTACACGTGCTCCATTGTGCAAATAAATGTCTTGCGTAAATATGATCGTGTATTGTTGCCTTATATCCTTATTGCGGCAGAATTTACTGTTTTCGGTAATTTGTTTTCGTTAATCTATCGTGTATTCTAGCAAATATACGAACGATTATAACCCTTGATTCAACTTTTTCCAATAATCCCAATTCCAATAAAGATTGTCTATACACAATTAAAAAAACACAATTGAAATAAATTAACTATAGCACTTGAGTGATCAAATTAACGATTCTACGGAGTCCCACGGTGGGCGCTATAATGGCATCAATACTGAACACTCCAATAATAATATACCAAGACGTACGTAGGCGGGTAGTATTAAGTCGGCAAAGGAACGCATAATGAAGCTACTTGACTGCAAAATGCATATTCTCGTTTACTTTTTATAAGTTTGTTTTCTTGAATTTCTTTCTACATTTTAAAACACAATTTAAAGGCCTAACATATTACTCTTTGTTTTTTAAACAAAAGTGAACAAAAAACTGATAAGTTTTTAGGGTTCCATAGCCAAACGGTGCCAATAGGACCCCAATACCAAGCCTCCGCTATCCCTCCGACCGTCTGTCTGTCTGTCAGTAGACTGTATCTCAGGAACTTTAACACAGTGTGTATTTCTTTTGCCGCAGCAACGCGTTTATTCTTAAAAAAAAATGTTGTGTTTAGAATTCGAAGTATTACGACACTTTCTATTTACCCTCACGCTTAACCTCAAAACTTTGTGAACATAATATACTTGTTTTTATCCAATTGCCTTGTCCTTGAGCACATAGCAACGGAACTTTTCCCCGTCGCAAACATCTTGTTATCGTAAATACAAATACCCGAGTTATCGTTTTCGTATCTAAATATTGGCGTTCGATATTTATTTTTGAATGTTTAAAGTTGCTTCTTTTGCCTTTGTTGGAGTGGGGTTCTCTTAAATGGGGACCCGGGTAAATAATGTTTCAAACTCTTTATTTGTTGCATATTTTCTGAATGATATTTGATCACATTTTTCTGTATAAGCACTGCGTCTTACATAGATTCTATTTGTAGTTTATAGAATACTAGCAGGGCCCAGCGGTTTCACCCGCGTAGCTACCGTTCCCGTGGGAATAAAATATAACATATGTGTTTTTCTGACGTATAAGCTATATAACTAAAGTTTCATTAAAAATTCGTTCAGTAGTTCCATCCGTTTATACAAAATTTCGCGTTTATAATATTAGTAGGATTTAATGTTTTTTTTTTGACTATCAAATTTATTTTAAGTTTCGAAGTGATGAAAGAGTAAGTGAGTCGAATTCTTACATTACTGCGGTAAAGCAGCGGGTTCCCTCAGGTGCACAACAACAGTACGAGTATAGAACCTATTATATCGCAGAATGATATCCAGTCCGGTTAGAAATATTACCAGATTGACTATATACTAGCTTTTACTTGCGGCTTCGCTCGCGCACGTTTTTTTGACCCCCTTAGAGATTGAATTTTGCTAAATCCTTTCTTAGTGGATGCCTACACTGACTACACTGTTTATGCTATCTTTGTGCAAAATACCAAGTCTCTAGACCCAGCGGTTCAGGCTGTCCGTTGATCCATCACCAATCAGTCAGTCAGTTTATCATTTTATATATATATATCGATTATACCCGCCCTCGCTTTGCTTCGGTTTTAGCTTCCGAACACTCGCAAGCTATCGTAATGGACATACATAACCATTTAAGTTAAAATTCACATTTCAATCCCCAAAATTTTGATGTAAATCGTTAAGCCGTTTCGGAGCCTATACAATACAAACAAAAAGACAAAAATTCGGAAATAGGTGATTTATGATTGGATCTTATACATAGCAATATAAAAGATAACTTTATTATTGGGATACATAGTTATAGATTATATGAAAGCATTGGCAATGTATCGAAGAGAAGCCAGATAAAGAGGATCCGAAACCGACGTCGACTAGCACGCATGAGTTTGATAAATTTGAATGAGCCGTGAGATTAAAGTACCTTAAATAATTTCCCATGCATTACGTAGGTTACGTAAACGAAAATTTTCGCTTAATCCAATGAAATCTAGATTAACTAACATAAAAGAGGGTTTCAGTCTGTTTACCGAAGAAAATCAGCGCTCGTACGATTATCAAGCATCTGTATGTAAACACCACTCACGTAATCACGCCATTTGAATAACTTTCACGCTCTGACGGTCCTCACGTTCTTGTGGCTCATATGACACTTCACGATACACTTAATACACACGATACTACACGACACATACGACACTACACGTTATATACGACACTATGGTAGAACATTATATTGTTAATTTTCAATAAGTAAATTAAATAAGCATTCCAATTTTTAATAAACAGAGTATGGGATTTTATTTTTTTATTCTATACGATACATACGACACCACACCATACGAACGATACTATGGTATGTAGATTAGTATTAACTTTCAATAAGTGAATTTCACATGCCAACGTTGAATTATAAAAATTGATTTTGATTTTATTGATGATTCAATAAGATACACACGCTACTACACCATATACACTGTACTATAAGATACACACGATACACGCTACACACTCGTCCTTGTTTTGCCAATCTATGCCGTCCTTGGTAGTAATTGCAGTTTCAATATCTAAATGCCACAGAAATTTAACGCTTCAGTGGACAACTTAATTATCTTTTATACCTACAGTTACACTCATCGACATCTATAGTAATATATTAATACAGACGTATAGTTGTTTGTATATTTGTTTGTTGGAGCTACTCTCTGGCACAACTGATGTGACCCTAAAATTATGTTACTGAGAGACAGCTACAATTTTATTACGAGTAACATAGGCTGTGTTTTAGGCCTACAGCGCACACCGCTGGAACAATTAAATAAAGCCTTAACAACTTTGACATACTGTCAATGATCATGTAAAGAACGAAAAACGGGGCGCTCTGATAACCGCGCGCGTATTTATTCTCTTCAAGCAATTATTGACCGTATGTCCAAGCTGTTGAGGCTTGTATTAAATTGTTGTCTTCAAATGCGCTCAGGCGCTTCCAGTGGAGTGCGCTAGGCCGTATTCATTTGGGTGAAAAAGCGAAGCACCACAGATTAACTCACTCCCTCACTAAAATTATTGAAATTAGAGCGATTTGGTGAATCTTGATTTATCCTTGTCTAAACAATAAATAAATATTCCATCCCGAAACTTAACTAGTATAACCCTCGTAATGTGCTAACAGATCTACGACCTTGCATACCATAAAAGTAAAGATTATTATAATTTATTAAATTAAAATAATTATAATAATCCGCTGGGCCCACTACGAGGTAATGTGCGAGTTCCCCTTAATCTTCTAAATTTAGAAATTCATTAAAATTTTATAATTCCCGTGTGTAATTGAGGAAGTACGTTCTTTCGAGCGAAAATCCTACAGCTCTGTACACGAGTTAACAATTACAAAATGTTTCACGTAAACAGAACGCTTTGTTATGACGGTTAAATAATTCCGCCCAGAGACTGGCTCGATTCAAAAATATCCGTTACATTGTTACGCTGGCACTTCCAGAATAATTAATGTTAAAAAGTCACTTTTGAATAATTGTTGTTCTCTAAAACACTTGGAAATGCAAACTCAATTGTCCATGTTTACGCGGGATCCATTAAGAAAGGACTTCTCGTAGTTAATTATAAATGTTATTATTATTTTTTGTGTCAATGACACATTCAATTCATTTGGGAATTTAAAAGAATACATGCAAGTGGCAACTAACCTAAACCAAAAGTAAAGTTATACTCGGCTGACGTTTACGTTATACAAAGCTACTTGGCCGTCGTGAATCCGCTATAATTTTACTATACCTATGTATTGACGCCGGATGATTCGCCAAATTCATATAATTCACCGCACATAGCTTAAGCCGTATACAGAAAGAAAGCTGAAATCGGCGCTTATCGGCGCTGGTTCATTCTACATAAAGCAAGCAGATTGAAGCAGAGCGAGCAAAATGTCGTACGATGATTGGCGGGCGGCACCAGCGCTGACTGGCGCCTGTCGAAGATTGTCGGCGCTGGTTCATATAAATGCCTCCGCCGGTTATCTGCGTAGACCGGCGCCTATAAGCGCCGATAAGTGCCGACAGGCGCCGGTCAGCGCTGATAAGTTTTCAGCTTTCTTTCTGTATACGGCTTTACAACAATTTAGAACCTTCTTAGAACATCCTGTGTCCCTAGTCTTAGCAAATAGTAAGTATAATTTCTGGTACATCGCGCACTTCCCAAAATAACAAATCAGTATGACAGCTAGCAACACCAAGCCTGTTTATCGTCATATATCAGTGGAGTTTCCATCTCATTTAGCAGGGCGAGTCGAGTACCCCGAATTAGTGGAGTTCCGTGACGGCGATCCTATCGGCGCAATGAGATATGAAATGAAACTCAGTGGCTGGCTTAAACAGGATTACTTGGGTTCCGGGAAAATGTTGACAAACTCAAATTGTTGAAGCGTTGAAATGTTAAGCTTGAATGTGAAACTATGCAGCTGTGACGCTGGATATCTGAAGGTTTATCTTGATCTGTTTCTGTACGCATGTCCTTTGATTCGGTCACAGCCGCGAAAGCCATCATGGATAGCTAGGATAAAGGGAGGTGTGGGCACCGCAAGCTATTCAAATTCAAAATTCATTTATTGATTTACCTAGGTAGTCATTACCTAGGTAAAAACATTGAACTGATTTTATGTGTATACATACATACAAATGCTACATATATTTATAGAGTGGGCATTCACCATCCTAATATCAAATCATGCTTCTGAATGTAAATGTCTAGTTTTTAACACAAAGCCTTATAATAGTTTGTAGTTGTTTGTATTGGTAATCTTCTATATAAATAAAAATGAATTGATGTTCGTTAGTCTGATTAAAACTCCAGAACGGCTGGACAGATTTTGATGAAACTTTTTGTGTGGGTTAGAGTGGGTCCAGGGATGGTTTATACGGTGGCAGAACGACGTATGCCCGGGCCACTAGTAAATGATATTTTCTAATGTAAGAAACCAAATGGGCACTGCAATATTTTTAAAACTTTCAAATTTATGCAAACAAAACAAAATACTCAGTCTTTTTTATATCTATAAACTCTTAAATTGTTAGGGTAAAGCAGTGTGGCGTAACTCAAAAAGCGCGTTTCGAGAAAAAACATTTCTAAAATCATCACGTGACCGGCGTGCGGTCGCAAACCCCGCGTCAAAGGAGATTAGGTTCGTCTACAATTGTCACGCGGCCACTCGGCTTACGTGACCCAACCCTGTGCTTCCGCAGGATCAAAGTCTTCCTAGTGTTTATGGCCAGTGATTTTTGAAGACTGAAATAGAAATGGCGTGGGGCTATTGGTCGGCGTCGTCGGTGATGCCCGACCGGGGTCGGAGTCCCCGGCGGGCTGGCACGTCCGCGGTCTCGCACCCGAACCCTCCGACGGCCAGGGAAGTCATGGAGACGCACGACGAGAGCATCATACACACCGCATCAACGTCACGGGACAGTCGCGAGCATTCCGCGTCTCCGCATTCCTCATCCAATGGCGGCCACTCTCATCACCAGCACGAGGTGCGCCACGCCGTGCCAGCGAGCGCACTATTCGGCGAAAGCTACGGAGAGTTGTCTCGACGACCGTCCTTGGACCTGGGGTCAGTGCGGAGTGCTTTAGCCTCGTGTTCTGGCGGGACGCTAAGTGCGGGGTCAACTTTGACGCGAGGGGGCACGCTAGCGGATTACTTGCCGCCCACGCCGTGCCCACACCACCACCGGGTGTATGTGGACCACCATAAGCACTACGAGCAGCCGATCCAGCCGGTGCACGTGGGCGTGGGCCATCATTCCCACTCCCACGCGTCCAGCAGACACCATACGGACGATGAGGATGACCTTGAACCGGCGTACGCGACAGGTGAGTAACTTCAGTGTTGTATGTTAAAACAGTGTTGTATGCTAAAGAAGGATTAATTAACCCGAAACTGGACTAAAATAATCCCTGAAAACGATTCTACATGGTATCTACGTGTTACGTAAACCTATTTGTAAATATGATTTATTTATTTATTGAAGCTCTACATCATCTGTCCTATGATGATGTAATTTTAAATTATAAATGTAAATAAAAAATACAGTCATGCACGAACATGAATGGTGTAAAAATAGTGTTATGTATGGGTTATGATTGAACTATTCCGTTAGATACATAATAAAGTAAACACAAAAGAAAGTGTGAATAAAAAAACTATAATAATGTAGAATTGCACCACTAACAGTCCCATAATACAGAAATAACATTATAATTGTTTTTTTATAACTATAAATTATAAAATTTAGTTTCATTCTATTATGATAACAAGTAACCACCTAAGTATGGCAGTAATTAGTAATTCCTACCATAAATCTGATGCTAAATTAGCAATTCCAGTCGAGCGATGATGGATGTACCTACAAATTGTCGAATTCCACCCATCTACGTCTGCAAACTTCTACTTAATTGACAGCAGTATTGATACCGACCTTAGATCTTCAAAGTTTAACAATGCTCGTTTTGTTTTTCATTAATTACAAAAGTTGGTACAATTATTTTGGTGTATTTGTTGCCGTAGCTATGAATTAATGGAGTGTATTTTCCCCTAGATATATAGACCCCTAAACTTGATAGGTAGTGAGCCCATCGCCGGACCGGGTCTGTTATAATAATAATAACAATAAATAATAATAATTTATTTATTTCAAGTTACAGTGACTTGTATAAAAATATCTTTCTTTGCGTTACACATGTCTCAGAATTAATTCTGGGACCTGCGGGTTTCATCACGATGTTTTCCTTCAACGTCGAGCTAGTGATGAATAGCTAGCTTAACACCATCTTCCAATACGGTGTGGGCTCACTTGGAAGATTATTGCCCATACTTCCTCATATGAATGTGAGGAAAGACACTTGGTTCAGCTGTGGGCTCTTATGGGTTGATGATGATTGCCCCTTTGGTTTACTTAGTTTTTTTCGTGGCGGAAAACCAAACGCTGCGTAATTCCCTTTCATTCAAAATGCGCCAAAAATGCCTAGATCCGTCCGACCGCGACCTAGTTCGCTCATAGCAGTTTCATTTAGCGCCTAATGTAGCGTGGCGCCCCCGCCAGGCTCCGCCTGGGGGCGCTAACGACCGAATCTCAGAACTTTGGCTCCATGATCTTAATCTACATGATGTGGATTATAATCATTGTGATGTTGCACTACCCGAAGTGAATGAAAAGAAAAAGGCTTTTTGTGAATTCTCTGAGGTTCTTGACAAAAGCCGATTTCAGGTCTTTTTGGTCTCTGTTCTGTTACTTTATGTGCAAAGGTTCGAGCAAAGATTTTTAAACGTTATCTTTTAAAAATAAGTGCAGCTCTGAAATAAATAACATAAGTGACGAATCACTACATAGTATAAAACAAAGTCGCTTTCTCTGTCCCTATATCCCCATGTCTCTTTGTATGCTTAAATCTTGAAAACTACGCAACAGATTTTGATGCGGTTTTTTTTAGTAGATAGAGTGATTCAAGAGGAAGGTTTTAGTGTTAGCATTGCACCCGTGCGAAGCCAGGGCGGGTCGCTAGTATAAAAATAAAGTAATGAGATCATATAAAATGACTTGACTATGACCATGGATACAAGGCCAGTTGAAAACAAAGGACTAAAAGTCTCTAAATATTACCAAAGATCAAAGTATTTCTAAACTATTTTAAACGTAAAATCTAAAACATTTTTTTTACGTTCACAAAGCTGGGTAGGTACAGTCAACAAAGTTGTTAGTGTTACATGGCCAAAAATTAAGATTCACTTTTCTCTTAAAGCCTTCAATGTATTTATAGTATTTTTTTGGTAAATTATAGGGATCAAAGATACCTTTCGAAATAAACATTAATCAATAAGAATTATTTATGACTTCCCCAGAAAAAAGAATTCTTAGTTACTGGCCATGTAACCCTAACAGCTTTGTTGACTGTACTATTCAGAAACGAACATAAAAGTAAGAGGTTAACTTCAGGACTTGAGAATGTATCCTACTCGATAAGAACACAACATGCGTATGAAATAAGCAATTCAATTTTTTTTTTATGATAAAGAAGGGGGTAAACGAGCTGACGGGTCACCTGATGGTAAGTGACGTCCGTCGCCCATGGACACCTGCAACTCAAAAGTCACAACTGCGTTACCGACCTTTGAGATGGGAGTAGGGGGAGGGGAGGGGAGGGGGAGGGGGATTGGGGCCTCCGGTTACCTCACTCACTCAACGAAACGCAATGCATTGCTGTACGCTGGTTTTCTGTGAGGCCGTGGTATCACTCCGGTCGAGCGGGCCCAAGCGTGCCGAAGCATGTGCATGGCTCTCCCACGTCAATTTAAAAAGGTATTGATGGATGACACAGAGTAGTAAACTAACAGAATATGAATGAAGTAAAAATTAACTTGTGATGTGAGTACCTCTCACTAATAAACTGTTTTGCAGTTTATTTTAAATACCTACTTAATTTAATAAAGCAGTTGAAAAAGAAAAAAATACTTCGGGTTTTTGCACAGTTGTGATGCGGATTGTCTAACGTTGATAATCCTTATTATTGTTTGTTTATTTATGAAAGATGCAATGTCTAATAGCTTCTGAAACTATAGTGTAAGAAACCGGGTCAAATTCCTTCGAGTTGCTCTAAGGATATCGGACGGGTGTGAGCGAGTAACCTTCCGGGTATCGATCGAAAACAGCTGCCAAACGCATTATCCTCCAGGAGGGATCGGGAGACGTGTGAATCAAGGAATCCGTACGACGAAAGATCTGCAGCGTTCGAAAGAAAATAAATAAATATTCCATGGGGATATTGACAAAGCTTTTATAAACTTATAATAGCTGACAAAATAATTCTATCTACAACACGTCACAGAATAAGCGCAATTCATCATATACCCCAATTAGAATATAATATAAAAAATATGATGCATTCGTACCTACTTTAGTTTTGTCTAACCAAATTTCTTAAATATAAAGCAATAATAGTAAAGTTTCCATATGTAGCCCTGAATTCAGTTTTGCTAATTCATTTTTCGGAAAATATTTACACATGTTAAAAATAGTTGAAATCGGTTAAGTAGTCGATACTGAACAAACCAATTTCGCTTATTCGGTTATATTGTATATACGAGTATAATGGAAGTAACTGATTGGCTGACTGACTGATCGATTAATCTGAGAAAAGAAACATGAAGTTCTCACTACGAAGGTATTTATAGGAATTCCCACGGTTACGGGAACAAAATGGTTCCTCGCGGGCAAAGCTGTTGGGTACCCGCTAATTGTAAAATAAAGGAATGTTTCATTTGAGTAAAATTTGCTATTTTCTACTTTCCTTCCAGGTACCTACTGTTAAAAAATTCCTTCCTTTATATTGGGTCAACATTTGTATGTACCATGCTAGAAACGTATGTCGTGCAGATTTATACTTTATTTCAACAATACAAAGTTTACTTTTAGTCTTCATAAGTGACATTCTCTTCATTAGTGACCTAAATAGGTTCGGGTGTTCATATGTCGATCGATCATACTATGCTCATACATTTCAAATGCATGACTGTATTATTATTATTATTATTAATTATGAAAATAAGTGAGCATTGTGCAATTTATACAGTATAACGCTAACGTGGCGCATTACATTTACTATATAATTGCGCTTACGTGTAATATAAATAAATTATTTTAATATGTAAATACTGCAATTTATTATTCTAAGAAATGAACTTATTCTATTTACTGTGAATGGGCGAGTCGGTAGAGGACGACCTAGGCGTACTTACATTGATCAGATCGGCGATGTATTGAAGAAAAGCCAGATACAGAGTACCCGAAACCGACGAGCATGAATGAGTCTTTTGATAAATGTGCCAGGTTTGTAGCAAGTGGCAGTCTATTGTTTCTGCGTACCCCAAAGGGCAATAAGCGATTAGGTATGTATGTACATATTATCTTGATAAACAAGGCCGGTGTAACTCAGTTGTAACCCTTTTGTACTGGGTATATCCAAAAAAGGAATACCTATGTCTACCCCCTTTTTTTAGTGTAGTCAATCTCCATCATACAATATAGTATCACGATTCACGGGACAATCTTAGTTTAGTTTTAATTTTCCCTGAATGACTTAGTAAACGCACTAGTCTCATCGCCTCCTCGGAGATGAGACGTAAACGATAAAACTGCCGTAGAGCTCTGCTATCTCAATTCAATATATTGTATTCAGTTCTATAAAAAGTATACTAATGAATGCCTATGCAAATATATACCTACATATCCCAGTCCAACATATTCTTAAGCAAAAACTATCTTTTCCTTTTGAAAAACGTTTATATAGACATTATTTACAAAAAAATATCAAAGAAACGCTTTGAAATGAAAACGTTTTTAACTACATTTTCAAAGCATGAGAGATATGTAGTGAATGAATGAATGCCGGGATAGTTTGCAGCGAATGTAATTACGGGTCCCATTCACCTGCCGACTAATGTAACTACAGTGACCCGGCGACCTACATTCATTCTTACCATTCACTCGTTCAGCAAAATGCGTGTGGACTCGAGACGAGTATTGTTAGTCGGTCTGAGTTACGTATTTTAAATGCAAAGTGAATGGTTCTTTTGTCGACTCGAAAAATTAGTGAAAAATTTAAAAATAATACTTGAATGTGTTTGAAGTCTTAAAATTAGTTTTTTTTTTCAGTATAGTGTACAAAGGCCAGTAGCCCATTCTTCTGGAACAACTTAACTTCACCATAATCATGCAAACATCGATTAAGTTTTAGTGGAATATTTTTTAATATTAATTTTCTATTTAATTGTCCATCAGTACGTGGTAATAAAATGCAAGATCTATTGGGGCCCCATGCTGGGCGCCATTTTACAAATAAAACTTGTCGCGTTTGGAAATAGGTTAAAACGACCCCACGCTGTTCCTCGCGGCGGGAGGTTAGTTAATATGAAACTTAAGTCATATTAAAAAGACTACACAAGAAAATAACCATATAAAAATATAAATAAGCTATTATTGTATCGAATTATTTATTTCACGATAATTTTAGAGATAAAAAAGAAAGTGAGCTCAGTACTCATGGGTTCTATTCACGATATTTCGGAATGAAACGTAGCCTGTCTTTACTAGACATGTGATCCATGTGATGTGATTCAGTGGTTTTTCTTCAATATCGATTCAGCGTTTAGTGTAGCTGTGAACAGGTAGCTAACTGACCGACCGATTTACTCTCGCAATTAAAATACCTACTAATTAGTTAGCAAATACCGCAATTGTAGTAAAAGACAGAGAAAATCCTGTCGTCAAAAGATAATATGCGGATAGTAGAAGTAAATAAAAGATACTTCAATAAACACGCCCCGTGTCGGGCGCCATTTTAGCAACGTTCCCAAAACATGTCGTGTGTGGAAACCGGTTACAGCGACCCGAGTTATTCATCAAAGCGGGCGACAGGACTAACTGTTATGTTAATTAAACACACGAAGATTGCCCTTCGAGAATGGCTGTTAGCACGCTATACTAGGTACTAAAAGGTAGGTCTTTAGGGTTCCGCTTTGAAAGGTACAAAAGATAATGCTTCTAAAAGCTTTGCGAGTATTAAACGGTATATTAATGAGACGATACAATTGTATGGACAGGAAAACTCCTAGTGTCGGCGAATAGAAAATGCTATCGAAATTAAACTAAAAACTTCGTCTATCTTTTTCTATAATATACCATATGAATCTTCTTCTCTGTCGCTTCGCTCTTGGCAGAGCGGTCGTGGTCACGTTGAGGCGTCCGTTGTAGTATTGGACACAGCTTTCTTTACGATCTCTCGCCATCTCTCTCTGTTTGCAGACTGTCTGGCGCAGTCTGACACGCGGGTTCCTACTGTGGATTTCACTTGATCAGTCCAGCGCATAGGTGATCTGCCGCGCGATCTGGTTCCCTCTTTTTTTCCCTGCACGACTAGCCGTTCTATAGAATTGTTATCACGTCTAGAGACGTGGCCAAAGTACTGCAGTATGCGCGTCTGTACTATGGTTGATAGACGCTTTGTGATGCTGAGTTCCTGGAGTATGGACACGTTGGTGCGGAATTCTGTCCACGATATGCCGAGCATCTTCCTCCAGCACCACATCTCTAGAGCATCTATCTTCTTCTTTTCCAACTCACGCACTGTCCACGTCTCTGCCGCGTAAAGGAAGATTGGGAATACCAGCGTTCGCATGAGCCTGACTTTGGTGGCTTTGGTGATGTTGTGATTCTTCCACACCTTTCTTAACTTCTCCACCGCGGCTCTGGTTATAGCCATACGACGCTTTACTTCATCTACGCAACCACCATTGTTTGAGATTAAGGCCCCAAGATATACGTAGGCTTGAACCACGTCGCAGTTCGCAATCTGTGTAACTTCTGGCGAGTTGTCATTGACGCGGTCCACGATCATAATCTTGGTTTTAGATCGGTTAATCTTCAATCCAAATGTTAGACTTACGCGCTCCATTTCGTGAAGTAATTCCTGCATGAGGTCCGAGCTACTCGCAAATAATGTGGTGTCATCCGCGTATCGCAAATTCGAAATCTTGTATCCACCAATTACAACACCATCGGTCCAGCCTTCGAGAGTGATTCGCATTATAAGCTCGGTGTAGATATTAAAGAGCAAAGGTGAAATTATGCATCCCTGCCTCACACCCGCACTTGGATGGAAATTGTCGGAAAGGAGGCCATCTGTCCGCACTGATGCTGTCCCCTCTTCGTAGAGTCCCCTGAGCAGGTGCACGAGATGTTGTGGTGTGCCCATGTCCAGTAGTGTTTTCCACAGCGTTGGCCATTTCACCGAGTCGAACGCTTTGGAGAAGTCAACAAAGCATATGTATGTTCGCTTGTTGAATTCTCTAGTTTTTTCGATAATTTTACGAACGATGAGAATTTGCTCACGGGTTCCCTTGCCTTTTACAAAACCAGCTTGTTCTGGCGCAATTTCTCTGGACAAGTATGCTTTCAGTCGCTCGTTTATAATATGTAGCATTATTTTACTTGCGTGTGTTATTAAGGCAATGAGTCGAAAGTTGCCACATTTCTTAGTCGAACCCTTTTTATGGAGAGGAGTGAAAACTGTGTGAGCCCATTCTGAAGGCCATTTGCCTGAGAGCCATATCCTGTTACAGATGGTGTGGAAGATATGAGTGCCATATTCCCCCATTGCTCGAATAGTTTCGATTGGAATTTCATCTTTCCCTGTGGCTTTCCCATACCACCGTATGAATAGAATATGAGAATTTTAGGGTTTTTGAACGAAACTGAACTTGGGACTTCTCGATCTTTGAGTAAAAAGTGGTTGTTACAATAGATTTTAGTTGTTATGAGCTTCAATGTCTAATATAAAACAAGATAACGGCCTGAGCGAGTTGGCTCCTACTTGTTCAGCAAGCAGCACCAAAACAAAATCATCCTAGCTAGTTTAGCATACACTGGATACGCTTTCTAACAGCACTGGCTCAATACATTACAAAACCGTTAAGCATACTAACATATTTAACGGTGATTTTTTATAACCTACAAAAGGTTTTATATATTATTATTTCTTAAAAAGAGAAAAACTATCCTACTCTTTCATAAATCGGCAAGAATCGCTACGGAACTCCTTGCATGAATGTAAAAGTATTACCACAGAATAAGTAATAGTACTATGGTATTACATAGCTCCATGGGATATTTATTGTCAAAACCAAAACACTTTTTAATTATTTTTTTCAATCGTCAGTTATACGAGTCGTTGTTGTAGACGTAACTTGTTTGAAAATGTTTAGTGTAGTTGTAATGTAGATGGCATGTAGCTACATTTACATTACAACTACAATTGATTGTGGTTACAGTTAAATATTAAAAAAAATAGTAAAAAAATATCTGTGTGTATTTTATACTACGAGTACTTTATTCCTTTTGGGATAAGACATGGTAATCAATTTTTTCGTGATTAATTTCGTGAAATAAGAAAAAAATGTTTTACCACTGACAACTCTCGGCCCTGGAAAGCTGACATTTGGAATAAAGTGACTTTTTAGGACATACCTATAAAAGAACCACTAAGAAAGGAATTTTCTAAATATCCACGGAAACGGAAAAACAGGTGCAGGCAACCCCATGAACTGTGACGAAACTGGAAAACTTTTGCCAAAAAAAACCTTGTCTGATTCCGAATCAATCGAGACACGTAGCTAATTTCTTAAATAAAACAGAAAGGTAAAGCAATCCAGAAAGGCACACTAAACCGAGGCATGCGCATTCGAGGCACGTGCGAGGCAGTGAGGAGGAGGGATTGCCTCATAAACGGGGGACGTGACCTCTAATTATAATCCGTTAATTGAGAAAAATAGCAAAGCTCTGGGGATTTGGAGTAGACTGGGGAATCCCAATGTAGTATTTTTCTACTATTTCCAGAACTCGTAAAAAAATATCAAGAGTGGTGTGAGTAAGCCAGAGAGATTATCCGGGCTTACAAAATTACTTACATATTTAAGTGCCTTAGAGTTTTTGGTCAAATATTTTTTTGCGTCAAACTTAACATTTTTTTTAAATTTGAGGTTATAGATTAAGCTTCATGAACACTACACACGGACAGACATACAGACGATATACATTAGAAACGTTATGGCATTACTGACCTGTTGTGTTAGTTGGTATTGACTCGGTTCGGCGGGTTCAGTTCTCGCCCAGGCTCAACGTCTGTTTGTTGATTTCAGAGGTTTCAGGTGTACAGGTTCTGTCTAGTTTTGTGAAATTTATCCCACAATTCATGTTTTGAATTTCCTTTTAAAACACAACAACATTTCTTGGTATTCCCTACTTTTCGATTATCTCTGCGCTTCCCGAAGCCATTGTAAAAGAATTTCAAACGATAATATTTTACCACGATAGAGTTCCCGAGAGCTACCTTGCAATTTGCATATGCAAACCTCTCGATGTCTAGAGTTTTGGTGCTCTACGCGGTGTCGGCGACATCGAGTGGCGAGACAGGTCGAGGTTTTTCGCAATCCTCCGTTTTGTAAAGTGGACGCTTGATTGTTGGATCAAGGTAATCTTTTGTGTTGCTTGGCTGATTTTGATAATTTCATTTTTGTGTCTCAGAATTAATTCTGAGACCTGCGAGTTTCCTTACGATGTTTTCCTTCACCGTCGAGCTAGTGATAAATATGTACGTAAGTTTTTGAAAAACTCATTTGTACATGAAAGGATTCGAACCCGAGCCTCACTAATTTTCGGCCGGCTCTTTAACCGTAAGGCTATCACTGCAATGTTTTTGAAGTGAAAACTTCTTTAGCGGCGTTGAGCACTTTTGTGGGATGGGTAAAAACTGTGAAACTCGCGTCAGGTCACGTGTGCTGATCGAAAAAATACCGTAAGACGGCGCAGAGCGCTTGCGCGATCTGCCATCTGCGAGCTATTCTGGCGTACGCTGCAAAAACTGTGTCTACGGTAGACTCAAACGAAACGCAGATCAAATTGAAGAGCGTAAAAAATAAGTCGATCTGAGTCGACAACTTATAGGCGGAAAATTCGGATTATCGAGTATTTTCAATATAAAAATGAATAAATTGCTATTAAATTAGTGGTGTTGCTAAGTAAACATGTCAATGTCATCACGTGTCACAGGTTTGTATTTCCTTCTCCTTTGTGCTTTGGGTAAATAAGATTTAGCAGAAATATCTAGAGAAGCAGAGAGAAGATAATCACGATGTTGTCAAGATAGGTTAAATGCTATTCCCTAACTATTCCAATAAATCAAAAATGCACAACGTTAATAATCAAGTTTTCACTTCTGCCGGCACTCCCGGAGTGCAACCCGTGTTTTTTTTATAGTATAGAAACTTTGCCATTACCTTCTATAGAAAAACAACTTTTAAGCGCAATATGAGTCGAAGTAGTAAAGAGTTTTTATGATTCCGTAACCAGTGAGCAGAACCCTATTACTGTCTGTCTGACATTCCTATATTTTAAAATGTAATAGAATGGCGGAGAAACTTACAATTAAAAAAACAAGAGTGATAGCCATGAAAGAACCGTTTTATTATGCACTTTTGTTATAACAGTACATACAAGCGTCAAACTTAATATGGTTGTACAGCTCTATTAAAAGCTCTTAAAAACATTGTTATAGTTTAAACTAAAAAAATAAAGAAAAAAGACATCCTTTATTTAATATTTCTTATCGTAATTATTCGGATATCGATAGGCTATCGTAATCCGACGATAGCCAACACTATTCCAAAAGTACACACAAGTTTCAATACAGGTACTAGAAGTGTCAGATGGTGCGGAAATTCGTGAAATCGGCCGGCTATTGGGTAGGCCGACTGCAGTATGCAATACACGTTTCGGAAGTGCAGACGCTCTAAAATCACTAGCTAAAGCGTGTGCAGAATAAAACACTTAATAAAAATTACCTTCAAAGAATACCACGCCTTACTCAAAATACCCAAAAAAATTAATCTTTGAAAAATAAGCTTTGCATGTTCAATCCTCTTAGTGTTCTGCTCAAATAAATAAATGAAATTTAATTTATTTCTGTAGATAAAAAAACAAGAAGTTGGCTGTATGTAAACAAGAGCCTACCTTCTATCTCCACCGACGAGTTGCTGGTTCCAAATCCAGTATCTCAAAAAGAACCAGCAACAAACTCAAGGGCATCTCTTTTTACCATCATAACTGTCACCTCAAGTATATGTGTAAGTATTTTCTATACCCTATCTATACCTACTTGTTTAATTTATTTAATATTTATTATGTATATAACATATTTATTTATGTAATAGTATGTAAGAGTATGTTCAATAATATATATGGCACCGTCTACCCTAGTTCTAATCCCTCAGTTTCATCCATCCTAAGGTGGTCTGGAAGAGATCGCTAAAAGCGATAAGACTGCCCATTGTACTTTAGTTAATGTTGGTATCCATATTGTGTTGTTTTTGGTGTACAATAAAGAGTTATTGTATTGTATTTGTGTTGTCTGTCTTTTTAAAGGCTTCGCTCAAAAGACATTCACGCAACACCCTTGGACAAACGGTCCTTGATATTAGTTGCCTTCGTTTCCACTCAAGCCTTGTACCAACGCCAGCCCCCACCAGTTATCCGCCGCGTCCGTTCGTTATTAAGGATTGACGGATATGTTACGCGAACTAGGGTCCCGTAATCTGGGGCGTTATCGCGACGTGTCCCGAATGTCCCGCGGGAAACGGGACATCGCTTCGCTGCATTAAGTCGTTGGTGTATCATTAATAGATATGTTTCGCTTATAAAAAGCATAAAATTCAAAGCACATCCAGTTAAGAAAAATACGAATTTCCAATCACCTATAATTATTTTATTTATTTATTGGATTGACAACAGGTAGCCCGCAAAATGATTGCACAACATAGAGAATTCCACTAAAAAATCCGCTAGTCATAAATTCATGCATATGTGAATACACGCTCTATTTTTACCCGGGGTAAGGTCGCAAAAACGGAACACGGCTCCAATATCCGATACGGGGCCGGATCTAGGAGAAAAAGCGCCTCTGCTCTATTTTTACCTTCGGGGCAATAATTAAAAATAGAGCAGAGCTGAGCTTTGAAATTAACTGTAAATTTTATAATTCTTATAAAAATCTCTATAATGAAAAGGGAACATTGAATCTAGGTGAGTATCGTATCGTAGTGGACAACATTCGTCTTGGAGCATGTTATGGGATCAACAGGTATTTAAAAGTTGGTTAAATATATATATTCATTAGCCTTTGATCGCGATTTTGTCTTCGTTGATTAAAAATACCGTGTGTCTTAGTTCCAGGTTTTTTGTTAAATCTTAACTCTCAGCTTTGATCAGGTTAACAAAAGCACGGTAAACTTGACAACTTGTCCTCAAAATGCAATTTAACTTGGCTTTGTGGTCAAATGAGCCCACAGACGACTTAGCCCGCGGGCTAAGTTGACCCCTTAGTTTTTTTCGTAGGTGACTCGACCCACACGTACCGGATAACTCAGCCCGCGGGCTCAGTCGACTACTATTTTACCGATAAGGGTCCATTCAGCTCGCGGGTTCAGTTAACCTACTTTCGCATTTATACGGGCCTATTTATATAACCTTTATACGGGCAGTAGAAGAGCGCTTTCTATATGAAAAAATAACATTTAGTTTACATGTTTCGTACATCGACGTAGTTAAGTAATACGAGTTTAAGATGAGGAAATAGAATAAGACGCTATAGTATGAAAAATAATTCTTTAAAGTTCATTTACGGCATATTTCATTTTTTTTTCATATTGTAATTACATGGTCCCTGCAATGAATACGTCCCTGGCTTGTTCCAATATTTAACTTAACGGCTGCCGAGAACTGTGTCAACCGTGTGGTCTACTCGATCCATTGTCACTTGGAATGCCGAAATGGAACTTTGCCTGGGGTTGTTCTGCCCTTAGAGGCAATGTGACCCGGCCGAGGCCAATGTACCTACTTGACACGTGTGTTCTTGGAGCGTGTAAATATTTATACTAGGTTGTACCTGCGGCTCGGTTTGCGGTATGGGATGAAAGTAGGTTATTGTCAAAGAGGATCAAGGACGTAGCGAGCATTCGCTTCGGGGTGTGTGGGGCAAGGCAGAAAAAGTAAATAAAATACTTATATTATTTCATGAAAAGTTAAAATATGTTAAGGGGTCGTATATTCTCGTGAAAAGTGGTTATTTCCCGGAATGGAATACCTCTGCCTACCCCCTCGGGGATAAAGGCTTGAGTTGTTTTTTAAGTTTAATTTCATTTAAATGAACCAAAGAGATGAAGTAGAACTATTTGTCCTCATTCAAAATAATTTTTTTTTCCTAATTAGGTATTTGAGCATCAGTCTACGAGTCTAGTACCGACGGAGTCAAAAAATCATTTCAAAAGTTTTTCTAATTCTGTGAAGATATTTCGAAATAATAGTCACAACCAGTCGCAATAATCACTTTTAATAAGAGAACTTATTATAAGCCCCCACATTTAATAAAAACTTTTAACGTTGACTTTGAATATAAACCTGTTATTTATTACAGCGTCCAGGGTGGTGCAAGCACTGAAACTCGGTATTTTTGCGACAAAATATATTGAAAATATGTTTCTTACAGTAGTTGAGTAGGTACATCGAAATTCGTTAAAAAGATTATCTCAAAACAACGCAAAAAATTCTTCTAAACAGATACATATGCAAACGCAATAGTATTACTTACTTCTAAATTATACGTGAATTATATTAATATTATTATTATTTATCATACAAAAAAAAATGTCGTCAGCTTATTAATTAGGTATGTACATATCGAGTGAAATCTACTATATTTTTTTATTTATTTTAACTCCAGATTTAACTCCAGAACGGCCGGACCGATTTTGATGAAACTGTGTGGGTTCGAGTGGGTCCAGGGATGGTTTATAGCAAAGAAAATTCAGCATTGCACCCGTTGGAAGCCGGGGCGGGTCGCTAGTTTTTTATAATGATGATGTCACAGAGTATCCAGTAAATTCTCCACACTAAAGACGACAACAACTAACAAGTATACACTGATTTGATTCAGAAAATGGCGAGCATTCAGTTCGCCATTTTCTTGGTACATGAAGTTAAATAAATAAATAAACTAGCCTATTTTCCTAAATTACGTTTAGATTTATGGATTAATTTCCCTTTTACTCCCTACTGCATTGTTCAGCTTTCTCCCTCTATCATTAGCATCTCATACTGGTGTATTAGTGACTACTTGGCTGGCGTCCAGGCATTTGTTAATATTGTCCGAATGTCCCGTACATTTGCTTGAACAATGGTCAATACGGGCTTATTACTCTACTGCACTGTAAGGAGGATAATGTACGGAGCTATTTTAGCTAGTTTGTGCTGTAGCCTAAACTGTTTGACAGGTCTTGTTTTGCGAGGTGTCTTTTGATTCGTTATTATCTCTAGAATGTTATAGGCTATGTTTACCCGACTGCACCAGAAGAAGTGTAATATATAAAAAAAAAAACTATTTCTTGAACACACACTCAGCTTTTGGATTTTCTAATAACTATTTTATTCACACAACAAATTGGAGAATCAATATCAGTAATTTAATCATTTTTATTTCATTAATTTGCTTGGGTTTAATTTGCAACTTCGATCACAACCAATGTTTATTATACGTTTGTACCTAATAGTAGACATGTCGTGCTTAAATAAATCAACAAAATTAAGTTTTAATTAATAAGACTGTCGTTTTTCTTTTGTTTTATCGCTTGTAATATTTTTACTATTGGTGTACAAACATAGATGCTACTTTCTCACTTCCTAATTCTAAGATAGCAACACATAAAACTACCCTATTGTTGTCAAATAAATACGTTGCTGTAGGTATGTAAACTTTACGACAAGCGTCATATACATGTACATTACAATGAGTGTCCTTGAAAAATTACTGCTTCGTAGCGGCTTTAACGTTTCTAACTCAATTCATCTCGATAAATGAGCGCTTTCCCAGCTAACACGATGCTAGTTGGCGCAAACCACTAATTTGGAATAGTTTGGCGGCCGTAATGATTTGTGGCGTATCCCGACGATGTATTGTGGTAGCCATTATTCTGCTAACATTTACGCTACTCGATCTAGAGATGGGTCACTTCTTAAAAATCATACGAAATAAATATTCATACGTGACGTATAGTACAAGTAGTAGTTGGTGCTACTACTCTCCTTCACCTAGCCTGCTAATCTATGAAATTCGAAATCTTTATATTTCATTTGCAGGAACGAGTGTGATTTCGTTATTAAAACTCTTTGCATGTGAAATTGAATAAGTGAAAATATTAGAAAAGAAAGCAATAAAATCATATTAAAATTATTTAAACGTAGCAATTATACCCGTACCTAATTTGTACTCCCACACAATGGAAAAAAAACTGTTTATATGTTCGGGCGTAACTACAGCAACTGTGTCAATTATCTGATATTTATATTGCCATATTTTCAGCAATGAAAACCTTAGTTAACATACAATATAATGCGAATGACCAGTGACCCGTAATTAGTATGATATTGTATTTATTGTTCTAGCCTTATATATGTCTACGCTAATGTAGCGACACTACATAGAACGCGCCAACAGAAGGCCGAGTTACATAGAACGCGCCAATAGACGGCCGAGTTCTAAACCGCGCTATCGGAGTTTTCTAATGACTTTGTATAAATACAACTGTCCAACATCAACCGTTGGACCGCGGTCCCCAGGCACGATCACCTCGCCTGGCGGAAGATCTTCCTTTTCACGATGGAGGAGCATTCCACCTCCGTTCCTCCATACTAATATTATTGTCGGAAAAAATGTCAAGAGAAAATTAATGTCGGTCTGTGAAAACTGCTATTTATGCAAAATGCCTAATCATCATTGACCATTTTCAGAATTTTTGTTTATCTGCCAAAGTTTTTCTCGAATAGGCTCCGCTAAGGGATTTCAATGAAAATTCTTTGAATTAAAACAGTTTTTTTAACTCAAATGTTCGTGTATTTTCTATTTCGATATCTTGTTCCAAAGTGTTTTTATATAATAAAGAAACTAAGTTAGTTCCTAATAATACATTTTACATTTAAGTTACTTCAAGCAAAGAGCAATTAAGTTCATAAGATTAAAGCGATTTGTACGTAGCATGCAGTAGGCATCCACAAAGTTGTTCCAGTTATAATGAGTTCAGTGCTATGGATTACATAACCATGTGAGCCATTGTTCAGAACTTGGCGGCCATCTTTGTTTGAGACGTAATGGAGTTGCCATTCACTGAATAGTTGCTATTATTCAGCGAGGGCTGGTACAGTTTCTATTAATATTGTTGGGATTGTTAATGTAATGGTTCTTAATTTTGTCCAATTTGTAAATGACGATTAGAAATAAAAATAATCTCACGCCTTTCATCCTCGAGGCGGTAGGCAGAGGGATTCCATTACTGGATATACCCACTTTTCACCAGATATTCTTTGGACCCCTAAACGTGATAGGTGGTGAGCCCATCGCCGGCCCGGTTCTGTTTACACATGTCTCAGAATTCATTCTGGGACCTGCGGGTTTCCTCACGATGTTTTCCTTCACCGAACTAGTAATAAATATGTACATAAGTGTTTAAAAAAGTAATTGGTACATGCCAGGATTTGAACCCGAGCCTCACTGTTTATCATCATGTGAAGCAGGCTAACAATAATGCGGTTATATTACTGCTCTTCACCTTAAGTAGACTTTTCACCTTAAGCCTCGTGGTCCCCCCAGGGGAACATTACAGGGGGACAACGAGTCCGGAGCGAGTTAGACACTTATGGTTCTGGGCACCAGATTTTTCGTTGTGTAAACAGTCGCGTAGTGTTTGTGAATTCGGACCTACAGCACTTAGACTAAGCCACGAAAAGCTTTTAAAACAACCAAACTTCAAAAATTACTTAAGATTTCACTGAGTAATCCAACTTAACAACCTTCGTTTATATGCATTTAACAAATACACCTTGAAGTTGAAGCAAAATCCATTGCATTTATGTGCATCTCACAAAGATACCGCTTAACTTAATTCAGATTCAAACGGTTAAGCTAAAGAGTCTTGAGTTAAATTTTACACCCAGCACCTTTCTTTGAGAGGTTTAAAAAATCCGCTTTCGCCGCTCCGGCGCCTCGGAAAGATGTCCTGGGCAAATAAAAAGGTTTCTTTGATTCAACAGGGACTTTATGTAGCTTTGCGCTTTTAAATCGTATGCTTCAAGTGCCTGTGGAAATTGCAATGGCTATATTTTTTTATTAATATTAAATAAAGGGTTTTCATGTTGGTTTTTAAGCGAATCACATACTATGTCGCAATTTTGAGTGATTTTTCTGAGACGCTGTCAAAAGCCGGAATACTATATTGCATACCTAGGGAAGTAAAGTAAGAAATGTGTCAGATCACATGTAATTGTTGACCAAGGCGAAGCTGAGGTCTACAAACGTGATCTGAGGCTTTCTTATTTGCTTCCCGAGGTGTGTATACTTTTTTCTGCTCGATGGATGCGAAAGCGGCAAATTCGTTTAGGCCGAAAGATGAGGCTTTCCGCCCGGAGAGATAAAAAACTCTTTATCTTAAAGTGTAATTCGATTTTTTGAACGTTTTGTAGTGAATGTGTTTGAACTGAATAAAAGCACAAACTTCGTAGAAATAAATCGGATAAGTGAGCATGTAAAATGAATACCTCACCACATCTCTAAAATATATGTATATATCTATTTTAGCTTATTTGAAAATAATAAAAGGATAAATAAAAACAATTGTGTACTAAAAGTAATGGCGTACAGTATAGTATTTAGTACATTTCCAATAGTGAATTTCTTTTTGATCGATCATAAGAAGTAACTCATTCAATTAATCAAGTACCATATTACTGGCGCACAAGTAAACTGTGATATGAAAAGTAAATTTAAATTACAAGTGAGATCAGATTTAGGTTTTATGAAATATCACTGCGACTAATATATTTTATTCGTGTTACATTACATAGAAGGCATAAACCTACATAGCCTATATAACAAAGAAAGACAAGGATACTAATTCTATGCAAGCCACCGAATGAAAAACGAAACAAAAAATGGCCATGCATTATTCTGAGTGGTTTTACAAACCCACATGTAAAAAAGTTTTAAACAGTTTATGGAATGAATGTTGTAAAAATTCACCCACCGGAAACAGAAACATGCTTTGACGAATATTTTTAAAAACAGACTTGCGCTTACCTGAACTTTATGGCGTGTATGGGAAAATCTCCCGCAAAAAAACGCTTGGTTTTAAATAAAAATATGTTTAGTAACTATGTTGTGAGCTCAGGTTGTGAATATGAATTTTGTAATTTGGATACTTAGAAAATTCAAACAAAGAACAATACATACTAATGTTATAATAATATTATTGTACTAATTTTTGATACTGATATATATCAGGTTGATAGTTTTAATAAATATGTTATCCTAAAATTTGTCAGTCGTGAAATGTCATGGGCTACATTTTTACCGAACTGCACCAGAAAGAAGGTACCTAACAAAGCTATGGACATAACCAGACAGATATTTTTACCAGCTTCGTGTAGCTTTTTTGTTCAGTGTACCTACTGCGCTTTTGTAAATGTAGTTTTCGCACATAGGTGCCTATTATTTTAGGTCGTATTCGAGTAGCGAGTACATAATAATTCTTTGTATTCGAGGAAATGAACCGGTGATTATTTCAGTGTAGGTTATATTCTGCGAAACCGTTTCGTTACCTAACTGTATATTTTCAAAAGTGTATTTTTTCTTTTAATATTATAACACCAGCGGTTCTGCGCGGTTTCATTAGCGTAGTTCCCGTTCCCGTAGGAAAACGGAAAGAAAATATAGCATATGTTACTCAGGTATATTCCAGCTTTCCATTGGTGAAAGAATTCGGTCCAGTAGTTTCTGAGTTTATTCGTAACAAACATACAAAAAAAAATCTTTCCTCTTTATAATATTAGTCTACTCGTATATATAAAATATAAAACCGACTGTCCGTCTGGTCGATCAACGCACAGCGAAAACCGCTGTGTCTACAAGTATGAAATTTCGCAACAACATGCATACATAAAGCTCACGCCATTGTCCCACAGGGGTAGGCAGAGACGATGGATCGCCACTTTGCCCGATCTTCGCACATTTCCCTCGCTTCCTTTACATCCATAAGCCTTTTCATGCACGCTCTTTTATTCTTCGCTCTCCGGACCCCAGCTTTTTGAAGGACGTCACTTATTTGATCCGTGAACGTCCTTTTGGGCGTTATCTTTTTGCAACAAAGGTTCCTTAAATGGCGTAAGCAAGCACTAAAAATGGATTTTGGGAATTCCCGCGGCCATGAGAAAAAACGGCAATTTGGCAATTTTATGATCTAGTCCATTTACTATATGTACTTACCTATTACCTTGTAAAATACAGTATTCTGATGTTCATGCAACATATGATTTTACACGCTTTAGGTATACTTAGGTATATTAGCTTCACTTGTAAGTCTTGTAACTAGCTAACTACCTACCTACTTTAAAATTTTGCATGTGTATGTAGTTTGGATGACAACACAATAATTTTATCAAGCTGATCTGATGATGGAGCCAGGAGGTGGATAATGGCACTCGTAAACCTTCTGAGTTTGGATTCATTTGATATTATGTTTTAACGAGTGTTACACATACCAAAGCGAGTTTTTAGATTTCGAGAATTAAGATAGCAACCTTCTAATCAAAAACACTGTAATAAACACTCTAAAGGGTAAAAAAAAACGACTTCAATCTTCAACTTATATGGTTTTCTCATGGATGTCGTTGTCAGAACTGGACGAAATGGGACCAATCTGAAAGCACCAGCTTTCAAATAAAAAAAAAATCCAAATCGGTTCACCCAGTCGAAAGTTCTGAGGTAACAAACATAAAAAAAAACTGACGAATTGATAACCTCCTCCTTTTTGAAGTTGGTTAAAAAGCAAATACAGTATGAAACGCAAACAATAATAATTAATATTAAGACTACAGTTCAGTTTCAAGAAGATTAAACATTTACCTTCGCCGTCAATGCAAGAATTCCTTTGCTTTGTTGTATCGGACAGGGCCTTATATTATTATTACATCAAAGGGCATGACTTTATCTTATTTAGTTATGCAAACAAAGATTGAACCAATTTATAAAGATAACACAAAATTCTGTATTTAAATTTTAAAGTATTTTTAGTACTACAGACTACGCAATTTCAACATTTTAAATTATAGTCGTAAATCAGTGAGGCTCGGGTTCGAATCCTGGCATGTACCAATGAGTTTTTCAAAAACTTACGTACATATTTATCACTAGCTCGATGGTGAAGGAAAACATCGTGAGGAAACCCGCAGGTCTCAGAATTAATTCTGAGACATGTGTAAACAGACCCGGTCCGGTGATGGGCTCACCTCCTATCACGTTTAGGGGTCCAATATATCTCGTGAAATGTGGGTATTTCCAGTAATGGAATACCTCTGCCTACCCCCTCGGGGATAAAAAAAAGGCGTGAGATTATATTATTATTATTAAAATAGGCTAAATAGATCGATGCCTTTGCTTTTAGCCTTAGCAAGCATTTCTTATGTTTAATGCTTGACATTTGATGAAGAAAACAATTTCGAGTCGGATAAGAAGCTCTAACAGTGAACAAAAACTTTTAAATTTCTCTGCAATTAAATTTCACAGATCCCTAAAAATAAAAAATGAAGTCTTATTTTTTCTTTTTTTTTTCAGGTAAGCAAAGCACAATTCTGAAATCGGGGTCCGAAGGTAAGGTCATTTATCTTCCGAAATAGCTGAATGATGGGCTCAGCGTTTTTCAATACACTTACTGGGCCGCCACAAACCATCAATCACCTAACACGTAATTTGCAAGCCCATTACTGTCCACGCGAAGATTTTACGTAGTTTAGCTATAATTATTAGCAAAATAAATCGTCCACGCATAAGTTATAATGAGGTGTTTTACTGCTTCCATTATTAACACATAGATGGCGCTTAAAGCCGAAGGCGGTAATGAACTCCTAAAAAGGTTTCATAAAAAAAAGAAATAAAGAAGCTGTCAATGACGTCCAACATGTTTTAAAATGCAACTATATTTTTTAGGGTTTCGTACCCAAAGCACAGATATTGCAAGCCCAAAGGGTAAAACGGGACCCCATTGATACGACTGCGCTGTCCGTCTGTCTGTCTTTCTGTCACCAGGCTATATCTCATGATCCGTGATAGTAAGACAGTGTTTCACAGACGATGTATTTCTGTTGCCGCTATAAAACAGAATAAAATAAATATTTAAGGGGCTCCCATTCCACAAACGTGATTTTTTGACTCGCACTTTCCGGTTTTATTATCTTTATTTTGTACATTTTGTAAAAGGTAAGTAATAACAAGAGAATGAATTTATCGCCAAAATGTTGTCCCGCATTACGGACGAATTCGCAGGTCATTCATACCTCCATTTCTTAAAACGTAAACTAAGTATTACATAATCAAACATTGAGTTCAATTCTGCATTACAGCGACTAAACTTGTTTTAGTTTATTCCTGTCTTTATTTTACCTCAAAAAAAGAAAAGGGATAGAAGATAACCTACCGAATTTAGTCCTGTCAGAGGCTGTATTTCAGTCGTGACTTATTTACTTATGCACTAAACACGTTATGAAATGCCTTAGTTGACAGGACTATTTTTAATTTGACAGGATTAAATATCACTCGTTTCTTTTCTTCTCTATGAGAAAGAAAATGACAGGACTAAACTAAAATAAGTTTAGGCGCTGTAATGTAGAATCGAACCCATTGAGTGCTGCTTTTCAGCGACTAAACTTGTTTTAGTATACTCCTGTCATTTTCTTTCTCCTAGAAAAGAAAAGAGACTAGAGATATTCAGTCCTGTCAAATTAAATTAAGTCCTGTCAACTAAGGCATTTCATAACATGTTAAGTGCTTATGTAAACAACTTACCACTGAAATACAACCTCTGACTGGATTAAATTCGGTAGGTTATCTTCTATCCCTACCTTCTATCCATATTTCTACATAACACACCATTTTACCCCATTCGAGCATCAGCATCCTACGGGCGATGAAGGACAATAAATTATCCTATTGTGTTTGCATTCCCTTACGAGTACCAGTAAGGTAGTTTAAAATCAGTGGCAGTACATTGCTTGATGTCATACCCAAAGATATTAAAGTAAGGATGAGTTATATTCATACTGCTTGCGTTTGAAAATTGATCCCCTACGAGTGTGCTACAACATGTACATACTTACTTCTTAGCGTATTTATAGGATACAACAATGACAGGGAAAGATGATGCGGAACGAATAATAAAGAAAAAGAGAGCTATCTGTTGAAGAGTTGCGCTTAAAATACGACTTGAAATACAATGCGACTAAGTAAAATGTGGTTAATTAACTACATTTGTCGGCCTCATTTTCCGTGCTCTAGTAACATATCTACGTCTTTCTATATATAATATCTTTGGTCATACCGTATTTTCTACCTTATTTGGCAACCACAGCCATCACAGTAAGATGCAACTGGCGACAATGAAATCCGATTCCCTCTCAATGTAATCAGGGAGCGGGCACGGTGCCAGCCCAGCCTACACATGGGAAATATAACTGGGTCACAAGTAGGGTAAAATTGGGGTAAACACAGGAGTGATGTGGAAAATATGGGAAAAGGAAGTTGAAGAAAAAGATGCTAAAACCCATAGAAAAAAGCTCATTAGGCTTTTCCACCAATTTCATTAGATGCAAAGTAACGTTAAAAATGTGACAATATATTTTTAACGTTACTTTCACGCGCAATACAAACAAGCTTGAAACTAATGGACCTATTTTACCTATTCTTTCACTAATTGAAAGCTTACTTTTTTGGGACAAACATGGGCTATGATTTCATTTGGTGAAATCGCGGGGATCAGCTAGTCTACATCTACATCTGTACTATAATAAATAATAATCTACACTAATATTATAAAGATTTGGATTTTTGTATGTTTGTAACGAATAAACTCAAAAACTACTGGACCGATTGCAAAAATTCTTTCACCATAAAAATTCTACAATATCCTTGAGTAACATAGGCTATATTTTGTCCTCGTATTCCCACGGGAACGAAACTACGCGGGTAAAACCGCAAACCAACAATCATGTTGATGTCGATGCACACAAATTACAAATTTTAGTTCGGCCGTCGAATTTCAATGTCAATTTTTACACTGACCGTCGTTGTGCCGGTTACACAACTTACTTGTGCAGTGGTACAATCGAAAAGGAGACAAATGCCAAAAGTACACAAATGGACCGGGAACGTATGCAGTAAAACAATAGTCCGGGGCATCTTGCCAAATAACATGCCGACCTTCTCACTCTCAATGTCGCTTACTTTATGGTCTGAGTACTTGGATCACGTACAAAACAGTGTTGGGCATGGTCTTAGTTTCATTGAATTTTTGGGTCACTGCGCATTTAGCACTGCCTTGCGTGTTTATTTGAAGATGTTGTTTTAACCAACTGCGCCGCAAAGACGATAATTGTTCTCATTTTTTGATGCTTTTTACACTTTTTGGGCTTTTGTTTTTTACTGATTTAGTACCTGGGCGCCCGAGCTCCGTTCATGGAAACCATCAGATGAAAACTTTTGTATATTTCATCGAAATCAAGCCATTTTCGAGAAGGGGATAAATATACAAATATTGTTCTTTTGACGTATAGGGTTAGTATTACATTTAATTACAATATTTACGAATCAAACATTACCACCAAAACATGTGGGACAGTGCCCAGAAGACTGGCCGCATTCCCTCTCTGGATAGCTATACGGATACTTTGACGGAGATAACTGCTCGCCCTCTGGTCATCTGAAGGCTCGACCAAACGCACTGACAGCGCTTAATGAGTCGACGCACCTCCCTCCCCATGTAAAATGGCATATTATAAGTTAGATGAGTATTTGAATGATCTGGAGAAAATTTACACCAAACAATGATGTGGCAAAGTGAATCACACTAATCTCTAAAACCTACCGTGTACACGTTTCTACCATGTTCTGTTTTAGGGCACTATCCTAAAATAATGCAAACTAACCTTTGCGTCTGCGTAAATCGTTTTAGTTTTAACACGTAAGGTCGTCTCGTCGCTGTAAGGTGCTATCGCTCCTAGGTTTACGATCCCTCGCTCCGAAAGGTACCTAATCCATCAGCGCGATAAATATGTAATACATAATGTCTACGAGTACGTCAGTGTGGCGGACTCTCTTTTAGTTTGATGCAGCATTAGCTCTAAGTGTATCTTTACGATCACCTCAATTTTGGGATACGCTGACATGACGTAAGTTGAACACTATACTGTAATGGCAATATGTGTTTATATACTTACAGTTTTATAAATGCACATACTATGTTCATGCCTTCTTACCGACGGGGTAGACAATAGACGGCTTCGACCGCTGTGCCACAGAATATGTAATAGTACTAACGAATATACTATGAGAAACTGACACCTTTCTCGCGCTTTATACACATCCATTAGTCGGTTCATACACGATTGCTGGTTTTGATATGAATATATACATAAATTTTTATTTTTTATTTTAGTTGTTTAATATTTATTTAAGTATGTTTGTCAGTTGTTTAGTACCCATAGTACAGGCCCTACCTAGTTTGAGACTAAGACAATAAAAAAACTCTTTATTGTACACCAAAAACAACACAATATGGATACCAACATTAACTAAAGTACAATGGGCGGTCTTATCGCTTTTAGCGATCTCTTTCCGACAACCTTAGGATTATTTAATCCATAAAGAACATAAAGTAAAAAATATTAGGTTTTTTTATTATAACATTAGTGCAACTTACTACTTAATAATATATTAAATGCAAATGTATGTTTGTCGGTTTAAACTTTTTTACATAGCAGCAAAGAGAATAGTTGGAAGTGACACAGACTACCTTATACCCTGACACGCGAATAAAGCGTTGGGCACGAGCGCACGAGCTATATTCAAATACTGAATCAACTCTCAATTTGCTCTCAAAGCCAATTATTTATCACCAGTTATTTTTGTCATTCAACATTAATAAGTGCATTATCGTTTGTTTAAATAACTACCTGATAAATAATAACACCTCTTCATCGGCATCTGAAAAAGAAAATTTTTAGATGTCTCCATCTATATTACGAGTATATTCAAATCATACACTATAGATACCGTTCGCCAGTGTCGTCTAGATATATTTAAAAGAAAGAAAGAAACTTTCCATTCCATCGTCTTGAAATTCCTATGGCACCTGACGCGGCTTACAGCCGGATTAAAACTGAAAAGCCGCTTACGCATCAGAGGAATACTTCGATTCTTGAAGCCACGCTTTGACGTTTTTGTGAAGAAATATTTTACCTACCTACATGAGAAAATTATCATTTATTTGAAAATCGGAATCACTTCTATAACGCTGAAATGCTGAATATCAGATCACTATGATTAGGTGTCCCTTTGCTTGCTGTTTGTAACTTTTATTGGAATTTCCCCGGGAACGGGAATAAAGTGAATATGCAAAGGCAACGCTGCTAGCAGGTCAGCTAATTTAAAATATGTTTTTAATATCATGGACGTATCATGAAGTATTAACGATATTATTGTAGTGTATGAATTCTATAAATCATAAGGTTTTTTTTCTACTGTGCTGTAGAATAAATAAATATAAGTAAATAATTTATTATTGACCGTTCGCCACTGAAAGCGAGACTTAACAGAAAAAATGGTAAAAAGAGCGAAAACCTAAGCGCCGCGTTTCCATCCCACTTTCTGCCAACAGCAACAAAAAGTATTGTGTTCCCCATTAATAGTACAAAACAAAAACCCTTCCGTCCTCGCTGCACTTACCGTATTTATAATATAAATTTATCGCCAGTAATAACGCGATAAATCGCCCGTGGCCTCTCGCTATTATTAATTTGGAAGCCGTCTCGCGAATTTATTTTCTTTTCCAAATAATGAAGAGCTATCCTAGCGAGAAAAATGGAGCTCGACAGGATGTAGTTAGGAGGTTCCTTTGCGAGTTCCGTAGTTAATTTGTGCATAACCAGTGATGGTACGGTACGTTAAATACATTAAAGTGTGTCTATCTATACTAATATTATAAAGTGGCAAGATTTGTATTTTTGTATGTTTGTTACTAATAAACTAATGGACCGTTTTTAAAATTTCCTTTACGAATGGAAAGCTATAAGATACCTGAGTAACATACGCTATATTTTATTCCTATATTCCAACGGGAACGGGAACTACCCGGGTGAAACACCGCAGATGCGCTAGTTATCTATACATATAATAATAATTAATAAGAGACGAAAAGAGCGTTATTCTCGCCGACAAACTGCTTCGTAGTTTGGCGTCTATAATTGACATAGTACTATATTATTTGTAAAAAGAAATTTAAAAAAAGTGTATCTGTGATTTTAAAATAAATGCCTAAATTTAAGTGCCATAATTATCTTTGAGCAGAATATAAAACTCTAATTTGTATGAAAGTTTGATAAGTTTGAATAATCACATCGCTTGGCAGGAATCCGGAACCCATAATCTTATATAATATATAAAAATGAATCCCTTTTTCCCTTGGTCATGGCATCACGCGTGAATGGCTGAACTGATTTGGCTGAAAGTTGGTGGGGAGGTAGCTTAGAACCAGGAGACGGACATAGGATACTTTTTATTCCGATATTCCCACGGGAACGGGAACTGGAACTTTGCGGCAACGGGAACTACGCGGGGACGGGAATGGGAACTACGCGGGTGAAACCGCGGGGCGCTGCTAGTATATTATAATATTCTATGCGTTCCCCAGGGATAGAATATCACAATTGGAGAATTAATTGGCCATTTTTTTTTGTGAAATGTCATATTTCAAAAGCAATGTCATATTTCTTTTTTTTCTTTTACATAACAGTATTTCAGATGTGCAAATGTTTCAGCAAACTAAATATAAATATGTAAGTAATTAATTTTAAGTAACAAAAACAGTTTTAAACACAAATTTCATGACCTTTTGTGAATATGACATGATCCTTCAAGATAAAATTTTGCAAATGATAAATTGTGCGCTGACCCCTTTTCCTTTGCCCCCACTAAGATAAGAGAATCATGAACATCCTGAAAATACATAGCTGAAAGTCAAAGATATTATATATAGAAAGACGTAGATATGTTACTAGAGCGCGGAAAATGAGGCCGACAAATGTAGTTAATTAACCACATTTTATTTAGTCGCATTGTATTTCAAGTCGTATTTCAAGCGCAACTCTTGACAGATAGCTGTCTCTTTCTTGATTATTCGTTCCGCATCATCTTTCCCCGTCATTGTTGTATGCTATAAGTACGCTAAGAAGTAAGTATGTAAATGTTGTAGCCACTCGTAGCGGATCAATTTTCAAACGCGCGCATAGTATGAATATAACTCATCCTTACTTTAATATCTTTGGCTGAAAGTATATAATACTAGCAGCGCTCCGCGGTTTCCCGTTCCCGTGGTAATACAGTGATAAAAATATAGCCTATGTTACTACTTGATAATGTAGCTTTATTTCTTTCGGATTTATAATATTTATAGGGTATATAATATTTTATAAGTTTCGTGCCATCGTGTAAACTTTTCCAAATTTTTATTTATTTATTTCATTTCATTTACCAAGAGGATGTTTACATGTCAAACGTAATGCCTAAAGGCATTATCTACCAGTCAACCGTCAGGCTAAGTAGAAATGTTTGCGTATATTTTCGTGAAATCTACACAAAACTTACACACACAGCTGCTAGGTCTAAACACAAACTCTAGGGGTCCCTAAATACAAGAATTAGTGAAGACCAAAAACAATGACATTTTTGGACAGTATGGAATATTCATGTGATTCAATATTTGGAAAGTGTGCACACGAAGCGTTTAAAGTGCCCGTGCTACTTTTTTACAATTGAAACAAACACACTTAAACAATTTATATTACTTTTTGGCCTTAAATATTTTTTACTATTGTATCATCATGATCATCAACCTGTAACAGCCTACTGCTGAGCTAAGGGTCTTTCCTCATACATGAGGAAGTATGAGCTATAATCTCCCACGCGAGCCCACCCTGATTGAGAGATTACTATTGTATAGCGATGTAAAATATCAAATAAAAGAAAATACATTCATATACCTTATTACGCCAAGGTTAGATACGGCCAATTTGCACACTCATTTGTGGTATTAATACGGCCACTTCAATTAGTCAGACACTGGTCTGACGTCACAAAATTGACGCGATTGCTTTGTGCGATCTGAATACGCGAGCTCTTATATACCACTTAGCATTTATATTCCCTACTGTCCAGCTCTATACCGACTGCAATGTTTTGACAGTGAGACAGCTCTTCGTGCACCGATCCACCTTAAAAAGACATCGTTTGGTACCACCGCCTGACAGTAGGCGACGTGAAAAGCGAAAGGTCTGCGCGAGTGTATTCCATTCTACTTCCTTCGCTGGCAGACAGTTCTATGTTCTAAGTCCAAACTTATATAATAAAATAAATAAGACACTCAACATTGCTGGTACAAACAGTTTCACGTTAAAATCTAGCCTTGAAAAATGGCTGAAAACTCTCGACTACTTAGCGACTGAGGACCTACTTACCTTTGACTGCTAAATAAATATATATATATATATATATATATATATATATATATATATATATATGTAAATCAACACAAACCGTGCAAAATCCGTTTTTCCTTCTCTCTCTTTTTCACTCTATTCATGCACCCCCACTTACACACCACACCCTACACACCCTTACAAACACACCCCACATTCGTAACACTGCAATAACAATTTATCTCTAAATTGTATAAGATAGGAATCGAAATGTCCCGCCAACTGAAACACTGCCTCCTAAGACACAGGATATCCTAGTTTAGGAGACAGGGTTCACCTGAATTGTTACGCCTTTTAAATATTATTGTTAAACTCTGTTAAATTGTTATCTATAAGGTTTTGGTTTAAATAAATTATTTTTATTATTATTATTATTATTATATTCTCGAGTAGCCGTCGTCAACGAATTTTCCAATTAGGGCAAAACGTACAATCGGAAATGACGGAATTCAATTACAAAGTTATGTGAAGCCATAGATTGAGCTCTTTAGAGGTAGACATAGATTTGAGTTTTCGGTAGCAGATACATTTGATATGTGGCCGTGGTTCATCGGATTCTTCTTGCAATTGTACCATAACCAGCAATAGGCTCACCACCGTTTAGGGGTACTCTACATCGACGCATTGCCATATCCTTGCCATTGACGGGCCTGTTGGCTCAGTTGGTAGTGACCCTGCCTTATGAGTCGGAGGTCGCGGGTTCGATCCCCGCTCGGGGCCAACATTTGTGTGCATAAACATATCTGTTGGCTTCGTGTCTGGTCGTTTATATTTATTTAAGTATGTCTATCAGTTGCTTAGTACCGATAGTACAGGCTCTGCCTAGTTTGGGACTAAATAACCGTGTGTGAATTGTGTCCCACAATTTATTATTATTATTTATTATTATATCTTATGTCTAGATATGGACGACTCTTTATAAACTGTTTTGGCGCATCTACGATACTTCACATCGAAAGTTGCCATATAAACGACCGACTTGTGTGCGATTGTAATATTCAAGTGTATGTGCGTAGTTATAATTTTTACTATTTTAAGTTTTTTTTTGTAAAAAAATACACAAGTAACAAAAAATCCCCATTTATATTCTTGAATATCTTCGCTGCTTAGATGCTCTTGGTTTATACACACGTGTGATGTGTTCAGTTAGCCTAGCTTCGTTTTGATTTCAGTCAAAGTCTGGTCGGTTTGTCCCCTAAGTCCGCGGCACCTAGACCTTTCTCCACGAGACAAAGCGTGTCTGTTTGTTTGTGTCCAACAGGTGTCGCCACTGATGAAGGTTGGCATCGAGATACTGTGCCGTCCCCAAGATAACGCTTGACGGACTCTTGACGCAAACATAATTCTTTAGAAGCTTTCCCATGTAATTCCTCTGATATTTCGTAAATGTTTTGTGATGTCGTTTGTTTTAAATTTTTTGCCTCCTGGCGTCTCAAGAATTTGGTAACGCAAAATTTTTTTGCTTGATGTTATATTTTTGCTCTAAACTTAATGCGTAGCGATTTTATCGTCAGATTTGTTTAAATTATTGTGTCATGTCATTACAAAGGGTATGTAAAATTAATATAACAACAATTTTAGAAAACAAAAGAATTATTGTATTTTTGTACACTCTGTATATACAATAAATGTTATAATATAATTATGATGGTATAATGTGGTGTCTTATTATGTATAGTGGGTTCAAAGACGCTTGAAGACAAAAATTCGGCGAGTCATGTTTTCTTCCTGCCTATTCGAGTGGGTAATTTTATTAGGTAAATCACCTGTGAAACTTATAACATGGTTTTCGCGATCCAGGAGTGAACTGCTGATAGCCCTTATTGTAATAAAATGAGGTCACTACCCCCAAATTGAATGGTTTGACAACATCACGTTCACGTACAAAGTAGTGTTTAAGCTACAAAATGCTACGAGAGTACGTAGAGCGCTACGCTCGTAGCTGTCGTAGTGATGAGGTGATAAACGTTTGTAGAAGTATTTTTAAACTGCTTTAGTATTTCGACGAATTAGAGCAACGCCCTAAAACTGTTTTTTGTTTGTTTTCTGGCCAGATTTTAAGTAAGACAATTAAGCCATTTTTTTTTATAATTTTGCTGTCAAAACTGATAATTATTTAAATTTACGTTGCCCTGTATTTCAATTCAAATAATATTTTTAATGTAAAAGTGTGTGTGTAAGGATATTCGGAACAATGGCTGAACGGATTTGGATTAAACTTGCCACACAGATAGTTTATATTGTAATCTTTATAACCTCGATCAAGACATATGATAGTTTTAACCCGGTATAGGATATAAAATAAAGAACGGTAGAAAAAATGCTTTATTCTTTTAATATTAGCGTTTCCCTTCCGTTTTAGCTCCTCCTGGGGCTTCTGGTCGATACAAGCCTTAGTCTTAAAACTACAGCCCCAACGAATTTGCAATTTTAACGACCGACCAATTATAATTAACACGCGAAATTATAAAACGCTGTAAAAGGGTCCGCAATAAACCGGCGGTGGCTCGTAAAACGTTATCTTAAATTGTGAAGAAATTGTCCGGGCAGAATTAATGAGGGGCCCAATTTGGCGACCTCTGGGGTGGGCCTGATTGGCGCTCACTGATTGAGACGGGGCCTAATTACTGGCGATAATCGATGTCACTGCTATCGATAACGGTTCTGCAATTTTAGGGTCGTATGGGTTTTGCGTTGTCGTAAAATAGGTTCTTGTAAAGATGTACCTACTAGAGCTTTAATAAAAAACAATGTCTGCGATACATTTATGTAAGTTCAGTTTTTGCGACACCTCTCAGTTCAGAATACGTCAAACCGTCCATTTCCCATCCGTTTAGGCTAATCACTAATGGGCTGGCCCGCAATTTTTTTTCGTGTTGGTACCCAGTCACAGCTCAAACAAATCTAACCAAAGAGGTTGGAAGAAAATCATGAAACTTTTTCTTTTAACGTCTTTGAATCTAACTTTTACAGAGTAGTCAAAGCAGTGGTGTCAGAAACACATTATTATACAACCCGTCGCAAGATAAGCGCAATTCCTCATACACCCCAGTATATTAATTTATAAAAAAATTATGTATTCGTACTTTTGTTTCGTCTAGCCTAATTGCTTAAATAAAGAGAACAGTTTTCATAGGTATTAAATTCAGTTATAATAATAATAAATCTTTATTTCAGGCAATATTTACATTAATAGATCTTAAGTACGTAACGTAAACAGAGTTATTGTAATTCCTGGAAATAAATGATTTCTGTTATGCTAATAAATTTTTCGGAATAATTTAATAAATAAATAAATATATTTTTCATCCCCAAGGGGGTAGGCAGAGGTATTCCATTACTGGATATACCCACATTTCACGAGATATATTGGACCCCTAAACGTGATAGGTGGTGATCCCAGCGCCGGACCGGCAGACGTATTCACGGAGACTCGATACCGTTTCCGTTCGATTCAGATCGAAATTTATTCTAGGCGTTTCTGACAGCCACGGAAAATTTTTCGAATCCTTATGTCACATATGACATTAGTTTTCGATACCAACATCAGCCCATCTCGAAAGTGTTCCACAGATTTTCCGATATCGAAGCTCCCTGAATACGCCTGCTGGTCTGTTTACACATGTGTCAGAATTAATTCTGAGACCTGCAGGTTTCCTCACGATGTTTTCTTTCACCGTCGAGCTAGTGATAAATATGTACGTGCCAGGATTCGAACCCGAGCCTCACTGATTTTCGGCCGGCTCTTTTAATACATATTAAGAATAGCTGAAATAAGTAACTAGTCGATACTAAACAAACTATTTTCAGAAATTGTGCTTATTGTGTTACATGGTATATTAATAATACAACAGCATACAACCATATCAAACAGCAACTAGGGCAATAACAAGCTATACTTTTCACAAGGTTCCAAGTATGAAATACGTTTACAACCAACAGCCAATATAGCGCCTATATGGCCTCCAACTCAAACAATGAATGATATTGTAAAATCATCAACCGAAACACGTCTACTGCTGGATAAAGCAACTCGTCGGTGGAGATGGGCTGCTGTTTAGATTTAGCCAATCTTCATGGACGAGTTTAGAGTGCCTTGTTATTAGACTATTGACTTTTGTAAGTGTAATTTTTAGTTTACAGAAATAAATACATTTTCATAGGCCTCCCCCAAGCATCGCCACAACGACCGGTATTGTGCTTCCCACATCCAGCGTGGACCCGCGATCTTCTACAGGTTATCGATCCACCTTGATCCCTCAAGACCTAACACCGAACGCTAAAATAAATAAATAAAACGCTATTTCATTCCCGAGGCAATTGGCGGATGTACCTATTCCAATTTACAGATAAAAAACTGGACAAGTGCGAGTCGAACTCGCACACGAAGGGTTCGTTATCATTAATTATAAAAACGGTAAAAAAAAACACGTTTTTAGTATTTGTTGTAATAGCGGCAACAGAAATACATCATCTGTGAAAATTTCAACTGTCTAACTATCACGGTTCATGAGATACAGCCTTGTGACAGACAGACGGACTGACAGCGAAGTCTTAGTAATAGGGTTCCGTTTTACCCTTTGAGTACAGAATTCCAAAATACATTCCAAAGAGAAACCACGGTGTAAACCCAGAAGGCCAGGTACATGGCTTACTTTAAAAATCTTACATCCTCCTTCCGTGCGGTTGTCATTTACTTTTCAATTTACTAATTTAATGTTTTCTAATTAATTTAGTGGCCATTCAATCATAAAATGTGCTTCCTGTATAGTACACCATTGGCGTCTCCCTAGTGAATGTGGACTACGCGGTCCACGTATGCCCACGGCCAGGGCTGAGGCTCAAAGATAAACCCGCTTTTGGAATTTCCTGTCATTCCTAATGTTATCAAACAATTCCTGACAATCCTCGTATCCAAGACAACGTTACGCTCCGACCAATCCTTTTCTGCAACGCCAGCTCACACGCCTGCGCCCTAGCGCCTCAACATCATTCTGCCGATTCCTGTCATCTTTCATCGATAAGACTTTTAAAGTGTCACCTTTCTATAATCTATTTTTACTATTAAGTTATACATATTCTTATATAAATTTGTGTTCAGTATTCTTTAAGCTGCTAGGTATTTAGTTATTAAAGTTTCGTGATGCTTCCCTGATGTCGCCGATGTAAACTCAAATGCACCATTGTGAAGTGTGCCTAAAAAGCTTCGCTTCTTCCAAAGGTTTACATATCCATCAAGCACGCGTACACCAGGTTCGTGTACTACCTTTTTCATCCACATCAGGTATCCAAAACCTCAGCCCCCTTACACCTCTTACACAACACGGTTCTTGTAACACACCGCCGACTGCAAGCACACCAAATGTTTCAACACCACTCCACAATATTCTCAGCCTTCTCAAACATTCCACACCGGTCGTCAAGCGCATACCACGTGGTGCTAGGTCCTTGGTAGCCGAAGCCTTGGCCACCGCTGTTGGAAAATGTACTAAAAATAATGATTTACGATCTTGGCAGGACTTACTCACTTTCACATACAAGACTCTACATGTCCTCGGCGACAACACTATTTCACTTACACAAAAGATTAAGGCCAACACAAGAACCGCCACCGCAGTAACATCATTTTTAACCCCTTCTCGACCTCGGAGGGGATATGATATTTTAAAGAAGGTCGAGGAAAAAGTTCACGAAGGTGACCTCGAAGGTGCTTCACGGCTCCTTTGACACAATTGCACTTGACACACCGGAGACCCTTGCCGCTTTACAATCAAAACATCCCCCAGGCCCTTCTTCACCACTTTTCGTTGACCCTCGTACTGTTCCCTCAGAATGCATTCAGGCTACGGAAAGAGACGTGGCCACTGCTCTCGCCTCTTTCCAGAAGGGGTCGGCGTCCGGTTTGGACGGAATCTCTCCGCAGCACCTCAAAGACCTCACCAGTCACGGCGTAGGGATTGCTGGTGGACATCTTTTGTCAGCGCTCACCAGTCTAATAAACATTATGCTCGCAGGAGATGTATGCCAAGACGTGACGCCTGTTATCTATGGGGCCAACCTCATTGCCCTATCAAAGAAGGACGGAGGAGTGCGTCCAATAGCCGTAGGCTCTACTTTGAGGCGCTTGGCTGCAAAGGTATGCGTCCGGCTCACCCTTTCCTAATTGCAGTCCCTTTTTGAACCCGTACAGGTCGGCTTCGGCACCCGCGGGGGCTGTGAGGCAGCGGTTCATGCCGCCCGCACCTTCGTACAAAGTGACCTGTGCGAGGTGCTCGTGAAGTTAGATGTTAAAAACGCGTTTAATTCGGTGAATCGGGATACCCTGCTGAACGAAATTAAATTACATGTCCCTGAAATCTACAACTTTCTACTCCAATGTTATCACTGTCCTGTCCTGTTCGGACCGCCTACTCAAAATTACTAGTCATTCGGCTTTGTTTATTTTAAAATTTTGCCTTTTTGTCCCTAAATTAACCTACCTGCTTCGCTGTTGCCCGGTATGGAAATTTCCAAATCATTCGATACCTATTGACAATTGTATAAAATCCCAAATTGAGTCTATAAAATATATAAATATAAAATAAATATAATCTCACGCCTTTTTTATCCCCGAGGGGGTAGGCAGAGGTATTCCATTACTGGATATACCCACATTTCACGAGATATATTGGACCCCTAAACGTGATAGGTGGTGAGCCCATCGCCGGACCGGGTCTGTTTACACATGTCTCAGAATTAATTCTGAGACAAATTGAGTCTATTGTTAATATAAATCTCAGCGAGCAGGCATGGACCCAAGCTTCGTTACCTATTAGATACGGTGGCCTGGGTATCCGCAAAATTTCTTGTGTGGCTTTACCGGCCTTCCTATCTTCAATTCACAGCACGAAAGATCTAGTAGGAAAAATTCTAAAAGCCCCCGTGGCAACAAACTGCGAGATCGCGTGCTTGGTTGAAGCTACGAATGCCTGGTTATCCGGACCGAGTCCAAATTTACCTCCCACCCCTAAAAACCAAAGGGCCTGGGATGACATTGCATCACACGCCACCCTTGACTCCTTAATTAATAACTCTTCTGGCAGTGACCGTGCCAGGCTGTTGGCAGTGTCCAGACCAGAATCCGGTCACTGGCTAGCAGCCTATCCATCACCAAACACGGGAACCTTTATTGAACCTTGCAGTCTTCGTATAGCTGTTGGTCTCCGGCTGGGGGCTGAGGTGTGCGTTGATCACTGCTGTGCTTCTTGTGGAGCTGGTGCGGATCGTCTTGGTCATCACGGACTCGTCTGCCCTTATGGCGCTGGCCGCCTCTCCCGTCACGCTGCGCTCAATGACATCCTCCGAAGGGCGCTCGTCAGTACCAACGTCCCTGCAGTACTGGAGCCCCAGATTTTGCGGGATGATGGCAAGCGGCCTGACGGTATGTCATTGATACCCTGGAGGATGGGCCGAGCGCTTGTGTGGGACGCCACATGCGCCGACACACTGGCGTCGACCTATCTTCCGGCGACCACTAAGCGGGCCGGTGCGGCGGCGGAGGTTCGCGAACGCCATAAAGCCGTATACAGAAAGAAAGCTGAAAGCTTGTCGGCGCCGATAGGCGCCGGTCCATTCTACAGAAAGCAAGCAGATTGAAGCAGAGCGAGCAAAATGTCGTACGATGATTGGCGGGCGGCACCAGCGCTGACCGGCGCGAGTGGGCGCCGATCGGCGCTTATCGGCGCCGACAGGCGCCGGTCGGCGCTTGTTCATATAAATGCCCGCGCCGGTTACCTGCGCCGATCGGCGCCGATGGGCGCCGATCGGCGCTTATCGGCGCCGATAAGTTTTCGGCTTTCTTTCTGTATACGGCTTAAGGTGGGCAAGTACAGGTGCCTCGGTGCCGAATACGATTTTATTGCATTCGGCGTCGAGACACTTGGTCCGTGGGGTCCTGGCGCGCACGGGCTCTTCAAGGAGCTCAGCAGACGACTCAGGGAAGCATCAGGAGACCCCTGTCGCGAATTGCCGCGATTTTATTTGTAGGTAGGTAAAAATAATATTACGTCAAACTTTTGTGCGGACTAATATGGGTCAGATGACAGGCAGCTACGAGACCGTGCAGTATTGTATTTGTTGTTAAGTGTGTGTTTCATGAAACTCTGGTGAGTGTTTTGATTATTTTATATTCTTATGTTCGATATTGTTGCACATTCTTAACGAATGCTCAGCCTCAGTTCGCAAAGTATACGCTCAGCTATAATATAACCAGCTCAACAACAATCTTAAATTTTTCAGTTACATGCTTAATACGTATACATTCGCCATTATTATTATATGTGTTCTTATGTGTTTGGCGACAACCCCCGAGCAGGCGACTTTCTCGCGCAAAGGATAAGTATTGCCATCCAGCGCGGGAATGCCGCCTGCGTGATGGGCACCTTGCCACGGGGGCCTCATTTTTTACATCTCCTGTAGTTTAGTTTAGTTCGTAGTTTTAGTTTTACTCCTAATTTTACTTTTAGTTTACTTTTATTAAATAATTATATCCTTAAAAATCTTGTAAGCATGTGACTCCTCTGGTGTTCAGATTTCCATGGACGACCATGACTTTTGCCGTTATGATTATTAAACATTATGTCACCTTTTTTTTAAAAAAAATACCTACTTTTATAAAGATATTCAGACTGAACTTTAGAAAAGTTTTTATTTCCCCATAATTCATGTGGCAACGCCAAAGAAAATCTAGGGCACAAAATTGTAAGGAAAACAGGAAGATAGGGAGCACAAAAGATTCAAAAGGGCGCCCTTCAAGGGTCTGTCTGTCCCAGATAACGAACCCTCCATTACCAAAATAGCTTTAAAAATTCTGACGCAAATTATAACTACTCGTATTTCGCTATCTTAGTTTCATGAGAATTTATTAAGGCGACTGTAACCGCCAACGGCCTTGGGCTTCAGGGCGGAGCTTATGTATCCCGCTCCGCGCTTCCCCGCATTTTGACCACGCGTCTTGATAACGCAGTAGGGTCAGTAATAAAATATATACAATACAAAACGAAACTTGCATCAATATAAAAATGAATCTTTGATCTAACATTCATAACAAAACATTTTGTGAATGGAACGTTACTTCAAACACCAAACATCTTTTAGTAATTATAATAAACTGATAACAAAAACCTAGAAAGCAAAATTGTGGAAGAGTTCTCCTGCCACTTCACCATCAACTCCACTAACCATAGGTAGTATGCATTGTGACGGACGAGCATAAAATGCTTGGCAACTCTATCAAAGTAATACTAATAAAAGTAATATTATTATTATTAATACAATCGCAACAAATAAAATACTAATCATTGAGTAGTTCAGGTAGCCCAATCTGGTCTTCATCATCAGTTCCACTTCACCAAATGGTGCTTACCAAGAGTAAATGTACTAGTTAAACCCAAATTGCAATAGGTGTACACTATAATATTCATAGATTTATCGCACCCTTAGAATGAAAGTGACCCAACTCAAAATTCCTGTATTTTCTGATTTTGCTATAAACTGACCTGAAACAGCCTATTCTAAACCCCTATGGATAAAAAGAGACCAAACTATAAGTAAAGGGACCGCCGATAAATCGGTCACTTTAGTTGATCACGGTATTTACCTATGCATGTCGTGTGAAAGAGACCGAACTAGTATTACGTCAGAAGAGGTCGCGAGTAGACGAGTACAACATCGACGGATCTCGAATTATGCCAGTTTATTGGAAATACTGTAAAAGTAAATAACATTTCTTTTTTTGTACTAAACTGACCACTTTTTTGAAATAAGTCTGTTTATAACAAAATATCTATTAGATTTTATTGACTGTTTTTAGATTGGGTTACTTTAGTGCTAACATTAAATAAAAGAAGAAAGACACTTATAGGTATAGGCCTCTTTAGTAGTATATATTTTTGCATTAAAGTGACGTAATTTGGAACTACTTTATGTTTAATGTCAAAATAAATATTTAAAATACATTAAAATTGAATATGATGTTACTAATATGTACATTAAAGATCAATACATATACCCGCGAAAAAGAAATCATTTCCGATGAAACACGGTAAAGATACATTAAGTTTATTCAAATTTACACGCTTTTGAAAACTTTCTTGCTCATTTCCCACAAATTGCGTTTTTTGACTTAGGTCACTTTCGTTCTGGGGGTGCGTTATAATATTGGAAGAGTTCCCTCGATTTCTCGAGGATCCCATCATCGGATCCTGACCTGATGAGTAAGGTTCTACCTGGAAAGTATACGATTTCAAACGAAAAAACAATTTCCCGAATCGCAGCAAGCAGTCTTCGAGTAATCTGGGAACACACAAAAAAAGAAATAAAAGATTTCGACACTGATACCTTTCTCTTTTTTTTTAAGTTGGATAAATAAAAAAAAAGATTTAATGAAGGAGATTCGTGAAAGCTAACATGGATCATTGTAATAAACATTGTCTATGTACATCTTTTCCTCATTTTATATTGTGTCTAATAATGTTATTAGCCGACTTCAAAAAAAGCGCGAGGTTCTCAGTTTGTCGGTTTTTTCCCCGATTACTCGAAGTCGACAGGACAGGTTCCGAAAATTCTTTTTTTGTTTAAAATCCTATACTTTCCGGGTGTTGTTCCCACTATCATTAAGTCAGGATCTGATGATGGGAGTCTGGAGAAATCAAGGAAACTCTTCAAATATTATAGGAACATCTATAGTGATTTGCGAATTGGGTGTTTTCCGTCCGATCCGATCCGGTTGGGTACAGTCCGATGTGGTCCGATCCGGTCTGGTTAGATCCGTTCGGGTTCGATCTGATCTGAACTGGATCGGTCCGGACCGATCTGATCAGACCAGACCAGGTCGGATAGGATCAGATCGGACCCGATAGGCCCAAACCGGATAGTACCGGACCTGATTGCATCATATTGGATGGGATCGGACCAGATCACATAAAATCGGACCGGATCGGATCAGACCACTTCAGACTGAATCGGATCAGATCACATCGCAGCGGATCGGATCAGGTCACATCGCAGCAGATCGGATCAGGCCACATCGGACCAGTTCGGATCAGGTCACATTGGACCGGATCGGATCAGGTCACATCGGACCGGATCGGACCAGGTCACATCGGACCGGATCTGATCAGGTCACATCGGACCGGATCGGATCAGGTCACATCGGACCGGATCTGATCAGGTCACATCGGACCGGATCGGATCAGGTCACATCGGACCGGATCGGATCCGTTGCTTACATTACTATGGTTGGTATGGTAATGTTTTGCATTAATAAAATAGAACTCTAAAGAGTAAAAAACAGATTTTAAATTGTATGGTTTTCTTTATATCTCTATATGCCATTGTCAGAACTGGACTACACAGCCAGCACCAGCTTTCAAATAAAAAAAGAATCACCAAATTCGGTACACCCAGTCTCAAGTTCTGAGGAAACAAACATAAAAAAACATGCAGCCGAATTGAGAACCTCCTCCTTTTTTGAAGTCGGTTGAAAATCCATTATCTTCAGTTCCACTTCAATAAATTGAGGTTTCCAACAACAAATAAAACACCCCTATTGTTTCCTTGAATCAATCTTTATGTTTTGTATCCCTTACCCGACTGCCTCATAAGGATGATGATGTTTGTTATTACTTGTTATGATGAATTCTAAAAATAATAGTTTCGGCTTCTATTGCCGTTATGAAGACCCCCAAACACATACGTTTTTCTTAAATATCTTATATATGTACAGACATCAGTTACAATTTTATTATAATATGTATTTATATATAGAAATGCATAGTTCAACGTTTTAGTTGTATTATGTTTATTTATAATTATTCTTTGCGAAAGCCTTACGTGTTTATTTTTATAAGTACATGCAAGTTATTGTGTTCATATTATAAGCTTTTGGAAGAGGTAGGTGAGATTTAAAAAAAAATTGAGTAAAAAATTATTAATGACTATATTTACACCAATATTACGAAATTCGACATATTTTTTTATAAACCAGTAACAATTTTTCATATTTATTTATTGTGTTATAAGTTTAAAAGACATCCCTCTTTGCACACTGTACTACACATAAAATGCGTAAAAATTCGAGCGCGCAGCGACAACGCGGCGCGCAGCCTCTCTCCTTGAATGCCAGCGCTGGACTGGCTCCCGTCGCCCCCGCACGGACCCGCTAGAGACGATTTGTGGTGAAACTGCTATTTCGTAATTTGCGTAAAAACTAATTGGTCTTTTAAAAAACTGAACTATAAAATTTTAGATAGATGAATTACCAATGTTTTCCCGCAAGAGCTATGAAAATATCTCTTTTAGTTTAGAAGAAGAAGCGAATTTTGAAACTATGAAAATGAAGATTATATATCAATGCTTAAGATATATTTTTTCTGGAATTTTGTGATTGCTCGTTTATAAGCCTTATGCCTTCAAAGATGACCATTTCACGACACTACTCGCCTTAAACGATTTCAAAAAATTAAGAGGTTCTCAATTTGTCACGTATTTTTTTTATGTTGATCCATATTAACCAGGGCGCGTTGCTTAGGGTATCATTGTTGTTACGAAGAGCCATTCCTTTTTTAAAACATGTTTATAATTTTGTTGTCAATTTTAAATGACTGCATATAAACACATCCCCAAAGACCATGGTGTCGCGTAGTATCGTAGCTATAGGTTGTGATCGAGGCTTCAAGTGAGAGAACTGGAAGTTATCGCTGTCAAAGTATTAGCCTAGCTATAAAGCGAAAATGCAGTCAGCCTCGTGGACATTTCCACACGGTTTCACTCTACAGACATTTTTATTTGTAACTATTTGACTCGAATGTCAGCAATAGAAAACGGCTTTTATTTCATCAATTTAGTTAATTTATTAATTTATTAAGAAAGTATATTTTCTGTATATATAAGGCATTATTATATATTACTTACTTACAAAATAAAAACTATAAAATCTCAAAAAATCTTAATGGACAAGCGCTGATACCAAGAAAAATTATGCCTCGAAATTAGAACCAAAAAAGGCCGGCCACTGACAACAAAACTAAAACTTGAGCAGTTTTAGAATACCTAGGCAACTTTTGTGTTACCACGAAAAATAAGTAAATAAAATAATTACCAGGGTACCAGAACTTTGCAAAAGATCTAGTTAGATGAAAGAGTAAAACTCGACTTTCAAGAAACGGCCAAAGTCGCGTCTCTGTAGTGAAATTAAAAAACTTGAGGAAACTCACACACTGCGGGAAAGAACAAGTAGAACAAACACTTTGAAGCTCAGCAAACAAACAGCTTGGAGTAATCTGCGAATTTAGGAATCGGACAGTATTTGCTGAAATCACGTCACTTTGCACCAGGAGGTTAATCTTTTGGATTGCAAAACAAAATGAATATTACTATGCTTTATGTTTCTTCGCCGTAGCGCGAGTGATAAATATGTACTAAGTTTCTAAAACGCGATCTAAGAAGCGCTCGTAGCCCTGCGGTACCAGTGTCTTGCTAACGATCACACTGGTTAAGCAAAGTTGGGTGCGGTCAGTCAGTGAATGGGTAACTGCCTAGTGGCACTTATATCACGAGCGCTTCCGTGTTTCGGAGGGCACGTTAAGTTGTTGGTCCCGGTTTTCGTTGTGTTTAGGCACAATATGTCAGATACCCTTGGGTTGCTTGAAAAATTCTGACTTAAGTCGCCACTACCTTAACACCATCTCCCAATCTGCGGTGGGCTCGCGTGGGAGATTATAGCCCATAATCCCTCATGTGTGAGGAAAGACCCTTAGCTCAGCAGTGGGCTGTTACGGGTTGATGATGAAGTTTCTAAAAATCTATTTCAATTTATATTTATTCCATAAACAATAAACATTGTTTAGGAAATTTGTCGCAATATTACATAATATATAATTACAACAACCTTCAATAAATTACGTGTCAAGAAATTCATTTACATCGTAATATAAACATTTTTGTAACAAAAATTGCACCAGTCTCTTTTTTAAACAGATTGACATTATGGTAGACAATTAAAAATAACAACTGCCTGATGCCTTACACTATGTTTCGCAGCACTTAATTTAGGAATCATAGTATTTCGAATATTTTTTTTACGAGTAGTAAGCCCATATTCTGTCTCTAGTTTTGACTCATATTTATCTGGTCTCATTATTACATCTGTTACCAGAACTAAAATATTTATGTTAGGTACCTACTGTTATAATGTGTAATTTTCGGAAATGTTCTGCACATGATTCCCACTGTAGAACACATACAATCGTTCTGATGGCTCTTTTTTGCAAAATAAATGCCTTTCTGATATCGTACCTATCTATTGTATATTGTAATCTTTTTAGTACATGCCTTTACATGAGCATGACAGGCGGGCTTTTTATCCGCAGGACTATCACTGTTTCTATTTGATAGTAATCTGGTATTATAACTACCTACTTACAGTATCATGAGTTATATCTATACCCACCTTAAAACATAGTATGAAGTTCCCACAGCCAGCACACATTAACTCCAAACCGCTGTACTCACATCGCAACAAGAAACACAAATAAGGGATGCGACAAATAACATTCGAGATCGGTACATATTTATAGAAGACAGTAAACATTTCATGTTTGGCCTCACATGCCGCATATGCGGAGTTGGTCGAGTCGTAAATCCACTCGTAAAAACTCCAATCGTGAGTAAGGGAACCAAGGGTCGGGATTTTTCTGGACATATCCGGATTTCAAGCGCTTGTCTGGATTTCCGGATACCGCAATAATATCTCACGGTCTATGTTAGCTGGAGTTATAATAGATATTTTATTCGTTTCTAGGTTTAGGGGGTTTTATTAAATACACCGCACACACACCCTTACTCACAAACCCTTAACATCCCGTACACACACTTAAAATACAGTATTTTTTTAAGTTTATGTTTCTTTTTTTCTATTAATTTAGTTTTACAATTATAAATATTTAAATGATACCATTTACATTTTAATAATTTTCAAATGTTACAAAGTTATACTACACCTTTGTGTTAGAAAAGGGCTACCTGTGATACAGATCATGGCTAATATGGCTTAGTGACGTTCATTTATAGAAACTCAATGACAACTGGGACCAACAGTATCTTTTGAAAGACAGAGAAACTTAAATACCGGACCAAACCTTGCATAACGTCTTTCACTATAAGTAATAAGTTAGTTCATCGCAGAGTTACCACTTCAAAATACGATGAAACGGTAGTGTGGAGTTTTTGTACAGATTTTTAGATATTTTGTAGTCTTAATTATATTCTATTAAATCAAAATCTGCTTTGAAACAAAAAAAATACAAATACAGTTGTATCATTAATTCTTAATAACAATAGGTACTTTATCAGCACATCGCATTGGTAAAACTCGTATTTTCATATTAAAGTATTGTCACCCTAACTTCAAGGGTTTACGTTTCTACTGCTCTCGATGGCGTGGAAACTGATATTTTCAACTTTGACGCTTGTGGCTTGACCTAGATAAAGTTATGAACGTGAAATAGGTGTTATAGAGGAATATTGAAACTAAAAAAATCTGCATTTGATAACCTATGACTAGGTTTTTAAATTGACTCTCTAAAACAGTAAATGTACAGTTGCTTATAAGTATGAACTCTCTTAAATAAAAAAAACTTGCCTAGATTCCTCCTCCGTCTAACTAAGTCATGGTCTCGCATTACCGGACCAGTGAGCACGCCTCTTCGTTGTCCGGAATCTGGAGGCAAAAACGGGCCGCTGTCCGGACTCCCTACTTTTTGTGAAGTTTTTGCCTGCTAATACGAGAAATATGGTTTGCTGATATTCGGTGTGTGGTGCCTTCTAAGCGGATTAGTCTTAACAGAAACATTATAATAGCTGATATATCCATAAGCGAGAGTTGAAGACAGTGAGTGAGTGCATTTTTGTGCTACTTGCCGTTTAAGTTGATGTGTCGTATTTCACTGTGATTTTTTAATTTTAGTGGTTAGTTAGTCTTATTCGTGATTAAATGTTCATAATAAGTTTTCGGGAATGATAAATTAGATATATAATATTTTGTTATTTCCTGATGCCTACTTAAAATGGTGCTCAAAATCGTGGTACTATGTGCTACCGTTACGTTCGTACTTTCGATGATGATGATAATAAATGTTATATATTGCCGTTTTACTATGAAACCACCGCCATTGGTTCTGTATTGCGCCACCGATGTAATGCGCAGTGCGGCACCGCAACACTGCATTACAGGTCCCCGCGGCTTTTGTGATAAATGATCGAAAACGCTGCGCTTATGATACTAAAATACACGTGTAGTCCTTTATATAGGCGTTTATCCTGTTTTATTTAAAAGGAACAAATGGTATTTAGTGTGTTAACACTATTTACAGTAGTTCACTTTCCGTAATAAAACATTGTCCATAAAACTCGATGACATACATAAAGTTTCACTCATATGCTTGGCCATAATTAACATTAAACATCTCTTTTGCATTTATAATAGAAGTGGTTCGTACTGCACAAACACACACATATGTATGACATAATTGAAAATAGAGTATGTAATATCTTTGAAAAATTTAGAAAAACCATAGAGAAATTAAAAAGCATAATATTTAGTCCTTTAAAAATAACATTTAACACAAAACTTCATTTGCGTGTCCCTAGTTTTTAAACCTGTGGTGTAATCGAATCAAAGCGCTGATTGATGATGCGATAGTAATTATATCGCATGTCCGGTGTCCGGCTTCAACCGTCCGGGGTCGAGTTGAGCGCAGCGCTGTAATTATGTTTAAATCCGCCGTGTTTTTCATTAAGCCTGTCACTGGTGCGGCTGTGAGTCGATAGGATTTCCGGACGTCCGACCTTTTTAATTGATTATCAGAGCATTGTTTATTTTTGCCGTGAGCTTTTATTTTTTCTCTATTAAGTAGGTTGTTAGTTAACATGTTTTAATCTGAACATTGGAAACAAAATGGTGTTCCCTAAAATATTATTTTAATTTATTGCGTTAACTCTCACGTATAATGAGTAAATAAGAAATAATAATAATAATATACTTAATAATAATAATAATTTAGTTTAAGATATATTTTGTTACCGTATTTGAGCATAAACAAAAAATAGTTGTTGATTGTAGGTCAGATACTTACTTCATTCCACGTATTTACCTAAACATATAATCAACATATCAACCGAAAGACGTCTACTTCTGGACATAGGCCCCCTAGCATCGCCACAATGACCTGTATTTTGCTTTACCGATATATTTAGGTATTATTAGGGCCTCTTTTTACGTTATTTAAGATCTACTAATGTAAATATTGCCTGAAATAAAGATTATTATTATTATTTGTTTTAGAGTTCAATTTGCTTCGCTTCCATGTTAATTAATCAAGTCCCGAATGTCCTAATATTCATACTTCAGTGGTATCCCTACAGCTCTCGGTGAGTTAAAAATTGAATTTTGTCCGTAGCCGCCGAACTGTGATGGAATTATGCAGCATTAGAGGCGGTTAGGGGAGTTGCCACTCTATTAAACAGGATATTGGGCATCAGAAGCACTCTTACGCTCTCTATTCAACAAGATATTGGGAGTTAAGAGCACTATAATGCTCATGTGAAATGCCTGGTAGGTATATGAAAACTAGCAGTATGAAAATAGTTTTTAAAGTCCTTCTTGTAGGATAGTGATAAAAATGCAAACCTCTCTAGTTAATCAAACTTGTAGATTAGAACCATTTAAAAAAAATACATTAAAATCTGGGTTCGATTCTGCTTTGCAGCGACTAAACTTATTTTAGTTTAGTCTTGTCTTTGTTTTACCTCAAAAAAAGAAATGGGATACAAGATAACCTACCAAATTTAGTCCTGTCAGATTTAGACGTGACTTCTTGACCGAAATGCCTTAGTTAACAGGACTAATATAATTTGGCAGAACTGAATATCTCTCGTCTCTTTTCTTTTGTAGGAGAAAGAAAATGACAGGAGTAAACTAAAATAAGTTTAGTAGCTGTAAAGCAGAATGGAACCTATTGTACTATAACACTTGCACATTTACTGATGTGGAACTTTATTTTAAAGCAACCTCGGCAAGCAGAAGTTAACAATCAGATCTAATTACTCAATGATACTTAAAAAAAACGGAAAAATAAATAAAAATACAATAAAAACACGAACAAAATGACAACTTCCAGCGCTTTTATATGTAAAAAAATTGCATAGTATTCGCCTGTCAAATATGTTGTGTTATAAGTCAATGTGAATTTTGTAAGGAATTTTGTAGATCTATGGTTTAGACCACAGAGCTATAATCGTGCCTTACAGACAGAAAGACCTAACGAATGGCGGCCATCTTCTCGCTTTCAGACAGAACTGTCAGCCGTTTTGCTTGACGATACCATTATGGTTTGACTCTAAATGGTCTGCGTTTGTACTATAACTATTTCAGCTAACAAAACTGTAATTAATAAGCTAATAAACTGTACATTTAATAGTAATTTTCTTTACAGGTAAGTCCCTCGATATTCCACGTATCACTCAAAGGGAGACTTCGTGGAAAATACATCGTTATACAGGTTTGTGCTTCTGAGAAACGATTTAATTTTATTACCTAGTAAACTGGTTTACGCTACATTGTTCACTTCGGTGCATAGGCACTTGAGATGTCGTTTGTACCTTTATCACCCAGGTGTATTCTAGACGCTTTTACGTCCTGTTTACCTTTACTATTGATTATTTACGTTATTTTAGATAAACATATTTTCGAAAAATGTTTGGCCTCTAAGTCTCAAAACACCCAGGTGTATTCTAGACGCTTTTATGTACTGCCTGCCTACCTGTACCTACTATCGTTATTTACATTACCTATTTTAAGATAAAAATAATTTTAAAAAATGTCGAGCCCCTCTGAATCCGTTTTATGATTATTCCCACATTAATTAAGTTAGTCAAAATAAGTACATATGTATTTCTGAAAACTCAAAATTTTTAAGAACACCGGCGCATTGATTAAGGGTAGAGACTGAGGCCGTTCTGAAGGCGCGGCAGGTTAATCAAAGAGCTATCAGCGCTTTCATTCGAGGCTTCAAATGACTACGAAGTTGGCATGGCTGTTATTTATACCAAACTAGTGACCCGCCCCGGCTTCGCACGGGTGCAATGCTAACACTAAAACCTTCCTCTTGAATCACTCTATCTATTAAAAAAATTGCATTAAAATCGGTTGCGTAGTTTTAAATATTTAAGCATACATAGGGGCATAGGGATATAGGGACAGTGAAAGCGACTTTGTTTTATACTATGTAGTGAAGATGAGCCTAGTTATCGAGAGAGGAAATTCAGCAATCCTTAATCTAAACAGTAATAGGTGTCTAATTGCAATTACTACCACGATGCAGAAATATTTCAGGTCAGCTCAGATTTTACCTAGTTTAGATATCAGCTGTTCCTACTTTCTGCACGTAGCCTTACTATAACTACTCCTGAATAGATAGATATCGCATCTGTAAAGTTAATATAGGATTGAAAAATTCAACAAAATAATTTGATATTTTAGAAAAATTAAGATTTTGTTGAAACATTACAGTAATATAGCATCAGAATAACACATAGACTTTTTATCACGGGAAATGCTAGTAAAGAATATATTTAAGTTGACATCCCCGCTAGAACCATATTGCCCACTATATTTAATCCAAGCAAAGTTATAAGAAATCTTGACGACACTTCCGCAAAGGAAGAAAATAACATGGACATTATTAATTACCACCACAGGTACAAGTTTGAATCCCGGCGGTGTTATCGCGTAACTTGGCGGCGTAGTTAACCGGATATTATCGATACCGCCTCCCGAGGATTGTCCCCATTACTTTCCCAACTTTTCACAACTGCAATCGATGTATGGCTCGCTTTATTCTATTACTTTAAACAAGCAATTCTTGTATGTATATTGTTTCTCGGAATCAGCTCTCACTATTTCGATGACATTTTGTGTAGAGATACAGTATTGTGTTTTAAGTTCAACTGCATAGTTGTATTTGCTGTAAAACCACAATTTTACACAAAATATATATTTATCAAATAATACGGCCGTCGGCCACTCATCGGCAGATAGTGTTAGAAATAATAGGGCCGCTCACCGGAAGATGGTTTTAGTGACGCGCGAAGTTCGGTCTCTAAGGTACTTTGGTAATAATGCAACTAGTGTTATGGGCACTGGTTTATAAGTATTGTTGCATGCATTTTTAACCGACTTAAAAAAAGAGGAGGTCATTCTCCATTCGGCGCCCACGACACGTCATTTATATTTCCGTCAAATTTAAACCGTTTTTATTTTTTTTAACTGTGAATATTGAAAAAAAATTAAGTTTTCTTTGTCCATTAAAGTACTCGTATTTATAAATAGAGTAAGCGAGCCCCGCGGTTTTTCCCTCGTCTTTAAAACGCAGCACATGCCACTCAGGAATAATGCAGTTCTCTATCAACTTCTACCAGACCTGCATATTTTGATTCGTGTACAATAAAGAGTTGTTACTTACTTACATTGAAACTTGTCAAATCGCTTTTTTGTTAACTAAATATAATTATGTAGTAGATACAGTCAACAAAGTTGGTAGGGCAAATGGCAAAGTACATGGCCCGTAACTAAGAACTATTTTTTCTGGGGTAGTCATAAATAAATCTTATTGATAAATGTTTATTTCAAAAGGTATCTTTGATCCCTGCAATTTACCAAAAAAAAATATAATTACATTTAGGCTTTAAGAGAAAACTGAATCTTATTTTCTGGCCATGTAACCCTAACAACTTTGCTGACTGTACGATAAAACTCAATCATAAAATCCAATTCGATTTTCAAAATTAACAAATATAATTGTAGTAATGACAAATTCATTTTTTTATTGTCATGTAAAAAAAACAGCAGGGCCCATCTGCCAGAACCAAAGTTATATATCCGCCAAAGTGTCCCCAAGGAACTATAGAAATCACATTTTTCCTTAACTTTCCCCGGCGCTATCCTGTTAAATTGAGACAGGGATATACGTGACAGAGACAGAAGACTGATCTCCATTAAATCGAAATCAAATACGTTTATAGATTCCTGAAGCATTGTGTTGGTAAAAATAGAAAAACGTATTTGATTTTCTAATATCGGTTCTGCGCGGTTTTACCCGGATGAGGCGATAGTATAATTATTTTAACTAAATTCGATAATTCACATTAAATCGAGTGGTCTACAATCTCTATAGTATTCCAGTTCATACCTTGTCGAAAGCAAGCGGATATATCTCTACAATCTACAAGTCCTCATAACTATACATATATTTTGCAAAACTGTATCTTACATTTCCCGGAAACTTTCAGGTGTTACCATTATCCACTAGGGACGTAACCCTATCGACACAGCAATATTGACATTCAGCTCGCTATTACTCACAGCACATCCCTCCCTCGAGATATTTCCACTGACAAATAAGAATATGTGGCCCGCGAGTTTTTTTATGTCGATCATAATTCTCTCGCTGCGGCTTCATACATTTTATCGATATCTTTAACGTTCGATTACGTCACTCCCTACTTTAATGTTTCCTAAGTAATATTGAAAAAGTTATAGCTTATTTTTAGGAGTATTTTATTACTTAGTAGATCTTTGAAGTTTTACAAGAATGTAAAATGGGTAAATTAGAGCAATAACTCTTGTTATGACAGTTAATTTTACTTTATAATTCGTAATTTCAATATCTGATGACCTCTTTCTAGTAATGGATTTAAGTGTGGAGAGTGGACGGTTATTTCTAAATGAGAATTATACTTTCATAAAAAATAAATAATTCCTCATCTATTAGTGTTAAGTAGCTGTAAGGTGAAACCATCGCTGCATGCTATGCTTGCCTTTTTTGTGCTCATATGTTTAGGTTAATGATTAGACTTAGGAATATTATGTAAATTTTAGATATAAATAATAATAATAATTGATATCATTTTAGTCAGGAAACTAGTCGTAAACCCCTCGAATTTGGGCTCATTCATTTGATTATATTTCATGTGCCATACATACAAAAGCTTGTTTTTTTAGTTTCCATGAACTATAATTTCCTACTTATAATCACTAGCTCGACGCTGAAGGAAATCGTCGTGAGAATCGTAGGTCCTAGAATTGATTCCAAGGCCTGTATTCCACGACCCGGCCTCCAGATTGGCTCACCACCTGTCACGTTTAGGGGTCCCAAAATATATTGGTAAAAAGATTGAATTGTGTAGGTACCTCTGCCGACCCCCTCGAGGCTAAATATAGAGCATTTATGACGTGATAACGTTTAAAAGGCATGACTCATTGTCACTTTCCGCCTGAACCGAGCGTGCAAGCGAGAGCGCGGAACAACCGATAGAGAGAGAGAGAGAGAGGCACGATCGGCCTAAACGTTCGACTTGTGACGATTTCTTTTACGTCAAGGCGACTTTACAGACAACTAATTTTTTAAGTTCTTTTTAAAGACACAAAGCGACGTTTTTCATTTCGAAATTCTGTACTGATATTAGCTCTTAGATATATCAAAATCGCGTCGTAAATATGTAAATGTGACACCCACCAGATCGGGGTTCGGTCCGAGCATCAATCAACCGTGGTCTCCAGAAATGGGCGTGACCCAGTTTTGAACCCAGCCTCCGGGCATGGTCGGGGGCCTATCGTTTTATGGCTCTTTTATTCTCTAAAGGCTATTGATTCGCATATCAATATCGCAGACTGAATAATACATAGTAATTGAGTTATTTTTTTATTAAAGTATAAGTAAATCTGTTCAACGCAAAATATCGTACCTGTATGTAATGTTAATATTTGATACGTATTAACTAGCGACCCGCCCTTACTTGCCTTCGGTTTATTTAGTACTAGCGACCCGCCCCAGCTTCGCACGGGTGCAATGCTAACACTAAAACTTTCCGCTTGAATCACTCTATCTATTAAAAAAAACTGCATCAAAATCCGTTGCGTAATTTTAAAGATTTAAGCATACATAGGGACATAGGGACAGAGAAAGTGACTTTGTTTTATACTTACTATGTAAGTAGTGATATAATATAATATAAAAACCTTCCTCTTCAATCACTCCATCTATTAAAAAAACGCATCAAAATCCGTTGCGTAGTTTTAAAGATACATAATTTTTTATTTTTAAAAATTAGTTCCACCTTCTAAGTATACATGCACGCAACTTTACGTCTCTATGATATCACTGGCTTTTGCCGCCGACTTCCCCTTCGTTCTGGGATAAAAACCAGCCTATGTCACTACATGTGGAGTTGAAATGACGTTCATAAAGTAGTGTGACTTGTATTGTAAGTACCTATTTTGAATAAAACATTTTGACTTCGACTTTCCAGTTGCTCTCCAGTTGTCTTTATAAAAAAAATCGCGTTTTGGCCTTAATCTAAGAAAGAGTCAAACTTTTGTATTTATAATATTAAAAGTTGTTTTGTTAAAAGTTTGTATTTATTTATAGCTCACGTAATTGCCTAAACGATGTGACCGAATAAACATTAATGTAGCTCCGCCTTTAAATTAATGAAATAATCCTGGGCCAGATAGGTCCGTAAAATGCTTGGACAAATTCGTCCAAGACAAAGAGATTAAAATATAATAGGGCATACAGGGGACAAAGCGAGGAAAATTTGTAGCCAAAACTTTTTGCAATTAGAATAAGTCTAGTACAATTTCGACCGAATGACAGCTCGCGTTCATACTAACTGACATGACGCTTGATCTTCAAAGTTTTGTATGAAAATATTCCCAATGCCCCCTCTATATCCTATTATATTTTAATCTCTTTGGTCCAAGGTAAAATGTAACAAAGCTAAAAACAATCCTCGATACGAGTAACGTTTGCGAAAGAGTAACATATCGGCTGTCCAAACATCGTGAATCAAACGCATCCGGGCTCCGGACGCGAGATCCCGCGCCCGTATGTCCGGATCCCGGACCGTCCGGGGATATTCCCCTGGAATAATTCCCGGACGCATAAGTTACGCCGTCCTCGTTTGTTTCATAATTCATATAGTTGACGTCAGTTTTTGCTCGAACTAATCTTGCATTTATTGAAAATTATGGAGGAAGATTGCGTTTTGTTTATCTTTTTGTTTTCACGGATTATGCAGAGATGTACCTAATAAGTTTTAAACATGTTTATGCTTCAGCCGTTTTTTGTTATGTTTTGTATTATAACAATACTAAAACCCTTTTCTTGATACGGGAACAAAATGTTTAATTTTATGGGCTCTAAATGCCAAATTTACAAATATGTATAGGTAAAATTAATTTAGAAATTGTGTGAAAAAAAAAACGTCCTAGTGTTTTACTTGGATCGTTCAAAAACTATTTAATAGATTTAAAATGTGAACACTTAAAAAAATATATTATCAGATTCAGCAAGATGTCATCTATTATATAATAAGGGACAAGGATGGAGCCTCAATAAAATTGAACAAACAAAATGGCCGCCGGCTGCGTCCGTTGACCTATTGTAAATATTGGTATTTTATTTATACTTAAAATTCGATCCACGAAGTTCTGCAACATCAAATATTTTCTGCGTTGAAAGAGCAAACAACGTTGGAAAATTTGTAATTAATAACCAAAAACTTGGCATCAACTTTGGAGTAGTATTAGATTACTTTTTTGATTGGTCTCGAATGACGGCACTCAATTTTGTGCCTAGTAGCGAAACTGCTATCGATTTTACGATTAACTAACAATTTAGATTCCTTTTATGATCTAGGCGTCGTATAAAAAGCCCACGGGAACAGGAAACTGGACGGGACGCGCGAGCAACGCCGCTGTAGTATTTACGAGTAAAAATTACTTTTAAGTACCATGATCTATGCACGCACCAAAGAGATTAAAATATAATAGGGCATAGAGGGGGCATTGGGAATATTTTCATACAAAACTTTGAAGCCTAAGCGTCATGTCCTTGTCATGTCAGTTAGTATGAACGCAAGCTGTCATTCGGTCGAAATTGTACTAGACTTATTCCACTTGGAATAACTTTTGACTTCAAATTTTCCTAGCTTTGCCTTATTATATTTTAATCTCTTTGGCACGCACCGTACCTACATCAAAACATGGTTATACCAAAACGGGAAATGTTGTTAAATTCACGCCCATCCTTTTTCTATAGTCTAGGCAATAAAGGTAGTGGACCCCAACATTAATTCCTCAGTCGATGAAACTTTGCAGGATTGTAGTATAGTATGAGACAATACTTGCATAAAAAAATTTAAAAAAAACCTAACCGAAGTTAGGTTTTTATACAAAAAAAAATTTTTTTTTTGTTGATAATTTGATAATTTCTGAAAATAATGTAGCGAGACGGTTTTTATTTTGGATTTTCCTATTGTAAGTCCACAGTGGCTATTAAATGACATTCCAGTTAAAAAAAATGGACTGAGCAATTTTCCCGTGCAAGGTACATATACGTCTGAGTTTTGTTGTTCCTACCAGGAGATTTTTTTGGATATTTCGCATATAGCTTTCTTAACACACATGAATATTGCTGGAGAAGAAAATTTTGACTGAGCATTTTTCCCAACAAAGATATCAAATATATAAGTATTTCAGTAAAAATACCTAACTTCGGTTAGTATTGTCTCATACTATACTACAATCCTGCAAAGTTTCATCGACTGAGGAATTAATGTTGGGGTTTTCATACAAAAATCCGCTTCATTGCCTGAACTACTAGGCAACCACATAGAATCGTTTAGAACGTGACCAAAGTCCATGGCAACGCAACTCAGAAAAGTAAACAAAATTAATCACGCATCCTACGTTAATGTAGTAATTAAATATTATTGTTGTTGTTTATTCCAGCTGGGAAAGACCCTTTAATAATTAATAATGTGGAACAAAGAATGTGTAAGGATAATTACCAGGCCGCGTATTTTGAAAACCTTATTACTTACCTGTGACTGGGATTGGAATGAGTTATGTTAATTTTGATTTAAAATATATGTTTGTAAAATAATGAGATATTAAGATAGATCGTGGCATGATTTAAAAATAACATATGCTATAACAACCTCGTCTGCCATAATGCCAAAGACAATATATTTTTCAATTGCTAATACAGCTCCATCATACAGTAAACAGTTTATAAAATATGTCACACGCAACACAAAATCCTGTAATGAAACATGAACGTGTTACTTACCTTACCTTACTTACCTTATGTTAACTTGATAGATAGATAGATAGATAACCATTTTATTTGCAACACAATACACACACATACAATCAAAATAAGAAATTAAAAAAAGATAAACAAATCAACAACAAATAAATACAAACTACCTACTTACCAGCTAAACATAATGGAATGTATGTGTGTGCGTGGCGGTGCAAAGCGACACAGCTCAGTGTGTAGCTTTGCTCAAAGAGCAAAACACTGATTTTCAGCTGCGACCAGAGGTAACGGGAGCAGCATCGAATGTACACGATCAGGACAAAGTGGACAAACTTAAAGTTTTCTTGGCAATAAAGTGGTGACCCCACATAATACCAGCGTGTGCTGAGTGGAGTCCTGTTAAGACACTCTTATACAACATGTAACAGAATTACGACTACTTATTCGATTTCTGCTATTTTTAATGTGTTAAATTTTTCAAAAAAATTAATTATCGTAGTTGAATTTAGTGCTGTCTATGGAAATCGTGCTATTATTAATCGATATTTAAGAAAATTGGTTAGAAACAACTAAAGTTCGATTGCATCATATTTTTTTTATATTAATATACTAATTGGGATGTATGAGGAATTGCGCTTTTTCTGTTACGCGTTGTATATTATATATATTTTTAACACTTAGAGGTGTTCTAATATATTTTCTTTCTTTCATTTTTTTTATTTTAAAAACAGAAAAATGTGAAAACGTATTTTACTATGAATTTCTATAATATTTATGATACTCGAAAGTCCGGTCTTTCGAATCACGCGCTTATAGCTAGCAAATCTGTACAATTAAATAAAAAAAGTTTTTGCAATACCTATATACCTAACTCCAGGAGAACATGTATTTTTCAAAGTAAAAAACCTCAGTTTCAGGGCCTACAACTTAACCCTTAGTTTGACATGCTTTAGAGGTTAACATCGCGCGACCCAACGAGTATGAGAGTATAACCCAGGTGGCGGGCAACGCTGGCTAATGAGCACATAAATCGAGTGCTCGGCTTAGGAGACCCCAACGACATTTGAAGGTTGAGTCATGTAATATTTATGTGACACACTTTCGCGACGAGATTTCGAGTAAGCGTTAAGATAAATTCGGGACGCGACTCTGCTTTTTTGGTTGATGAACTCTGAGCTGGCTGCGGCAATGATGCTTTTGTACCGATTATTTCATGCTGTAGATTTTTTTATTTTGTTATTTTAGTTCATTTGTTTCAGTAATAATTTTTTTGTCATGTTAGCTTAGCAATGAGTAAGGAAGGTTACTTACCGTAATAATGGGTAAGGTTACTTACCGTAATATAATGCATTCTAAAAAAGACCCTCCATCTGAGGAAGTCGGGTAAACACAAATATATTACTTGCATTCGAATACGTTTTACATCTAAATTTCACTCCGTTTCGCAGCTGAATTTCATTTTGAATTACAAAATAGTTTGTTTTCCGTACTTGCAAATAACCCATCTGTAAAACAGTGAATGAATATCTAACCATCTATTGTATTCACAGTACAAGTCGTACAAAATCAAAATTCATGCAAAAAGGAGCTCGCTTAACCGTATAAACAACAAGTGATTCAGTCGAGCGGGTTTGATACTGGCTTGTACGTGACTGCAGCGATTTTCATTAAATAGCTGGGCGCTGCAGCGCGCATTATTATGGTAATGCGGGGACGCGTGGCGGCGGCTGCACGGCGACGCGGCGTCGACGGGACGGGGGGCACACGGCGTACTTGGGCACCGCGATTGGGCACGGGCTTTTATGGCGCACCATTTGCAGGGTTAAAAGTAACCTAAAATTCGATGGTGTCTCTGAAAACGTTACTTCTTCTAATCAAAAGTTAAAGTTCCAATCTAGTACTAGCGCAAAAGATTTTTATTTAGGCAAGTAAATTTTTATAAACTTGTTTGTAGTTATTTATGGGAAGAAACATAACAAATCTTTTATTTACATAAAATAAAAGTTTTTTGAAGATTTTTAGATGGAACAAAATCTTCTCAAAATTGTGAAAGTGTTAATGTTAATATAAAATACAATGATAACCTATAGGTATACAAACTGAGGTAGAGGTCCTGAACCATTTGGAGTAAGTACCTAAGAGAAGCATATTAAATTAAACGAAATTTAATTTGGGATACCGATTCAAATGTAAACCAAAACCTCTGACGCTTGACAAATCGTGATCAGTAGTTTTATGCCATTTATTTAGTTCAATATTTAAATATCTACCTATAATATATTGTTGATAAAATGTCAACAAAATTACAGCTACGCGACAGACAACATTATTAAACCCACCGCTCGACACTGCACTAGTCTGGAGACCAGCTTATGAAAATGCGCAGCTCAACTCTGGCTGCTTTCCCGCCGTTTGTTTTAACTTATTTTATATTCTGTGGCAGAAAAATATAATTTTAAAGCGGGATTTTTGTGGATTGTCGGTGGAAATAAATAGAATTTTCGAGGCTTCTGGTTTTTGACGTTCCTTTATTCACCCAATATTTGCATAAAGTGGTGCGGCCAGCGCCTGCTTCAGTATCAATTTTATAAATTGATTTTTTAACGATATTGCATTGCGTATACGTACACATTTCGAATATCTATATTAATAGTTGAATTCTTAATTTGAATATCATTATTTTCGATATTCTCTTACAGTAAGTAATTAGGTCTATTAATTTTCATCAATGATAAACAATTCAAGTCAATATGTTCTATTCAAGTTCACTTATTGAACGTCATTTCTATTTCACTACTTCAGGGGGCCAATTCTACTAAATTTCAACGGTTACAGTTGGATGACAATGACAATGACATGGTCAGTCGATGGTGTTATTTGCTCTGAAAAGTGTCAAAATAACACCATTGTCTGACCATTGATATGTCATAGTCATCCAATTAAGACCGTTGACGTTTAGTAGAATTGGCCCCCAGGATGTATGTTGAGGAGAAGAAGCGGGGCAAGAAACTCCTCAATACAGTATCCTATTAATCAATTCTGACTTAATACTAAATTGGTTTATATAATTTCGCTATTTTTCGCTGTCGTATTATGCGCTGTGCTGCAGGAAATCTGTTTTAAGCATCATTGTCATATAACTAGTCGTCTAGTTTGTAATAGCCCATTTAACAAATAACATCTAATAAAAATATTTGTATGGTAAGAAAATTTTAGTCAAAACAAAAAGCCCCTCTGAATTAAAAATCGAACAGTTTTTAAAAAATTATGGTTTCTGAAATTCCTAATTTGAATATAACTGGCCAGATCACGAACGCTCTCAAATCCGGCGGGAAACTAAAACAAAGGCAACGAAGCGAATGCCAGTAATCAGAGCAGCGGAAACGAGAAAAAGAAATGATGGACTACATTTGCACGAGGGAGACGGAGAATAAAATAAAAAAATTCATGACTGGAAGTGGAATTGGAAACACGTACAAAAACTTCTTGGTTTGCATTCTTTATGAAAAGAAATATCACTTTAAAAAGGCTAGCCTGTGCTCTCTCGGAAACCGTTATTTTCGCGTAGGAGCTTAAAAAATCCCTTTTTAATGCACCCCTACAGTTCTCCAAGAATGTGTAGTCCATCTTTCCAAATCTTTGAATCCGGTGAAGACTGAATATTATGTCAGTCAGTTAATGTTAGATACTTATAGAATTCGTTACAACTAATATTAGAGTGAATTAATGTAGGTACTCGACTCGACTCGACTCAACTATGTCCTATGGCATCTTGCTGTGGGGCAGAGCTGATGATGCAGAATCTATTTTTATTTTACAAAAAAGGGCTATACGCGCTATTTACAAGTTAAGATGTCGTGATTCCCTAAGAGAACTGTTCAAAGAAATTAATATTTTAACAATGCCTTGTCAGTACATTTATGAAAACATTATGTAGGTATGTACGGAAAAACATATTACTGTATACTAAAAACTGTTACAGGCATAATTGTAATCTTAGGAATAAAAATAAAATAGAGCAACCTCAGTCACGATTAAGTAAAATTAATAATTCCTTTGTGGGGCTTTGCTTACGCTTTTATAATAAAATACCAGAAGATATTTTGAAATTGCCTGAAACTGTGTTCAAAACTCATGTTAAACATGTACTTTTTAAAATGGCATATTACAAACTAGACGACTATATAAATGACAATGATGCTTGGAACAGATTTCCTCCAGTCCAGCGCAATACGATAGCGAAAAACAAACGAAATTAGTAACAATTGATTAAAAGAATATTGTGTTGAGGAGTTTCTTGCCCCGCTTCTTCTCTTTAACCATACATGCTGAAGCAGTGGAGTTGAAATGACGTTCAATAAGTGGACTTGTAAGTTCCTATTTTGAATAAAACATTTTGACTTTGACTTTTGACTTTGACTTCCACTATGCGAACAACTCTGAAATAAGCTGTTGAAACTGTTCAATAGATACATTTCAGTACGGTTTGGTTCTTAGGTCAAATATGTTGGTAACTACAATTCAGCGATTTTTGCTATTTTGAATTTGCTCTATGTTATCCAAATGCATAACTATTTTCATCCTGAATAGAATGTAAACACCTTCGGTGATCCGCTCACCTGTCTCGCTTAGATATCCAGAAAATATAACACGGTTAATAAAATTATTACGTACTTTGGTACGTATTTACGTACGTAAACACTTACTCCTATATATATAATCGTATTTCAGTCCACCCACGAGCTAGAGCCCAACCAATTTCTACCCACGAGCTAAATCCGATCTAATTTTTTACAAATTATTAAAATCTCTGAGCAACCTCAAACAAAAAGTCCGAGCAAACAAATCGAAATAGAATTTAAATAGAAAATTAAAAGTAAAACTAAAACTACCAATTAAACGGCTAAGAATATACAAGTTGTCAAACTTTAACCAAAACTTAACCTAATCAAACAACCCGCCCCTTGCCGATCCCGGTGCAAAAGTGCCCATAACGCTCGCTGCGTTACCGCGTTGAATCGCCACGGCTAACCTTTGCACCAGGAACGAACCAGAGCGGGGGTCACCTCCTCGTTCTCTTAGTCGACTGCCTAATTCAGCTATAAACTGCTTAGCCTCCGTGCTCCAGCAACCAGCCGTTTCCACAGCGAACGGGATGAACTTGTAAGTCTGGCCAAGAATTTAATATTTATCCCGCTTTTTATTTGCTGCAGTTTCAGCGGCAGCCCCAGCTGCTCTCATAGTGCCACCAAGGTGACAGGCGGCGTAAGTGCTGACGCAGGTGGCGTCCCACACAAGGCACTTGCCGCACTTCCAGGGCACCAGGGTAAGCCCGTCGGGTCGTTTCCCATCGGATCGACTAAGGCCCGGAGGCTCGAGGACGCATGGGATTTGGGCAGAAACAAGGGCTCTTCGTATTATATCGTTAAGGGCGTGGTGGCGTGGGAACCTCCCAGAACAGCGACCGCAACTTAAAGCATGATGGCTGTTAGCTTCCACCATGGAGCCGCAAACACATACATGTGGTTCACATACGTTGCACCCCAGGCGGAGGGCCACCGCCACACGCAGAGAGTCACTGTCGAGGAGTGTACCCATGTGAGGAGATGGTAATGCGTGTAGCCACGCCCCCGATTCAGGTTGAGACACTGCCCGAAGTCTAGCCACATCCACCCCCAAGGCCCCATCGATCAAACGAACCAAAACACCCTTAGCGCCAACATCGTCCCAAGCACGCTGGGAACAAACGTCCTGTGGTAGCGATGCCCCTGAATTACTGGCAGACCAGGCGCTCAGGGCACCATCCGCGAATGGGACACTGACCTTGCCGCCATAAGAGGGTAAAATAGAAGTGACAAGATTCGTGACCCCATGCGCCGACGCCAAAAATGCAGGAACCCCCACGTCATGCATGCACCTTATCCCCAAACCGCCATGCCTAACGGGCAATGCAGCCTGACTCCATTGCGCGTCACCGAGCGAAACATTTAAAATGGTCTCCACCGTATCCCTAAGTGCAGCGTCAAACAGCGACACTTCTGCAGGAAACATCCAAGTTGGAGACGTCCGCAACAAATACGTAACCTTAGGGACGGCGAAGCAAACGCGCAACAGAATCAGTGCAACGTGTGCGGAGAGATGTTTGAGGCGCTCCCGGGAAGACTCCAGAAGACGCTTTTTTTCTCCAATTGCCCAAGGAACCCCAGAAGGGAAAATAGGAGAGCCCATAAGGCTGAAAGTACTAGGGTTTAATTCCTTAAGTCCTGGGATCAGGGAGTCGAAATGAGGAAAAAAAGTAATTGATCCTGAACTGCAGGCAAAGAACTCGCACTTGGTCGTATTCACCTCCAGCCCCATCTCCTTCAGCCGCGGTATCAGAAGCTTCAAATCACTTTCTACGACTTCAGGCTTGCCCCCGATAGTCCCATCATCCAAATACCAGACGTTTAGCGGAGATTTTAATTCAGGGATAACTTTTTGAATTGCGAGGCTAAAAACAAGTTGACCAAGTGGATCACCTTGTTGAGCCCCAACTTGAGAAATAATAAGCGAATCACCGAAAAAGAGATTTGAAGGAGAGCCGTACAGCTGAAATAGAAAGCTGTACAAGGAAGGAATTTTCTCCCTAGCCTCCCCTAACAGAATGTCCCTTTCCAGGGAATTAAAAGCGTTCCGAATATCTAGTTTCAATATGACATTGTCGGCGTTTTTAGGGTCAGTGGCGAAGGCACGCGCTGCATGGATCGCAGCCTCGCAGCCTAATTGCGTCCCAAAACCCAGCTGATTAGGGCGCAAATATGCGGCCATCTCCTCCCTCACAGCGCGACATCCCACTTTTGCCACTAGACGTCGGAACACGCTACCAACTGCTATAGGTCTGATTCCCCCATCTTTTTTGCTTAAGGCGCACAGAGAAGCTCCATATAGAAATGGGCAGACAATGGGATTCAACCGACCTTCAAGAAGAAAGTTGCACAACTTCGTTAATTCTTCCAAAAGCTTGAAGCCATTGTCCCCTGCAGAGGCTGATGATAACTCTTTCAGATGTGCCGGACGAATACCATCTAGCCCCGCCGCTGAACTGTTGTAGAAGGAACTAAGTGCTTGCGCCACTTCCTCCACTTTGACCCTCACAGGAGGTGTACCGTTATCCGGAGCTGCCGGAAAAGATAGTAAGCGGGAAGGGGATGGGTGTTTAGACTGCAGAGAGGCGAGGTTACCCGGGTCACAGGCCGCAAAGCTGTCCTCTGACACAAGCAACCGCACGGCAGCCCTAAGGTCGCCCTCATGAACCTTGGACTCGATAGTTTTTATCAGAGAAGGTGCTCTATTCCCTAACCCACAGCAGCCCGGAAGATAGCTATTAGAGTCAACGTTCTGTTTAACTTTGGCTGTGAGAGACCCCGAACCAGAGGCTTCTGGGGTTCTGGAATTTAAATGACTTCCAAACGAAAATTATTCGAACAAATTCAGTGGACATTGAGTGCAGCTGAAATGGAGCCCCCGCTTTGATCTCGAAGTGAAACATAAATTAATAAGTCGCTTGGCTCTGGCCGGAGGAGCAGCGTGGCAGACGAGCGGTCTAGCAGCGGCTAAAGATAAAAATATGCTCAATTTAAAATTTTCGTAACTAACGTCAGTATGCGGTGTCACATTTACTACGGCATGTGTCACTTTTTAACACTGATCGGTCCGAGGCAACGGTACATATGTATCATAAAAAGGAGAATTGCGGCACCCCCGAGATACTAAAAGTCAATGGCATTGTCGCGTGAACCGAGACAAAAGTTTCATCTCTAATTTATATGGTAAAAACAATTTGGATCGGTCTCACTATCTAACTATTTACATGGTATCGACATTTATCCGATAAGAAAAACACATGCTACCGATGGGAAGTACTAGAAACTACAGCAACAGCGCAGAGTCCCAAACTTGGAAATCTGAATTCTCTTAATAGTATTTATCAAAACAATCGTGTATATCAACCGTTGGACGCGATGATCACCTCGCTTGATCAGCTCTATTGAGAACAGTATTTGGCTAAGTAGGATAAGCTGAATATTTCCCCTTTGCCAGGGGAAGTATACCCACTAAGAAATGTTTTGCGAAAGAAAGGCGTTCTTTTTTAACAATATATTTTCTTTCTTGGCATAAGATCTTCGCTAGCACTTAGCAGCTTCTTCTGTCAGCAGCCAGAGTCTGTCTCGTTAATGAGATGATAGAAATACTTCACTCAAACGTAATTTAAATGAAGTACTTTTGCGTTCGCGTGTCAACCGCTCGTCTGCTCAGTAAGTTATGAGCGAACTCTTTGCGAGCCTTCAAGCCGCACTCGCCACAAACTTCCGCGAACTTTTTAAATATGAATCGAATCAACAGTCTGCCCAACTGTATTTATGCAGTCTAAAATACAGTATTAGTTGTGGTTTTGTTAATTATTATTTCAGCACAAAGGAGGATTTATGTACATAGCAGGTGCCCAGTGGAGTTGCGCGCGGATCCTAATAACTCGTTCCGTTGGGAATTTCCAAAAATCTCTTCTTAGTGCTTAATTAGGTCATTAACCCCCCTCGGGAATGAAAGGCGTTAGATTATTTATTTAACTATTTATTTTTATTTTATTTTTAGGTCATTAAGTTCCTTTTTACAAAATTTCATGCTTTCCAGCGGTTTCGGTTGTGCTTTGATCGATCAGTCAGTCAGCAAACCGGCAAAACTTTTTTTTTTATACTAATATTATAAAGCGGAAAGATTTGTATTTTTGTATGTTTCTTAAGAAATAACTAGAAAACTATTAGACCGATTTTAAAAATTCTTTCAATAATGGAAAGCTAGAAGATCCCTAAGTAACATCACTACCTACATAGTATAAAACAAAGTCGCTTTCTCTGTCTCTATATCCCTATGTCCTTATGTCCCTTTGTATGCTTAAATCTTTAAAACTACGCAACGGATTTTGATGCGGGTTTTTTTAATAGATTGATTCAAGAGGAAGGTTTTAGTATTATCATTGCACCCGTGCAAAGCCGGGCGGGTCGCTAGTAGGCTATATTTTATTCCCGTATTCAAACGGGAACGGGAACTACTTAGGTGAAACCGCTCAGAACTGCTAGCATGTATATATAATATAGACTAGCTGGTGTCTGCGACTCCGTCCGCGTGAACTTTAGGGTATCGCGTCCCCTAGGTGTATTTTTCCGGGACAAAAAGTAGCAAATATCCTTCCTCTAGATACAAACTATCATCCTGACAAATTTGATCAAGATCGGTCCACTGATTTAGTCGTGAAAAGGTAACAAACAGACATATATATGAGTATATTGGCCAAGCGATCGGAGTCTAAATACGGTATGTCCGTAAAATTTCGCTAGCTAACAATTTAACGATTCGTCTACTCTGTGTTAATTTCCATCATGTTGATAGCTGTGCATAATGTCAAAAACACTGAAACATTCCGTGTAATTAACATCTCAAGGTTGAAAATAATAAATTATTTAATCACAATACAAACAATCTTATACAATATGTAACAGAATAAGCGCAATTCCTGAAATTAGTTTGTTTAGTATCGACTACTTAATCGATTTCAGCTATTTTTATGTGTTAATTTGTTCCCAAAAATGGATTAGCAGAGCTGAATTTAGTGCTACCTATGGATACTGTACTATTATTGCTCTTTATGTTAGAAAATTAGTTAGACACAACTAAAGTACTAAGACATCATTTTTGTTTATATTAGTATACTAATTGGGGTGTATGAGGAATTGGGCTTATTCTGACTAATAAGATTTAATAAGCAAAATAACGCCTAGTAACTCATCATATCACTGAAATCATAACACCTAGAAACTTCCATTTGAACGATTTTTTATATCATGTAGCTCTCGCTGAGAAATTCTTTTACGAAATTACCACGGGAACGGTGAAAAAACGAGTTCTACAGAGCTACTACACTAATATAAAGAATTAAATTTAATTGTTTTTGTTTCAATTCCGTTTAGATAAGTTCACTTACACATTTGTCTATCTTATGAGACATACTCGTACCTATGTGAGGTACTTCACTTAAGTGTAACTTAGTAAGCCCCTATATGGTGTCCAATGTACGATATCTAGGAACACTATGAGCTTAGGTGGAATTTAGTACCGAGATAAGGACGGTTCTATAAAATGTTATAACTAAAAATAGTGGAACTAAGTAGTTAAGTATAGTACTTTTGTAGAGTACCCTTTTATGGAAAATAAATCAAGTATAAAACAAAGAATATGTGAGTACTGCAGCATATGTATTAACTACTACCATCTATGATATACGTATGTTTGTATAAGTTATTACACTGCTAAAATTATTACTACTTTTTGAAGATGGAACAAATGAAAACCGTAGCCAATCTTTAGCTTGTTTTATCATACATGTTTGAAAAGTATTTCCGCTAAAAAACGAACAGCTACTGTCAACAAATGATAAGCCGGCTTCATAAACGCAACCGTCACAACACGGTTTTATAATCTGTCTGAAAGGCCTAAATAAACATGGCGGGCATACGCAACTTTTTTAATTGACGCAATGACGTTGCGACCCAAAAACAACTTTGCGTGGGCTTTGTATCGGCAAATTGACTTTATTATGGACAGCCGATCAGCGAAGGTGCCTTTCACTCGCCGACGTGTCGTTTATGAACTGGCCTGGAGAGTTAAAAACGATGCTTTTTTTGTTTATTTTTTAAACGTGTCGTCAATGTCGCCGTTTTTAAAGTGCCAGTATTTTAGTGCCTTTATTGTATTTTATTTTATTATTTTTAGGAAGACTGAGACTAATTTTATGACTATAATTTTAAAAACTGCGTAGTTAAGTTGCTGACAAGTCTCCACATATAGCTGTCAAAACTAACTTGTACCTTATGCCTTGTATGCCTTAAGCATTTTAAGGTTACTTTTTGAGTTGTTTTCCATTACGGTAATGGAAGAGGGCTTGTGTTAAAAAAAATTAAATATTTATTTTAATTGTCAATATGTAAAAAAAATGCTTTTTTATTTTTAGTCATTGGCTGCTAGCCTGACCATTCTCCTTAGAAAATATAAGACAATTGAAAAATATAAAACTTAAAATCAAATTAATACCACTGTAAAAATAATAACTAAATTCATAATAGGTTTGTACCTATCCTTTATTCTGAAACATTTATTTTGTCTATGTATGTATCCCATACAACAACCTGAAAAATTTAAGTTGATCACGCGGTTAAAAAAACACGCTATGTTGAAATTGTTAGTTTAAAAAATATATTATAATTTGAATACGGAATGTAAAACAAAAGCAACTCAAATTACTCATACAGCCTCGCACGAACATGAAACACTGTTACCGCTACAATATTCAATTTAACTAAGGTGAAGCAAATCAGCCGAGTAATCTCATCAGCGTTCAATTGTGCTACAGTGCGATGCAGGAACAGAGTACTCAGGTTTAATCGAATGTGCTGTTTGTTTGTGATATTGCGAGCACGAATTCGGATCATCTGGGGAACACAACACTGCAAAAGTAGGTTGTTCTGTTAACCGCGTTGACATAGGACTAATATGTATCTTAAGCCATGTCTGGTGGCTTGAAAAATTCTAACTGTTAGGTGGCCACTAGCTTAACACCATCTCCCAATCCGCGGTGGGTTTATGTTTATTAACTCAGAACTTTCGACCGCTGGTGTATTTGAAAGCTGCTTCCCGTGTGGTCCCATTTGGTTCAGTTCTGACAATGGCATCCATGAGAAAACCATTTAAGTTGAAGTCGATTTTTGACTTTTTAGAGTTCTATGTTATTACGGATTCTTAAACGTGACAAGAGAATCCTTTGCCGGACCGGGATGCTGTTGCTTGTTGTTGTCTCAGAATCAATTCTGGGCCTGCAGATTTTCTTACGGAGATTCATTGGCAACATTTTTACCCGACTATTGCGGATTGGAGGACATTTTGAATAATACCAACGCAATAGGTACTAATTAATTTACCTTTTTGTTGAGAACGTTTATAACACATAATTTACAAAGATAATTTTCCAGTTTCAAAACTGAAGTGTCACCCAGTCAATTATAATTAAGTATACGGCATTGTTGAATCGTATTTTTTTAAATGTCTTTATTGATGTCGAGTGATTCAGGCACGTATAATTTGGGCAACCATTAGAAATAGATCATAACGACATCATGAAGCCAAAACAAATACTTGTGGCGGTTGCGATCACGCCATTGTGATAGGAAAATGAATGAAATGAAAAAAAAATAGTCATGGAGTCTATTCAAGCCAACTCTTTTTAGTTGTATATAGAGTTGAGTTTTCACTAGAGGGAGCATCTCGACGAAACGTTCTATGCTTCATTCTTTTTTAATAACCCCCCCCCCCCCTTTTAATGCTGCTTATTTATTACTACGTTTGAAAGTAAAGGTGAAATTCGGTGGCATTCTGTGGACCAACGGTCTATGTTACTAACGACACTTCGGCTGTGTCACTTTTTACGTAGTAAAGGCCAGAATATCGTAAACGGGAAAACGTATTAGGCGCACAATGCCATAATCTGGGAAAACGTTTTGGTTGATGCAAGCCTTTAATGTCAAATACCTTATAACATCGTGGTCCAAACCTCTTCATTTCGTAAAAATATCATAACCTCAAACGATATTATGGTTGATACTTGTACTTTAAACACGCAACTGAAAAACATCTGAATTATTGTAGTTAGAAACGCGAAACCCTCTTATATCTCGCGTCGTTCGTGCAAATGTATTTTTGTGCGTGGTCTTACCATTTACGCTTTAAAACTATAAATAAAAGGTTTTTATGTTTCTTTTTAAATTAAAAATATCAAATACCTAAACGTGTGAACAGCCATATGAATAAACGATTGTTAACAAAACCGACCAAAAGTAAATAGAACTCCAATAAAGAAATGTGTATTTTTATGCGGAGATTCTTGATGATTTTTCCCCTTACCGTAGAGCTAGAATATGTATACGTAAGTTTTTCAAAGACTCATTGGTTTATAACCAGGATTCCGATCACTTCTAACTGGGCTATCGTTGCTACTGCTATATTCACCCCACTCAGAGAATAATTACATAATTATATTAATCAATCATATATCATCAAAAAATAAAACCAGTCCGTAACTTGGTAACCTTTTCACGGCTTACAACTGGACCAATTTTGATTAAATTCGGCAAGACGATAGTGCACACCTCAAGGAAGTACATAGGCTACTTTCCGGAAAAACCGAGCAAAGAGCCTTGATATCTTAAGGTTCCCAACTATTTACTCATAGTTTATTTTATTTTACACTATGAACCTAATATGCACGAAGCCCGGGTCGGTAACTTTTGACATTTATTATAAGGGTCTGCGTAGTGAGTTATTGTGAAACTTTTTGAGTTCAGATTATGGCGGGAATGAAGGAAATGTGCGCCGGAATTTGATTTTTGCGAAAGCTTTTAAGAGAACGTCACGGCTGAGTGAGTCATGGCCTGAAATATGGAAAAAATGCCTCGTGTGTGTACAAAGTGTATTGCGTTGCAGAGTTATGTCGCTCGGCAACAGCCATAATTTTTAACATCCTTTTTTTATGCATTTCACGGATATGTATTCCAACGTCAATAAATCTAAATCTTTACCGACACGATAGACTGTCTGAACGTTCAACGCATAGCTAACCCCTTATAGGTATTTAGATTTAAGGAACATGGAAAAAATAAATTTACTAACAATATTCACTGTTAAAAATTACCTTCAAAGAGAAACTATGTGAGTGCCCAGTGGACTGGCCACATTCCCTCTCTGGATAGTTAGGTTGATTTAAAGGCTTATTGGGTACAGTCGATTTAAAACTACAACGTAAACTTTACTATCTATTCTATTTCTTCATACAATTTTAATCTTAAGGTGAAGAACGCATAGTCCATGTGACATCATTTTTTTGGTAGATGGTATATGTAGCTTAATTTCTGGTAAAAATCGTGAAACTCGTGTAGGTACAGTCAAGAGCACGTGGAGGTTGACACATTGTACTTTGTAACGTTCTTATTAAAATCGCCTTAGAGGTCAGACTCGCACTACAAGTGTGAAGCTTCATGTGCTCTTGACTGCACACGCTGAATTCGGGAAGCACAAGACCAGTCATTGTGTCGATGGTTGGGGTGGCTATGTCCAGCAGTGGACGTCTTTAATAATAATAATAAAATCTCACGCCTTTTATCCCCGATGGGGTAGGCAGAGGTAATCCATTACTGGATATACCCACATTTCATGAGATATATTGTGGACCCCCTAAACGTGATAGGTGGTGAGCGCATCGCCGGACCGGGTCTGATTACACATGTCTCAGAATTAATTCTGAGACCTGCGGGTTTCCTCACGATTTTTTCCTTCACCGTCGAGATAGTGATAATGATATGTACGTAAGTTTTTGAAAAACTCATTGGTACATGCCAGGATTCGAACCCGAGCCTCACTGATTTTCGGCCGGCTCTTTAACCGTTCGGGCTATCACTGCTCCTATGCTATCATATGATGATGATGGTGGCTATACTATATGCTCACAGGAACCTGTAAAAAAGGGATCTTCACAGACATATAAGGCACCTAGTAGTCGTGCTCGTTGAATCGATATAAACCAACCAAAATACATCTAAAAGGCTTTCTAAAATAATCTAAGTCTCATCTAGGTAAGTTTTCATGTCAATCCAAGCGATCCAAGTTTTTTATCTCATCTGCCGCCCTAGAAAGAGCGGGATAGAAATAGTGCCCGAGATATACGTCATTTTTATTGCCACCGAAGACCACCTCCCAAATTCTTTATGAGACCATTTGTTACTTTGCCGATGGAATATCTACCAAAACTCTTGTAAGCAGAATCTATATTGCCATGTTAGCGGATGAGGCGAATTTAGAATAGCTCGATTTTGTTGTAAGGTTCTGTACCAGAATAGTAAAAAATCGGGCAGTGTGATTCGGACTGGCACACAAATGTTTCCGTAACCTGGTAAAATAGGAATTTAAAACGCGTTTTTTGTAAGGGGACCCACTTTTATTTTATATAGTTTTTTTTTATATTGCCAAATAAAGTACCGTGAAGTTTGATGCAAAGACGCATTGTGACGCATCTATCTCTCTTCCGCTCCAGTATGCAATTTTTCATCAATGTTTTCTTATTATCACGTAAAATTCTCGTCCGTAAACTGACTTTACAGACAACCAATTTTTTTTTATTCAATTTGCCTGACATGGAGCTACTTCATCTGTCTGTCACATACAGTGGCGATTCACCACATACCCGTCGTTAACATCTGAGAATTGAGAACAAAGCTCCTCTCTGCGTGTAATTGCCAATGTAACCTCAGTATAAGCTCAAGTCACACAAAACGCAGATCGTGAAAAGATGTCAGTGCTTTTTGCACATAGTCTGGATTTTTTATATTTTGAATTATTTCTATCATCGCTCTTTATGTATACTAACAGCGCCCCGCGCTTTCACCACCAATACGGGGATAAAATATAGTCTATGTGTTATTCTGATGTGGTATTCTGATATATAAGCTAGTTATAATATATAACTGTAAAGTTTCATCAAAATCCGTTCAGAAGTTTTTGCGTGAAAGAAGAACAAACATACAAACTTCCGCGTCTATAATATTAGTAGCATTTATATTTGAACGCCAAGCCAAGAACGCCGAGGACGCCAGAGACATCGTTCAACGAATTTTACACAAAATCTTCATAAATCATATCCCATGATGTATAAGCTATATTACTCTAAAGTTTCATCAAAATTCCATAAGTACTTTTTGAGTGAATGAGTAACAAACATCCTCACAATCTTCGTTTATAATATTTTGTATATAGGATGTATTAACAATACTGAATAAAACCTTACCTTGCCTGTGACCTCTTGTAAAAAAAAATAACACTGTCTCTAAGACCAAGATTTAAATCTCTTTGACCTATTCGAACCGTTTAATTCGAAATTTCGACGTGAGACGACCCTGGCTGGTTTGCAGTGTGCCTAGCGCTTAATGAGAGCGATATGCGTGATGAATGAATATGGGAGGTAATTTGGATCTGTGTTCAGCAGTCTGGCATATTTATGCACTCCTACGTTACTCTATCTCGTAACAGTCCCTATCTGAGAAATTTCTGAATAGCGCTTTAATGATTCACACCTTTGAGTAGGTAATGTAGGTACTGCGAGATTAGGGATCGCCGCAGACATAAGGTAGTAAGGAATAAGCGATGGCAGAAATGTAGGGTTAAATAGATAACTCAATTATGAGAAGTTCGTTGCAAATGGCGGTCTTTTCGCTCTGCCGTCACTATATGTTTATATGTGAGTATGCCATTTGTACAATAGCGTGTTACATTTTTCGATAATTTATTTATGATTTGTATACCTACTTATTAATAAGTAAATTTTATCGTACCAAAATGAAATTTTATTGAATGTTTATACTTGGAATAAATCAACTGTAGCATATATTTTTTTAAGTTATTTCACTTATTAGTACTTAATCAAGTATTGCAACACCCAACAGGGTATAAGAACTGCCACCACTAAGATATAGGTACCCCTAAACGTAAATGTACATGATGGCAATTAAATCAATTTATATGTTATTAAAAGTAAAAAAATATTGACTTATATATGAACGCACAGACTCAACCACGTCACAGGTCTGGGAAAAAACTAAATCCGTGCAAACAACGCCACTGGTGTACTATAATAATAATTTCTGTATTCATATAGTACCGTTACTTATTAGAAGTTTGAAACTATTTTATAAATCGCCCTATCATAAAGCGTTAAAATTAGCTTTAATTGTCACGCTTACACTTCCAGTAGCATACTAAAATATTCAAACTACCACTTTCAATTTCTATTCAATATTCAACGTTCGTTCCGAGTTTAGGTTTTCAAATAAATGACGCCCACAATCGATACTTAAGTGCTTTTTAAATAATTCTAATTCATGACCACGGATACGAGTCCTTCGGTCGGATTCATAAATATTAATTCGGTATTTGTATCTTCAGATTTCTGCCAAAATCAGTGCTTATAAAGTGACGTTTGTTATCATATCACTCTAAAAATGGTCACCAATTATGTTTACAGTGAAAGTTGTCACTAATGATGATATTTTTTAGTCTACAAACTAACATGTGTGAGTAGGTACTTCTATGATTTAACACTAATATAATACAGACATAATAACCTTATGGCTCTTCTTATATAAAATCGATAGGTACCTACATGTTATCATTGCATAATGCTATTACTGACAAGAAAATGACATCTTGTGAAGGCGTTCCTCCTGTCATATTGAATTACATTAGTTAATCAAAGCCGCGTGTCGGTTAGTGTCTATTTAAATAATTCATTGTTAGGGGTTGCTCTATTAGCAGACGACAATAATTTATAGCCGTATCAAATATTCAATCCCTATACAAGCACCAAATGGATGGTATGGTACTAATAAATACGAGATAGTAAAAAAAATCTACGTTTTGAGAATATTTTTGTCTGTATTAAATGCCATAAATCCTAGAAAAGAAAAAAACAATATAAAATTATAATGTACCAAAATACAATTTTAAAATCCTCAAAGTATTAGCAGCCAGTCTTGTCTTTTGCGCAGTACCATAGACTAAACATAATTTACTATTTATTAACCTGAGATGGATGACGGCGCAACTCACCATGGGGTTGATAAATTAAAATCAAAGCGCACTCAGCTCACCGGGGCGCCATAGCTATAACAGTTTATTTACCCCCTTTCGCTCTAAGTTTTTATTAAACCGCAACTACAAGACCACATTTTGTATTCCACTTTGAAAATTTCAAAGAGAATTACAGACTTACAAAATTGAAACTGCTTGTAATAAGCTGTTGGTTAACCGTATGAAAAATAAATAGATAAACATATCTAAGTAAATGGAAAACAAAAACCCTTTAAATAATTCGTAAGTACACCTAATAATTTTTTTTAGCCACTAGGCATGAAGCGCGGGTTCGTTTTCAGATCTCTTCAGAGGGCTTTATAAAACTTACGTTCATATTTTATACTAGCTGGAGAATGTAGAAAAAACATAATGAAGAAACGTCAAAAAGAAGAAATTGACAATATTTAGTCCCCCGCGAAATACACTGATCTAATATGGACTACATCTACCTATTCCCTCGAGGATAAGGCGAAATTATATACTTATTTTATCCTGAGTATTCCTAGTATGGTTTTGTGCGGCATTCGTTATTATTTATCCCTTGAAGGTCGTGTAATGACCCTTTGACCGTATTTAACCTTGATTCTCGCAGGCAGACCGCGCAGTGAATAGGTACAATAATAATCGCAGTAATAAAATGGCTGAGCCACTCCCGTGGGAATAGCTCGCTTAATTCGCAGGATTCCCGTAGGATCGATATATTATTATTATTATTCCGTGCTGCTACGTTGGAACTGAATCCCGTATGGCTGGGTTATGAATAATGAAACGCGAAAGTAAAGGTTACTTGAGTAGATTTGATGTCATTTATTCAGTGACTAGCTCGAAGCCAGGAGGCCACAGAATGAGGACTAAACCTTCGATCACTATTATGAAACAAATACGGAATCAACGCTTCGAATGCATTGGAAAAATGTGAAATTTTTGGTTAAATAAAAAATATATAATAATTAACTTAAATTAAATGAGTGATTGTCCTTAAAAAAAATGATTTTAATACAACTATAAACTAAATACGAAACACGTATTTCGGTTATCGTTTTACAATTATAGCCAATTTTAAATAATAAAAAACTAATCACAAAGGTCATAGGTTAAAGTAAGTATTCAGTATAAGTATTCTATTTATATTTTATAATCTGGCATAACCCGTTAGTGATGCTTGGCTCAAAACGCAAAATCACAATGATAGGTTCAAATACTATTGAGTGATGTAGAAGTGTATTCAGAGTTGTGTGAGTTAATGTAGAAATCAGAAATAAATGTTTGTGTGACAAATAAATTTAATCAAAACCAAGAAAGGTATCTATCAATTTCGATTTTATATACCTACACTATTGGGTTAAGTGCACAGACTGCTTAACTGTATAGACGTCGCTTCAGTATGTTTTTTTGTTTGCATCAATTAGTTAGTATATGACTTATTAAAAGCATTATTGCGTATAAAAAAACGTTCTAATTCGGCTATGAGCTATCCACCTGTCAATGTCCTGAAAATACGATGGTTGAAAGTGTTTTTTTTTTTTTCAAGAATGGATTAGCTCTGCTGGTCGTGAAAGATATATTGCAAACATTTATGACCACAATTTGTAGCCTTATGTATTTGTCTTTGTAACCTTAGTATTTGCAGTAAGGGATCAATTTTGTCGTCCCACGAAAACGTCTATACTGGGCAATCATAATCATGCAGGGTAAGAGTGTAGGGGGAGGGAATGAGCGTAAACAATTATACTGTTGTTGTGTGTGCGATTCGGCATCCCTTGCGTTGTAGGAAATTCAAACAGTGGTGTTTGCTAAGTAAAATTAATTTTCAACCGTACTTCGGTTCTAAGATTCACTATTTCACAACCGAACGGCGGCAATGGCAAATATTATGTAACTGTAGAGCCTAAGCTATGCGCGTCTTTCGGGCCTTTCTTTGCGGAGTCTACATATTCGTGCAGAGATAAGTCTGTGGTTCAGTTTAACCCAACGTGAATGTATAGATTGGTTTCATTTCGGACCCCAACAATTCCTTGATACGGGAGCTGTCTTCCTCAATTGATGAAGGGCTGTGCCGAGCATTGGCGTGTCCAAATAGATTTATGTACTGAAGTCTGATGGAAATTCTATGATACAATTGGCCTCTATAAATGTATGTGCGTATAATTTTTATGGCATTTGAAACGAGCGTTTTAGCAGAGGTATTCTATTCCTTAACAATACGTGTATTATTGGACCCCAAAATGTGACATTCTGGGGGCGGGTCTTCTCACAATTTTTACTTGAGCTTGTGATAAATATACTTATAATATGTAAGTTTTTGCGAGTCTGCCGCAAGCTGCGGGCAAGCGTTCAACAAGGCTATTACTGCTTTTTTAAATGTATTTTTATTATTTTGCAAAATTCTACGATACCTCCCAACTGAACTTTTTTTATGATTTCATAGTTGCTCTTAAAATTCATGTTACTTAGTTTTATTGGTACAGTATTCGACCTTGCAATGTAATTACCAAATAAACAATACATTGTATACCAACATTAATTACTTACACCAGACAAAACGTTGTTACGGGCGTGTCTATCTACAGCGATCGCCGCTCTGATGAGGACCCGCCTGTCGCGTATAGGGGCTAAAAATGTGAATTCCTAAAATTGTAATACCTCTGCAAATCCTACAGGCACTCTCGCCTTACCTGACGGATACATAAAGCACTCTAGGAATGTTTTGTGCTCCTAGTACAGTCAACAAAGTTGTTAGGGTTACATAGCCAGTAACTAAGAACTCATTTCTCTAGGGTAGTCATAAATAAATCTTATTGATTAATGTTTATTTCTAAAGGTATCTTCAAACCCTATAATTTACCATAATAAAACTATAAATACATTTAAGGCTTTAAGAGAAAACTGAATCTTAGTTTATGGCCATGTAACCCTAACAACTTTGTTGACTGTACATGCAAGTACTAGCACAGCCGCCATTGGTCACGCTCGAATAGATTTCTCGATCTAAACGCGCGGAGTGATCCATTAACTCGCCAGGAAAAGTTCCGTGGCTTACGAGACACACGGCTGCGGCGAACGATAACCGTAAACGAGCTCGATACGTAGTAACGCATTTAGTATTATATTATTTAGTACCTATATCTCGATTTTGTCCACGTTCTGGGATAAGAAGTAAAATTTATGCAAAAAAAACACTTTTTGACGTTGGTCCATTGGTCCATGAAAAGATAAATTAAAAATACATTTAAACTAGGATTTAGGGTATAAAGAAAAATGTCGTGACTGACTCATCTATCACCGCACAACTTCAACCGCTGGATTTAGGAAGCTGAAATAGATTGGTCGTGTCAGCATTCGCTAAGGATTTTGAGAAATTCCCACAGTGTAACGGGAAAAAACGGGATCTACACGGGCAACGCTGTCCCCTGCTACAGGTCTACCGTTTAACTAAGACGGATCTTGAGATACGTTTTCGGGATGGGAAGGGTAGCGAATGACGTCACAGCGCTGTCTGCGCTGCATACGAATTGATTAACATTGACAGTGCTGTTGAAATAAAATACATAAATAAGACGTTTATTCATCCACCCAACGCAACTATATACCTAACTAGACTAAACTAACTTAAAGTAAGTTCATAATGTGAATGAAACGGCTAAAACATCGGCACAACTGCTGCTTTTCAGACCCCGCCCTAATTTAAAAAAAAACCTAATATACTTTATAACAGTTTTAGTTCACTGTCGTCATCTGGCAACCTCCCCGCACCGTGCAGTTACGTCAGGAACCTGTAGTAACCAATGTCATTACAGATTACCTACTATAATAGCCAGCGCAGACGACGGACTTTGTCCCCGGAGGACAAAGTCCCCCGAATCGTAAAAAAATATGTCTGTCTCTTTTTGTCCTGTACCGCCCGTCGGTGTCCGCGATTATTCGGGGGACTTTTTGTACGAATCCCTCGTGTGCGTTACTCGATACAAGTTGTAAGCGTTTTATTTTGGCGGAAAAAAAAATACGGGGACAAAGTGCGTCGTCTGCGCAGGCTATAAGGCTCACCAGACATAAGGGCTGTATGTATCTCATTGGAACGCCATCCTTCAAGTCAGCCGGCTATATTGAGACGAGATTAATAAGTTGCCTTCCTTCTGCGAGCTCTGCAACTTCGGTAAGAGCAGGGCAAGTTTTAAGCCAAGTTCAACCACATACTCGTCGAATATCCAACATTAGAGACGGTACAATGGTTTTGATGCAGAATACTATATTCTATAATGTTATATAGAAGTAAAATGGGGTGTTCTTAAACACTGGCTGAACAAATTTTTTTTTTTCACTAATATAGGAGCTTAAGTTATCTCTGACTAACCCGTCCCATAACGGAAGGTATACTCAATAGGACTATATATCGTCAGGCTAATTGGCTACTTTTATAGTGATAAACATAAGTTGTATGTTCAAAATCTCAATATTCATAAATCAAATCGAAAAAAAGGCGCTGCTTGGCAGCTTTATTGGCGTGCATCGACGGAGTAAACTAAAATTGTCTACTTCCTTTAGTTTTCTTTTTGCGCTATGACATGAACCCCTTCAAATCCCAATTTCGCAAAAGTTGGTAACTCATCGGTGACTGCCCTGCTATTGCATATGTGTGACGATGATCTTTTAGTATCGGATGTTCGTTTGCAACTTTTGTAATATAATCAAGTAAGTAAATGTATGTGTGTGTATAGTGCACCGTCTACCCTGGAAGAGATCGCTTATTGTACTTTAGTTAATGTTGGTATCCATATTGTGTTGTTTTTGGTGTACAATAAAGAGTTATTGTATTGTAAATAATATAATCGAAAAAAAAATTTTTTTTTTACTTCTGGAGTGTCATAGTCAAACATTTTTATCTGACTACATTAAGGAGGCTAATGTTTCTTAATTCTACCAGTGCCATAAACACACACTCGAATAGAACAAAATTCATGCCTCAAATGGAGCATAACTGTTTTAATTATAAACAAAACAATTTACAACAAAATAATAGGATGCCATCGGCAGCGTGGCAGGCCACATATTTCCTGGGTTACGAAAAAGTTTCGGACAACACGCAGGCAGAGACTGGCCCATCAATCAACGCAATATTTGCTTCGCTAATCACACTCTTTATTCCTTAATTAGTACGCTACGAATAAGGAATATCCTTATTCGTAGTTAGTACGGTTCTCCTTGGTCACGCCCACCTCCTTTGTCTAGCTTTTTTTTCATGCCTTTTTTATATCCTCTCATAATATGGCATTGGCAATTTAGCAATCAGCTTAAGCACGATACGAATACGCCGTATTGAAGAAAAGCCACATAAAGGGTACCCGAAACCGACGAGCAGGTATGAACCTATTGATGGATGTAGGTAGATGAAGCGCAAGAAGTGTGCCAGGATGGCAGGTGGCGGTATATTTTCTCTGCCTAGCCCTTCGGGAAAAAGGCGTGAGCATTATATGTAGGTATGTATGTATTTACGTGTGTATGTATGCAATCGCAAATCACGTGATTTTCATTTTACTTTTTACATTTCATTTCCAGTAGCAAGTGTCTCTGAAATAATGTGAAAAATAGAAGTCATTTCATAAGGTGAAAATTATTTAAAAGAAGCTATCATACCCCTCCCTACAACGAACCCGTCTCAAAGCAACTGCGACAAGACAATCATCATCAAACCGGAACAGCTATTCTTCATAAGGAAGTAGGCCATTTACCATGGCAAATTTTGTTATACTCAAACCCATAAGCGAAACAAGTTTAAATACATAGTTATCTTGATTACAGATCTAACGAGCTGGTTTAATGTCACAACTAAACGGTTAGCGGGTGGCGGCGTAACTTTGTATCCTATTACGCTAACCGGAAAGAGATGTCCGGAAACTGAGATAAAACTGTACGGAGGATTGTAGCTATAGGTGTGGGTTCTAGCTATGGCGCGCGACTTCGTCGGTGTTCTAGGATCGGATAGTCAAAATTAATTTATTTCTGTATGTAAAAAATAATTACACTTCAAAACGTCAATACTAAAAACGCCAATAGTCTAATAACAAGGCCCCTAAACTCCTCCATAGTAATTGGCAAAATTTTCAGCAGCCTATCTCCACCGACGAGTTGCTGGTTCCAAATTCAGTACCCCGAGAAGAACCAACAATAAACTTAAGCGCAGCTCTTTTCAATGTCATATCTTACTAGTGTGGATGAACTGCTGTTATGTTAGTGGATGAGTGTGGTTACTGGACGAAGAGAGTACTAGCGTAGAAGGCGATCTAGGTCCTATATAAACACGTTCCAACGCGGTACTTAGCCTGAAGCCTTCTAGAAATAACACTTTTTGTTTGTGTGCAGAGGTACGATACCTAAATACCACTTGTTTCTTCTGTATTCTATGTATGACTCTATAAGAATTCGTCTATGATACGATCGCTTTTAAAATGTACCGAAATTATTTACGCGGTAATCCGTACCGTAATCCGTGTCATATTTTTATTTCCGACTTTCGGCTGTTACCGATTGCGCCCCTAAGACAGATCAATTAGTTTAACGATTTATTTCGAACATATTGTCCGATATCTATGAGGATAAGAGGAGGATACGTACATTATTAGTAGGTATGAAGACAATTTTAAAATAATTGTACGTGTATCACCTACACCCTCCTACCTTACAATGCAAGCTGTTTCCCACTAATTTGGTATAGATTTACTTACTAATTTATATCAATAACTAGCTGTTTCCGTGGAATTTAGGCTATCCCGTCCTGTCCCCTAGAAACTATGTGTTTTTCTGGGATGAAAAATGGCGTAGGTATGTCTTCTAAACATCTAAACTATCATTCTGACAAATTTCATGAAGATCGGTCCACCGAAAAAGTCGTGACAATTTTACAGACAAACAGTTACTGTCGCTTATTAATCTATACTAATATTATAAAGAGGAAAGATTTGTATTTTTGTGTGTTGGTTACAAATAAACTCAATAACTACTGGACCGATTTTAAAAATTCTTTTGATAATTAAAAGCTACAATATTTTATTTTATTTATTTTTTATATCCCTGAGTAACATAGGCTCTATTTTATTCCCGTATTCCCACGGGAACGGGAACTACATAGGTGAAACCGCTTGTCTATACTAATATTATAAAGAGGAAAGATTTGTATTTTTGTATGTTTCTTACGAATAAACTCAAAAACTACTTTACAGATTTTCAAAATTCTTTCACTTTTGGAAAGCTAGAAAATCCCTGAGTAACAAGGCTATATTTTATTCACGTATTCCCACGGGAACGGGAACTACGCAGGTGAAACCACGCAGAACCGCTAGTATATTATAGGACTCACCAATGGGCTATCAAAGGTACAGGATATATAGTAACATAGTTCCCTTTTTCACCTATATATTAAGCGGTGGGGTCCGGAAGGCACCCTGATCCTTGTACCTTTGAGGTAACCTTTCATTCGATAAATATCCTTAGGCACACCCTTGATACTACTGAAAATGTATTATGTAAACACTGTAGTTGTACGTGAATGTTATGAAGAGGAGTGACAGCCATATTGGAAGTTAATCGGCCTCTAACAAACTCAAACTTAAACTCATTTATTCTGTTTGGAATATACACTTAGCGTTATACTAGGTTCGATTTTGAGTGAAATCTTAGAAAATCTAATTGTTTAACTACCTAGTAAGTACAACTTATACTTCCTACATCACTAGCTAGATGGTTAAAAAGAAAAAATCGGAACTAAAATATGGCACACCATATAATCCAAAAAATACTCTAGAACATAATAGGCACTTCAAGGAATTTAGCAGCTCTGCTGACTCCCCGAAGATAAAGTGCATTTATAAAAATAATTTATGAATGTATATAACATTTGAATTTTTTTGCCTATTTCCCACAAAATATCTGCTTAGCGCAATTGTTGACTGGCTGATAATGCCTTTACGCATTTTCTTGTTAGGTAGGTACATAACGTTAAATAAAGAAATTTATTAACTAGATGAACACTTTTTCATGGCCTTGAAGATATTGATAGAAAACTGGAGCATCGATTCACCGAATCGCCGATACGAACCTATCTACCTATATCTTGTACATACATATATAGACGGCATGTGTGCCAATATTTTGCGACGTTCATTCTTATTTGTAAATTTGCCCCGAGCACCGGTTGTATTTTGTTTTTGTGTACATGTTGTACTTTGATTATATACTATTTCGGAAGTGCAGTTTTGTGAGTTAACTGAAACTTTTAAACATTTTAAAACATCTTCTTTTAGTGTTTTTCTGTCTTTTTTTTTTATGTTGAAACGTAGTTGAGTTGGAAATATAAGAGGTGGTAGACATACGTACAGATTACTTACGCTTCCGCGGTTGGCTCTCGCGGTTGTTTAGGTGTCGTTCAAATTGTGTATTATTCAATAATGCAAGCAGTCTGATATCAACAATAATGTTAAGTTTACACAGTGCAAGATAAATATTATGAATATGTACAAAATTAAATTGTGTTAAAGGCAATTTTACTACATTTCATATCAGCAAATAGACATTTTCAATAACAGAAATATCGTAATTTTTTATCAGTGTTACAGTTTTTAGATTCATAACAGTAGTTCCACAGGTCATCTCTTACAAAACATTCAAACAACCCTATATAATATTAGTGTGAGATTGATCTTAAAAACAAAGTAATGAAAAAAGTTATTTCTACGAAAACAGTTCACATTATTATATTACCTTTAGCTAAAACCAAAAATGCTGAATCAAACCTACCAAACTAAACACATCGGTATAAGTGAGTAATAGATAAAATCGAGAGCATAAGGGCAGAATTTTATCCTTAGGTTTTATTAGCAATAAATTTCGGGAGCTCTGCGCAAACATTCATCATAGGTTTTCGCGAGGAAAACATAGTGAGGAAATCTGCACTCCACAGATATGTGGCAATATGAGATTCTCCCTCCCCACTTTGCCCCCTCTTCCCCGGCGTTCGTCCCTCCCGAAAAGTGAAAATGTTTGTTAAATTACGGTATTGACTTTTGGTGCAGTAATATTTTTGTTTACCTACATACATACATTCCGACCGTACTATAACCAGTAGTAATAAATTAATGTCAATAAGTAGACTAATAAGCCTCTGCATTGAATAAAAATATATTGAACAATTGCATACTAACTTTTATAGACCTTGGTACCTACTTGACGGGCCTGTTGGCTCAGTTGGTAGTGACCCTGTCTTCTGAGTCGGAGGTCTCGTGTTCGATCCCTGCTCTGGGCCAACATTTGTGTGCTTAAACATGTCTTTTGGCTTCGTGTCTGGGTGTTTCATATTTATGTATGTATGTTTATCAGCTGCTTAGCACCTATAGTGCAGGCCGGGCCTAGTTTGGGACTGAATAACCGTGTGTGAATTGTGTCCTACAATTTATTATTATTATTATTAGCTACTAAAAATCTTCGAAAGTATCAATAGAGCTAAGCGAATTTAAAACGGTGCATCACGAATCGATTTTTTGTTTTTAAAGCATTAACAGAGCGACGCCAAGAAAAATTATCTATTTAAATTTTTGCATGATTTATTTGACAAATCTGAATGTATGACAGGATACTATGTATTATGTATACTAGGTACATTAAAAGTAAATAAATTATTTATTTTATCTGTGAATACGAGTATTTCTTTTCCAAATAAATAAAACTATTCGAAATTTAAATAACCAAGAAAATCCTCAAACATCTGTGACGTTAGGTTTTTGAATGTGTAGTTTAGTGGAACGTCGTGTAAGGGACCGTATCGGCTTGCTTCCGGTAGTTTGAGCAGCATTAATAATGCACGTGGTATCACAAAGTGCTTCCATCGAGCACCCAGCCTTGTTTAGGCTGCGCTATTAATATTGTAGAGGCAAACCGGAATACTGTAGATTAGATTTGACTGGAAACTTCGTATTTAAATGTTTGCATCTTGTTTTTGTTTTGGGGTAAATGTGGTAGCTATTTAATAACCGAAATGTCTTAATTGAACAATGTGTGGACGATATAGACTATAAAATGGTGCATAGAAGGAACCAAGATTGCCTTTTGGACTTACTGGCATCTTTTTGTAAGGACGACAGAAACTGTAGAAAGAATAATCGGAGAAACATAAAAAACGGTGAGTAATAGGTTATGTTTATGTACTGTTTACACTCTACTTATTCGATTTACAAGCATTGGTTTCATTTCGTCTATAAATAATAATAATAGTAATAAATCATACTATACTTTTTACTATGGAATACTTTAGCTTTCTATCGGTGAAAGAATTATCGGAATCCATCAGTAGGTAGTTCCAGAGTTTATTATCATTTTAAAGTATGTATTAGTATCTATATACAGGGTGGATATTTGAGATGGGTCGGCTAGGGCAGCTACCTTAACCGTTGTAGCTAGACGAAAATGGTCTGAAGAGACTATCCACCATTTTTGAAAATATTTAGAACTGCAACAGTGGTGATTCAACTTATAAATCTGAGCAGCGTTCTCCTTAGAAAACATGGTATACTTACTATCTTTTCTTATTTGCCACAATTTTAAATGTCAGTTAAGATTTCTTTTTTTAGAATACGTTACGGCCACTTGGCAACTTGGCGCGATGTTTTCCAAGGAGAACGCTGCTCAGATTTATAAGTTGAATCACCAACAAAGAGATTTTAGCATTTCATTGAACTTTTTTTCCGGTTGAAGTTTTATTCCTTACTAAATGTATGTAAAACGTTTTTTGCGTTTCCTGACTTTTCTACCCCCTTGACCTCAGTTAGTCTCTTAGAGACTTTTGATCCTTATCTGAAACTGGATCGAATGGCATCAAAAAATTTTTTTGTGGGAATCGACGATTTTCTCGCTGACTGTACCATTTTTCAAAAATCTTTAAATGCAGTTCTAAATATTTTCAAAAATGGTGGATAGTCTCTTCAGACCATTTTCGTCTAGCTACAACGGTTAAGGTAGCTGCCCTGGCCGACCCATCTCAAATATCCACCCTGTATATGTATAATGAATATAATGATAAACTGACTGACTGATTGATGATGTATCAACGCACAGCCTAAACCGCTGGGTCTAGAGACTTGAAATTTTGCACATAGATAGCTTATACAGTGTAGGCATACACTAAGAAAGGATTTTGCAAAATTCAACCCCTAAGCTAACCTAACCATAAAGCTAGTAGGTACTAAATATTTAAATGCTTATGTTACTCTGTAGTCTGTCTAATCTATTAGAACCACTAAAACCGATTTTTCATAAAATTTGACAGATAGATCCCTTGCATTTTGAGGTAAAAACTAGTGTCAATAACCATTCTGTTTCACTCAGAAAAATAATATCTGACAAAGAGATTTTATGTGTACCTATACTATAAGTATAACCTAACACCTAAAAGTAGATGCATAGAAGACGCGACGCCACGACGCGGCGACGTAATAATAGATCTCGCAGACCCAGTGTCGGTCTGTCTACGAACACAAGACGAAAACGGGTATGTTTGTGTACGGAAATTATATAACGTCTGCTATTTTATACTCTTTTCCCACAGGGGTAGGCAGAGACGATGGGTCGCCACTTTGCCCGATCTTTGCACACTTCCCTCGCTTCCTTCACATCCATAAGCCTTTTCTTCTTCTCTTTTATTCTTTGCACTCTTGACCCCAGCTTTTTGAAGGACGTCACTAATTTGATCCGTGAACGTCCTTCTGGGGCGTCCTCTTCCCTTGTATCCTTCAACATTTGCACCACAAATCTTTTTCGTTACTCTTCTTTCATCCATTCGTTCTAAATGACCAAACCAGCTCAACATACCCTTTTCTATCCTTGTCGCTACATCTTCTTTCAAACCACACTTCTCTCGTATATCCGCATTCCTCACTCTATCACACAATTTTACTCCACACATTTCCCTCAAAGACCTCATTTCCACTGCGTTCACCTTGCTTTCATGCTTCTTCTGCCACACCCAACATTCACTCGCATACATCAGCGTCGGGACCAGAACAGCGTTATGCATAGCCATCCTTGCCTTGTTAGACTATGTATGTATGACCTGGCTACTCACAAGGCTATCATCAATTAATAGATAATAATAAGAAGTAAGTAAATTCGATTGAAAAATGTTTGTTTACACAGTTAATAATTGCAAGTTAAGTTATTATAAAGTGTAAAATGAATTTCAATGCGCAGAAAATTTTAAAATAATGAAAAAGTAAAACGATTGAACACTTAAAGTAAAAAAAATAAGACATAATAGAGTTAAATATCCATTACATTTTGCAAAATAAATGTGCATTTTGATAGATGATAAAGAATGTAATTGATTGAACCAACAACCAATGACCAATCATTTTTCAGTTGTAGGGTTTTTTTATAGAAAAGTATGCAGTGACCACACAGTATGCGTAGTGAGCGAAGTTGTCATAATTTGATGGGTCTTTATTAATCTTTTGGGTCACCTTCGTGTCACAGTACACCGAATAAACACTTTTCCGAAATTCCCTTGGGAACGGGGTGCCCGTTTCAATTATGCAACAACTGTTTTTCGCAGCCGTCAGAACCCTTAGCTACATAATGATGTGAAATATTGTACCCTAATAAATGTCGTACCTTATTACTTCGTTTATTACATCTTTGCAAGTATAATAATGATGTTCTTTTATCATTTGACCTACTTTCTACCATTACCGTGTTATCATTACAGTAGATTTGCACGTGTTTTGAGCCTGAAATAAATGCGTACTGGGTCCCTTTTCTTATCTTTTTGTATGGGCTTATCTTGCTAAGTTGAAGGATAAATAAGTACCTATACTGAACAGGTTTCAGGAAATAAATAAACATTTGAGACATACGTCCTACGCAGAGTAACCAATATTCTTTGATGATTGATGATTTATACCTGTTCAAAAGCGGGTACCTAGACCTTACCTACCCACTTCCGAACATTTGCTTATAATCTTCTTAGTAACAAACATCTCCTGTCAAAACTCCTACTATGAAGTTCGTGCGCAATTTACCAACGCGGGGCAATTTTTCTGTGTATGTCTATATATTAACTATTTTCAATTATTAATTTTTAATAACTTACCTATTTCACATTTCCCGCTCAACGCTATCAACTGTTACACCTAATTGTTCGAGCGCTGCTTATCACCGCGATACCGAATCGAGACAACGCCGATAACAATAGAACAGTCGCCCACAACGCGTTCGCCGAAGAAATACTGGCCGGCAACAAAAAAACTAATAAAATACAAACCTCTGGATAATAAGTTTCAAATTCGAATGGAAAACAAAGCTGTGATTTAATATTTGAGCTTAGAACTAGTGATGTGACCATCCCTGTTATCGACATGTCTATGCGGTTGACGAGTGCAAAATGAGGTCATTTTGGACCGAGTTTTTGAACGCAGCGGCGAGCCACCCCTTTCCGGCTATTCCCGTTGATTTGCTGTCGCCATTGGACTTGAATAGAAGTTACGATGACCGTTAGTATTGTGTTTTACCAAAATACAATTTTAAAAACACATTCGCTAAAAAAAATTACTAATAATGTCGTTAAAAAAATAACTTTTTATCTTCTGTACCTAGATTAAGAACTGCATCAGCTGATATTGTATATCTGAACAAAGTAAATTGAACAACTCAACAAAAAACACTGATCAATCAAATCTGTCTCGGATAAGAAACTTATCGTAAACAACGTTAATTTATCTGAACAAATATCTTCATAGCTAAAATCCTATTTAATGCATTCAATTTCACTTGCAAACGTATGTAGGTACTTGACGTTCCTAGAATTGAACGTTTGCATTTGGCTACGTGCTCTATTTTCCTATTGGCTTTTAATAATACAAACCAAATTGTAGAAGTGGCACTAATGCGTACAAATTCTAATTAAACCAAACAAACGATGGTTTATTGTTTGCATAATCGGTTTAATCAGCTTATGTGCATGTTGAGTAGTTATTTTCTGATCGAGTTGTCGATAGTATTGAAATACTTAGTATTGTTCTAAGGGTATATTGTTTATTCACCGTTCCCGATACTTTATGTGGACTCAATAACGTTATAGTGAAAATTGTTTCATTCTTGCTAAAAAAAAGTACTTTATCGTTTGTAATTTCCAACAATAGCTTCAAAAGGCCTTTAATTGCAATATTAAATATTTACACTTCAATGCCTTGTTTTATTCAAATGAACTAAAAATTATGTTCATTGTTTGTTTTAAATATAATATCAGTTAATTTTCGACAGTGCGAACTGAAGCTAATTATGATCTTAATTGCTTTATATATTATAAATGACACTTATAAAGTTGATAAGATTTTTACGCTAATGCGATAGTTATCACTACGTATTGGACGGGTATCTCTAAATTTAAGATAGCTATTACACATACAAAATGCCGTATCCATTAGAAGCCTTTCAGTCACTATTGTTTTCCACATAGATGAGCGATCTCGCTTCACTTCATTTCACAATCTGTTATCTTATCCTAAGATACATCGATATATGGAATCACGCGCATCATTGAGTTGATTCTATTGGGACTGGTCGAATCTTATCTAATCTCTGCAGTCGTCGGAATGTGGACGAACCGAGTAGAACGTTTATTTCTATTATGGTGAAGTGTTTTATTAATAAAATAGGAATTCGTTTAGTTATGTGTTTATAGTTATATTTATCGATATGAGAGTGCCGTCGGTGTCGTGGTCGCAGACAGTACAGTGTGTACAGACTTGTGCGTGGAATACTTTTTATTGCGGAATTGATACGTGCCACAAGTTTGCTGCGGCACACCATCTGTTGGCGCAGCCGTACCCCAATTTGGAGGTCGTCATCTCTGCGCCTAGTTATGCTAGACAATGTTAGTACCTCATTTAATGGATATCAACATGATAACTAACCTACATCCCTATTTTATTCAACATTTGATTGTTAGAATTCGAAATTGGAATGAGTGGGTGTATGCGCAGATAGACATTTTTCCACAACAAATGACCAAACTATTGCTCTAACTTCTATTGTTTTTTATTTTAATTTGGAATGATTGCGCATTCGCGCTGATAGGATTTTTTCCATAATGGCCAGCACAACAACAACGTAAACACATACGTGTCGTGTTTTACAAGCGCGCCCTGCACCGCAAATATTGAATATTTGATGTCGCCATCAATAACCCCATTTGCTGTGATCTAAAAAAAATTAAGTTGTTGAATTTTATTTGTTATTACAAATAAAAGCTATTTCGAAAGTTATTGTATCAATATTCAATATTTGTTTAATCGGGAGCTGTTTTTACTGTGTTTACTTTATTATTTCTGCTTTATTACTAACATCAATTAATTAACTCGATAGATGAAATGTTTTTTTAAAACTAATCAATTTCTTTTCAGAGAGCGAGATTTTGAACCAACCTTGATGTTTTAATTGATAAATAAAACGCAATTAGGAAAATCGAATTTATAATATATCAGCTATTAAATTACAATTAATATTATAAATGGGAAGACAAATTTCCAGAGCTTTGCCACATGACGAGCAATTAAAAATATAAATATTTCAATGAAAGTTTTCAATGAAATCCCGAAATCATTATTATTTTAATAATAAAAATAAGAATAATCTCACGCCTTTTATCCCCGGGGGGGGGAGGGGTAGGCAGAGGTATTCTATTACTGGATATACCTACATTTAACGAGATATATTTTACCCCTAAACGTGTTAGGTGGTGAGCCCATTACCATTATTTTTATAATAATATTACCATTTTACTTATGTACATATTTATCACTAGCTCGACTGTGAAGGAAAACATCGTGAGAAGACCTGCAGGTCCCAGAATTAATTGTGAGGCATGTGTAACAGACCAGCGGGCGTATTCACGGAGATTCGATAAGTACTCGATATCGGAAAATCTGTCGAATCCTTATGTCAAATATGACATCTGTGTATAGCCCATCTTGAAGCCTTTTGACAGATTTTCCGATTCCGAGTCGAATATCGAGTATCGAATCTCCGTGAATACGCCCGCCGGTCTGGCTATGGACTCACCACATATCTCGTTTAGGGGTTTAAAGAATATCTCGTGAAAAGTGAGTATATCTAGAAATGGAATACCTCTGCCTACGCCATCTGGGATAAAAGGCGTGAGATTATTATTAATATAACCGTACCATCACATCATCATCACATTTAAAAAAAATGTTGAACAGTTTAATGTCCAACGCATTGTGCATATCAGTCGAATGAGCAATTGCGAGCTCAACATTTTCCGCTTTAAAGGAATTAATTCGAATGTAATCGAATTAAAACTGGTGACCGACGGATGAGGTATCCTACTAATATTATAAACGCGAAAGTTTGTATGTATGTTGTTCCTCTTTCACGCAAAAACTGCTGAACGGATTTTTATTAAACCTTACATGGCAGAATATAACTTACATGGCAGAATAACACCTAGGCTATATTTTATCTGCGTTTTCCCACGGGAACGGAAACTACGGGGGTGAAACCGCGGACTTTGAATATAAAGTTTTAGGGTTCCGTGACCAAGGACAAAAAAAGATAATGTATAATTTCGCTCTGTCCGTATGCAGCAGCAATTGATCAAGTAAATAAAGCGTTTTCTTTTTGGAGACCATTGGCAATATAAAGTTGATATTTGTAAGATAGATGTTTTCTATACCACTATAAAATGGTGAATGTAGTAAAATTACTACACATGTAAAAAGACAAGGCAAAAAATCTAGTCCACTAATGCGTACGTTTGAAACGTATTGTTTCAATCAGTTTTCATTACATAGTCTCTGCGTGACGTCACGCATTTTCCCTCGATAGGGCAAAAGATAATTATATATTATTAACTAGCGACCCGCCCCGGCTTCGCATGGGTGCAATGCTAGCACTAAAACCTTCCTCTTGAATCACTCTATCTATTAAAAAAAAACGCATCAAATACCGTTGCGTAGTTTTAAAGATTTAAGCATACATAGGGAGATAGGGATATAGGGACAGAGAAAGCAACTTTGTTTTATACTTTGTTTTTGTATGTAGTGATAGTGAAGTAGGTGCCTATATTTCAACTGTTTATTTTCGTGACCCTAAATGTGGCAAATGTTTCGAAATAACTGACTAATAGTATCCAAAACTAATTAAATTACCTGACGCGTCGACTTGATATCTCTATTATCTGTCTGCCAACCCCTATTAGTAGGACATCCATTAGCTAGTTCGTTAAATAAATTGTCGATGCCATGAATATTAACGGCCTGTATACAGGATGCATTAATGCGGCAATAAATTCATTTGTAACATGAGTTCCGTTCTGTCTGTTGTTATTAAATATTTATATGAAGTTTATATTAAATATCATATTGAAATGACGTGTCATTTTGTATAGTAAATCATAAGAAACAATATATTCGTCGAGTTTTATAAACGAACGTGGCTAGGACACACAAGCACAGACAAGATGCAGTTTACAAGGTTTGCAACCTCTAACATCATTAACGTTATTCCTACTATTAATTATCCGTGTAATGCGAAAATAGGCCTGTAGGGCTGTTACCTTTTTACGCCTAAATCGCTAAACCGATCGTAATGAAATTTTGTGTAGAGATAGCTTGAACCGTAAACAACAAAATAGGCTATTTTTAGTTCTGGATCGCGGAAGAATTAGCAGGTAAAAGCTAGTCTATAAATAAATTTACCTCAGTTTTTTACATACTTACTACTTTTCTCTCGAGCAGACGACATGTATTGCTAACTAAAATGTTGTCTCGCTCTTTATAGTGCAAAAGCGTGACAAATCCACGATTATATGGAATACTTAGTATTTTTTACCAGAAACTCGATCGAATGTGATTGACATATGAACATGATTGAATAAATGAAATGAGAGACAAAAGAACGAAATTTCAAGAATATACACTTTTCCATTATCTTTCTCAGTTTCTGATGACAACGCTCGCTGTCTCAACTTGACAGCAAGAAAAAATAAATAACAAATTGGTTCTTTCGCATTGTTTTCTTCCAACAAAGCAATTAGTTAACACGTCTAATCTGAAAAGTGAACGCAGTATTTTTTCTTTTGCTGTATCATATTTTTTTACAATACACACTGATTCGTTTTGTGCGTGTTTAAAATTTTACTGGCATTTTTGAGGTTATCAAGTCTGATCGAAAGAGAAATCACGCAAAATTATATTGTTGTCTGTCGGCGTTATGTTATTCTATATTTTTACGTCATTGTTCGAAGAAAAAAGTATTTTAAAACCTTCAAGAAGAGAGCGCGGAGCGTATTCCCACCTCAAAGGCCGGCAACGCACTTGTGACTCTTGAGCTGCAGGTGTCCATGGTTGACGGTAGTCACTTACCATCAGGTGACCCGTCTGCTCGTTTGCCCCCTTTTTTTTATAAAAAAAAAATTACTTGTATATTATATTTGTATATTATTGTTACGCAATTGCAGTCATAATACGCAATTGCAGTCATAAGTCACCTAAGGGTGTTTGACATGGTTTTTAAACCTTGAAAAATTCTGACGGTGTGCATGGTGGCCACTAGCCTAACACCCTCTCCTCATCTGCGGTGGACTTGCATGTGATATTATGGCCCATACTTCCTTATGTGCAAGGAAACAACCTTAGCTCAGCCGTGGGCTGTTACGGGTTGATAATGATGATGAGACATTTTTAGCTAAAAAGTACTAAATCCAAAACTAATTAACTGTCCGGAGAAAATGGTCAATCAAAAAAATATATTTGTAATTAAATTTCATCTATCACGTTTAGGGGTCCAATGTATCTCGTGAAATGTGGGTATATCCAGTATGGAATACCTCTGCCTACCCCCTCGGGGATGAAAGGCGTGATATTATTTATTATTTTATATATTTTTTTATTTTCATTGAGTTTTTGTTAACCAACATTGATAAATTATCTAGGTTAAAACAATATTTGTATTTTCACCTTCACATATGCATAACATTAAAATTTGACGTCTCTACGATCTAAAATCTTACTCAATACTTTTTGCGTCTACAATATTAGGTATGTTAGGTGGTAAAAACTTGAAACTATTAACTAAATTTTTTAGCCCACACACTTTACCTTTTTAAGCCAGAATTAAATGTTTGAAATTTAATTTCTTAAGAACTGGAGTCTCCGGCTATCACTTAGAGGTGCTTAAGCGTGCTCAAGTTAACAGGAATAGTCCGCTCCGATGTCGTAGTAGTCTTAACTTAGCGAATTGCCGGTAAGGCGGGCTTATCTTCAAGCTTCTTTGAGATAGGAACGGATTCAGAGGGTAGATAAATGAAGTCCTACTAATACTATAAATGCGATTGTGTTTGTTGGTTGGTACTTTCATCCTGCAACAGAGTAACGGATAGATCCGATACATTTATAGAGATAGTTAGATACACCGGGAAGTGGTATAGGCTATTTTTACACTCTCTATATACGGACTTGTAAATAAAAATGTAAACAGATCTTGGAACTAGGATTAACCTTCTATTGCAAATAGTCATGAAAATTTGCAAAAGTGTAGTTTGGACTACAATACAATAATTTGGTATTGTCGAGCTGATCTGGTGATGGAGAAAGGAAGCGGATAATGGAACTTCTCATTGGCTACTCGTAAGCCCCTCGAGTTTAGGCTCATTGGATTTTTTCGACGAGTGCCATACATAAGCTTGTTCTTTAACATGATTATAATACATTGTTACAAGTGTTTAATAAGTATGAAGACCCAAATACTGAATAGTGGAGACGTTATACATTTCGTATATCAATGCAAAACCTGTAACAATTTTGATTTTTGAAACTTAAATTATTGTCATTTTGCCGTTGACGTGGACAATAATTTTGTGACTGACATTGTCAGTTTTGACATTGATATTGTATGAATTTCTGCTTCTATAAGGATGTAACTTTGATCGAAAAAAAACTTTTACATAAAAATCGATTTTTCTTTTTTAAATTATAATCGATTTTAAAAAATCTATTGATTTAATAAAAATAATCGATTATTAAAAATCGATTACGCGAAAAAAATTTCCAATTTATATAAATAATGATATATTTTTCACATTCCATATACTTTTAACATAAACTTTGTTGGTGAACCTACTTCAAATTTCTTTAGTCTTTGCACAGATGGCGCTGTTTACAAAAATCTATTAAAATGTATAAAAATATAATCGATTATTCTAAAAATCGATTATTTTTTCAGATCCCTATCTACATAATCTGCATACCACGACCCACTTAACTACATTTTCCTCAACCCGGCCCTGCCACCCGTAGACAATCCTCGAAGTTTTGATTGTAGTTCGTGTTCTAAACTAAGAAAGTTCCGTTTTACTCAGCAATATGTTACGTGGGTACGAAAAACAAAGGGATTTATTTTAACGAAATTGCTTCAGTGACCTATGTTCCCTGAGTTTAGTTTTTATCTAAGAAAAGTTTTTAGGGTTACTGATTGAGACAGCGACCGGTAATCTAGTTTCTCATTTGTTTTTACATGCCGTAGGTGTACTGTATACTAGGGTGGAAATTTCCAAAAGTTTTACTGTTTAGGAGATTTTGTGATGATCTAGTCAGCGCTATTTCGCATTTACTTTATATAATCTGAAAAGGAATTTCTACGTAGAGAAGTCTATCCCATCGGCAAGAAGAAAGAGATATTATGTATGTTCGTATTATAAAATGGAGTATTTTCCGTTGTTTGGGATTCCGTGAAAAGCTTCTGATTCTTAAACTTATCCGAAGATGATTTGTTTACGATAAATATTTCTCAAATTATTGACAAAAATACACTTTCATCCATACCAATCGATCTGTAACATTTTTGCCCGTAAACCACTCATCCAATGTTTTTTTCCATAACGCATACGAATTAGCAAACAAGCTTCTGTACGTATTCCTATGGCTAATCTCGTTGTTGACAACATTTCATATCAAAAAGAAAAAACTAGACTGTTTCAAAGACTTTCCCTTTTCATTGAAGTTTTATTTTTTCCTTTTTCGAATCATTTGATAACATTCAATGTGTTTCCTCTGCTTTGTATTTCTGTTTCTATTTGTGTCAAGAGGGGTGGCGTAGCACTATCGTAGCCAGTAGCTACGCCCCGAGCGTAGATGTCTACGGCGTAGACAATAATAGTTATACAGCGCGGCAAAGAGCAAGGGCCCTTTGTTCATCTTCCCATACAAAGTATGCCAATAAGCCGAAAATTTTTTATTTTTTTTTTTATTTTATCTAGCCTCACTAGGGAAGGTATTTATTTTATAGAAGCTGTTACCCACTTTTCAACTGTGTATTTTTGATATGCCCAGAACCAATTCTTGAGCAAGTCAAGCTAGCAAAAAATGTAATTAAAAAAATAAGTTTTGTTAAAAAAACTTTTCATATTTTTTAAGCTGTTATAGTAAATTATCCTCCTCATAAGACATACCTTGAAATTGTATATCCTACTGTTTCCATTCTATTAATGTTTGAAGGTATAATAGGGTATTTTCCGATTTCTAATAACTTTCACGCAGACTTTAAAATAGTTTGGGACTTTTTGGCGGGAACCTGAACAGGTTTTGCTGTATATTTCAGGGTTGGTGTCATAATGGTGACAGTGTATTATGTGTCAAGAATCAGTGAGAGGTAACTCGAAAGGATAAACTTTATTTTTTTGCTTTAAGAAACCAATTCAGTCTTTTGTGAAAATGGTGTAGTTTTATTGTACTTTCGATTACCAAGTGACTAAAACAGGGCCAGAATATAAGATTACTAAATTCTTATCCATGGTCATGAATTAGGGTTATTAAAAAACTTCTAGTAGATTCAAGGAGGTCGGAAGAAAAATAAACTTTTCTTCAAACGACTTTGGGTATATTATAAGGTTTTTTACAAAACAATCGTAACTCCACAGCGAGTAGCTTTTTATTTTTAAGTAGTTCATAAAGAACGTGCTTTTACGATTTGCGGCATTCATTTGTGTTGTAATTATCGTTTCTTTAACATTGTAAAACCACACAAGTTTAACTAGTTTCCGTGAACGAACTATCCAACACCGATTTAGCGGGGCCGGCCGTACACGATGGCTGCCAAATTGCCGCGCAGAAACTTTGCTCATAACCCTGTCTCTGGAACACCCCTTTTTTGGGGGCGATGAAAAAGTTGCTCTATTAGTAAGGGTATTGGATTGTTGTTTTGTTATTTTATTAATTCTGTAAAGAGGTATGTCCTGACTGACTAATCATTAACACACAGCCTCAAACAGTGGATTTAGGTAGCTCAAAATTGTCATATATGTGGGTAGATTTTATTTTCCATGTTCTAACGGTAGGGTATTTGTGTCGTCCTCTTTCGAATAAACTTTGTATCGAACGGACATATATTATTGTGTCTCCCTGATAGTCGATATTAGTTACCCAGATAACTACATAAAAAGAGTAGAATTTTGAATGTCCTATATTACGTAGGCACTCAATAATAAAGAATATCATATTTCTAAATTCCCATGAGAACGGTAAAAACTTGGTTCTGGGCAACGCCGCTAGGCGGCTGCTAGTTTATTATAAGTAGCATGTATAGTTAAATAATTTTGCATAAATGATTTGCTTACACGGAACTAGATTATTTCACCAAAATCGTATACAAAAGAATTTACGTCAAAATTATTATAAAATTAAGACAGTTAAGTATCACCTTTGGTCACATGTTATAAAATAGATTCAGGTATATGCTTGGTCATCTGAAAATAAAAGTACATAATTTAAAGTGCATCAGTAACCTTCTAATATATTGCATTTGCATCATACACATACAAATACCATAATATATGTGTTCGGATTGAGATTATATAGCACACGTGAAGCTAGAGCTTATCCGGAAACGGAAATGTTCAGGAAATGTAGCATGCCCTAGGCTGTATTGATAGCCTAGCTTTCAGGTGGCTAGTTTTCCCCGATCGCCTGAACGGGCTGACATTTCAGCGCCAGAAATGCGAGAATCAGAAAGAAAATTTACAGTATAGTTATTTATTTAGTTATAAATAATTAATCTCTCGCCTTTTCCTCTGGGGTAGGCAGAGGTAGTCCATTTCTGAAAATATCCACGTTTCACCACTATATTCTTTGGGTCCTGCAGGTTTTCTCAGGATACCTTCCTTTCCTTCACCGTCAAAATAGTGATGTATCTGTATAAACTTATTAACGTAGGAGAATTGTTGTTTTTAATAGCCCCAGATATAATAATTTATAACGTCGTCTTTCATACACATTTTATTCAAGTTTTGCTAATGCAAATAGCTCCAGCTGTTATAAAGTTATGAACTGCAATTAGAAAGGAAATTAAATGTCGAGGCATCTTTTGACGCAAACAAAACAGGGACTGCAAGGGTGAATATTTCGAGACTTGAATTGCTTTTCTAGCAAAATATAACTAAAACCAAATCAAGCTTATCGCTCAGAGAATGCTCAGAGAAGATGCTGTTATGTTGTTTATTGTGTTACTCTTGTCTAATACAATGGCAATGGTATTGCAATGGGTAATATAACATAAGTTATATTGCTTAAAGTCTAGGTTACAGTTTAAATGTGACCAAGGAAAATTGACGCAACAATCCAAAGAAGAGTCACTGAGTTTATAATAAGACCTTAATCAGCACATGTTATTAGTGTAGGTAATTTAAAGTTTGTATTTATTATTATTTTCTTAGGGAAGTTATAGCTTACAACGTAAACTTATACAATATTTTCTTAAATGCGAGTTACAAGCTTCCACAAACGGCAATTTTGTTTTTGTTTTTGTGAAGTTTCTTGCGCCGCTTCTTTTTCTCAACTATAATATTTCAGCGCTAGTAGCACCTATGACTTTCAATGATCTTATACCTAAGCCTACTTTGAATAAAACATTTTGACTTTAACTTTGACCACTACTACAATTTTTGGTTTTTCTCATTCTGAGTACTAAGATCTGTTTCCATCAACAGTTAAGTTGTTATCTTAAGTTAAGATGGTCCCATCCACTAGATGACCGCATCTATCAATGCTTACCTCGAGTGATATAAATAAAAAATAACTTTTAAACGGTTGAATGAGATCCCTCTTTTTATCTTATCACATGACGTTCTTCAATTTTTCAAAGGTAGGCAATGCTTTGATGCCTCCAATAGTGTTGCAGATGATAAAAAAAAAACAAAAAAGGAAATTGTTGATTGTTGTATGAGACTATAAGACACAAAGGGCTTTGTCACTATAAAATAGTGACGTAATCATTTGTCGAGTCACAAGAGAAGACCTCGTTTTATTAGACCGTGGCACAATCAATATACCGATAAAACGGAATGGTGAAACTACTCAATATGCACGTTTTAGGAACAAAAAACTCATGCAGCAATTCATCACAGAACCCGCGCTGTGTGTTCAATATCGGAACATACCGAATATGCGAGAGCCGGTTTTAGGGGCGGAGTCCAAACTCCAATGTTTGCAAAACACGTACGTACATTACTATCACACATAGTATAAAACAAAGTCACTTCCCATTTGTCTGTCCCTATGTATGCTTAGATGTTTAAAACGACGCAACGGATTTAGTTGCCTTTTTTTTAAAGATAGAGTGATTCAAGAGGAAGCTTTGTATGTACGAGTATATACCTTAATACATGCGTAATAGAAAATAGAAAAACTGATAATATCATAAACCGAAACGAAGCGAGGGCGGGTCGCTAGTGAATTAGAAAAATCGGAAAAATGCGAGCCGGACTCACACAAGAGTTCTTTAAATACAAAAAAAGTTTTTATATGGGTTTCATTTGTAGAAAAAAACTATTTTTTATGACTTATTTTTTTATGGCGCCCATAGTAATAACTTTGTGAAAATTTGAAGTGTGCCTATTACAATTCAAAAGATACAGTCCTGTGACAGGTAGGTCGACGGACAGACAGCCTAGTTTGAACCCCTTTAAATTAAAATTAGAAATTAGCCCCTCGTCAATATTCCTAAATGCATACCTGTAGAGTCGAGGTTCGAGTATAATCCTAACATACCGAACATTGGAAAGTTTACACTGGAATGCTACCGTTATTCCAGTTTGGGCTTTTCCTGGCCGAAACAGAATGAAACTGAGTTTTCTTTGTCTTGTTGCGTTGTGTGCTTACCTTATTTGAACTTCAAAGGGAGACTGATTCGATATTTCAATTTTAACGGCTCTTTGTTCCTTTTTTAAACGTTCCATTGGAGGGAACTGGGTGCTTTTCGGTTCTATGAATACAAAATATTACATTATAGACTATGATTTAAAGGTAACTTATACAAATAATACAATATGCTTACTAATTATAAGTGTACACAGCATTAACCATATAGTTACTTTACACTAGTTAATGAAAATGGATGAAACTGTTTATTGTATCATAAACAATTAACTTTCTAAATTATGTTAAAGTGAAGTATGAAAAGTTAAACTTTGACTTATCGCTCACAGACACAAATATTCAAGAATTTCATCATGAACGTCCACTAAAAGTCATAAAATATGTCCTTACAATAATCCTTACTACTCACATTGGTTTATGATACACAGATCGTAGCTAGTTTTTTACTATACCTACTTACGTTTAGGGGTCCAATGTATCTCGTGAAATGTGGGTATATCCAGTAATGGAATACCGCTGCCTATCCCTTCGGGGATGAAAGCCGTGAGATTATTTATTTTTTATTTTATTTTTTTACATCTACAAACAGCCATATCGTATAGATACTTTAAGACATATTACTCTTTTATATAAATAACATAGAACTCTAAAGAATAAAAAACTGAGTTTAACTATACAGTTATCTCAAGGACGCCATTGTTAAAACTGAACCAGCCTTTAAATAAAAAAACAAATCTTCAAAATCGATTCATCATCATCAACCCGTAACAGCCCACTGCTGAGCTAAGGGTCTTTCCTCGCACACGAGGAAGTATGGGCTTTAATCTTCCACGCGAGCCCACCGTGGATTGGGAGATGGTGTTAAGCTAGTGGCCACTTAACAGTCAGAATTTTTCAAGCTACCCAAGGGTATCTGACATGGCTCAACTTTCATTGTGCGTAAACACAACGAAAACCGGGACCAACAATTTAACGTGCCTTCCGAAACAAAATCGGTTCACACAGTCGAATTGATAAATTCCTCCTTTTTTGAAGTCGGTAGAAAAGTTTAAAACGTTTATTTGAACAGTAGAATATACTTAATTCTAATATTCAGCTTCACCAAACAAAATATTGTCAGCACCCTTGAGGCACCATTAAGTGCTTGTTACCTTGACTGATGGGCTCATTTGTGGTGCCACCGTCGTTATCGCCGATATACTACACCCTGTATCCCTCAATTTAAAAACATCGGAATTTTCATGTATAATGCGACCTACTTTTTTACACGACTACCAAGGACGAATTATTACAAGTCCTTAAAATCAACCACTGTTGCTACTGAACTGGCTTTTAGTCTTTATTTTACACGGATTAGTCCCTTATCAATATTTCTGAATGGTACTTAATGGTACGTAATTACAGTTAAAAATAACCTCTTTATAGTACACATATCTACTACTCTGAGAACATCTTTCAGTCACAGGTTTTTCGTTTATCTTGGACCCTTCTTATATAATAAACTTCATCAATTGCTATTCCTACAATGCCTTAACAACTATAATTTTAAAAAGGTCGTTCATACCTGGCTCTTAAAACAATCTTACACAAAAACGGAAGATATTTTCGACATCTACAAAACCTTAACTCCAAACTCATAAATAACGCTCATCTCTAGCTATCATCATACATCATCAACTCATCCACATTCACCCCCCTCATCCCCACACATACTCTCACATACAATCACTTTCACTCACACACCCTCTCACTTACCCTCACTGTATCACATACTCACTCATACATGTAGACAGCTCTTGCACCACCACGAGCACCATCTCTTTGTTTTTTTGTTGTTTTATATAAAAAATAGTTTTTTTTGTTAACCTATAAGCTTTTTTGCATTGTATTTATTTACCGAGTTGGTGGAGACCTGGTGACCTGTAATACAGGTTTTACTACCTACCACAGGCACCAGCGATCCACAACCCAAATAGATTAAAACTATAGCTTATTTAATTTCCTTGTACATAATATTTTGGTTTGTGGTAAGAAATAAACGTTTTTATTATTATTATTATTATATCAACTCGGAGACGTATTGTCACCGCCTCGCCTATCTTGAGCTTGTCCTTGAGGTGATGCGATGCCAAAGAATACTAAACCATCTGTTTCAGAGTTGATAAGTGTGCGCCAACCTTATACATAACTTAAAAATTTTATATAAGAAAAGAAGGCCTCCTTTTAAGTAAGTGTATCCAAGTATGACATAGTATTTGATTTTCTTAAATATGTAGCGACACTACATTGAACACGCCAATACACGGCCAAGTTCTAAACCGCGCTATCGAAGTTTTCTAATAAGTTTGTATAAATACAACTGGCCAACATCAACCGTTGGACCGCGGTTCCCAGACACGATCACCTCGCCTGAGGAAGATTTTCCCTTTTCACTATGGAGGAGCATTTCACCTCCGCTCCTCCATATTGGCGTCCCTCGACACCTGGACATCAGCGCAACCTTCCGTTACAACAATACGATGAATAATATCACCCACAAAAGCTTTCTCTAACCCCAACGAAGATCGTTGTTCCTATTCGTTTAAAATTTAAAGTTTATTTTTGAACTAAACCGTCCACAATACTGCGACCACTTGACAGGTGAACGCTTATTCCACAAAGACCACAATGCAATCTCTTTTCAGCAAATAAACGAAGCGTGCGCTCGGCGTCTTTGCCTTATTTCGAAGCGAATTTAAAAAGTTAACGTTGTTTGTTGCAGTGTTCCCCAATGTGCCGGCGGCGCCTGGCATGCCCTGCGCCGGAGAGGACAGTAAGTGACAGTTATTTAATTATCTTTTTATGCTTTTATGTGCCTTAATTTCACTCTTAAAGATTACTTGAATTTTCTCCGGGACTTATCTTGTACTCGTAATATAAGTCTTGACATAGTAGTATTACAATAGTGGTTAAAGAGAGCAGTGATAGCCCGGACGGTTAAAGAGCAGGCCGAAAATCAGTGAGGCTCGGGTTCGAATCCTGGCATGTACCAATGAGTTTTTCAAAAACTTACGTACATTATTATCACTAGCTCGACGGTGAAGGAAAACATCGTGAGAAAACCGCAGGTCCCAAAATTAATTCTGAGACCCGATCCGGCGATGAGCTTTACCACCTATCACGTTTAGGGGTTCAAAGAATATACTGTTGAAACTCGGGTATTTCCAAAACCCTTACCCTCGGGGATAAAAGGCGTGTGATTTTTCATTTTATAGTATTTTTATCCACTGACTTTTATCCAAATATATTCACCGATTTAGTGGGAACTTCTGAACATCAATTTTCTTTTTAATAAGATTTTAGTTTTACGAGTACAATATAATAAGTAAAAAATTAATATAATTCCTCATGTGTGTGGAAAGTCCCTTAGCTGAGCATTGCCTGTTACTACAAGTTAATACAATAACTCTTTATTGTACACCAAAAACAATACAAAGTAAAGTACAATTTGCGGTCTTATCGTTATTAGAAATCTCTCCAAGAGAACCTTGGGATGAATGAAGCTGAGAGATTAGAACTAGGGTAGTCTTAGGTAGAGTAGGTAATACCTGATTAAAACCCCATTAAATTTTCAAAACCTCGCACTTCACAACCTAAATTCATAAAATAAACCCCACCCTAAGTACGACCGAGCAATACCGACGCGAAAGCCCCACATTAGCATGTGAATGTCTGAGATACTCCGAGCCATCGCAACGCTCAATTTGATTTTGCGCGTTTGCCGCTTTTCCGAAGCATTGTTAAGGTAATAACGGGCGGGTGCTATTGTAGCGTTGCCGCTGGGAACTGTATTTTGCAGTAGTTCGGCTATACCGAAAATATTATTTGTTATTCCACCTCTTTTGGTAGGTCTAACTACGCCGAGTAAGGGTTAAAACAATAGGTTGGTAAATAAAACTTGAGCAACAACGGAACGTTTGTAGATCATTCTTAAATCAACCTTACAAACAAGCTGCATAAGACTGAACTGAAGAGTGATCCTAAACATAATATGAGCCATAGAATACTTTAGTTACACTTAATTTAAGACCTTATGTACGTACGTCTTTCACAACTGCTATGGTGCCAATCTATTCTATTACGCAAAAACTATTGCACCAAATTGGATGCGGTTTTCAAAGTTGTGTTGTTGCTGGGCTCAAATTTAAAATCTGGTAGTTGTTTCGTCTTGGTCTATATAAACAGAGAGTTTTTTTAACTGGGCCAATACGGGCGGGAAAATGTGCATCCATAGTGTTGAGAAAACTTAACCTTTATTGGAATAAAAATAATAGCAATATCGTCCTGACGCTCACTGTTGTTATGAATAGATTTTCTCAAAAATCAGACACGTCGACTTATAAATAAATACGAATTGACTCACAAAATTCTGAACATCGATAAGATAACTCGATAAACGGCCTTATATCGATATTCAGTGGTTATCGGTGCCAGTGACATGTCGCACCGATGTCTTGCTCAGTCGAGCTAGCCAAGTATTTGACAGGTGTTTTGTGACGGTCAGGCATATATATAACTTTGCTGGTGGTCGCATGAAAAAACTTTGTACGCATGGTACGCCCTTATTTCAAAGCAAGTAAAGCCTAGGACAGATTTAGGCGGGTCGCAACGCATCGCGATTTTTTAAACTACGTTTAGGTAGGTGTGTAGGGAAGTGTAAAACTTAAAAATTACAATATCACAACAGTTTTGACATAGGTTATGAAATATGTTGGATATAAGGTTGTAAATTAGTATTGTGCAAAGAGATTAAAATATAATAGGGCATGAAGACAAAAAATATTACAAGTGGGAAAAAGTCTAGTGTGATTCGACCGGGAATCGACCGAATGACAGCTCGCGTTCATACTAACTGACATGACGCTTGAGCTTCAAAGTTTTTGTATGAAAATATTCCCAATGCCGCCTCTATCCCCTTTTATATTTCAATCACTTTTATATTGTGAAATGGTTGCTAATAAGTAAATTTGAATAATAAAATAACACTTGTAAATGTAGAGGTGTAGTGTATATCATAACTAGCTTTTGTGAGATGTTACATATGTTTTTACTCAATATATTACACACATAATTAACAAACAGAATGTTGTTTAATATATATAAATTAATTTACATTATTAGTGGCGATGATGATGTTACTTGTTTTCTTTGCACTACATTGCTGTCGATATAGAACTAAACATAAGCTTAAGCAAACATACTGTCTACATAAGTACCTCTCATTTCTGCAGAAATTAATTGTTTATCGACTCGTCATCTTAGCGGTTCGTCGCTCCAGAATATGAGGGAAAAAATTAACCTTTACAAATCTCTGTGGAATATGTGCGCCTAAATAAAGACTAGTTAGTTATTGCGATGCGATGCGCCCCGCCCTATTAGTCTATACAGACCCTAATTATTTTCCTAAAAAACTTATTACCACCTCAAAATTGTGTGTTCGATCTTCAATCAATATTGAAACGCCAACACTATTACATACATACATACATATGCTCACTCCTTTTTCCCGAAGGAGTAGGCAGAGACAATAGCCCGCCACCTGCTACGATCCTGGCATACCTCACGCGCCTCATCCACATCCATCAATCGGTTCATACAAGCTCGTCGGTTTCGGTTACTCTTTATCTGGCTTTTTTTCAATACATCGCCGCTGGTCGATGTAAGTACGCCTAGGTCGCCCTCTGCCGACTCTGCCACTCACAATCCCCTTATACTGGATGATTTTTTTTTACCGTCTGGAAAAAAATATGACGTATAAGGTATCTATAGCCGAAGTTATACACGAGATTAATTTTTAAATATAGTCATGTTTAATGCAATTTACAAAATCTAGAAAACTACGCACAGTACTTCGCGCAGCTGGCGGTTGTAGGTAGATTGCGCATAAATGGAAGCTACGAGCCTGTTTCTTTTTAAAATACTATTTAAAATATTTCAGTGTGTATTATTGACTACATTAGAGTAATGTATATTAGTATAAGCAAAAAAAAATGTTTTTGAAAAAAAAAAATTTTTTTAAGTAACATTGCCAAATGAATCTATCACACTTACCTATCACACCGCATTTTTTTTCAGACGGTAAAAAAAGTCCTGTATATTTGTCTTGTTAGACGCCTTTCATACATCCAACACTATTGTAACTGTTAATACTTTAACTGACGATGCCACACTGTGTGCTCTGTTTTACGAGTGAAATGGCGTAATAGACCACTATTTACTAGTAGCGGTCGTTTAAACGTACAACTATAGCTAATAGCTTTAAATGCTGTTTATTGTCAGCTAGCTAACTAGGTCGCGACTGTAAAGCCCGACACACATTGGAAGAGGTACGATTTCTCTGCTCTAAGTAATTGAAGCATTTTATCACATCTAAATGGTCGCGTAATATCGTACTCGTATTTGGCTTAATCGTAATTGCGATTATTTTTAAAAAAAATACAAAATCTAACACAACACAAATAAAAAATAATAAAATAAAAATTAAATAATAGAACACAACTAAAAATGAATTTAGATTTTTGTATGGGAGCCCCTTTAAATATTTATTTTATTCTGTTTTTAGTATTTGTTTTTATAGCTACAACAGAAATACATCATCTGTGAAAATTGCAATTGTCTAACTATCACGGTTTATGAGATACAGCCTGTTGACAGACGGACGGGCGGACAGCGAAATATTAATAATAGGATCCTGTTTTACCCTTTGGTTACGGAACCCTAAAAAGAGGCAGACTCTTTGCGCCAGTCAACTATTGATAGGTATACCACTGTGGAATTCTCATTAAAACAACCTTTACCTTCAACACTTTTTTGTAGAAAGCCCGAGTAAAGAGGAAACATTTTTTTGTTTTTTGAGCTCTACCCTATCTACTAACGCTGCCATCGCCACTCAACAGAAAAGAACGCGGTCCATTTTCACTTAAAAAGGACTGCACTTCTATATAAAAAATATAACCTAAAGCTGTAAAAATATGAACGATATCAGACACCTTTTTTAATAAATGATTTTGTCCTAGAAATTATTGTAAGTTACAGACCCACTAATGGGTACAGTGTATTTATTTAGATCGGTCCAATTAGCTAGCGTAGGCGAACATAATCACTGACGAGAGCTGGTTAGTGGAACAATTATTTCAAAAAACCGGCCAAGGACTTCCACATAGGGGTCCGTAGCACCGTACAAAATATAATTTAATTTATTTTTGAATCAAAATCACGTTTCGTATGTTGAAACTCCCTATTTTTTTTTGTCATATCGGCCATAGTAATACACGCTCCATGGAAATTTCAAGTCTACCTATGCCGGTTGAAAAGGTACAGCCGTGACTGACGGACGGAGAGACAGCTGAGCCTTTGTATTGGGTACAGAAACCCAAAAAAGTATGCAAGTAAATTTACTAAAATTACATTAAATGTCTTATCCAAAACGCGGTCTTGGGTTGTGTAGACATGACCTAAAAGATAATTGAAAAAAGGTTAATTTTGCTACCAATTAATTTGTTAATTATTAGAGGGTCCTAGAATAATTGTTGTCTTTGCTAGGAGATGGGCGACCCGCCCTTTTAACTGCTACCTTACAGCACAAATCCTTACAATAATAGAATTTAAGCATCACAAATTAAAACAATATAATAATAATATATATAATCTCACGCCTTTTTTATCACCGAGAGGGTAGGCAGAGGTATTCCATTACTGGATATACCCACATTTCACGAGATATATTGAACCCCTAAACGTGATAGGTAGTGAGCCCATCGCCGGACCGGGTCTGTTTACACATGTCTCAGAATTAATTCTGAGACCTGCGGGTTTCCTCACGATGTTTTCCTTCACCGTCGACCTAGAGATAAATGTACTTACGTAAGTTTTTGAAAAACTCATTGGTACATGCCAGGATTCGAACCCGAGCCTCACAAACACACTTTATTAGCACTACATTCCCAGTTCTCTTACAGTACATACAATTAATTACAATAAAAAAACATATTGACTCTACTAAATCTCTGCTAAAACTGCACTCATTCAGTGGTGGCAGCACTTTTTTAGATCCCTTCTACCGTGTTATACCCCTCTGTCTGTCGTAGAAGGGCGCTCACATTACAACATTGATAAATAACTAAAAAGTTTATTAGATCACTCCATAATATAAAACAAAGTCGCTTTCTCTGTCCCTATATCCCTATGCCCCTATGTATGCTTAAATCTTTAAAACTACGCAACGGATTTTGATGCGGTTTTTTTTAATAGATAGAGTGATTCAAGAGGAAGGTTTTAGTATTAGCATTGCACCCGTGCGAAGCCGGGGCGGCTCGCTAGTAAATCTATAAAACATAGTGTAGTAAACATGTAAAGTAGCAGGTGCCCAGCGGCCTTGCACGATCCTGTTTATTCCCGTTCCCGTTTGAGTTTCCAAAAATCCCTTATTAGTGCTAACTTACGTAATTTTAGTAATTTTTGTGCAAGATTTCATGATCTTAGACCCAGCGTTTTCGGCTGTGCGTTGATAAATGAGTAAGTCAGCCAACCAGTTTCTTTAATAGGAGTATATAGAAGAAGAAGAACAATAGCGACCCGCCCCTTTAGCTACTTCTCTACAGCACAAATGTACAAAATAATACAATTATCATTCTCATATTGTAAAGTGCAGTACTAACGCCATATACCGTTCCATTTCAGGAAGTATATACAGGCGCGGCGCGCGGCGGTGGCGAAAGCTGTATCGCGTCAACGGACACATTTTCCAGGCTAAGAGGTTTAATAGGGTGAGTATACCACCCTACAAATAATTTATTAAATCGTTAGGTACGCTATTGTATCCAACATGAAATGAATGGGCTCATTCATTTGGAATCAGTGCTCTGTATCTGCGGTTCACATTTTCGATTACAACATATTATGTGGATATATCGCATTTCAAATCTTTTGAATATCATGGATGAAACTAAAGGAGAGATTAGAGCGGTGATCTGGAGAGAGACGAAATATTTTTGTAAAATGTTGGTTTTGCCAAGTATTTCAGTTTTTTTTTTCTCTTGACAGTAACAGTGATGGCAAGTGTCCGAAAAGTGTGCAGTGAACATAAAATTCTGTAAAAGACGTAAAGTTTCGCCGGTTTGCCTCAAAAATTGCATTATCTGTTGTACGAAAAAATTTTTGTATTTCTGTAAATATTTTTCTATATTTATTTATCGTGTCGTATTTAGACTGAATGGCTAGATTACTCAATGCCGTATTAAACAACAACTAATGACAACTGCCATTTCAAAACTATCAAACCTTTTCGGGCATTTTCTTCTCTTCACTAAAAAGAAGATTTTGTCTTAATCTACTTTTTTCTTAATACCATTTTTTAGAATGTCAGAATTCGACTTTCTTGGACCCTAAGGTTTATCTACGTCATATTTTTTCCTTTCCCCTTTCAGCGCGCGTTCTGTGCGTTCTGCCAAGACCGCATCTGGGGGCTGGGGCGGCAGGGCTTCAAGTGCATCCAGTGCAAGCTGCTCGTGCACAAGAAGTGCCACAAGCTGGTGCAGAAGCCGTGCTCCAACGAGCACGTGGACCCCGTCGACCCCGTCAAAGACGATGCGAACGGGGAGAGCACCTTGGGCAGAGCGTCCTCTGTCAGGTATACGCGATACTATCTTTTACGGAAACGGTACCATCTTTTACGGAAACGGTACCATCTTTTACGGAAACGGTACTACCTTTTACGGAAACGGTACTACCTTTTACGGAAACGGTACTACCTTTTACGGAAACGGTACTATCTCTTACAGAAACGGTACTATCTTTTACGGAAACGGTACTATCTTTTACGAAAATGATGCTGGAAAAGTAAGCAACAGCTTGTGGTGAAATAGCCCGGTTCTCGTTCGTGACGCTCTGGTTCTAAGCCTGGCGAGGGCATATTATATAAATACCTCACATCACCAAAAGGTATTTAGTATATTAGTATATTACGTACCAAGGGAAGTAAAATAAAAGTCTAAGTCTACAAACATGTGAGCTGAGGCTTTCTTATTTACTTTCCGAGGTTTGTATACTTTTTTCTTTTCGACGGAGGCGGAAAATGCCGCTTTCCGCCCGGAGAGATTAAAACATATTTACATACGCAAATTAAAATACTATGAACTACGTTGCAGGTCCCGAGCGGAGCCCGAGCCGCCGCTGCCGGAGACGCCTCCTGCGCCCCCCGCCGTGCCCCGCGAGGACCTCGAGCCCGGCTCCCAGCGCCAGTACTCGCTCGACGACTTCGAGCTCATCAGGGTCATCGGCAGGGGCTCCTATGCTAAGGTAACGTCAGTTAAAGTTAACGTTACATCTTAGCGAGAAATGTCCATGGGCATAGTGTTACTTGTAAGTTAATACATATTCTATAAGAATTGTTATTACACCCTGTACCGTTTTTTCTCCAAATAAATAAAATAAAACAGCTAACGTAACAAAGAACCGAATCAACAAATAGATGTGAAACATATAATATAAAAATTTTTTAAAGGTTTATTTTGTTTAAATCGCTGGGCCGGATGTGATAACATTTAAATGGGACCTCCGAAGTATGATCTACCAAACAAAAAATAACCTTCATAATGGGCGCAACCTTCAAAATAATCTCACTCCTTTTACCCCCAAGGGGCTAGGCAGAGGTATTCAACTTCTGGAAATACCCACTATTCACCAGCATATTCTTTGGACACCTAAACGTGATAGGTGGTGAGCCCATCGCCGGACCGGGTCTGTTACACATGCCTCAGAATTATTTCTGGGACCTGCGGGTTTCCTCACGATGGTTTCCTTCACCGTCGAGTTAGTGATGAATATGCACGTATGTTTTGAAAAACTCATTGGTACATGCCAGGGTTCGATCCCGAGCCTCACAAATCATCATGTGAAGCAAGCTCTTTAACCGTAAGGCTATCACTGGCATCACTTGCATCACTTGCAAGCATTGGCGTAGCTAGGGATTTTTCCTAAGGGGGGCCATGGTCCCAGACATGAATCCGCCGGCCGCACAGCAAGGTAGTCACGACTATCGGCGCATGCGCAACTAAGATAGGTATCAAGTATGGATTTCAGTTATCTTTAGCTTTTTAAGACGGTGTTCGGTTTCGGTATTTGAGGATGAAGTTATTTTATGTAAGAGAAAGGGTATTTTTCTAGGGTGGGCCAACAGCTTTCTAGGGTGGGCCCGGCCCACCCTGGCCCCCCCCTAGCTACGCCCATGCTTGCAAGACTACAAGAACTTTGACAGCGCTGTTTAGAACTTGTGACTCGTGCTTGCCGTATGACGCTTGTGTTCCACATAGTTCCAATAGATGTCGCTACATGTCCCTCGTTTACAGGTCCTGATGGTGGAACTGAGGCGGACGAAGCGCGTGTACGCCATGAAGGTGATAAAGAAGGCGTTAGTGACCGACGACGAAGACATCGACTGGGTGCAGACAGAGAAACACGTGTTCGAGACAGCATCCAACCACCCGTTCCTGGTTGGGCTGCACTCCTGCTTCCAGACGCCAAGCAGACTGTTCTTCGTCATCGAGTTTGTGCGCGGAGGAGATCTTATGTGAGTTTACCTACTATCTGTTGGTTACTTTTTTTTATAACACACACGGTTATTCAGTCCCAAACTAGGCAGAGCCTGTACTAAATAACTGATAGACATACTTGAATAAATATTAAACACTCAGACACGAAGCCAACAGACACGTTCATGTTGAGTTGAGACACACAAATGTTGGCCCCGAGCGGGAATCGAACCCGCGACTTCCGGCTCAGAAGGCAGGGTCACTACCTACTGAGCCAACAGGCCCGTCGCACTCTCTGTTTCGGTTTAGGTTTAGCCGCGGTTTCGGTTTCGGACAGATAACAGACGAAACTTACTTATTGTCGATGTTCTATTGCTTAATACTATAGAAGACAACTTAATGGTATAGTGTTATTGAGTATTTCAAGTTTCAAGGATTGAATTTGTTGAACAACTAAATAATTATTATATTATAGTATAGAATTACTAGTGGTCCGGAAAGACGTCCTGCCACAAACAACAGCGCCATCTATCGGGTCCAATTGTAAATCTCAACCATTCCTACTTTTTTGGTTCTTGTATTATTATAGAAATTGCTTTAATTATTAAATGAAAATCGAAATATATTTTTAGAGGTATTATGAGATAATCTTATTAGTAAACTACCTGTTCGGCGCGGTTAAAATATAGCATATGTTACTCACGGATTTTCTAACATTACATTTGTAAAAGAATTTTTAAAATCGGTCCAGTAGTTTTTGAGTTTATTCTTAACAAACATACAAAAATACAAATCTTTTCTCCTAATATTAGTCTATACTAATATTAGGAGAAAAGATTTGTATTTTTGTATTTTATCATCTATATGATACTCTGATGATAAAGTCATATTCATATGAGTTCACGATCTATCACGTTTAGGGGTCCAATATATCTCGTGAAAAATGGGTACCTATATCCAGTAATGAAATACCCCTGCCTACCCCCTCAGGGATAAAAGGCGTGAGATTATTTATTTGTTTATGTTATTTTTAGTCATATTCTGTGACGCGTTGTATAGCGTTGTACGTTCCATACAGGTTCCACATGCAACGCCAGCGGCGGCTTCCCGAGGAGCACGCTCGGTTCTACGCGGCGGAGATCTCCCTGGCTCTGCACTTCCTGCACGAGAGGGGCGTCATCTACCGGGACCTGAAGCTGGACAACGTGCTGCTCGACCACGAGGGGCACATCAAGCTCACCGACTACGGCATGTGCAAGGTCAGTGGCACACGGAATACAATAGGGTAGTGTCCTACCTAGTCAAATCAGTTACTTTGAAATGAAATAGCAAGGCGTGGCGTCATAGTTTCTAGTACTCAATTGCATCACTTTTTGATTGTTTTATTATTTAAAAATTTGTTATAATTGTAAAATGAAAATCGAAATACATTTTTACATATGTTTTGGGATAATCTTTTTAAATAATGATTAGGTACTAAAAAATTAATTTGATACAGTCAAATACCTAATTAAATTAAGACTATAGTCTATTTTAGATATTATATAACTACTGAAATAAATGAATTTTGAATTTGAATTAAAAATTTGAATTTGATAGCATGGCTTCGGCGACAGTTCACATTTTTACGGTTCCGTATCCGAAGGGGAAAAACGGGACCCTATCACTAAGACTTTGCTGTCTCCGTCTGTCTATCACCAAGCTGTATCTTAAGAAACGCGATAGCTAGACAGTTGAAATTTTCACAAATTATATATTTCTGTTGCCGCTATAATAACAAATGCTAAAAATATAATAAATATTTAAAGGAGGCTCCCATACAACAAACGCTATTTTTGTTGGCGTTTCTATAGATAAAATAAAATAAATAAGACGTTTATTCATTCACACAAGTCACAACGCTGTAACTGGACTAAAACTAAAAACCAAGTTACTAGCGTAAGCAAAGATATTAAAGTAAGCATGAGTTATATTAATACTGCTTGCGTTTGAAAATTGGTCCCCTACGAGTGTGCTACAACATGTCATACTTACTTCTTAGCGTATTTATAGGATACAACAATGACGGGGAAAGATGATACGGAACGAATAATAAAGAAAAAGAGCTATCTGTTAAGAGTTGCGCAAGTTGTGAAAATACGACTTGAAATATAATGCGACTAAATAAAATGTGGTTAATTAGCTACATTTGTCGGCCTCATTTTCCGTGCTCTAGTAACATATCTACGTCTTTCTATATATAATATCTTTGATCGTAAGTACATACTTAATATGAATGAAACGGCTAGAGTTTCAGCACAACTGCTGCTTAATGATAGATAATAGTACGGAACCCTTCGTGCGGGAGTCCGACTCGCATTTGGCCGGTTTTATTCCGTTTTACGCTTACTACTTTCGACTAATAAAAATATTAGGATTAAAAAATATATTATTTTATCATTGCAAAAATACAATAATTTTTATTAGTCGAAAGTAGTAAGCGTGAAACGGAAAAATGTGAACTGTCGCCGAACCCATGCTATGTGAAACAGACTATAGTCATTCATTAGAAAATATCCCAAAACACCTTTAAACATGTATTCCGGTTTTCACTTTACAATAGGGTTGTGTCCTACCTAGTCAAATCAGTTACTTTTTACGATCTGTCAAAACGAAATTTTTCTATGGAAAATGTACTGAAATAGCAAACCGTGACGTCATAGTTTGTAGTACTCAATTGCAGCACTTTTTTTGATTGTTTATTATTTTTAAATTTGCTATAATTGTAAATTGAAAATCGAAATACATATTTTGAGGTGTTTTGGGATAATCTTTTTAATGTATGACTAATCGCAATTTAATTTCGATGCTGTCAACTACCCAATTATAGAAATTTTAAAAATAATACAACAATCACATTGGTATTTTACAGGAGGGCGTTCGTCCCGGCGATACGACGTCAACGTTCTGCGGGACGCCTAACTACATAGCTCCGGAGATCCTCCGAGGCGAGGAGTACGGCTTCTCGGTGGACTGGTGGGCTTTAGGCGTGCTCACCTACGAGATGCTGGCCGGAAGGTCGCCCTTCGACATCGCCCAGGCCGCGGACAACCCCGACCAGAACACAGAGGACTACCTGTTCCAAGTCAGTATACAAGGGTGGAAGGAATTTGATCGGAAAACTGATCAAATTTTTCTTCAAAATATTTTTTGTTTTCATAAATCGATAGATAATTATATTTAATATTTTGGGTTAATAGAGAGGTAAACATAGTTATATCTGCAACATGCTTCGTCGGTAATGTTTATATAAGAATGATCCACACACAGGTTTCGTCAGCACGAGAACAGCTGAAAATCCGTAACAAACTTCGTCAGATTAATCTAAGATCACCCTGAGCCATTTCCGGCCCAAAGGATCTGGAAAATCTTTGGACCAAGAACGGGGAAAAAGACCCCGACGGGAAACAAGATCCCGATTCCTGAGACGTTGACCCAATGCCCTAATAAATTGCTTTGCCTCTGAGCTGCAGTTTCAACAGCGACCGGCACGAAGTCATACAAAGGCATTTTATAAATGATGTAATTTTTTTAATGAATAGGTACCTACTTGTTATCGTTGATATTTCTAGCTTCTCGAACACTGAAGTTAAATAAATAAAAATAAATTTGTTTCTCAGGTGATCTTAGAGAAGACGATCCGTATCCCGCGCTCGCTGTCGGTGAAGGCGGCGTCGGTACTGAAGGGATTCCTCAACAAGAACCCCGTAGAGCGGCTCGGCTGCGGCGAGAACGGCTTCCTGGACATCGTCAACCACCCCTTCTTCAAGAGCATCGAGTGGGAAATGGTCAGTACTCATTGCCATAGGCAGTGGCGGACTAAGCCTGTCGGAGGCTCGGGGCGGAAAAACTGAATGAGGCCCCCCCCCGGTCTTAGAACTTTAAGATTTGGAGGCCCCCACAGGCCCAGGGCGGGCCTCTGGTCCTGGGAGGCCTCCAAATTTTGTGTAGCTTCAATCGTATTTGTATCTATGTTTCCTCCTACCAACACCCAACTACCTTTTATGCTTGTTTTAGGATTTGATTAAGAGAACTTTTTGCTAAATTTGTAGGCCCCCCAGGGCGGACCGCCCCTTCCGCCCCTACTTTAGTCCGCCAGTGGCCATAGGAAGTATCCTACTAGTAGTATTGTTTCGAGTACGAAACAATCCCTTCTATAAAGATATTAAAGTAAGGATGAGTTATATTCATACTGCGCGCGTTTGAAAATTGATCCGCTACGAGTGGCTACTACATATACATACCTACTTCTTAGCGTATTAATAGGATACAGCAATGACGGCCAAAGATGATACGGAACGAATAATAAAGAAAGAGACAGCTATCTGTCAATACGACTATTTCAAAATAAAAGTTAGGCTTACAAACATAAAATCTCAAAAAAATATATTTTTTTTAAACTTACTTCCATTTATTATAACTAGATTGGAGGCAGTTCTATTACACCATCATACCTACGAGTGTCAATTAATAACATGAATTTTAAAAGACAAACAAAAGAATATATCAACCAAAGACGTTTAAAGAAAAAGAGAATGATTTTCTTTCAACCTCTGATATCAACTTGATAAATATTCATCTTATTCTTTGTTACATTCTAGTTGGAACAGAAACAAGTGGTGCCGCCGTTCAAGCCGCGATTGGAAGGCGAGAGAGACTTGGCTAACTTCCCGCCTGAATTCACCGACGAGCCCGTACACCTTACGCCTGACAATGAGTAAGTGAAAAAAATTGCATTCAAATTAAAATATTTAATTAGAAAAGGTACTGTTCTTAGCACAGTTCATACGAGTGAGTCTTTCTGTTTTCTAAGTTAAAAAAAACTTAATAAGTAACTTCTTCCCACTTCGTATACCTATCGCTAACTGAGACAGCAAAATGGTAATAAGAGAGTGGTAAATAGTAATAGTAAAATTGGGTGCGGTCAGTCAGCGAATGGGTGACCGCCTAGTGGCAATTATATCACGAGCGCTTCCGTGTTTCGGAAGGCACGTTAAATTGTTGGTCCCGGTTTTCGTTGTGTTTACGCACAATGGAAGTCGTTAAGCCATGTCAGATACCCTTGGGTGGCTTGAAAAATTCTGACTGTTAAGTGGCCACTAGCTTTACACCATCTCCCAACCCGCGGTGGGCTAGCGTGGGAAATTAAAGGCCATACGTCCTCGTGTGCGAGAAAAGACCCTTAGCTCAGCAGTGGGCTGTTACTAGTTGATGATGATGATGATGAAATAGTAATAAATAATAATAATAAACTTTATTTCCTTAAAAACATTTCCATAATTCAGTAGCTTGCGAATTGAGTCTCCTTTTAAGCATAAAACTGCCTGTGGCATTAGGCTCCGCTCTTCCACAACTGTATATAAATCATATGTAACTGTACTTTTATTAACAACAACTTCATGAATTAGTACTATCAATAAAGTGTTAAAACAAGCGGCCTTTTTTTGACACTTTATAAGGCAGAGGGACAATAGTTACCACCATAAATTGAACTCTATGTAATTGAAATAAGATTCAAAACCAATGAAAAATTTAAACTGCCTATGCCCGTTAAAGGGTTAAAACATTGTTAAACTACGCCATCATAGCTGGTACTTCTTCTAATAGAACTCCTCAGCTACCCCCCCTCTAGGATAAGTATGTATATTTATTTGTTGTTTAACTTTTGCAGCACGGTGATCGCGGACATCGATCAGTCGGAGTTCGAAGGCTTCGAATACGTGAATCCGCTTCTGATGTCCCTAGAGGACTGCGTGTGACACCACGCCTGTCTGCTGCACCCCTACCACGATCCCACGCAGGTCAGAAGCCTAAGATAAGAATATATAGTCGAGAGTCGACGAGTTGTACTGTCTAGAACTCTAGACTATTGTTTGCCCTGGGCCTAAGGGTATCTATAGAGTAAGATAAGAATATATAGTCTAGAGTTCTAGACAGTACAACCCGTCTACTATCGACTATATATTCTTATCTTACTCTATAGATACCCTTAGGCCCAGGGCAAACCACTGGAAGCACAACAATTTAATATAAGACTTAAGTACGGTCAATAATTGCATGAAATTAATAAATACGCGCGCGGCTATCGGAGCGCAATTCGGGCGCAAGCGCATGTCGAAGTCCTTAAGGCTTATATTAAATTGTTGTCTTCAAATGCGCTCCGTAATATAAAAACTTGAGCTTATTTTACATAGTTCCTACAGTAACCGATATAAATGCAGAAAAGCATGTAGTTTACTAAAGTTAATAGCGAGTTCTGTTTGTACAGGCGTATGCGTACGGCGCGGAGTCCTCGTCATCGGACTATGACTCCGTGTGCTCGGAGCTGCCGCCTCGGAAGCCAACGCTGTTGCAACACATGTTCTGCCTACCGCTCAACTGACCCAAGCGGAACCAGTAAGCTGGCCACCCTGTTTGATGCGTTACACCATCCATTCAACCTCGAAACCTACGCAAAATGGACTAAGGAATTAAAAAAACATTAAGGATATTTGAGAGAAAATTGTATAAAGCCTACCTTTCCCAAGGATATATATAGCAATAAAGTATTTTACGTTGTAATTTCCGAGCTAAAATAATGCAGCATCAAGAATGAATAAAATAAATCGAATGGGAATCATTTGGGATATTTGGGAGCATTCGTTCATTCATTATTGGAAGTCGTAAATTAATGTTTTGTTCATTCGTTCGTTCATTTTCTTGGGTTCGGTTGTTGCATTTATAGGGTAATTGACTGCATCGAAATTAAATTTCGAGTAAACATTCATTAAAAAGATCAAGTATTCTAATACACCTCAAATAAAAATGTATTTTGATTTTCATTTTACAAAGCAAATATTTAATAAAACAAAAAAGAGTGAGGGATTGGATACTAAAAATGATGACGTCACAGGTTCTCATCAGTATTTTTTTTATAATAAATGTTCTTTTTGACAGATTATAAAAAGTAACTCATTTAAATAGGCAGTCAACTACCCTATAAAATTCAGAAGTAATTTAAGCATGACATTTACTAGGTACTCCGGGTGGCTTTCAATTTGGCGGGATAATCATCAAAGATTGTCGTATATGGTCACTTCATTCATCGGTAGATATTACCGATAATGCAACTCATAGTCGGGAACTGGATTAGTAATTCATTACGTGACCAATGGTGACCATTTTCTGCCATTCGCAACTTTTTTTTAAATTATTTATGTAAAAAATCTTTAAAAAGTCATGCTATAGTTACGGTGAAAAATAAAAAGATGTACTCAGTGTAACGCATCAAACAATCAAGCTAGTTTTTACTAAGACAAAATCCCAGTACTTAAAAATTTACGCGAGGTAGGGAAGGTAAGCGACAAAGATAAATTAAGATACAACGTCAACTTTTATAAGGCCACTTATATTATATAAAAATCCATAAATTATCCCTCTACTTAATTCTTCAATATTCCCACATTTTAAAGGTTAATCAGAAAATCGATGCACGAAATTGAGTTAAAACTATTTAATAATGAATTTTTGGTACTAATAACCTTACGGTGCTGTTTTAATTGTTTGTGAAAAAGAAACTTATTTAAATATCTATTCGAGATATTTTTAAACTTATAGTTTTGTCACTTTTTGTAAGTTAAGTATAGTAAACATTGCAAGCAAAATTATTTTTAAATAGATTGTTCTGATTAGTTTTTAAAATAATTTTCTATCATTTAAAACTAGTTTACCTGAGCTAAGCTTGTAAAGTCAATTTTAAATCATGTTATCAAAGCGCCGATGCTATGCATACTCTAAAAACTTAATGTTATTTTATGTCCAGTTTCAAGTGCTACCGAATGGTTGTCTGAAGTCTACCACTTAAAATACAACATTTGGTAGTACTTGTAACCGTTTGTTAATTTTATATTTTTTGCACGATCATTTTGCTTTTTTGATACGGTTTTAAAATCGCACAGATATTTACATTGTTTTAAACTTATATTAAGGAATTGAACACAGTTTAACAGAAGTTATTTAGCCAAGTTTGGTGCTCGAATTTTACCATATTTTAATTAAAAAACAAGTGTCATACATGGGCTGTTATCGTGGGACTTGAATGATTTGGAGAGTATGAAGTCAGAAGCGCTAGTGTTTTTACCTACTAGTGCTGCTAGCCTGCGCTAACGGCCTATGGTAATAACACTTGATGTAGGTAGGGAGTAGCTATCATTGGTAACATCACCTTTTCCTATTAAAATATATTAATCTTAGAATCACTTCATTAACACCCAAAGTCGCGACTTTGGAACAAAGACGCTTCTGTACATAAAATATATTATAAAATCAATCATTATGTACTATACGAGATTTTATATAAGACTTAATATTTTTGAAACTATTGTAGTCTGTCTGTCTTTCTAAAGAAAGGATTGATTCAAATTGAGGTTAGAAATGTATAACCTAATTTGATTCGTTTTCGCGAACTGCGCTTCTAGACGCGCTGCGTGGTTTATTGGTGTTGAAAACTATTACTGTCAACACCCATTATGTTTTCGAGCAATAAATTGTATTGTAGTATCTATTTGTGGAGACAGGTGAACTGCTCAAAGAAATGGCACGTAAGGAATTAAAAGTAGTAAAAATACCGGCTCCTGGGCCGATGGAGCGTATTATATAGCCCTTATCCAAATTAGTGTATTCCCTAGAGGCCTAGATGTAAGCTAGATTCGTAGCTACAATTTTTTGGCTGGGAGCAGCGTGCGGCAAGCTTTATCTGAAATGTAAAACAGTTTTTTTTCTTCATTCAGTATTTTTTCTGTAATAAAAAATAAATTTAAAATTTATGTCCGCGTTGCTCCTGTTTATATTAATACTTACACAAGAAAGTGTAACGTCGTCTAACTTTTAATTTCTCTTAGATTTTTGTACGATTACTTTATAAAATATAATGTAACTGTTGACATACATTTTTTGAGGCGACTAAATGCTTTATAGTGTAATATATTCCCTACTGTAGATCCCGCTGTCCTTCATAGAGAAACACCACTTATTTAGGTAGCCAACGAATTTTATAAAAAAAAAATACTTCATAATATTGAGCACTGAAACAAATTTAAAATCGTGTACATTATAAAAATAACTCGTAAAGTAACATTGGTTATAAAATATTATAACAAAATTTATTGTTAATGTAGAAAAAAAAAGACTTATTATATAAAAAAAGTACTATTGTAATGGATTCGGTGCCGATTAGCTCAAGTGTCCACGAACTATTCTAAATAGTGTAGTACCTATCTATTAGACATTTTGCACCGATACTCTAGTGATGTTACACGCGCGTCGGTTCTCCGCTCGCCATCTTCCAGCGGTTTCTGTCTAATTAAATATCCGTGTTGTCGTTCGTATGTATTTTATCGATGTGTTGCCTATAACGAGCGTTGAATTCTCTACTGCTGGCACTGCACTGATCTCTTTCTTCGCTATGACAAAGGAGTGGTGTATAGCGCAGTGTAGTTCCAGAATATAGGAGTATATTGTTATGCGTCGTTGCGAAGCCTGCGTGTTTAATTTTATATTAATTTAAAATTAAGTATTTAATTTAACAGTATTTCGGTACTATAGTGCTTTAAGTGTAATTAAGTTAACATTCCATTGTAACCTGACAGTGTTTATTCGATTTTTCATATTGTTGTAACGTTATATTCATTCCGGGTATTTTACATTTTTAATATTATGAATATTGTATGGCACGTTGTATCACGAACGTTAAGTTTGATTTTAATGTTTTATTACCAAAAACATTATCGTATATGTGTATAATCGATACTAACCGCATGACAAGTGACATTTATAGTTGAGGAGGAATTGTTAAAAGATTAAGCAAAGATACATTCGCCACTTAGAACAAAATGTTTCATAGTTTTAAGTTTTAGTTTATTCACATCACTACGCCGGGTAAGGAAGTAAATAGTATATTTTTCGGTTTATACTTTCCATTGTATGTTGTGTATAACACCAGTAAGTGGTTACATAACGTTTTGTTCAGCGGCTTGATGCATGTTGAATTAGGCTGGAGAACAGAGATACTGTACTATTCTATGCTTAACTGAAAATAAAGAAAGATTAATCCGATGGTTTTTTTTTTTATTAAATCGTATAAATATTTTTACAACCTCCGTAACATCTTGGAGTCCTTGTAATATACATGCGAGACTGGTATCACGCCCGGGGAAGAGACACTGTATCTGGACGTATTGAAAAAGTACCAGGAAAGCAGAAAGAAGTAGGAGGTATGAGGTGAGGGTACTTGAAAATAATTTATAGTGAAATTACCCCACCACTAGTAAGTCTGGTTAATTCACGGACACCAATTAAAAACAAGTATCCATTTTACGTTTCAAGTAATAATTGAGGTGATAAGGATGATTCAGCGAATGCTCATAAGTCGATAATAAAACTAAAAAATCCAATCACAAAATAACTTTATTATCATAAATACATAATGCATGTAGCATACACATTTTGATGAGTAATTCTTGAAACTACCCACTAATACGAGCGAAAGGAACATCGAATTACGAACAATTGACAATCAAATTGAAACACAATCTTGTAGTGATAACATATCCAGAAACCAATTATTCTTTTACGTGATAATGTCTTCTAAATCGATGAAGCTGCACGCACGAAAAAGCATGACTCATTGTCACGTTCCGCCTGAGCCGAGCGTACAAGCGAGAGAACGTTATCACGTAATGTTATCGTCCGTAAACCGACTATTTGCAGTAGTCAGGATCCGTTAAACTTATTCATAATAACATTTTACTAAATAATGACAGTATTACATTTCAATATTTTAAGGGCGCGGTGCGAAACCAATCGGACCTAATCGGCAACTTTACAAAAAATAGTTGCACGATTGTTAATTTTAGAGTACATTTGAATGTGTACCGCGATTATTTTATTATTCTTGCACTCAATGCTCGCCAATTTTCCAATGACATTTTGAGCGCGACTAAAGCAACTCAGCGCGATTACCTCGAATTATATTACCATAGTTTTAGCACAGGTTAGTAACATCTATCTCAGTTTATATAGAATATCATTGCTAAATAATTGCTGCAATCAACATCAACAATTGAATAAAAGATGGTTTGTTACCATCATTGTGGCTACTATCGTAAGCCTATTAAAGTTTACTGAACATTAACGCTTACAACGCCATACTATATACAAAATAGTTGTCCTCTCAACGTAAACTACATATAATAGATATATCATAAAATATAAATATCACATAACACATCTATAGGGATATGTCATCACTTACTTCACTTATGATGGCTATGTATCACTATATACCATCAATTCTACATTACAAATGAATACTGAACTATAGCGAATACTGTTAAACATGTTTTAATACTGGGTTCAGAGATTCTATGAACATTATGATATTACTTAGGATTAATACTGAATGATTTTTTTTACCGTCTGGAAAAAAAGTTGACGTATAAGGTATCTAGAGCCGATGTTATACACGAGATTAATTGTTAAATATAGTCATGTTTAATGCAATTTACAAAATCTAGAAAACTACGCACAGTACTACGCGCAGCTGGCGGTTGTAAGTAAATTCCGCATAAATGGAAGCTACGAGCCTGTTTCTTTTTAAAATACTATTTCAAATATTTCAGTGTGTATTATTGACTACAATTGAGTAATGTATATTAGTTTAAGCAAGAAAAATTTTTTTTGAGAAAAAAAAAATTTTTTTAAGTAACATTGCCAAATGAATCTATTACACTTACCTAACACACCACATTTTTTTCCCGACGGTAAAAAAAGTCACCTTGTATATGCAAGCAACCGTCAAGCATCAAAGTATGATGCTTGACAGGCTCTGACAGGTTCTGTATATCTGGTAATGAAATGGAATGTTTCTATTTTAATCCGTTGACTAACATAAGTATTTACTAAAATTATACACTTTGGTTAAATAACGTAATTCATACTACAATATAGCCAGACTCGGGGGCAGGTATAAAAAGGCTTTATCTCGCGTCATTAGTAATGTAAGAAAATAAGCTAAAACTACAATAAAACAGCGTAGTGGACGTTAGAAATTCTCAGAGTCGAGTTAGAAAGCCACACTAATAGCCTGCGCAGACGACACACTTTTGTCCCCGTATTTTTTTGTCCGCCAAAATAGAACGCTTACAACTGTATCGAGTAATGCACACGAGGGATTTAAACTATGGCGTACAAAAAGTCCCCCGAATAATCGCGGACACCGAGGGGCGGTACAGGACAAAAAGAGACGGACATATTTTTTTACGATTCGGGGGACTTTGTCCTCCGGGAACAAAGTCCGTCGTCTGCGCAGGCTATAATCCATCATAATGTAGTTTTAAACATACTAAATATATGAAACCAATAGGCTTGGCTACGGCATACCACGCTACAGTAGTGTAGTTTTAGCTTCAGTCAGTCAAACATTTGCAAGAAATGTAACATACTTAGTACATACTCCACGTCACTAGATTTTCCCTTGAGGCCAGAGTGGAACAGAGCGGGCAAATCGCGCATTATTATGCCGTCCTGCTTCCGCACATTAGTCAAAGTGCGAGTACAAAGCTTTAAGTGGTCGAAATATACAGGATGATAATTGTAAACAACTCCAAAAACTATAAAATGAGATTTCTTATAAGATTTTGTAAATTTTCCAAAACAGACGACATTTTAGGAATTTTTATACTACCTTAGACACTATTCAGACCGAATAGGTCGTTCATTGATGTATTAAATACATCGATTGAACATAATTTTCGCTTGGGATTTACTTAAATCTATTCGCAATTTTAAATGATTTATTAAATTAAATAATAAATAAACACATGAATAAGTTAAGCAACTTAACTTCAACGGTGAGACAAGTTTTATCGATAAAAGATTATTGAAACGTGAAATATACTCCTTAATTTAAGTAAACTCAAAAAAAATATCTGTCAACAAAACATTTCTTTTATCACAAAAATCTAACTATCACATAGCCTTGAGCTTTAGCGGGCTGCATTCCAACTGCAACTGCTAAACTGCAGTTGGCACAAGTGCATACCGACTGCATTAGAATTAGAGATGTCATCAAAATTTTTTTTTCAGTGTTTTTGATAAAATTCAGAAATGTATCCAACACTAATTAGAATACACAAACATGGGCATGAAAAGCTTTATGCAGTTACACCGAAAGCACACAAACTGACAGACGGACTTCGGGTGTTTCATTTTTATTTTCGAATTTATTCCGTTCCTTTTAGGGAACTTTCCAAGAATTAAAAAAAAAATCTAAAATTATCCAACACTGATTAGAATACACAAACAGTGGGCATGTAAATATTTTATGCAGTTACATCGATTGCATTTAAAACTCCGATATGGAATGCAGTCCAACCTGAGCTCTAATGCAAATACAAAAATAAATAAATTCGAAACTACATAACACTATAGATTTAAGTACGACAAATTTTATCAGGATTTCTACATTCTACATTTAGAATACACAGAGCATTGATGACGACATTTGTGCCTATAAGCTCATAAGTAATATATCATTAATTTGTATGGTCATAAATATGCTATGATTATTAATTTAATGGTATAATTTTGTTTAAAAAAATTTTAAAAATATGATCCACACGAGAATACTTTAGTGTATATTTTTGCATACTAAACAAGAATTCAGTGAAATCGGATATTGCCCAAGGGTGAATACAGATTTTTATTTCTAGAAGGCGTAAGCAATCATTTATTTTGTATAGTTGGATATGCCCTTCTGAACGTGGTATTACTAAGATTAGACTGAGTTACTCCACAAAAGCTAACATTAACCTAAATTATGGACACAAGATGCAGTGTCACATGTGCTTTGCACTCAGCGCTCAACAACTAAGTGCTCTCCCAATAGTTGTTCAGCCTAATTTCATCCAGAAACTACAATAAAATATACCTTATACCTCATAAATTAAAATGTTTCAGGTATTGCTTTCTGATACTACTAAAGTAGCTAATGAATAATGACGGATGATAATAATGTAATACAATAATTTAAAAATAATTTAGAGCTTCCAAAGGGAGACTTCAAGAAAACGTAAGTAATAATTTAAATCCTACAAAAATCGTTAACTTTATTTAAGGTGTTCCTAAACGATTACAAATTACTAAAAATGACACGTTTGACAGCTGTCACTGTCATCTGCATTTTCTACAAAAGAAACCTCCTCCTCTCCGGGGGAAGGGGAACATAATGAATAAAGCACAGGTAACCTTGACCACAGCAGATTGGATGCCATACTGTATTGTGTCTTGGTTTTAAGATAAAGTTAACAATTTTAGTAGTGAATATAGAAATTTCCAGTGAAGTGGCTTACTGGTCGCCGTTCTGAGCCAGCTTCGACTTCTTTGATGGCGGGCAGTCCTTCGCGAACATGCGACCAGACCTCAGTTCCTTCATCAGGAACGGGACCTGGGGACGGAGTTATAAAAAATCAAGCTATATTCATCATCATCATCATAATCAACCCGTAACAGCCCACTGCTGAGCTAAGGGTCCTTCACATGAGGAAGTATGGACAATAATCTCCCACGCGAGCCCACCGCGGATTGGGAAGTTATATTACGGAAATTGAATAAGCTGACCAGCTCCCTAGCCAAGATGCATACCACTAACGAATGATTTTATAGATTGACCTTTGAGTATTAAACCGACAGGAGACGTCACTTTCTTTTTTTCTTTCTTTTTCTTTTCAAAAAAATTGTTTCTTTGCAAAAAAATCAGCCAATTTCTGCGCGGGTGACGAGAAAACGCACACAAATAATGTTAATACAAACGCATTTTTTGACAAAACAATTAAACACTAGCTTGAACTAGATGCACACAAGTACATTTACACCCAAAAACAACCAATCCGAGCACTCCGTAAACTAAAAAAAAACTGGTTGAATATAACAGGTATGAGCGTTGACCGAACTTTTTTGGCAGAGGGGAACGCCTGTCAGTGGCGTCTCCGGTTGGTTTAATACTCAAAGAGATTGGACATGTATGGAATTGACATAAGCATTCGTTAACGTTAGCGCTCGTTGGCTAATGCGTCAGGCGTAGTGCGCCATACATTTCAATCTACATAACATAGACCTCTAAAGCAGCACACTGAACTGTCAATGGCTTAGAAATGTACCCATCGATTCCAGTCTGTATGAAGTCTGTATGCTAGCTACCTACCTAGTTTGTTATATTTATTTAATGCCGATGCAGACTGCTGATAGCTTTAAGCAAACCTTAGTGGTTTATAAATGCTATGTATTATAATGTTTTGCCTATGTTAAGATGTTAAATAAATTTAAAAAAAAAAAAAAAGAGTAAAAAACCGACTTCAACTTTTTGACGGGCCTGTTGGCTCAGTTGGTAGTGACCCTGCCTTCTGAGTCGGAGGTCGCGGGTTCGATCCCCGCTCGGGGCCAACATTTTTGTACATGAACATGTCTGTTGGCTTCGTGTCTGGGTGTTTAATATTTATTTAAGTATGTCTATCAGTTGTTTAGTACCCATAGTACAGGCTCTGCCTAGTTTGGGACTGAATAACCGTGTGTAAATTGTGTCCCACAATTTATTTATTTATTATTTTTTCCTTAGTACTCGTACTAAGTACCCTGCGTACCTTGTGCTCTAGCTGCAGATGGTGTGCCGGCGGAAGCCCCAGGCAGGCTCTCAGAAGGTTCTCGATACAAGCTCGCTGCTTGCCCAGCGCGTTAACCACGGGCGCACCATTAGGGACCAAAGGCGCCTTTAAAAGGTACGATAGAGGCGATAGCACGCACTGCATGCCCGTCCACTCTGTGAACCGAAACTGGTGATGTATTAAACTGGGTTTTGGCTCTTGGCCTTTTGCTGTTCTCCGATTAATGGCTGGTTTACACAAAGTTCAGTTAAGTACATCTTTCCTCTTTATAATATGAGTGTAGAAATGTAGATAACGTTATCTGTTGATGTTACAAAGGCATATAACGTTTTGACCACGATATACAATACAATACAACAACTCTTTATTCTACACCAAAAACAATACAATATGGATACCAACATTAATTATAGTACAAGGGGCGGTCTTATCGCTTTTAGCGATCTCTTCTAGAACAACGTACGACGTAGAACAACGTAAACTGAGAGATTAGAACTAGGGTAGACGGTGCACTCATATTATTTAACATACTCTATACCAAGGACGTTTAAATAGTAGCCGGACAGATCGCCATTGATTGACATTTGAAGCATAACAATGGCGGCGGCTACAGAAGTGTGAGAGAATGGAGTATTGTCATGTTTACCAAATTTTCCCAACTGCCTGTGTATTTATCAGGTTCTTATTTATATGGGTGATAAGGGAAATGAAAGTGTTTAGAAAATAATAAAAATGTAATAAGAAATAAAATAATCAAAATCCTATGTTGCGTAAATTTTTTATACAATTGCCTTTTATTCTCAAAAGTCCTTGAAATTTCTTCTAATTTGGAAATATGATGAAATCGGATTGTCAAATACTTTTCCGCTATATATTTGACAAGATTTAGTTGGTGTCCAATTAGCTTCACCTCTGCACTCTCTTATAACATCTATCCAGTCCTTTTTCCATGGTTCATTAGCTGAAGGAAATCTATGAGAACAATATCTACTGTTATTACAATTAACAATTTAAACATAAAACCCAACACCATAATACAATAAGTAACACCTTATTATTGTACTCGTCATTAGTAGGTCAAATAAACAAAATTTTACTTTTAATAAAAGACCATCAAATTACCCAAAATTTTGGTAAATTTCCCTACAATTTTATGACAACACTGGCCTGTTGAAGTTGAGATTTTGAGTTCCAAGCGATAAATTCATTTTTATTTCAAAATACTTGAAAAATTGATGATCTTACCTGTGAAAGGTTATTCCTTGACTTTTTTTATGTCTGGTTGTATTATTCTTACACCATTTTACAACACAAGAAGGCATTTTTCACTTTGTTTCCGTAAATAAATAAAAACAAAAACACGTGACGTTGCGGAGCCTGCAAATAGCGTAATGGCGAGTGTGTGTGTAAAATGTGTATCTATGGTTGAACTGGCTTATCACGGGGTGCTTCATTTTTTTATTAATGGCGATCTGTCCGGCTACTATATAAACGTCCTTTCTCTATACCCAATAATTTATTGCATTATCTATGTTTACACTTACATATTTTACAGAGTTAACATAAACCCGGATAGGGCACACCAATATAAACTACAACTAAGGAGGAACTTTTAAACTAGGTAAAAATAAACATTATTAAACATATTTATCCTACGGTTTTGACGTTATAGGACAAGTTCTTTTTTAGTTCTTCCATCACGTTTAGGGGTCCAAAGAATATCTCGTGAAAAGTGGGTATATCCAGAAATGGAATACCTCTGCCTACCCCCTCGGGCATAAAAGGCGTGAGATTTTTAAGCTATTGCATAGCTTCTATCGAGGGCCTTGAGCGCGGGGACCGAATACAGAAATTCCGTAACGAAAAAAAACCTCACGCTCCCCACTCCGACGGGCACGGAGGTGTGGCTTGAAGGCCGTGCATTGTCTAACGTCGTTTCTTTTCGGCAGTCTTGTTGATACAAAATGCTATGCAATAGCTTTACCGCGGCAGTCCCCGAGTGCCACACGTCTTTTTTTTATTTCTTGTTTTCAAGATATTTGCGTCATCTGTCCATTTCTTACTATGCCCACTTCTGATTATAAACATAGTCTCACCGTGAGCAGCGTCCTGGCGGAAACTGACCCTGGAGAAGAGGTCCGTGAGCAGCACCAGGTCCAGTATGAGCGGCACAGCCAGCAGAGAGTCCTCGCACGTGTTGTGCACCACCAGGGTGTTGGTGCCGTGGAGGAGGATCTCGGAGGTGTATTCGTCCATCGCGCGCTTGGAGTCGCCTATACAAAAAAATAAATAAACTTAAATAATCTCACGCCTTTTATCCCCAGGGAGGTAGGCAGAGGTATTAGATTTCTGAAAATCTTACGAGAATATTCGAACTCTAAACGTGAAAGGTGGTGAGCCCATGTTACACATGCCTCAGAATTAATTCTGAGACCTGCGGGTTTCCTCACTATGTTTTCCTTCACCGTCGAGCTAGTGATAAATAATGTACGTAAGTTTTGAAAAGCTCATTGGTTCATGTCAGTATTCGAACCCGAGCCTCATTGATTATCATCATGTGAAGCAGGCTCTTTAACCATAAGGCTATCACTGCTCTTATATTAAGAAAAATATATTTTATTCAGTTACGAGTAAATATAGTGTAATTAATCTTGAACTGAATTTCTTAGGTTTATTTATTTAATCTCCGGCTTCGGCTCCAGAAATGAACCTTTGGTCAGACACTTTAAAGTACAAATTACAATGAAGTTGAATTTGAAATACTGCATGACATCACTCACCGACATACGGCACGTACTTGATGACGACCACGTGATCGGGTTTCTCCCCCGGCTTGTACAGGATGCGGTTGGATTCCACCATGTCGTCCACCACGTTGCTCTTCGATATCTAAAGAAGCAATATACCCATACATGAATTATTTATTGTTATTTTTATAGTACTAGCCGACTAAACAAGTGTTGTCCTGTCCAACGTGGTCATCCTGGTGACAAAACGGGGTAACCACGATTCCGTCACGCAAATATCATAGACACTTTAATTTTTTTTTCCGAATTTTCTACGTTTCCTGGTATCTACATCGATAACTAGATACACTAACGCTAAAATTTTCAAAAAATATTTCACGTATAGACACGACCTCGCTAGGGTTTTATTATATGTATAGATGAAAATGAACTCTATCTACTAATCACGTTTTCAAGGCTAAACCACTGTTCCGATATTGACGAAACTTGGTAGGGCGAAGACTTTTATGACGAAATGTTGGACAGAAAGCTAGTATTACGATAATTGATTGTATTCGTCTACGCTATGCACCCTGTTCTTAGCTGATAGAGAACTACCTCTTTAGAGCGGAACTGCTTTGGAGCCGAGAGGTTCTTGCCATCGTTGTTTCCGAGATGGTTGTAGCTCACAATGGACACTGGTTTCAGACCTGGGAATTAAAAAATAATGGGGTAGTTTACAACATCGAAATTAAGTAGCGAGTAAATATGTTCGAAATTTTCAATTTACAATTATAGAATAAAATAAAATAAATAATCTCACGCCTTTTATCCCCGAGGGGGTAGGCAGAGGTATTCCATTACTGGATATACTCACATTTCACGAGATATATTGGACCCCTAAACGTGATAGGTGGTGAGCCCATCGCCGGACCGGGTCTATTTACACATGTCAATTTCAATTTCAATTTTTCAATTTCAATTTCAATTTCAATTTCAAATGCAATTGAGTACTGAGTACTAGAAACTATGACGTCACGCCTTGCTATTTCATTACATTCTCCATAGTAAAATTTCGTTTTGACAGATCATAAAAAGTAACTGTTTTGACTAGGTAGGACACTACAGGAATAAATTATAGCCTATATTACTCAGGAATGTTCTATCCTTGAGTAATATAGGCTATAATTTATTCCCGTAATCCCACGGGAACAGGAACTAACTGAAATCGCGGAGAACCGCTAGTATTTAATAAACTCATTAGCTGCCCCCACTAACATGTCATCGTCTGTAGCACGCTTTATGTTACCAAAAGTCCAAACTTTAATACTCACCGGCTGATACCAGAAAGTCTACGAGCACGGACTTGAGCTTGGTCTGGCCAGACTTGAAATCGTCTCCGGCGACGAATACTCCGTTCTTCTCAGCGCGCTCCACCACGCCGTCCACTATGGTGTTCTGCGGCGACCCGTTAATATAGCAGCACTGAAAAAAGTGAATATATTTATGTGCTAGCTGTTCCTCGCGGTTTCACCCGCGTAGTTCCCGTTCCCGTGGGAATAAGGGGATGAAGTATAACCTATTTATGGTATGTTGTTCCAGCACTTGGTTGCAACATACCACCTCCTCTACGAATACTAAAAACAAAATTCTATTTCAGAATTCAGGTAAAGAATTTATTATTAGAAAAACAGAAATCTGGTGTAACCAAGCATTTGGTTGTATAGAATATTATGACAGGTTATGTATGATAGAGGTCTGAGGCAATATGTATAGTGTATTTGTATTTATTTCATATTTATGAATGTATATCGTGTTGTGTATATATGTATAATCAATTACTGGCAAACAGGTGACATTGGCATGACCATTATCCAATAATTGCTAAATGGCGTTCTCGTAGGTCGTGGCTGAAAACCAGTGGCTTTGTCTGCCTAGCAAAGCATTGCACTGAGCTGCGCCCTTTTTGAATTGCTGCAGCACACACATGTTCGTAACTGTTGATAGGTTACCACTGTTTTATATTATGGATGTTATTGTAAGGTTTGTTTAATATGTGTGTGTTTGGAGATTCAAATAAATGATTATTCTATTTTATTCTATTCTATTTTACTTGGGAATAATGTAGCATACTAATGGAAAAAGAATTTTTGAAATCGGTCCAGTAGTTTTTGAGTAGGTACTTTACAAACATACAAATCTTTCATCTTTACAATATTAGTGTAGGTAGATGTAGATTTTTATATACTGTGGACTCAGATCAAATAAAAAGTAAAGATGGAGCGCTGCGAAGGATAAACTGAAGCCTGAAAAACTACTCACTATCACGTTTAGGAGTCCAAAGAATATACTGGTAAAACGCGGGTACTTGATATTTCCAAATCAGAGTTTTTTTCTATCATCTGTAAAATGACGACGATCCGTTGATTTGAAATAAGGACAAACAATGTAATGAGAAAGCTTGAGTGGAGAACACCTGGATACAGGCGTTTATCAGTTGTAAACTGCCTGATTAATAATAATAATAAAATAATAATAGTAAATTTATTAATGTTTGTAGGAGGTCTCTGGATACTTAATTTTCTAAGAGTTACATAGCCTAGATATAAATTTGCCACGGGAACGGGCCTAACGCGGGGATCAGCTAGAATTTATACAATATGTAACAGAAAAAGCGCAATTCCGGAAATTAGTTTATTCAGTATCGACTACTTAATCGATTTCAGCTATTTTTAATCTGTTGAATTTCTCCGAAAAATTAATTAGTGGAAATCGTACTATTCGTACTCTTTATTTAAAGTACGAAAGCATAATATTCTTTTTATATTAATATACTAATTGGGGTGTATGAGGAATTCCACTTATTCCGTTACAAGTTGTATAAGGATAGTATCTACTCTGCTCACCCCCTCGTCGATGGCGGCGAGCGCGAAGATGGTGGACGGCGATATCTCGGAATCGTTATTCCTCAATGCCTTCTCCAAATTCTCCGAAGTGTCGTGGACGCCAGGGCGGAGCTCGCAGAACCTGAGAAGAAGAAATTCATCACAGGTGATACGTGAATTTATAACAAGAAATAAGTTAATACTCGTAGGGTATTTGACGGCCTAGTCAAATGAGCTAGTTTTTACTTGTTAGTTTTTGTGTCAAAACGAAATTTACTATGGACTAGCTGTTCCACGCGGTTTCAACCGCATAGTTCCCGTTCCCGTGGGGATGCAGGGATAAAATAACAGCCTATGTTACTCTCTGATAATGTAGCTTTCCAGTGGTGACGGAATTTTTCAAATCGGTTTAGTAGTTTCGGAACCTATTCAATACAGAAAAACAAAAGATTTCCTCTTTATAATATTAGTATAGAAGTATAGATAATTTATTTCATAGAGAGATGAATACAGAGATGTGACGTCATCGATTTAGTACTCAGGTGCTTTGATTTTTTTTTTATTATTTGCTATAAGTGTAAAATTAAAACCGAAATAAAGTTTTGAGTTGTGTTTTGGGATAATGTTTTTAGTGGATGATTACTAAAATACACTATTAATCATATTATTACTATCTCGACGGTGAAGGCTAACATGAGTAACAGCATCCGGGCTCACTACCTGTCAGTTACGTGGCCACTAGCCTAACAGATCGCCTAATCCATGCTAGTGAGAAGTTATAACCCATACTTTCTGTTTTGGGTTTAAAGACCCACAGCTCAAGAATGGACTGTTACAGGTTGACGATGATCAAACGGAAACCGCAACCACGAATTCGCAGTATGTAAATAGCAATCATATAGAGTTCTTATGTTAAACAAACAACTGTCATCAAATCCTATGACAAGAAAGCGTCGTAAGCGAAATAACGTTGGCAAATAACACGTCACGCAACTGTCATCCAAGGAAACCTTGGAAATGGGTAATTGACAAGGTAATGACGTATTTTCCTGTAATATGAACTGACATCGCAACAAGTAATTAATTGGAGGGGAAAAAATATGCACTCTTGTTTAGATGATGTATAAGTTCAAGTGGACAGTATTTAGGTTTTATTAATTTAGCAATAAGATCTGAATTGACTGTATTCTAGCAAATAAAGATTTCATTTTATAGAGTTCCGTAATCTGTACCCAAACGGTGCCAACAGAGCTGTAGCTTTTAACAGTAATAGACTTTCTAATTTTTTAGTGTGTATTTGCTATGGCCATTATTACAACAAATAAAAAAACCGTCTGTCTGATAAGGTATTGCAGGCGAGGACCAACAAAAATTTAAGAAAAACCACCAAAATATAATTTTCCCTTCAAGCTATATTTACTTATATTATGGAATATTTTACTTTAAATAAATAAAAATAAATAAACTCACGCCTTTTATCCCCGAGGGGGTAGGCACAGGTATAATAAAAAAAATTAATAAAAAATTTCACACCTTTCATCCCCGAGGGGGTGGACAGAGGTTTTCCATTACTGGATATACCCACATTTCACGAGATACATTGGACCCCTAAACGTGATAGGTGGTGAGCCCATCGCCGGACCGGGTCTATTTACACATGTCTCAAAATTAATTCTGAGACCTTTTAGTTTTTTATAATACATACAAATGTTAAACTTGGTTTGATTATAGTGCCAAAGATATCGAGTACGGGCTTTGTATTTCTAACAGCTCATTTATCTTCGCGATTTCATAAGCTTCCAGTTCCATGATAAAAGTTTATAAGGTTTCTTCCTTAATATAAGGTTTCAAGGGCAGTATTTAGGCTCTGGGGTTAGTTGCTAATTTCTTAAATGCTGTAGGTAGCTTTTGACAGTTTGGTATGGACAAAAGTAACCTTAAATTTTGCTCACACGTGTTTACGCTTTGCATCAACATTCACGGGTCGTTGTCTTCTGACGCAATACAACGCGTGTTCAAAAACCGCTTTGTGCACGCCGCATTGTATACATTGACTCGAGATATCGGCTGTGTAAACTACACTACGTACGAAATTTTACACTATATTTTCAATATGAACTTATACGTCAACGGTACTTCAGAGGTGGTCCCATTCAAATTTTATCGAAATCGGTCAAAAGTGTTTTTAAAAAATCAACAAGTTTAAAAACTCTATACATCCATGATATTTTAGTGCTATTCGTTGGAGTCGGTTTTGTACTCTTTAGAGTTGTTTGTTATTACTTCGTTCACACAGGAACGGACCAACGGATCGACTTGATTTTTTCATAGATATAGTTATAATACCGGAGTGTAACAGGCTACTTATACCGGAACTCTGAAAAAATCGCGGGCAAACGGTAGTAAATAAATGAAAAAAAAATGGTTGTCTGTAAAGTCGGTTTACGGACGATAATTTTACGTCACAACGTCTTATGAAAACATTGATTAATATCGTGCCTCTCTATCGCTTGTTCCGCGCTCTCGTTTGCACGTTTGGCTCAGGCGGAACGTAAGAATGAGTCAATGCGTGCAGCCGTCGTTCAACACTACATAGTATACAACAAAGTCGCTTTCTCTGTCCCTATATCCTTATGTCCCTATGTATGCTTAAATCTTTAAAACTACGCAACGGATTTTGATGCGGTTTTTTTTAATAGATAGAGTGATTCAATAGAAAGGTTTTAGTATTACCATTGCACCCGTGCGAAGCCGGGGCGGGTCGCTATTCGATTTATAAGACTTGATCACGTCAAAAACTCTTACCGTTCAGTGTTGGCGGTCCACAACACGATGACCCTGTCTAGCTTATGTTTATCCCTGAAGTCCTTGATGTCAGCGCGAATCTGGAGGTACTGTTCGTGCTTGGTACCCTTGATCAGGTTGGTGGCGCGGTCCGCCTGTTAAAATAAATAAATAAAAAATAAATAAATAAAAAATAAATAATCTCACGCCTTGTATCCACCGGCGGACTAATGTTGGGGCGGAAAGGGAGTTCCGCCCTGGGCCTCTGGTCATGGGAGGCCTCCAAATTTAGAGAAAACTCCTCTTGATCAAATCCTAAATAAGGATAAGAGGCAATTGGGTGTTGGTTGGTGGCTCCATAGATACAAAAATCCACATCCATGAACCGACTCATACATGCTCGGCAATATCGGGCACTTTTTATCTGGCTTTTCTTTAGTACCCAACCGAACCTCCCAATTTTTATGAAGTCGGTTAAAAAAGGATGAAGTTCTCAGTTCTGATGCGGCACAGCGCATTTTGAAGATGTACCAAGCCTTTTGGTACATAATTAAATGAGACTGCAGATGGATTTAGTCTATTTGTGCGTTCTATGTAGTGTCGCTACAGAAGACGACAATTTAATACAAGCCACAACGATGTAGACATACGGTCAATGTTTGCATGAAAAGAACGAAGAACGTGGCGCTCCTATAGCCGCTCGCGTATTTATTATTTTCATGCAATTATTGACCGAATGGCCAAGTCGTTTTAAGGCTTACATTAAATTGTTGTCTTCAAGTGCGCTCCGCCGCGCTTCCAGCGGTGCGCTGGGCCATAAGGAATTTAGAGAACTCCAAAGATTTTATAGGCATTCATATAGCGATTTTGATATTTTCTGCAACATACTAGCATTTTCATTCAGAATATATCATATTTTGTTGAAGTTCATCTGTTCCATGAAGAAGGTTATTCGGTTTCGAATATTTCGAAGAAGGTTTTTTTTTACATCCGTCACTTCAGTTTCAAGTCACCTTGAACCCTTTAACGGGCATAGACAGTTTACATTTTTTATTGGTTTTGAATCTTATTTCAATTACTCAGAGATCAATATTTGGTTTTTGCCCACTGCCTGCTAGTGTTATAAGAAAATGTACACCTTAATGCTTCGAGATAGATATTGCCTTCATATCATTCAGGAAAATTCTCATATAACAAGTACAAATAACTCAGTAACTATCAAAGAAACATGCCAAGTAATAAATTCATGAACAGCTCGGTCGGGAAATCTAATTAAAGACATGCAATGGTTACATCACAATACGCCATACGCTTATCATATCAAGTACTTATATAGTGTATGACAAACATAAAAACTTTTTGTCCCATAGAAAAAAAATGTTAATGAAAATGTTTTTATTTTCTGTGGGTAATTAAACATTACACACAAAACTCAATAGTCTAATAACAAGGCACTCATCAAACTCGTCCATGGAGATTGGCTAAATGTAAACAGCCCATCTCCACCGACGAGTTGCTGGTTCCAAATGCAGTACCCGAGAAGAGCCAGCAAGAAATGCAAGGGCAGCTCTTTTTAATCTCATGTCTTGTAATTATGGACTAACCTAATTTAAATTTTACATATTATTTAAATTTTAAGCTTATCAGATAGAAACACAATAAAACTATATACAATATCAGGAAATTTTTCGCATTACAAAAGAAACTGTACAACCATCTTGTCACCCGATAAGGTGATGTTATGAAAACTCCTTTCTTACCGTCCCCATTCATAGACAATTGAATCTGTAAACACTGGCATAAAAACTGACCATATGTTTTGAAAAGTGAACACGATGTTTCCATTTTGTTTCACATGTTTCGATACTTTCCAGAGATTTCTACCTTTCCTATTAAAATTCATGATGTCTTTTTTCAAATTCTACACACCAACATAATGATTTATAAAATTATCTTCAAAAAACACTTTTATAAGAAAAGTATGTTTTCTTTCCGCCAGATGTATTTATAGATTCAGATTTAGAATCAAATCAACCAACCAATTTTATTTAAAAAAAAATAAAAAAATGTCTTACACCTTTTCTCCCCGAGGGGGTAGGCAGAGGTACTCCATTTCTGGAAATACCCACTTTTCACAAGAATATTCGACCCTTAAAGGTGCAAGATTTTTTTTTACTTATTTTATTATAAAATTTAATATTTAGTAGCTATCAGAGCCCTTCGTATAACAACCGGAGTTTAAACTCACCTGGTTGGCAGCAATGAAGTCAGGGTCGTAAATAGCTGGCCTCGGCTTCATCATCGACATCTCCTTCCTCAGTTTCTGCTGCAGGTCATACTCCAGGACCTTCGCTCGCACCATGGAGTCTGCCAAGTTGAGAGGGCTGATGTCCCATCCGTCGATCACTGGTGGACATTATGACTTGTCAAATACAATTCAAATTCATTTATTTTCAATAGGTATATAAAATACAATATAAATAGATGAGCAGTGATAGCCCGAACGGTTAAAGAGCCGGCCGAAAATCAGTGAGGCTCGGGTTCGAATCCTGGCATGTACCAATGAGTTTTTCAAAAACTTACGTACATATTTATCACTAGCTCGACGGTGAAGGAAAATATCGTGAGGAAACCCGCAGGTCTCAGAATTAATTCTAAGACAGACATGTGTAAACAGACCCGGTCCGGCGATGGGCTCACCACCTATCACGTTTAGGGGTCCAATATATCTCGTGAAATGTGGGTATATCCAGTAATGGAATACCTCTGCCAACCCCCTCGGGGATAAAAAAGGCGTGAGATTATATTATTATTATTCTCGTAAACTCGTCCATGAAGATTGTCTTAATGTAAACAGCAGCTCATCTCCACCGACGAGTTCCTGGTTCCAAATGCAGTACCCGAGAAGAGCCAGCAAGAACCTCAAGGGCAGCTCTTGTTAGCCTTTCGTCAAATCTCAGTCAAGGCATACCCTTGGTTGGCTTGAAAAATTCTAACTGTTAGGTGGCCACTACCTTAACACCATTTTCCAATCCGCGGTGGGCTCGCGTGCGATATTATAGCCAATACTTTCTCATGTGTGAGGAAAGACCCTTAGCTCAGCAGAGGGCTGTTACGGGTTGATGATTATGATGATCAAATCTTCCAATTGAACCTTGGGTTGTGAGGCAACTCCTCACAGGATGTTCTCAAATATGTTTGTCGGGTCTGCCCCCATATTCTCGATCTTTCGATTACTATACCTGTCTCGTACGTTTAATATAGGAAACAGTGAAATGGCATTACAGATGTCGTATAGAAATGCAACGATGCAAGAACGTCAATTGGGAAGCTGATCTAACTATCTTGCCGATCGGTAGGCCAATGTCGATAGCCGAGGAAATATGTATGTACAGTACGACCGTTTTAACTTGACAGCTCTAAGTTGCGCAAATTGCTGCGCAATAAAAAATTTAGTGAGTATTTCGCAGTATGAGGCTGTTTGCGCCAGCGGAGCCAATGTTCAGAGCAGCAAGTTAAAACGGCCGTACTGTAAATATGTTAAACTCAATAGTATTGACAGTTACGCAGTAACAGTATTGGTGCTGACTTTTGAATGAGGAGCTCGTAGCCCGAAAACTTAATGACACCCCTCTATTTTTCGTCGGGGTTTAGAATAGACAGCACTTACCCAAGTCATCAGGATGTACCATAGGTAGCATTTGGCACATGGGAATGTAGACATCATTGCCTTTATCGTCGATACCCACTCTCACTGTTGTAGCTTGTGTTATGGAGCCGAACCTGATGGAGAGAATATTCAATAATAATAAAAATAAGGAACTTTTGACGGGCCTCTTGGCTCAGTTGGTAGTGACTCTGCCTTCTGAGTCCGAGGTCGCGGGTTCGATCCCCGCTCGGCGCCAACATTTGTGTGCGTGAACATGTCTGTTGGCTTCGTGTCTGGTCGTTTCATATTTATTTAAGTATATTTATCAGTTGTTTAGTACCCATAGTACAGGCCTTGCCTAGTATCGGACTAGATAACAGTGCGTGAATTGTGTTACACAATTTATTATTATTATTTATCCACCAACATGTACATAATTTGTTATTAGATTATAATAGGCCAAGAAGATGATTCCTGTCATTTTTCCATTATTTGAAGCATTTATTATGCAAATCTGCTGCCTTGTGGTTAGTAAGCCGCTTACATGCGTGAGGCTCGGGTTCGTATACTGGCGAGGACATGGACCTATCTAAATATTTATTACTAGCGGTGCTGCGCGGTTTCACCCGCGTAGTTCTCGTTCCCGTAGGAATATGGGAATAAAATATAGCCTATGTTACTCAGGGATATTGTAGCTTTCTACTGGTGTAAGAATTTTTAAAATCGATCCAGTAGCTTTTGAGTTTATTCGTTACAAACATACAACAATGAAAATATATAATACAAAAATAAAATTTAATCTTAAAAATATTAGTGTAGACTAGCTTGACAGAGAAGAACATCGTGAGGAGACACAGCAGTTCAAGAATATATTAGGAGCACGTGTAACATCACCCGGTCCGGCGAGGGGCTCACCACCACGTTTAGCCCCTTTTTACACGTACCGGTTTCCGCCGGGCCGGCGCCGGCTACCTGGCGGCAAAATGTATGTCCGATTGCCCGGTTGCCCGCCGGTACGTATGAAAGCGAACGTACATGGCCATATACTTCGCCGCCCGCCGGCTACCCGGCAACCGGTACGTGTGAAAAGGGGCTTAGGGATCCCAAATTATTCTGGTGAAAAAGAGTGTATTTCCATGAATGACGTAACGGTCTGAAGTGTAAAGAGCGCGCGGACATTGTTGGGCTCTCTGTTGAGCGATCTGTGGAGATAGCCTGCACAGAGCTCGAGCGGCTTATTGTAATGAGCGTGTACAGACCCCCCAGTTCTTGTTATGAACACTTTGAGAAAATCATGGATGAAGCCATATGTAAAATTAGCAATAAAAATAAATACATTGTTTGTGGAGATTTTAACATTAACCTTTTAGATACTTCATCCAGTATTGGTAGTAGGCTTGTATCATTTTTCAAATGCCATAATCTTGTAAATCTTTTTTCAGTGCCTACCAGAATTACTGCGACCACAGCAACATGCATCAATAATGTTTTTACAAACCTCGTGCCTGATGATACAGCCGTAATTAATAAATTATCCTCAGATCATTGTGGCCTTACGGTAACTTATCAGATGTGTACTGAAAAAGGCACTAAAGAAAGATATTAAATGCAGACCAGTAACGTGTACTCGCCTTCAGCAATTTAGAAATAACATAGAAAATAAACTTTTAGATTTTTCATACTGTGATGACCCTAATGATTTGTACAAGTCAGTATTAACACTAGCTAAGAACGAATGTAATAATGTTTTTAAAACAAAAAGTGTAAAAATCAATAACAATCTAATGTTCAGTGATTGGGCGACGGTGGGAATTCATAAAAGCTTATATGAACTATACGAGGAAAGGACGTATAACACTAGTGATGCCTTTTGCAATTATGTTCGTCAATATTCAAAAGTCTTTAAACGTATTTGTACCGCGGCTAAAGCTAACCATGTAAGTAATAAAATCAAAAATAGCACAGACATTGTAAAAACTACATGGAAAATTATAAATAGCGAGACTGGAAAATTAAAATCACAACATTTTGACTTTCAGTTGAAAGTTAACAATAGAATTTTAAGAAATGATAAAGATATATCTGAAGTGTTTGTAAATTTTTTCTCTGATATTCCAGTCTCGACGACCAAGTCACTTAGCTCGTCACCCGCACTTGCTGAATCGCTACTACAAGAACATACCGCTGCATGTAATACACGCAATTTCGTATTCGATCATGTAAATCCTTGGGACATCCTAAAAGCATTCAAATCAATACAAATGAAAAATACTGCCGATCTCGACGGCTTATCTGTAAAAATCATATCATCCATAATAGACTTAATTGCCTCACCTCTAGCTTGTTTATATAATAAATGCGTTGATGATGGCGTGTTTCCTGATCTGATGAAACATAGTAAAATTATTCCATTATTCAAAGCCGGTAGTAGATTAGACCCTTCTAACTTCAGACCAATATCAATTCTACCGACTCTTAGTAAATTTTTTGAGAAAATTATTCTATATCAGTTGAGTGCACATTTTTCTATCAACAGTATAATGTCTGTAAAGCAATTTGGATTTACTAGGGGTCGCTCGACAACCGATGCCGGTGTTGAGCTAGTAAATCATGTTTTTGATGCCTGGGAGGAGTCGCAGGATGCTCTTGGGGTTTTCTGTGATTTATCTAAGGCATTCGATTGTGTCCATCATGAAATTCTCATCAGAAAACTACGTCATTACGGAGTACAAGGCCGCGCTCTTGATTTAATAAAGTCCGGATACAGTGTGTTGATGTAAACGGTTCAAGATCGTCTGGATCGGCGGTTTGTATTGGTGTACCGCAGGGCTCCATTTTAGGCCCCTTTCTATTTCTGGTCTATATAAATGACCTACCCAACCGAGTGCAACATGATATTGTACTGTTCGCAGATGATACATCTCTACTTTTTAAAATTAAACGACCTATTAAGTCTTATGACGAAGTGAACAGTGCAATTAATGTTGTTGTCAGTTGGTTTAACGTTAATAATTTACTTCTCAATGAGAAAAAAAACTAAATGTGTACATTTTTCTTTATCAAATGTTAAACGAACTTTAAACTCAGTTACAGTTAAAAACGAAAAATTAGAATGTGTAAACACTACAGTATTTTTAGGAATAACTCTAGACTCTAAGTTACAGTGGGGACCGCACATTGATACGTTGGCGAAAAGGCTCAGTTCTGCTGCATATGCCGTAAAAAAAATACGTAATATGTCAAGCGTAGAAACAGCTAGACTTGTCTATTTCAGCTACTTCCACAGCTTGATGTCATATGGCATTCTACTGTGGGGGAATGCTGCTGATGTCCAGAGAATATTTATTTTGCAGAAACGAGCCATTCGTGCAATTTATAAAATGGGGTCTAGGATGTCTCTAAAGGAAAAATTCAAGGAAATTAATATACTGACACTGGCGTTACAGTATATTTACGAAAACGTATTGTATGTTAAAAAGAATATATCACTTTACAAAAAAAATAGTGACAGACATTGTATAAACACTAGAAATAAGAATGAACTGGCTGCTTGTGTTAGTCGATTATCTAAAGTTACCAAATCCTATAAGGGTCAATGTAAACGTTTTTACAATAAGATTCCCATTGAATTACAAAATTTGCCTCTTGACAAATTTAAAATAATAGTTAAGCAAAAATTACATAAAAAAGGCTACTATAAAATTACAGACTACTTAGTAGACCAACATGCATGGGATTAACCGACTCGACGCTATGTAAGGCTATTAATTATAATTATTATTGTAAACGATATTTATTAGTAAGACATGAGAATAAAAAGAGCTGCCCTTGAGTTTCTTGCTGGCTCTTCTCGGGGTACTGCATTCGGAACCAGCAGCTCGTCGGTGGAGATGGGCTGCTGTTTGCATTTAGCCAATCTTCATGGACGAGTTTAAAGTGCCTTGTTATTATAAAATATTGACGTTTCTAAGTGTATATTTTAATACCAATAGAAAATAAACGATTTCGAATTTGAATTTGAATGTTATATCTCTGCCGACCCCCTGCGGGGATAAAGACGTGAGAATTAAATTTTTATTTTTATATTAATATAAAAATAAAAATTTGATTTTCCTCCTTTTCTGAAAATTTTATCTTCACTCAAAACCTGATATAATGTAATGTCTTTGTCAATGAATTATTCGAATTATGATAGCAGTTAGATCACCGTATGACGCATTAATGGCCGAGTACTAACACGGTACTGCCGAGGTCAGCCATTGCATGACCATAAAACGTCACTAAGTTTACGCTCGAATAGATATGATAGCGGGCACATTAACTGCAATTGTACCTATAATAGTCTAGGCAATAAAGGTAGTGGACCCCAACATTAATTCCTCAGTCGATGAAACTTTGCAAGATTGTAGTATAGCATGAGACAATACTTGCATAAAAAAATCAAAAAAAAATACCTAACCGAAGTTAGGTTTTTACACTAAAAAAAATTTTTTTTGGTTGATAATTTGATAATTTCTGAAAATATTGTAGCGAGACCGTTTTTATTTTGGATTTTCCTATTGTAAGTCCAAAGCGACTATTAAATTACATTCCAGTTAAGAAAATGGACTGAGCAATTTTCCCGTGCAAGCTACATATATGTCTGAGTTTTGTTGTTTCTACCAGGAGATTTTTTTGGATATTTCGCATATAGCTTTCTTAACACACATGAATATTGCTGGCGAAGAAAATTTTGACTGAGCATTTTTCCCAACAAAGATATCAAATAAATAAGTATTTCAGTAAAAATACCTAACTTCGGTTAGGTTTTTTTTTGGATTTTTTTATGCAAGTATTGTCTCATACTATACTACAATCCTGCAAAGTTTCATCGACTGAGGAATTAATGTTGGGGTCTTCATACAAAAATCCGCTTCATTGCCTGGACTATAAAATAACATTAGCTGGCACCAGATCCCGTTTTTTACCGTGGCCATGTTTCGTAAAATCCTTTCTTATCAGACGCCTAGGTCATAAAAGGGTTTAACGAAATTCGTGAGAACGGGAAAAAGAGATCCGTGTGGGCGACGCAGCTGCGCAGATACTAAAATTAATATGATTATATGCGATGTAGATGTAAATTTCTGTAAATTGTCTCAATCAGTTTTCAAGTAACGGTTGGCCTCTAGCATCTCTGATCCAACTGTAGTATTTGCCATATTTTCTGTCTTGTAGTGTTCTTGTTGGTGTGAACTAGATTTCTAGAGTTTTTATGACTTTGCAGCCTCTCTTTGTCACTTTTGACATTTAGCACAGTATTTGTTTACTGTTCGCACTTCCAAGTATCCATGTATCTACATTTCTTGCAAACCACGGTGAATTTGATATTGTCCTAATTCTTTATTTTAAAACCTTTGCAGGATTTCAAGGTTGGAGTTACTAGCCGCTCCACAGAGCTGAATTCCATATGTCCGTAGTTTTATTATGCATTTTTAGACTAAAATAAAGTAAGTGGTGATTGTCTACCAATCAGCTAGTGGTTTCTTGAATTGTAAGTCTGCTTCTTTTCTTTTCTATACTAATATTATAGAAAGGAAAGATTTGAATTTTTGTTACGAATAAACACAAAAAGCACTGGACCGATTTTAAAAATTCTTTCACCAGTGGAAAGGTAGCATCCCAGAGTAAAATAGGCTATATTTTATTACCGTGGAAACACGGGAACGGGAACTACGAGGGCGAAACCGCGCAGAAACGCTAGTTGTTTATAATTGGGACACTAGCAAACCTTTATTATCTCTTCCTATTATTAATATGCTTGTTCAGAAATAATACTCTAAAACTTACCAGTTCGAGTCCTGTTTCCCATTCTTCGTGTTCCAGGATAGCTGGTGGCGATTGGCCATCACTGCAGCAGTGAAGGTGGACCCATTGTTGCCCCCCCAGCCCACCAACATGACCCCTACCTTGCCAACTTTCCTCTGTGTTCGGATACATAGTGACGAACGGTATGGTCGTGCCTGGGAAAGAACATTTTTGTTACAAATTTGCTAACATAAAAAAAAACTCATGGCTTATACCAAAGAGATGAGAAAAGGTAGTACATTTTTTACTTATTCTTCAATTTGAATTCAAAAGAAGCCAGTCCAAAACTTTTGCACGGTTGTTGCTTACTGAGTTTATTATTAAATTCAGCTGGAAAAGGGCATGTAAATGAGGATGAGAGGGGGTAGCAAAATAATATATTGCTAGCATTTACTTATACACAAAATATGAGATGATGTGTGCTTTTTCACAATTTTTAACATTAGTGGCTAGTTAATAGTGTAAATTATGTTTTTTTATGCTACCATTTTTATGTACCTATTCTAACAGCCAAAATAGATTGTATGTTTGTCTTGGCTACCCCAATCTGTCAAAATATCGCTGCTAAGCCTCATAGTCGACTGGTTGAGATAATGTTGTAGTGTCACTTTTTTATGTATTTATTTATACCAATAAAATATTAATTATTGTACATATATGTAACATACATAATATTATTGTTATGGTCAGTGTTATTTTGAGATTTTTTATTGTTATAGTCATTGCATATCGTAAGTGGCCTGTATATTAGAACCAAAATTAGGTCTAAAGAAATACCTCACAACCTTTTTGTTGTCATTTAGTAATAAAAATACCTTTTCTAACCACCCCATACAAATACCCATCAAAAACTGAAGTCAAATCTAGAAACGACCATGGCAGCTATAATTTAAAAAAACATGAAATAATATATACCAGACCGCGAAAGAGGGTTTCCTGAAAGATCGGCGTAGAAAGCTCGCTGGAGTTCTACAGATCGATAAATTCTAGGTAACGTGCCTTACCCCGGCAAAACAAACTATTGTTAGGTTAGGTACCTACGTGGCGAAGTGAAATATCACTTACCACCAGCTCATTTCCATTCCTGGTCACCAGAGTCTCTTCGTAGTCGTAGTCTGAGACGATATATTCGTCAGTATACTTTACATTTGGGCTGGAAACGAGCAGAGTTGCGGGTTTCGCCATGTCAACCATCTTCTATTTCTTGTTTATTACTGAATGTAGTAACAAGGAACTTTCTATAAATTACTTATGACTTGCTTTGTTTTTCTGTAGTATTTATTTTATGTAAGTTGACAGCAAAATGCAGAATTTAGCGAATTGATAACAGCGGCACATACACGCCGACATCCAAGCTATTTGAAAACTGAATTACCAGAGATTAAAAAATTCGTTGAATGAACAACTGACCGAATGGGTGAGTGACTTTGGCAGCACAGCACTGGCTGGCAACACATTTGTATTTTCTAAATAAAGTTCGAATACACCACCACCACTTCTCTTTTGTGTCGCTCTCTTTCTAAAAATATTTTAACCCGCCGATGATGCAATGGTTTTTAACATAATCAATATTTTCTAAAATGTAAAATATGATTCAAATGAAATATTTTTCCAAATTATAGTTAATACTTTCTATTTTCCATAAGTTTCATCTTTGCTGTTTTTTTACATTAATAATTAATTTTATAAAATAACTTTAAAATCACCATGTTTAATATACCTAATACAGATTAAGGTTATTATGAGGTAGGTACTAAAATAGTCTCAAAAATGAAATTAAATAATCTAAATATAGGTATATTGATGACAGTTTGTCATATATATCATGAGTAGATTTACTACTTTGTAGCATACGTATGTAGCTACTGCTAAAATATATAAATAATTTAATATTCATGCAGCCGCTCATGCGCCCTTCTCTTTCAATTCCGCATTAGGTACAAGTCGTATCTTTAAAAGATATTGGTCGGGATATTAAAAATACATAGTGAAATATGCTTAAACAATTTAGGAAAATAGCAATTCAAGTTTAAATCGAACAGCTTCAAGAGGACAAACTCCCTATCTTCATCTCTCTTCCCTTTCCTCTGTGTAGTGAGAATAAACGTGTGTGTGAGTCACACATGAATGCGAAAGAAAACAAATTGACTATTGAGAATGTAGGTACTTTTTATTACACACATACATCAATGTAAATTATTGAGGCCCGAACAGGGTATAAGATGTATACAAAATATTTGTAATAATTAGTAAAGTAAATGTAAAAACACGTAAATAAAATGTTACTTATTCGTGGTAATGCAATTAGGTAAACAAGTTTGAATGAATGTATGCACATTCGAGTTAAAAGTTAAATTGCAAAGTAAGTATTTAAACATTTTTGAAACAACTAGTAAAATTCAATAATTAGATCTAAAAGTTAACAGTAAATTATTAATTGAATATAAAACAAGTACATTCGGCGAGTGGAATGTACGCTAGCTATAATACAATATATTAATTACGGCATAATAAAGCATGCGGGGGGCGAGGGGGCGCTATTCCGTATATTGATTGTGTGCGAGGAGGGGGCCGGGGTAAGCACGGGGAAAGGAGGGGGCCACGGCGTGCCCCACTCTGTTTTTTACGACACGGCTTTCTGTGTAACATAATTTTATATTTAATTTTGTGAAATGTTTTGGTGTTATTTGTGAAAAACCGGGAAGTCGGAAGCGCAAATTCGAGGTAAGGAAATAATTTAGGGTTCGCTTTGTTAGAAAATCGGTAGTGCCTAAATATACTGTAAATATATTTTTATACATAGTTCTAAATTCCGTCGGCGGCGCGTACACCTATATAGTTATATTACTGTCATACCGCGTACGTATAGTGTTTTTTACGGGCATCGTTCTAAAAATAAGTTGTAATAATTATAATTTTATGTGGCGGCCGCAGTGGAGTCGGTTTTCTGTCGATTATTCACCGGTGGTGAAGTGAGTGATTTGTGAGATTGTCGGTGGTTGTGGTGCAGATGCAGGGGCTGGTGAGCGATAAGACGTTCCACCTGAAGTGGAACAACCACCTGCAGAACCTGAGCCAGCTGTTTACGACGATCTACTCGTCGTCGGCGCTGGCCGACGTGACGCTCTCCTGCCGCGACGGGACCCTCAAGGCCCACAAATTGGTGCTATCAGCATGCAGTCCCTATTTCGAGCAGATATTCAAGTGAGTATTCCTTTTTCAAATATTTACTAATCATTAGTCATTTTATTCAAGACGTTATGAACATACATATTCTATTACATGTATTTTTTCCTAATTCCAATCTGTTCCATTTGTTCTCTATGACATCATTATTTTTCTAGTGAGGCTATTTATAATTCTGAGAATAGTATTCAGCCAAGAATATATTATTATTTTTCATAGCCACTAATTTGAAAACTGATAGATGGTAGTTTTGTTTTAAAATTTATTGTTACATAAATGTCATTCAAAGTGGAACATAATAAGTTTTATCTAATGATAACGAAAAAATACTTGCCGAATAATAATATGATAATTTATTATTGAAATTATTATGACTGAATGTTGATAAAACGCTAATTCCGAAAAATAATTACTTTTATGTGTTATTTCATACATGTATTTTGTCTACACAGGGACAATCCATGCCAGCATCCGATCGTGATCCTAAAAGGAATTCCATTTTCGGAGATCAACCTCCTCGTGGAATTCATGTACAAGGGATCAGTCGATGTTCAGGAGCTGGACCTCCAGTCGTTGATGCACACGGCTTCAGAGTTGGAGATCCGTGGACTGGCCTACGAAGCCCGGGATAGTGCTGCACAGCTACTAAATGTAAACCTGGAGTACCCAGCTTACTCACAGACTCCGACAGTGTCGGCCACAACATCATATCCACCAGCGCGTACTGATGTAGAGAGATTGAAACAGGTGAGATACAATCTTTCTCTTAATTGACTGTCTGGGTTTCCCCAACTATTGTATTATTCTTAATTATGTACCCAGTTGTCTTTTTTAGACATCCAACTGTACAATAGTAGTTTTTGATGAGGAAAATTATGTTTTGAAAAGATGTTTAAAATTTAATTGGATTTCATATTAATAATAGACTGATCGTGGATTCTCAGAAATTTTTATTTGCTTTTATCTAGAAAATTATGATTACTTTATTTATAACAACTTGTTAGCTAGCTATCGGAATATTGAAAAACAATCCTACTAATATTATAAACATGAAAGGTTGTATGTATGGATGTATATATGTTTGTACCTTTTACACGCAAAAACTACTAAACGGATTTTGATGAAACTTTACAGTTATATAGCTAATACATCAGAATAACACATAGGCTATATTTTATCCCCGTATTCCCATGGGAACCAGAAATACGCGGGTGAACCCGCGGTTCACTGCTAGTTATTAATAAAAATCTTGACTATTATTTATATTAAATTGGTACACCTACAATCTGATGAAGGGCTCCGAAAATGCGCTGTTGAAAAGTGGGTACATCTGGAAACAGAATAGGTCTACCAACCCCTCTGGGACAGGGTGTGAGTGTTTGTATGTTTTTATTTGTGTGTCGAATTATATTATGCAAGCAGTGGTCTTCAGCTATTATTATGTACAAGAAAAAGCTAAAAGCTATTTCAAAATAATAATTGTGTTATCTACTATATAAAAATAAGTCGGGTTTTCCTTCCTGACGATTTAACTCCAGAACTGACGAACCGATTTCCACGGTTTTGCATTTGTTGGAAAGGTCTCGGGCTCTGCAAGGTTTATAGCAAAGAAAATTCAGCATTGCACCCGTGCGAAGCCGGGGCGGGTCGCTAGTTTAAAAAATATATATATGAAATATGTGTAAAGATATACTATAGGTGAAAAAGAAAAAATGAAAATGTATTTTATTCTGTAGGTAATAAGAATTACACTTAGGAAAGTCAATAGTCTAATAACAAGGCACAGTAAACTTGTCCATGAAGATTGGCATATGGTGAAATTATGTAGCATATTTTTTTAATTATAAAAAGTGTTTTTTTAGGATGTTGATAATAAATTATCTAACGAAATTTAAAATAATACTCAATATAAAATAACAGTGTTATGTAGAAAAAAGACTAATAGGTATATTGTGTAGTTGTTTTAATACTCATAGATTGTGTATAATAGAGTCACAATTATTTATTAATATTACACTGAATTGAGATTAAGAATAATAGATAACAAATGAATTAAAAAGCGATTTTGGCTATTAATTACCATATTTATTCATACATTGAGCTAAATACATATATTATGAATATTTCAAATTTTATTTCACTTCAAGTATATTATGGATTTAAATTGTTTGTATATTGATAAGACTGAAGGCACTCCTCAAAGTCAAGAGTCCAGACTATTAATATTAATAATAAAATATTTAAATAACAGTTCATTTTAAAAGCAGAATAGGTGTGTTGTTTGCTATGCCAAGTCATGCATGACTAATAAAAACTACAAAATGTTTCATTGTTAAATCTGATAGTTTATCATTAAATAAATATGACGTCATTCAAAGGTATATCAGGAAATAGCACATAATACTGCAGTAAATTTAAAATAATTTAATTATTTTTAATTTTGTCAACTTTTCTCAGATTGGAAAAAAACTACTTTTATTATGATTAGAAAACATAAAATTAAAAACTTTCTTTTCTAACACACCTAACCTAACCTTGTATCTTTAATATTACTATAATATGAATATAGAATTGTTTTTTTAAACAACTAGACAGGAAATTATGAACAAACAAACTACAATCACATGGTCTATGCAAAGTTCAATCACCTTATAGGTAGTGAAGGTTGGCTTCTTTTGTTGCAGAGTTGTGTAACATAAGATTTAGATCTACCATCTACACGTAACTCTAAATCTCAAGTAATCTATTATATTGTTATATTATATAAATAAATAGAAATGTCCTGACTGACTAACTTATCAAAACTCTGCAATTAGGAAGCTGAAATTTGATGAAAGTGTGTTTTGTTTGATAGGTTTCCCCATGGAATCATATAAGGGGCTAAAGGGTCTCTCCCGATACGTACGTAGTCTACAGGAAATTAATAATTTACGCTAAATGTTTACCTTTTTCAATTGATTGATTCTAATGGATATCTTATTAGATCTTCGTTTTCTTAGTTCTTCTACCTAGTAGACCTACTAGTACCTAGGAGTTCTACCTACTCTAATAACTAGTTTACCTTTTAGCTTTGTTGGATTCCCCCTCCCCCATATAGCTATAGCTACTTCTGTGGTTCCTCCTTCTCTCACGTATATAAGGAGCAATGTATCGACCTGATTTCTACATAGTAAGAGATCAGTCATTTTATGAGTAGTGTAGGAAAAAACATATGAAATGAATCGACTCTCCTGTACGCGCGGTCTCACGCGCCTAAGTTCCGTTCCCGTGGGAATACGGAGATAAAATTACTCCTAGAAAAGTAAACTTTCCATTGGTGCAAGGATTTTTAAAATGGGTCTAGTAATTTTTGAGTTTATTCGTTACAAACACACAAAAATACAAATGTTTCGTCTGTATAATGTTAGTGTAAGTAGATGTAAAATTTCATTGCTCTTTTCATACTTCATTTCCAGTAGCTAAATAAATAAGTAATTTCAATATATGAAAATTATTGAAAAGTAGTTGTCTTTTACTTACGTCGCAATGGGCCATTATATCAAAGTGATTTTTTTATACAAATTTAATTCAATTCTCCCACTAATTTTATCACTACATAGTATGAGTTTTTCAAAAACTTACGTAGGTACATATTTATCACTAGCTCGACGGTGAAGGAAAACATCGTGAGGAAACCCGCAGGTCTCAGAATTAATTCTGAGACATGTGTAAACAGACCCGGTCCGGCGATGGGCTCACCACCTATCACGTTTAGGGGTTCAATATATCTCGTGAAATGTGGGTATATCCAGTAATGGAATACCTCTGCCTAACCCCTCGGGGATAAAAGGCGTGAGATTATATTATCACTACATAGTATAAAACAAAGTCGCTTTCTCTGTCCCTATATCCCTATGTCCCTATATCCCTATGTCCTTATGTTCCTTTGTATGCTTAAATCTTTAAAACTACGCAACGGATTTTGATGCGGTTTTTTTAATGGATAGAGTTATTCAAGCGGAAGGTTTTAGTGTTAGCATTGCACCCGTGCGAAGCCGGGGCGGGTCGCTAGTTATTATTATAGTATAAAACAAACTCTGTCCCTATGTATGCTTAAATCTTTAAAACTACGCAAAGGATTTTGATGCGTTTTTTTTTAATAGATAGAGTGATTCATTTAAGAGGAAGGTTTTAGTATAAGCATTGCACCCGTGGCAAGTCGGGGCGGGTCGCTAGTCTAAGAAAAATTCTACATCATGCATTAAGTTCCAGGAATTACATGAACAATTAAATAAAGCTTGAATACATCTATTCAGGCGCAAGTATCGCATGACGTGCAATTTCTTAAATTGTATTAACTGGCTGGAATAATAACAAATTAGTCATTTAGCAGCTGCTGTAAAATAATAATGTATTGTGTTATATGATTTACATTCTTATGCGGTTAGTATGGTAAGTTGAGATGAGATAAAAAGTTTGTAATTTTTATCTCATCTCAACTTACCATACTACTAATTAATAAAAATGTTAAAAACTATTGTTTCCTAAGACGTACAAAGTATTATTAAATTTCTGAATGATGTTAAGGGTCTGTCTCACACATAAGATTTCTCCAACTGCAATGATTTTAGGTGAATGGGAAATACCTCAAAAGTTTTTATTTATGTGCTAGTGTAAAATAATGCGGCATAAATTGACCAATTTTTTTATTTTGTTGATTTAGGCTCCTAATTTTTTTAACATCTCTAAGGGACCAAGTATTTGCTGTTAATTTCGACTTTATACCAACCAATACATTCTTTTTAAGATTTTAATCTTTTTTTTTTCGTTAATTTAATAATAAATCTATAGGTACTGTCAAATCTTAGAAACTCAAAGGGCAGTGTGCATTATTATTATGCTTTCTTGAGGAAAGGGGTCTTGACAGAAAGACGGACGGCCAACAAATGAAATTATCCAGTAAGAGTTCTTTTTATTTAAGGCACAGAACGCTATACATGCTGCTATTGCTGCTAGATGTTGAAATTATACTACATAATAATTATTGTTGGTTGCTGTGTACATATTTCATTTATTGTCATAATGATCGCATACGTACATAATGGTGTCTTTTAAAATAATTAAATTTAATTAAACTATATAATTAATCTTTTTTCGAGCGTTTCTCGCGTCACACGAAAAACTATTTTGGAAGAATACTTTTAATTTTCATAATTTTAGGTATAAAACTGTAATCAAATATTATCGCTTCAAAATATTTGATCAATACGAAAATATGAGAAAGATATTGGATCCCGATAACTGGCTATAAAACCGAAAAAATAAATAAATTAGTACAAAGTCGATAAGTTAATTTCTCTATAAATATAATGTTTATGTTATCTAGAACGTTATGGAAAAGTACAGAAATAAATATTTATTGAGGGACTCGGGTTATTAACTTGGGGTGAAAATGTCTGAAATACAAATATTTAGGACTGAAATAGATGTGAAGTAAAGATGCATGCGTGAAATATTTAGTACATCCTTTGTTTTAGGAGTTAATACATTTTCCTTTCATCATGTACTTGTCCTTATCCCATTATTTGGGGTCGGCGCAGTAAGTTTTTTCCTTTCATTTAGATCTATCATACGTCATATCTACATTCACTTCCAGCTTGCACATATCATCCTTCACACAATCCATCCATCTTTTCTTTGGTCTACCCCTCTTTCTATAACCTTCCACATTCATATCAAGCACTCGCCTTACAACGTTACTCTCATCCCTCCTCATTATATGTCCATACCAAGACAGACGATTACCTCTCAACTTTTCCATCACGGGTGCTACTTTCAGACTTCCTCTTATGTACTCATTCCTAATTTTATCCATTCTTGTCACTCCACACATCCATCTCAACATTCTCATCTCCGCTGCATGCAGTCTCCTTTCATCCTCCTTCTTAAGGGCCCAACATTCCGATCCATACGTGACGACAGGTCTTATCATGGCCTTGTATACTTTTCCCTTTAGTTTAAGGGGCATTCGGGGGTCGCAAGTTGTTCCCGTGACCTGTTGCCATTTCATCCACCCTGAGTTAATCCTGTGCTGTACGTCCCTGTGTATGTCGCCATCTTGCTGTATGACTGAACCGAGGTATCTGAAATCGGAACAGACTGGTAATGTTACGCCATCCAGCGAAAGGGCCAGAAATCTGGAGAGACCGCCGAAATCGCAAAACATTTATGGTTTTTCCTTTGTTTAACTAAATTATTACATTGAATGACACTTACACGTCTTTTACATTCAATTGTTTAATTAACACGACCCTACGAGTTGACGGTTGAAGACACTACTTTTGTTCTTATAAAAGATTTCAGTAAAACTTACTGTCAATAAAAGCATGTAGACTTTTGAACTATTATTGTCTCAAAAATGACCTGGTTTGACAGCCCTTAATTATATTACTAAGATACTATTAAATATAGTAGTCCCTATAATGTGCGTATAATACAACGTCACTGTGAAATAGTTTGCATACATTTACATACATTCCATACACTTAAGGTCGTATTACTAAATGTAACGAGTGCGAATCCCGCTGCCGAAAGATGCCGCTACATAAGTCGTATAAACGGATTAGGCGCAAAATGACAAATTCGATTTTCGCAAAATGTCACATTCTCAAAACGCCACATCGCAAAATGCCATTTTCGCATAATGCCACACTCTCGAACATACTGCAAGAAAGGGAGTTGAACAAGTATGGCACTTTGTTAGTGTGGCATTTTGAGAATGTGGCATTTTACGCCTAATCCGTATAAAGCTGTGTTCAAGCTGTGCTGAGTTTCGTGCTTAAGTTGCGTTCAGTAACAACACCCTCAGAGTTCATTGACCCCAATAAAGACTTACTCGCAGATACACATGTACCAGCAATCAATGATGCGCGCCGAAGAGATCCGTCGACGGCGGCGCGACGACCCCCCCAACACGCACACAGCCGTCAACAACATCTTAGCGGCTGCGGCACGGGAGATGGAAGAGGCAAGGCACGCGGCACGGTCTGATAGATCCGTGGTTAGCATACAGACGGACCAAGATCATGGTAAGAACTGTGACCACGCATACAGTTGACAACATCTTGGCGGCTGCGGCACGCGAGATGGTGGAGGCAAGGCACCCTCGGCACGGTCTGATAGATCCGTGGTCAGCATACAGACGGAGCAAGATCATGGTAAGAACTATGACCACGCATACAGTTGACAACATCTTAGCGGCAGCGGCACGCGAGATGGAGGAGGCAAGGCATGTGGCACGGATTGATAGGTCCGTGATCAGCATACAGACGGAGCAAGATCATGGTAAGAACTATGACCACGTATACAGCGGAGAACATGTTAGGGGCTACGGCTCGCGAGATGGACGAGGCAAGGCATGCGGCGCGGTCTGACAGATCCGTGGTCAGCATACAAACCTAGCAAGATCATGGTAAGAACTATGACCACGCATACAGCTGACAACATCTTCGGGGCTACGGCACGCGGCACGGTCTGATAGATCCGTGGTCAGCATACAGACGGAGCAAGAGCACGGTAAGAACAAACACCACGCTTACTGCTGCCAACATCTTAGGGGCTACGGCACGTGAGGTGGAGCAGGCTCATGGTAAGGACTTAACGCATATAAGGGTAAACACTTCAACCACAATATGTTAGTCTTTTAACCGACTCCAAAAAAGGAGGAGGTTCTCAATTTGTCGGATTTTTTTATGTGTGTTCACCGATTAATCAAAGACGAACGTACGACGAACTGAACCGTCTTGAAAAATTCTTTTTATGCTTCCTAGGTGGCGTGGTGCATTTAAATTTTATCGAAATCGGTCGACTGGTTTTTAGTGCTATTCGTTGAAGTCGGTTTGTATTATAGTGAAAGAAATACTTGTATAAGGATCCCAATATTAAGTTCTGTGTTGCCTTTTACAAATAACCCTTTCTAACAGCAGTAGCGGTTGCCGGGGAGGTGAAGCGAGAGCCAGAGGACGATCGTCCTAAGAAGCGCGCGTCCATCCTCTCCCCGGAAGACGACAAGATGAGGGTCAAGAAGAAGATGACCGTACGCTTCCAAGACGACCATAAGACTGATGAGCGCCCTAACAAGATCACTTCGCCGGGTGAGTTTTCTTTAAACAATTTATTAAGGCAGTGGTAATCGAGCCATCAGCCTAAATTAGACATGAATTCATAGGTTTTTCTCTCTACCTAGTCCAAGCGCAAAAACACAATAGTTAGATCTTATTTTATCGTAATTATAATTTTTTACTCTCAGGGTAGAATAAAAATAAATGGGTAGTCCATAGTAAAATGATAGTGCACTTTTAATGAACATTTAAGTGGCTTCTTTATAAAACAAGACAATTTTAACGGACACTGCCACATAATATACCCACTATCACTAGTATGTATGTGAAAACCAAACAAACATGCATCTCTTTATATTACGTACAGACTTTTATACATACTAGCGGGTGCCCAGCGGCGTTGCCCGCGCGGATTCCGTTTATTCCCGTTCACGTGAAAATTTCCGAAAATCCCTTCATAGTGGTTGCCTCCGACATATTTAAGACACCTACATACCATATTTCAAACAGCGGGTGCCCAGCGGCGTTTTCCTGCGTGGATTCAGTTTATTCCCGTTCCCGTGGGAATTTCCAAAAATCCTTTCATACTGGTTTCCTACGACATATAAGACACCTACATACCATTTTTCAAGTTTCTAGGTGTTATCGTTTCGGAGTAGTACGTATTTCTCTTTTTAACCAGTTTTTATATTTTCCCTGGAATAAAAAGTACCCTAGATGTTGACCCGGGTACTCAGTGATCTCCCTACCAAATTTCATCAAAATCCGTCCAGTAGTTTTTGAGTGATGCGTACACAACCAGACAGACAGACAGACAAAAATTCCAAAAATTGGTGTTTCGGTATCTATATCGATAACTATATACACTACCGTTAAAATTTTCAAAAAATATTTAATGTACAGACACGGCCCCGTTAGAATTTTATTATATGTATAGATAATCCATACAAAGTATATTATAGTAATTTTAAATGAATTTTAAACCTTTCAAAAGACAAAAACAAGTTTCCCAAAAGTTCAATAACAAAAAGAGGAAATCTAAATTATAAAAATATAATAAAATATTTTTTTATGCACCACATATGCTCATAAATATTCATTAATGTCACTAAACTTATTAAAAACACCGAACTTGTATTTGGAAATATCAAGAAGATTTTTTGCAGTTTTCGCTAAAAGTTCAAAACACTAATTATCAGTCTCTTCGTTTTTACGAAAAGTTATTAAATATCTAGTTACAGTTAATTAAAGTTTTTTGTTTCATTTATTAACATTAATAAAATATAATGCAAGTCACATTCGTGTACACCATCAACCTGTAAAAGTACATTGCTGAGTTATGGGTTTTACCTCACGTTTGAGTAAGTATTATGGGCTGACACACGTGAGCCCTCCGTATTAGGCCTCAGCTCACAGGCACATTTTCCGATGACAAAATTTAATATTTTTTTGTACTAATTGCTTCAATTGACGAACTAGTTCTAACTGATCGGTGTGGGTTGAGTAGTTTGCTTGTAAAGTGCGTGCGAGCGTGTATGCACAGAGCGTAGAGTAATTTTTCTGAGCGTTTTTATTTGATCTGAGTATTAGGCTTGCGGCATTGTAACTGTCATATTTTTTAAGCCCGAACCCGAAACATATGACATGGCTTAACAACTTTCATTACGCCTAAACTCAACGAACACCACAACTAAAGGCTTAACGGGCCTTCCGAAACACGGATTGTACCACCAAACATGTAACACAACTATACGGTCACCCAATCACTGACTGGCGGCACGCAACATTGCTTAACTTGTGTGATCGTTACAAACACATATGGCAAAAATATGAGCGCCTATTTCTATTACGTTGATTCTATTGTTCTTTAATTCTCAAATGCGTAATAAGTTTTTTGTATAACAATAATGTAAGTAGTTAAAACATGGTAACTACTTACTACACCTATTTGATAAGGTATACATATTTTTTTGGGTATATAAATAATGATGATGACTATGCTGATTCCACTTTGTACGTTATTGCCAAAATGTTTTTTTTTTATCTTTATAAAAAGTTCTTAAACGCGGGCAGGTGCATTTGTGAAGGCCAATATATCCATGAGTTTTATTATATTACAAATTCTTAATTTAAAATTTTGTTTTTTCACACTCATACGGATTTGAAGTAACTCGTCTTACTATACTTACTTTACATTTATCTGATGTTTAAGTAGCGTCCACCGCAGTCCTATTGACAAAAGATTAACAGTTTGAGACTAATTGTACATACTAACACAGTGTTTACAAGTAATACAGTTTTGTAAATATTTTACACATTTTTTTCTGTAAAATAATAATAATATAATCTCACGCCTTTCATCCCCGAGGGGGCAGGCAGAGGTATTCCATTACTGGATATACCCACATTTCACGAGATATATTGGACCCCTAAACGTGATAGGTGGTGAGCCCATCGCCGGACCGGGTCTATTTACACATGTCTCAGAATTAATTCTGAGACCTGCGGGTTTCCTCACGATGTTTTCCTTCACCGTCGAGCTAGTGATAAATATGTACGTAAGTTTTTGAAAAACTCATTGGTACATGCCAGGATTCGAACCCGAGCCTCACTGATTTTCGGCCGGCTCTTTAACCGTCAGGGCTATCACTGCTCTTTCTGTAAATAATTATATTTTTCTACTGACTTCAAATTCTAAGTATATTGACTTTTTGAACAAACTATTACTATTCACATGAATATTATAAATGCGTAAGTACCTAACTCTTGTCTATCTGCTTTTTACGGTGGAACCGTTGAACAGGGGTCCAATTCTACTAAATGTCAACGGTTATAGTTGGATGACAATGACATATCAATGGTCAGACAATGGTGTTATTTTGACACTTTTCAGAGCAAATAACACCATCGACTCACCATGTCATTGTCATTGTCATCCAACTGTAACCGTAGACATTTAATAGAATTGGCCCCCAGATCTTTACGAAATTTGGCGGGAAGTTAGCCATCTTGAGTAATTTTTTAATACTATATTATTCAGTTTCAAGGCCGTTTCTAGATCTATTGAGATCTGATTGAATCACCAACAAAATATTGTAGGTATAAGTATAGTTAGTTATGTTACGTACAGGGAAAAAAACTCATTTGAAAAAAAGATCAGCAGAAGCACACACTCATTGAACTTAAAAAAATTGCCACTTGGTGCGTGAAAGATGGCCAAAAAGTTTATTTGGAATTAAACACAAGCGTAATATTTGGTAAAACAAAACCTTGTGGCCCCATAATAAAAAATCTCTATGACGCCATCCGTTCTATGTTACAAAAAATAATATACCGAGAATACCTAAACAAATAATAATGAGGAAAATTTCCGAAATCGAATGAATGTTGAAATAATTTAGCAAGTAAATGCAAAGTTGACTATAATTTACACAATTTTGAAGTAAAACTGTTTAAAATACCTACAATGTTTATCATACATTGATTGTTGAACATTGTTAGTGATAACCTTGTTATATAGTAATAATGCTTTCCGAATAGTTGCTTATAGTGTACTTAGTATTGGAAAAAATAATGGTAACTCCAGAAGTAAATACACGCAGTAAATAAATAAATAAATTGTGGGACACAATTCACACACGGTTATTAAGTCCCAAACTAGGCAGGGCCTGTATTATGGGTACTAAACAACTGATAGACATACTTAAATAAATATTAAACGATCAGACACGAAGCCAATAGACATGTTCATGCACACAAATGTTGGCCCCGAGCGGGGATCGAACCCGCAACCTCCGACTCAGAAGGCAGGGTCACTACCAGCTGAGCCAACAGGCCCGTCAACAAATAAATGTGTCTTATCTTTTATGCTTAATTTTCCAAAAATGGTCACCAGTCAGCATGTGCTAGGTGGCCAGCGCTGGTCTTCCATGGCGCCACAGCGAGAGTGAAACTGGGCCGTGACAATACAATTTCTTTTATAATGGCGGTCCTTTTTGATTTCGCCAAAGTCTACTTTACAGAGCTTGTTCGGTGGTTTTGGATGTGCCCAGATGACTAGATGAGGTTTGGGCTCTTGTTTGTTGGGTGGGCTTCGTGATTGACGAGCGTACAATACATGGTTTACTGGTTGTCATCTTTCATCCCGGAAAAACACATAGTTCACTAATAGTTAAATATTTAAATATATAAGTATAAAATGCACGGTAGATATTCTCGTTTATGCCGCTGTGACCCGAGTATATCTCGGAGGAACAATAGATCGCTTGCAAGACAATAATTTAGTATAATTTCCTTTCGCGCAACTTGCACAATCACTCCTACATAATGGCGGTGGCGCTCAAACTTTGCGTTTATTCAATCAGCCATTACTACCGACTTACTCGCGTCTACCTCATTTAAAAACACGAGAATGCGAATTCGTTCTCGTAAGAATCGTTCCCGTGGGAAAATAAAAAAATAAATAATCTCACGCCTTTTATCCCCGAGGGGGTAGGCAGAGGTATTCAATTACTGGGTATACCCACATTTCACGAGATATATTGGACCCCTAAACGTGATAGGTGGTGAGCCCATCGCCGGACCGGGTCTATTTACACATTAAAAAATATATATTAAAATTATTCCCCATGTTATTACCAGTAAAGAAGTTTTAAATTTGTGAAAGAATTTGTAAAATCTGTCCAGTAGTTTCGTAGCCTATCCATTACAAAGTTATTTTTTTATCTTCTATATAATATTAGTTAAAAGTATTCCTTTCTTGGAAATACATACTTTAAAACAATATATTCTTTTGGACCCTAAATGAGACGGAGGTTGAGGTACGAGTAGTACCTTATTCATTGCGATTACACATCTTTTCAAAAGAAGAAGAAAGTTTTTTCCGTATCCTGTGTAAACTCAGAGATGCATAAGATAAGAGATGCATATTCTCTATTTACCTACCCCCTCGGGAAAAAGGCGTGAGCGTATGTATGTATTTCCTCTATTTTCAAATGTTGAGGTAAAGTGTACGCAATCTCTGTCTGGGGCCACTGGTTAATAAATTATAGTATTACCTTCAGACAGATGATTATGACATATTATTTAATAGTTTTATAAACTTGTTTAAAACATAATTTGATCGAGGCTGTTTGCTATTTAAAGCATCTAACGAAACAGCATGGCTTCCACTCTAGTCGTGGTTGACCATGCTCTACTCATTGTAATCTACGACATGCTTGTTTATGATGCAATCATTTCGACACATTTCTATACGATATCTGTAATGATTCACTTTTTTCTATATTAACTCTACGAGACAGGTATATAGAAAGAGAGAAATTCAATCGAATCAACGAGAATAGGGGGATGGTTGGTGGTGAAATTGTGGATAGACTGTTTCATTCATGTCAGCCAGAACTTACGGGCCATTTACACGAAGACAATCCAGTAAGACTGCAAACAAAAAAAAACTTGAGGACAGTGGAATGGATTGTCCTCAAGTTTTTTTTTGTATGCAGTCTTACTGGATTGTCTGACTGGACTGCCCTCGTGTAAATGGCCCATTACTCCGTAAACTGAGAAAATAGTAAAACTTTGAAATTCACTGTCAAAAAACAGTTGTTCAACATTATTCGTTTATTTCTTTTATCTCAGCGAATAATTGTTTAACTCCTTTTATTTGCTGTGAAATACGATAAAAATGGATGGACGTGTAAATAAATGTTACAATTACATAAAGCCATAACTTGGCGCATTCAGACCACTCCGTAAATGGTATGGCCTCAACGTTTAACTTAAATGGAGTGAAATTACGAGTTGAGTTTATGAGGTACCGTTATTAAATTTTATAGTAGAGTGCAGCCCTAATTGCTATATTTATTTAAAACTAGCGACCCGTCTACCCACTTGCTACCTATTTATATCTTCTAAACCATGCAAGATATCGAAATAGAACATACACGAAGATTTATATTAAAAATTCTGTTTTAATCCCTATTTATGATGATAAGACATTATACAGGGTGACGTTTTTTACCGTCTGGAAAAAAAATAGGTGTGATAGGTAAGTGTAATAGATTCATTTGGCAATGTTACTTAAAAAAATATTTTTTTCTCAAAAATGTTTTTTCTTACTTTACTGCTTTAACTAATATACATTACTCATATGTAGTCAATAATACTACTGAAGTACCATACATGCTGAAGCGGTGGAGTTGAAATGACGTTCAATAAGTTGACTTGTAAGTTCCTATTTTGAATAAAACATTTTGACTTTGACTTTGATCAACATTCTGGGAAAATCTACATTTTGGGATTTCAACTCAACGCGAAATCAACTTGATGGTCCGAAAGGATTTTCTCGAATACTCAACAATACATGCCGAAGCAGTGGAGTTACAATGACTCTCAGTAAGTGGACTTATAGGCCTTTACTTTGAACAAAAGCATTTTGGTTTGATAGTGATAAATCTCCTTATACACTAATATTATAAAGAGGAAAGTGTATTTTAGTATTTTTGTATGTTTGTAACGAATAAACTCAAAAATTACTGAACGGATTTAACATTCTTTCACCAATGGAAAGCTACATTATCACTGAGTGACAGGCTGTATTTTATCCCGTATTCCCACGGGAACGAGAACTACGCGGGTAAAACAGCTAGTATCAAATGAAATTATAAAATATATATTCCCTTGTCTTCCACAGGCCCAGCTTTCGAGGGTAAATCCGATGAGGTGAAGCCGGGGGGCATCAAAGTGGTGCAGCTGGCTGTGCTGCAGAAACCCAACAATGACCATGCCAACGATGACTCCGATGGTAAGATAAACATTTAGACATATTTTGAAATCATTAAGAGGTTTGTCAGATGCTAATGCAGACCACGGAATTCCTCATAAGTCAGATCCCAACCTGAACCGAACTGCTATTTTAACACTAACAGGCAGAGGGCAAATCGTTGCCTGCCACCAAATATTGAACTCTATGTAATTGAAATATGATTCAAAACTAATGAAAAATTTAAACTGCCTATGCCTGTTAAAGGGTTAAGAACCGGTTTTTATAATTCAACAAAAACCGGTTCATTACTCTAGTGCAAATAAATTTCCTTGAACCTACATTGACCTGGAAATAAAGTCTATATACACTCTCAAGACACCAGAATGGAATGATGGATGCAAAAAGAAAATTCCTTCACAGGTCTACATATTTGATTAACTAACTAAACTAAATATTTTACTAAAAAAATTGATTGTCTGTAAAGTCAGTTTACGGACGATGATTTTACGTGATAACGTCATAAAGAAACATTGATGAAAAATTGCAGAGGTGTGGAAGAGAGATAGATGCGTCACAAGCCGAACGCTTAGGCCGATCGTGACTCTATTGCTTGCACGCTCGGCTCAGGCGGAACGTGACACTTATTCGTGCGTGCAGCCGTTATAAGACGTTATCACGTCAAAAACTACAACTTTGTTGGTAATATTTCAGAGAAAGCCCACAAGGGTATGGACGACGATGAAGAGACCGACTCAAGTGGCTCCATCTCGGACTCGGCTGCAAACGAATCGCACGAGGGCCGCCCGCACGTGTGCGACGTGTGCGATCTCAGGTGTGTGTTTATTAGTATAAAAATAATAATAATTTATTCCATTAAGCCTGTTTAAATAATCCTACTAATATTATAAACACATAATATTATGAGTTTTTCAAAAACTTACGTACATATTTATCACTAGCTCGACGGTGAAGGAAAACATCGTGCGAAAACCAGCAGGTCTCAGAATTAATTCTTAGGCATGTGTAACAGACCCGGTCCGGCGATGGGCTCACCTATCACGTTTAGGGGTCGAAAATTCTGGTGAGAAGTGGGTATCTCCAGAAATGGAATAACTCTGCCTAACCCCTAGGGGATAAAAGGCTCGAGATTATTATTTTATTTATTATAAACACGAAAGTTTGTATGTATGGATGGTTGTTCCTCTTTCACGCAAAAACTACTGAACGGATTTTGATGAAACTTAACAGTTATATAGCTTATACATCAGAATAACACATAGGCTATAGTTTATCCCCGTATACCAACGGAAACGGGAACTACGCGGGTGAAACCGTACAGAACCGCTAGTTTATAATAAGAGTATTTACTTTTCTTAGGGCTGATTTTTCAATAGTCAGTTAAAACTTATCTGAAGAATAAACAATTAAACATCACCTGTCTCTTTTCCTTTCTATTGTGTCAGAGAGTGACAGCATCAATATATTCTACAGATAAAGTTTATCTGACGATTGAAAAACCTAACTGTTTTCATGTTTTCAATGGGTGAGTAGGTTCCAGCGGTCCTCGCATCTGTCCCGGCACCGGCTCACGCACACCGGCGAAAGGCCCTTCACGTGCGGCGGTTGCGGGAGATCCTTCGCACGCTCCGACAAGCTGCGCGTGCACACCAAGATCTGCGAGAAGGTGAGCCGTACGGTCGATTCACATTATTTTTTATAATGGCACCCCGTTTTGCCAATGTCAAGTAAATTCGTTTTCAAGTGTTTATTTTATGCTAGTTAAATCTCTGCTTCAGAGACCATGCACAAAAATTAAGTGTCTTCGACACTTTCTATTCAAGGGAGGGCGTAAGCAAGGCCCTCCCTTAAAATATACGCGGTTGAAACCGCGAGGAGTTGCTAGTATAATATAATATTAAACATACTATTAATATTTATTTTTATATTATTTATTTTCTAAAATAAGTAAATATAAATAAATAATCTCACGCCTTTCATCCCCGAAGGGGTAGGCAGAGGTATTCTATTACTGGATATACCCACATTTCACGAGATACATTGGACCCCTAAACATGGTGGTGAACTCATCGCCGGACCGGGTCTATTTGCACATGATTCTGAGAACCTATATATATATATTCTATCTCTTTTACCGTTCTTTTATTATACAATAAATAGTTGTTCCCTCAATATGACGTCTATAAAACCTCGTAACTTCCACAGGAGGACCCAACAGTGGACATGGCGAACGAATCGTCGACGAAACGCGAGAACAACTCGGAGGTGATGTCCGGGATGGTCCGCACTACCCACAGGGAGTCCGGCCATCTCGTGTTCACGCCCAGCGGTGACGTCATGCTGCCTCCCCGGACCAACGCCGTGGTGCTGAACGCTTCCCTGGACCCGGTGAGGAACGAGCTGAACCAGGGGGACCTCATCGACCCCCCGAGGAGGGGCCGCGGGAGGCCCAGGAAGACCCCGTTGCCGCTGACCCCGAAGATCAAGAAGAAGAGGGGTCGCCCGCCGAAGACTTCGCTCGGTCAGTTGATTCAGTATACTAATGCTAGCAAAAATATCATACTTATATTACTAGCTCTTCTGCCAGCAACTTTATCCACGTTCTTAGGTAAAAAGTGACGCGATAACCGTAAAAGCTCGCGGACTGTTACATTAAAAAATCTAATTTTTTTTTTTGAGGTGATTTGAAGTAATCCTAATTAAAAAGAGTATCCCAAAACACCTCTAAAATCCTTTTTTTTTTTTTCATTTTTCAATTATAGCTAATTCTAAAGTAACAAAACATTAAAAAAACTGATGCAATTGATTACTACTCGTATTAGTATCGATTTCACATTAAGTAACTCATTTGACTGGGCAGTCAAATACCCTACTTAATTTCGATACTGTCAATACCAAGTATTGGACTCGATTCTGACTGACCACCTAAAATTCCTAATTTTAAGTTAGCCTATCCTTCTCCATAGAATACGAAAGAAAAAGGACAGAAACAAACCATAGATTGAAGAGTTAAAATGCCAAACACCTAAACGTCTCTTTTCTTTTATAGGAGAAAGAAAATGACAGGACTAAACTAAAATAAGTTTAGTCGCTGTAATGCAAAATCGAGTCCATTGGATGATTAAATTAATAACGCGATAGCCTTTCATATTATGGTTTATTATTTAAGTTACAGACTTTCACATACTCTGGCAAACATTTATATCAATTAACTATACGCGCCACAGCCTAGCTCGTCAGACATAATGCGCGGGATTATTGACAGTTCCTCGTGACGTCACGCATAGAGACGTAGCTCCAATAGAGTTGCCCGAATCGATATTTATGGGCTAACACAAGTTACACAAACTTGGTATTGAAATTAAGTAGGTAATTAAATGACGGCAGCAAATAACTTTTTACCCCACAGACATGGAAGGCTGCGTGCTGACCAGCGGCTCTGTGATGGGCCCGAGTCCCCAGATGCACCACCTGACCCCATCAGGGCAACAGCTGCTCCTCAAGAAGAGACGTGGGCGACCACCCAAGAACTACATGCCGCAGACAGGTAACCTTGACTTTCCCGTTACATCCCACTGCTGGGCAGACTATCTATCCCCACATGAGAAAGCGCAGGATATGACATCTAATTTTCGGAAAAATAATACTTATACACTCACCAGGGGGTATTTGCAGAATTCAATCTTAGGCAGTAAACATTTTTACCAGTGCTAGATTTTTAGATTTCTAAACGATATTTTTAGTGTTGCCAACTATGCTATTCAATTCCTATATGTAATTATAAGACACTGAAAATATTAAAAAAAACATAGCCTTCCTACGGTGCAGTCGTAAAAATTATAACATCATGTCATATTGCAATTAAACTTGGTTCAGTTATAAGCCTACTGGTTTCTGAAAAATAAATAATTTAAATTCCGACGGGAAGGGGAAAAAGGGGACTGCGCAACATCGCTCACATATCTGCTAGTATATTAATAAGAGATAATATAAAATATCCACTGTGTGCATTTTTGCTTTTCCAACCCGATATATTAACGGCCATACGACAAAATGGTTTTTAAATCTGTAGATTATTGTAAAAAAATGCAGAATTTGTTTTAGGCAGTGACAAAATTTAAACACCATTTTGTGAGGTCAGTTTTTGTAGCCCTGCTAGAATATTGTGTGTAATTTTATTTTGCCTTACTATGCAAGCTTTTAATTTTTATTTTACGAATTCCAACCTTTTTGCTATTCCATATTTGAAAACCAACGGAGCAGCTAAGAAAGTCCATAGAATACAATAAATTATGAACCAAAATCGATAAGACCGTCCATCGTTTCCCCATTAAATTTTAATCTTTATTTTAACCGTATAAGGCCTATTTCTCCAGAACTATGTTGTACTTCTTTTTTGTTCTACATAGTTCGGTACTATAGTCGTGAATTTTGTCCCACAATTTACCCTGTCAAGCTCCAAAAAATAAATATATTGTCATTATGTTTTGAGCCAAGCGAGGGCGGATTTAAGTTTTAAATCAACGCAAATAGATTGGAATTCGTCGCGTGTTAGCTAAGCTAATTGCAAGTGTTTCCCTAGGTTTGGATATCGCTCTAGCGACCCAGTACGGTCTACCCGCGGAATTTGGCAAGTTGTGTTAGTATCTGTCACAGCATGATTGATCACTAAATTATCGTAACACGGGACTAGTCGGTACTAATCGGTATTTAGAGAAATTTAATGAGGATAATACTGTTTTATTCACGAAAATATTTGTTGTGTCTAACAACGGAGTCCAACAGCACTTTTTTAATCCAGTACTTCAAAGGTATGAGGCTATTTGACAGTCGAAGAATAAAAGTAGTAATTGTTCTAACAGCGAGTCGCAAGTCGCGAGCATTGCATTATTTGCAAGAGGTAAAATTGGGTTTCCTCGGGAACAGGAAAAAACCGATCTGCGCTGGCAACACCTGTTAGTATTCTTTTATGTCATTGATCGACTTTCCTTGATATCTTCGTGATTATGTATTTACTACCTTGTAACGTCACTGAACCCAAGTGTGACGCCATTTTGGTATTTCCGATTTTTATAGGAAACTATCACCAACTGTCTCCAACTCTTGACTACTACTAATTTTCATATAAACTAATTTAGTTGGCAACTTCGGAACGCAACTTTATAAAACTAAATTAAAAGCATAGAGGCGGCAGCGGCGCGGCACATACAGACTCTTTTTAGACATGGATATATTTTTTCCCATCGTCTCTGGGTGTTCACAATTTGTTTAGTATTGCAGTAGTGGGGAAATGTATTAAAAATCACTATTTCACGTAGCATGAGTTCGGTGACAGTTCCCATTTTTCCGCTTTATATTACACTACTTGCGACTAACAAAAATAATAGGATAAAAAAAATATATCATTGCAAAAATACAATATTTTTTATTAGTCGAAAGTAGTATGCATAAAACAGAAAAATGTGAACTGTGACCGAACTCATGCTATGTGAAATAAAAGTAGTTAGAAATTACGCGTATACCCTAATTTTCGTGGATAATCTGTAAACTTCAAATTAAACACCAAATGCACCAGACAAAATTACCGAAATTGCACTATACTTACAAAGCCACGCTCGTTATGGGTTGTAAAAAAAGCTTTTAAAATTTAATAGCAGTTCACACTATTGCTCCAGAAATATAACAACCGTATTTCAACACTAACTGTATGTCTGCTTTCTAACACTAACAGCGGAGTACTTTCAAACCTTAACCTAAACTCACAACCATAATTTCCAGATGGAAGACCCAATGAAAACTACAATGCAACCAACCTACCTTTCGGAGACTTTACCTACTTAACGGAAATGATGTTCAACCCATTGGCCTACAACTACGGCGTCACCAGCGTCGATCCGGACCGCAACGTCGACGCCGACCAGAGTATGACCACTGAGACATCCCATGACAGGACCATCGACGTCTCAGACTCGTCTACAGACGACGATGACAGCTCACGAGTGGAGCCAGAGGAAAACGTCCCACCGGTCGCCATGGAAACGCAAATCATGACCGTAGGAGACTGCCAGATCGTCAAACTGCCGCCCACCAATGACGACAACGAAAAGAACGAGGTACAGGACAACAGCCAAGTCGTGACGTCTACCCCTAGCTCGGTCACGATAACGCCAATCACAACAGTGGGAGACTGTACCATAAGGCCGATCGAGAATAACACATAAAGTGCCCAAGATTGTCTACCCCATGTGAGTTAATTCAATCTCTATGTATTAACTTTATTGCATATTTAAGTGCCAGATTAGTATGAACTACCCTTCGGTTCAGCAAGGGGGTAGACGTAAGACGAATATTATTGTGGTAGCATTCACTGTTTATTATGTCTTCCTGTGTGACAATTTCCAAGATTTTTAGCTTGGCTAGGTAACACAGATTGTGCCTAAACTTTAAACTTTTTAAACGTTGCAATCTGTTTGTATTTGCGTAGAACTCATAGAACGTATATATGTATCAACCGATATTGTACTAAGTTGCCAAAAAGTACCACTAATGTTTGAAACAAGAAGCATGTGTTATGATTGGCTATGATATCTATTTAGGTAACTGTGATTGGCTGTTTGATATATAGCAACCTCTTTGTAGCTTGTTGTGCGTTTACCTTCTACACTGCGGAGTCCAAAGATGAATGGTCAAAGCATACAGTACTAGTATATGTATAAGGCATTATCTGTAAGTTACCGAGTCACATATCTTAAACCTCCAAGAAATGCTACTACAATGATGAGAATGTAACTTGTCTATAAAAAACACTGAAATTGACTGTCAAAAAATGCATTTAGATTGGTGTTGAAATAATTTATTTTATTGGAGAATTTAAACCGTAATGTCGTAAGCTTTACATGATTTAACCGTGATACTCAGTAGTAACAGTTTATATAACAGAACAAATTGTTTGTCACAAGTATTATATAGGAGTAATGTTTTATGTGAAAATTATACTCAAATCTATTTTGAGATATACATGAATATGTAGGCTCACGCTTATTCTCCGGGTATGTAGGCAGAGACAATAGACCGCGACCTACTACGAACCTGGCACAGTTTCTTCATCCACATCTACCATACTAATATCGACAGAAGTTCCTGATACGTTTAGAAGAATAGTGGCTTGAAAGTTCAAGTTTTTACTACCGCGCCCCTACTTAGCGTTAACCAATCAGAAGCCAGTAACACCGTTCTTAATTCGGAATGCTCATAAACATAAAAGAAACACTTCTTTGTAATTATCCTTGGCTATAACTGAAGAGTCAGTATCCGGGTGGTGTATCAAAACTATTGGTCGCTATACCGATGTTGGAAAAGATAGCAGCTCGAAAAAAAGACCCTTACGTGGGTCAGGCTGAACTTTGGCTGATAGTACATCGAGCATACAATTTACTGGTTTAAACCAAATGTATAAAGTTAGAATCAGACTAGACAGCAATTTTCACACAAAACATTACTTGACCGTAAATAGTTACGCATAGATTAAAATATGTATTTTTGCGAATATCTTACATAGAGGCAGCATATTTACATGGAATATTATATATCGCAACATTATTATGAAGATTGTGCACTTCGATAACGCCTTCAATGTTTTCCTTTTACACTTCTCAAAAGTATTGGGGATGCCTTAAACTTGGCTAAAAATACGCCAAACGTCCCTCTTCTATATCTATACTAATATTATAAAAAGGAAAGATTTGTATGTTTGTATCTTTGCTACGAATAAACTCAAAACCTACTAGACCGATTTTAAAAATTCTTTCTCCAATGGAAAGCTACAATATCCCTGAGTAACATAGGCTATATTTATTTTAAAAATGTAGATATAGAAATATTTTTCTTCTACTATGATAAACTATCAATGCGAAATTAAATTGTTCTGCTATCTTTTCACTCCCAAACCGTTGAATCGATGACATTTGAAAGGAACTCTTCATTCCGAAACGTGGAAGAAAATTCTCCTTTGAAAGCTGTCCCGAAAGACAGTAATGCAAATGGACTCATTCCTTTCTAAACCCGTAAATGCCATGTCTACACGCATTCTTAGGACTACTGTATGTACTGCTTGACTGATATAAACGAAGGTAAAATTATATATCCAGCATATCCGATACAGTACGAAGTAAACTATCCCATGCCAAAACACACTTTGTTTAATGTTGGCACCCTTAGTAAAGATTGCCGCAAGCTAATTTTCCCTTTAAGTATACAGGACTAGCGGCTCTGCGCGGTTTTACCCTCGTAGTTCCCGTTCCCGTGGGAATACGGGCATTAAATATTGCCTATGTTACTCAGGAATATTCTAGCTTTCCATTGGAGAAAGATTTTTTAAAATCGGTCCAGTAGTTTCTGAGTTTATTCGTTACAAACATACAAATCTTTCCTCTTTGTAATATTAGTGTAGATAATCATGCCAACACTCCCTTGCTTATTTAATCTAATATGATCTGATTGCAAGTACTGACTATCAAATAAAATACTCTTAAATATTTTTGAGCAGTGTAGCTTAGACTAAAGTAGAAAATTGGCTGTCTATTCCAATAAGTTCCTTGTTTTATGGTACTTGCGTAGGGAGCACACGATATGTCGCCTTTCCATGTTCTTATCGACGAGCTGGCTTGCAAGTTTTCGTTTACGAAAAAGCAGCGTTTTAACCCCCGTACGCAAGTAGTAAACGAAATTTCATTATTCCGGTGTCTTTAACCTTTCAAAAAATACTTTAGTATTAAGAACCAGTACTAGTGAAAACAAAATACTAGTCGGATTTACGTGACAAGGGTTCGTTACCAATAAAAAATCTTTAAAAAGAAGACACCCCTATATTTTTACTTTTGGTTTTTTATTATTGATTAGAATATATCTACACAAAATGCTATTCCATATCCAAATAATAAATAGGCAATATTAAAAAATATCTATTTGGTCTGTATTTGTAACATCTAAATTATTATTCTATCAGGTTGTAGATTTTTTGCCCCGTATATAAAACAAAGCTTTCTTCGTACATGAAAACTTCGGTCACCGTATCAATCTCTGTGAATACTAGTTCGTAGAAAGTAGTGTCTTAGATAAAACTTAATATTCTAAATATACTATATAACTCGGCAACACCACACGAACAAGTGATAAGATAAGCTAATTATTTTTAGCAAGACATTTATTAATGTAAACGTATATTTCTTTAATCACTTTGCCTGTATAAGCAATTTAATAATAACTTATGTATCTTAGGTATAGTAATACATATAACCCCGACATGATATATGACAGCTAAGTGGAGCCAATATTAAGGCTGTAAGACAGCTAACATTGGCAGGATTATCACGTTTTTTTTTAAATTATAGTATATTATGTAACCCCATATTATGTTAGTTCCTTTATGTTCAAACTTCGTTGGAGTATTCATACGCTTTGTGAATGGGAGTCTGTAATATCGATGTCTTAAAGTATTACGTATCGCTACGGAATTCTTAATCAATTATTTTCTATAAAAAATATCTGTACAGTAGTATAGTTCCTAAAATGTAATCGATACAAAATTATAATAACCCTTGAAATATTAGTAGTAGCGGAAACGTAATTTCTATAATTTAGTGTTTAAGTTTAAATGTTTACGTACGATCAAATTAATTTACTATTAGTTATACTTTAAATCATTTATGATGTTTTACGTATTTAATGGAAGACTGCTCGGTTCCGTTGTCTATTTAATTTAGACAGATTTTGAAATCATTATTTAAGGAAAGCCCTGCAGAGGCATTTAATGATCGTGAGTCTCAGGTGACTAGCTTTGTAGCGTTCACTACGGCATGGTTCATGCACATGCGGCCCAGCCATGCTCGTGTATTATGATCGGAGATCGGATAATCGGATGCACGTAAAGTTAAATGTTGGCTAAAAAATTGTGGAAGCTGCTTCCTAGGATATTTTTATTACAAAATAAAATACCGGGAATACACACCTAACGTGACATTTTATTTCCCTATTAAAATTTCACGTTACGTAATAAAATTCTTTTTTCTTCGTCAATAATCAGAATCACTGACAAAAACGTAGGGAAAAGCAAACATGTTACATTGTAACTGTGGTTTGTGTCAAATTGGGTTTTACATCTCACGGAGTTACTCTTAAATTTGAATTTCCCAATATCGCAGGATTTTTTCGATAAAAAAGTGATTTCCATAATAGCCAACTACTTCAGGTAAAATGCATCCAAATATCCGATCTCTGATTAAGATGAATAATCGCATACTCGTGCGAATCCACACACGCGTTCGTACGAACGCGACTCTTATTGAGAATTATTTTAATATAGGAATCTGTATTTTTATAAAAACTTAAGCTAAGTATCAGTTATTCGCTTAATTGTGTATCCCACATGTTAGTTTATATTGATTTAACTTTTAAGTTGTGTTTTACAAAAGCCGTATTGGCGCTGTGTTGTCGTTAAGTTTAAGCGATTCTTTTACGTCAATCTACGAGTGAACATTTTTGTATGAAGTATTAAAAAATAACCTACAAATATTTGGCCGCTCGGGGCCAACATTTGTGTGCATGAACATGTCTGTTGGCTTCGTGTCTGGTCGTTTAATATTTATTTAAGTATGTTTATCAGTTGTTTAGTACCCATAGTACAGGCCCTGCCTAGTTTGGGACTAAATCACCGTGTGTAAATTGTGTCCCACAATTTATTTATTTATTTATTTGAGAAATCTATTCAAGCTAAGTACATAAAGCAAGCTACCATAAGACATCCTTCGACGCTTGAAGCAATTAATGCAAAAACTAAATTGCTATTTGTCGATAAAAATGTTGATTCGTGGATCGATTTATCTTACAATTTGGCAATATGACGAAAATAATTATTTATGGAATGTTAGAGGAGTGACCGCAGGTTGTTTGCATTTATGTTTAAAAGTTTTATTTGTGTGAACAAAGTTGTGAAGTCTCCGTTAAAAGAACCGAAACATATTATAAAATGTGCTTTTAATTAGAAACTTTTGTAATCGATAGTTGATATTTTTAGTTATACTTTTACTGTATTGGAAAATAACGATATTCCGATCTCGGAAGTAATGATCCGCAAATATCATATTTTTCTTCATGGCAAAGTTTCCAGCTTCATCAAAACCTGACCAGAAATAAAGTATTGCGTTCATTAAAAAGTGCTTAATTATAGTAAAAGTATAATTCGAAAAGATTTACTGTTTCTCTATTAGTGCCAACAAAATACCTGAATTTAAAGAAAGAAATGTCAGCCATTTTAGTTCGTAACTTTGAAATTAGTACCGAAAATACCTACCTTACCTTCACTAACGTATACTATTAATTTTAATTGCAACTATCTTCGATAAACTATACATGAGTAATTTATTTTGTGAAAGGAATAAATCGAAAAGCTATAATTCGATAAGCGGATGGGACGGAGCGATAGTATATTTTTCTAACGTCGCTTCTCTCAAGTGAAATGGTTCATTTCGCGTTGTGATCATGTGAGTGCAAAATTTATGTTTTTAATTATTTAACCAGTTGTTGACGTCAGTCAAAGGGCAGCAGGAAAACATATTTAGTTCTGCGTAGTCCACGAGCAGTATTTTTTAGATATAATCTTTTATTATTATGATCTTTTTATTTTAACATTACGGAATTCGATCGTTAGTTAATTTCTAACATGAAATATTTAATAAAGAAATCACAAAATTCATTGTAGTTTTATTGCGTTTCATTTTCAATTGACGAAAGGAGATTTACCTGTTTCACCGCGACACGCCAGTACCACCAGTACCACATGCAGAATTTCGTCTGCCGTATGTAGTAAGCACCTACTTTAAAACCATTAACGATACAAATTCAAATTAAGTCGCAACATTTACTCCGTCATGACAACTGATTATGTAGATAAAAATTATTTCAATATTCCCATTAGAAAAAAAAATTGCCGCTGGGGTAACGTTACTCCAGCGGAAACTGTTTTTCTTGAATTACTCAAAAACTATAAGCAATACAAATTTTTAAATCTGCACAACACTTACAGAAGCCGGACAACTAATTATCTGTATCCCTCAAATGCCGATATTCGACAAATTTCCGCTGGAGTAACGCACTCTAGTATTTTTTCTCAAAATGCCTATGCAGAAACAAACTCGCGATTCCACTAACAACCACCCACGTGCACTGTTACTATGAAATTTTAATATGAGATTTTTACACTAAATAGTGGATGTACCAATTTTTATTTTCTGTTGTTGTTTCTTTAACATTTAATAAATTCGGGCTCTTTTTCTGACGCTTATTGTAGCAACGCACAACTACTGTTGCATTTATTCTTTATTGAACTACGAATTCTATTCTTTGTTTTTCGATCCACTACCTAAATATTACAAAACTTTGTCTAAGAGCAAAACGTCCGTTACTGCTCTAATTACTGAGGTCTAATAACTCCTGAACTTTAGAACTACAAATTCAAAAATAATTATGTCTTTTTGCCTACTACAACAATTTAAGCCACTCGACAGCTCTGTCTCTCCGGGGTTCCAAGGTTCTGATGTCAATCATACTTCAGGGTATTATTAAAATAAAAAAACATATATACTATAATAATATTTATTCCATATAAATATAGATTTGGATAACCACACTTTATTAGAGAATTACCGCGCTAACTATCGACTAATATTATGAGATAACCTTAAAATAGTAACTGTAATGTGCGCTTCAATTAGGTCCCTGGGGGTGGAGGGGGGCCGTTGACCCATTGCGGCTGTGGGCCAGCCACGTTGTAGAAGCTGGACCCGAAGACAGGAACGCTTTGTCTGAAAGGGGGCGGTACGCTCATAGGGGGCATGGCCCCTGGCATTCTGGGGTTTCCCCCGAACTGGAACGCGTGGCCCATGAAGGGGGGAGGGGTGCTGAGGTTGAAGGGGGGTCCAAACATCGGCGGACCGCTTGGAGGGAAGTTGGGTGCGAACGGTGGGTGGATGGGTTCGTTTGGGTGCGGGGGGGGCGTCCGCATGTCCATATTGCCCCACGGCCTGGTGTATCTGGTGAATGGGTTGGGGTTATTTCTTCTCGAGCTAGCCGAGAAGGGGTTTCGGCCTCGGCTGGGTCCGCTGCCGAATCTGCTGCTCGATTCAGAGGGTCTTTGGTTTCGTTTCGGCTCCTGTTTCTTTGCCTGGGTCTTTGAGGTCTCTCCGTCCGATTCTTCCTGCTTCTGCTTCTCCTTCCGCGCTCTGTTCGCTCTCCTCTCTTCTTCGTCGTCGGAGAACTCAACTTGGTGCGGCGGAGGCTCTATGTCGTTCAGCCACGACGCGTCGGAGCCTTTTTCTCTGAAATATCAATTTCGTTATGAGAAAACAGTTTTTGCTCGTGACTTCGCCCGCGTTCCGGGATAAAAAAAAATACTATGTCGTCGTTTTCTTAGTTGCTGCTTGACAGAAGGATAACAAATAAACCAACAACCCGCTGGGATTAGGCTCGTGTTTCGTTTGATCCACAAGCATGAGACTCTGATTAACCGCAATTAGAATGGGACAGTTTTATGCGACTCATATAGCGGCATCTCTTTCTGACATCGAAGTTACGTTGCTGAAGGATCATTCTGTAATACCATTCTAAGAGAATAAAACACTTACTTCATGAGCTCTCCAACAAGTACGTAGTTGGTGTGTTCGGTCCGCGGCGCGATGTATACTGCCATGCCAGTTTTCAACCCGCGAGCCTTGATGTGGTCCATGGAGTTGAAACGCACGCAGTAGTGGGGATCAGTCACCTGTAAGCACAAAATGGAAATGTTTTTATTTTCTGTAGGTAATTAAAAATTACGTTTAGCAATGTCAACAGTCCAATTACAAGGCACTCTAAACTCGTCAATGAAGATTGGCTAAATGTGAACAGCAGCCCATCTCCACCGACGAGTTGCTGGTTCCAAATGCAGTACCCCGAGAAGAACCAGCAAGAAACTCGAGGGCAGCTCTTTTTTTATCTCATAACACATCGACTGATCTAACTAACTGATGAAAGGCATCGTGAGGAAACCTGCAGGTCCCGGAATTAATTTTGAGACATGTGTAGACCCGGTCCGGCGATGGGCTCACCACCTATCACGTTTAGAGGCGTAAAGAATATACTGGTGAAACGTAAGTATTTCCAGAAATGGAATACCTCTAGGCAGAGGTATAAAAGGCGTGAGATTTTTTATTTTTACATCATCTGATGTTATCAATATTTTGCGACTAGCCGGCATCTAGCAGCGTTGCCCGCTCGGATCCCGTTTTTCCCGTTCCGGTAATTTCTCAGAATCTCTGAGAGGATAGTAGGTATCCCTATAGAAATCTACCTGACGAATTCATTTTTGTAATTTTTTTATTTTCAGAGATTTGGGGATTAATCATGAATGGTATTGGTGGTGATACTGCTTTATTTGTACGTAATGCTCTGAATAAGGTTTTCAAGTTCAAAAATTCGGGAAAGCTGAAATAGCTTTCTTCTGTGCGATTTGGACAGAACAACGCCTGTAGGGTGGTCTAGTTCTTGGATAAACATAAAAATTCCAAGGTAAAAACTGATAAATTTAAACACCCAGACATGAAAACAACAAAAAATGAACTCGGGCGTATGACTAAATCGCAATGAATTAAAAATAAAGAATCAACTCAAAACAAAGTGTCGACTGTCTAAATAACTTATGACGAGGCGACTGTCGCAATTTCGTTTCAAGGGCGCAAAATATTTAATTCTCAGGGGCACCATTTAAGTCTTTAATGGACTAATGTAAAGAAAATTTGTGACATTTTATATTGATGTTTCTTTAATCTTGTTTTAGTTTAATATTTAGCATTAGTGAGATCCGCGAGCGCTATTAGCAATCTACTTGAAGAGCCTGTTGGCTCAGTTGGTAGTGACCCTGCCTTCTGAGTCGGAGGCCTCGGGTTCGATCCCCGCTCGCAGCCAACATTTGTGTGCATGAACATGTCTGTTGGCTTCGTGTCCGGTCGTTTAATATTTAAGTATGTTTATCAGTTGTTTAGTACGTCATGTACAGGCCCTGCCTAGTTTGGGACTAAATTTTAATAACCGTGTATGGATTGTGTCCCACAATTTATTACATTATTATTATATTGTCTTAGCAAACAAGAATTTTCCCGAGCGTATGATGTCGTATGGCGTAAATAAAGGGCAAACAAACACACTTTCACATTAATATTATAAAGACGAAAGTACAGCTCTTTCGTCTTTATAATATTAATGTGAAAGTGTGTTTGTTTGTTGTTTGTCGTAAATAAAGGGCAAACAAACACACTTTCACATTAATATTATAAAGACGAAAGAGCTGTATGTTTAACACGGGAACAGGTTGAAACAGCTAAATTATAATATATTAAGTTATATAGTTAGGATTGCTCTTTTTACTGATCTCTGTACGGACATGTATAGTAAAGAAATCCAACTTACCGGACCAAAAACGTCGAAGACTTTTCCTAAGGCTTTCGCGCCATTTTCCACGAAAAGAATGCTCTCCAGATCCACCGCAGGAGTCCCACGAAACCCCTGGACTACCACTAGAAACAAGAGCAGTTTTTAATTAGAAATACAAAAAAACAGGCATGTCTTAAAAATCTAAAAATTACTATTATGTAAATTATTAAATGTATAATTTCATAGAAGATTTGTTATCAATTTTTCGGAAAAATTTAACACATTAAAAATAGCTTAAATCTGTTAAGTAGTTGATACTGAACAAACTAACTTCAGGAATTGCGTTTATTCTGATACATATTGTACTTGTTGGTGTTGTTGTATTGGTTGATGTTGATGATGAGTTTATTGGTACATTTACTAGGGCACTCATAAAGGTAGCAGTATATAGTTGATAATATAAAATAACTAGATGACATATAAGTACTTTTCACGAGAATATTCGACCCCTAAACGTGATAGGAAATGAGCCCTTCGCCGGACCGGGTCTGTTACACATGCCTCAGAATTAATTCTGGGACCTGCGGGTTTCCTGACGATGTTTTCCTTTACCGTCGAGCTAGTGATGAATATGTTCCTACGTAAGTTTTGAATATTCTCCTGAAAAGTGAGTATTTCCAGAATTTGAATACCTTTGCCTACCCCATTGGGGATAAAAAAGTGAGATTATTGTTATTATTATGATATAAATACCTAGTTTGTCAAACATGCAGAAGATAGTTCCTATCTGGGTCATCTGTTCTGGTGGAAGACTGATGGCCAGGTCCTCGATGGGAGGCAGGTCTTCGAGGCTTAACTCCCCTCGCACCTTCGGGATCTCTGGTTTGTCTGATTTGCCTTCATTTTCATCCCTGGAAAAGAAATACAAATCATTATTGAGACTTTTTAAATTATGAGAGGATATTCACATAATTATGGTTATTTAGTTCCAAACTAGGCAGGCTTACAACTAGGCACATACTTAAAAACATAAAAAATCTAGACACTTAATAACCACATTAATGTTAGCGTCGGGCCGAAATTAAGCCCGCGACTTACAGCTCAGAAGGCAGGGTCGATACCAACTAAGCAAACAGGACCATTATGTAAAAAAGAAGCAATAAATAAATAACATTAGCTTTCATATACAACACGTGGTTTATTGTTTCCTAAGAGATTGCTATGAAACAGAAAACCTCATAAAAAAATGCATTTTGCTCTTCTTTTGCATTCCAGTTTAAAAAGTAGCCTATGTCCATTTTTTATTATAAGTTATCTTCAGATTGGAACAGCAGTTTAGCCATGAAAGTGAATCAAACAGACGGAGTAACATTACACTAAGTAGTGTAGATATTAATCTATCACTAGCCATAGGCCCGTGGTATTATGAAAATGTGATGAATTGCTCTAAAAATCTTTCCTTCCTTAATAATAAATAACACTGACTGACCGGCAGACAATGCACACCATTCAATAATGAGTCTAGAAGCATGTCATTTAGCACAGTGTTTCCTTAATATAAGAAACACTAAGAGAGGATTTTTGAAAATAAATAGGGTGGGGGATACCCTATTTATTTATTTAGAAAAACTGTGCTAAATGAAATGCTCCTAGACTCATTATTGAATGATGTGCATTGTCTGCGAAACAGTCAGTATTATTATTAACTAGATTCATAAAAATAATAAATCCTGCTGCCAATTGCATCATTATTATCACTTTATCAGCACTTTATTTATATTTTAAAGCAATGTCTTAAGTCTAAATTATCATCGTTCGGACCAGAAAATGATGCAAGATGTGTGTAATTGGATAAATATTTGGGTATTTACGTATGAGTCATAATGAGCTTGTGAAACCCAACACTCATGTGCATGAATATGGATAGATAATGTCTTTATTTGATACAGCAAGTAATATAAAAATACACTTGGTAACAATTGTTAAATTAAAAACTATGAATAGTGCAGAAAAAGATTATTAGAATTCATATTTGGGTGTTTATTACGGACTACTAGTCTGAGATAAGAATTGGAAACTAACTTCACCCATCTGTTTAATGGATGAAAAGTATTTTATATTAAATTTAGTATGTAAAAAATATATCACAGGGGTTGGCTATGAAAACCCTAACCAGACTATGATTAATACAAACATGATTAAACAAATGAGTGAAATTCTATGAATTTTATAACCAATCAAAAATATGAAACCTTATATAATATACAAAATATGTTAAGTTGTTCATTTTTAGTTGCATAACTTATCTGGTTTTCAAGTTATTGCCAGGATAAGAAGTAGCATATGTGTGATTCTGATTACTATTAATGTAAAATTTATTCAAAATCTGCTCGGTAGCTGTTTGACAGAGTAAGAAGCATCTATCCATCCTTACAAACTTTCGCGTTTACTGGGATTTTTTTGGTATCAGTCCCTTCCATAAAACATCCTGCAGTTTGCTGGCAACTGGTTTTTACATGTGTCGTGTTTTAAGTCACCAGTCACATGTAGGTTGCATTGGCTCATTAGCTTGTACGCAAACAATGAGGTCGCGCCAATTCGCTTATTGTGTGTATGAGGCACTCATATCACACAGGATACTCAATATTACAACCCTAGATTGGGAATCAAGTCACCCAGTGATATTATATCAGAACCTCCATTCTAAGATAGCCACAATCAAGTTGAGGTGTAGTTTCATTGAGAATGAAATCAATGGAACTTCTGAAGACAAGTTTACCATCTTCCTCTTTTTATCTAATCTCCAAAAGGTTTCAGCAAGTTTTTTTTAATGGCTACCTGCTTGATGCTACCCCTTATTTATAATGCAACCTCATGGTGGTAAAGCAACCACCATTTAGAATTCAAAGAGTACAGTATTAATTGCCAGGGTCAAATGCAGCACTTGTCTTCCCAAGTAGTTGGGTTAGTAGTTTTCAAAACCATGTGTTAAGTCAAGTTATATCAATACTAGCAACCCGCCCTGGCTTCGCACGGGTGCAATGCTAATACTAAAACCTTCCTCTTGAATCACTCTATCTATTAAAAACAAACCGCATAAAAATCTGTTGCATAGTTTTAAAGATTTAAGCATACATAGGGATATAGGGACAGAGAAAGCGACTTTGTTTTATGCTATGTAGTGATAAGTTACATAAATGAGATTGACCCCTCAATGTGGCTGTGGAAGAACATCACCAAACCAGGGAGCAGTATTTAACACTTTAACGGGCACAGCTTTTTAAATTTTCCATTGCTTTTGAATCTTATCTTAATAACATAGAGTTCAATTTATGGCGGCAACTAATGAACTAATCGCAAAAGGGTTAGTATTAGTATTTTCCGTTATCATCACACAATATTTTTTTTACCGTCAAGCTAAGCAGCAAGAAGGTGTAGGTGGGCTGCTGTTTACATTTAGTCAATCTTCATGGACGAGTTTAGTGTGCCTTCTTATTAGACTATTGACCTTTCTAAGTTTAATTCTTAATTACCTACCTACAGAAATAAACATTTTGTTTTCAGTAATTAAAATTAATCTTTATATAAAGTTTTTGGAAATCTAATTAGTATATTCTATGACCTGGAACAAAAGCAGACTCAGTTCTGTTGGTATTCATAACTTCAGCAACAATTCATAATTTCTTAGCAGACAAAAAGAAAGTGACACTTTACAAGCTTATAAGATTACTAGACTAACAAGGGAAATCAAGTCAATTCCGGCAGCTTATCCAGCAGAGTGGTGTAGTATTTTAGACATTTTCCATTTTTAAAATATTTTTAATATTTAATTTTCTCTAATACTACTGCAAAATTTTTGAAGTATTTAGGAAAAAAAATCAGAATATTACTCAACCAAGCCTTGTAAAAAAGTTAAACACCAAGTTACCCGCTAGAGATGCCATCAATATCCTTCACGGAGTCCACATTTCTGTCACTCGATTCGCTAGAGTCGCTCGAATCCGAGTCGCTGTCCACGTCCCGGTACTCAGTGACCTCGTACTCCACCACCCCACTCTGCACACTGTCTATAATCATGTGTCTACTAGTCTCCACGCCATGCAGAGGATGAGGCCGAGATGTAGGCCCATGGGCACACGCATTTATGATATTATTCTTCAACACCATCTCACTAAGTTCTGCGGCATCGGAGTGAGTCTCTGTGTCGTCGGTATCAGAGTCCGAAGCTCCGTATTCCGCTATCAAGCTTAGAGACACGTTTTTGTTATTGCCGTAATCAAGGTTTTCCATTGTGACGAGCGATGCGTGAAAACGCGTGTACGAAAAACGTACTCTAAGTACTTTTAGGATAATCTACATACACTATCTAAGAAAGCTAAATATTCAGTCTGATAATTAACTAAATAACACACTAAATAATTGAGTTATTTAAGTAAAAAAGAAAATGAAACGCGAAGAAAAACAGAACGATTCATTCAAGCTAATATGACATTAGTTTTTTTAATAGTTTGACTTTTTTTAAGCTCTGGGTTCAAGCACTATATGTTTTTTTAAATTATTTATTATTGACATTGGATAACTGTTTTTCAACCCTATAAAAAGTGACACGCTTTTGAAATCGGTTATTTATCGTGAGTTATTTACTAACTAGAGATTTAAATATAATAGAGACATGGCAGGTCGCTGGTGTGGGATGCCACATGTGCCGACACATTGGCCCCATCCCACATCGATGCCACCTCTGTGGGCGCTGGCGCGGCGGCTGCGGCCGCTGAACGCCTGAAGCGGCGCAAATATGCCGACCTCAATGAGGGCTACATATTTGTGCCGTTTGGGGTGGAGACCATGGGACCGTGGGGTCCGGGGGCGCGGCAGCTCCTCAAAGAGCTGTCAGTGCGTTTGGTCGAGGCTTCAGGTGACCAGAGGGCTGGCAGCTATCTCTGTCAAAGGATCAGCCTAGCTATCCAGAGAGGGAATGCTGCCAGTCTTCTGGGCACTGTCCCACATGGTTCCTCTTTGGAGGACATTTTTTATCTGTAATTATTGTAAATCAATGTATATTTTCTTTGTAAATAAATGTATATTTTCCGATAGAGCAAAGCGAAATCCGTAATTACAAGATGTAGTGATGGTTCTATGGTTTCGTCAAAACTTCAGGAAAACAGTCATGTAAAAATAAGTATTATTGCTAGGGATGTGCCTCGTTAATAGGACTTCTTGCCAATAAAAAGAAAATAAATGACTAATATTTTATTTTTAAATATCTTGGGAAACAGCGTTCCTATTCCGCCGTTTCTTCCGCAGAGGCGGCGGGATTTTGTAGTGGACGGAACGCACGTGCAAGTTCAGACTGGTGGAGTACTTGAACTTCTTGCTGCAGAGGTGACATTCGTACGAAGCCACATCCGTGTGTACCTGTATAGTAAAAAAAATACTGTAGTGTTGCGGAACAATCTATCGGAGGTCGCGGGTTCGATTCCAACTCGAGGCCAACATGTGTGTGAATGAACACGTCTTTGGCTTCGTGTCTGGGTGTTTTATTTAAGCATGTTCATCAGTGGTTCAGTACCCATAGTACAGGCTCTGGCTAGTTTGGGACTAAATAACCGTGTTTGAATTGTGTCCCACAATTTATTATATTACTATAATCTATATAATAGAGCTGTGATAGCCTTACGGTTAAAAGAGCCGGCCGAAAATCAGTGAGGCTCGGGTTCGAATCCTGGCGTGTACCAATGAGTTTTTCAAAAACTTACGTACATATTTATCACTAGCTCGACGGTGAAGGAAAACATCGTGAGGAAACCTGCAGGTCTCAGAATTAATTCTGAGACATGTGTAAATAGACCCGGTCCGGCGATGAGCTCACCACCTATCACGTTTAGGGGTCCAATATATCTCGAGAAATGTGGGTATATCCAGTAATGGAATACCTCTGCCTACCCCTTCGGGAATAAAAGGAGTGAGATAATTATTAATTTATTAAAAAAAAATACTCTTTTGAACCCGGTTTGCCTGCCTGCCGGCCGATCTCCTCGGGAATGATCGTACTTATTTTTAAATGTAAAAATTATAATGGGTAAAAAAATATTACCAAAAAAATTAATTCAAAGTCGTATCGTAGTCGTCGTATGTAGGTATATCATTTTTTAAGACTTATCTAACGATACCAGAAAAGCTTACCTACATGCACTGTTTTTATTTTATTTATAATATGGTTACTCTACGCAGACACGACGCTTATAATATTTATTACTAACTCTGTAATGGCGATCGCGGTTCCCCTTAAGCTTGAAGGAGCGTCCACATACGCGGCAAACGTGCGGCCGCGCGTCGCTATGTGTTGCCAGGTGCAACGCTAACAAGTACTTGTCGTAGAAAAGTTTCGGACACGACTCGCAGCGGATTGTCGGACTGCGGTGCCTGAGCTCGTGGAGGCGGAGTTTTGTTGTGTTCTGTAAGGAAATAACGGGTTCAGTTGAATGGGCCCTAGTTAAGAGAAGGGTGATGATTGAGTGGAGTGGGTAGTGGTTCAGTGAATGGGTAATGGTTCAGTGGAGACAGTGGAGTGAGCCATGGTTCATTGGTGTGGATCGGTCGTGATTCAGTGGTGTGGCTAGTGGTTCATTGGTTGACGGTTGAAGATATCTGCTTCAAAATTGAGTTGCAAGTTTCCACCAGAACAAACATACATACATTTCAATTGAATACAAGCTTAGCATACTTAATAGAGGTGACGAAGGGAGGTCGAGAGTGACAAAACAGTCACGGTGACAAAATTAACCCTCTATCTCTCTCGACTATAAAATAAAGTTTACCTAAGGGTAAAGAGTCCGCTTCCCATGATGATAAATCAGTGATAATAGGGTTGTGTCCTACCTAGTCAAATCAGTTACTTTTTACGATCTGTCAAAACGAAATTTTACTATGGAAAATGTACTGAAATAGCAAACCGTGACGTCATAGTTTGTAGTACTCAATTGCAGCACTTTTTTTGATTGATTTATTATTTTTAAATTTGCTATAATTGTAAATTGAAAATCGAAATACATATTTTGAGGTGTTTTGGGATAATCTTTTTAATGTATGACTAATCGCTATTTATTTTCGATGCTGTCAACTACCCAATTCCTGGCATGTACCAATGAGTTTTTCAAAATTTACGTACATATTCATCACTTGCTCGACGGTGAAGGAAAACATCGTGAGGAAACCCGCAGGTCCCAGAATTAATTCTGAGGCATGTGTAACAGACCCGGTCCGCCGATGGGCTCACCACCTATCTTTAGGGGGTCGGGCCTGTTGGTTCAGTTGGTAGAGAGACCCTGCCTTCTGAGCCGGAGGTCACGGGTTCAATCCCCGCTCGGTGCCAACATTTATGTTCATGAACATAGCTTCGTGTCTGGACGTTTAATATTTATTTATCTATGTCTATCAGTTGCTTAGTACCTACCCATAGTACAGGTCCTACCTAGTTTGGGACTAGACAACCGTGTGTGAATTGTGTCCCACAATTTATTATTTATTAATTACTTTTAGCGGTCGAATATTCTCGTGAAAAGTGGGTATTTCCAGAAATGGCTTACCCCTCCGGGATAAAAGGCGTGAGTCTTTTTTTTAAGTTAAGAAATCTAATCTTGAAATAGGATAATTTGTTTCTGTGGATGCTTGATTGCGTCTGTACCTGGAAGCCCTTCCCGCAGGCAGCGCAAAGGGCGCTGACGAGTCGCCGGTAGAGGTGCCTCTGCGAGGGGTGCAACAGCCGCACGTGGCGCCAGTGCTCGCGGCGGCTACGCACCGGCGACGAGCACTGCACACCGTCATGGCATGGATATTACAGGCGATGGGTATGGTAACACCCAATTATTGACACTCTAGGTCATCCTATCTATTAATTGACACCCCAGCTACACAATTATATACAGAATAATTAGATAAAACCACCGTGTTTATTTGTTTTGATGATTTGATTTATTTTAAAGTGGAAAGATTTGTATTTTTGTGTTTGTATTGTAATGAATAAACTCAGAAACTACTAGACCGATTTCAATAATTCTTTCACAATTAGAATGCTACAATATCTATTCCCACGGGAATGATACCGCGCAGAACAGCTAGTTCTAAATATAATTGTGTATCGGTAATTTTGAATAAAGTAGTTGGGGTGTCAATTAATTGGTGGGGTGTCAACTATTTATTAAGGACGTGTAAGGATTAAAACAAGCCTGTGTTATTCGGAGGTTTATGCTATATTACTGTGAAGTTTCAAGCAGTAAAAAAGAAATTGTACCGTTCGGTGCGCTACCTACGTCACGGTTGGGCGACCGAAAAATACACGCAGAATACTTACAGGAACAGAAAACCAATTCAATTCAAATAATTTGTTTCAGTAGGAAAAAACTTCGAGACTAATAAAATTAGACTAGAGCACCTATGCCATATCTTCGACTCTAGATAACGCGTTTGTGTATTTATTTTCAACCGACTTCAAAAAAGGAGTTTGTTACCTCAGAACTTTCGACTGGTTTAACCGATTTTGGATTCTTTTATATTTGAAAGCTGGTGCTTCCCGTGTGGTCCCATATTTTAATTTAGTCCAGTTCCGACAATAGCATCAATGGGAAAACCATAAAGTTGAAGTCAGTTATTTACTCTTTATCTATTTTATTTATGATTTCACTCATCATAACTCACGTGTTCACACTGCGTAGGATAAGAATCTTCAGGCAAAGACCAACTAGTTTTCTTCCTCGGGTGTTGAGATTGGCAGTGTTTGCGGAACTCTCGCCTCGAGCTGAACTGTTTGCCGCACGTTTTGCACTCGCTGAGGGGAGCAGGATCGCTAGCGAAAAACAATTGTAAAAAACATGTCTGTAAAGTTTACGGACGCTAATTTTACGTGATAACGTCATAAGAAAAGATTGAGGGAAAAATTGCATACTGGAGTGGAAGAGAGATAGATGCGTCACAAGCCGAACGTTTAGGCCGATCGTGCCTCTCTATCGCTTGTTAAGCGCTCTCCCTTGCATGCTCGGCTCAGGCGGAACGTGACATGAGTTATGCTTTTCCGTGCAGCAGGCGTTCATCGATTTATAAGACGTTATCACGTCAAAAAAAACCTCAACTTTCGAGATAAAAAGTGGCCTATGTAACTTTCCAGTCCTCTTACTAATTATGTATTTTTTTCTTTATAAGAAAAAGGGGGCAAACGAGCAGACGGGTCACCTGATGGTAAGTGACTACCGTCGCCCGTGGACACCTGCAACTCAAGAGTCACAACTGCGTTGCCGGCCTTAAGAGGTGCGAATAGTGGGAGGGGGGAGGATAGGGGAGGGGGGGGGGGGGATTGGGGCCTCCGGTTACCTCACTCACTCACCGAAACGCAATGCAAGTATTGCTTTACGCTGGTTTTCTGTGAGGCCTGGTATCACTCCGGTCGAGCCGCCCAAGCGTGCCGAAGCATGGCTCTCCCACGTTAAATAAAGTTGTCTATGCAAAACATACGCAAAAAGACTTTCATAATATGTACTATGTATGTAGGAGCACAGTTAGAAGGGAATAGCTTTATGCGATTCATATAGCAACATCTCTTTCTGACAAGCCTCAGCCGGAGGTCCATGCTTGTGGATCGTTCGTGCATTTTGTTGTGGTTTTCATTTCACTGTTAGATTGCTAAAGTTCAACTTACCACGGATCAGATTTTTTCCTGTGCTGGAATGACGTCATCACATGCACCCGCTTTTCAGCTTCTGAAGTAAAGCTCAAATCACATTGTTCGCAGTTGAATTCTTGTTTATCTACAGATTCCTAGCAAAAGTATTTATTGTTAGTAGCATTCTTTTGTTAGAGGATGGTTGGTGTTATTATAATAATAATAATAATAATAATTATTATATTATTATTATACCGAATTAAAAAAACTTGGGTTCGAATCCTGGCATGTACCAATGAGTTTTTCAAAAACTTACGTACATATTTAATATTTATCACTAGCTCGACGGTGAAGGAAAACATCGTGAGGCAACCCGCAGGTCTCAGAATCAGAATTAATTCTGAGACATGTGTAAACAGACCCGGTCCGGCGATGGGCTCACCACCTATCACGTTTAGGAGTCCAATGTGTCTCGTGAAATGTGGGTATATCCAGTAATGGAATACCTCTGCCTACCCCTTCGGGGATGAAAGGCGTGAGATTATTTATTTATTTTTAAAAAAACTTTCACAAATTAAAAGCTTATACTATTCTGGGAGTGACATGGGCTATAATTTTCCCACGGGAACTGAAAATGAAATGAAAAATGAAAGTGAAATCGCGGGGAATAGCTAGTAAGGTAGTAATATATCTGACCTGTAGGTTGCTTGACGCTGATAGGTTGGTGCGGACGCAGGCTCCGCCCACTTTACTCCCGCCCTTGGGTTGCTGCCCAGTGTGACACTTAACGTGCTTCTTAGCCATTGCTCTGGTGATTTGATACATACAGGGTGTTAGGAAAACGCTACCGAAATGAAGTCAGGTGATTATGCTGATGACTCTTGACACAACGCCATAAAATAAAAAAAAAACATCAAAATTTCTATAAAAAAATAAATATTCGTCTTGAAATTAAACGATAATTATTTTTTTACAAGTTAATATAATAATAACATTGTGGGACACAACTTGCTCCCTGGCTTCGGAAGCGTTTCTCTAACACCCTGTATATGATATAATATTATTCAAGGTAAATTCTTATTCAAAGCTTCTGAGATTAGTGAGCCCGGCTCTAATGTCTGGGGCTCGGGTTCGAATCCTGATTACATGTATCCGTTTGAAATACTGCTATTATATCACCCATTCACAGACAGACCACTCCCAAAACTGCTTAACCCATGTGGTCGTTACACAAGGCTACTTACACGCTAGTATACAATCTGGGACATGCTTTACAGCGGTACTTCTTGCTGTGAGTAAAGTTACAGTGCGATCTCACTAGCGACTCGCTCTTGAATCGACGCTTGCAAACGGGGCATTCCGAAGCACCGCGACTCTATGAAAACATAACAAAATATCTTTCAAATCCAATAGTTGATTTTGTTGGAAATAAATGAGTTTTGCAAAACTTACGTACATATTTATCACTAGCTCGACGGTGAAGGAAAACATCGTGAGGAAACCCGCAGGTCCCAGAATTAATTCTGAGACGTGTGTACTCGTAACAGACCCGGTCCGGCGATGGGCTCCCCACCTATCACATTTAGTGGTCCAAAGAATATGGTGAAAAGTGGGTATATCCAGTAATGGAATACCTCTGCCTAACCCCTCGGGGATAAAAGGCGTGAGTTTTTTTTTTAATAAGAAAGTCCATGTCAAATTCCCGTGGATAAAAACGGTTTCACGGCTCTACCGATTTTAATGAAATTTTGTTTCACCCTCCTACCCCCACCTGGCACGGCTGGCAGCCCCCAATTATAGGGCAGAACAACGTTTTCCGGGTCAGCTAGTATATGTAAGTACAATTATATAAGTTAATTTTAAATCAAGTGCAAATATTTTAAGGGTAGCTACAAATATGTAAGAGAAATAGAATTAACATATGAAGAGAAAAAAACGTTAATTTTTTCATGTTGTTTTCTGACAAAATAAAATATTTTGTAAACAAGATTTGCATCGACCCTCTCACTACCGCCACAGTATAATAAATAGTACCAGCGTTCTACCGCACTAAACACCACTTTTGTAGGATGTATTTATTTTGTTATTTTAGCGCAATTTCTGATTGGGTAGTGCGTCTATTGTTTATGTGCAGCGTGTTAGTTTGTTTTGTAAATTTTCGTAATAATAGATGTTACCTAGAAAAGTAGCATATGAAAATTAAAAATCAATGCCGAAAATAGTTTCTTGTTAATTTGTTGATCTACCCTATTTAATATTAAATGAGAATTATAGCTCTCCTATAGCTCAGCAATGGACTGCTGATGTTATGATGTTAAGTGCTGATGATGCAAGCTTAATACCGGGTCGTGAGCCGCCATGTGGCTCGCATAGCTGGTCTGATGCGCGAACTGCCTCGAACACACGTCGCACTCAATGTAGTTGCTCTTTGCGCGTCTCTTCATCAATTTTCTCCACTCCTCTTTTTGTTTCTCTAACTGAAGTCGGACAAATAATTACCAAGTAGATTTTATTCAAGTACTTAATATTATGAAGAATAATAATTGGAACATATTTTTTCCATTTTTCTATAAGAATCTACTTGATTTTCAACCTCAGAAAGTTATGACATACCTAATTTGCGACGATATTTTCGACGCTAGATGACTATTTTCTTATAAATGCGAAAATAACTCTGTTTGTCTATTGATTTATCACGGCTAAATCGCTGAACCAATCTTGATAAAGTTTGGTAAGCTTGGATCTTGAGGAATGGTCAGGGTATCAAGTATTTTAAACCTTTAAAGCCCGATTTCTAAATACATGTTTAAAAAACTGGTACATATTTATTTAATTGTTAGTACACAGAGGTCGGTACCAACTTTACAAAAAATATGTTGTAGGTACTTACAGATAGTGTTTCTATGGTGAAATATTCCTGCATATAAGAGACATTTCTTTTAGACTTTCTCTTATCTTTTTGGACACATTTATTACTATCAATTCCTGATTCCTAAAAGAACAAAACATTGTTTTTAATTACAAAGATCTGTTATTTTTTCATTCTTTATTTTGCAATAATTTTGTTATTATTATTATGATTTTACCTCTGCCACAGTATAATGTTCTTCTACGAATATATCTCCATTATTAGAACCATAATCATCTGTGATATCCTCGGCAATGTCTATTAAAAGTTCTCCACTTTCCTCATCATTTCCATAATCATTTTTGTCTTGTTCTTTTAATTCATTATGTTCAATACAAGAACTATCTTCTTTATACGTCTTTACTTGTGTTTTAGTCTTGTAAAGATCGTGTTCAAGCAACAATTTATTTTCCGTTTTTCTTTCTTGTTGGGCAATTTCCTCGTTTTCACAAGTTGGAGATAATTTTGTTGTGAAAGAGAATGAAGAATTGTTTACGTCATCATATTTATACTCATACACATTACTCGTTAGACTGTGATTAGATAACGATGATTCGAGATTCAATTTCTTTCTATTTAGTTTCTTCACTAGATGTTCAGTAATCTACAAATTGAAAGATTTTTGAATGTAAGTATGTATACCTTCAAATTTAAGTGTTCCGTTTTTCCTTTTTAGGTACAGAACCCTAAAAACGACTAGGTATTGAGTTGAGTTGTCATATATACTCCTATAATAAAAACCATATAAGTATATATGTTTTAATCTAGTTTTAATATTATAAAATATAATATAATTTACTATGCTATAAAGTACATAATATAGAGAATACAAAAATACAAAACTTTCCTCAATTATAAATAAAATACGTCATCGATAAATAAATAAATACCATTAGCGGTCTAAAGTAGAAATGATAGCCTTACAGTTAAAGAGCAGGCCGAAAATCAGTGAGGCTCGGGTTCGAATCCTGGCATGTACCTACCAATGAGTTTTTTAAAAACTTACGTACATATTTATCACTTGCTTGACGGTGAAGCAAAACATCGTGAGGAAACAGAATTAATTCTGAGACATGTGTAAATAGATCCGGTCTGGCGATGGGCTCACCACCTATCACGTTTATTGGTCCAATATATCTCGTGAAATGTGGGTATATTCAGTAATGGAATACCTCTGCCTAGCCCCTCGGGGATAAAAGGCGTGAGTTTTTTTTTATTATAGAAATGCATGAAGCTTATGGTTCCAGACTGCGGACGTACCTACTAAAAATAAAATTACTTTTGAATAAACTCTCCATTGCCTGGAAAAAACGTTATTTTATTAAAAATACAAATACCTACTACCCTCGACGAATGTTTCTTACACATTAGGACCTGGGTCCTTATTGTCTATTTATAATTGTAATCGCAATCGTCTTCATTTTGACATACGTTGCTTCTTTCGTACATCTGTCAATACATCCAGTGAAAGAAGAGCAAAATGTCAAATAAAGACGATTACAATCATAAATAGTCAATAAGGCCCCAGGATACTGGTTGAACAAGCTACTAACCTGGCCATGCCGTGCGAAAACATCCAGTAGAGTCGCCTGAGCCACCAAACTCTTTTGAAACAGGCTGTAGTATTGCATCAGGTGTGCGGCGCATTCGTAGCATACAAACTGTGGGAGTCCATCGACATTACGGCTGGTCTGTTCAAAGAAGAACTACACTATTACTAAGTACACCATATAGTATAGTCTCACTATCCATGGTCGTGCCTGCTTGGTGGGTACTATGCCGCCTCGAGGAGACGCACTCGATGTTATCACTACATAGTATAAAACCAAGTCGCTTTATCTGTTCCCATATCACTATGTCCCTATATCCCTTTGTATGCTTAGATCTTTAAAACTACGCAACGGATTTTGATGCGGTTTTTTTTAATAGATAGAGTGATTCAAGAGGAAGGTTTTAGTGTTAGCATTGCACCCGTGCGAAGCCGGGGCGGGTCGCTAGTTTTTTATATTTAAGTTTGACATGTATGTACCTACTTACCTATAATTAACATGGATATTGTGTAATTAATTAAATAAAGTTGCCATGTGTATCACTATAGTTAAATATACTAAACACCCAGACCCACACAAATGTTGGCCCTGAGTGGATATCACTGAAACCAACATGTTTAGAGTGCCTTGTTATTATAAACTATTGACGTTTCTAAGTGTATATTCCATACTTCAAGAAAATAAATGAATTTTGAGTTTGAGTCAACCAACTGAGCCAACAGGCCCGTCGTATTATATAGATCATACGCACTTATTTCGAAATTATTTTCATGCTTTCAACTACATTATAGTACAGGCTCTACCTAGTTTGGGACTGTTATGTAAATACGTTTTTGAATAGTGTTCCACAATTTTTTTATTATAAAAATACGTATTGTTGAAAGAAAGGGAATTTTCAGGAATCGTCAAGTTCTGCCGACCTCCTCGGGTATAAGGCGTGAGCGAATTTTATAATATTATACTATATATAATTTATAATTACATCCATCTTAATATTATGCTAAAGTAAATCGGTAGCAATAATTATTTTCGCTTTAAAAAAATATTGGTGTAAATTTAATGTGTAACAGTAAATATAAAAATATTATGAAATCTCCTTACATCAAAGAAGTTGATGCTGGTCTTCAGAAGCCCGCTGAGAAGGCTGTACAGGTTGGTATATGTAGCCAGACATATTCTGCACACTTCCACCTGTGACGCCTCGAAATTGGAGTTTGGCTGTAAAAAATACCTTCAAATGATTCAACATTTAGAAAAACAGTAAGTACAAGTAATAATGATCTTCTTATTTCTTCAACCTGCCTTCAATTTCGTTTCCATTCTGAGAGAAAAAGTATCCTATGTGCTTTTTCAAGATACACATTTGATTAAGATTGTTTAGCAGTGAAAGGGTAAATAACAAACCGATAGACGTTACTTAAACATTTAAATTATTAGTATTGATAATATTGTATAAAAAAAAGGATAAATGTATGGATATAGATAATTCTATGTAAAAATTGAGATTAATGACAGCAGTTACCTTAGTAGGCATTTTATTTAGTGTGCCTATAAATTACTCAAAGTACACTCACTGGCAACTCTTGAACGGGATAAGCATGCTCCAAAATTCGTATACGGATGCCATCGAGGCTAATTTGATCTGCGCTGAAATGTGTACTGCATATGCGGATGTGACTTGGCGGATTCCAGTTAGGCCTGCCAATGGCTCGCAGCCACTTCGACCTTTGCTCTGGGTTTGAAGGAAACCTGAATAATTACAAAAATATAAACTTTTTATTAGAGCTATTTCAAAATGGGCTAGGACCTTGTGCATTTAAAAAATTCTAAAAATATTCTGTAATAATATGGAAACGAACAAAATACATAATATATAGAAGAACAAAGTTTGCCGGGTCATCTAGTATAAGACACAAATAAAGAGTATCCTACTGTTAAAAGCAACAACCTGGCCTGTCTTAAAAATGTACTATTAAAAAGTACTTATTTCCAGGAATATAATACGTCATAATAAAGGCGTGAGCACTTCATTTAAGAGCTAGCTTTTAAACTAAAGTATAAAAGATTTTTATTTAATAAGATATCCAAAAGGAATTTTACGCATGAAATGAAACAGCAGAACCAGGATCTTTCTTCTTAATGTTACTGTTGTTACTGCAGCCTTCAACGCAACAGTAGCACACCATTTTAACTGTATTATAGACTAAAGAACAAAGAAATTAAACATTTTCATGAACGGATTTCGAACGGTCACGAACAGATGACCACTTTTGTTGTTTGTCAATAAAACCAGTGTTGCTACATGTATTACTTAAAATTCATACATTTTGTTTTATCGTACTTACTTATACAATGAAAAAAAAGAATATTTTTACGAGAACTCTATCATTGCGACGAAAAGTATTTGAATAGCTCCTAGCTACGTAAATAGTGCGCAATGCACGTAGAACATAAATTCTAATAAACGCTGCTGCGATTATGGCAATCGTATTCCAAAGTTGCCAGAAAACAAAAAAAATATCGAACATTTCTATGGGAGTTTCATGCGTGCGTTTCGTCGTTGTTTACTATAAACTATAAAGCTCCACCAGGCTAAATGGTTTCCCAAGGGCCTCAAATTATGTACATTGCGGCCGTTGCTCGTAGCTTTCTTCAATGATTGATTCAACAGGTTGAGATCATCACAAGCATTAGGAATCGGGAAATTCAATTCAAGAAAGACAAACAATACACTGTTTAATTAGCTCAAACCAAAACAACCTGTATGCTATACTCTTTGAAAACAACGTTCAAAAACCGGCCAAGTGCGAGTCAGACTCCCACACAAAGGGTTCAGTGGGTCTAAAATGACCACTTTGAGCAATTCCTCTGAGCAATTCTCCTTTTCTGAATTCCCAGCAAATCCTAAGCAATTCCTCTAAATTTCGTAAAATGGTCTCATAATTTAGTGATTCACTGACAATTCAATTCATTAGCAGATTCGTATTTGGTGAAAATTTCGAATATGAATCGAAATAGAATTCTATTATGATTCACCCGAAACGGTCTTTTTAGACCCGCTGTACAAGCGTACAATAAAACATCCTTGAATATAATTTTAATTATATATCCTACTAATATTTTAAACACGAAAGTTTGTATGGATGGATGTATGGATGTTTGTTCCTCTTTCACGCAAAACTACTGATCGGATTTTGATGAAACTTTACAATTAAGTATACAGTTTATACATGAGAAAAACACATAAGCTATATTTTATCCCCGTATTTCCACGGGAACGGGAATTACCTACGCGGGTGAAACCACGGGGCGCTGCTAGTCTTATATAAATTTGTTAATATAGCGGCAACAGAAATAACTACACTACCTACCTATGTGAAAATGTCAACATCCTACGATTAGATACCTCGTATTACGGTTCGCGAGAAACAGTATGGAAACAGTCCATTATCAGAGAGATGACAGCGGAGGCTTAGTAATATAGTGGGCTGGCACTCTTCGGGTACACAACCCTAAAAAGAAAAACTGGGTGTAACAAATGACAAACAATGACTGTATAGATACATCGTTAACGCAAAGATTGATGTCGATGAAGATTAAATTCTTATTAATTAGACGACTCAAAATAAAACTAAGTATACTCAGGAAACTGATTCGTTTAACTATTCTCTGAGACAGTTTGTGGAGGCAGTGCAGGAGACGTGACAGATGAAGGGTAGTTAGAACGTGGAGAGTATCGAAATTAAATTGCGAGTAAATAATCGTTAAAAAGATTATCCCAAAACATCTCCAAAAAAATAATAAAACAATCTAAAAAGTAATGCAGGTGAGTACTAGGTGCTATCTCAGTATTTAGTACAATTTTAATACTAAACCATAAAAACAGATCATAAAAAGTAACTCATTTGACTAGGCAGGAGACAGCGCAACACTGCTGTGACGTCATCCGTTTCCCCTCCCGTCCCGCGCATTTACCTCAGAAACCGTCTCAGTAAAGTGATGTTTAGATATGTGTGTGTGCGCCCGCGTTAAACAGTTTATCTGGGGCTGCGGCTTAAGGAGTCGGTGGTTCCATCTCCTGTTGCTGTTCGCGACAATGATGATGGCCGCTGTAGTTGAGAACCTGATCGTCTCCATCTTTGAAGACTTGCCGTCACCGATCTACAACGCTATGCTGCCTGCTGTCAAGTAAGTCGGACCCTACTTTATCATGTAACAAAAAATCAAGTTTATAAGTTACGCCCATGACGGCACGTAATGTTCTAAGTCTTTTTGGAGTTACCTAATACCCCCTAATACCTAAGTATGTGCTTTGTTATAGATACAGCTCAGAATCTGGAATAAGATCTGATAAAATCAAACTGCGAAAATTTCTAAAAAATATCAATAAACGATGGTCTGAAGAAAATTCGGACCTTATAACAATCATGCAAAAATCTATGAACTTTGAGAACACTACAGAAGCTTTAAGTGTATTTTTTAACGTTACAAATGCGACGACGAGGAAACGGAAGAAGAAAAAAGAGTTGTGTTACTTGTGGCCACCTTATTTAGGTGAGATAAGGTACCTATAATAAATTAGGTACCTAATAATTTCACGCCTTTTATCATGAAGTATCCATTTCTGGATATACCAAGGTTCACCACTATATTTTTTGGACCCCTAAATGTGAGCCCATGGCCAGACCGGGGGGAGGGGGTGCTGTTAGACATGTCTCAGAATAAATTCTGGGACCTGCGGGTTTTCTCCAGATTTTCCTGCACTGTGAGCTATTGATAAATATGTTCGTAAGTTTTATGAAAACCTCATTGTCACATCCCCTCGCCAGGATTCGAACCCGAGCACCACGAATGAAAAATCACGCTGATAAGGTAAAAAAAGTATGTTTTAAAAACGCCTTTTTTGTAGGACCAATCCCGGTAAATAAAACGGAATTAGAACTTGAGAAGGTGGAGCAAATGTACCCAGAAGTACGGAAGGGCGGCCGATACTCTCCGCCACATTGCACTGCCAGACACCGAGTCGCCATTATTGTGCCATACAGGTGACTTCAAAACAATAGATACAGTTACTGTGCAGTTCGTTTTGTAATGTTGCCTAAGTTGTTACATTCGTTGTTACAGAGATCGCTTGCAAAACTTGGCAATCTTCCTGAATCACATGCATCCATTTTTGATGAAACAAGAATTAGATTACGGTATTTTTATCATAGAACAATCAGGTGAGTGAGGCTGGCTAAATATACTTTATTTTTTGATGTGATAACGTATTATAAATCGAACGCCAGCTGCACGCACAAAAAGCATGTCATTGTCACTTAATTCTGCCTGAACCGATCGTTTAAGCGAGCGCGCGGAACAAGCGATAGGGAGGTACTATTTTCATCAATGTTTTCTTTTGACGTTATCACGCAAAATTATCGTCCGTAAACCGAATTTATAGACAACCACTTTTTAGACGTTGTCACCACTTTAAAATATTATTTTCATCTCTCCGGGCGAAAAGTGGCAAATTTCGGCCCGCTGCGCTAAACAAAGTTACCGCTTTCCACCGCCGCGCCGTTGAGAAGAAAAACAGTATACACACCTCGGGAAGTACATAAGAAATGTCTCAGATCACATGTAAATTGTCGACCGAAGCGAAGCCGAGGTCTACAAACATGTGATCGAAGGGTTACCTACTTCCCTAGGTGTGAACTATACGACAACTAACTTAGCAGGAAAGGCACACTTTAATCGAGCCAAGCTGTTCAACGTGGGCTTCGTTGAGAGCCAGAAGCAGCGCAGACGCGGCTGGCAGTGCTTCATCTACCACGACGTGGACCTGCTGCCGATGGACGAGCGTAACATGTACTCGTGCCCACGGCATCCGAGGCACATGTCTGCCGCCGTCGACAAGTTTCAGTTCAAGTGAGATTCCAGAAACTTCGATTAGGTTACTAGGCCGTATGCTTGATAGGGGTCGAAAATGAATGTGAGTCATCCCAGCATTGCCACGGTTGTGGATCGTAAAACGGATCCTTTCTTCATTTACCTAATCACGAATTAGTCACACAGTCAGAAAGTGACAAAATGCCAGGTGCTGTACTTTCGAAGATATGAGAAGTTTGTGGCGCTGCTGGGCTGACGTCATCCTAGCAGCGCCACAGCTGGAACTCTGTAAATTGAATCATATTACTATACAAACTTATATCCCCTTTAAATACTTTCTTAGCGTTTACTTACGTTTTATAAGGAAGCTGTGAAGAGTTTCATACTTTTAGACCCATAGGTTTAGATTATGCATAGCCTATCAGTCGGACAGTGTAAATGTTTGTACTACCACATCATCCTCCGACCAAATCTTCTCATATGACTACTCGGACGCTGCACGTATAATGAAAACACGTAATCCCAGTGTACTCGGACGGCTGCATCCAATAAAAGGGGATAATTTCTACGAGCTGACTACTACTTATGTATTAAATTTTCCCGACGGCCGTACCTTTTTCTATAAAGAAATGAATTGGTTATACCTACCTATATTTTTCAGACTTCCATACAAGAAGCTGTTTGGCGGCGTGGTGGCACTAACTCGCGAACAATTCCTCAAAGTGAACGGGTTCTCCAACAAGTATTGGGGCTGGGGCGGTGAGGACGACGACATGTACCTTAGGTACTTAAATATAGTATTTACTAAGGTACTAAACAAAATAACTGTTCAGCTTACCTATAAAATACTTACTTATGTATTTTTTGTGGGATAAATTAGGGCACCACGAGCAACAACCGCGTTACAAACTAGAAGACTACAAAATTACGCATGAAAGGCCTTAGATAGTGGAGGTGTCATGTCGTCGTTAATCTTATGTTTTCTATATTTTTATTATAATCCAAATTTATAATTTGTATTATTAAACATCTTGTTTAAGGTTGACCAGAAGTAATTACAGTATAGAACGCTACGAGATGTCCGTAGCTCGCTACGTGATGTTATCACATGAGCCGCAAACGTACTGGCCGTCCAGGTACCTATGCCTTATATTTGTTTTACGAAATAAATTTGCATAAGTTACACTTGCTACTCTCCTTTACCTAGGTTGCTACTTACAAAATCCCAAAACATTGTCATATCCGTTCAAGGTCTTGCGGGTTTTCTCACAAAGTTTCTTTACGATTACAGAGTTCCCGGGTAGCTTCTGATCATAAAATAAGAAAAAAAATTGATTGTGTGTAAAGTCGGTTTACGGACGATAATTTTACGTTATACAAGAAAACATTCGAGTCGATCGTGCCTCTCTAATCGCTTGTTCCGCGCTCTGGTTTGCTCGCTCGGCTCAGGCGGAACATGACCGAGTCAAGTTTTTTCACGTGCAGTCGGCGTTTATCGATATTAAGACGTTATCACCTCAAAATATAAAGATGTGTTATAGTAAGCTAATTTTATTTAATTTTTACAGAAAATTTCGCTATGCTGAAAACTTTCAGCGGGACGGACTGAACTCGCTCAAGTACAGACAAATATTGATAGTGCAACACCACTTGTATACACATGTAGTTGTGAACTTCGACCATGGATTTAAAAATAAAATGATGCGATATAGTCAATCATCATCATTTCAGCCGTAGGACGTCCACCGCTGAACATGACTTCTCCCATTATCCTACAAAGAGACCAATCGAAAGCGGCCTGTGGCCACAATCTTTATTGTTTCGTCGAGGTGGGAAATAAATAGATTTAAATCATCAACATTTTATTTTAATTTTCAACATCTTAAAATAATGGCAGTATTTCTTTTGGAACTTCAACCCAAGGACTTGTATCCATGGTCATGAATTAGGATTAATAAAACTTTAGTATCATGCGACATTACGTTTTTTGGCGGGAATCTGGAGATGTTATTTATTGTATCCGTTGGATGGATGTTTTCGTATTTCATTATTAAACCACTTTAGTCTTTAATAAGTTTTGGACTCTGATTGTCATTTATTTTATTACTGTTGATTAACAAATGATATTTAATATTGTTGATTAAACTTAACGTATGTTTATGCATCGACTCTGTAGCAGACCTAAAATCTGTGAATTCAGGCTGAATTTTGCCAATATGTAGTTAAACATTTAAAAATTGTATTAAACGTAGAGAGATGCAGTATCATTTCTATACAAAAAATTAAAAGGATGAGTAAATCATTATTATCCCTCGAAAGGCAAAGCGGGCAAGAGTTTTCCTTCGCATCTACCAAAACCGATTCTGCTGCCGTCCCCGTTAACGCAGTAACCCCTTAATATTACTGTGTCGCCATCTTGCAGGAATTTTCTCTCATCGCCGTTGAGAAGGCGAAGGGGCCGTGTGCCTTTCCACGATAGTTCTAGCATGCTGCCGTAGGCGTCTGCCGACTGTAAAAGAGATTTATGGCCATGCTCAATGTTCTTGCCTTATCTCACAACAATTGTTCATCAACAACACACGGTCGCACCCATTCTACATCAATAACACGTACGACTACGGTTGCTACTCTTCAGCAACAACAAACTTGAGTACAGTTGCGCGAATTTCTCATCAAGAACACAGTCATCTAAGGTCGCACCGATTCTGTATCAACAACACAAGTCGACTACCGTCGCATCCGCTCTTCATCAACAACAGTCGACTACAGTCACAGCGATTCTACAGCAACAACACACAACTACGGTCGCACCCTTTCTTCATCGACAACACACTCGACTACAGTCACAGCGTTTCTACAGCAACAACACACAACTACGGTCGCACCCTTTCTTCATCGATAAACACTCGACTACAGTCACAGCCATTCTACAGCAACAACACACTCAATTACGGTCGCACCCTTTCTATATCAACAAGACACTACTGGGGTCGTACCTATTCTTCGTAAACACATTCAATTATACTCACGTCGCCACTGATGGTGCCAGATCCGAGCAGGTCCCCGGGTCGCAGGTTGCAGCCCGTGATGGTCTGCTGAGCGAGCTGCTGCTTCACCGTCCAGTACATGAAGCGGTAGTTGGACCTGCACACAGTCGTGGCTGCGGGGGACTTGTCAGCTGGAAATGTAATGAAGAACGTGAGCTCTTTGTCTATGTGGCATAGACTACCTGTAGAATTAAAACAAATAGAAAAAGATAGCTTATCCTACAAAAAACATACAGATTTTTTAATATTTAAGTGTTTTTATAACTTAGATGATTTTTTAAATTTTAATGTATAATTTTGTTAACTTATGTACCTAATGAGAAAATGTATACTTACATATTTTATTTAGTAGGTACATATATAAAAATATTTTGCAGTGCCCTTCCAGGGTTCATGTGCGTGAACATAATATTGTTTTCACCAACTATTGTAACCACATGCCGCAATAAATTATATGACTATGACTAAAAGCGAGGAGATAGGGAGGATTCTGTGTAAGACTGGGTCTAAATGGCAGATAGAAATATTGAAAAGAAGATATATCGACATCTAGTCCCAGCTAGAAAGATACGTCTTAAATGTATCGGATCCAACCCAGAAAGCTACAGGTCCGTCCCAGAAAGATACATCTAAAATAATTTAAATCTGTCCCTTCCCAGAAAGACACATCCACAATAATTTACATCTGGCCCCTCCTTGAAAGATACAGGCTCGTCCCAGAAAGGTACATCCGAAATATTAATCTAGATCCGGCCTACAAAGAAAGCTAAAGACTTGTCCTAGAAAGATACATCTAAAATCATTTAAATCTGGCCCTCTTCTTAGAAAGACACATGCACAATAATCACATCTGGCCCCTCCAAGAAAAATATTGCTACTAAAAAATGGTTTGGAGTTGTAGATTTTTTTATGGCGATGATACTGCTGGTCTTAAAGAAGTGTTCTCAGTATACAATTTTACGCTCCACAAATACTCACTTCGAATATCCACTTCCAGTTTGATGTCGAAGTTGAATTTGTCGTCGTGTCGCAAATATTCGAAGGGCACCGGGTCTTGAGGGTAGTTGTCGACCGCGTAGGGCCTAAGGGCCTCCACCGTGACCACCCACGGCGAGATGGACGTGCCAAGGTTCTTGGCCGTGAACGGACCAAGTGGAACATACTCCCATTTCTGGATGTCACGGGCTGAAAATATAAATTCAATAAATTTTACCATCAGTCCAGCCAGTCATGGAAAAATCTAGAAAAGTTAAGTTACTATAAAACTTTGCACGTGTAAACCTTTTAGTTATGATTATACGAGTAAATTACGTTGGTTATAATGCTATTTACATGGTAGATTAATCATAACGAGTTTTAAAGGGCGTAATATTATCAGAATTGAGTTTAAATTAAAAAAAAAACATAATCGCGCTCTCCAGTAAAGAAGCGACTTAAGAATGAAAGATATGGGGCCAAGTAACTATAAATCGTCATCGGGACGCAAGTTAATTACGCGAACTGTAGAGGGAGCTAGTTCCGAATTCCTCCCACTAGGCGGAGCGACACGAAAGCAGTTGGCCTGCCTAGTCGATTTTGATTTTGTTGTCCATTAATTATTGGTTTCCCGCGGTTTCCGAAACGCAAATATTAAAATTTGCTGACAGACTTAAATATCATGTCAATTGTTCTGATTTGTTGTTGAAAAGAGTTATGACTTCTTTCAACCAATCAGAACAGCTAACATAAGATTTAAAAGTCTGTCAGCAAATTTTAGTTTGATTTTCCTTTCAGAAACTCGATAATTGACCATTTACACGAGGCCATTCCACAGAGCCAATCCAATAATGGCCTCGTGTATAGAGTCCACTGCATTGGATTGTCCTCAAGCCTTTGATGAAGCCAGTTTGGATTGGCATGAATTGTCTCAGTGGATTGTGTCGGACACTAGCCTCGTGTAAATGATCCAGTCAATAATTTATCAATATCACATTTTGTGATACTGGACTAAATTAAAGTCTATTCAAACTTATTAATCACGTTTATCTCCTACAAAAATAAGAAGAGAAAGATATTTTAATAACCATACCACTCCAATCGTTCATGAGAACAAATCCGAAGATGTGGTCCTCTGCATTCTTGGCGGTGACCCTCTCGCCGAGGGCGGTGGGGGGTCCGCCCACGAACGCAGCCACCTCCAGCTCGAAGTCCATCAGCCGGGATGGCCCGAAGTGGGGGTCCGCGCCTGGTCACGAAAAAAATGATGAACACTTCAAACTGCACAACAGTATATTATAAGTATAACATAACACAAGCCTTTTAGATGTCTATAGCCTATACATACCGAAGCGGTGGAGTCGCAATGACTTTCAATAAGACGACTTATAGGCCCCTACATTGAATAAAAACTTTTGACTTTGACGGGTTCATTAGAATTTGGAATATGAGTTTCTAATATTTGTTGGCGTCTACACTAATATAATAAAGATGAAAGATTTTTTTTGTATGCTTGTAACGAATAAACTCAAAAACTACTGGACCGATTTTAAAAATTCTTTCAACAGTGGCAAGCTACATTATTACGCGAGTAAAACCGCTAGTAATATTATAAAGATGAAAGATTTGTATGTTTGTTTGTAATGAATAGACTCCGAAACTACTTAACCGATTATAAAAAAATCTTTCACTAATGAAACTAACACACGGGTGAAATCGCAGGGAACAATTTGTTACAGGTAAGGTAATAATCTGGTTTTCTAATGTATTTATTTAGTACATAACTTGAGAAGTGTTTCGATTTTTTTTAAGAGATGGTTTTCTTTCTAAGACATACCTTCAACAGGCAAGGTCTGCCCGTAGGGCCTGGTGATGGGTGTACCAGATACCACGATTGAGCTGGAGCGGCCGTGGTAGCCAACTGGTAAATGTTTCCTGGTGAAATAAACAACAACGTAATGTATAATATTCGCTAAAGAGAACAAAATTTGTTATTCTGCTTATACATAAAGGTAGGTTCCTGGTGGAAGTGACCCAGCTTAAATTAATAAATAAATTCTGCTTATACATAAAGGTAGGTTCCTGGTGGAAGTAACCCAGCTTCTCATATATGAGGATCGGTTTCGGTACCAGCTTAAAGCACAGGAAATGTGAAACTTCCATACAGATTTGTTATTAACTCAATGGTGCAGTAAAGCATCACGGAAACCAGAAAAGTCGAGAATTTGGTGACCTAGTCAAATCACTTACTTTTTTATTATTATCGGTCAAATTGATTGAAAATGTAATAAATTAATTATAATTTTTAGTACTGAATTGCGACACTTATAAGATTGTTTTCTAAATTTTTGCTGTTACCTACTGTCAAATGAAAATCAACGTTGTATTGAGACACACCTTTAAATTAATAATTACTCGCTATTTAACTTCGATATACCTGCGTGTTTTACTACCCACGAGACAGCTCACCTCATTAAAGGTTCCGTAAAATATAACAGTAGTAAAAAGTGGGTAGCAGAATGGAAACCCTACCAACCTTCTCTGTGAGACTTGGTTGTACAGTCAAGAGCACGTGGAGCTTGACACATTGGACTTTGCACAGTTCTTATTACAGTCGCCTTAGAGGTCAGACTCGCACTACAATTCTAAAGCTTCATGTGCTCTTGACTGTACGCATATTTAGTTATAAAAATTCGTTTTCGAATGAGCTGAACAGGGGGCCAATTCCACTGAATGTCAACGGTTATAGTTGGATAATGATCGATGGTGTTATTTGCTTTAAAATAACACTATTGTCTGACCATTGATATGTCATTGTCATCCTACTGTAACCGTTGAGATTTAGTGGAATTGGCCCCCAGGGCTGTCACGATCTTAAGATGCTCATAGACACCTACCAATTAGGCATTAGCGCGTTCTCCTTGCTACGGAACATGATGCCAACGTTCGTCGCGTGGTGAATAGACGAATAGAAGTCTGTGTAGTCGCCAATCTCAGCCGGCACGTGCATTTTGGCCTCACTCTGTTTGACGAACGCCCTGTAACAGTTTTTTTTTTTAATTTAAACTGTTTATTTCAATTAATAATAATACCATAAAAACTAACATTATATTATTTTATTAGATTACATTACATTAGGGTTTGGGACTGCATCCACCTTCTTCTTTCCTTAAAAAGTGATTTTTAAGTAGGTATTTAATTTGTCTAGAGTTTTTCCCTTCTAGTTTGTTGACTAGTGATTTTGGTAAATTATTTAGAATTTGTGGTAGGATGCACTCCCAAACCCTGCTACCATACTCGTTATTATAACTAGGTATTTTGAAAGTGGAAGTGTGCGACAATGAACGTAAGTTGTTTGATCTAGTTTTTTGTTCTAAATTATTAGCTTTATCACAGTTATATTCGGATATGATTGCCAATTTAACTTTATCAAAAACATTCAATACCTTACAGTACTGGAACTGGAAGAGCCCGTCGTAATTATCTTAATCAATAATATCATGAAAAGCTGTCTAACTTTATAAAATATCTTTGGACCTCCGATTGATATCGAATATTAGTGCAAATTGTGCACCAAGGAGCAAAGCGGTACGATGAACTGACGACCTAAAGAAGGTGGCTGGCAGTGGATGGATGCGGGCTCCCCAAGACCGTTATGGTTGGCATCCCTTGGGGAGGCTTTCGTCCAACAGTAGACAGCAATTAGCTGATAATTCAGATTGTGCAATGTGAGTGCCGATTGTTGACCATTTAGTGCAGATTGTGCTCTATTTTGGTGCAGATTGTGCAAAATATTACAGCATATTGTGCACTATATTAGCTTAGGTTGTGCACTGCATTATTTCAGGTTGAGCCCAATATTAGAGTGTATTTATTGTTTTTACTATTTGATATCTTTATATTGACTGCTTACCTCTCCCCAAGTGCGCTGTCATTTTGGAGAGTATCGTTAGATACATCCAAGAGTTTCTGGATAGTTTCCCTGGCTTCAATCCAGTGAGGTTTCGTTAATCCCATGAAAGCATTTAGCTTTTCTTCCTGAGAATGTTAAAATACAGCATTTCTGTCGTTAAAATATGAATAATTTGCATGCACTTTTTGTTATAATAATTGCTAATGTTATATTCTCAAATTACATACATACATACATAATCTCACGCCTATTTCCCATTGGGGTAGGCAGAGACAACAGACCGCCACTTGCTACGAACCTGGCAGATCTCACGCGCTTCCTCCACATCCATCAAACGACTCATGCATGCTCGTCGGTTCTTCTCATTCTCAAATTATAACGGATGATTAATAAAATAACTAATTTGAATCATATTGCAAAATATTTTACAATGTATATTAATTAGTTACGAGTCTCACTTCTATGGCAAACTTGATTATGTTCAATGAATACCAAATAACAGTGCGATATAAATAACTCGCCTATCGCTAGCTAGATATAAGTATAGCTACTTGGATGCTGAACATACCTTGAATACATGTTGTTTGTCTTTCAGTAGGGGACCATTGAATAAATGGGATATGACATTTAGGTCCAATATCCATTCCCCTATGGCAACTCCGATGTGTTTTTGTTCCTTGAAATAAGTAAGAATAAAAATTATGAATGTAAGACACTGTTGAGTAGGTTATTGATTTTCAGTGATATTAATTAATTGATATAAACTTACATTTTTAGCCGAAGTGAAGACACCGTACGGCAGATTTTGTATCGGAAAATCTGTGCTAGAATCGTATTCGATGAAAGATTTCATTGTCACTGTTCTATACCACACTATTTCGTGTTGCGTGGTTTAAAACCTCAAGTATACTGGTATGTGATACTTGTTTACAGTATCAAGTGGTATAAATCCAGTTGGAGCGAAGTTGTTATGTAAATAACATGGAAATTAAGTGAATATGCCGGTTTCCGTTGCCGGCCGGGGCGCAACTGTAGTAGTGATAGGTACTGTAGAGTGCCAAGCCAAGGTCAACTCTTCACTTTTATTACTCATGTTATCTCGTGAAAACCTGTTACTTTATCTTGCTTTTATAGACGCCAGTATAGGTTAATTTGTGTATTTACATTGCCTTTAAAGTCATCATGATTGTAGGTTTGATTTATAATTTAGTTCACCAACATTAAAATATGTAATAATCAGATTCCTGTAACCATGCTTATAACAATAAATGTCAATTAATAATAATTAGGTGATTAACGTTATATTACTTCTCATCACCAAGTTTACTTTCATAGTCATGAGCAGTGGTAACATTTTTGGCACCTGATTCTATTTCGTTTCAATAATTTAAAAGATAGTTTAGTGTTGGTGAACACAGACCTTAAGAGAACTTCTTTTAGATGCTAGTCACTCATCATTTCACCCACAGGACGGTCTGCCGAACTTAGTCTTTCGTAATGACCGGCAAAAACCTATTTTAATCCAACGGGATCCTCTTATTGCCTACTATCTATAAGTATTAAGTATATCATGGTAGGTATGGCATCCATTTTACAATTTTTTAAATAATAAAAACAAGTGACTAGGAGTTTTGATGTCACAGTTCAGTACTCAGCACATTTTTCATTTTCAATTTTCGTTGCGACAGATCACGTAAAGTAACGCATAAGAACCAAAGCTTACGTACGCTTTTGGTCTTGCTGATAGCAAGTTTTACAAAACAAACTCACCACAAAAACAATATTTCATTTTATTTCATTAAAATTACTTATAAAAATGTACAATAAGCTCTTCACTACATATTAAAAGTCTATCTGCACACATCGGTGTAGTGGGTCCATCCGGGTCGTGCCATCTGGTCCTCCGATTTACGTTACTAACGACACTACTGCAGCGTCACTTTTTGACACCTATATAAGAAACGGCCGAAATAGCGGAAAATAATTGACCGTGTTTTTACAGAAGCTTGTACTTGTACTCTTGTTCTCTTCTTATTACTTAACACTAAATAATCGCCGCCGTGATCTTCAAACTTTACGAGTCAATATTTGTTTGAGCTTCGGACATTACTTGGCCCTGCCAAGTCAGTTATTTCGGTTCTCCGATTTACGATTTTCGTAACTAAGGACACTTGCACAGTGTTACTTTTCCTATGACACCTGTCAATTTTTAACACCGATTGGCACTGGCGGTCTAAGGTATAGGCGGTCCACCCTAGGCCTCTGGTCCTGGGGGGCTTCCAAATTTAGCGAAAATTTCTCTTCAAATCCAAAACATGGATAAGAGGCAGTTGGGTGTTGGTTGGAGGCTTCATAGATACAAATACGATCAAAGCTACGCTTAATTTGGAGGCCCCCCCGCACCAGAAGCCCGCCCTGGGCCTGGAGGGGCCTTCAAATCCAAAAGTTCTAAGGCCTCATTCAGTTTTTCCGCCCGGGCCTCCGACAGGCTTAGTCCGCCACTGCCGATCGGTCCGAAGTAACGGAAATCGGAGAACCGTGAATGGTCCTGTTTGTTAAACTCAGAGTTTAAAATATAATAGGACATAGAGGGGGCATTAGGAATATTTTCATGCAAAACTTTGAAGCATGTTTGAAGCTAAAGCGTTATGTCAGTTAGTATGAACGCGAGCTGTCATATGGTCGAAATTGTCCTAGACTTATTCCACTTGGAATAACATTTGGCTTCAAATTTTCCTCGCTTTGTCCCCTCTATGCCCTATTATATTTTAATCTCTTTGGCGTCAATATTTTTTCGAGCTTCGGACGGAACCTGTACCTGCAAAGTCCCTGGGTCACTGCGGTTCACCGATTTACGATTTTCGTAACTATCGACACTTGCACAGTGTCACTTTTGCTGACACCGATTGGTCGGAAGTAAAGCCCAACATATCTTAAATCTAAGAACCACGGTAGCCACCCTGATGTTTGTGAATAGTCCTTAAAATTACACGTCAAAGTTGGCCTTACTTAGGAGCACGTGGTCCGCCTTCGCGATGCGCTGATCTCCCAGAACAACCTCCTTGCTCGGCACACGGCTGGTATGGAGAGGATCCGAGACTGCCTGGAAACACCTAGGGGTCACCTTGGTACTTTGAGTCGATAGTCCACTACAAGAGTGTCACTATGATCTCTTAACCGGAAAAATGAACATAATATTGGGGTTTAGAGCGACTAAACTTATTTTAGTTTACTCCTGTCATTTTCTTTCTCCTAGATAAGAAAAGAGACTAGAGATATTTAGTCCTGTAAACTAAGGCATTTCATAACGTGTTTAGTGCATAAGTAAATAAGTCACGAGTCACGACTAAAATACAGCCTCTGACAATACTAAATTCGGTAGGCTATCTTCTGTCCCTTTTCTTACAGGACTAAACTAAAATAAGTTTAGTCGCTGTAAAGCATAATCGAACCTAGTGTCCATATAATTTTACTGGAAATGTCACTGCAACTTAATTTTCTCAGAAAAATACACAAAAAAGATTATAATTAATTCTTCCACCTGTCGACGCAACGGTTTTTTCCTTATCATTTAGCGCTTTGCGTCGAACCGCTGATTAGTATGTATAAAAATATAATAGAGATGACATAATCAAATCTAAAGATTTTTTTGGAAAATCTTAATTTTTATTAGTATTTTTTAGTACTGTTATCCAGTAAAATAAATATTTTAGTAAAATATTTTAATTACAATTGACACACTGCTGGTAAAGATAATAATAATAAGTTAGCTTCCAGTAACATTAAGTTGCAGCATTTCGATTCACACAACTAGTTGACTACTAAAGGAGAAAGAAAACGACAGGAGAAAACTAAAATAAGTTTAGTCGCTATACAGCAGAATCGGTACCAATAAGGCCTCAGGATAGGAGGACAAAGAATAATGAGAGGACGCAGAGTTCCATCACGACTCCGAGAGTAGGTATAAACAATTGTGAATATGTTTCTATTTTCTCCCTTTATTTCATAACAATTAAAATGATGGAAAACCATACAATTAATACTTACATAAATATCTACGGGTACAAAAATATAATAATATGTACTACATGTATCCAGACTGACGTACTGAAACTACGTTACTACTACAAAGAATAATACAAAATTATATATCTATAGACAAATAAATACAAAATTTTCTTTTTACATATTTTGTTAAGCTAGTTTTACATCAGTGGCATCACCAGAACCAACCATATAACTATTTGTCTATGGCTCAATTCCATCAATCTGACATTAATAGGCAATTTACACGAGGCCATTCCATTAAGCCAATCCACTAATGGATTCGTGTAAATGGAGAGTCCACTGCAATGGATTGTCCTCAAGGTTTTTTTTGTATGCAGTTTGGATTGGCTTAGTGGATTGTCTCAGTGGAATGGCCTCGTATAAATGGCCCATCAAACGTGACGGTGACGTACGGAAACAACGATGTTTGGTCAAGATTTGAGTAAGCGTGACTCCCAGTATCAAGAGCCGCAAGAGTTGAGCTCACACAAGTTGTCAGATCACATGCCATGTCACTTTGGTGTGCATTCGATCTCAAGGCGATTACGATCAACGTAGCCCTCATTTCGATTTTAAAAACTAAAACTTCATTTTGCCATTTACTCTCGGAAGAAAATCTTATTTGTAATTCGTTTGCCTTAAAGCACAACACGCAAAGAGGGGGTAACAACGCGTCGCGGAGCGTTGACGAAACTACACAAAAATATCAGAAATAATCAATAACAAATTGATAATGATCTACTGGCTAAGCTGCTAGTCCGATTCTGAAAATTATTTCACCAATGGAAAGCTTACATGGCCAATAATTTTCCCACAGGAATGGGACTACAAGACTATGTTTCTACCTTTATTTCCCGACTGGTTTCAGTGCGCCATAGTCCATAATACTACGCAAAAAAACGCCTCTGCGTTCACCGCTACCGTATCTATACGTGTTGCATTTATATATCTAAAGTTTGATAGTTGTAAAAAGTTTTTTTTTAGATTACGGTAATAATTTTGGATTCGTTACGATAGGCACTTATGCTTTTAGATACAACATTCAACGATAATACGACATCGACTTACTTTTATTTTATAACTGGCTTTTGCCAGCGACTTCGCTCGCGTTTCGGAATAAACGCCTAATCACTTCGCGATCTAATCTGTTGCTCTGTTGCTGCATGAATTAGGAACAAACCAACAACACAGTTTCACATCTTGTATACTTATCCAACGAATTAACAAAGAGCCAACCAAATACATAATTAATAGTTATGAATATAATATAAATAAAAACATACAAAACTCGACGTTTAATTTTAATATACAGATGATTTATTGATTAATTATTTATTCAGTAAATGAATGAAATATCAAAACAGATGCATGTCTGTGATTAAAACTTAAAACTGTGACCTATAAATAGTACTAGTCTTTCCAGTCTTTGAGGAGTGTCGCCTTATTATTTAATTTAATTAATAATGCTAAATAAATACACTGGAAATTTAAGAGGGACTTTTTACGAGCACTTGGATGTTGTAACATTGTAGACTGTAGATCAAATACCAAAAGATACTGGATAGACACAATAGCCTATAAATATTTTCTGACAACTAACAAATTCACAACTATTCCGAAAGTCTTCATCATTTATTTCCAAAATTGTTGTAAAATAAATAAAAAATTGCATACGGAAGAAAGGGAAAGCTTTGGAGTCTATTATTTTAACTGTCCCTGAAACCTCAGTAAGCTGCCATTTTTTATATTTTTGACGTATGTTTTTCCTAAACTAGCTTGTTTGACTATGGATCAATGTGTTACTTTGCTTTGATCAAATCTTTGACATGCTTGTGTAATATGACACATAGCATTGACCCTTTGAAAGCTTAATATTTTTTTACATGGTTAATAATTATTTACTAAATCTTTGACACGCTTTTGTATTATAATATTGTCGCTTTAAAAGCTTTGATCAAGCAGTTGCCAACGCTCCTGTGATGTGACTACGGAACATAATATTATAGTTATTTGAAATATTTATGAAAATTTCTGACACCCTTGTGTTACATACTATATTTCGCTATAGATATTAGTGTTGCTTTGAAAGCTTTTATCAAATCTTCGTACAAATATTACTTTAATTTACTTCTATACAAATGCATACTATACATAGATATACATATTACTCAACGTTCAACAACGTGCTACGAACTACAAATTCTACAGATTAAAAATGTGACTCTTATCTACACAAAGTGGCGTCTATCTGTTGGAGCGAGGGTAGCGTTAACTTCAGCTTCCTTCGGTAGGCCGCGTCCGAAGCGAGCGGATTCCTCTCCAGGTATATGGTGGCCAGCTTCTTGTTATTCTTGAGATACTCTATCGACGACCATTGCGATATCTGGTTGTCGTTTAGCTGGAAGTGTAATAATAATAATAAATTGTGGGACACAATTCACACACGGTTATTCAGTCCCAAACTAGGCGGAGCCTGTACTATGGGTACTAAACAACTGATAAACATACTTAAATAAATATTAAACACCCAGACACGAAGCCAACAGACATGTTCATGCATACAAAGCGGGGATTGAACCCGCGACCTCCGACTCAAAAGGGTCACTACCAACTGAACCAACAGGCCCGTCTAGGCCCGTAAGGGTATCATAAATGTACACTCGCGCCGTATTTCACAGATTCCAATTACGAAAAACACCGGCATCGCCGGGCTACGAGCGCCTCGTTACTAATAGTGCTTTGAGGAAAAAAAAGAATAATGAAAAATGCAACTTACAAACTTACCCAAAGCTCTTCCAAATCGGCCATATGTCGGATGTTATCGATTTCTGTGACTCTGTTCATGGCCAGATCTAATGTTTGCAGCTTAACTTGACCGTCCAAGTTCTCTATAACGGTTATACCATTCTCCGATATGTATAACTGTTCTAATTTGTTTAAGTGCTGGAGATTCTCTATCTTCGTGATCCTGTTTCTTTGCAGCACTAAGATTTCTAGGTTCGTTAGGTCGTCTAGGTTTTGGATCTTAGATATCTTGTTTTTGCCTAAGTATAGCTGCTTTAGCGACTTCATGCCTTCCAGGTTTTTGATCTCCTGTGGAAGGAGAACATATTTTCTAATAAATTCACTCACGACTTATCCCCGAGGTGGTCGGTAGAGGGCAGAGGCATTCCATTCCTGGAAATACTTTTACCATACTTACACGCGCCGAAACAGGATAAATATTTATTTCTATACTAATATTATAAAGAAAAAAGATTTGTATTTTTATATGTTTGTATCTTTGTTACGGATAAACTCAAAAAATACTGGACCGATTTTAAAAATTCTTTTATCAATTAAAAGCTAGAATATCTATGAGTAATATAAGCTATATTTTATGCCTGTATTCCCACGGGAACGAGAACTACCGCTAGTAAGAGTACGCTATATGTACGTAAGTTCTGAACAACTCATTGGAACATGCCCTCACCCAAGTAAACATATGTTGTAGACCTACCTAATATTCGCACAAAGCGCTTCGCTTCAACATTTTTAATGCGAACGGCTAAGGAATGGAACTCCCTGCCTGCGGATCTGTTTCCGGAACGCTATAACCTGGGCCTCTTCAAGGCAAGAGTGAATAGGCATTATCTAGCCAAACATGCTCCATCGTCGTCTGCATCATCACTTTCCATCAGGTGAGATGGCAGACAAATAGTTTGCCTATTATTAATAATAAAAAAAAATATATGTGGCATAAACGGTGTTTTTCAATATTTTTCATAACAGACCCACTTAGTATGATTTTTGTTTTGTTTTGGTTTTGGGGATTTTTTATTGCTTCTATAGACTTTATACCTAAGCATTTGGTATTCATCAACTTGATACCTCCTAAGTCCAAACGTTCCCGAGAAAAACGGTCAGACGGACAACAAAGTGATCTGCGAAATCTGCATTTGGAACCAGCAACTTGTCGGTGGAGATGGGCTGCTGTTTGCATTTAGCCAATCTTCATGGACGAGTTTAGTGTGCCTTGTTATTAGACTGTTAACTTTTCTAAGTGTAATTCTCGATTACCGACAGAAATAAATTTAAATTTTCAACTTATAAGGATTCCCTTTTTTCTTTGGATACATCCAAAGTGTAGCCCAAAAAATATCAAGGACGTACCCTTATACGGTTATCCCCCAACTCCAGCAGTTCCAGCTTGGGCAGGTGGTTCACGTTCTTGATCTCCGTGATCTTGTTGGAGCTAAGAAATAGCTTCTTGAGGTTCAGCAGGTTCGTCAGGCCGTCCACCTCTTCGATCCTATTGAAGGAGAGGTCCAGTATCCTGGAGAAAAAAAGTGGGTTAAGTACTTGAAAGAAAGAAAATATGTAGGGCCCGTACTGACGCAGCAAAAAACACTTTCGCATTCGATTTAGTGCAGTATATTTTGCGTGATCTACCTACAAATACATCCTGGAAAAACAAATAGTTCCCAATTAAATTTCACCCAGACGGAGTTGCAAGCTACTGAAAATCTACTGTAAATGTAAAATGATAATCATTTCTTCTAAATTATTTCTGCTTGGTTGACTAGTAGATAAAGCCTCTACGCATTAAGTTCGCCATGTGAATAAATAAAGAAACAAAATAAATTTTTAGTTGTTTCGACACCATGTTTCTGATTATTGATTACTCGCAATTTACATACATAAATACATGTGATCACGCCTTTTCCCGATGAGGTAGCAGAGACAATAGTCCGCCACCTGCTACGACCCTGGCGCACCTTGGACGCTTCAACTAATTTAATATCGACATAATCCTATTCACATGCCGCACCCATTCGCTTCCTAATGATTTTATTGATACAGCTTTTAGCACATTGCTCTCTAATTACTTAGCGTATTGTTAATTGCTCGGACAGAAACGAGACGTAGCACTACGTAAATTAACGCAAGTAGTTGTCGTCAGTGTGAAGTTGAAGGATCGGCACAAAAATATTGCGTGTAAGAAATTAAGAACAACATAAAGTGGATTGATGCTATGAATTCATGTAGATATTTTCCTTATTTACTAGCGGTTCTGAGCGGTTTCACCCCCGTAGTTCCCGTTCCCGTGGGAATACGGGAATAAAATATAGCCTAAGTTACTCAGGGATATTCTAGCTTTCCATTGGTGAAGAATTTTTTAAATCAGACCAGTAGTTTTTGAGTTTATTTGTAACAAACATACGAACATACAAAAATACGAATCTTTCCTCTTTATAATATTAGTATAGATTTCCATACTTAAATAAAAAAGGTACAGTCAAGAGCAAATCAAGCTTTACACTACCAGTTTAAGTTGAGCTTTGATTTCTACTGCGCTCCATAGAATACAGGGCCGGTTCAAAGTCCAAAGTGTCAAGCTTACCGTGCTCTTGACTGTACAATGTAAAATTACACTCGTCAAATTATAAACCAGTTTGTCGGCGATCTCTACATGTATATGTACATTAAATTAAATGTACAAAAAAGAGTGTATGTACATTAAAATTTCAGGTTTCTAAGTTCCAACATAATAAGAATTATGTCGTATAGTGTGTCTAATATTTGTCTTTGTGTCAACTTGATGTTTTAGACTTTAGAGGTATTATGAGAACCTTCTTTTCCACCCATGTTTTTGGGTATATGCAAGTATATGTAAGTCAATTTTTGTCTGTACACCCTATAGCCTAAATGAGATATTAGATTGTATTAATTGAAATATCATTTCAATCGATGCTGACTTGGTGGCTTCACAAAAAAAAAACAATATGGCGAACGTTGTCCATTGTGCTCTTAAATAGTTTGAGAGTATCATAGGCATTTCTTTTCCATGCATTGTAGGGTTTTAAAAGCTACAAAAGTAGGTTTTTGTAGTTGTCTTAAGTTTATGAAACTTACTCTAGATTTACGAGTGTGTCTAAATTCTCCATGACTGTGATCTGATTGTCATACAGCTCCAACTCCACCAGCGTAGTCAACGCGTCCAGGCCTTCTATCTGCTTGATAAGGTTCCATCTCAGGAATAACCTGGAAAAAACTCGAATCAGTCCGGTAATCTAATACAGTCAAGAGCATGTGGAGCTTGACACATTGGACTTTGTAATGTTCTTATTAACATCGCCTTAGAGGTCAGACTCGCACTACAAGTGTAAAGCTTCATGTACTCTTGACAGTACAGACAAACTTGAAAATACTAATTCATAAAAAGTGTTTGAAGATTTGACTATAAAGCGATATTATCCAAATGGTGGCTACATAACGAGGGTTACAACAGTTTAATCCCATTATCTCAAATTCTCTAAATAACAGATTTGTAAGACTTTGCCACCACTGCCATGCCCCCGTGTTTGGTTCATTCTATATTTTTAGCAATAAAGCTAAAAAGGAGTTTTCGTTTTATTTTAAACTAGGGGATGCCCAGCGGCGTTGCCCGCGCGGTTCCGTTTATTCCCGTTCCCCTGGGAATTTCCGAAAATCCCTTCATAGTGGTTGCCTACGACATATTTAAGACACCTACATACCATATTTCAAATAGCAGGAGCCCAGCGGCGTTTTCCCGCTTGGATTATAGTTTATTCCCGTTCCCGTGGGAATTTCCAAAAATCTCTTCATACCAATTTCCTATGTATGACATATCAGACACCTTCATACCATTTTAGGTGTTATCGTTTCGGAGTAGTACGTATTCCTCTTTTTAACCAGTTTTTATATTTTCCCGTGGGAATGAGATATTTTCCTGGAATAAAAAGTACCCTAGATGTTGACCCGGGTACTCAGTTATCTCCACACCAAATTTCATCAAAATCCGTCCAGTAGTTTTTGAGTGATGCGTGCACAACCAGACAGACAGACAAAAATTCCAAAAATTGGTGTTTCGGTAGGTATCCATATCGATAACTATATACACTACCGTTAAAATTTTCAAAAAATATTTAGGAAGAAATTTAGATTATCAACCCACGATTTAGGGTGGGGGAGGTGGGTAGGGGGGACGGGGCTACCCCCCTGTACCACTCCCCCACCCTAAATCGTGGGTAGTTTCGCAACAAAACCACCATTTTGTCCAAATTACCATAGATTATGACAGTTTTGAGGTTAACTTGTGATTTCAAAAAATTATATCTCGAAAACTATTGCTTTTTGCGCTTGGATATTTTGGTAAATAAACCCTGTCATATACCTCTATCTACAAAAAAATATAAAGCAGAAATTCCACGTCAAGTAGTGTACAGTTCGACCAAAATTTTTGATTTTAAAATCGAAATAACTAAAAAACTACAAGTTTCCGAAATCTAAAAATTTGTAAATATAGTAATAAAAATATGATCTTTCAAATAATTAACATTTGAATTGGCAACTCGTGGGTTGATAATCTAAATCTGAGCCAATATTTAATCTACAGACACGGCCCCGTTAGAGTTTTATTTTATGTATTATGTATTCTTAGTCAATAACAAATCACAACATTTCCTCTGAGGCAGTAGATACATCAGTTATTACTATTAATGATTATTATGAATCATCATCACTCAGATGAATCATCATCGAAACCCATGAGTAAATTCAAGAGTAATAGCAGGTTACGATTGTGAAAGTCGTTAATATTACCTCTCCAAATTCTTGAGGTTCTCAAGATTCTCGATCTTCCCGATCCTGCCGTGGTTCAGATCGAGTTCCGTGGTGTTTTCGTTGATAATTATGATTTCCTGAGTGTCTTCCTCGACCGGTGGCGGCGGCGTGGCAGGTGGAGGTGAAGAACTGCCTGCCGTATCCATGGGCTCCTGGTTACGCGACGGTTCTTGATTGTCTAAAATCACCATGAATACTCTTAGAGGTACAAAAATATCACGCAGAAGTCTCACAAATATCTACCATAGAAATCATTGTAAATTGAAATATATATCAATACACTTACCGGCCATGATGAAGTATTTCCTCACAATACAGCGATATCTAAGTAATGAATACTCTCAAATACATATATCCCGACCGTTTATATTTACAAAACCGTATATGTATACCAAAAAACAAAATTATTTCCTCAATAAAATTCCTCTAGTTCGTTCGTTTACCAAAGTAGGTACCTATCACTACCAACAAAACAAACCGAACCAATTGGTGCGGTCCAAATTGCACTTTTGGCGCTCGTGTGCGCTATATTCATACAAACAACTGTTCAAATTGCGCTATGGTACACACACTGCTCGTTTGCCCCCTTTTCATATAAAAAAAAACACTGACAAGAGTATTGTGATTTCATCGATGACGTCATCGTGTAGGTAGTGCGAACAGTGCCAACAGTTAGAGTGCCAACAACGAGGAGGTAGTGCAATGTCTCAGGATCTGTCAAACAGTTGTCAAACTTCAATAAGAGTGGTGGTTTTTGTTTTTTTTTAAACCTGCGAACTTTTTTCTATTTCGTTAAGTAATCGATTAATTAAAATTAGGTATGTTGTCATTAATATTAACAGAAGTACATTGTGAAGCTTCGGGGATACTATACGACTGAATTTAACTTCAAAACAATATCAATATTATTAGCGAGGATAATAGATTTCCATTTAAAAAAAGAATATGCGAATACTTAACGACTTTAATTCAAAACTAAATATTAAACTTAAGGAACTTTAATAATCTTAAATCTATTTGTCAATTAATACACAATTATTATGCCTCGACTATGATCAGAAATGAAGCGAACTCTGACAACAACAAACACAACACAATAAAATGAGCAAGACAGCAAGAATTACGTCCGGTCAGTACGACCGTCTAGAACGAAGAATGAGCTATGAATGAGCGTGTTGTCAGGGCACGCTCCGTTTATATAGTTTTGGTCGGGGAGCGGATTGACGTATCGCTCGCCCCACCATCGTTCACGGGTTGCACCTAACACGGCCTCTCCTGACAGGGCAGCGTCCTCGCGCCCATTGAGGAGTTCAGCAGCAACTTTCAAGGCGCGCAGCAGTAGCACCCTTGTTAGGCGCGCAGTGGCGCCATCGTAAGGCACGCAGTGGCGCCTTCGTAAGACACGCAGTGGCGCCCTCGTAAGGCACGCAGTGGCGCCCTCGTAAGGCACGCAGTGGCGCCCTCGTAAGGCACGCAGTGGCGCCCTCGTAAGGCACGCAGTGGCGCCCTCGCAAGGCACGCAGTGGCGCCCTCGCAAGGCACGCAGTGGCGCCCTCGCAAGGCACGCAGTGGCGACCTCGTCAGGCGCACAGAGGTGCCGTTGCCCGGCTCGCCAAAACGCTGTGTAGCCTTCGAAATCGAGACTGAACGAATACCGCTGCATCGGTCAATCCCCTTGGACCACAGCTCTCCCAGACATGTCAACTCCATGTTAACGCGCATTGGTCGCTATCTGTAACATACGGCTGATGCACACCACACAAGTGTCAATGCGCATCGGTTAACGTCTGCAACACAGCTGTAAACTATTTGACATGTTATAAGCATTAAAATCTGAAGCTGTATTGAGAGTTATAGCACTCCAATAGATTAAGCAAAAAAAAGCTGGTATGCCACGGCCGCAAGCGTGCACTCAAGCGTCCGTATACACCTGCCTAGCCAATAAATAACTTACAGAACAAAATGAAATAGCTTCAGAATTTAATAAGTAACATTTGAATGTATTCCAAATGATAGGACTCCGGAATTCTATTACTTGTGATACATGGATCCACAAAGAATGTAGTCAACAATATTTAATTCCTCAATCGTTTTCAATCAAGGCCCCTTATTCAACATTCACAACATAATTAAATTCACTTCTTTTTTATCAACATTACTGCATCCATCAGCCTAATTGAGACGTCTCATACAAAAATACCACAGTACTGTCAAACCTTCGTGTTTTCCAAGGTAATACCCGCTTTAAGGCAGGTCTGCTCAGGATAGAGGCATCGCTGAATCGCATATCCTCTGCTATATCATTTTACAGACATCGAACGTCCGGAGAGACAGAGGCATCACTGAATCGCATATCCCCTACTATATCATTTCACAGACATCGAACGTCCGGAGAGACAGAGGCATCACTGAATCGCATATCCTCTACTATATCATTTCACAGACATCGAACGTCCGGAGAGACAGAGGCATCACTGAATCGCAGGTCTCTCACAGGCTGTCATTCGAACAGCCCGGAAATAGCCAACCAAAATATAAACTGCTCACTGGAGAAAAACGCTTCGCACGTTTCCGGACACCACTCTCCCTTCCATATGATTCCATAATCATATATTGCGCTGCAGTTTGCGAAGACTCGCTATGATATGATATGCTTCTTGGTCGTACAAGAAGTTTGCATAGTCAATCTATGACAAACAGTGTCATGTATTATTTTATTGGAATAAAGCCTAGCTTTAGGTAATATTTCGTATTATTTCAATTTATTCCAATAAAAATGGATAGATTCCTACGTCCCGAGCGCTTTGACGGAGACCCAGCAATAAGTTCCACCGCCCCGGAATGGAAACACTGGAAGCGGACTTTTGCAAACTTTCTCGATGCACGAGACACCGCGTCTGCCCCCGCTGCAACGGACGCCGGCCCTACTGGTGCATCATTGATCACTGACGCCGTCAAACTACAGCTGCTGGTAAACTACGTGTCGCCGCGAGTGTTTGCATACATCAGCGATTGTATTACGTATGCAGATGCACTTGCAATTCTAGACGCATTATACATCAAGCCTCGAAATGTTATCTATGCCAGGCATGTTCTTGCTACGAGGCGCCAGCACCCAGGTGAATCTATCGACACTTATCTTCAGGCACTCAAACAATTGTCAAAGGAATGTCAGTTTGCCGCTGTAGATGCAGAAACAAATAAAAATGAGAGTATACGAGGAGCCTTTATCGCAGGGATTATATCGTCAAACATCAGACAAAGACTTTTGGAGAATCTGACACTAACTTTGGACCAGGCATATAATTTAGCCCTGTCAATGGAAACGGCTGAAAGAAACTCCGCATTGTTTCAATCTCCGATGGTTAATTCTGTTTCACATCCCTCAAAGTCGACTGAATCTACGCCGACCTCACCGACTCCATCTACTTCATTCGAAACAGTGGCTGCAGCACCGAAACCCACGGAAAGCAAATTAAGTCCAAAACGTAGATGCTTTTTCTGTGGCGGCCAAGTCCATGCCCGGAAAAATTGTCCAGCTTTAGATGTTGAGTGCCGCGCCTGTGGAAAAATCGGCCATTATTCAACTGTTTGTCGCAGTAAGGGTAAAAATCAAACCAGCGCTGCAATTACTACCAGTGAAGGATGTAAGCACTGCACTGTATGCATCTCAGCCGCGGCTCCTTCTTCACTTCAAAAAGCAATGATTACGGCGTTCATCAAGGGTGTCCGTGCCGACGCTTTAATCGACACGGGAAGTAGTATCAGTTTCATCAATGAAGGATTCGCTAACCTCCTACGGCTGCGAAAACAAGCTTGTCAACAAACGGTGTCAATGGCTTCTCTATCTCTGACCTCACATGTGAACGGTCTCACACGACAAACTATTCGTATAGGAGAAAACTCTTACGACAACGTAGAACTCCTAATTGTAAAAGACTTGTGCGCTGACATTATCATCGATCACGATGTACTACAACTACATTCGACCTTGGAGCTTGCCTTTGGAGGACCGAAGCAAGCTCTCAAAATTTGCTCTGTAGCCGAGGCAACTGTTCCTGCTGTTCCGTTGTTTACAAACCTCGCTGCGAACTGCAAACCCATCGCTATAAGATCACGTAAGCATTCACCTGAGGATCGGCAATTCATTGTGACTGAAATAAAGAAACTATTACAAGATGGTATAATCGAAGAAAGTCAATCTCCCTGGAGAGCACAAGTCCTGATTACTAAAAACGCCAACCACAAGAAAAGGATGGTTATCGATTATTCGCAGACTGTTAACCGTTATACGCAGCTAGCCGCATACCCAATGCCAAATATAGAAGACCTGGTAACAAAGATTTCAAATTACGCGGTTTTCAGTACTATCGATCTACAGAGTGCGTACCACCAGGTTCCAATTCTACCACAAGAAAAAAAGTATACTGCGTTTGAAGCTGCTGGAAACCTGTACCAGTTCACTAGAGTCCCTTTTGGTGTGACTAACGGCGTGTCTGCTTTTCAAAGAACTGTAGACTGGGTAATCCGGAAAGAGGGATTATCAGGAACGTATGCCTATTTGGACGATATAACTATTTGTGGCAAAAATCAAGGAGAACATGATTCTAATCTTGAAAAATTTTTGAATGCGGCTAAGAAATACGGGCTCACTTTGAGTACGGACAAAAGTAAGTTCAACCTGAATTTCATCGACATACTGGGTTACTCTATCGGCAATCACGTCATCAAACCTGACAGGAATAGGTTAAAACCTCTACTTGACTTCTTGGGAATGTTTGCACATTACTCCAAATGGATCCCAAATTTCTCGGAAAAAGTTCACGCCCTAGCTCATAGCCCACAATTTCCTCTGAACTCTGAGGCACTGGAAGCTTTCGAAAACTTAAAGTCCATGATTGCTAAGTCTTCCGTAAACGCAATTGACAACACTATTACATTCACCGTAGAGACAGATGCCTCTGAACATTCTATAGCTGCCACTCTTTCTCAAAATTCAAGACCAGTAGCTTTCTATTCTAGAACATTGAACCATTGCGAACAAAATCATTCAGCTATAGAAAAGGAGGCCTACGCCATCGTCGAATCATTGAAGAAGTGGCGACATTTCCTAATCGGGAAGCCATTCAAACTGATAACTGATCAGAGGTCTGTCAGTTTCATGTTTAATTCTAAACTACCTAGCAAAACAAAGAATGAGAAAATTCAGAGATGGCGACTGGAACTGGCTCCGTACAATTACGATATTATATACAGACCAGGTCGAGAAAACCACGCTGCTGACGCATTGTCAAGAATATCTGCTAGCATGAACCCGCATTCACGAAGTTTAAAACTGAAAGAACTGCATGATCACCTCTGTCACCCAGGTGTCACGAGAATGCACCATTGGATTAAAACTAAGAATCTACCATATACAATTGATGAAGTCCGAGCTATGACTAACAACTGTCGCACTTGTGCAGAAATTAAACCTAGATTCTACCGGAATCCAGATCCACCACCGGAGCTGATTAAAGCAACTTCACCTTTTGAGCGTCTGAGTATGGATTTTAAAGGCCCTGTCCCGACGAGTACCAAAAATAGATTTATACTCACCGTTATCGACGAATACTCACGTTTTCCGTTTGCTTTTCCATGTGCTGATGTAAGTGCAAAGACTGTTACTACTCAATTAAATTCACTTTTCATGTTGTTTGGTATGCCGGCCTACGTACACTCCGACCGAGGTGCATCTTTTATGTCCAGCGAAGTTAAAGAATTCTTACACTCTCGAGGTATCGCCACTAGTCGTACTACTGCTTATAATCCCCAGGGGAATGGACAAGTTGAAAAATTAAACTCGACGCTGTGGAAATCGATTCAACTTGCTATTAAAACACATGAGCTACCTATCGAACAATGGGAGAAAGTACTGCCATCCGCTCTGCATTCCATACGCTCTCTTTTATGTACAGCGACCAACTGTACGCCACATGAGAGAATGTTTCGACACAGCAGACGATCTCCTAATGGAACATCTATGCCTACGTGGTTGACAGGAACAGGACAAGTTCTTTTACGCCGATGCGACCGAGCCAGCAAATATCAGCCCCTGGTAGAAGAGGTGGACCTGCTAGAAGCAAATGCAGAGTACTCGTTCGTTCGTCTCCCGGACGGACGAGAAACGACTGTTTCCAACAGGCACCTGGCTCCCATCGGTGGACAAGGAGAGCTAATTACTACTCAATCGGAATCTGATGTTCCTAATCAGCAACAACCACAGACGACTATTCCTCAGACTACCGACTTAGAGGAGCCCCAGACATCTACAGAAAGCGAGAGTATTCAATATCCACATTTGGATATGTCTGTGCAGCCGCAACCTGTTATGACTCCAGAACCAGAAGCATTAAGGCGATCCAACAGACCACGAAGACCGCCGCAATACCTCAGGGATTACAGCTCAAGCTTGACCTTTACATGTTGTGGTGGAAATCTTGACAGCCCCGGTGAATGATATGATATGCTTCTTGGTCGTACAAGAAGTCTGCATAGTCAATCTATGACAAACAGTGCTATGTATTATTTTATTGGAATAAAGCCTAGCTTTAGGTAATATTTCGTTTAGGCCACAGCTGACTCACCCCGTAGCAAAGTATTCCGAAAACAAACAAAACATGGCATTCAAAGTAATTATTAAAATATAAGACAATTCTGTCTTACATCTTGCACAGCTCAGTACCCGGATAAATCGTTAGGTGCCGTAATCACCAAGCTCTAGTTTATCCCCTTAAAACACACCCGTTCGGTCGTCCTTTATTAACCTCCTTAAGCTTAAAGAAATGTCCAAGCTTAACATTTTCTTACTAAATCTCTGGTGTGACAGACAGTAGCTGAGCACAAAACCTACGAAGTCAAGTCACTGGTGTCACACTCACATCGGTAGATATTAATTAATTCAATAATAGGTACCAAACAAATGCATATAGGCAATTCATGAATTACCTATGGCTAACAAATATTATAAACCTTCAACTCGACATAAAATAGACTCGTTGTTGTTATAACACCTCACAATTCGTAATTGCAAACTGATTCCAGCATACACACAGTGTAGGTAGTTGGTAAAATTATCTGAGTCGCCGACTACCTCGAAAAACATGTGGGTTAACTAATAATCGATGATTGTCACCAAGTATTTTTCTAGTCTGATATACCACTACATGATACACACAAATAATACCCACATCATAAAATTAGATAAAATTATGAAACATGTTTGTTTACCGACTTTATATATAGCAGTGCTCCCTTAAACTGCCACAAACCCAGTGTAGTTAAGGCAGAGCAGCAGTCGCTCCTTCAAGCGATTCTCCAGTCACTCGAGCCACTCGGTGAACCCTCATTTTTGAGAAGCCTGGCTGTTGGCCTATTCGCACAAGCTCTGTGCGTATTTTACTATTCTGAAACCAATCCAACATAATGTCCTACCCTACCAAACAAGGTGTACTTTTCCCCGAAAATATTTATCTATGGTGTATAGGGAACATTCCCTTGGTCCCTTAGCCTCACTCACTAAAACTGCAATGACGTGAACTCCTATCCCAGAGGCTACATAAACTGTCACGACATATGTGAGCACATGGTGAGCACTATCATGAGGACTATACCAGGGTGACAGCGAAACTCTCAGATCCGGCCAGTCAGAAACATTACCAATGAAAACCTCCTTAAAATTTATAACATAGAACTCCTTGGCTACCCAATGTGGCATTCATTTGTCCCCTTAAATTGGCGGTAATTCCAATAGTCTTGTTACACCACAAAATAAGTAATTATAGTTCGTGAAAACTAAAAAAGACAAGCCTTAGAATGTATGGCACGCGTTACAAAAAATCCAAAATCCAAAATGAGCCCAAACTCAAAGGGTTTACGAGCAGCCATCGAAGAGTTGCGATATCCACCTCCTGGCCCATCATAGATCAGCTCGATAGTACCACAATATTACATTGTCACTAATCTCTATCACTCACATCTGATTCAAATTTAAGTTAAGTGGCCACCAGCCTAACACCATCTCCCAATCCGCGGTGGGCTGAGATTAAAGCCCATACTTCCTCATGTGTGAGAAAAGACCCTTAGCTCAGCAGTGGGCTGTTACGGGTTGATGATGATGATAATGATGATGAGAAAACTTTCAGTCCATGATCTATATTACGACTTTCGTTGCGGTCCCACTCAACAATAAAAATAACTGTAGGACACCATTATTGTGGGTACTAAATAACTGATAGGCATACTTAAATAAATATTAAACACCCAGACACTAGGCCAATATGTTCATACATGGCCCCGAGCGGGAATCGAACCCGCGACCTCCGGCTCAGAAGGCAGGGTCACTACCTCAGCCAACAGGCGCGACAAAGCTATGACAAACTTCGATTTGCATTTAATAATGAAACCAAACTCCACGCCACTTTTCACAATTGGTTTAATGACTTCAAGCGTGAGCACAGCAACCCCAGCAATGATCTGCGTGAGGGACGCTCCTCAACAGCAACACCCGATAATAACATCAGTGCTGCGCTACGCATGACAGAGGAAAATAAGAGATCCACTTACCAGCAGATTCAGGCAACCTTAGGCACTTGTATGAGCCAAGTACACAAAATATTACACGACCTTTCAGGCGTCAGGAAACTCGGCACCAGATGAAGTCCCTAAACCCCAACCGAAGACCAGAAACGCCTTGTTAGAAAAGTCCAACGGACATGACTCTTATGTTCTAGTGTTGACATTGTCAGAAGTGATGAAAGCTGGTCAAATTGCTACGAACCTGAAACCAAAAAACGATCTGCTCAGTGAGTGCCCAATCTGCTTAGTTGGTGGCTCCCTTTGAGGACCGGCCAACTAAAGCAAAGAAAGGAAGCAGTCAAGTTTAAAACGAAGATTGCCTCATCCCCTGGTCGCAAAGGTCATTTCGCGACAACCACTGCAAACTGGTATGTTAACTGCTGCCTGCTTGCTGTCTTAGAAAACGTTCGACACCTCACCAGGACAACGCCTCAGCAAACTCCGCGAACCGACAATTGAATACTTCATGGCCGGCACCGAGACAATGAGTAATCCGCCATACAGTTCCGAACAGGCGACCCGGACCTTTACTCGTTACCAGGAATCAAAAACCTCAAGGCATTCGCCTAACGAGCCCTGTTGATACGCGATGAAAATACCGCAGAAGAGATCCCGAAAGAAGAATGGGCCCACTGCCCTTCTTAGTGATTCCATCGAAGATGTATAGAGAAGAACGGAGACTACTTCGAACAACACTAAAAGTATTGGCAACTTTCTACATTGATTCATTTTATGATTTTCTAAAAACTTTCAGTTTGAGCCACATATGAGACATAACTACCTACCTACTCGTTTAGTATTTCCAGCGCGTTGACGCCGGTCAAGCACAAACATAGATTCACAACACAAAAACAGAAAAAACTCTCTTGCATTGCATTGCATCCACTGTAATTCAGCAACACACCGTTCAATCTCTCTTGAAGCATTGCAATTACCATTCCCTTCCCGACACAAGGGGGCCCCCATCGATCCCGGGGCCCCGGGCATGCGCTCAGAATGAGCAGCAGGAAAGATAGGCCTTCACCCGATGACGCTACAAACATTAAAGTCAAATCAAACAAAATAACTTTTACCTAACCGGAATCACTCTAGTGAGCCAATAAAGCACTCCGTAACGTTTCCCCAGCCAGTGGTGATGCCTAGCATCGAAAATAGCACGGTACTCACCCAGTAATCTAATAAGATACTCCATCGATCGGCGGCGATTGCGAGGGTACATCTCGAAAACATACCTCGATAATGACACGGGCCTCACTAGTCTGTGCGGCAATATTCCGCACTCCAACACTGGACTCAGTGGTTTGATTACACTGAATTGAACTCGAAACAGAACCTCAAAAATCAGAAAACTTGAGAAGTAAAGTGGGCAAAAGCAAGTCCTATCCCACTTCTGATATTAGCGAGGATAATAGATTTCCATTTAAAAAAAGAATATGCGAATACTTAACGACTTTAATTCAAAACTAAATATTAAACTTAAGGAACTTTAATAATCTTAAATCTATTTGTCAATTAATACACAATTATTATGCCTCGACTATGATCAGAAATGAAGCGAACTCTGACAACAACAAACACAACACAATAAAATGAGCAAGACAGCAAGAATTACGTCCGGTCAGTACGACCGTCTAGAACGAAGAATGAGCTATGAATGAGCGTGTTGTCAGGGCACGCTCCGTTTATATAGTTTTGGTCGGGGAGCGGATTGACGTATCGCTCGCCCCACCATCGTTCACGGGTTGCACCTAACAATATAAATATTAAAAGACCTGTCATTTTTGATCAAACCCGTTCAAATTGTTTGCATGCTAACAATCGTAATTTTTGAAATGAAAACTTCTTTAGCGGCGTTGAGCACTTTTGTGGGATGGGTAAAAACTGTGAAACTCGCGTCAGGTCACGTGTGCTGATCAAAAAACCGTAAGACGGTTGGAGAGTAGTTTTGTAACACCGAAATCGATAGTCAAGTTTTCACTTCTGCCGGCACTCCCGCGGTCTTATTAATAAATTCAGACTAGAGAAAGATTAACTTTACTCCAAGTATTAACTCATTACTAACCAATTTCAGTATTAATAAACACAGAGTAAGCAAGGAGTAACCTAATCCATGCCTACTCCCGGAATAAAAGTTACGCCTTGGTGTCACCTAGTTTAAGCAGGGATTAGCCATAGTGTAGGTTTTATGCTAACCTAAAAACTACTTTGACATTCATCGATGACGGAAGGATGACGGTAACGGCGATGGGATCTTCAATATTATTATATTTTAATCTCTTTGCTACTCACCAACCACAAATATGAATGTCAGATACCAGCTGTCACTTATCAAACACATTTTTTAGGGTTCCATACCCAAAGGGTAAAACGGAACCCTATTACTAAGATATCGCTGTCTGTCCGTCCGTCTGTCTGTCACCAGGCTGTATCTCAAGAACCGCGATAGCTAGATAGTTGACATTTACACAGATGATGTATTTTTGTTGCCGTTATAACAACAAATACTAAAAAACAGAATGTGGCGTTGGGGTCCCGAGATTTATAAGGGCGCCTCGGGAATTCCCTACTGAGCCGGCTAGCTCTGGGGTGAAACACAACGAAAACACGAAGAATAAACACTAGGTACACGATTTATTAATTATACAAACAAACACGACTATTAACTATTTTACAAAAAGGTGACGGTTTATAGTGTCTGTGCGAGGCGCTAGGGCAAAATGTAATTACGTCCGTTCGCGAAGCGAGATGGCGGCGGACTGCTGGCCAGCGAGCGCGAGCGGCGTCGGCACAAAGGCGGTTACAAAGCCCTTTGCCCATGCGCCACGCACGCCGACAAATAGCGCGCAGGCAGGCGGCCTCGAGAGGCTCGGTTAGGGAGCGCAGTAGGGGTGTGCGTGGTGCGACTTGCTATATACTCCCCCTCTAGGTCAGGCTCCTCATTACGCCCTCGTGACTGAACTAGTTTAGGCCTACCTCGTTTTCTTTTAGGGATGACAGGCACCGGTGTGGGATCATCACTAGCAATGAATCGAGTCAAGTCCTTTACATGGTACTTGCCCAAATTCTCCTCCGGTTGATCTATAGGAGAGATCATGTAGGTAGTGGGACTCGTCTTCATTTTGATGATGTACGGTCCATCCCTCCTCGGCACAAACTTCGCGGTGACTCCTTTCGACGCTTGACTCAGTACGTGAGAGTTAAGCATAACTTTGTCGCCTATCTCGAAGGTTTCAGCTGGTCTTCTCGACTTGTCCGCATATGCTTTGCGCGAGTCTTGTTGAGCCTCCACTTTATCCCTAATGGAGACTAGGTTTTTCGTGAAATTATTTAAATAAGGTGTGATCTGTGGCACAAAATTAGTTTTATTAAGTACAGCACGGAAATCATTTTTGAGCTCTGTAGGAGTTCTCAGCTCGCGTGCAAATGATAGATATGCTGGGGTTTTGCCAGTGGAGCGGCATACAGCACTATTCATGGCGAATCTTATCACAGCGAGTTTCTGGGGTCACGATTTATGATCAATTACCTACCAATTGTGATAATTGCGTTTTTAGGTCGCGGTTTTTCCTTTCCGCAGGATTAGCTTCTGCATGGTAGAGCGGGATGAAATTCTGTTCAATGCCGAGGAGAGTCATGAGCTGCTTCATCACTGCTGACACGAACTGGACTCCATTGTCCGATATAACGCGCCGCGGCAGTCCATACCTCAAAAAATATTCCTCCAACAGAACTCGTGCGCAGGCTTCTGCAGTTGCTTCCCGCAGGGCGTACAGCTCTACCCAGCGCGTGGCGGTATCTTCGACGAGCAGAATCCAATGCTCCCCCTGCTCTCCTTCAGGAAGTGGCCCGAACAGGTCTATCGCCAGCACCTCGTTGCGCTGGTTTAGAATGGGCGACTGCAGGAGACCCGGTGGCTTAGCGTTTGCGGGTTTGTATCGCTGACAATGAACGCAGGCTTTAATGTAATCGGTGATGACTCTCCGCATGCCAGGGAAGTAGTAAAGTTGTGCCATTTTATAGTATGTGCGGTCAATACCTGGGTGTATTTTGTACATTGGCATTCGGACAAACATTTTTAGCAGAAAATCTATTATTTTTATTCGTACTCGAGTCCATAACAATGTCCAAGTCTCTTTGAATTCCACCATTATTTACATTAACACTGTCACACTTTTTTACATAAACACTGTTGAAAATCTGATTCGACTCACCTCGGTCTTTGCTTAACAACTTACGACAGTCCTCGCGGGTATGACCGTACCGCTTACAGTAAGCGCAATGCGGGCGGGGCTTCGACGCTTGACCCGAAGTGGAGGCTGCAGGATCGCCGGAAGGCGCGGGTGGACGCGGCGCGGCGGGCTTTGGTCCGGCGCTCGCGGCAGGCGCGCGCTCGGGCAAGGGGCCCGGGGCAGAGCGCGGCGCGGCCGGGGCTGGCGGCGTCGGGGGCGGGGCGCGGGGGCGCTGCGGCGGGACGGCGTGGTCGGGCGGTGCGCGAGCGGCGTGCGGGGCACTGGGAATGCTCGCCTCAGCGCGGCCCTCCTTCAAGGAGTCTTCTAATTCTCTGCTCCTGCGCACTAGTCCCTCGAATGTACACACGTCTCCCCGTGGTATTCGTTTTCTGATCCTTTTGGCGAGGAGTCCGTATACCAAGTCAATCTCTGCTGTGATGCTTATGTCGTTTGGTGGTATTCTCGCTAATAAGGCGCGAGCGCGGGACACAAATATGTCAGTATTCTCGTCGCCCTGCTCTGCGCTGAACAAGTCGCGGTAAATGCGGTGCGGCGGCCGACGGTCCCCAAACGCGCTGCGTCTTTTACTCCCTGCCACCATGTCGAGGCGTCGTCTGTGAGGAGCATTGACAGACCTCTCAACCCGTTTCGGTCGGAAACGTTAGTACAGTCTTTGTAGCACTCCACCGCGTCGATGAAGGCCTCAACTGACTCATTCTGCACGCCGCTGAAAGAGGCTCTGCAGCGCGCGAACGTTCCCGGCGGCATCTGCGCAACGGTCGGCGTGGGCGTCGACGTGTGCTGCGGGATGTTGTGGAGGAATGTTTCCACCAGCTCTTTAAATGCCGCTGTCTGCGACTGCTGTAGGGCAGCCACGATGGCGGCGACATCGCCCTGCGCGAACGTGTTTTCACTTTCGGCACTCGCGGAGTCATTGAGATTGCTTGTTTTAGGTGTCCTAGGTAATCGCGGCATTTTAGGTAAGGTAAGAGTCCACTTTACACTAATATGAACGTTGGGCAGCCACTGTGGCGTTGGGGTCCCGAGATTTATAAGGGCGCCTCGGGAATTCCCTACTGAGCCGGCTAGCTCTGGGGTGAAACACAACGAAAACACGAAGAATAAACACTAGGTACACGATTTATTAATTATACAAACAAACACGACTATTAACTATTTTACAAAAAGGTGACGGTTTATAGTGTCTGTGCGAGGCGCTAGGGCAAAATGTAATTACGTCCGTTCGCGAAGCGAGATGGCGGCGGCCTGCTGGCCAGCGAGCGCGAGCGGCGTCGGCACAAAGGCGGTTACAAAGCCCTTTGCCCATGCGCCACGCACGCCGACAAATAGCGCGCAGGCAGGCGGCCTCGAGAGGCTCGGTTAGGGAGCGCAGTAGGGGTGTGCGTGGTGCGACTTGCTATAAGAATAAATTAAGGAGGCATCCCATACAACCAACGTGATTTTTTTGCCGTTTTTATAGGTAATGGTACGAAACCCTTCGTGCGCGAGTCCGACTCGCACTTGGCCGGATTTCTTCCATTTTGGAAAAGTTCTTATCTCTCTTTTTACTTTTAAATTCATCAGTATTGCCACATTTCAGACGTAATCTAAGTGTAAGCTAGGTGTAAGGAATGGATAGTTAGTCCATTGAGCAACACCGGTAAGGAGTGGGCATAGAGATTTCCTACTATTCAAACCTTTCTGGCGTTTTTTGCGGGGGGAAATATGCACACAAGTGCAATTCTGCACACTTACATACAAAAAGAAAACTGTAAAGACGACACTAACACATAAAAAATGTTACAATACACCAACAATTTTGTGCACGCATAAGTCACAACCCACACATTGATATGTTTCTACGTAAGTAGGGCTGTAGTAACCGTCGTCGATGCTGCAATATTGATAAAATTTGGAAGAAGGAATAATTAATGTAAGAATACCTGAGGCTGATGTAAGAATTAGAAGGACTAAATATTATCTTTATTTATAGATTTAAGTTATTAATTTTCTCAATTATTATTATTACTGTAGAATCTTACAATTTTTGTTGATATCTACAAAAGTAAGTATTCATTTTAATACATAAAAGACAATTTTAATCAATATTAAATGCTTCTGAAATATAACAAAATTAAAATTTAATAAAGAATTAATTAACAATGAACGGGAGAATAGGGAGAGTTTTTTACAAAAACCACAACATTTTTCATGTTCGTTTTATAATTAAGACAGTTAAGCTTCGGAACATTTCACAAATGATGGTTTTGTTATAGTTTGAAACAAAAGAAAATATATACATAAATTTCTGTACAATATACACAACTCTAAAAAATTTTAACAAATTAAAAATATGCTCCAAAGAAGAACCGTGCGGAATGGTACCCAGAAGATTGGCTGCATTCCCTATCTGGATAGTAAAGCTAATCCTTTGACAGAGTTAACTGCCATTGCCAAGTAAAATAAATGTGATTATATCGCCATGCGGCCAAATTTATCGACAAACATTATGTAACGGTAACATCACTAAATTCCTCGACGGCGACAAGTCGGATTTATCACGCGACCGATCCGAAATTTGTACGGACGTGCAGACCCGATGTTGCTCAACAAATCCAACAACTATATTTGATTAAAATATACGAATTTAGAGTTAAAATGTAATTAAATATCAACAATACGATAAGAATTTACTTAGTAGTGAATTGTAACACCATCTTTTTGTAAGCTTGATGTTCCAGACCTCTTCTTACAAGAAAACACTGAGCAATTCGGCATTTTAAATAGTGTAGTGTTCACTTGAGCGACTGGACTCGGTCTAGAAAGAAATCCGAGCGCAACTAGTTTTGTCAAACTTTATGACCATTTGGTCTTGTACTTTGACAGAGGGGAAACGTTCCGTATGCCTACTCCTTACCGGTGTTGCTCAATGAGTTAGTCCGAGGATACTCCGTGTTTATTAATGACATAAAAAAAACTGAGGTAATATTTGGTTACTCGGGGATTAACTAGTTCTAGCGTAACCTCTGATCATCCTAGGAATAGGCCATTTTTATTAATAAGACCGCCGGAGTGCAACCCGTGTTTTTTTTATTTTTATTATGAATAGTGTCGTGTGCATGCTTACGAACGTATTTACCATTTGCACATCATTTGCACAAAACGAACCGCACCAAATGACTTCCTTGATGACAGCACCTGTCAAATGTCAGATACACGAACACGAATTCTTTTACCATTCTTTTACTCGCCCGATTTGGTTGGACAGGCTAGGATCAAAGATCATACTGCCTCGTCTTCAGTCTAGTAGTTGGTTCGTCTTGGGTTCTTCTCAGTTTTATTTAAAGATGCTAAGTCGTCCTCGTCAATATAATATATCGACGATACATGTCTACATTGTTACGAACGCGGGGGTTATAAAAATGCCGGTGGTGAGGTTTAGTTAGGTTACACTTTATTATGCGCACTTACAGAAAATACAAAAATAAACAAATTTACAATAACTACTACAGACACAGTACTGAAACACAGTCCGCAGAATTGCACTTGAATCGCTTCAGAGATTCCGATCGCTGTCGCTTCGAGTAAACAACTGACTTCGCTCGACGAACACCGCGGCTTATATAGCTAAGCGCAGGTATTGACGGAATTATCTAGACCTTCCAGAAATCCGGAGCACGTACCGTGTGAGAACAATAGGCGAGATGTAAACAGCTCCAAGTCGTAAACAAGGGGGCAATAATAATCGTTCACTCACTACAGGCAAAATTCAACCTAAAACACTTACATACAACGTCTAATGTTATCTGATACTTCATTTTGTTTGTGCGCTGCTTGTTTGTTTGCTTTTATCCAGATGATTCGGAACTATTCTCACACAATGTAGGTGTATTCGAGATTGTCTAGCGTGTACGTACTCCGTGCGTAACAATATTATGTAGACATTAGATATGGTAACGCGTCGATGACGAGTACCGTAGATGCAGCAACCACAATGCCACATGCACCGAAGTAACTAGTAACTAATATGTGAACCAGACATTCGATGCTAACGACTTTCGACATGGCATAGCCTGACATAGGGAACCCCTTTCATGCCACTTTCTTTTGGGTGTGGGACTAGAATCTTTTATGAAATAAAGTACATATGGCTAGGCATTGAGTCGTTAAGTATTATCGTAGTATATATGATTCAAGTAATTTTTATTATATTAATGTAACAATATTCACTTCTTTTCAAGTTTTTTCTATTTTAGTTCCTTTTCTATGTTTGACAACTAACTTTTGTATGAACTAAACCAAATGTCGGTCGCTGTAAACGGACGACGAAACGTCAAAACAAAAGCGCGCTCAGCAGCTGACGGGCGATGGCTGTTTTTTTCCCGCCTATAAATTTTTAATTTATAATACATTAAAATGGACGAAATTGACGAATTATCACAGCTAGAGGAACTACTATCCGCAGATTTAGCCGATGTTGTTTCAAAGGAGGATATCAAAAAAACGAAGTCAATTCAGGAAGTAGATATCTTCAAATCTGTAAGTGGAAACTCAAAACAAGAAGAAACTCTAACAGAAAATGTCTCTGATAAAGCATCTGTAGTTCACAATGGCGACACAGACTCATCAGACGACGAGGAGAGGCGAAATTATACGGAAAGGAAATACAATAATTATGGCTCTGAAGTAAAGAAATTATTGGACAACCAAGAAGAGGAGCATCGGGATAAGAGGTTAGACTTTGAAACTAGACTTCGACAGACCAACGTTGACGCTAAAGTCGACCGTCACAGTTCTTTTACTAAAAAGCCAGAGACAGAACCTGCTAAAAATACATTTTGTGCTCCCGAAACTAAAGGTAAGACTTTAGCAGATGTTTATACAGATCCTGTATTCGGAATTAGAATCACAAAGCCTTTGATATCAAGTTCCGCGTTACTAGACCGCATGCAAGGCAGGGAAGCCGTCAACATGCTCAGAGTCAAAAGATATGTTGACAATGAAGATCTGTCTAAAGACTGGGTCATTGCCGGTGTCATAGTAAGAAAAAGTTCTGCTAAAAAGTCACAGAAAGGCAACCAGTTCTTAATCTGGACTCTCACTGACCTGAAAGATGATTTTAAGACTGTCTCCATGTTTTTGTTCCGAAAAGCATATAGTGAATTATGGAAAACGAGTGAAGGCACTGTTGTTGCTGTATTGAATCCGAATGTGTTGGATCGATCACAGAACAGTACAGACCAAGCTTGTTTAAGTGTCGAAAATTCAGACCGTGTCATGATCCTCGGCCAATCAAAAGATTTTGGAATATGTAAAAGTAAAAAGAAGAATGGTGAACCTTGCACTGCATTTGTCAATTTAAATAAGTGTGAGCATTGCATTTATCATGTTAAACAAGAATACCAAAAATATTCACGACGCCAGGAATTACAAAGTTCAACTATGGGAAAAGGTTTGGTGAACTTACAAAATAAGGTTTTAGGAAAAAGCACTGTTATCTATGGGGGTAAAGCATACTCTGCTTTACCTTCTGGCAATGGTAAAAAAGTTAAAGAGAAAGATCAGAACAGGCTAATGTCATTAAGTGACTATTACAAGACTGAAGGAGATAGTTTGCAAATGAATAAGGCACCCTATGGGGCTGGTCCTTTGAAGAATAATATTAGCATTTTACACAGTCCTGCAGTCCAAAAAACGAGTGATTCAGAAAGACTTAATAAACTGACTGGTTCAAGCCCCAGAACAAGTGGAACTCTTAACACTAGCTTAGCTGAAAGGGTTGCTAGCTCACCAACACTTGGCAAAGGCTTCAGCTTGAAAGGCTCTGGCACTGTCGACTTAACCATGCTTTATGGGCAGAAAGCTGCAGAAAGAACAAAAGCCAATGCTTTAAAACTAATCCAACGAAGTGGCGGCATACCAAAAGTTGATCCAAACAATATCAAAGGCACTGAAGCTGGCAAAAAGAGGGCTTTAGAAAAACTTAACTGTTCAGGCAGTGATGAAAATGACAGAAAGAAATCTAAACCAAATGAGTCTCAAGAAAACCCTAAAACAATAATGTCCGAGAGGTTCAAAAAGATACTAGAAGCTACATCTATCCATCAGAATTTAATCCAACAGCATGAAGATGATGAACAAGATAAATACTTCAATAAACTTGAAAAGAAGGAAGCTATGGAAGAAAAGATGCTGAATACATTCAAATTGGCTTGCAAAGCTGTGAGATGCGCTAAATGCAAGTACACGGCGTTTTCGGCAGCTCAAATATGCAAAGACGAAAGGCATCCTTTGAAAGTTCTGGATACATTTAAAAGGTTCTTTAAATGTGCCGATTGTAGCAATAGAACTATCTCTTTGGAGCTAATTCCAATGTATTCTTGCAGTAATTGCAAAGGATCAAGGTGGGAAAAAGCACCTATGATGAGAGAAAAGAAGTTTACTACTTTATCTGATGGTTTATCCATTAGAGGTGAAGAAGAATCATACATAGGAGGTCAAGTGACTTCAGGGAAGAATATCAATTTGTTGGTGCCTGAGAATAATTAAAGTAGTGTTTATTTTTATAGACAAGACATCACAAAACTATCACGTCAGAGTAACACGGGAGGAGGGAGCTTGTGACTAGACCAATTAGAAAATATATTTTTACATTTGAATTAACTATTCAAGTTAGGTGAGACGTAAAACCGCAATTTATTAATTTATTTCTTATTCGTAGTGTACACATGACAAAAGAAAAACTAATACAAGTCAGCAATTTTCAAGAAAATCTTAAATTAAATTACACTGACGTGCTAGTTTTGGGGTATAAAACAGATAAATTATGATTGCATGTGTTTTATCTGTGGTTTTATGTACTGACATTAGGATAGGATTTTAGCAAATAAAATACTATATGAAAATAAAGCATAATATAATTTTATTATGAAACTTCCAGTCAATAACACTGAACCATTCCATACAACAAAATGTGTATCGATTTCATACAAGATTCGTTACAATGCCTTGTCGCGCGGAATATTAATGGGCTTTTTTTATAAATTTTTACACAGCCTTTGACAATAAATTACTACATGTTACAAAACTGATCAGTGGAGCTAACGATAACATGTGACACCAATTTATTTTGTGTCGTGACACCAATGTATTTACAAAAGTTCATCATGGGGCAGTGGTCCATTCCCAAAATAATTAATAGATGAATACAAATTATAAATATACAAATAAAAATTATTTCTGCAATGTTGATTTACTACAACAATAAATTCATGAATCATTTATAAATATTGTATTATAGTATGTAGTGATTTGCACTGACTTATTTATTAAAACTAAAATAGGTACCTACTTGAAAGATAAAAATGAACACAACTGAACTTTATAGCCATTATCTTAGAAAAATGCCAAGATGTTAAAAATTACAAACACGCTACATACTTTCTATAAGTATTTGAAGAGAATGTTAGTTTTATCCATTGTTGCTAGGCAATTCCCGTAACATCCCAGAAAACTATAGTCACTGATACATACAGTCTTTATTTATAAAACGCCTTACGCCTTTGTCTAGGCATCAAAAAACTCGGTCTTATCTCAGACTTAATTGCTTCGTGTGATGTCGCGCTACTCTAGAGCAGGTGTACACTAGAGCGACAGCGTGCTGACACAAGATAACAACAGAACTTGCTTCTGCTTCTAGTAACACAGAGGTGCATTTTTATTTATATCACTTAAGTGTACACCCTCGCAAAGGCTGTAAAGTAATATTTTAAATAGGGAAAACAACCCACACCGGACAACACATTTCCCATTACAATAGTTTAGTAACTATGAAAAGTGCGAAAAAGTGATAGATTACAAATTGACGATTTTATTTAGTCTTACCCAGACGAGGAAATACTTGTCTTGAACAACAATATAGTACAGTAATAGGAACTTATAGCACAACTGTATGAACATATGGATGCACAGTAAGAACCTTTTCTGAGGCAGTCAGTACAGACACCAAAACGCGCCCTACATCAGTATATCTTTACATTAACCTGTCATGCTCAGTAAAAAATGCGCATATTTTTGTATAGTGAATTAAATCAGAATCCTAGTTGACTGACAAGTGACCATTAGATATGCTCAGATCACCATATAAAGCCACTCGAAGTCATATGGCTGTAGTGTTAAGACCTCAACAGACCGGCACTTCGCTTGGCGCTTGTCAAACCTTGCTTCAACACGGAACGCAGCAAGACCCGACACCTATTGAAATGCATTTGATCGCGCCGCCAATATGCATGTTTCAGCCACACTCTACATGCAGATGTGTAGCATGGGCTTTAGACTGGATTCGAATACCATAGAATAACCTTTATACGGGTGACCTTAAGGTCTATCTGCACACATTAGTGTATTGGACGGGTGAAAAATGTATCACAACATGTGTTTTTTGCGCCTCTATTGGAACACTACGCCCTAGACACTACAGTAGGGGTAGTATGAAAGCGGTAGACTACGGATGACTTTATTTTCAAGACATAAATTACAGTTGATGTTAGATAAATCTCTTGTCTACCGGCTTCCTACTGATGTGTACGGATAGACATTATTCTTGGTAGTTTACAGGCTTAAAACCTTATCTTGTAATTATTGTATTGCTGACAGGTGAATTTTATTAAATACTGAACCCTTTCGGCCACAAACCGGCGTTATATCAAACGACCACTGCCCGGTAGTGCGTTCAGTAAAAAATTATAAAAGGGTGTGGGAAGCGCGATCATTCCCACTCGGTGGTCCCTGGCGGCTTCGGGGTGAGGTCGTACAGAACACGAGATATCCCAGGCACGCTCATCACTTCCTTGCGCATTCTGTCCACCACCTGGAGACAAATTAAGTTATATTAGTGACCGCGGTTTCACCCGCGTAGTTCCCGTTCCCGTGGGAATAAACTATAGCCTATGTTACTTCCGATAATGCAGCATTAAAGAATTTTAGAAATCGGTCGAGTAGTTTTTGACTTTTTTTCGTTACAAAAATACACATCTTTCCTCTTTATAACATTAGTGTAGATGTAGACTAGATGTCAGCGACAAGTACCGTTCCCGTGGGAAAATTATAACCCATATTACTCCATTGGTAATTAGTAAACGTCAATCTAAAAAAGTTTGAAGAGTATTTCTGTGTCTGTCTGTTCGCTCGTAGCTTCCGAAAGGCTGAACCGATTTTGATAGTTTTTTTTAATGACTACTTGGTGATATATCAACGCACAGCCTAAACAGCTGGGTCTAGAGACTTGAAATTTTGCACATAGATAGCTTATACAGTGTAGGCATCCACTAAGAAAGGATTTTGCTAAATTCAACCACAAAGAAAGAAAGAATGAAATATTTATTTGTCCTATTAATTAATTCTTCGAGCACTAAACTTAATGTAAATAGTTTAAAGCGTGGACAAAAGGGTCTAAGACAAAGGGGGTGAAATATGTGCGAGCGAAGCTGCAGGATAAATAAATTAGCGACCCGCCCCGACTTCGCACGGGTGCAATGCTTATACCTAAAACCTTTCTCTTGAATCACTCTGTCTATTAAAAAAAAACCGCATCAAAATCCGTTGCGTAGTTTTAAAGATTTAAGCATACATAAGGACATAGGGATATAGGGACAGAGAAAGCGACTTTGTTTTTAACCGACTTCAAAAAGGAGGTTATCAATTCGTCTGTTTTTTTTTATGTTTGTTACCTCAGAACTTTCGACTGCGTGAACCGATTTGGATGATTCTTTTTTTATTTGAAAGCTGGTGTGCTTCGAGATTGGTCCCATTTTAATTTCGTCCAGTTCTGACAACGGCATCCATGAGAAAACCATATAAGTTGAAGATTGAAGTCGTTTTTAGGGTTCCGTACCTCAAAAGGAAAAAACGGAACCCTTATAGGATCACTTTGTTGTCCGTCTGTCCGTCCGTCCGTCCGTCTGTCAAGACCCTTTTTCTCAGGAACGCGTGGAGGTATGAAGCTGAAATTTATATCAATTACTCAGGTCTACTGTCCCTTGAAGCTGTGAAAAAATCAAACTTCTAAGCCAACGCAATCAAAAGATACAGCCGTTTATGCCGCAAATTTTCGACACTTGCAAGGGAATCAAAACCTACAGGGTGCTTCCCGTGAACTCAGAATCTTGAAATTTGGTACGAAGCAACGTCTTATAGCATAGATAAAGGAAAAATTACGAAAACCATAAATTTGCAAGGTTGTACGGAACCCTCGGTGCGCGAGTCCGACTCGCACTTGGCCGGTTTTTTTTTGGTTATATACTATTATGGAGGAGCGGAGGTGGAATGTTCCTCCATCGTGAAAAGGGAAGATCTTCCGCCAGGCGAGGAGATCGTGCCTAGGGACGGTTACAACTGTCCAACGGTTAATGTTGACAGTTGTATTTATACAAACTCATTAGAAAACTCCGATAGCGCGGTTTAGAACTCGGCCGTCTATTGGCGCGTTCTATGTAACTCGGCCTTCTATTGGCGCGTTCTATGTAGTGTCGCTACACTATGTAGTGATAAATAAACTGAGCCATCAGGCCCGTGATATAACTCACGTCCTGCGGCATGTGGTCGCTCCCGGGCAGTGCGGCGACGCCGGTCATGAAGTCGGCCGATACAAAAGGCCTCAGCACGACGGAGCGCTGGCACGAGGGCGCGCGCACTGCCGCGTCGCGGTCGAAGTGCACCGGGATCAACACCACGGGCATCTGCGCAATCAGCCCAAGGCACCCGCTCGAAACCACCACCTAAATATTAAGAAATACATTGTGATAATATTAGTATAAATTTTATAACCAAAACCGTTTTGATGTCAGTTTGAATCTTTGAGTATTAAACCAACAGGAGACGTCACGCGCACTCGTTTCTTAGTAAAAAAGTCTGCCAATTCCTGCGCGGGGGACGAGGAAACAAACACATATAATGTTAAAACTAACGCATTTTTTGACAAAACAATTAAACACTAGCTTGAACTAGATGCACACAAATACATTCACCAATCCAAGCACTCTGTGAACTCAAAAAAACTAGTTATATTTATCAGGTATGCGTGTTGACCGACACTTTTTTTTGGCAGAGGGGAACGCCTGTCAGTGGCGTCTCCGGTTGGTTTAATACTCAAAGGTTTGAATGCACTAGTGGCCGGACACTATGTCCTAGTAAAAAAATGCGTTATTTTGTTATAAGCTGTTGATTTAAGAACCATACGTTTTTACGATAATTTTTTAATGAAATGAAAGGTAGACCACCAACAAAAAAAATGTTCGTGGTACACCTAGGTGACCTGACGAGGTGTATCACGACCAACACCTCAATGCTATTCAATCCCAAACTAGGCAGAGCCTTACTGTGAGTGCTAAACATACTTAAATAAATATTTAATACCCAGCCATGCCACCCGAGCGGGGATCGAAACCGCGACCACCGACTCAGAAGGCAGGGTCACTATCAACTGAGCCAATAGGCCCGTCGTCGTCGAAATATACGTAGCAATCGGCCAAGTGAGAAACGGATTAGCACACCCTTCGTATAAAAAACTAACAAAACAACGCCAAAAATCACGTCTTTTGTCTTTTGATTTTAGTATTTGTTTTATAGTGTCTATAGCGATAAACAGTTATTAAAACCGTCGAAAAAAAAAAAAAAAAACAAGGCACGTTACTTGGAAGTTTCCCGTTAATTTTAATTTTATTGTTTTAGTGGCAATAGAAATACACATTCTGTGAAAATTTTAACTATCATGAACCGTAATGGTTCATGAGATACAGCCCGCTGATAGACGGACAGACAAAGGAGGCTTGGTAATAGGGTTTCGTGGGCATCCTTTGCTTAACAAACCCTAAAAGGCAAATATTTTTTTCTGTATGTTTGGGTCACTAGATGGTTTACAATGTAAACCAACTTTACATTCACTATGAAAATTATTTTGACTAGTGATACTGGGAGCACAATATAATAATTAAAAAATTCTAGTAGAAATATAGCAATATCGAATCCGAGATTGACCCCCGGTTACGAACATCTAATCTAATCTCCTTCGATTGCGTCATCGCCTGAAAGAATAGTCACCTGTGTGGCGAGGTCATCAGCCTGGCGGATGGTGGAGATGACCTGCTGCGTGAGGAAAGTGGGCGTGATGTCCGTCACCTGCTCCTTGATGATTCCGCCGAACGCGTAGCAGACCCTGCGCACGCGCATGTGGGTTATTACGTGCATCAATTGAGTACAAAGAGTGCCTTGCTACTGCCGTTGCTATTATGTTGTAAAATTAAATGGGGAACTTGCATAAAATTTTGTTTTTTATTTATCTTTAAGATTTAAGGATTACATAAAGATACCAAAAAGAAAAAAGTTAAAATAGGCACAAATAATGTATTTATTGCTAATCAAAAATTTACATCTCAAAGTTCGCGCGTTTAAACGCCCACCGGCTTGACGCGACGTCACTCCTTATCTTATGAAGTAAACTTTTCATGGAGCGTGAATAAATTATTTATTACAGAAATAATATATTTTCAGTTTTATTTAATACTAGCGGATAATGTGGCATTCAATTTGTAAAAGAATTTTTGAAATCGATTCAGTAGTTTTTAAGTAAAATCGTTTCGTTCCTTACCTCTTTTTCGTTTTCTGATGGAGTGACGTCACTCTTCGCTGATTGGTGTTTCAAATTACGTCTCATAGAGCGTTACTTAGAATTCAAATATTTCGCGAAAAAATCATAATTGTAGCCTTTTTTTTTCAGCAACGCTCTTTTATCGACTATCATTATTGAATTATTAAGATAATTTATCAATATGATTTTAGTGCAAGTTCCCCATTGATTTATAGTAGACAATTTTATTTATTGAAAATAGACAGTCGTTTTCACAGTATGAGCACACTCCGTCCGACCGCGCTCGTATGAGTCAATAGACGTCTGATCTACTGGTTGTCAGTCCCGAGTACACTCAGATCATATCCTATTACTTTAAACGAGCAATTCTTGTATATATTTATATTTCGGGTATCTCAGAAATGGCTAACGATTTTGACGAAATTTTGTATACAGGTACAGTTGCCACTCACCGACAGATGGTAAAACTGGTGTTAGAACGAGCAAAGCTCTGTCTCCTAGGTACTCTTTAAATTAAACGAATAGCATCCGAGTAGAGCCTCGGTCCGAGCGGGCTAACGCCTCAACGCGGCTAAGTTTCCACAATTCTATCATCCGAGTGGCCGTCAGAGACCGTCAGAGACTTCCGAGTCGAATCGTATCGTCGAAAGGCGTCTGACACTCTACTGGGTATGCACTCAGTGTAGGCCATAGATTTAGTATACTAACGTTAAAGATTGGCAATAGAGCCAGTACGGCGAGACCAAAAAAATTGACACTTCTGTGTAACGTGGATGTGTGCAAGACAAATAGTGCTCTCCCTAAACTTGTAGCTCTCGATAAAAATGGGAGTGTGGTATATTGTGTAGTTACTAGCTTTGCCAGTCACGTTATCGAAATGTGGTTAATCGATATTACGACAATCATTATAAAATTGAGGTTAGAAATACAAGAAATTCACGTATTTAATATTTCGCCTAAATTAATTTTTATAAATTCAGAACATTTATATAATAAAAAGCAATGATGACCTATCCATTTGTGCACGAATTGTTTTTCAGTTTTCTATCATCATTGCATTTAGAGAATTAAATCTTTCAATCGCACTCACATGTAAAATTACAAATTCTGTGGATTTTCTTTCCTAGATAAATTACAAACGGTACTGCACACGTAACCATAGCTGTTTACGTCTATTAAACATCAAACTTATTCTTTTAAAACGCGAGATTAATTAAAATAAGCGAGACTTGTTTCGTTCACAACTGATGTAGGGTCGGTATTGGCCCGTAACGTTTACGAAAATGGTCTAATCTATCTATCTCGCTCTAACACACGGGTACCTATGTTCTTTCTCTCTCACATTGCCAATCTAAGTATACTAAATCTATGGTGTAGGCAACTCACCTGTTGACGTTGTGGCAGACCCGCGGGATGATCTTGGCCAAGTAGAGCATGTCTTTCCAGTCGGGCGGGTAGCGCTCTGTAGACAGCGCCACAACGTAGCTGTATGTCCGAGCGTCGCCTGATATTCATATAACAGTTCATTTATCGCATGTACAGGGTGATTTTTAAAGTGAAACGATGAGGAATAGCGAAAAGTAATCAAAGGAGTCTCGGGCCCGATTTTGATAAAACTTTTTTTATTACAATTATTAAATACAAGTTGAAATTTCTATTACGTAAATTTGTATTTTATGTGAATTTTACATTTCTATTATATACAAATGAGAAACTAAGGATATCGGATATCAATAAAAAAATTGTTTTGCTTACTTAAACGCTTTTTATTTTCGGAAAAATGGTATGTCCATGTTATAATATTATTATGCAAGTACAAAAAATCAATCTACATACTCCGATCACTGGTCATGGTCAAACAACAGATCAAATAAACCATATCCCGCACTGACCTTGCACGCCCACTGATCGTATCGGCAGCAGCGTGGCGGCGACGGGCGTCTTGGATGAGATCCGCTTGAGCTCGGCCTGCTCCTGCGGCGAGCTGGCCGCCGTCACGCGGCCCAGCAAAGCGTGCGACTTGACGCACATCGACGCATACTCCACCATTATCTTCACTATCACCTGAGGACGATCATTTATAGTTAGTGATCGGATAATCGGATGCATATTTACCTAAAGTGTAGGTGTTGGTTATTATGGAATGCACTTTTTTATCGAAAAAATCCCGGGATTTCAGATTCAACAAATTTACTGTTTTTATTATAGAATCAGGTGTAGGTTTATTTGGGTACTTATTTTAATGAGGGTGTTCTGAAATGACGACCACCAGGTGGCAGCACCTAGGCGTTTGGTCCAGAAAGCTGTCAAAACTGTCAGAGCACGTATATTTTCTATTACTATGTCTGATTTTTTTGAATTTTCTAATAAAATTAAACAAGTACAACGAATATTCTCTCCTAATCGAAATGCCACAATGTGGTGCAGTTCCTATGTGCTAAAAAAACCGAGTGGTCATAAGTTTCCTAAGCACAAAATACGTTTAAAACAATGGCTTGTAGCTATTCGTAGAGATCGGTTTACGCAATGATATTATATGTTACTACTGGGTTTAGGTCTACAAATAATAGTTGTATATGCAAAGATCGCTTTAATAAAGACGATTACGAGCTGCCAACAGACTCAGTGTTAGAGAACCGTAAGTATTTTATAGTTTTATGTCTTTCTTGTTGTGTAATTTTAATAAACCTAAGCTCAAGTGCAAGTACCATAGCACTCAACTTTTAAAGTTTTTGCTACATCATAATAATAATTTGGTATATTTAATTGTAAAGTATGTAAATTGCCTTCAATTGATTTAGTGAATTTCTTAATAAACCATATTTATTTGATGTTTCAGCCAGGCTAAATTTGAAAAAAAATCAGTACCGAGTAGATTTCCATGGAATGAAGCTATGATTTATTACACCACAAAAGAAAAGAATGAACGTTGTTGTTTGGATCGCGATACCAGATCAAAATATCAAAATGTATATCTCTTCATACAAGTGATATGCTTTTACCAGAATTTCTGAAAAATACCGATGGACAGTTTAAGACTGATCAGCTGATACGACAAATAATGTTGAAAGACTAATTTGTATAGCTACAACATTTGAGATTTTAAGTGGAAAGTTAGATTCCAAACTGGTGGTGTCTCTTGCAGACCGCATAATATTTGTTTGTTTCATGATGACAAATTTTAAAAGTAGTATTATTAAGTAGATAGACATATCTCTAAAAACATTATATTTAGTTATTTCTTAATAGATTTTTTTGGCAAAATAGAAACAATATAAAAATAAGTTTTATTATTTACTTTCCTTTCTACACTACAAAACCTGGACAAGCTAGCTATAGGTATTCTTTGACAGAACTTTAACAATCATATTAAAATTTTGTTTTTGCAATGTTTGGTAACAAAATATTATATTTAAAATAAAATCCTTTATTCATGGAACTAAAATATTTTCAATAAATATATCATCTCTTGATGTTTATTATCTTTTCATCCACATTCGTCCATATGAACAAATCACAGCTTTCTCTACCCGGAACAAGTAATTGTGTTTGAATTTGGTAGTAATAGCTACTGTTTTCTTTGAGTTGTAAACAATTTAAACTGTAAACCACATGTGGATAGTTTTCTGGCCCTATACACTCATCCTTTATGAAAAATGGACATTTAACTTCCAAAAGTGTTTGGTAAAGTTTTAATTCGGCAACCCTTTTTTGTCCATACGCACGATCCATTTAGATAATATTAATTTTAGGAACTATAAACCAGATACTAACATATAATATCATTGCTAAAAACTGAAAAACGCTATGCAGAATTGCAGAAACTATGTGTTTTGACAGCTCGCATGACCTCATGACTAAGTGGCGCCAACTAGTGGCGTAAATTTTCGTAAACACCCTCATTATATTTAAAAAAAACTAGAAATAATAACTTCCTATTAATTTTTCTTAAATTTTCAAAACATTTATCTCAAACGAATAATAAATAACATTAATAATTATGTAATACCTCTGTTTTTTTTTAAATAAATACCACATGCTAAAGACGACGTTTCTTCACCATGTTACAGACTAGTTTCGCATTCCCAAATTTTCTGGAATCCCGGGATTTATATTTAAAAAAATATGTTTTAAGAAGCCGCTTCCATAATTTCCTAACCAAAAATTAACTTTAGGTAAATATGCATCCGATTGTCCGATCACTATTTATAGTACCTATAGGTATTGTTGCGCATGTCAGGCCATGTACAGTGACCGGCCGAAAATATTGCACATCGGGAATCATCGCATTTTCGAATACAAACGAATGCTACAGTAAACCCCCTAGTATCGCCAAATGCTCGCAAAAAAATGTTTTTGCGCAACTTCAGAACTGCCAAGTTAAAACGTACTGTAATTTCCATGTCTATCAGTTATTAGATAATAATATTTCATCATTTTAAATTAATTGCAAATATTTAAAGGGTAAGTATATCAAATAATATACAAAAAACTATTTTCGGCGTTGAATTTATTTTTCATACGCTACTTTACTAGCTAATGTCGATTATTACAAAAAATTAAAAATAAACTAATACGCTGTATATAAACAATACACGCATACCCAATCAAAAATTGCGTGAAAATAAATAAATAAAGCCGACAAAAGTAACAAACGTTTTTTTTGTTTGTGTGTTAATAAAAATGTAAATCTATCTCTCTTACGTATTTGTACTTATCCTTAAAATATTTGCTGATGATGCTTGATGATGATGTAAAATGAATCCCTTTCCTTGGTCACGGCATCACGCGTCAACGGCTGAACCAATTTCTAATTTTTTTTTTTGTTGCACCTTTTCGAATGTGAGCGGTTGCTTCGTTTACGAAGGAGCGTTATGGGGAGTCTGGACATTACAAATGGGGGTATTAATATAATCTTGCAAAATTGTGTAGCTGATCAATTTAAAAGTATTCTAAAATATATTAAATTAGTCCTTCGTGAACGAAGTGCCGTCGCATAGATATTTAATTTCGTATATTGTTTTGTATTATCTTTTGTTTTGTATTTAGAATGTCAGACATTATGCGGCTGACATAATACCTTGTATAAAAGCCTGAATAAAAAATTGATTAAAAAAAAATCTTTTTTTGTTGTATTTGTTATTGTCAGGAGAAGGTTCTTATTATAACATTCGAAAAAAAAAAACATGACCACAACAAAGAAAACATAATGACATTTCCATAACGACAGTTGTACAGGACGTCTGTCGGGTCACCTAGTCATCATTTACTTGCCCTTTTACCGTTATTTGAGGTCGGCGCAGTATGTTTTTTCCTTCCGTTTAGATCTATCATACGTCATATCTGCATTCACTTCCATCTGGCACATATCATCCTTCACACAATCCATCCATCTTTTCTTCTTCTTTCAGCTAGTATGTAACAGAAATGTGTTGTGAACCTGTGTCTCAGCGAAGTCCCTCTCCGCGTAGGGTTCCTCCTGGCAGATGACGCGCACGGCCAGCCCCGGGCCCGGGAACGGCTGGCGCTCCACCAGCACCGCCGGGAGGCCCAGCTCCACGCCCAGGGCACGGACCTTCCAACATCACGAGCCTTAACCACTTGGACATACGGTCGATAATTGCATGAAAATAATAAATACAATGGGGAACTTTCATAAAATTTTGTTTTTAATTTATCTTAAAGATTCAAGGATTACATAAAGATACCAAAAAGAAAAAATAATATCCACAAATAATTTATTTATTGCAAATCAAAAATTGACATTTCAAAATTCGCGCGTAAACGTATACCGCCTTGACGAGACGTCACTCCTCATCATATTATGTGAACTTTTCATGGCGCGTGAATAAATTATTTATTACAGAAATAATATATTTTCTGTAATAATAATATATTTACTAGCAGATAATGTAGCATCCTATTTGTGAAAGAATTTTTGAAATCGATTCAGTAGTTTTTGAGTTTATTCGTTTCAAACATACAAATATTTCCTTACCTCTTTTTCGCTTTGTGACGTAGTGACGTCACTCGTTGCTGATTGGTGTTTCAAATTACGTCTCATATAGCGTTACTTAGAATTCAAATATTTCGCGAAAAAAACATATTTTTTTTTCCAGGAATGCACTTTTAGCGACTGTCATTATTGAATTATTAAGATAATTTATCAATATAATTTTAGTGCAAATTCCCCATTATTGATCGTATGTCCAAGTCATTGAGGCTTTATAAATTATATTAAATTGTTGTCTTAAAAATAAAAGCGGTGTGCGCTGGCCCTAAGACTTCGCTGTCGGTCCGTCCGTCTGTCACCAGGCTGTATCTCATGAACCATGACAGTTAGAGTTGAAATTTTACAGATAAAAGAATAAAATAAATATTTAAGGGGACTACAACAAATGTGTTTTTTTGCCGTTTTTATAGATAGCACTTGGCGGGTTTCTTTTGATACCAAATCGAAATGGTAAACAAGTGTCTGCTGCTCATTTTAGCAACAATTAATGTTAGTTACTAGAAATTTGGAACATGCTGAGACGTCTATTGCAAAGGAAATAATAATAGTGGCACACTGTATCGAAATTAAATAGCGAGTAATCATTAATTAAAATAGTAGATTGTGTCATAAGGGAGCAAAACTATATTTTTACGGCGAGGGCGTTTTTTAAATCACGAACATAGTGAATGATTCTAGGATAGTAGTGAGGGATTCTAATGTAGAATCATGAACAAAGTGAGGGGTTTAAGGTACGTAGCCCAAGGTAAAAATAATTTTGCGACCGAATGATACACTCTGCTTTTCATACCTCTCTATGAGAAAAATTGTTGATGACATTGTTTGCTTCTTTTTTAAATATTTTCCGGTGTTTAACTATCACTGTAGTCACTGCTACTTGAATACATTTTAAAATATAAAATACAAAAACAATTCGATGTCGGAATTCCAAAAAAATTCGTAAAATAAAATGTAAATTGTTAAAAATAAGTATGAAAGCGCGCACATTGCCACAGCAATTTTTCTGACAGTGTGGCACAACCATCGAACCCCATTCAGCCTTGTCAGCATATAAGTTACTCTATGCTTGTCAGCCTAATGCGGCGAAAAATGGAACTAATGTTTTGTTATAGTACTTAAGCTACAGTGGCGCCAACCTTAGATGCAAACTTATTTTGTTAATCTCTTTGGCTAAAAATGTTGCGGGATATTTTTAATTCCAAATTCAAAACACTTTTATTCGCACTTATTAAAATCCTATCGGAAAAGAATCACTTTGATCCCTGTTATTGAGGATCAAAACGTCACTTTTCGAATAGATGGTATGAAAATAAAATCCAAAACAAGTGTTAAAACTCACCTCGTCCTTGTGGAAGTCCTTGAGCGGCTCGACGACGCGGCCGCGTTGCCGCAACACGCGCACCAGCTCCGTGTCGTTGTGGTGCGTCTTGATGGTCGCCGCGTTGTTGGAGCACAACGACGACGCGGACTCGATCAGGTCCGGCCTCAGAGTGCCCTGCCCGAGCAGCACTTGGTCCTCCCTGGGACAAGGTCGAGGTTACAACGGTGAAGGAACATTGGGTTCGATTCTGCTTTACAGCGACTGAACTTATTTTAGTTTACTCCTGTCATTTTCGTCGGCGTGTGTGTGCAATACGCATATCATAATCTCGCATACATACATACATAATCTCACGCCTATTGGGGTAGACAGAGACGAGTATATCGTAAATTCAGAATAAATAGTATTTGCGTAAAAGTAGTATTTTATTTTTATTTATTTAAACTTTTTATATGTATGAGGAACTAGAAGGGCCCTCGGTTTCACTTGCGCAGTTCTCGTTCCCGTGGTAATATGGGGATAAAATATAGCCTATCTATCGTGTTATCCTGATGTATAAGCTATATAACTGTCATCAAAATCCGTTCAGTAGTTTTTGCGTGGAACAGTGTTGGCTTACGGTTAAGGAGCCTGCTTCACATGATGATAATTAGTGAGGGTTGGATTCGAATCCTGGCATGTACCAATGAGATACTCTTGACTAGCACTTAGCACACAAAAACACAAATCTTACCTCTTTATAATATTAGTAGGTATAGATAAAAAAGATTACAATAGAATAGGACATAGAGGGGGCATTGGGAATATTTTCATACAAAAACTTTGAAGCTCAAGCGTCATGTCAGTTAGTATGAACGCTGTCATTCAGTCGAAAATCGAAATCGTACTAGATTTTTTCCAGTTGTAATAACTTTTGGCATAAAATTTTCCTCGCTTTGTCCCCTCTATACCTTATCATATTTTCATGTCTTTGTTTATCTTTCTCTTTGGTATGATACTGACTGCAGGTTGAGGTCGTGCACGGCCCTCTCGGCGATGCGTATGAACACGTCCCCGATGACCTTCCGCTTGTCCTCGGGCGCAGTGGCGTGGCAGAGCAGCGGCGTGTGCCTCGAACGCCCGCCCGCCTCGCGGACCACCGTGCTGCCCTGGCGGAACTGGAAAGGACAACCGTCAAACGTCAAACCGTTTATACGTACGGCTGCAGACGAAAATCATTATGCTGAGCTGTGGCCCTTTCGGCATAAAATTGTTTTGTGCGGCTTCGATGTCAATAGACAGACAGATTTTATTTAATGTTTTTTATACATAATATGTAATAATGTTTTGTGTGTCTATTGTAACTAACTAATTTTGTTACTTTACTCACGTCGTTTGCAGAAGCATTACACTTTTATTTTTGCTGTAAAAAAAAACATTAAATAAAATATTGACATCGAAGCCGCCACATATTGTAATTTCGTTTTCTTCTTGTCTATGCCGGAAAAAAAAACTTTCTTTCTATTTTAACTTGGCTGCTCTGAACATAGGCCTGCGCAAACCACCAAATGGTGCCAAGAAATGATATTTATACGTTGCTATCATAAATTACCATTTCTAGAATTTTAGAAGTTAGGGATTGAAACAGGAATTATAATAATAGATTTTTTTTTATCATCTGTCATTATGAAATAGTGGATGGATGATGTTTACCTGATGAGCGGCATTGACGACGTGAAGACGAACGCCGAGCTCACGAAGGCACCTCTCTACTTTAGCACTCTCGTTCTTACGCATGAAACCTGTAATTTTTTTTTTTTTTTTATGAATATGCCCAAACCATACGAGGCTAGTTTAATACTGACTTAACTTGATGCAATAAAATAGCGAAATTCACTAGTGGGTTGGTAGTGACCCTGTCTTTTGAGTAAGAGTAATTTGTGTGCATGAAAATGTCTGTTAACTTCGTGTCTGGGTGTTTAATATTTAAATATGTTTATCAGTTGTTTAGTACCCATAGTACAGGCTCTGCCTAGTTTGGGACTGAATAACCGTGTGTAAATTTTACACTTGTCAAACAAAACATTATTACTAATATAAATAACAAAAAACGGCTTATAAATATACTGCAAAATAAATAAAATCTATGACATCTCACTTCGGATTCCCGCCAACCCCCACAATCATATCTCAAAGAATGAATGAACGACTGACCGTAGAATGAATGAATGACTGAGTTGAAAGAATGAACGAACGACTGACCGTTATCGATGTGCAGAGCAATGACCTGGTCCTCGCGGAGCGCGGTCCGCAACAGCGCCGCGCACACTGTGGAGTCCACTCCTCCGCTCACCAGCACCTTGGGAATTATGCAAAATGTGACTTATTGTCTTAACGGAACGTTTTATTTTCCTTCTACCTCACCCATCAATTCAATACAAATCATTTATTTCTGTACGTAAAAAAAATACACTTAGATCTTCTTAGATTTGAAAGAATTTCTAAGCTCAGACTAGTAGTTCACGACATTGCCCCTAAAATACACAAAATTTTTACATGTTATAACTAAATAAAACAAAATACCGAAACTACATATGGCATTTGTTTTACTTCGTGTAAGTTATGTTTGAATTAAGGCTGATTCATGTTACACCGGGGCGAGTCCGATACTTTTTGTATGAAGCTCTGGCCCGGACGCGGCACGGCGTCGACATGTCGAGCCGTATTGTTAGGATGATTCACCCCGGATGGGGCACGTCCCGTTGTAACATAAATCAGCCTTTAAAGGTGGGCGATTTTATGGATAGCATGTGAAAAAACATATGAAATGACTAGATCATGACCATGGATACAAGTCCTTCAGTCATCTATGTTTTCGACTGAAGGATTTGTATCCATGGCCATGATCCAGTCATTTTATGATTTTTCACATGCTACTAATGAAATAGTTGACATATATGTATATATATATACTCACGAGCACTTTGTTCTCGCCGACTGTCTCCCGGATGTGCTGGATGCAGGCCTCTCTGCGCGAGCGCAGCGTGAACGAGCGCGACAGGCCAGCGATGTCGAACAGGAAGTTCGACAGCATCTGCTTACCCTTTGGGGTTAGGTCCACCTGGGGATTGAAGAAACAAGTCATTCATTATTCAATTAATATTGTTACCTTTGTTATCCTAATCTTATAAATGTGAAAGTAACTTTGTTTGTTTCGGTTTCACGCCCAAACTATTGAACCGATTTTAAAAATTATTTCACTAATGGAAAGGTACATTATCACGGAGTAAGGGTCTAGCTAGTCACACGGACCGCAATTCAACTGCAATGAAACTGCGCGTTGGTGTGCGGTTGGCTTGCAGTTTCATTGCAGTCGTGCCAACTGCATTTAAACTGCACCGAAACTGCAGTTTTGGGGTCGAATTGCAGTTGAATTGCGGTCCGTGTGTCTAGACCCTAACATAGGCTATATTTAATTCATACGAGAATGGGAAGGTGAAACCGCTCGGAACAGCTAGTACATAATAAAACTCTAACCCTGACTACACCGTAATACTAATTTCAATTTTAGCTCATAATAATGACAGTGTACTTATGTACTGGAGATGCCACGAATATTCAATTACTATTCTGTATTCTGCCTATTCTGTCACTTTGTTTAATATTCGGAATTCACCCGAATATTACTAACTATTCCTCCAAATACCGAATAGTTGCATGTTTTCATTTAGATGAACAAATAAATAGCTATATTTTTAGCAATTGTATTACTGATACAGACTACTTATTATTAAATACTAGCGACCCGCCCCGGCTTCGCACGGGTGCAATGTTAACACTAAAACCTTCCTCTTGAATCACTCTATCTATTAAAAAAAACCGCATCAAAATCCGTTGCGTAGTTTTCAAGATTTAAGCATACATAGGGACATAAGGACATAGGGACAGAGAAAGCGACTTTGTTTTATACTATGTAGTGATTACAAAAAAAAAATCTCAAACCTATTATCCCAGAGGGAGTAGGCACAGGTATTCCGTTTCTGGAAATGTCTACTTTTCACGAGAATATTCGACCCCTAAACGTGCTAGGTGGTAAGCCCATCGCCAGACCGGGTCTGTTACACATGCCTAAGAATTAATTCTGAGACCTGGCGGGTTTCCCCACGATGTTTTCCTTCGCCGTCGAGCTAGTGATGAATATGTACTACATAATTATTTAATAGCTATTGTAAACAACATTCATTTGATTTATTGGCTTCGTGGTCAAATGAGCCCACATACCACTTAGCCCGCGGGCTAAGTTGACACTCTTATTTTTTCTATGGGTAACTCGACCTACTGTGTTAACTGAGCCCGCGGGCCCGTTCACCCACTAATTTTTCGCTAAAGACCAACATAGCCCACGGGCTCAATCGACCACTACCTACAACTTGTAATCGGCTCTTTGTTGCTCATGATTTTTTCTCATAATTTTATTTTAGCTGTAAGTTTTCCGAAAAATAAATATTACACTATGAGAAAACGGAATTGTTAGCCGTGTACCTCCGGGTGAAACTGCACTCCGTAGAGGCGCATCTGCTCGTTGTAGATGGCCGCGATCAGGTGGTTCGAGGACTGCGCGCCCACCCTGAACCTGTCGCCCACTTTCTGCACGCTGTCGCCGTGAGTCAGCAGCACGGGCTGCAGTTTTTCCAGCCGACTGTAATTGCAACTCTTTATTATATATTTACTTAGCTATTTATACTATACTAGCGACCCGCCCCGACTTCGCACGGGTGCAATGCTTATACTAAAACCTTCCTCTTGAACCACTCTATCTATTAAAAAAAACGAATCAAAATCCGTTGCGTAGTTTTAAAGATTTAAGCATACAAGGGACATAAGGACATAGTGAGTGATATAGGGACAGAGAAAGCGACTTTGTTTTATACTCGTACTATGTAGTGATATTACTTTTGTCATGGACAACAAAAATATACTATAAATTGTTGGTGTTAGTCATTAAGTTAGCTATAAGAGTGCGCGGCTGCGACCCGCACAACGACGAACTTCAGTCGAATACATACAACTGACTCGAGCGCATGTCTTTCTTTTCCTCGGCTTCCCTCTCAAATCTCAACGGACTAAAATAAATAAAAAGAGTAGACAGTTTTTTTCTTTACTTGGATATTGGCAAAGTCTCCAAAACCATGATGATATGAAAGACAGAAAAATACGTGAGGAGAATTTAATATTCGGCGGCTGTTAACAGGTATCAATTAAAATTTTCATTCTGGTTGTAGGTATCTATTGACAATTACTTCAATCGCCTCGGGGCTGTTTAAATAACTTACTTGAAGAGTGGACAAGTGGTTTCGACTTCCACTTCGTACTGGCCGTCCTCACGCGCTTCCTTGCGCAGCACCGACCCGCCGAATTCTTTGTTCAGCATCTGCATGCCGTAGCAAATACCTGTTGAGAAATAGAATGTCATTATTAAATCCATACTAATATTATAAAGAGGAAAGATTTGTATTTTTGTTACGAATAAACTCAAAAACTACTGGACCGATATAAAAAATTCTTTCACCAATGTAAAACTAGAATATCCCTGAGTAACATAGGCTATATTTTATTTCCGTATTATAAAGAAGAAAGAAAGAAACTTTTTATTCGACATAGCAACAAAAACAAAACTGAAATTACAGTACAACAACACATAAAACAATTCTATGCCGAAAGGGCTACAGCTCAGCATAATGCCACAGCCTGGGCCGTGACGCTGATTTTCGGCTGCAGCCGTTAATTAGGTCAGTAGACCGCAGACGAGTAACATAATACAACGAATATTGTACCTAAAATATATCCAACTTATAATATAACTAGCTGATGCCCGCGACTTCGTCCGCGTGGAATTTGTTATTCCTTTGCGTTTAGAAAATATGTCAAGAAGGATAATCTACATTATCTATCTATCAACAATAAAAAATATTTGTATTTTTGTATGTTAATAACGAATAAACTTAAAAACTACTGGACTGATTTCAAAAATTCTTTCACCATTAGAATGATACATTATCCCTGAGTAACATATGCTTTATTTATGACGAAAAAGAATTAGGGATCCTTATCTGGGGGCACGGTATTGCCCCCGCCAAGTCGAGCAAAAAGCGACATTAAAACTTGACTGTACATGCCGGAATTGGAACCCGAGCTTCAGGAATGAGAAGCGGGCTTATATTTTTGTTATTAAAAACACCCATAGGTATATTACCTACAACGCGTCACAGAATAAGAGCAAATCCTCCTACACCCCAATTAGTATACTAATAAAAAAGATTGGTAATGCATTCGTACTTAAGTTTTGTCTAACCATTTTTTTCTTAATTAAAGAGAGATAACAGTAAGGTTTCCATAGTTAGCCCTAAATTCAGTTATGCTAATTCATTTTTTGGAAAAACTTTACACATATTAAAATTAGCTGAAATAAATTAAGTAGTCGATACTGAACAAACTAATTTCAGGAATTGCGCTTATTCTCTTATGTGTTGTAAAGCCTAGAACACTCTCTGGGTTATAATTTTTGAATTAGTTCTTGATACTAAAGGCTATGCATGTGCTCATACTGAGAAACAAATTTCCTCAAGGAACCCATAGTGAATTCTCAAAAAAAAAGTGGACTTTGTATGGACACTTTTGAAGAATATTTGTGCCAAGTTTCAAGTTGATAGATGCAAAAAAAAAACACACTTCTCCATATTAACGCTTCAACCCCCGCAGTACTTGCAGTCCGTTAGAAGGTGATTCGCGAAAAATCCAAAAACACGTATCTCATCATTTATTTCTAAGAGTATTTGTGTCAAGTTTCAACTTGATAGACGTAAAAAACAACACGTCTCCATACAAACTTTATGCCCCTGTTTCAACCCCTTAGAGGGGGTTGTTTGGAAAATCCAGAAATACGCATATTGTTGTTTGTTATGAGAAGTATTCCTACAAATTTTTCGATTTGGTACACCCAAAAACGAAGGTTTTCCGACATACCAAACTCAACCCCTACTTTCACACCTTTAGGGGCCGATTTTAGAAAAATCCAAAAACACGTATCCCATCATTTATTTCTAAGAGTATTTGTGTCAAGTTTCAACGTAAAAAACAACACGTCTCCATACAAACTCTATCCCCCTGTTTCAACCCCTTAGAGGGGGTTGTTTGGAAAGTCCAGAAATACGTATATTGTTGTTTGTTATGAGAAGTATTCCTACAAAGTTTCGAATTGATATACCCAAAAATTTAGGTTTTCCATACATACCAAACTCAACCCCTACTTTGACACCTTTAGGGGACGATTTTAGAAAAATCCAAAAACACGTATCTCATCATTTATTTCTAAGAGTATCTGTGTCAAGTTTCAACTTGATAGACGTAAAAAACAACACGTCTCCATACAAACTCCATCCCCCTGTTTCAACCCCTTAGAGGGGGTTGTTTGGAAAGTCCAGAAATACGTATATTGTTGTTTGTTATGAGAAGTATTCCTACAAAGTTTCGAATTGATATACCCAAAAATTTTGGTTTTCCATACATACCAAACTCAACCCCTACTTTGACACCTTTAGGGGACGATTTTAGAAAAATCCAAAAACACGTATCTCATCATTTATTTCTAAGAGTATCTGTGTCAAGTTTCAACTTGATAGACGTAAAAAACAACACGTCTCCATACAAACTCCATCCCCCTGTTTCAACCCCTTAGAGGGGGTTGTTTGGAAAATCCAGAAATACGTATATTGTTGTTTGTTATGAGAAGTATTCCTACAAAGTTTCGAATTGATACACCCAAAAATGAAGGTTTTCCATACATACCAAACTCAACCCCTACTTTCACACCTTTAGGGGACGATTTTAGAAAAATCCAAAAACACGTATCTCATCATTTATTTCTAAGAGTATTTGTGTCAAGTTTCAACTTGATAGACGTAAAAAACAACACGTCTCCATACAAACTCCACCCCCCTGTTTCAACCCCTTAGGGGAGGTTTTTTGGAAAATATAGGATCACGTGTCTTGTTGTTTGTTTTGAAGAGTATTTTCACAAAGTTTCGAATTGATAGACCCAAAAATGAAGGTTTTCCATACAAACGTTCAACCCCTTTTTCACCCCCTTAAGGGTTGAATTTCTAAAAATCCTTTCTTATTCCTACTTTACGTCTTAAAAACAATATCCGTGAAAAAAATCAGCTTTCTAAGTCTATGGGTTTAGGCTGGGCGTTGATGAGTCAGTGAGTCAGGACTTCTCTCTTTATATATATAGATTTAAAAAATAATACAGCGAAACCGCCCAGTTCTTTATGAGTTTCGAGTGGACGAGCTTAGTATAGTTTAGTGCATATTCTTATCTATGGTTTAGTGTGCCTTGTTATTAAACTATTGACATTTATAAGACAGTGTACCTTTTATACCTACGGAAAATAAATGATTTTTTGAATTTTGACTTTCACACGGCAAAATCCGCCACCGAGCAACCTTTGGGTATTCCTATCTTTTGTTTCTCAATAAGATGAATTTTAAAATGTTTTTTGAAACTAGGTTTGGATGTCAAGAGTCTTATTGGAGGAGGAATATTATTCCAACACTTTGTTGCTAGGTAGCGGAATCCACCGGTGAAAGCTGCTGTTTTATGAGGGTGTGCTTCCAACAGCCATCTCGTAGAACGCGTACCATATCTTGTATGAAAGGGTGAAAATTTTAGTTTGTTATAAAGATATTCTGGTTTTTTGAACTTTAGGACATCAAATAATAAACAAGCGAGATGTAAGTGTCTGCGCGAGGTCATGTTTAACATAGCGGCGTTGTTAATGTACGGTGAAATATGGCTTCTAGGTGGGATATTATAACAAAAGCGGCAACAAGCGTTCTGAACACGTTGCACCAGCTTACGAGTTGTATGTAGGAGACGTGGGCCGTAAATAAAGTCACCGTAATTTAGTCTTGATAGAATCAGAGATTCACACAAAGTGATGCGTACGGTTTCACTTAGAAGGTGACGCACACGGTATAAAATCTTGAGACGATAAAAACATGAACGAGCTAAACTCAAAATATGATTTTCAAAACGTAGTCGACTGTCAAAGAGTATCCCTAAATTTCTAGCTTCATTCACACACATAATGGTTTTACCACAGACATTAACGTTGAAGTAACGTATTCCCACGGGAACGGGAAGCACGCAGGTGAAACCGCGCAGAGCTAGTAGAAAATTAGAAGCAATGGATGCTACAAATGATAGATACTATCATTTGTAGAATTATAAATGAAGTGGCTGCGCCTTGCGATCAATAATATACGTACATACCCATATCACATGGAAATATTATATTATTATACCTTTATTAAACGATACATATTTGAGCTGTTATATCGATTAGTTCATGTTTACAATAAATAAATAATTTCACGTCTTTTATCCCAGTAGGGGTAGGCAGAGGTAGTCCATTTCTGGCAATACCCCCTTTTCACGAGTTTGTTCTTTGGACCCTGAAAGGTGATGAGCCCATCGGCGGACCGGGTCTGTTATACATGCCTCTGAATTAATTCTGGAACCTGAAGGTTTCTTCGATAATGAATGATCTACCAAAATTATAAACATACGGAAATAGACCCACCCAGCCATACAACCAATCGTCATAGTGGAGGGGATGGAACCGTATCTGTCTCAGAAGGTACCGCCCCTATCTCTACTTGGCCGATTGACCAATCACAGCAACTAGTTATAGTTACCTAGCACCGGCAGGCCAATCTTGAATATGTCGGCGTCGTATCTGGGCGCGTCCTCGGCGTATACCGAGTTGGGGCCTCCAGAGATGATGATGGCGCGGTAGCCGCCCTCCTTGAGGTGGTACGCGGGCGTGTCCAAAGGCAAGATGTCGGACTCCACGCACAGCTCCCGGACGCGGCGGTCGATGACCTGACGAACATATGAAATGCTACCAAATGTTGGACACATTACAGCGAAGTTCCTTCTACATGCGGACACTTATTCGAGATTCGACGAAGGTCAGCCAGCGCGATAAAACCCTTTGATGTGTGGAGACCGACAGAGGCCCGAACACCATTCTAGTTAGCCCGATGATTCGCGATGCACCGATGGCTAGAAATGTCACGATAGCGTGAATCTTAGCAGAATCGCGAATGTGGTGGCAGCAAAACAATATAATATCAAATTTATGAATTTTTGCATATTCGAAGGGGCTCTTGCCTATTCAGTATAACATAGAACTCTAAAGAGTGAAAAAACTGCATTTAAATCTCATGGATGCCATTATCAGAATTGGACCAAATTGTAACACACGGTAAGCACCATCTTTTAAATAAAAAAAGAATCAGCAAAATCGGTTCATCAAGTCGAAAGTTCTAAAGTAACAAACATAAAAAAAACATACAGTCGAATTGACAACAAACAATTTTTTTTAGTCTGTTGAAAAAACAAAAAATAATTATGCTCCTCTATCTTGAAACTGGAATCTCTTAGATAACTTAACCTCGCTCAAATTAGCGCACAGCCTGGACGCAGCCAATGAGTCTCTAGTATCTCTATTCACGCGTGCTATCTTCTATCATGCTATAGTTTGACGTACTGCAAACGTAAGCGTAATTTCGCCCCTTTGGACAGTCTAAAAATCTTACCTTTCCATACTGCGAGCCGGCATCAAGGATGGCGACCTTATCGCGGCTAGCGTGAGTCGCGCCGGCGCCTGCGCCGTTCGTGCCGCGGTACTGCGCGTCTACGCTGGCTGTGTGCATCTCGCCTACTCGCCAGCAGCACTGTGGACAAACAAGCAATGTTGAAGAACGTATAGTTTACTAGCTAGCCCGTAACTTTGTTAGTTTCAAGTTGTAGACCATGTCCTTTATGGAAAATCAAGCTATCTCCAAATTTTATATAGATCAGACGTGTGGAACCACAGAAGAACAGACGTATTATGCAAAACCCTACCATTGCAGGTCGGAAGTTGCAGTTGACACTACACACGAAAAAGCTGCTTTCCAGGTTTGTAAAACCAAACTTTGTGTAGAACTTTTTAACCAGCTTTAGAAACATTGTTCTATTCTTACATAACCCTTTAATAATCCTAATTATTTTATATAATTAAAACTACTCGAAATTTTAAGTCAGTACCGTTAATAATCGCTGTGATAAGCAGCTGTGACCGAAAGACAGACAAATGATGAGAAAATGGCATATTATGATGAATGAATGAAAAACTTATGTACATAGCTTAATGATGAAGGAAAATGACTTGCGATCATGTTTGGGTTATTATTTTTCACACTCCCGAAATTATCCTACTAATATTATAAACGCGAAAGTTTGTATGGATGGATGTGTGGATGGATGTTTGTTCCTTGTTCACGCAAAAATTACTGAACGGATTTTAATGGAACTTTACAATTAAATGGCTTATACATCAGAATAACACATAGGCTATATTTTATCCCCGAATTCCCACGGGAACTGGAACTACGCTGGTGAAACCGCGGGGCGCTGCTAGTTACTCTATAAGGAGTAAAAAACAGACTTCAACTTATATGGTTTTCTCAAGGACGCCATTGTCAGAACTGGACCAAATTGAAATGGGACCACACGGGAAGCATCAGCTTTCAAATAAAAAAAGAATCATCAAAATCAGTTCACCCAGTTGATAGTTCTGAGGTAACAAACATAAAAAAAACATACAGTCAAATTAATAACCTCCTCCTTTTTGAAGTCGGTTGAAAAGATAAGGAGCTGACTGTTGATTAGCAATTTTAAGGATAACAATAATTGGGTAGTTGACAGCATCGAAATTAAATTGCGAGTACTCATACATTAAAAAGATTATCCCAAAACACCTCAAAATATGTATTTCGATTTTCAATTTACAATCATAGCAAATTTAAAAATATTAAATAATCAAAGAAAGTGCTGCAATTGAGTACTACAAACTATGACGTCACGGTTTGCTATTTCAGTACATTTTCCATAGTAAAATTTCGTTTTGACAGATCGTAAAAAGTAACTGATTTGATTAGGTAGGACACAACCCTATTATGATAATTTTTTTTGTGGATGAAATAGTTAAGGAATAAACAAACTTTTTATGGAAACAATAAAATATGGATTTTAGAGCAGGCCTATGTCCAAGGAACAAACTGGGGCATAAGAAAACAAAATTGTCCAACTATAAAGAATGGGTAATTGTCACAGTAAAATAGGCACAGCAAGAAATGTTTTTATTATTATTGAGATCCTCAATTATAACTGCTTATAAGCAAAAACGAATTGAAATTTGTAAAGAAACAGTAAAAAATATGAATTATCTCACAGCAAAGGAAGTAGAAATTATTAATATGATCTTGTAATAATATGAAAAACGAAAGACAAAACAATAAAAAATCAATTACTCAAGTACCTTTAAGAAAAAGCTCCTAAAACCTAACATTACAGCACAAAATCGCTAGCACTGCACTCTTTGACATTTTCACTAACACAAAGTACAAGTCATTGCATCAAGTAAAGAACACTTAACAAATAAAGTCAAACTTTTTAGAGTAATCTTTAACAAAGGGAGATGTTTAGCTGCATTCTGTTGTGATATAAAAGTAACATCAGAGACAACCGAGACAACCGTGTACTTTCTTGCGTGTCGGTGTGAATAGTTATTTATAGACAACAGCCAACGTGAAGTGTAAACATATGTATAAATAAACGTGTGTAGTGTATGAACTGTTATTGAATTGATAATCTTGTACTGAGTTTATTAAATTTATTAGTTTCTTTTATAATATTTTTAATAAATAATACCTATTGTGTGACTTCAAAAATATGAGTTTTTGAAGTTTTATATGAAAGAAATTAAACATCAGGCATACAGTATAGCAGTGTAAAGAAAATTTTTTATCTCATTAATTTAGAATCAAATTTTTGTAGGTTCCAGATAGAAATTTTGTTACTAGTTATTATAGGAAATTATTTTATATATTTTATTACTATTTACTTTTAAATAGTAGTTTGTTAAGAATACGAAATCTATATTTGCACACAGTATAAATATGTAATAACAATAGAAAGCACACATGTAGTTACAAAAAAAAAAGCAAATATAAAAATATGTAAACCCACTTTTTAAGGATTATAAATAACTAAGTTCTTAAATATTATAACACATTCTAAATAGAAGCATTTTAAAACTTTTTTTTTGTATGTACAACTAAAATAATAGGGCCCCCAAAATCATTGTGTGAAGAAAAAATATAGCCTAATCTGTAACCGAAATCTAATGTCTATAATTTAAATGATAATTAATGACAATAAATAAAATGCTCACTGGTATGAATTTAAATAGAATATTTCTAGATTTTCACCATTTTATTCAACATTCCTATAAGAATTCAGAATTCGTTACATTTATTTGTAGAATTCTTTAAATATTTCATCATTAAATAAATAACCAAATACACACCTTATCTTTGCAGCTATTTGCCCCACAAATGTGGGGTCCACCTTAAAGGTTATGATAATATGGTTATCATAACATGTGATAGCACAATCATCTAAACAAAACTGCAAATGATGTAACTAGTTACCAGCATGCGTACACATCACAACCGACTACAAAGGAACATTTTACACGACACAGCGACTGCGACAACCCAACACAAACCCACGTACCTTACGTAGAACGTAAAACATGGGAAAACAATGGAATACCCCCTGTTTTTTGGACATTATTTTCGTCAAATGAGATGATCCAGATCAACAGATAACAAAACAGATAACGAGATAAAGCCAAACATTTCTGAGACATCGCAGTCAAGTTCAAACCGGAGACACGCACGGCACACCAAACACTGCAAAACTGCTCACGGGTTTCAAATTATTTTTACGTAATCCATTTATCAGACCATTTGTTACGGCTAATTGGTGTGAAAATTGCGCGGAATAAAAGAAAACGCCGAGTAAAACCGGGCTTTGACATTAGTTTCTGGGTCATTGTGAATTGAAACTCATGATCCAAAATAACCAGTATTACGCATTTAGTAATGTTGAAATTGAATCGGGCACAAGATGCACACTTTTATAGACTCACCTAAAAGAGAGTATTCAGGAATTCAGAAGATTCTATTCATGAAAAACGCGAAAAAATGTGATTCTCCATTCAGCACTACGAATACAAAATTTTAGTACTGAAAATATCCACCAGAGGCGCGTTTCCGTAGTTTACTGCTGTCAATGCGTTCACGATAATCGAATACTTTATTTTCCTAAAATTGCTTCTAAGTTAAACATTTTGCTTGATTTTATGAATTTTATTCAAAATTTAATATTCATAAGAAATAAAATGTAAATTTACTAATGGATTTTTTATAATTTCTTATTAAATTCATTAATTTATTGTAACAGTTTACCTTTATTTGAACGCATTTTAAAGTTATGCTTGTCACCGTGTACGCTTCCTTTTACGCAGCATGTAAAAATGTTTTTTATAAACAAATTGTGATTTATATTTGGCTAATTTGTTTTGCAAGTTTTGCAACGGACTCTTAAAACTTAGTTGCTAAAGTTTATTTATTAAATTATAAATATTATGTAATATTAAGTAGTTATTTACTTACATATTTAAACTTAGTATCAAATAAAGAGTACATGTTCCGTACGTACGTAAAACGAATCGAGACAAGGAATCGGAAAGTCGTCCAGTCGATTCTATCGGTAATTTTATTTAGGAAATAATTAACAAAATCAGTAACAATGCCTGACCATTTAGGAGGTGATATGCGAAAAGTGAAAGATGACAAAGAAGAGCCTGAAAAAGAAATTAAATGTGAGTTTTTACCAATATATCGACACTAACCTTTGTGGATTCCAAAGTATTATTTGTGTCTTTGATGTATATAAAATAATTCATGTAAATTTATTCCCTTATTTCAGCTCTCGATGAAGGAGATATAGCCTTATTGAAGTCCTATGTAAGTATAAAAGCACTTATCCTAACAATAATACGATGACTGGCAGATTACGGTTTTGTGGTTACCCATGGTATTTTTTTTTATTTTAGGGTCAGGGACAGTACACCAAGATTATCAAAGAGGTAGAGGACGGCATCCAGACTGTGATGAAAAGGGTCAATGAACTCACGGGGATTAAGGAGTCGGATACTGGTCTGGCGCCTCCTGCGCTGTGGGACCTGGCTGCTGACAAGCAGACCTTGCAAAATGAGCAGCCTTTGCAGGTAAAATGAGGTGAAATAAATCGTGAAAGCACCCTAGGCTAACCCTTCGATGGTACTTTTGTCTGCTGTGCAAAAAAAATATTTGCATAGTTATAGACAAAATGTAATGAGTACACTTAGACATATGTGTAAGAAGAATGAAAAAAGAAAGAAATAAATCAGCTTGAGTTAATGACATTCCAAGGTTTTGACATTTTTACTTTGGGAAAGTTGGCAATGCATTTCTGGTGTTGCAGATATCCATTGGCAATGATAACAATTTACCATTAGATAGCTAATGCATGCTTCAAATCTGGGGCCTTATTGTCGATTTATAAATTGTAATCGCAATCATCTTCAATTTGACGTACATTGCTTGTTCGTTACATCTGTCAATAAAGCCAGTGAAATATTAGAAAGCACTGATCGTGTAACAAATGTCAAATAAAGACGATTACAATTATAAAATAAACAATAATGCCCCTGCTAATTATAGATTAGTGATTGCAGATACAAATTTAAAAAATATAAAAAAAAATATGATGAGCCATGTGATGGTAAAGGCTATTGTGCACACACAGATGTACTTGTTTACTAGTTAATATGTAGTTTATTTGAAATAAATTCAAACATGGATGGACCGTATGAAGGATGTACAAGATATGATAGATGGAAAAGACTGCGCTAATCCTAAATAATGGGAAAAGAGCAAACTTTTTTTTTATAGTTTTAATTTAGTGTTATCTGCCTTTAGGTTGCAAGGTGTACAAAGATCATCAATGCAGACTCAAATGATCCGAAATACATTATTAATGTGAAGCAGTTTGCTAAGTTTGTGGTGGACCTAGCAGATTCCGTCGCCCCAACTGACATTGAAGAAGGAATGAGGGTTGGGTGAGTTCACTTTTATTTAGTTACTAGCATAGTCGCAGTAGCTGGAAAAAATTAGACAGAAATTGGACAAAATACGGAGAAATGGAAGAACATGGAGGAGGCTTTTACCCAAAAGGGGTCCATACCATTGCATGCATTGTCATCTAACAAAACTAACACTTAAATAAAATACATAAATACTAACATCATTAACAACACATTTGCTATGTTATATTAATGGTATGGAAATAAAAAACTTTATTATTATTATAGTTACTAGCAGTGCGCCGCGGTTTCACCCGCGTAGTTCCTGTTCCCTTGGGAATACGCGGATCTGACCTGTAGGAATAGTAACATAATAAGCCCATAATTGACTGAAACCAATCCTTTTTACACATCCAGAGTGGACCGCAACAAATACCAGATCCACATTCCGTTGCCCCCGAAGATCGACCCGACTGTCACCATGATGCAAGTTGAAGAAAAGCCCGACGTGACGTACAGTGACGTCGGTGGCTGCAAGGAGCAGATCGACAAGCTGCGGGAGGTCGTTGAGACGCCGCTACTGCACGTAAGTAGAAGTCGAGTTGTTGATGTCACCCTAATGTTAATAACATATAACTCTAAAGAGTAAAAAAACGACTTTAACGAATAATACTAAAAAAATACAGTAGAATTTAAAACCTCTTCCTTTTTTGAAGTCGGTTAAAAAAGAATCATCGAAATTGGTTGGCGTGATATTGAGTTATTCGTCCATTTCTCATGCAAATTTAAGACTTATATGGTTTTCTCATGGATGCCATTGTCAGAACTGGACCAAATTGAAATGAGACCACACTGGAAGTATCAGCTTTAAAATAAAAAAAGAATCATCAAATTCGGTTCTCCTAGTCAAAACTTCTCAGGTAACAAACATAAAAAAAAACATACAGTCGAATTGATAACCTCCTCCTTTTTTTTAAGTCGGTTAAAAAAAAGCCACGTGGGATTGTGATACCAGCTAAGAACAGATAAGAAAGTTCAATACTTACTAGAGATTATTGATGATATGTGAAAGTGTCTTTTGAGAAGGTTCTTGATGCTCACTTGTCGTTTTTTATTAATGGAGATACCATTCGCTAAAAGTAAACTAGGATATTTGTGACAAACTTGTGTTGTGTAGATGGTTTTATGCAACTGTTTCTATTACGTTATATATATTAGTTCGCTAAAGATTATGAGGAATACTAATACATAAGAAATCGACGATAAATACACATTAAATGACTGACATGATGACGGCAAAAAGAGATATCAACGAGGCAAAAAAAAACCTCTTTGGTTTAAATAAATTACATGTTACTCATATCTGCCTACAGCCAGAGAAGTTTGTGAAGCTGGGTATTGAACCGCCAAAAGGAGTCCTTTTGTTCGGCCCTCCCGGCACCGGCAAGACGCTGTGCGCCCGCGCAGTTGCCAACCGCACCGATGCCTGCTTTATCCGAGTTATTGGTGAGTTGTTATAATTAAATATTTTTTATTAAGATGTATACTTTTATATCAATACTAGCAGCGCCCCGCGGTTTCACTCGCGTAGTTCCCGTTCCCGTGGGAATACGGGGATAAAATATAGCCTATGTGTTATTCTGATGTATAAGCTACATAACTGTAAAGTTTAATCCAAATCCGTTCAGTAGTTTTTGCGTGAAAGAAGAACAAACATCCATCCAGACATCTATACATCCAGACATCCATCCAAACAAACTTTCGCGTTTATAATATTAGTGGGATATAAATAAATAAATAAATAAAATCATTTTATTTCAGACTCGAGGCCCATAGATGTTTACATTTACATAACAATAACAATTGCAATTAAATTGAATAAAATAATTTCAATAAAATTAGATAAAAAATTACATACTTTACATGATAAAGTTAATGTCAACATTTCATTTTATAATCATAATCAATCCATTAATATATTTTCACGATATAAAGAGGAAAGATTTGTATGTTTGTATCTTTGTTACGAATAAACTCAAAAACTACTGGACCGATTTTAAAAATTCTTTCACCAAAGAAAAACTAGAATGTCCCTGAGTAACATAGGCTATATTTTATTCCCGTATTTCCACGGGAACAAGAACTGCGCGGTAGAAACAGAACCGCTAGTATACCATAATTTGCACTCGTGCGAAGCCAAGGCGGGTCGTTAGTAAGTAACTCACAATTAATCATCATAGCCAATTTTTTTTGTGCATACCTTCTGAGCGAGTTATTGAAAATGGTTGGACTTGTAGCGACACCTAGCGGTACTCCGTAGACCTAACTAGACGGCAAGTTCTAAACCGCGATATCGAAGTTTTCACACAAGTTGGTATAAATACAACTATCCAACATCAACTTTTGGAACGCGCTCACCCCCCTAAAGGAAGATCTTTCCTTTTCACGATGGAGAAGCATTCCATCTCCGCTCCTCCATAGACTTAATAGTTAAGGCCTTGTATTTTGGGGAGTAAAGAAAGAGCTCTGCTCCGGAGTTTGGATAGTGCTCTGATACACCTCCCCTACAGCAATGTACTGCAGTGAACATCTTTGCCGATCCCAGTCTGTTGGCGAAGCTACATGTTGCAGAACAATAATAGCTATTATCATCACTACATAGTATAAAACAAAGTCGCTTTCTCTGTCCCTATATCCCTATGTACGCTTAAATCTTTAAAAATACGCAACGGATTTTGATACGGTTTTTTTAATAGTTAGAGTGTTACGGCGCAGAAGCACCTTTAGGAATTAGATTAGCAAATGTATTAATTTGTGTTTTTGATATTTATATTTGGTAGGCGTTTTGCAATTGTCAATTTAATAAATACGTCCAGTCACTCTGCCACTTGCCCTCTGAACTGCTAGCTGAGAACATTAAAATTGCATTTCGTTAATTTGGGATTTTTATTGGCACCTTTATGTTCTCCAAAGACATAACATAGAGTTATCCAAGAGGAAGGTTTTAGTGTTAGCATTGCCCCCGTGCGAAGCCGGGGCGGGTCGCTAGTAACCTATAAATGAAAGTTTTTAATAATGGACAAATTGGTGTTCGTTACTCTTTTATTACGCAAAGTCTACTAAACTTTGCAGTAAAAAGTCAAAAATCATTTATTTTCTGTAGGTACAAAAATGACACTTAGAAAGGTCAATAGTCTATATAATAATATAACAAGCACTCTAAACTCGCCCATGAAGATTGGCTAAATGTAAACAGCAGCCCGTCTCCACCGACGAGTTCCATAGTAATTTAGCTTATACATCTAAAGAATAAATAGGCTATCAAACGAAGTTTCGGGCGTCCGCTTGTATGAAAATAAAGAAACGGAACGACTACAACATTGAAATCAAAAATAATAATCTATTTTACATGATCTCGTGACAAAAATCTCTCGTTATAAAAATATCAAAATGTTAATTTACCAAAGCTTTTTTAGCAAAGATGCATAGTGCTAACGATAGCGATTTATATGTATGGAATTGACATAAGCACTCATTAACGTTAGCGCTCGTTGGAAAGTGCTTATGTCAATCTATAAAATTATTCCAGTAATGGAATACCTCTGCCTACCCCCTCGGGGATGAAAGGCGTGGGTTTTTTTTTTATAAAATTATTCGCGTTCGTTAGCGCTATGCATCTTAGTTAGGATAGGGCTAGTAGAATTTAATCGATTCCTTATTATTATGTACATACAATATCTACAACCTATTAACCTGTAGTGTTATTTTGGCATATATATGTGGGGTCGGCAAATGATAATAAAGTGGTTTTACTGCAAATATTTAATAATCTCGAAAACTTCCATATCATCCCAATCGTATCGTTTTTCTAAACTCCCTTGTCTGACATCTGTCTTCTTGAAATTTACTCAACCAGCCAGTAGCTATTTTAAATAACAAACTCCTTACTAACTATACCAAAGAGTACACAATACGCGAAACTAAAACTTAAATCTAGATCTTCCCACACGGCCATTCCTGACTATTCATCTGTCTCAGATGAACCACTTTCATCGCAACCAATCCAGGGCTTCATGAACTCTGCTGAACTAGTTGTATTAATAGGACCTTCGCAGTTTCCAATTTTCTTCAAAACGTATCTGTCGTTTCGGTTTTTCCTGACAATTTCATAAGGTCTGAGAAATTTAGGATATAGTTTGCTCCCTTGGCTAAACTGTGTCTTTTTAATAGCGACTAAATCACCGACGTCGTATGATTTAGCTTGTTTTTTCTTATATTTGTAACTTCGTACGTTTTCTGATTGTATCTTCTTTATAGATTCTCGCATTCTCTCGTTAAACGTGTATCTAGTTCCATTCTTCTGTTTGTAAAGAATTTCATTATTTAAAATATAATTTTGGTAAGGCTCTTTTTCCAATATTTTTTCCAACAGGTGAACATGTTCGTCTTCGTCTTGTGCTTTCTTCAGGCGTGCAGTCGTCTCGGTAAGTATCAAACAAACAGTGTAGCGACTGAGCGCATCGGTGTGCTTCATTTTGGATCCTTGTCTGTGTTCAATGACGTAGTCGTATTCTTCTGTTAAGGGTAGTGGGAATCTTTCTCTGATTATTTTCTTGTTGAGTCTTTTATAATCGATACAGACTCGATGTGATCCATCCGTTTGACCAGCCAATACTCTGGAAGACGCAAAGTCAGATTTACTTGGCTTGATACTTTTCTTCTCTATGCTTTCTTTAATCTGTGTATTAACAACTTCTGTATCTAATGGTGAAAGGCTTCTTGGACTATGAAATATCTGAGATTCATCTGTTAGTACAATTCTCAGTTCGACATTACTCTTCTTTACGTCTTTCTTCGGATTATAGTCTTCAACCATCTTCTCTATTTGTTTAGAATATTGTAAATCTTCAATGTTATATTCTTCAGTAGAATGATTCGTTTCGATAGAAAGTGTAAAAACTGGTATTTTCTCCATAAAAACCCCATTAGCATTAAAATTTACTTCAAACTCTTTTAAAATCGGATTTCCTATTATCAGATTTACTGGTATAACATCGTCATCTACAATGTGAAGTTTAATGTCGGCGTAGTCATCATCAATCTGGATCTTAGTGACAAAAACTCCTTCTGTGTAGATCTCTCTTCCTGCTATGCCAGTCAGGCATATCGACGCATCATAATCACAGTCTTGAACAACTTCTTTAATTCGTTTAAACTCTGTTTTTGTGATAAGATGAATGTCACTTCCTGTATCGACCAAACACATCATCTTAACGCCTCCAATCTTAACTTCTTTGTAGGGAATTGTCTCTTCTTTCTTTTTCTTCTGTATGTTTAACGTCTTCTTAGGCATTTCTGGGCATTCGTAACCTTTATGGCCAAATTCATTACAACGGAAGCATTTAACACCCTTAGTGCAAGTAGGAGCTTGGTGGTCGAAGTCACCACAATTAAAACATCTCTTAACGTTGACGGGCTTCCTAGTTGTGTCATTGGATGTCTGAGTCGTAGGATGATTTGGTCGTGTTGTAATCTTCTTTCTAAATTCACTGTAAATATCTAACTTCTTGCGAAACTCCTTTATATCCGACGCACCATACAGGATGACTTTATTTGATTCTGTATCTTGAATACCATCTATGACGTAATCCATTAACGCAGCATCTTCAATTTTACCATGTAATGCGATTTCCTTCATGGCAAGGAAATATTGTTGGTAAGTTTCATCATTCTTCATTTTACGGGCAGTGAGGGTCTTATGAATCATTGCACTGTTTACTTTAGGGCCAAATTCTTCTTTAAGTGCTTTCTTTAAACTTGGATAGTCTTTAACTCTTCCCATTGATCTCAAAAACAACTTAGCTGTACCACCCAAAAGTCTCTTTGCGTAAATTAGTCTTTCAACTTTCTTCCATTTCATTAGGTCTGCAGCATCTTCAAATTCATCAAAAAATTCCGATATTGGGTAAGTATCATCACCAGTAAAAATAGTCATTGACTTCTCTAAATCATTAAATGAAATATGCACTTCAACTTCGTCTCCGCTGTCGTCGTTATCATTATTCTTCTTCGGTGGCATCTTTTTAACTTTGGATATTCTACTTCGTTTGGTACAAAAGGATATTCTTCTGTGAGTCATTAAATGAAAATAGTCGTCCTCTTCTTAATCGTCGTCGTCTTCTTAATCGTCGTTAGTCTTCATAATCGTCGTTAGTTTTCATAATCGTCGTTGGTCTTCATAGTCGTCGTTAGTCTTCTTAATCGTCGTTAGTCTTCTTAATCGTCGTTAGTCTTCTCAATCGTCGTTAGTCTTCAAGTTATTTCGTTGCGTCCCGAAGTCTTCGACAACATAATTCCATCGAGCGCGTCCCGAAGCATTCGATAAAATTTAAATCGATCAGCGCGTCCCGAAGCTTTCGATACCGCGCGTCCCGAAGCCTTCGACGCTGGCCGCGTTGTTGTTGTTCGTCGATTTCTTCTCAAATTTTCATTACCACTCCATTTATTCACTGTGCACGATCCCGGACGAGCCCCCAATAAAGATGTGGGGTCGGCAAATGATAATAAAGTGGTTTTACTGCAAATATTTAATAATCTCGAAAACTTCCATATCATCCCAATCGTATCGTTTTTCTAAACTCCCTTGTCTGACATCTGTCTTCTTGAAATTTACTCAACCAGCCAGTAGCTATTTTAAATAACAAACTCCTTACTAACTATACCAAAGAGTACACAATACGCGAAACTAAAACTTAAATCTAGATCTTCCCACATATATATCTTTCTGAAAATAATGTTTTTGAAAATAGAATCCAACAATTATTTCATAGGGTTTTATGTGGCAATAAAAAACTACGTATTATTTTTCCAGGTTCGGAACTGGTCCAGAAATACGTGGGTGAAGGCGCTCGTATGGTCCGAGAGCTGTTCGAGATGGCGCGCAGCAAAAAAGCTTGTCTCATATTCTTTGATGAGATTGACGCCATTGGCGGGGCTAGGTGAGGACTATGAATGCCTACTAACATTAAAAAGAAAAAGTAACTTTCGGTTTTTAGGGTTCCGTACCCAAAGGGCGCCAGCGGAACCATATTACTAAGGATCCGTCCGTCTGTCAAAGGGCTTATCTTTTGAACCGTAATAAGTAGACAACGGAAATTTCTAGAGTCTATTTTGCTAAAAAATACAATAAAGTGTTTTATTTATTGGAATTTAAAACTGGAACTTATCGGAATTGTAAAGGGCTTTACGAGAATACATTGAGGTTCCTTTACTCAACTCTTGGCTCCATCATTAGAACCTTGACACAAAGAGTATGGCACTCATATTAACAAATCAAATGAGCCTAAACTCGAGGGGCTTACGAGTAACCATTGACGAGTCCATTATCCTCCTCCTGGTTCCATCATTAGCTTGATGATACCAAATTATTTTACTGTCATCCAAAATACATACACTTGCAAAGTTTGAAGTTTATTCAGCATTTAACGTGGGTTGAATAAGACTTCCATGATTTGTTTACAATACTTTACAAACATAGTTAGTTACAAGGGAAGCTAATATAAACCGTGGAAATGAGATGGCGTACATCGTGCGGTACGAAAGTGTGCGAAGTTGTCTGTTCTACATACATACATTCATACAGCTTACGCCTTCTTCCTACAGGAAAGATCTCTGCATACTTCTTTCGCTTCCTAAAAATGAGCCTTTTCATGCACGCTCTTTTATTCTTCGCACTCCTTACCCCAGCTTTTTGAAGGACGTAAATAATTTGAACCCTGTGAAGTTCTGTTATAGTTAAATTCGAGGTTTTATTGCGACCAGCCCCGTGCAATACAATCCACTAACCCCCGGTTTCCGAAACGAAAATTAAACGAAAATTAGCTGACAGACTGTTAAATCTCATGCTGGCTGTTCCGATTGGTTGAATAAAATCATTAAGTTTTCCAATAACCAATCAGAACACCGTCAACCATTTTTACTTTAATTTGCCTTTCGCAAACTGGTAAATAAATCCACGACCATACTACTAAATATATATTTATTTGAATAACACTTTGTACATTTAGTGGCAAAATGTTATAATGTATATTTGGAATCATTTTAAATTAGGGCAGGGTCTGAAAAGCAGCAGTTGTGCTGAGACTCGAGCCGTTTCATTCACATTATGTATTTACTCTAGTAACTTAGTTTTTAGTTTTAGTCTAGTTATAGCGTTGTGTGGAAGAATAAACGTCATTTTTTTTTATTGTCAGATTCGATGACGGCGCCGGCGGAGATAACGAGGTGCAGAGAACTATGTTGGAGCTCATCAACCAGCTGGACGGTTTCGATCCTCGCGGAAACATCAAGGTACTACTATAGTGTACATTGTTACCCGCCTGCAGCAAAAGGAGGGTATTTCCCGAAACTAGTTAGTCTACCCGGATTCGATTTTGTGGGGAAAATGTGTGTGAAGGAAAACAAACTATTGTTTCTAAGGCATGTGTCACAAAAAATACACTGTTAAAATGTGAGAGTTTATAAAACACAAATTTTACAAATGCCTAATTAAACAGCCTCAAAAATTCTACTGATTACGCAAATCATATTGAATTCTTAAATAGGATCCAAATTAAGTTGTACATACAGACATACCTCAGTTTCATCCATCCTAAAGTTGTCTGGAACAGGGGGTCGATTTTTGAATTTCACCAAGTGACTAATTCTCACTGATGTGAGTGATTTCCGAAAGTTCGTATTTTTGAAACTCATCGGTGACTTACATTTGTCATACCTATGATATCGATTTACGAGTGCCCCTACCCACTCGTAACTGAAATCACCATGCGATTGTTTTTGACAGTTGACGTATGTGACATCTGCCAAAAGTGCCAAAGTATGTCTTTCGGAAGAATTAGCAGCGGGGCTCGATTGTGATATTTTGTGATTGCGACGATTTATTGAAAACAGCGTGTGACTTTCAAAAATACGGCTTTTGGAAAATGGTGACATAAAAGTCATCGGTGATAATTTCAGTCACCGGTGATTTTGATATCACCAGTGAGATTAAAAAATCGCCCTCCAGATCGCTAAAAGCGATAAGACCGCCCATTGTACTTTAGTTAATGTTGGTATCCATATTGTGTTGTTTTTGGAGTACAATAAAGAGTTGCATATTGTATTGTACATACGTAGAAATTGTGGGACACAAGTCACACGGTTATTTAGTCACAAACTAGACAGGCACTATATAGATATACTAAAATAAATATTAAATGACCAGACATGTTCAGGTTGGGTCACTACCGACAGCCACAACTGAGCCAGCTGGCTTATACCAATCCCACTATAACTACCCCTATACTGTATATGATTCCCAGGTCCTAATGGCCACAAACAGGCCGGACACTTTGGACCCTGCTCTGATGCGTCCCGGCCGCCTGGACCGGAAGGTGGAGTTCGGCCTGCCTGACCTGGAGGGCCGAGCGCACATCTTCCGCATCCACGCTCGCTCCATGAGCGTCGAGAGGGACATCCGGTTCGATCTGTTGGCTAGACTCTGCCCCAACTCTACTGGAGCTGAGATTCGGTATGTCTGACCTTAAAATTGAGTAAACAGCAAACCCGTACTTCATCTGTGAAAATTTCAACTGTCTAACTATCACGGTTCATGAGATACAGACGGACGGACGGACAGCGTAGTCTTAGTAATAGGGTCCTGTCTTACCCTTGGGGTACGGAACCCTAAAAATAGCTGGTGAAAGTTGAGTGTTTCCTGATATGATCAGCCCACACCCGTCAGGAATAAACTCGTGAACATATTTTTTTAGGGGTGCAGTTACCCACTTAGAGTCATTCTTACCCGACTGCTTTAAAAAGCGAATAATGTATTTATATGATTGATTGTTCCTATACAATAAAACGGTCATAAATATTGACTGATAGATAATATATAATCATAAGGTATGATTCGTATTTTCGTCACATTTATCACAGCCGAAATAGCTCAGTTGGGAGAGCGTTAGACTGAAGATCTAAAGGTCCCTGGTTCAATCCCTGGTTTCGGCAGACGCATTCTTTTTTTTTATTTTTCTTGCTCTACCACGTAGAACGAAATAGTAATAGTGCTAATATTTGCTTTTTTACCCGACTGCACCAAAAAGAGGTTTTTTTCGTATGAATGTATTGTAAGTTTGTTAGTGGATTCAGTGGTACCGACTAAACGTTAAATGGGTGATGTTACAAGAAACAATTTGCCGGACGGTAGTGTGATGCATAGTAAAATTGTAGATTTTAATAAAAAGGTTGTGTTAGCTTGGTATCAGAAAGTGTAATGTACTATATTTCTATCCGACTGCAGCAGAAAGAGGGACATGTTTCTGTTTTCCCGTTCTCATGGTAACTGAGAATTTAAATTTTGTAGGTGATGAATTTTAAAAAAGTTACCTAAAACCTGACTTGTAGGCATACAGGTAGTTTATTTGCCTACCCCCTCGGGGACAAAAGGTTTGAGATTATTTATTTTTTATTTATATTTCGATATAAGACCTTGTATTTTGGGGAGTAAAGAAAGAGCACTGCTCCGGAGTTTGGACAGTGCTCTGATACACCTCCCCTACAGCAATGTACTGCAGTGAACATCTTTGCCGATCACAGTCTGTTGGCGAAGCTACATGTTGCAGAACACAAATTACTATCATGTACACCTACGGTGGAATACGTCTGTATTGAGCTGGGATCTGCGGATTTCCTAAGTTATATTACTATATTTTAAACATAATTATGTTGATAGTTTTCAAATACTAGCTGTTTCTTGCGATTTCACCGACGTAAGTCCCGTTCACTAAGATAAGAAGTATGGGATCCTGTGATATCATAAATCTAAATACATTTTGAGAGGTTATACCAATTTTTTAAAAGAAGAATTGATTGATGACTTACAACTTTATCACCATCATTCAGCTAATTGCTGTCAATTGCTGAACAAAAGCTCCAAGCAGCCAACCATTCACGACACGGAACTGCTGCTTTTCGTGGCAGCTTTCGATACGCTGCCACGAAATGTTGGAACAATTTGCCTCCTGAAAATGGGTATTAGGAATTCTACATCAATTAAAGCTTTAAAAGATCATTAAAATGTCATCTACTAAAATTTCCTTCATAAGTTTGTTGTATGGTTGTGCTGAAGTTGTTGTGGTTGTTCCGTGTTTCAGATTGTTCAATTTATTGTGTCTTTAGTATTCGTACTGATTAGGTGTTGTTCTTTTTTCCTGTTATAATGTTAGTTATAAGTTATAAAAGCATATTGTCACTATTTCTTTATAATATGTATAGCTGTTTAATAATAATAATAGTCTTAACTATTACATATAATGTTTGCTTTTGTTTATTAAGTTTGATGTGTGGAATAACAGCGCAGTTGCCTTGCGCACGCACTGTGGCGCTACGGAAGATCTGATGTAGATGATGTAGAGATGCTGAGTAGCGACCCTTTTTTGTAGCTTCAATAATTAGTTTAATATCTAAGATTATACAAGAATGTTTTTAAGTTTTCCAAAATAAATAATTTACTTTTTTCCTTTCATTCCGGGGTCCGGAAACTCACAATTTAATTATCATTAATTATCTACATACCATATTCATATATACAAAACTAACGGTTCTGTAGTTCCCGTTCGTGTTCAATACGGGGATAAAATATAGCCTATGTTACTCAGGAATATTCTAACTTTCCATTTGTGAAAGAATTTTTAAAATCGGTCCATTAGTTTGAGTTTATTCGTAACAAACATATGCACAAATCTTTCCTCTTCATAATATCAGTATAGACGTATAATGATCACTTCGAATCTTGCTTGCAGATCAGTGTGCACGGAAGCGGGCATGTTCGCGATCAGGGCGCGGCGCAAGGTGGCCACCGAGAAGGACTTCCTCGAAGCTGTGAACAAGGTCATCAAGTCCTACGCCAAGTTCTCCGCCACGCCACGCTACATGACCTACAACTAATCGCAAGAAATCGAATTATAATGTATTTACACTATTTCTTTGGTAATAAAATTAAAATTATTATTACGACAGTGTTTTATTGATTGATTCGATGCTTCGGTACATTTAAATAGCCTATCAGGAATAATGTAACTTCGTTTTAAAATAATTTTGTTTAAATGTTATCACTTTATATTAGAATAGAATTTCTACCTTCCATCACTAATGCAACTTTGACTTAATCCTCTGAAAAAAGTAGCTGTAAATATGCTGTAGATTTCTCAAACTAGCCGTGGTACTGCGGAAATGACATCCTAGCAGCGCTACAAACTTGGAATAACTGCTGGAAAAATCTATACCAGACTTCTAGTTTTTTACCTGCATCTTTAAAAAATCAGATTTTAAATGCCTGTGTTCACTGGTCTTCGAATTTCTACACAGTGAGAAATTGGTGACTAAATAAGGAATGCATCCGATTCAAAATCAAAAAGCGGGGCGCTCTGCTAGAGTCACACATTTGTAGCTAAATCTCGTAAACCGCAACGTCTTTTCCTCATGTAATCGTTTCGTGACAAATGAATGCACCTTTACCAATAGCTAAGCCAATAAATCAATAATTAAGGTAATGGCTTAAAGTGCAGAGTAAGCATAATGATTTTCTAATTCATTTGTTATCAACTTGTCATGAATTTCAGTAAAATATCTATTATTAAAGGTATTAAACAAACCTTTACCCATTTAACTTTGGGTGGGTAGATTACCTACAAAAATATGTTTTAATGACTTTAATTGCATGACATAATTCCTTCACCTACCCACATCTGTGTTTAAAGGAACCGAATGTACATTTAATAAGTGAGGTATAAATATGTCTGAAATGGTAAGTAAATTTTAATTTATTAATCATTGTTTTCTTATATTAAATCTAGGTTTCTATATCAGAATTTTGAATTTACTGAATAATTATTTATCAAATTCCCAAAGCTTCGTGTCGCATTATTTTTTTAAATCCATATACCTATTAGGTATCTTCGTCATCAACCCATGACAACCCACTGCTGAGTGTTCTTTCCTCACGCATGAGGAAGTATGGGCCATAATCTCCCACACGAGCCCACCGCGGATCGGGGGATGTTGTTTGGCTAGTGGCCATCTAACTACGAGTATCTAACATATTAGCCTATCAATATATTTTTAATTACGGTAAACAAATAGACATCGATTTAAATTCACCATTTAAATTTCTTGTCACTTCGATCTCATAAACGTTCGTTCTATTAAACTTTTGATTAAATGCTTTCGATGTCATGCACGATCGATCTTATAAACTTTGAATGAGAAGAATGATCGATATACTTAATAAGCTTTCTATGATATATTTAAATGTGTTCGATCATATGACTTTCGATGTGCCGTACCTGACCCGATGTTACGAGTCTGTTGTTTATTATTTGATCGCTTTGTAGGAATCTTATACCGACGTGGTGGAGCTGTGTGCTTTGATGCAATGTCTTGGATTCTCAATCAAGACTCTGGACACCAACGACGGGAATGTCAGTCAGGACGCTGGCGCTAGAACAGTTGTTATTAACTGTCAGGTTTGTGATAGTTGTATAAAAGTAACTTTTAAGGAACTAAACTTACCTACTAAAATATAACTGAACTACTTATAGCTGATCCGCATGATTCCACCCGTGTAGTTCGCGTCCCCATGGGAATACGGGATAAAATATAGCCTATGTTACTCCCCGATAATGTAGCTTTCCATAGGTGAAAGAATTTTTAAAATCGGTCTAGTAGTTTTTGAGATTATTCGTTACAAACATACAAGAATACAATTATTTCTTATTGCCTAGATTACCACTTTCCACCTCTATGTCTTTTTGGAATCCTAAACTTGACAGACCGACAGACAGACCGACATATTTCCTCACAATGTTTTCTTTCACTATCGAACTAGAGACACCTACTCAATTTGGGTATCGTAATAAGAGGTGTGCTAATTTCTAATATGGCACTCCAAAGGCACCGTTCTTTGAACATTAATTAAATCGATTGAAACCCAATAAAATACGTTTTATTGAGTTGAGTGATTACCTACTTTTTACTTTTGTAGCTGTGTCTGTAAAAATGTATCTTAATAAGTGAACCACACGTAATCCACAGACGTCAGGACTGAACGTGGTGATGGAGTGCGCAGGCGCATGCACCTGTCCCGTGCCCAGCGAGCAGAACAGCGGGTTCTGGCAGGTCTCGGGGGTTTCCGGTGGAAAGCTCATTGATACGGTAATTTCATTTATTTTATTTTTAAAGGAAAACAAACAGCACATTTACAGATATAGGTAGGTACATCAAATTTTGAGCAGTGATAGCCCGGACGGTTAAAGAGCCGGCCGAAAATCAGTGAGGCTCGGGTTCGAATCCTGGCATGTACCAATGAGTTTTTCAAAACTTACGTACATATTTATCACTAGCTCGACGGTGAAGGAAAACATCGTGAGGAAACCCGCAGATCTCAGAATTAATTCTGAGGCATGCCGGCGATGGGCTCACCACCTATCACGTTTAGGGGTCCAATGTATCTCGTGAAATGTGGGTATATCCAGTAATGGAATACCTCTGCCTACCCCCTCGGGGATGAAAGGCGTGAGATTATATTATTATTATTATTATTTTAGGAAAACAAACAGCACATTTACAGATATAGGTAGGTACATCAAATTTTATAACTGAACTAAGAATGTAAGTAATGGCAATTACAGGTTTTCATATAAGTTAAAACCCGGCCAAGGGTATATAATTACCATTATCTATAAAAACGGCAAAAAAATCACGTTGGTTGTATGGGATCCCCCTTAAATATTTGTTTTATCCTGTTTTTTAGTATTTGTTGTTATAACGGCAACAGAAATACATCATCTGTGGACTGTGATAATATCAACTGTCTAGCTATCGCGTTTCTTCGGATACAGCTGGTTACAGACAGACGGACGGTCAGACAGCGAAGTCTTAGTAATAGAGTCCCGTTTTACCCTTTGTGTACTGAACCCTAAAAAGTGCTTATTATTTTCTTCTATTCTTTCTTATCCTTGGGCTGATTCACATGATAATGACTTAAACAGTGTGGTATCTACTATAGTTTGGCCTTCTCAGGAAACCGGTAGCGGGCTCCTGGGTTCCCTGCCGAAGGCCTACAGGGAGCGGCTCACGAAAGAGCTGAGCGACATGGTCCGCTGTATCAAGGAGGTTAACGAATCCGTGGATCGGCCGAGGGAGGTTAACAACTCCGTGGAGAGGCGAAGGGAGGCCAACAAATCTGCCAGTATGATAGAGATGAATACTCCAGAAAAAGGGTAATTGTATAAAAATAAAAAATCTCAAGCCTTATATCCCCGAGGGGTAGGCAGAGGTATTCCATTTCTGGAAATACCCACTTTTCACGAGATATTCTTTGGATCCCTAAACGTAATGGTGAGCGCATCGCCAGACCGGATCTTTTTACACATGTCTCAATTAATTCTGGGAGCTGCGGGTTTCCTCACGATGTTTTCCTTCACCTTGAAGCTAGTGATAAATATGTAAAACTGAAAAACTTATTGGTACATACCAGGATTCGAACCCGAGCCTCACTGATTATCATCGTATAAAGCAGGTTCTTTAACCGTAAGGCTATTAATGCTCTGGTAATTGTATTGTCACCATTATTTTCTGTCCCATTTCATATAATTCGACGTTTTACATTTTTTTATTAATAATAGGCAAATCATTTGTCTGCCATCTCACCTGATGGAAAGTGATGATGCAGACGACGATGGAGCATATTTGCCTAGGTAATGCCTATTCACTCTTGCCTTGAAGAGGCCCAGGTTATAGCGTTCCGGAAACAGATCCGCAGGCAGGGAGTTCCATTCCTTAGCCGTTCGCATTAAAAATGTTGAAGCGAAGCGCTTTGTGCGAATATTAGGTAGGTCTACAACGTAATGATGGAATCCCAACCGGCGCCTCACATAATCCTCCCATATTTTCTTTGGTCGTTAAACGTTCGTATTAACCGCTCTTCTTACTTTTTAATGTTCTGGTGAAATGTAGGTTTTTTTATCTCTACTTTTCTAGATATTTACTCCAGTTGAAAGCGGACACGCCTACTCGATACCGGTCGCTGGACACCCTCACCTCCGTGAAGGACGAAGTGCCGCTGCCTCTCCCAGGAGCCCTGGAGAAAGCACCCGCAAAGACTGCCGATGTCGGTGACACCCAAAAGAATGTTAGTGGGACCAAAAACTTACTATCTAAAACATTTTAGAAATAATAAAAAAAACTCGCACCTTTTATATCCGAGGGGTTAGGCAAAGGTATTCCGTTACTGGATATACCCACTTTTCACGGGAATATTCGACCCCTCAACGAGATAGGTGGTGAGCCCATCGCCGGACGGGGTCTGTTTACACGTCTCAGAATTAATTCTGGGACCTTTCTGGGAAGTTTCCTTGACCTTGTTTTCATTTTTGTGAAAAGTTTAACACATATTAAAAATAGCTAAAATTGAAAAAGTAGTCGATACTGAACAAATTAATTTCAGGAATTGCGCTTATGCTGTTTGTTGTAGTCACAAGTTTGTAATCTCTATCAATATATTTATAAATTCCTATATTCTTCTTTCAGATCATGTGTCGTCGCCAGAGTACATACACAATATCCTCGACGCCGGGGAGTATTCGGTATCGGCGCAACAAAACTTCTAGGTATTATGTCTGCCTCTTTTAGTGTAGGTAAATACATACCCTCGTTTGTATTGAGCAGTGAATTATTATTATTACCCCCTCGGGGATAAAAAAAAAAGGGCGTGAGATTATATTATTATTATGAATTATTAGTACCTAACTATCCAGATCCAGTTTATTCCCGTTCCCGTGGGAATTTCCAGAAATCCCTTCATATTGGTTTGCTTACGACATATAAGACACTTACATATAATATTTTAAGTTTCCATGTGTTATCGTTCAGGAGTAGTACGTATTTCTCTTTTTGACGAGTTTTTATTTTCCCGTGGGAATGGGACATTTTCCTCTATGTTAACCCAGTTACTAAGTTATCTCTACACCAAAATTCATCAAAATCCGTCCAGTAATTGCGTGATGCGTGCGTGCGTTTTCGTATCTAAATCGATAACACAAACTCTAGGTACTGCAAAAATTTTCAAAATATATTTCATGTACATACACGGTCTCGTTACAGTTTTATTATATGTATGAGACGAGTACCTACCTGTAGGTAAAAGTGATTTTTATATTTACTTACATAGGTACCTACTCATTTAAATATTGTTAAAACCAAAATATTGTTACTATGTATGTTTTTGCTTGACTGTACTAAATCTGGTAAACTGCTCATAAGAATCTGCAATATAATCATATTGCGAAATCATACGGAGTTTATATTTGTCCCTCCATACACAAACAGCAAACGCACAATGTGTATGCATATGCATGGATTTATTAAACTTTCAGCCCTATCCACGGGGCGCAAAACACAGTTCTCGAGACCCTGGTAGCCGCTGAGAATACAGCCGAGGAACTGAAGAAGAAGCTGGCGTTTGCCATCAGGGAGTTGATGGATGAAGAGAGGAATGATTCCTCCGTGTCTTCCTTAGCGCTTGACGTCTCCAAGATATCAGTTCTGAAGGTTTGTATCATCTCATAATCATCGGCGAGATAACACATAGATATTCTAGTTAAATTCAGGGCTCTGAAACCTCAAAACTTTTCGCCTAAAAAACCTACGAACTTTATTATTTCGTTATGTTCGAACTACTTAAACCTCTAAATAAAACGGTTCACAGTATTCAAAAGATTTCGCTCGAAAAACCGGTGTAGAAATGAAAAGTATAGTTCTTTTCCATTTGATTTATTTACCTACTATGAAGTTGCGTCCGCTGCTGGCCGCCCCAGTCCCACCTGTCGGCGGACCGGGTACCTGGTTATTAACCGGGTCTTTACCGGTAAATTTGAAACCGGTTCCAAGCCCTGGTTAAATTAGTTACATTTTATGATCAGTCAAAACGAAAATTTACTATGGAGATGAGAAATTGTGACTTTCTCATTTTTGGTTCTCTGATTACAGATCCGTTAGCGACAGCTGGCACAACACATGCACCCATTGCATGTGTTGTGTCAGTGTACCTACGGTATGACTAACTAACTCTGTCTCTCTCGCACGCTGCTAAGTTTATGGGCGTGACAGAAATTGTTATTGTTTTGTTTATACTTCTATTATATATAAATACTTTGTATAAAAGACCCTAAGTTCAACAGTGGGCTGTTACCTTGTTAATGGTATTTACAGGCAGCAGAAACATCGAAAGCTCAGTTCGCCTCCAGCCCAAACCTATCAGGGCTGGGCACTTTACACGAGGAGTTGACGAAGAGTAGACTGAAGCGGTTCGAAAGCGCCTCAACTTCAAATTTGAGCCCTATTACAACATCAGATAAGAAAATCTCTAAACTTCGGCGCATATCTCCTAATATTTTCAAGATGAAAAAAGATGGACCAAGTGTGAAGTCTCAGGATGGGAAGAGTAAATTGCAAAGTAAGTATAATGTTGTGTTTATAGGTCTTTATCGTAGTGTAGAACCGCGTCAAGGGGGTTCCCCCTTGCCTAGTCTACATGCAAATCTCCACTTTTGTGAAATTTTTAATTAATTGATTCTATTGTGATTCTTGTAAGTTTTTTTTTATTAATAATAGGCAAACCATTTGTCTGCCATCTCACCTGATGGAAAGTGATGATGCAGACGACGATGGAGCATGTTTGCCTAGATAATGCCTATTCACTCTTGCCTTGTAAGTGACCACCTCAGTTTGATTTCGAATTACATTAACTTGTTTCAGGTCTATTTAAGTCGAAAATCGTTACACCTGTACGCGCACCAAGCACCACCACTGAACCAAGTCCAAGCCTAAGCGCTAGGAAGAAATTCAGTCACGTCAAGTCCACCATACCCAGGCCAACATCGAAGAAGGAATAACAAACTATACATTTTAAGTTTTTTATTAAAATAAGTTACCGACGTCGAACTGTGTAAATCTAATAAAGTTTCATTTAAATTCTTTAAATATTCTCCTTTCTTAGTACATTAATTAGACACCACAATAAATAAATTAACTTCACAACACATAAATTAGAAAATATTAGGTATCAGAAATGTCTGTATTTGAGTAGCTTTTCATTAATTTTTCTACTTCCCTCTCTAGATTATCATTCTTTTTGTCTTCTGATCTCTTCTTTGGTTTTGATCTTGATTGCTTATTGCTGTCCTTATCTCTCTTATTGTGCTTTGCATCAGATTGCTCTCTCTTCTGATAACTAACAGAAACAGGGAACATAATACTATCAATAAGTTCATCTTTAATATTTTGCCTATAATCTCCTTTACTTTTATGGTCTATGGTAGTTTTCTTTTTTTTCTCGAATTTCTCACTAACGAAAATATCGTCTACACTATCATCTTCATCACTGAAATTACATTTGCTATCAGACGGAAAACAGTTGTACCTCTCATTGATCATTTTCTCTTGACTTTGGGTAGTTAGATCTTTTAAAGTGTATTTTTCTGATTTGGAGGCTTTCTTTCTATCTCTCTTAGTTAATTTGAGACAGACAGTAGCTTTAGGGTACCCTGTAAATTGTTGGTAACAATCACCTTTTTCTAGAGACACAAAGCTGTTAAAAAATCTCCGTGGGTGTATGTCATCTGCTGTATCATTCAATAAAATGTATGCCTTCTTCAAGAAAGCTTTTTTGCAAATAGGATTTTGCATGTGAAAAAAGCTCTCTAGCTGTTCATGTGTTTGCAGTCTTTTTATAGCATTTTTTTGTATTAAACTGTATGAGACCACAGCCATGAGAATGAATGCTGGTTCATTGCTCAGAATATGGTCCCAGAGTATCAACCATTCGGAACAAGTCAAGACCTCACTGAATGCGGTCTCCAGTATCTTCAACGCATAAGTCTGACTAGTCACCCCAACTTCACAGAAGTGGTTTAGCAATTGTTGGTCATGTTCTCCAAGAATATTCTCCACAATTGCCAGAATACTTATTGGAGGGAAGGGTGCATATTCGAACCAAAGCTGACAGTAATTAAATAAAACAGTAGCTACACTTTCAAACAGCAGAAGCGGGTCTTTTTGCAGCACTTTTACAAAAGGGAAGACAAAGCCAGGAAGGAATTTCAGTACACCAAACAACGGGCACCAGTGAGCCAGGCAAGATAGCAGTCTTTTCAGGTTTTTCAGCGTGACAGCACTGTGTATAGTAAATTGTTTTTCAATATCTTTGTAAGCGGGATGAATGCCTTTATCCACTAAAGCTGCATAAGCTGTTTTATTTCTTGGAGTGTTCAAAAGTGATCTCCAGATTATAGACCGGAATTTATCAGGATATTCTCCATATTGCATTAAGATTCTCCTTAGTCTCGCACTATCCATGCAGATCCGCATTCTCTGCTCAACTTCAGCCTTCGACGGTGTGTTTCCATTAGGCACATTTTTATGTGTCGATGTACTTGGTAAGTGTTCCCTTTTCTGTGGCTCCTTAACAGTATACTGGGCCAATTCCATGACATAAGATGTATTGTAAATGTTCACTTCTCCCAACTGAAGGATGCAGAGGAAATATTTTCCAGTAGGGCTGATAACAAACTTTCTTATCCCAGAGGTTTCAGGGGCTATTCTATGTATGATGGTCATCGATTCCAAGTTCAAAAGTCGCAGCATGCAGTCGTTGCTTAGAATCGCAAGTATTTTATTAGCACCACCATCAAACAGTTGTGGTATGAAGGCAATTTGCTGTGCACCAGAAATATCATACTTTGTCAAGTCTATTGATTTTAAAGCTTTCCATGTGTCCATGCTGAAAAGAATCAGTGTAGAACTCAGACCGGCCATCGCCATCGCTCTCCCGTTCATAGTGAAGGCTATATTTTTCATATGTTTCAGTTCACTTGGTATAATTTGTTTAACCGATTTCATGCTTTCGTGTTTCCATATTTGAACTGTGTCATTTTGGAAGCAAGCGACGAGGTAATCACCGGCTGGTGTGAACAAAATTTGTTGGATCTGGGCCCCTAAGTAAGTGTTTAAAGTGAAAAATTTTGTGTAGTTCCGCATCTCCCACAGTATAGCTTCCACAGGGCTGGCCGTTAAGAAATTATTCAATTTGTTCTTCTTACTTGAAAAGGATATGTGTTTGACAGGCGCAGTGTGCCCGGAGAGCGACAGAGTGGTGTTCCCAGTTTCAATATCCATAAAGTTGACTTCCTTCTTAGCTGTTGCGACCACTAGTGTGTCCAGTTTGTACGGTACAAAGTGTAGTGCAGTGCAGGGACCTACGCCTGTTAGTTTCCAGAACTTCAGGTCGGAAAAGTCGAGGACGAATACGTTGCCTACGTTGTCGGCGCAAGCGAGTTTCTCGTGAACATCGTCGAAAGTGCCGATCGAAAAGCGTATTCTTCGACATTCCCCGTTGGACCCGCGGACCGTGTGATGAAGTTGCAAGATAACTCCATCCTTCGGCTTTGTTTTCAACTTGATATCAAACTTCTCGACGCGATCGCCGTCTCCTCTCTTCTCTTCCATTTACAAGACACCACTGTAACATATGAGTTCAATCGAAGCAGGCGATCTCGAATTTTGTAATTAAAATCATTTTGCACGTTTTTACAGGTAATTGCAAAAGCCTTACGCTAAAATTATTTAAAATTTGGCGGAGTCAGCAGTCAAATAGAAACAGGAAAAACGTCATCGTTACGACAAGTGACAACCACACGACAACTGTCAAAATTATAATTGTCAGAAAAGTGAAAAGTAGCAAATGTAGCAATGGCTTTTTGGCGGGAATCCGAACAGGGACGTCAATGTTTTTTGTAAAATGTGTACATAATTTGTGAGCATGTGGTCCTCCGTACCACCTCATAATTCTTTTCGAAAACCACCTAGAAGTAATGTGACGGTGATTGTGACGCTGATTTCTGCTATCATTTTGATTGTGACGGCTTCCTCGCAGAAGGATGGATCAAAATAGGTGGCACGGAGGTTCACATGCTTTGTCTATGGTTTTCAGACAAATCGTCGAATTCTAAGAGAATCACACCATGTACCGGAGAAATTAACATTTTAAACCAATGTGACGGAATATGTGACAGCTACAAACACATTCTTTACATATGTGACGCAATAGGGACAGAGAAATAAGCGATCTTTTTTTCAGAAGCATGTCTTGAGTTTGGCCACCATTTTAACGTTAAAAATCCTATTGAAACATGCATTTAAATAAAAACCTAACAGGAATTCGAAACCGTTTAATCACGACAAATAGCTCATAATATTATTTCCACGACTACTTTATTCGTTTAAGAGAAAATTGGATTTGTCCATTAGTATGGAAAGTTACTGTATAGGGTGACCATGATTTTGTTGGGACTGATTCAGAGTCGACCCTCTTGACTGAAAGTACTTCATACGGAAGTGCGGTAGGCACTTCGCAAATGGTAAAGGAGGGGTGTTTATTATCTACCTACCAATATCTAAGTATGTTTTATTTACAATAACTATATAGAATTGAAAATTTTAATGAAAATAAAGAATTCAATAAAAGACAGTAAGTTTTTATTATAATATTTATTGAAACATATTGTAATGTAATGATACATTTACGACAAACGCTAAGGCTAATACATTCGGTAGAATTGTCGCTTGTAAGCTCAAGCTTTATTACCTAATTAGAGTTAAACAATGAGAAGCCAGTAACACTGTCTTTTTATTCCATTCCCACCCATTCGACACAAAATGGTCATAAAAATGAAAGAAATACTTTTTTTTGTAATTGTCATTGTTACTGAGAGGGCTTTATCGCAAAAATGACCCTTAGGTCTATCAGGCAAAAGTTTTAAATAATAAGTGGCTGGTTAATTTAAAAAATATATATATAATCTCACGCCTTTTATCCCCGAGGGGGTAGCCAGGAGGTATTCCATTACTAGATATACCCACATTTCACGAGATATATTGGACCCCTACACGTGATAGGTTAATTATTAAAGTTGAAAATACCTACATAGACAAAATAAAAAGAATCTACTCTCTCTTTTGTCTATACATCTTGCAGCTCATATGACGATTATTTCACGTTTAGGGGTCCAAAAAATATCTGTTGAAAGGTGGGTATATCCAGAAATGGAATACCTCTGCCTACCCCTCGGGGATGAAAGGCGTGAAATTATTACTTTATTACTAATAAATCGAATTGTGCGAATGTCGATCCAGTGTTATTTACGATAACATAACTTGTGTCGTTAATTATTTAATTCTTATAAATAAAAATAAAAATTCTCACGCCTTTTATCCCCGAGGAGGCAGAGGTATTCCATTAATTCTTATACTTTCTATAAACATTTCTTTAGCTTTATTTCAGTTTACCATTACAGCGTGTTTATTCGTTTTTTAAATTATTATTATTCGTTGTACTGAGAGCAAAACATTCTTTTGAATTTAGAGCCGATGAGAATTCCATTTTTTTATTTATAGATGTATGTCCTAAAGTGATCTAAGACATTGGTCACCCTAATTCGTGTATATGAAAAATTCATTCTCGTTTTTCTTAAAAAATAATGAAGTAGTCGTGGAAATAATACTATGAGCTATTTTGTCGTGACTAAATGGTTTCCAATTCCTGTTAGGTTTTTATTTAAATGCATGTTTCAATAGGATTTTCGACTATAAATGATGGCCAAACTCAAGACATGCTTCTAAAAAAAAGATCGCTTATTTCTCTGTCCCTATTGCGTCACATAAGTAAAGAATGTGTTTGTAGCTGTCACATATTCCGTCACATTGGTTTAAAATGTTAATTTCGCCGGTACATGGTGTGATTCTCTTGGAATTCGACGATTTGTGTGAAAACCATAGACAAAGCATGTGAACCTCCGTGCCACCTATTTTGATCCATCCTTCTGCGAGGAAGCCGTCACAATCAAAATGATAGCAGAAATCAGCGTCACAATCACCGTCACATTACTTCTAGGTGGTTTTCGAAAAGAATTAAGAGGTGGTACGGAGGACCACATGCTCACCATAATTTGGGTTTTGGGTTTTGGCTCATAATGATGATAGTGTATTATGTGGCAAATTTCTGTGATAGAGTACAGTGAGAAATTCGATAAAATGCGTAGGATGGACAGAATTTCAAGTTACCTCAAGAAGCCGCTTCAATATTCAGTAAATTGAATTTTGTGTAGTGTTTAGTGCTGATGGCAAAACTGCCAATGCATTATAATAATAAAAAAAATTACTGAACAGTTCGGATGAATGAATGAATGAATGCATCGATGTGTATCCGAATCCGAATATCGATAACCGTCTGGTTTATTTATATTGGTCTGTGATAACCGTTAACCAAAAGTTTTTAATTTTATAAAGTTTTTCTATAAAAAAATTAGAAGGAGCCCTGCTATTTAGTATATAAAGGTTCCAATAGAAAGAATAAGGTAATGAATCAGATAATATATTATAAAGTTTAAGTGTTAGAAATATTAGTGTTAATCTTTGTCTATTTTGTCTAGGTAGATACCAGACTACTTGCGATGTCGTATTGTATTGAAGACAATACATATCGGGTAATTCCCGATGGTGTAATTTCCTATTATCGACAATTTTATTAGATCTTATTTGATCTCAATAAATAGGTACTAACAAGGTAGAAGAAAAAAATAAGTTCATTAATTAAGTTCTTTAAGTGAGGTAAGTAAATATTTTTATATGTTGGTTCTGTCAGTCATACCTAGTCAGGTAGTATAGTATATTTTCACCAAATGCACTGAGCAAGTACCTACCTAATCACTTCGTAATGTTTGTGAATATCAAATAGCGACAAACGACTAAATAGGTTTGTAGGTATATATTTACCGCAAATAATAATATCTAATATTTTGTCTAGGTATTTACCTATTTAATACACCAATTCAAGAATCTGCAAGTGAGTGTGAAATATGAAATACCATTTATTTTTATTTAAACACCACCTAAAAACTTGAAAGACAGTGATGTAGTTTCGGTAGGTATTTGAATAATTTATTATGTACTTACCTAGTTTATTTATTTATATAATTATAATCTATTTGAAGGAATCGAATATTTGTAACTATCGAACAAACATTATGGCAGTTGGGTGGCTACTAGCCTAACACAATATCCCAAAGTGGGCTCTCATGGGAGATTATGACCCATAGGTAGTTACTTCCTCATGTATGAGGAAAGACCCATAGCTCAGCAGTGGGCTGTTACTGTTGCAGCTTCTTCCTTATCTAACACACACACATGCGTAGCAGTTAGCTGCAATTAATTTCAATAAATGGATTTACCTACCCCTACATCTTAGATGAAAGCATCTTTTGCTTTTATCTAAGCCCTACATTCAATAATTTTCTCCAAGGTGGTTGGCAAAGGTATTCCATTCCTAGAAGTACCAATTAAAATCAAGTAAGTACCTACCTAAGAATACAAAGTTTTCTCATTGTAGGTACCTCTTCCTTAAACTCGATACTTACAATATTGTTAAAATTAAGTTAATATTCGGCACTATAAATGTTGTTATTACATGACTATCTGTTGACAGAATAAATAAAATAAAATAAAAACAAGTGAAGTCATTACATACTTACCTATATAATTATGTATCATTATGTACACGTTAATGAATAAAATGTTTTATTATTATTACTAGCGGGTGCTCAGCGGCGTTGCCAGCGCGGATCCATTTCATTCCCGTTCCCGTGGGAATTTCCAAAAATCCTTTTATAGCGGTTGCCTCTGATATATAAGACACCACATGCCATATTTCAAGTTTATAGGTGTTATCGTTTCGGAGTAGTACGTATTTCTTTTTTTGCCCAGTCTTTTAATAAGACATTTTCCCGTGGTAAATAGTACCCTAGATGTTGACCCGGCTACTCATTTATGACCACACCAATTTCCATCAAAATCTGTCCCGTAGTTTTTGCGTGATGCGTGCTCAACCAGACAGACAGAGGGATAGATAAACAAAAATTTCAAAAAATTGTGTTTTGATATCTAAATCGATAACTATCTACACTACCGATGAAATTTTCTAAAAATATTCTATGCAAAGACAGACACGGTCTCGTTAGAGTTTTATTATATGTACAGTCAACAAAGTTGTTAGTGTTACATGGCCAAAAATTAAGATTCACTTTTCTCTTAAAGCCTTAAATGTATTTATAGTATTTTTTTGGTAAATTATAGGGATCAAAGATACCTTTCGAAATAAACATTAATCGATAAGATTTATTTATGACTTCCCCAGAAAAATGAATTCTTAGTTACTGGCCATGTAACCCTAACAACTTTGTTGACTGTACCTACTTATAGATTGTAAGCACCCACCTATTTTTCACCAGTATTCGGACCTCTAAACATGACAGTTGTAGTAATGTCTAACCCCAAGTAATGCGGCGCAAGCGCTGTACGTCGTTTATGTAGCTGCGTGGTGAGATGACACACGTCTGATACACCTAAGACACCTCTCCTCTGTCTCAATTCACCTTACAGCGGTCAAGATATAAGAGGCTCCATCGCCAAACGCGGTGCACACGTCTCAAAAGGACTACGGGTTTCTTCATGATGTTCTTCATCGCCGAACTAATGATAATACGATTGAAAATCCCATTGATACATTCCGTCACCAGGAATCGTACCCGCGGTCCTCATGCGTTAGCGGCGGGCTCAGTTCAGATTCTAATGTGCAGGGGTGATAGCCTTCACTGTTAGCTATCACTGTTTCCATATTTTTTTTTTGCTAAACCTCCAAGCTTGTGATAAAATTATCACAGTACATAAATACTTGTATAAGGTCAATAACTTTATGAAAGCAGATAAGCTACCGGAGTTAAAAAACAGTAAATTTAAAAAATAAGAAACCTAACCGCGTAAAAAGTACTAAAAACCAGGCAATACCGAAAACAATCGATTTTTCTATTAAGAGCAACATGATTTATGGAAAAATCTTATCGTCACATCTTTCAGGTTGTATAATTAACGGAGCTTATAATATTATGTAAAATAGTATAGCAAACATCATCTTCATATTGGAAGACCTATTCAGTGCCATGCCACTCGATATGATACGCAATTTAATTTTACGTTGCTTCCGCCATTTTGCTTTTTACGGCCGCCACTTTAGTTTCACAAAAACAAAATCTAGCCTGTAACCATCTCACCGCTTAGACGATTCGATAGACACATATCATTTATTGAAATCCAACCAGCTCCTGGGATGTTTCGAGGGTATAGTCAAGAGCATATGAAGCTTTGCACTTGTAGGGCGAGACTGACCTCTAAGGCGGTTGTACCTACTTAATAAGAACATTACAAAGTCCAATGTGTCAAGCTCCACGTGCTCTTGAGTCTCTTGACAGTACCAGATGCGCCTGAAAAACATAATCCATTTGCTGTCGCGCTGTGTCGGGTAGAGTCCTAGTTCTACTGTTATCCGTGTAACAACTAAACACCTTCTAATATATTTTTGTATTGTTTTCAGACTGCCACACAATGAAGTACAGATATTTGAGAGCCCTAATCAAAAGAATGGTTCGACAATATGACTTCGTCTTGAAAAAACGCAAACTCGTTATTGACGGTACAAGCTATTTCAAGAATACATACAAACTTAGTGGCTGTCAATTCATTTTAGGCGGCGAATATGACAGGTATGCACTTTATTTGAAAAACGAACTGAAGCGATTTGTCGATAGTGACGTCACTTGCTACGTTATTTTCAACGGCGCAAAGAAAGCAGATATTGACGAAAGGCTTAAAGTTCATCAGTACATCATAGACGATGTTAACACTATTGAGCCGGGTAAAGATAACAACTTCTATTCCGAACCTATATTCGTTAAAGACGTAGTAAAAGAAGTATTGGAAGAACTGGGGATAAAGTATTATGTTGCTGAGTATGGAAGCACGGGTGACATCGTCAGCGCAGCGAAAAATTCGAACTCTCCAGTATTAACTTTTAATTTAGAGTACTGTTTGTATGGAGTTTCCTGTATCACACCGAATACTATTTCCTTTGACAATGAATCTAAAAGTCTAAAATGCAGAATTTTTAAAAGAGAAGCGTGTAAGAAAGCCTTTTTATTGGAAGACACAATGCCCATATTTATCACTTTGGTTGACGAGGACAGCTCGTATTATTCTAGACTATCCGAGATAATTGCTTGCAGGGAAAATAATCTCTTGCCGTCAGTTCTAAGATGGGTCAGGCGCCAAGTGAAAGAAGGCGCCTTGAGAACTATTACAAGGAATTTGAAAGATAACGAAAGAGCCGCCTTTATGAGGTCATATGACGCGAATAATAAAATGTACCACAACGAATGGTGCACGTTAGCAACCAAAAGATCTTACGACAACAAGAAAAAACTTTTGTCAAAAACTGATGAACATTGGTTTTCAAAAGGAGTTGCAACTGGCAGAATTGCTGCTCCGTATATAAACCTCAAATATAAAGGATCTTTTTCAGGATCGTGGCTTATTCATGACAACAATAAAGATGACGCCATGTTATCTGCCATCGACATCGTCCTATTTGTGTACGATTTGATAACAGACTCGGAACAATCTATTATAACATTCATTGGGAGAAAGGCAAACAAAAGTTGCGTTTGGGCGTTTGAAAGGGAAACAAATGATACAAAAATATCGAACGAAAGCTTGTTTGAATTTCAATATAAAAAGCATAAACAAACCGACCATAAAACAGTGTCCGATCTATTCCAATACTTCATCAAACAGGTGATGCCCGGATTTAAATTCGAATTTTTGAAAACAATTCCGGAGGGCTGCCGAATATTGATGATTACCCTTGTCTATTATTGCTATAGAAATAGGGACGCGATCTTTTTCGCTTACAGCACACTGTTGTCTTACGTCATGCTCGGGCCAGTGTCGGAGAAAACAGGCCTTATCAAAAGGAGCAATTTCAATTTGAGTCACAACTTACAAGACGATGACACTTCCACCGATGGACTCACGTTCCAAGCGTGTGCATTTGCTGCTAACACGTTGATGGATCTTTTCCATGTTGACGATTTAGAAAAGAAATTCAATCGAAGCATTCTCCATACGCTCGCGGAATTCCAACATTGTCTGCAGCACATGAATTACTTGAACAAGTTGTGCGGGGAAAAGATTGCGAGTACAGTTTACCACAAAGCTTTTAACGCAACTTTTGTTTACAATGCATATCTTAAGATTGAGGATGTAGATTGTCCAATGAGATACTTTGAGCAACGTTTGTGCAATTCCCCAGTGCTTGAGTACTACAAGAGTATTGAAAGGGTGTTTGAAAAGTGCCTTACAGTTACGTCGATATAAACTCTCTTGAACTTCCTTTTTTTTCACAGTTTTGTGTTGAAGTTCCTTTTTTTTCACAGTTTTGTGTTGAAATTCCTTTTTTTTCAGAGTTTTTCTTAACGTAGCTTAAGCTGAAGCTGACATAAATGTTATGTCATTAATCTGTAGTATTACGTTCGTAAGAGTTTACAAGTTTTTTTTACATTTCTATAAACCACGATAACAGTAGGTAATTGTTTGTTGAATTATTTAGTATTTAATTATGATTACTTATCTCATTTGTATCGCGGCTGCGTTTTGTATTTATAATAAGTTTTTCAATTTAGTTCTGCTTTTGTTTACTTAGATAAGATTTTCTTTTGTTTGATTTAAAAAAAATTGTGATTTCATTAAGTTTTCCATTGTCTCATGTTGTTTTTTTATGTTGTTTAATCAATAAACATTACCTATCAATCAAAATAGCGTTTTAAATGGTGCGTCAGCTACGCTTGTGACCCTGATTATTTTCAGTCGCGACTCGCGGCGTATTTTCTCCGTAACGTTCCGTTTTTTCACCTCTCGGGGAAATGCGAGTTAATTTGACGTAAAACGATTATGCCGGTTGCGCGGCCTGCGCCGGCGCAGTGCGGCTGCGGACACGGCGCGCGCTCCCGCGCTTTGCCTCCCATTTCCGAGAGTGACCGTTGAAACGCCCGCGAAATTTGAAATGAGAAACAATTGCGACGCTCCAATTTCATTGTTAACTTTTACTACAAAGTTGAACCAATGAACAACCGAGTAATGCTGGCAGTCGAGAGGAAAATTGTCTACAGAATTCACTGAATACCTCGCTAACGAAGCAAATGGACATTAAAATGGGTTTTCACTGAGATTCCGCGGGCATCTCGCTAAACACTTCTGGTAGTCGGCCGTATGCCGACGTACCGCTTGGTGGAGAGCGCTGGCTTGGTAGGTCGGCTCCTGGGCAGGTTTAAGATGTGTTTTCTGAACGTACTAAGGCTGCACGTGTCTCAAACGCAGCGTCAGAAGCGGCTGTACAAGCAGTATATGGAACAGTTGGCTGGGGCTTACGTGGAGCGGTGTACGGACTTGAATACGATGCACTGGGACCCTCGGTATACGTATAGGGCAACGACTCCTGAGTGGCAGTATACCCTGTCGTGTGATGAGCGCTGGTGTGAGAGTGAGGGGTCGAGGTCTTGCTGCTGCTCGGAGTGCACAGACAGCGGTCGGTGCTCGTCTCCCTGCTGCTCTGAGGTCATCTTCAACGGGGGGCAGCACTGCAGCGGCAAGATTCCTGGGCAGCACGTGTGTCAGCGGCTCCCTATCTGCTATCCTGGACATTTTGGGTAAGCTATTCCTGTTGTCTATTTATATTGTAAATGATAATTATTTTTAAAAAGGGCTGCCCTTGAGTTTGTTTCTGGTTCTTCTCGGGGTACTGCATTTTGTACAGAAACTCTTCGGTTGATATAGGCTAGAGTTTACATTCAACCAACCTCCACAGACGAGTTTAGAGTCCCTCGGATCGTTATTAGACTGTTGACGTTTTCAAGTAAAACAGTTTTAACTACTTACAGAAAGAAAAACGATTTAGACTTTTTATCTTTATGATTTTGATGCAAAAAATACTGTCTGACTGATCGATCAACGGCCAACGCACAGCCGTATCCTTTGGGTCCAGAATCAAGTGAGCATTAAAAAGCGATTTCTGGAAATTCCTACGGGAAATAAACGAATTCAACGCGATCAACGCCGCTGGTACCGTATAAAAAGTTGCTGCTTCAACCCAAAGATATTAAAGTAAGGATGAGTTATATTCATACTGCTTGCGTTTGAAAATTGATCCCCTACGAGTGTGCTACAACATGTACATACTTACTTCTTAGCGTATTTATAGGATACAACAATGACGGGGAAAGATGATACGGAACGAATAATAAAGAAAAAGAGAGCTATCTGTTAAGAGTTGCGCTTAAAATACGACTTGAAATACAATGCGACTAAATAAAATGTGGTTAATTAACTACATTTGTCGGCCTCATTTTCCGTGCTCTAGTAACATATCTACGTCTTTCTATATATAATATCTTTGCTTCAACCGGTATCATAAGTTCATAGAAACTTACACTATTGGTGGGACATTTTTTGAATTTGGAATGCATCGTTTACTTGATGTGTTTCGGAAGTACGTTCATAGTTCTGCTCTACATTATGTGGGCCGACTAAGTATGATCACGATGTAAGTATAAGCATTTACTGCAAGATGTAAGAGATTCCACCGAGACGGTGGAAGTTTTAATATAAGAAGTAGTTGTAAAATCTACATACATACATACATATAATCACGCCTCTTTCCCGTAGGGGTAGGCAGAGACCACTTCTTTCCACTTGCTACGATCCTTACATACTTCTTTCGCTTCGTCCACTTTCATTATTCCTTTCATACATGCTCTTCGGTTTAGGGTACTCTTGACCTGGCCTTTTTTCAAGACGTCCCCAATTTGGTCTCGAAACGTCCGCCTAGGTCTACCCCTTCCCACACTTTCATTCACACTCGCCTTATACACTTTTTTCGTCAATCGTTCGTCATTCATTCTCTCGACATGGCCAAACCATCTCAGCATACCTTTCTCAATTTTTGTCATTACATCTTCTTTCAGACCACATCGTTTCCTTATCTCACTATTTCTTATCCTGTCACTCAGTTTAACTCCTATCATACTTCTTAACGCTCTCATCTCAACTACATTTATTCTGCTTTCATGTTTCTTCTGCCATACCCAACTTTCACTTCCGTACATGAGTGTCGGAGCCAACACCCCCTATGCACAGCCAAACGAGCCTTGTTAGACACCTTCCGGCTGCTCATAAAAGAGTGCAAAGCTCCATTCACCATGTTTCCTGCATTCACTCTTCTTTCAATATCACTCTCACACTTTCCATCTCTTGTAAACTTTGAACCCAGATACACAAACTCATTCACCTGTTCAATTTGTTCGTCTCCAATCACGATATTGCACTCTGTCACTGCCTCATCTCTTTCAAACACCATCGCTTTCGTCTTCTTTACATTCATATATTCATTTGTATAATCTAAATCAATTGCAATTCCTAACCCTTAGGTATCTATCGACGGTTTTTTAACAGTGAGTACATCCTATTAGCAAAATAATATATCTAGTAATTTCAGTATTTTTACGATTTCTGGGTTTGATTGCCTATTGTACAGTCACGAGCACATGAAGCTTCACACTTGTGCGAGTCTGAGCTCTAAGTCGATTGTAATAAGAACGTAACAAATTTCAATGTGTCAAGCTCCACGTGGTCTTGACTATTAACTACTTTCTTAAAAGTTTTCTGGGTTAACAACTAAACCCCTATTAATGTCTGGGCTATGAGAGCACAGGTTCAAAGTTGGAACGTTGACAAGGTCAGTGCTTAGACGGATTCGTTTCTAAAATTGCTGGTACCGTAACAAAGGCAGCGAGCGGGAAAAATTATTGCTAGTTTTCGTCGACAATTACCTCGCCAAAATGGAGTGTCATGTCGTTTACTTGTGATTAGTGTATATACGTAGCGATTCGGAGACACGCGCTGTAAAGTTTTATCATCGCTCTGGATATCGAATCCATCAAATCAGGCAGGGGTGACAGAACAGGCTCCAATTTAATTACAATTTCACATCTAAATTAAAAAGACACCACATACTGAGTCGTATTACACGCGTCGTTGGCGTACTTATGTAATTATATATATATATATATATATATATATATATATATATATATATATATATATAATTAATCAAATTTAATTTAAATAATTACTTCGAACGATGGAAAATACATAAGTACGCCAACGACGCGTGTAATACGACTCAGTATGTGGTGTCTTTTTAATTTAGATGTGAAATTGTAATTAAATTGGAGCCTGTTCTGTCACCCCTGCCTGATTTGATGGATTCGATATCCAGAGCGATGATAAAACTTTACAGCGCGTGTCTCCGAATCGCTACGTATATACACTAATCACAAGTAAACGACATGACACTCCATTTTGGCGATTCATATATATATATATATATATATATATATATATATATATATATATATATATATATATATATATATATATATATATATATATATATATATATATATATATATATATATATATATATAATTATATATAAATTTGTTTAGTTTCTAGTTATGCACTTAAGTATTTTATAGTATTTATGTGTATTGGGATAATGTTTATAAATAACTAGCGACCCGCCCCGGCTTCGCACGGGTGCAATGCTGAATTTTCTTTGCTATAAACCTTGCGGAGTCCGAGACCTTTCCAACGAATGCAAAACCATGGAAATCGGTTCGTCAGTTCTGGAGTTAAATCGTCAGGAAGGAAAACCCGACTTATTTTTATATAGTAGACTAGATGTCGCGCGGTGCGCGAGGCCGCAAGCGGCCACGCGTGTCTCTGTGCGATTCGATTGTGACAGAAAAATAAAGTCTACTTTTGAGGCGGCCATCTTGTTTTAGCCGTTTTAAGTCGAAAAATAATAAAATTTTGTGAAATATTACTTTTCATGGCAACACTGGTTACTGAGACCCACAATCGCTCCATACAAGTCAACTTTCCAAAGTGTTGCCAACTGGCTAAAAAATGCCGATTCAGATTAAGATAATTGAAATTTTCCAGTAAAACAAAAATAACGGGGCGGCCATCTTGTTTTTTCTATTTTTCGGGATTTTCTAGTAAACTACAGGATATACCCTATGCGATGACACCAAACACATCCCTGTAGCATATCGGCATCTGGGAGATCAATTCGGGTCTTTTGAGGTCTACCCCAAAAATTAAATCAACCATAACTTTTAGTGTTGCCAGGCGAAAATCAAAAAACCTACAAAAGATCATAAGGAGAGATAAAATGTTTCACTGTCACTTGTTTTTGCAAAATGGTAAAATTTTGAGTTTTGACATTTTGCATTAAAAGTAAAAAAATACGCCAAATTCCGGGAATATTCTTAAACATGGCAACACTACGTAATGAGACCTCTAACCCCGCCATACAAGCCAACTCGCTCAGGTGTCGCCATCTTGCCGAAAATCGACATTCAAAATCTGGTAAAATTCATCTTTTTCTTTGGGAGCCAATTACAGGGCGGCCATCTTGGTTTTTCAGATTTTCGGGATTTTCTGGTAAACTACAGGATATGCCCTGTGCGATGACACCAAACACATCCCTTTAGCATATTAGCATCGGGGAGATCAATTCGGGTCAAGTGGGGTCTAAAACCACTCCAACTTTGAAACATTACTACGCGGCCGCCATTTTGTTTTTTCAACTTTTTAAATAATTTTCGTAAATCATCTAAGCAGTACTACAGATTCCCAAAATTTAAACCGAATCGGCCGGAAAACAAAAGAGATACGGTAGGCAAGCTCGGCCGCCATTTTGTTTTTTTGAAAAGTCGGAATTTTCCCTGGGTCACCCCGTCATTTTGAACACTTTTCTCATATATGACTTGCCTCCAAAACGACTCCTTCTGGGAGAACAATTATGTCAGTGAGTCAGTCAGTGGTAATCGAGCTTTATATATTATAGATATTATAGACTAGATGTCGCGCGGTGCGCGAGGCCGCAAGCGGCCACGCGTGTCTCTGTGGGGTCGTATTTTGACAGAAAAATAAAGTCTAATTTTGGGCACCCATCTTGTTTTAGCCATTTTTTAGTACAAGTCAAAAAATAATAAAATTTTGTTAAATATTACTTTTCATGGCAACACTGTTTACTAAGACCCACAATCGCTCCATACAAGCCAACTTTCCAAAGTGTTGCCAACTGTCTAAAAAAGAGAAGTAATTAAATGGTCCGCAATTTTAAAATTTGGTTAGCCACAAAAAATCTGCATTTAAATCATTTGGTCGGCATACAAAGATTTTGTTCGCAAATAAAAAAATCAGGCAGCAATCCTTGTTCGGCAAATAATTTTATAATAGTCAAAAATTAAATCAGAAATAGGCAGCTTACAATAACATGGGTTTGCATAATAAACATTCAGTCCGCAAAATAGTTACTTGGTCCGCAAAATAACTACTTGGTCAGCAAGACTTCATGATTGAACAGCAGAGAAAACATGTCGTGAATAATTATACTATAGCTACTCCCACTCCCACTCTTACTCCCACTCCCACCCCCTCTTACGCCCCCTACCCCTTCTACCCTCTCCTACCGCCTACTACCCCCTCCTACCGCCTTCTATACACTCTTACCGCCTCCTACAACATCATACCACCTCCTACACCCTCCTACCGCCTCCTACACCCTCCTACTACCCCCTCCTGCTACCTCCTACCCCCTCCTGCTGCCTCCTACCCCCACCTACTAACTCCTACGCCCGCCTAACCCCGAGTTAGTAGGAGTTAGTGGGAGGAAGTAGGAGGTAGTAGGAGTTAGTAGGAGGTAGTAGGAGTTAGTAGGAGTTAGTAGGAGTTAGTAGGAGTTAGTAGGAGTTAGTAGGAGTTAGTAGGAGTTAGTAGGAGTTAGTAGGAGTTAGTAGGAGTTAGTAGGAGTTAGTAGGAGTTAGTAGGAGGAGAGTTAGTGGGAGGAAGTAGGAGGTAGTAGGAGGTAGTAGGACGTACTAGGAGGTACTAGGAGTTAGTAGGAGGTAGTAGGAGTTAGTAGGAGGTAGTAGGAGTTAGTAGGAGTTAGTAGGAGTTAGTACGAGTTAGTAGGAGGTAGTAGGAGTTAGTAGAAGTTAGTAGGAGGTATTAGGAGTTAGTAGGAGTTAGTAGGAGGTAGTAGGAGTTAGTAGGAGTTAGTAGGAGTTAGTAGGAGGTAGTAAGAGTTAGTAGGAGTTAGAAGGAGATAGTAGGAGGGGGTAGGTACTCCTACTAAATCCTACTTACTCCTACTAACTCCTACTAACTAGTACTAACTCCTACTAACTAGTACTAACTCCTACTAACTCCTACTAGCTCCTACTAAATCCTACTAACTCCTGCTAACTCCTACTAACTCCTACTACCTCCTACTAACTCCTACTACCTCCTACTAACACCCACTACCTCCTACTAACTCCTACTAACACCTACTACCTCCTAGTAACTCCTACTAACTCCTACTAACTTCTACTAACTCCTACTAACTAGTACTAACTCCTACTACCTCCTACTAACTCCTACTTCCTACTAACTCCTACTAACTCCTACTATCTCCTACTAACTCCTACTATCTCCTACTAACTCCTATCTCCTACTAACTCCTACTAACTCCTACTGACGCCTACTAACTCCTACTAACTAGTACTGACTCCTACTAACTCCTACTAACACCTACTATCTCCTACTAACTCCTACTAACTCCTACTACCTCCTACTAACTCCTAGTACCTCCTACTACCTCCTACTTCCTCCCACTAACTCTCCTCCTACTAACTCATACTAACTCCTACTACCTCATACTACCTCCTACTTCCTCCTACTACCTCCTACTCCCTCCTACGCCCCACTCCCACTCCCAACTCCCACGCCAACTCCTACTCCCACTACCACTACCACCAACACCACTACCACAGCCACTGCCACTACCACCATCACCACAACCACCACCACCACCACTGTCACTGCCACTACCACTAAAACCACCACCACCACTACCACCACCACCACCACTACTTGTAAGCGTAATAATAATCATAATCATAAAAGTTTCATAATCCAAAGTCATTCCTAATCTACGTAAGGAATGCGCCCATTTTGCGCATGACAAGTTTGCTACTTTTATAAGAAGCTCAAAAAATATTTTTTGGCTTCCCCTCTGAGTGCTTACCAAAACTTTATTAAACAGTAGCAGCTCATTGCAGCTCAAAAATAATTACAGCCATCCAGAATGACTTAAATTGCTGATAGGTTTTGTAATGTTTGCTGGCCATGAGTTGCTGACCAATTAGCTATTTCTGCTTACAGAATATATTTTTCTGCTCACAAAAATACGAATACTTTGCTAACCATTTAAATAACACCCTCTAAAAAATGCCGATTAAGATTAAGAAAATTGAAATTTTTCAGTAAAACAAAAATAACGGGGCGGCCATCTTGTTTTTTCAATTTTTCGGGATTTTCTAGTAAAACTACAGGATATACCCTATGCGATGACACCAAACACATCCCTGTAGCATATCGGCATCTGGGAGATCAATTCGGGTCTTTTGAGGTCTACCCTAAAAATTAAATCAACCATAACTTTCAGTATTGCCAAGCGAAAATCAAAAAACCTACAAAAGGTCATAGGGAGAGATAAAATGTTTCACTGACTGTCACTTGTTTTTGCAAAATGGTAAAATTTCGAGTTTTGACATTTTGCGTTAAAAGTAAAAAAATACGCCAACTTCCGGAAAAAATCTTAAACACGGCAACACTACGTAGCAAGACCTAAAACCCCGCTATACAGACCAACTCGCTCACGTGTTGCCATCTTGCCGAAAATCGACAATCAAAATCTGGTAAAATTCATCCCTTTATTTGAGAGCAAATCACCGGTCGGCCATCTTGGTTTTTCAGATTTTCGGGATTTTCTGGTAAACTGCAGGATATGCCCTATGCGATGACACCAAACACATCCCTTTAGCATATTGGTGTCTGGGAGATCAATTCGGGTCAAGTGGGGTCTAAAACCACTCCAACTTTGAAACACTACTACGCGGCCGCCATTTTGTTTTTTCAACTTTTTAAATAATATTCGTTAATCATATAAGCAATACTACAGATGCCAAAAATTTGAACCGGATCGGCCAGAAAACTAAAGAGATACGATGGGCAGGCTTGGCCGCCATTTTGTTTTTTTGAAAAGTCGGAATTTTCCCGGGGTCACTCCGCCATCTTGCACACTTTTCTCATGTATGACTTGACTCCAAAACGACTCCTTCTGGGAGAACAATTATGTCAGTGATTCAGTGAGTGAGTGAGTGGTAGTCTAGCTTTATTATATATTATAGATTTGAAAAATAATTAGTAGTCGACATAGACCCACCCCTGGTTCTGCCCGGCAGTATCAGTGCGGTTCGAGGAAAAATCACTTGCCTTGACACAAGCGCGCTATTTGCAGGAGGAGGAATATGTTATCGCTGTCAAAAGTAGCTGGTACAAGAAGTTTTTAATCCCCTACCAGCGACTCTGTCCGCTAACTTGAATTTATAACGTCTTCTAGGAACTACATTTTTTCCGAGATGAAAAGTATATGTATGTAGTCCCAACATGCAAACGTATCTTCCAAATTTCTGAACTTTTCTATTTATAAAAATAGGAGCAAAGTAAAGATTATTACTTATTACAATACTTATAGGTAGGTCCGCAAAAGGCTAATCTAAAATAGTAAAGTCCTAAAACTTGTTACTTCAACAAAGTTGAATACCATACTCACGTGTACCATTACAATTAATTTTCCCATACATTCTACAGTTGACTAGAGCGAGTTTTTATGATTGATTACATGTTTCTAACATGTGAACTCGGTGTAAGTACTTTTAGCGTGGTAAGTTAACTATTCTTGTTAATAATGTTTTCATATTCTTGTGTTTTATCGGAAGGAAACTCCAGAATAAGATGCATCGGACTCCTAAACGTGACAGGTTATACGCCCATCGTCAGACTAGGGTGCTTTACTTAGAAGAAATAGCAGTGATAGCTTTACGATTTAAAGAGCCCGCTTCTCTGCATGATGATAATCAGTGAAACTCGGGTTCTAATCCTTGCATGTACCATGTGTTTTTCAAAACTTACGTACATATCACTTGCTCGACGGTGAAGGAAACCATCGTGACTAAACCCGCAGGTCTCAGAAATAATTCTGAGGCTTGTGTAACAAACCCGGTCCGGCGATGGGCTCACCACCTATCGAGTCGAATATTTTCGTGAAAGGTGGGTATTTCCAGAAATGGAATACCTCTGCCTACTCTCTCGGGATAAAAGGCGTGAGATTATTTATTTTTATTTTAACAACTTCCTCAAGATGTCTTCATTCAACGTCGAGCTATTATAACTATGCATTTAGGTACCTTTTCAAACCAAACTAAAAACTGTTACGCTCGTACATAGGTACCAGGAATCAAACCTGAGCCTCTTGTATGAGAGGTAAGCTTATTGCTCTTGTTATTATACAGTTGTAACCAAAGACGTTTACAGAAAAAGTTTCTCTCTCCTAAGATTTTTTTTCCAACCTCTTTGGTTGTAACTATGGCGAAGAAACGGCGCTGGCGCAAGAAACTCCTGGAATCATATTCCGTCATTATCATTAAACAAACATTTAAGAATTGTTGCCTTACATCGCACAGTTACACATCGCGTGCTGTTTTTCCAACTGTATTGTACAGCCAACAAAAAAGTGTGATGATCAGTTTTTTTATTAACAAAATGCTACGGAAAGTTTTGACGCTGCTTCCTGTTTAATAAAGTTTACAGACCTAATCGTGTGTCATCAGTCACCTAATTTATAGCATTTGCCTTACCGTATGACGTCACAGGTAATTAAATATGGCGGAGACAAAAAGTTGTTACTTTTTTACACGACTATAACATAAGAAGGAAAATGTTTTCCCGGCTGTATGTAAACAATAAGGCAAGTTTTGGGGCATATTTCGTAATGACCTCCTGTATGTATCGGATGTCTTCATTTCTGGAGTGTCTTATGCTATTGCTTACTGACTATGATTTTGACTACTACTTCAGCCAATTTGCAAACGAAAATTTTATTCACTATGCTGATATTCGCATAACTGTAACTAACTATGAAGAATAAGAGTGTCAGTGACTAAACTTTTTTAGAGTTGCGTCAATTTTACTTGGCCGCGCTATAATGCCGCGATTGCCGCGCGCTTTGGTACGTTTTACAAAGTCAACTTGGTTAGGTCGTCATTAATCTTTTCAATTCCTTTTACTGAGTCTGGTTTTTTGGAGTTTTCGTAATCAATGTACCTACCTACCTTCTACTTGGGTATGTAGTTTTCTGTAACGGGTTTTAATAAGATGATACGTAGAACGAATAAAATATTCTCCATAGATAATGCGTATTTTATAAATAACCGCAAACTCTAATGCTTTCTTCATCTGATAATTTCTTTTTGCAATTAACATCCGTGCATTACAGCACGCACCGCTGCACAATGCACGAGTGCTGCAAGGGTCATTATCCTATTTCCTATCATCTTTTGAAACCACATTGCGTTGGCATATTGGCCCATAAACGTGATATGATTTTTATAAACGGCGATAAAAAGTGGCAAATTATATTTTTACCTGGAATAATATTCTCAAAATTAACGTTCAGGAGATTATCAAAAAGCAATAGAGAAGGAATCCACATTATATTTGAATTTTGGTTTGTCTCTGCTATCCGTTTTTCTGGTTGTCATCAAAATTCTAAGGAACTAATTGAGAAGTGCCAAATTATTTATTCTTTTGAGTATTTTTCAAAGTCAAAGTCAAAATTCTTTTATTTCAGTAGGTCATGTAGGTATAAAAAATACACTTTGAAATGTCAATATAAACAAGGCACACTAAACTCGTCCATGAGGATTGGCTAAATGTAAACAGCAGCAGTATTAAATACTCCAAGTAAATAAGTAACTGTTTGTCACACAACTGGGGGCCAATTCTACTAAATGACAGCGGTGATAGTTGTATGACATGACAATTACATGATTGTGGTCACTCAATGGTGATATTAAGTCAAATTTTGACACTTTTCGTATTCTGTTAACTGTCAGTTTTCACAATCATTCAACTATCATTGTTGACCACTTTTGGTATTCTACTATTCCTACCATGGAATGGCGCTGTCCAGTGATTGCTTTTTTTCCCTTATTTTAAGGCATTGGCAATTTAGCCATCAGCCCTAAACACGACACGAAATTCAGATTTTAGCTCTGCTTCAGAGTCTATGCACAAAAATACACAAGTTTCTTCAAAACTTATCGAAATGTCACATGTACCATAAATAAAATCAATCATCTAAAGATTTTAGTGCCGAAAACCCGAAATAAAACTAATGACATGCATGGTAGTAATAGTTATAATTATGGTAGGCAACACCTAACGTAGTCCATAGTCATTCCATTGTAATGCCACTATGATTTTAGTCGAATACAAATTAGATGTCATAGTTGCCAGTTGCAGCTTATTGGAATGATAGTTCGATGACAATGGCTGACATTTAGTGGAATTGGCCCCCTGATTTCATTGAAACACGAAGGAGCTTGTATGCTAGCAACACCCATCCACTAATTGACCGCACTTTGGGTTTAACCTGTTGTGATACAGGCTCGCCGGGCATCGAAGTGCTACAACAAGTGTGTAACTAAACCGGCTGCCTTTAAATTTAATTTCTTTTATTCTTTCGTCAGGCTGATAGCTTCAATATTTGCTTGTAGTTGTATTACAAGTTAAAAGGTAATTTAACGATTGCCCTGTGACTTCGAAAGGCCATTCAATAGCCAGGTTGTACCTTGTAATAGAAATCAACCACGTAGTCAGCTAACAACCATGCCGTCGCGCTACTAAAATTGCATCAGACGAAAGTTGATGTTGTCTCCGTAACAGGTGATATTTTAGATAACTACCCACTTGACATTTGCTCGCTTAACCACTCTTGGACAGGGCCGCAGTTAGGTATGGAAATGAAAAAGTACAGCACAAATAAAAACAAATAAGTATGTGTAATACGGGCTAGACGAAGCCAGTCAATGTGCGTGTGTAGGATTTGCTTAGGGGAGACAAAAAGTAAATAATATACCACCAGGCATAGATAGCGAGATAAGAAGTAGAACTAGTGTGCTTAGAAGAGATTAACAATTTTCTTTACTTATTTGAACAAAAGTCTGCGGAGTCTGGCCTTAAAACTGTTTAAGCTGTCAAGTGCAAACTGGTCATGTCTGGCAAGAGCCACAAAAAAATATTTTTATACCATGAAATGGTACCTAAGTATTTTACTATAAGTGAACCTGGCCGAAAATGTAACATCCCTTTCTATTGTTTCTTTTTCTCACTACAGCCACATGAGTAAAGAAACGGCTACAGCGTCGTAGCTATGGCCTGGCCAGCGCGGTGGCTGCCAGGAGCGCACCCTTCAAGGGGCGCTTTGTGCCGTTGTGCCTACAGCCTGCGGGCTGCAGGGGCACAAGCACCCAAAATTTAAACATGATGCCTTAAAAAAAAGACAACTTAGAAAACTTTTATTACGATAGCCGCTCCAACAATAGAAAATAATTTTGAAAATTCCAAAGTTGCCAGGGGCGCTCATGAATCTAGCTGCTTAATGTGTCTTCAATAAGGGCCTGACAAACTGAAGCTGTCCCTGTCTCGCCATCGAGTTTCAAATACGATTTAATCCGAATAGCAACATTACATTACAGTAATCGCAGTTGCTACTTGCAATTAAGATGGAAGCGGTTACAGACATCCGCACCGCCACATTGCGTGTGCGACCACATTTAAGTATAGTGCGTACTATGCAATTGCTGGTATCACTGTTTCTAAGAATTAATAATCACTCTTATCAAAGAAAAAGCGGAGATTTCTTTTTAATTTCGTCCAGTCGGCAACGGTATCAATTAACCGAGTAAAAAGCTATTAGTTACATAGCTCTATTTTTTTCAGTTATTACCTAACATATTCAAAAAACTAAAGTGTTTGCATAATTATCCTACTATTATAGGTAATATTATAAACGCGAAATTTTGTGTACAGGAATGTTGCACTATGAATGTTGTCTATGTTGCTCTTTCACACAAACTCAAAATTCACAATAGGTACCTAACCCGCATGTCAAATTAGTTGTCCGACAGTTGCCGTCTTGAGTATGAAATACCGAGACAGCCTTACACCGACTCCCAAAAACTATGCTAATAATAATAACTATGATAATACTACCTACTTACGTGCCCCGAATTATCCGAAAAAAAAAACAAAGGCGTCAAATTGAGAATCTCCTATTTTGAAGTCGGTTAAATAAAAGAGCAGTGATAGCCCTTAAGGTTACAGAGCCGGCCGAAAATCAGTGAGGCTGGGGTACGAATCCTGGCATGTACCAATGAGTTTTTCAAAAACTTACGTATATATTTATCACTAGCTCGTCGGTGGAGGAAAACATCGTAAGGAAACCCGCAGGTCTCAGAATCAATTCTGAGAAATGTGTAAATAGACCCGGTCCGGCGATGGGCTCACCACCTATCACGTACCGTTTAGGGGTCCATGTATCTCGTGAAATGTGGGAGAGTAAATAATCAAAGGTGGGTATATACAGTAATGGAATACCTCTGCCTACCCCCTCGGGGATGAAATGCGTGAGATTATTTATTTGTTTTTTTTTTTAAATAAAATGCTAACTGCACTAACTACATGCACATATAATTATGTTATTTACTTATTATATTCATGTATACCTACAGCAAGAGCACGTAAAACTTGACACATTGTAACGTTCTTATTACAATCGCTCTAGAGGTCAGCCTCGCACTACAAATTTCATGTGCTCTTGACTGTACACTGGTTCCAAAGGTAATAAACATATTATGTACCTACATAATAATATTATCTCGTTAACTGCCTAGTTTATTGTTATGTTACTAATGTTGTGTGCTTGTTCTATGCTATAAAATTTATAATAAAATGGTATAATTTTAATTTATGATCAAACTTTCTAAGTTGCTTTTATACACTAATGGCTGCTGTTATAATTACCATTGGTTAGAAATTTTATGTTACTAATAAGAAACGACGCTCACCCGGGCTCTTGCAGTTCAATTTGCATAAAAAGGAAAAAAAAATATGATACAAAATAGAGCATTAGACGGAACTATTGTCCAACTAGCGACCCGCCCCGGCTTCGCACAGGTGCAATGCTAATACTAAAACCTTCCTATTGAATCACTCTATCTATTAAAAAAAACCGCATCAAAATCCGTCGCGTAGTTTTAAAGATTTAAGCATACATAGGGATATAGGGACAGAGAAAGCGACTTTGTTTTATACTATGTAGTGAAGCAACTGCTTTTAAAGAAATAGGTACTTACCTAAGTATGTGGACTGGCGAAGAGTAGGGCCTTTAAAAATGGAATACCTAAGATAACCCTCTCGTATGCAGGTACCTATAGGCATGTGTGTTTTGATCAAAGAGATTAAAATATAATAGCGCATAGAGGGGACAAAGCGAGGAAAATTTTAAGCCAAAAGCTCGCGTTTATACTAACTGACATGACGCTTGAGCTTCAAACATGCTTCAAACTTTTGTATGAAAATATTCCCAATGCCCCCTCTATGTCCTATTATATTTTAATCTCTTTGGTTTTGATCATATCCTTACAAAGAAAATGTCTGATTGTATTTCTTTACACTATAGCACTTAAAATTAATGATCGCTCGCTAGTTTGATTCTACAGTATTAACAACAATCGTATAATTTCTTTCACGGCCGCATTAAATCACCGGCTCAACGCTCGCAGTTTGACGTGCGCACGCGCCGTCAATATGTCAGGTGGTCATTACAGCTCATGACAACTTCTTCCGGAGAAAACTGGTAAAATCCAGATGTTTACGATCCGGAAAACAAAAGGCAGAGACGCAGCTGGGCCAACTCTAATAATAATAAAAATACAAATAAAATAATACTAATAAAAATTCCACTTTATAAAAAGTGGAATTTTTTTCTAATATAATTTCTCTCTTCTAATTGAGTTCTATTATTATAAAGTTTTAATAAATTGATTGATATGCTCAATTTATTAACACTTCTTCACGCGTGAAGATGTATCTAACTTAATTTTAGGTACTTACAAACAGTAGGGCCGTTTTAACTTGGCAGCTATGAAGTTACGCCAGTAACATTTTCTAGCGACTATTTGGCGGTACGAGGGGGCTTGCGCAGACTAAGCATATGTTCAGAGAAGCCAAGTTAAACCGGCCGTACTGTACCTATAGCTACATTATTTGTTTCATTGATTCTTTTTTCTGTAATTCAATATGAATAAGCTTGTTATGGACATTTAAGCAATAAATAACTTGATAAATAAATTAATAAATTGTGGGGCAAAATTCACACACGGTTATGTACCTAGTCCCAAACTAGGCAGGGCCTGTACTATGAGTAAGCACTTAACAACGGATAGACAATTAGACATACTTAAATAAATATTAAACGACCAGACACGTTTATTTATATTGTAAATTAAGCTGTACCTAAGCCCTACGAAAATAAATGGAGACCCACTATTGAGATATGGATCTTCTCACATGAAGAAAGTACTATGTGATAAAATTACCCACGCCAGCCCACCGCGGTTTGGGTATCAGCGGAAATTCTAGATTTTTCAAGCCAGTTAGATATAAGTTCTTAGTTTTATTGTTTATTCGATTTTAATTGCTTAGTGATCATTCATTAGCTTTTTTCTTACATTCTATAATTAAATGAAAGTAGTACCTACTCATCTCACTCTGATTGCTTTTTAATTATTAATTATTTTTATTTTATTTAGGTACTTTGCAATGGAGTGCAGTTATACCTGGCAGTTATGTAAGAGCACTAACGCACGAATTGCAAATTAAAAAGTAGAAACAAGTCGTTTTGTATTTGGAATTCAAATCGACTTGTTTTTACTTTAACAAATTAAAAAGAAAAGCTGTCCTCGGTAGAGGCGCAACGAATTGATTTATTTCGGCTAAACTTTACACAAATAATTGATTATTCACACTGCCAGCCTACGGTTTTCATTGTACTACTTTAATTAAGTTGTAATTAAATGTAATTGGCTGCAAATTGTATTCTTGCCACGATATCTACGAAATTTTACGGGATTTACAAACAATATTAATTCCACGAAATAAATTGCTATGCCAACCTCCTCGGAGATAAGGTGTGAATGTAGGTAAATACAACTTTTTAATTTTTCTGTGGGTTTCTCACGTTTCCGTTATCACTAAACGAGTTGTACGTATGTTTCGGAAACCCGAATTATACCGGATATCATACATAAGAAACGGTAATACTTCCGATACTACACACTTATCATTTATCATATTGTATAATATTATTGGTCATGAGACGATTTTCACACTGGAGGTGTTCGAAATGACTTTTGACGAATATATTTTACTTTGTTACATAAAGTGCTTATGACACCACTAAATAATTTTAAACAAAAAAAAACTTCAAACAGGGAACTAAAAACTCTATTTCTCTGGGATGCCTTAATTCATTCTCTGGGATGAAAACATCGTGAGGAAACCCGCAGGTCCCATCAGAATTCTGAGGCATGTGTAACAGACATGTGGTCCGGCGATGGGCTCGCCACCTATCACGTTTAGGAGTAGGTACCTACTTAATTGAATAAGTATATTGTGAAACGTGCGTATTTCCAGAAATGGATAACCTCTACGTGTAGGTAGTACCCCCTCGGAAATAACAAGCGTGAGAATTTTACTTTTATTTTATTCTACCTATACAGGAAAATAATAATATGACATACCTATTTACTTCAATTTCATAAAGATGGGTTCCATCTTTAGAATTATCATCGTAGTTCCCGTTCCCGTGGGCTCCCGCTTCCCGCTGATGTATAACCTATATAACTGTAAAGTTTCATCAAAATCCGTTCAGTAGTTTTTGTGTGAAAGAGGAACAAACATCCATACCTACATCTATACATCCTGCATCCATACAAACTTTCACGTTTATAATATTAGTAGATAGGATACCAGTCAACGAGAGGGTTTCCGAGGCCGCAAGATAATAATTCATAGGCTATTATCGTGCAGAAATGTTACCGACTAGACCGGCTACAGGATAGGGAAGTAAGACTTCCTATAACACATGATTACTATAATTAGGTAGGTACATAAAGGTAAACCTCATCATAACAATTTCAGTCACAGGACATCAGTGGCGGATTTACACATTTTCAAAGAGTAGGCTGCTAAGTTTGTGTCACCCCCTGCTTCGTTTATGCCGCCCTGCTTCTAAATTTGATAGTTCCTAGACTATTTTTCCTAAACTATTTCGGTCAAATTGCATAAGAAATAGTTTTTTACGGCCGCTGACTATCGCGCTGTCACTGTTTGAGCAAAAAAAAAAACCTTAAAATAAAGTCATCGTTAATATCTGTTGCTCTCTGTCTTTAATAATAATATAAAATAATAATAAAATAATCTCACGCCTTTTATCCATGAGGGGGTCATTTCACGAGATATATTGGACCCCTAAACGTGATAGGTGGTGAGCCCATCGCTGGACCGGGTCTATTTACAAATGTCTCAGAATTAATTCTCTGTCTTTGACATCAGAAAACCATCATAGGTATAGAAATCTTGTAGATTTCTACGAAGTCGCAAAATTCAATTCCCGAAATTTGCCGAACCCTATATAAAATCTGCCGCCCTAGGCTCCAGCCTACTCAGCCTGAATGTAGGTAAATCCACCACTGTACGACATCCACTGTTGTAGAAGTGTGTTTTATTGTATGCTCTGCAGTTTCCCACACTCTTCGCCCAGTCGTTTGTAAATGTGGTAGGACATCCATCCTACATCCATCCATCGGCCATGAGTTGTACCTACGAGCCATGCCCATTTATTATTATTACCTATTTATTGAGCAAATTTTTATTTTAATCACTAATACCTACATTGCGTCTTCAAGTTGCGAAATTCCCTGGGGTATGTCGGTGCCTTGTGTTCGTCTATGGATATCATTTCTGATTTGATAGTGTACCGAAATACAAACAACCATTAACTTTACTATTGTATCCAACAAATAAGTACCTGTAGGTAGATACGTCCTATTGTGCTAGATGACTAACTAAGTCAACAGAAACTAGATCTTATAGTCTAATGGTTTAGTTGGCAGTGGATCCATGTCTTCTCGTCAGAGGTTGCGAGTTTGAGTTTCGGGGCCAACATTCCTCTCTGTATCTAGGATTAAACTTCGATTCCAAGTTTCATGGTCATAGTTCCACTGCGACGTAACAGACTTTCTAGTCGGACAATACTTAATTCAGTTATGATTGGAGAAATAATGAATTTGTTAATCAAACCGCAGTGTCCAGCCGCGGTAGAAAGTGTTTGCCTTTATTGTATTGCGGTAAAACATCGATGACATCGATCTAGATAGGCCTGGTTACAATAGCTACCGCGGGTCTCTTTGCGTTGGGAATGCATGCGTAGTAACAGCTAATTTAATAAAAATAAAATAATAATCTTACGCCTTTTATCCCCGAGGGCGTAGGCAGAGGTATTCCATTTCTGGATAAACCCACTTTTCACGAGATATTCTTTTTACCCCTAAACGTGATAGGCGGAGAGCCCTCGCCGGACCGGGTCTGTTACACATGCCTCAGAATAAATTCTGGGACCTGCGGGTTTCCTAACGATGTTTTCCTTCACCGTCGAGCTAGTGATGAAATATGTAGGTACATCCATCTACCAACTCTGAATACAGCATATCACATACTTACCTACTTTTCGTGGATGTACAATTAATACTTATACAGAAGTAATTTTAAGCACCTGATTATGATAAGTTGACCATTTTGGTGTTTGTGATTTAGTTTTGGAGATCTCGAACCTAAATGAACTAACTTTTTACCTGCCTGTTGCCTGGGTGAACATTTAACCATCGCGTCCCTTTGCCTTTAAAATAAATAAAAATAAAATAAAAAGGATTTATTTTTAAAAATCCATAGAATGTTATGTCGTATGTCCTTCTTCAAGGTAGATATAAACTTTCATCCTTTTAAATTTCATCTAGATCTGTGCATCGGTTATAAATAATTCCAAAGTAATTCACAAGTCTGAGATGTAGATCTTCGTCAGACGTTTCAACGATTATTACTGTGTTATTTAACCATTACCCTGAAGGTAATGGCCCATAATAGCAAGGGCGGTTGGCCACGGCACAGGTTTGCCCGCTTGTTAGAGCATATCGAAACACTTTTCACTCGATTTTCGATTCATTTGCAATCAAGATAGAAAGTTTGATAAGATAATGTGTTTTTCATTAGTTAGTACTTTATTGTCTTATTGTTACAATAAAACATCAATATAAAGTAGCATTTCATAAAATCTAGGCAAGTAAGTATTTCCATTTCTTATGTACTTATTAGGTACTTAATAAATATTATAGCAAAATTATTATAAAATGCGAAAATATCTTGATTGGTTTGCATGTTAACTTCGGCATTAACAAGGACATTACCTTCTCCTTTGGTTACTGTATTATTTTTTGTTAGTTTTCATATAAAAAGTATCTTTGTAAACAAGCTGTGCAAAACAGTAAAATAAATTTGTAAGATAGCGCCATCTGTTGTTGAGTAGCGGAATTCGGGATAAAACTTATTTTTTAAATATGGTGCTAGTTGTAATGTTACTCGATAGATGGCGCGCGTTTGTTAGTTTCTGCCATTCCACCATAGATGGCGCTGTATGCGTAAACATTTTCAGTACCTTTTTTTGTTATATTACTCAGGCAAATATTTCACCGTGCCTTTTAATATCTTAATTATTATTATTTTTTTAGGATTACCTCACCATTCAAGTATAAAATCGTTCAACCGAACGCTCCAAAAATTCAGTATATTAATGAAGTATTCAAATTCAAATCACGAACTTAGTATGTTATCAGTTACTAAAGGAAAAACTAATTTTTCATATCTCATACTCCGAAAGTACTGTATGTTTGATCTGAGTACCGGGTCGGAAGCCATGATTCCCATCACAGAGAGATTCAGGGCTATGAGTTCCGCCCTCGGTCGGGAAAGACTCATAGTAATTGCTTCCGGCCTTAGGGCGGGAATGAATTAAAAAAAAATAGTAGTACATTTCGTTAGGTGGTCTGATACTAAACTCTTACATTTTTCTTTTTTCTTTTACATCGATTAAAAAAAACACGTGCGGCATTGGGAGTGTAGGTATAAACAACTAAAAATAACCTGCGCGCGGCGGTGACGTGTTCCATATTTAAAAAAGACTAATAATTTAGTAGGCTGTTCCAAAACTCTAAATCTTATTTTTCATCGACACTAATAAATACATAAAGAGGAAGGGTTTGTATATTATTTTTGTAATGTTGTATTCAAAGACGTTCAAAAGAAAAATAATTTCTTTCTTCGAACCTCTTTGGTTGTATTGTTGACTTTTTTTGTTTTTTTGTAGGTATTATTGATTTTTTGCATTTTTCAATTTTTGTAATGTTGTATTGTTGACATTTTTTTGTTTACTTTCCTTGTATTCGATATGAAAAGTAGAGTGTTTAACGCGGGTGGAAGTTATCAATTCCTACTCGGACTATATCCGCCCTCGCTACGCTCGGGCGTCTAAACACCTTGTATGGGAATTGATTCCTTCCGACCCTTGTATAACAATCTACTATTGTCTAATAGCATTTCACAATTATCGACTCTATAAGCTTATGGGATTGACCGTTTGAACACCTCTGCTATAGCTCTAAAATTCCACAGTTTACCAACAGGCATGCGAATAGAAACGTACGAGTATGTCGCCTATAACCCACTAGAAGAGCGAAGGTGATGAGCAGTAATTTTCAGGACCTGAACCGTATAAGTTGACACTTGTGATATAAGATTGTGATAAGCTTTGCCGGAATTAACTCGTAGCAGCCGAAAAAGCGTGTTCAAATGCGGGTGAACTGATTGAGTGGGTTGGTTGAACAATAATATTTTTTTCAAAAGCGACCGTTCGTTGGCTTCACCTAGTACTATTTACACTGAGGTGTCACAATTTGAAAACGCAACAAAAATGGCAGGAAACTTTTTTTTATGCCCATTTTAATTTGAGATACTTTTGAAGTGATAACGTCTTATCAATCGATGAACGCTGGCTGCATGCACGAAAAATTATCACGTTCTGCCTGAGTCGAGCGTGCTTGCGAGAGCGCGGAGCAAGCGATAGAGAGGCACGATTGGCCCAAGCTTTCGGCTTGTGACGCATCTATCTCTCTTCCACTCCAGTATGCATTTTTTCATCAATGTTTTCATTATGACGTTATCACGTAAAATTATCGTCCGTAAATCGACTTTACAGACGCTATTTTTTTTATTACGACGCTATTTGTTCTATTTTCTATCCTGAGCTTTGAGATTTAAAACAAACCAAGGTCCTTCTATTCCTATTAGCATTTGCTAATTTCCCACCGCTGACATAATCCGGCACTGGCTGGTGATAAGTATTGTGGTTATGTTCACCTGAAATATGCCTATCGCCCACAACCACAATAGTTATTACTAAGTGCTATCTAGGTGTACTAATATTATAAAGAGGAAAGATTTGTATTTTTGTATCTTTGTTACAAATAAACTCAAAAACTACTAGACCGATATAAAAAAATCTTTCACCAATGGAAAGCTAGAATATCCCTGAGTAACATATGCTATATTTTATTCCCGTATTCCCATGGGAACGGGAACTACGCTTAGGAAACCGCGCAGAACCGCTAGTTATGTAATATTTTAATGAAATACTATCTCCAATGTAGTCTGATAGCCAATATTTGTGGATCCGCTTCGTCTAAACTTGAATTAATTAAAATAGCGACAAATTTCACTTTCTTGGGACCCGTTGTGGGTCATTCGTGTAACTTAAAACTAGCTTTGTTGTTAGATAACTTCTGACAGTTGGGTATGGTTTAACTTGATATTTTAACTGCAGTGGGAATGCGTGGGAGTTGAAGCATAGGTACATATTCCTTAATACTCGTTTAGGCCTCGAGAGCACTGTAGGTACTCCATTTTAAAATGTTGTTTTTATATTTATAAACTCATAAAGTCTTCGGAAAAACTTAGTCCAGTTTTCGTAGATATTATTATTTATACTTATTTATAGGCTCAATCATTAGAATCATTCAATTAAAATCGGCCAAGTGTGAGTCGACACAAAGGATTCTTTGCCACCGTAACATAAAAAAAGTTTTTTTTGCCTTGCTTTGATTTTTATTTTTTTTGTTTTTATTATCTATTTGTTGCAATAATGGTATTAAAAATACATAATCTGTAAAAATTTTAACTTTCTACTTATTACGGTCCATGAGATACAGCCCACTGACGGACGGACGGATGGACGGAAGAACAGTGTAGGCCTAGATAGGTATAGGGTGCCGTTTTAACCCTTTGGGAACTTACGGAACGCCAAAAAAAAATTGATTACACAAACCCGGGCAACGTACTTACCTTTTGATTTCGTAACAGAAATGAATGAACATCGAGAGAAAATCATTAAGAATCTATTAGGACATTAGATAAGTTATGCTAAACAAAATAATTTGAATTTATATAAATATTATGAAAGCAAAACGCTAGCCTCGCTTTTCTAATATTTCTCTAATTTAATATTCAAGTTGGTATGTTAAACTTTGTACAGTGACGTTCAAAAGTGATGGTTTCTAAAGCTCGCACTTTGTTTTTTTATTTCTAATCATTATTATCTACACTAAAATCATAAAGAGGAAAGATGTGGTTTTTTAACATAGTTTGTAATGAATAGGACCGATTTAAAAAAAATCTATCACCAATTGCAATGGAAAGCTGACTTGGGCTATGGGTAATTTTTCCACGGGAACTGAAATCGTTAAATCGCGGGGAACAGTTTGTAGGTACCTACTTTGTAATATCGTTCAGTCCATCCGTGTATTTTTGTGACATATCAATACTAATTCATAACTATAAAATTATCAAGATAAGCACTTCAAAACAAAATGTTACTGAAAATCACTATTAGTCGTTTTGTGGTTGCCAGTTCTAACCTGCTTATGGAAAGCGACCTTGCGCGACCTGTTAGATGCGCCTGCGACGTGCCTGTCACTGCATTGAGCTGCATAAATAGTGCCGGATTTATAAACAAAAACTTGCTGTTCCTGAAATTTCACCCGCCAAAATTATAGCTCATGTTCCTCCCCGAAAGGTACCTAAGCTTTCCATAGTTTTTTTTAAAATCGGTCCATTACTTTCGGAGCCTATTCAATACGAACACACAAACAAAAATATAATCTTTCGTCTTTATGATATTAGTTAGTTTATGAAGCCTAGGGGGGGTCGAATATTTACTTATTGTCATTTTATTGCGAAACCATCTAGAGCATCGATTGGGTCTTTATGCGAATATGCCTGAAAGTTCATGCAGTGCTCGTGGCTCAAAATATCTTTATCGCACCAACAGTTGCCGAAACTTATAATAAAATTTGAAAACAATTAGCGGGACCGACACCCGAGAAGCGACAGACAAACAGAATTGCAAACAATAGCTGCTATTATGAATGGAAGTGCAAGAGGAGAGTATGCGTATGCATTTCATAACAATGGATGTGTGTTACTCGGTTAGTTGTTACTTGCACTCAAGGGTGGATCCAGAAAGGGGGTTGGGGTCATGGGGATCATGACCCCACCTAGGCTGGGTCTAGGAATTTTTTTTTTGTTTCCCTGGGAAAATGCATTACTGCATACGCACCCGACCCGCGGGGGCGGGGGTTATGTGGGGCTATGCAGCCTAGTGCTGCCATACCCACTAAAAACCCAGGGATGTTCCTCCTTGCCGCTTCGGACCCAGCCATGGCACCGCGGTTGTGCATCCGCGGCTGGGTCTAGGAATGGAAGAAAGAAAGAAAGAAAATTATTTATTTTGGTAAATTTACAGAGATGTTATTATAAAATCTAAGATACAAAGTAATTTTAATCTACCAAAAAGGGTCGCTACTCAGCATGTTGTGCGGCAGAAGACTGACAGCGCTGATCTTCCGTAGCGCCACAGTGAGTGCGAAAGGCAACTGCGCTATTATTACGCACATTAAATATTACTCTAGGTCAACCACTTATAATTTTTCTAATTTCATTAATTAATAAAAATAAATACTTGCTATGAGTTCTGCAATGTATGTTTATTCTTAGATATCTTCAACCGAATGAGCTGAAATTTTGTATACAAGTTTAGTTTGGATGACAATGCATGCAGCTGTGTGACGTCATTCTAAATCCAACATGGAGTTGGTTCTGTCAATCTTTCCAATTGGAACTATTGGAAGATTATTTTTTTTTGGGCTTGCGATATCATTAAGGAAAGTCAGTTCTTAATCCGATGTTTTCTGTTCACTTGCATACCTATATGAAGAAACAGGATGCTCCTATACTTACGTAAATCAGTAATTTGACACTTTCAAATCAAAGATGTCTCAAGTGTTATAAATTGACTTACAAAACTAGATTTTCGAAAGGTGAAGGCCGGAGTTAGAAAATTTTAACTAAGAGCTGTTCGGTTGTAGCTCAATCGTGACAGAATTTGACGGTCTTTACTTACGTGGTGTTGCATCCACTAACTTTAAAAATATTAGTTGTGTACAACTTTTAATAACTTCCCGAAGGTTAATTTATACTAATGTATCATAATAAAACATCTTTTGGAAGGGTGCTGTTACTATATACTTACAATTATTCATTGACAACCATACTTAAACAAAAATCTACTAAAGATAAATTAAATCTAAGTATGAATAGAAGACCTCATCCAATGTATCACAATTATATTTTAATTTTTAATTGTGACTTTGTTAATAGTTTTAGCTACAAGAGTTTCATTACGAACATTAATGTTGTTATTGTTACTGAATAAATTTAATATGATTTTATTCGACTTTATCTAAACAGTGGAATTGACTCATTTTTATCTGACTCCCCAGAATGATGCGTAATAATGCGTAAAATATAATCATATTGAAAAAACAAATCGTTTTTTCGCACAGTCCTTTTTATATGTATAATTTATTTACTTCCTTCCACTTCCGCTTTATTGTTTTTTATGCTTCAGGCAATCTGTTTATTAAATGTTAATTTATTAAAAATAACGAAAGACAATCGATTATGTATTACCTAACGCCTTGCATTCATAATAACTACTTACATAAGAGAAAGTACACATTAATAATATTGTTTATCTATAAAACATAATAAGTTATAAATTGCGCTGTTTTAGAATATTTCTGTACTAAGTATATTAATGTCTACGCCAGTAAGTTATCGCTCGCCTTTTCCCTGTTTTTGAAAGGCCTCTACTTAAAACGCATTCACTTATTAGTGGCTAATTAAAAATATTATATTTACAGCATATCAAGGTCAAATTATGAAATTAATAAAAAAATACGAGTTTCTACACTGCCAATAAAATATATTAATCTGTAAATATTGTATTTTTCTTTACTTTCAGTTGTTAAAGTTTTGTTTATTTGAGTAGAAGATGAATTCTGGAACTATTAATTTAATTTAAAAAATCTTACTTACTTATAGCTAGCTATATAGAAAATATGATCACGCCTTTGCCCTGAGGGGTTCATCAGAGGTTATCAATACCAGGAAATACCCACTTTTCATCAGTGGATTTTTCGGAGCCTACTAAGCGTGACAGGTGGAGAGCCAATCGTCGGACCCGGGCGCTATTAAACAGGTATCAAAATCAACATACTATTTGCGAAATATAATACGTATTACCGAAGTTAAACATTACCGTAATACTTAGGTAAAGTGGGCCTAGAGCACACATAACATAGACCAGGAGGTTAACATGCGGAAATAGCCTTCTTTTTTGATTTTAGAATAGTACGGTCAACAAAGTTGTTAGTGTTATATGACCAGAAACTAAGATTCAGTTTTCTCTTAAAGCCTTAAATGTATTTATAGTTCTTTTTTTGTAAATTATAGGGATCAAAGATACCTTTTGAAATAAACAGTAATGAAGATTTACTTATGACTACCCCAGAAAAATGAGTTCTTAGTTACTGGCCATGTAACCCTTTAACAACTTTGTTGACTGTACAAACGCTCAAAAAGTTTTTTCAACCGACTTCAAAAAGGAGGAAGTTATCAATGCGACTTTAGGTTTTTTTTTTTTTTTTTTTTTATGATTGTTACCTCAGAACATTCGACTGGGTGAACCGATTTTGATGATTCTTTTTTATTTGAAAGCTGGTGCTTCCCGTGTGGTCTCATTTTGATTTGGTCGTGGAATCCATGAGAAAACCATATGAGTTGAAGTGGTTTTTTTACTATCTAGAGAGTAAAAGTAGAGTTCTATGTTTGTTGTATTATTTGTTGAGAGCCGTGCTGCACCCATGAAACCTGTGGCGGCTCTAGGATTTCGACTTGGAGGGGCTTGACGAGGCCTGCCCTCGAAAATTTCCCTAAATAAATGAAGAAACTAACCTCATTATAATGTACCGAAGCGGTTTTAAGGAGGTTGAGCTGTAATAAAAGCGCTGCTGTATAAAATGTTTGTGTGACCTACATGTAAAATTCTGGACTTTTTATCCTGTAGTCTGGACTAAGTGACAGCTGATGTACATACAAGCTTAGTATCAAATTTGCAAATTTTTATTCCCAAACTAAGCAGACCCTTTACTAACGATTTTGAATAGATTAATAAACTTACTTAATAACTTTTTGTTTATTTAAACTTAAACCAAATATTTTGTCCACACTGTACATTATGATGGCGAATTCGCACTTACTAAAATATGTTACCATCAATCTATAACTAATAAAATTAAAAATATATGTCGTAAACCTATAAACACCCAAAGACGAAATCATGACTGAGAGAATAGAACGGACCTCTGATTTAAATCCTCTACCAACTTAGCCAACACATGAAAAACAGTTTCTGAATCCCGTAAAACAATACTAAAAAGCAGGTCCCTGCCTCCAAAAACAATTTCTTGACCTTTGTATCCGTTACCAGAACGTGTAACTAATTTATAAAACTCAGAGCAATTATGAAACATTTGAAGCTCGACTCTCGATCTAGCATCGATTCGATCGCGCCAAAGCTCATACATGCACTCGTGCGTCTGCGCACGCCACACGCGCGCGTCTCCCGCCATCTAGGCCAATGTTTATTCGAAAATCGAATTTCGAACGCAATGGTGTTAAGTGTTGAATGCCAAAACTGTTTGTGCTGTGAATCTGTGGTTTAATCTTGCCTGAGGATTGTGGTTTTGACTTGGGTAAGTGTTTATTTACTTTTTTTTGGAAAATGCGAATGTGTGATGATTTCTTGTGGTAGCAGTGATAGGTCTGTTAGGAGTTAAGCCATCTCTCATGCATGGTCCCCGAGTTTGATTCCTGTTGAAGGCATGTACCAAACAATGTTTCAAAAAGTTACAAACGTATTAATTATTTACTCAAGAGTGATAAAAGTGAGGAAACTCACAGGCCACAGAATTGTTTCTGAGTATGTGTAACAGCACCCTGGTTTGATGGCCTCACCACCTAACTCGTTTAGAGGTAAAATACACAGGTGAAAAATGGGTTCAACCAGGAATGCAACCTCTGCCAAACTTTTCGGGATTAAGAGCGCGCGTGTTTTTTTTTGTATTGCACGATCATTCGGTACAATGTTGTGTTTAACATAATGTTAGTATTTCACAGTACTGAATAATTAGTGTTTTTTGGCATGCTGGTGGTAGCGGGGACGAAAACCAGGTTATATAATAATAATAATATATTTTTTATTAAATTAAATTAAAATTAAATTAAATATTACTGTACCCCACACTAGGATACCCTGTGTTGTGGGGTCCAGTATATTTCGTCTAAGCACTGTTTTTATTAAATGTAATAACACTTTTCAAGTGCGAGTTGAGTTAAGTGAGTGTACACTGTGTACACGTGTGAGTGTAAAACCCCATGCTGTTCCTCCTCTTCCCCTAGTCCGAGCCACGGAAACAATTCCTACCATGGCTCCAGAGGAATTCAGTAACTTTTACTTTCATTTCAAGTAGTTGAATCCCATGTTCTTCTCGGGGTATTGCATTTGGAACCAGCAACTCGTCGGTGGAGATGGGCTGCTGTTTGCATTTACCCAATTTTCATGGACGAGTTTAGAGTGTCTTGTTATTATAAAATATTGACGTTTCTAAGTGTATGTTGAATGCCTATAGAAATAAATTATTTTTGATTTAGATTTTTTATGAAATGGCCTTAATATTCTTGCATAATCGGTGAATGCGTTCAGGATTATAAAAAGATTGCTTTCTGTAAACCTTGTCCAATTTGCAGATAAAAGGTATAATTGGAATGCATCTTTAAAGTTTTTTCTGCTTTTTAAAAATAAAATAATGAAAGAATAAAAAAGTGACTTTGTAAATTTCTTATCCAATTTGCTGTTATGCCTCTCTAAATAATGTTTACGTTTTTGCAGCATAATAATATTATAAACAAAGAATAAGAATTGTGACTTTCGTTTTGGAAGTAATTTCCTTCGAAAATGCGAAAAAAAACGAGTCATTTTGGGAAAGAAAATTATACTCTTTTGTAATAAAAAACATGTATGTGGCCATTTTATCGAAAACTTAGAAATTAAATTTCTCAAAACATTCTTCACATAAATAATGATTGCCTCATAAAAAAGGATAAAAAATATGCCCACGCTTTATCGTCGAGGTGGTCGGCAGCAGTATTCCATTCCTTCGAAACGCGAAACGTTACAGGTGAAAAGTTTTGAACCTATCGACTGGGGAGCTATTACACGTCATGTCTCAGAATCAATTCTGGTGTTTGCGGGATTCCATGTTTTCCTTCAACGTCGAACTAGTTTTAAATATTTGCGACAGTTTCTAATTAATCACTAGGTCAACGGTGAAGGAAAATATCGTGAGGAAACCAGCAGGTCCCAGAATTGATTCTGAGGCATGTGTTTTATAGCAACCCAGTCCAGCGACATATAGTTCCGGCTATACAGTAGGTACCTATTCTGCCTAGGTACCCCTTCGGGATAAAAGGCGTGAACATATATATTTGAGTTATTTGTAACTAGCGACCCGCCCCGGCTTCGCAAGGGTGTAATGCTGATAATAAAAACTTCCCCTTAAATTCCTCTATCTATAAAAAAAACGGGCGAGATGCGTAAACCTGTTCGTACACGACTGGAGCCGCCGCGCGCCCTCCGATTACCTCCGATTTAAAATTATCGGAACCGAAGTCGGAACCGGAGGTGTAAGATCAATCGCAAGTTCCGACATATCGGAATCGAAGTCGAAGCTCCGTAACATCCCTGATAGGGACACACAGCGGGAAGCGACTTTGTTTTGTCCTATGTAGCGAAGTTTTTAATTCAATCAAACTAATACTGCAGTAAAACAATCGATTTGCATCCGACTGTATATTGTAAATATTGTAAATTCGCTATAAAAGCGTACAGGCTAATGTTGTGTTCTATAATTACGGAGTCTCTGACGTTACGTTGAGATAAGAGGCGATAAAATAAAAGACAAATAACGGGGAAAGTTGTACCGGCGGTCGACGCAATAATTTCCTCTTATGGAACGTGCTTGCGACCTTACAATACCGGCGTCTTATAGTTTAAATTTATACAGGGTGTTAGGGAAATGCTTTCGAAGCCAGGGAGCAAGTTGATACCGTTTTTGTTTTTAGTTCTTAAAATTGATCTAGATGGCGCTGATCAACATTGGGAATTAGAAATTTTATGCATGTGCATTTTCGCAGATGAAGGAGACTGAGTTTTTGTTTATCGTGGATTCGGATCTTTTGTTGTAACACAAACCACTCGTAAACAATGTACAAACAGAACAATAAATAAAATACAAGGCAATGAGTACAGACAAGAGCACGCTAAGCTTTGACACTTTGGACTTTGACCCGACCCTGTATTCTTTGGCGCGCAGTACAAATCAGAGCTCAGCTTAAACTGGTAGTGTCAAGCTTGACTTGCTCTTGACTGTACGTAACCTTATTTTGATAAAAAGTCAGATTGTTTTTTTTTTGTTTGACAAATTCTTGCGACCATAGATTAGGTAAAAAAAAAACCCAAGGCTCATCAGCACCATCTATTGACACCTTTGAATACTCAAGTGACAGCTGTCACCGAAAACGCCTCATTGAATTGATAATAAAGGTCCTCCAAAGAGAAACCATGTGGGATAATGCACAGAAGCCGCATTCCCTCTCTAGGTAGTAGGCTGATCCTTTGACACAGAATATGACCTACTATTGTCCAATCGATATGGACGATGAGGTGATGGGTGGCGTGATGTTGTCATAGGCCGTCGTCGTCCCGTCAGCATGGCGCGAGAATTTTTATAATCAGTCTAGTAGTTTTGGAGCCTTATTACAAACAACTAATCTTTCCACTTTATAATTTACTAGCGACCCGCCCGCTTCGCTTCGGTTTATATGATACTAGCAGCACCCCGGGGTTTCACCCGAATACTTCGATAAAATATAGCCAATGTGTTATTCTGATGTATAACTGTAAAGTTTCATCAAAATTCGTTCAGTAGTCTTTGCATGAAAGAGGAACAAACATCCATACGTCTATACATCCATACATACAAGCGTTCCCACTTATGATATTAGTACCTACTATTAGTAGGATATAGTAGAATTATCAGTGTTTCTCTACTATATTATGCATGTATTATAAACATATAAACCATCCTCTTGAATCACTCTATCTATTAAAAAAACCGCATCAAAATCCGTTGCGTGGTTTTAAAGATCGAAGCATACATAGGGACAGATAGACGGGAAGCGACTTTGTTTTATACGTAAACTATGTAGTGACAGTGATAGTGAGGTGTACATGTAAGAGTAGATTGACAACGTAAATGGATACCCCAACGTAGTCTAACGTAAGTACAGCACGGCCGTTTTAACTTGACAGCTCTGAATGGCTGCCCAGTAACATTTTTTAGCGACCATATGGCGGTAGGAGGGGGTTTTTCGCAGGCGAAGCCTATGTTCAGAGAAGCCAAGTTAAAACGGCCGTACTGTATCAGGAAATAAATTCACCCAATTACTCTCAAATTACTTTGAAATCTAGTCCGAAATTTGGTGAACTAGTTATGTCAAGCCGTGTAACAATACTTGATAGACTGCTTTTTGTACTCCGACTTCCAACTTTTACTCTTATTAAGTTGAAAGTTGTATTACCAAAAAAATTAAGTCGCAGACAGGGTTCCATCTAGAGACACTTGAGGACCGAGTTGACCCACACTTAGCGACATAATCAGGTGTCCAAAACCAGAGCAGGTCACCATATTCATAACAGTGTGTTTGTGTGTGCGTTAGCACACACAAACACACCCCAGTTTGGAGAGTGTTTTTTTTAAAAAAAATACTGTAACAGTTGTGGTTACAATTTGATTTGAATTTTCAACCGATTTCAAAAAAGGAGGAGTATTATTTTTATGTTTGTTACCTCAGAACTTTTGTCTGGGTGAACTGATTTTGATTTATCTTTTTTTATTTGAAAGCTGATGCTTCCCGTGTTTGGTCCAGTTTTGACATTGGCATCCATGAGAAAACCATATAAGTTGTAGTCGTTTTTTTACTCTTTCGAGTTAATAATAATAATAATAATATAATCTCACGCCTTTTTTATCCCCGAGGGGGTAGGCAGAGGTATTCCATTACTGGATATACCCACATTTCACGAGATATATTGGACCCCTAAATGTGATAGGTGGTGAGCCCATCGCCGGACCGGGTCTGTTCACACATGTCTCAGAATTAATTCTGAGACTTGCGGGTTTCCTCACGATGTTTTCCTTCACCGTCGAGCTAGTGATAAATATGTACCTAAGTTTTGGAAAAACTCATTGGTACATGCCAGGATTCGAACCCGAGCCTCACTGATTTTCGGCCGGCTCTTTAACCGTTCGGGCTATCACTGCTGTTTATCTATCTTTAGAGTTCTATGTTATTAATTTAATATTCACTTTTTCTTTTGTGTTTATTTGTCTAAAGCAATAGAACATACACCGTATCTATTACTAGTCTTATATAATATAATAACTAATAATAAGCGAAGCTCTCTGTCTGTATTTTTTTTTGACATGTTTAGGTAAATGTATTATGTTGCTGTAGAACTACTCGTTACATAAGTATATCCAATAAATAAATTCTACAAGCATCACCATAGATAGATGTTATAGTTCTGGTTCAATACAACTGAATAAGTAGAGTTTTAATACAATACAATAACTGTTACACAATATAGATAAAAAATTAAACAAAGTACAATAGGCGGTCTTATCGCTTTTAGCAAACTTTTAATAATCTCTTGTCGTAGGTTCCAATGTTGTAGATACTTTTAATAGGTATTTTTACAATGAAAAATATAGTAAGCTGATCGTCGGACCGGGGCGCTATGCCCCCCCCCTCCAAAGGATAAAGACGTGATCATACTAAACTTATATTTTAAAGTAGTTTTTGACTATTCATAAATTGACAGCAAAATTAATTAAAGAAATAAAATTATAAATGTAATACGAATGTAACGTCGGGACGTCTGTCAATCAGATTCACCTTCAAAATTTCAAGAATATACAAAATTTGCATTTTCAATTAAAATAATTTTAATTTGAAATCGGCAGGCTTTCGCAAGCCTCGTGGATTCTCGCTCAGTTGGTTATCTGGTTAACTGAATTAGATTAGTGGTTCCTATGTTAATTTATTGCTGTGCTCTTCAAAGCCAACCTTAGGGGCATTCCACGCTGTGTCTCTTATCGCAGCGACACGAGTTTTAAAGTTTATATGTAACTAACGTTGTAGCGATGTCAAAAAACGCTCACATAGGCGTCGCAGTGTGTATATTGCCTTTCTAATTATATAAAAACTAATAATACACAGCTTAGCTACCCAGAGAGGGAATGCGGCCAGTCTTCTGGGCCTGTCCCACATGGTTCCTCTTTGGAGGACATTTTTTATTTTCTTTGTAAATAATACACTTCCGATATTTTCACAAAAGCACGCTGTATTTTTAAATGATATATTTTGTAGAACGCAACTGTGTAAAGACATTAAGTGGTAACAAATTACATTAAAATATGATAGACGTGTTAATCTTCTACTATATAAAAATAAGTCGGGTTTTCCTTCCTGACGATATAACTCCAGAACGCACGAACCGATTTCCACGGTTTTGCATTCGTTGGAAAGGTCTAGGGCTCCGCAAGGTTTATAGCAAAGAAAATTCAGCATTGCACCCGTGCGAAGCCGGGGCGGGTCGCTAGTCTACTATATAAAAATAAGTCGGGTTTTCCTTCCTGACGATATAACTCCAGAACTGACGAACCGATTTCCACGGTTTTGCATTCGTTGGAAAATTCAGCATTGCACCCGTGCGAAGCCGGGGCGGATCGCTAGTTTCTGTATATTTTAATGATGATGATGAGAAGATTCCCTCCTCCTCAAACAGAACACTTTCCGAAGTGGTGGTAGATACTTTTAGTACCTACCTATTGACCTGTTTATCTTTTATGATGATGATGCTTAATCGATAGCTCTGTCGTAAGTGCTGTCCATAGACAAGATACTAACAAAATTTATCACTATCACTACATAGTATAAAACAAAGTCGCTTTCTCTGTCCCTATATCCCTATGTCCTTATGTCCCTATGTCCTTATGTGTGTTTTGTATGCTTAAATCTTTAAAACTACGCAACTGATTTTTATGCGTTTTTTTTAATAGATATAGTGATTCAAGAGGAAGGTTTTAGTATCGGTTTTAGGAAGTCGGGGCCGATAGTTTACTTATAAAAGCATTTAGCATTTCGCCAATCTGTTTTAGAGTCTTTATTTTATGCTTGAATATTAGTTGAGTGGCTCTGCTTTAGAGCCATGGCACAAATTCTTAGTGTCTCAACACTTTCTAATCCCTCCCTTGGTTATCATTAGTAAAATGATAGCACTTTTACTAAAAACTTCATTGTGACTTCTTGAGGCAATCCAAAAATGATCATCCCTCATATTTTATCGAATTTCCCATATACTGCACACTTTCACGGATACTTGCCACATAATATACTATCACTAATATGAGTCAAAACCCGAAATATACAGCAAAATTAAAATTATACAAAATTATGTCCCTCTTCGGGTTATTGTTTCCTTTCTTTAACATCTAAACTGATTTAGTTTCTAAATAAGCTATACTTATTTAAAAGCTAACTGAATACGGCTAAATTATCGCTGCGCACCAAATCGCACCGTGTCATAATTAGAGCGTGTTGCGCTTGCGCAGAGTTTTTAGCTGTTGTTTACCGTACCGCGATTGGTACTATTAAAATATATTAGGGTGGGCATAGACTAAGTTAACGAAGCAAATTACTTACTAAACAAGTTTCAATTTTTTATTCGTTTTACATACAAGTCGTAGAATCACAGAATAAGCGCAATTCTTCATACATTCTTTAGTTTTGTCTAACCAAATTTCTTAAATAAAGAGCAATAATAGTACGGTTTCCATAGGTAGCCCTAAATTTAGTTATGTTAATAAATTTTTCGGAAAAATTTAACATATATATATAATAAAAATTGCTGAAATCGATTAAGTAGTCGATACTGAACAAAAACTGATTTCAGGAATTGCGCTTATTCTGTTACATATTGTATAATATAGGTATATATTCATATATACATATGAAGCTGATAAACTTTCATTAGGGGAGCAACTCCGAAATCACGAGAAAAAACCAGCTGTTCGTTACATCTTGGTCGTGTAGGTATTCCGTCTCAGTCGCCTATAGGTACCCGTGGGTAGTTGACAGCATCGAAATTAAATTGCGAGTAGTCATAAATTAAAAAGATTATCCCAAAACACCTCAAAATATGTATTTCGATTTTCAATTTACAATTATAGCAAATTTAAAAATAATAAAACAATCAAAAAAAGAGCTGCAATTGAGTACTACAAACTATGACGTCACGGTTTGCTATTTCAGTACATTTTCCATAGTAAAATTTCGTTTTGACAGATCGTAAAAGGTAACTGATTTGACTAGGTAGGACACAACCCTAGGATATCTAACTTGACGTCGATTTCTATTTTTTAAGCCCGTACGGTGCCATTTTGGGAAACAATTGGGGTTTGGGTGCCGGGACGTCTCGTGTCGGGAAGTTCTCGAAGTGTCCCGGGACTCTACGTAAAAGTAGTCCGGGGTCCCGGGACTCTATGTACAAGTAGTCTCGGGTCCCGGAACTCTGTATAAAAGTTGTCTCGGGTCCCGGGACTCTGTGTAAAAGTTGGCTTGGGTCTCGGGACTCTATGTAAAAGTTGTCTAGAGTCCCGGGACTCTATGTAAAAGTTGTCTAGAGTCCCGGGACTCTATGTAAAAGTTGTCTCTTGTCTGGTCAGCCACACATTTTGACTATGATGTAGAGTTTGTGAAGTTAGGGCTAGTAGATTCAGGGCGGCTTGGAACGTAGAAACTGTCGAGACTTCCCAAACACTAGTACCAATTGAAATGGCAAAAGTCAAATGGAACGTTAAACGGTAACCAAGTGCCATTTGAAGGTGTCGGATATTCAAAGATTGTCTCAGATAATGGGTCTGCTGACAACATAGCATGACGCGATTACCTTAATTCGAGGGCAACAGCTAGTAATATCATGAATGCGAAAATAACTGTATGTCTGCTGCTACTTTTTCATAAGTAGACCGCTGAGCTGATTTTGAAGAAATTTGGCAGGCTTATAGCTTGCATTTTCAGGAAGCACATAGGTTTCTTTTCATCCACGAAAGCGGAGGAAGTCCCTGGAAAAAGCTAGTATATATAGTCACAGTCCAGTTTAAACTGGTCTGTGACATAGTTAAATAGAATGTAGAATTCTTTACGATGCCTTTAGGCGTCTGTTTAATTTGTGTCTGATCGTTAAGAGTATCGTTATTGATACGCTACTTTCTAAGTAATTATTTTTTTTTTGATTAATTTTGCATACCAGTCGTAAATTATAACTCTTATAAGTTATATCTCGTGACTGCATTTCAAACATTTTAGTTTTTAAACCGTCTGTTGAATTAAATCTTAGTAGGTTCTCGTAAATGATTTTGCAGTTTTTTTTATTTGATTTTAGTAAATTGCACAGCTTTTTTATAATGCGTATCACATAAAATTAGGTGATTGAAAATATAAGCCAAGAAAAGATAAAGATAAGCCAAGTTCGAGTCGCACTCGCACACGAAGTGTTGCGTACCAAAATTAACACCGTACAATAAAAAAAAAACACTTTACGGCATTAGCGCGGACTACGGCATTGCTGGGTTAGTTAGGATTATATAATTTAATGGATCCTAATAATATCATCATATTACAGTCGGAAGATGTAAGTTTAGTGTTTGAAGATTAAAGTGCTGGTCACAGAAAATTCACATGTTGTAAAAGAGGTTGTAATAAAAAGATGATATCCGATGTTTTATGAGTATTATTTAACTTTTTGGCGGGAAATTGTTTTTACTTTGTTCGCTCAAAAACAATTTTGAGGTAATTAAATGATCATTGCATAATTTAGGTTTTGGCGGGAAGTATGTACATTATAATTATTTTTAATGGCGTTTTAATGTGAGTAAAACTGTTGGTTTTGTCATTTTAATTTTATGTGGTAGTTGTTTATTTTCATTTATATAGCTGCCTATATATCTATATATATAAAAATGAATCCCTTTTTCCCTTGGTCACGGCATCACGCGTTAATGGCTGAACCGATTTGGCTGAAAGTTGGTGGGGAGGTAGCTTAGAACCAGGAGACGGACATAGGATACTTTTTATTCCGATATTCCCACGGTAACGGGAACTGGAACTTTGCGGGAACGGGAACTACGCGGGGACGGGAGTGGGAACTACGCGGGTGAAACCGCGGGGCGCTGCTAGTGTATAATAAATCTGATTCTCCTCACCGTAAATATTTGAAAATACTAGTAACAATAGGTATAGATATGATCCTTTCAAAAAACTGCGTTTTAAAAAGTATTTACTGGCGCGCATTATTAAAATCTGTCTGATAGAGGGGTAAACATCGAAGTTAGAAAAAAAGCAAATGTTTCTCTTTCTAACCCATAGTCATTAACACTTTCTGTCCTTGTTCAGTCCTGAACAATTCCTACGTCTCTTTTGGGTTTGTGAAATGTTATGTTATGATGGTGTTATATAAAAGCTCCTACAGACGATTACTTTAATGTAAGTTATTATAGTATCATACCTTAATTATAGCATCGCGTGTTAGCAGCTTTCGCTCATTCTCACTGATGGTGATAAAACGTCACCACGGGTTTATTAATTAGGTTTTAGCCGTTTTTTGTCGTATTGTCTCTAGGATGGCTTTGTTGGCTCATTGAGTTGTCTTCAAGTAATATGTAGATGTGATTTATTTGTATAGACAATGCAGGTTTAATCGAAAGTGAAACTTTTCAGGTATTTTTGACATTTGACATTATGTATTTGTATTTTCTTTTTCTTCACTGTAGAGCTAGTGATACTTATGTTACGTACACTTTTATGCTGTAAATATAAATAAAAAATACACGGTATATAGAGTATTTTTTAGGCGCTACGGTGGCACATATTATGTAAATACAAACATACATATATAGTCTGCTAAAATATAACACTTACTATACGCTTCGCCATCGGGTAAAAATAAAAGCATTCGGCGTCAACGCAAGTTTTATAGGCGATCTGCCGACGACGCATGCGCGCTAATTTCACCATAACGGGGTCTGATCTCGTCTCTCGCTCGCACATCTGCAAATGGGCCATGACTCGGAGTCGTACAATTTGCCAATTTACAGGATATTTTGTTACAAAAACCAAAGTCGCTTGAAGAAATATTTTCTTACATCAACCTCTGACCAAAACATTTAGAAAATAAAATAATTGTTGGAAATACATAAGAGTTCCACAATTATTATTAATCTCTCTTCTAAAATCGGATATATATTTCCAGATATTACTTCCTGCAAAAATGCAAATAAAATTACTTACATATGTATAATTGGTGTAGAAGTAGAATATTACGAATCAAATAAGTTTTCTCATCGGCCATTTTGAATATCAGGTAATTTTAGTGGCACTTTTGATGAAAAAATCTCATTTCTCGAGAGCAAAGCGATGCTATCTCACCGGATATGAGAAATGTTTCCCCAGACGTGACATGAACAGATTTTATTGCCATAAATTGCTCTATTACGTAACCGCAAACCAAAGCCGATGGCATCGATCAGGTATCGGTCATTTCGATGGTATTCTTGGACAAGTAATTTGTCTTGTCGAATATGAAAATATATTTTTTAAGAATGTTATGCAATCTCCTTACGAATTGTGAACTTAAGAGATTATTGAATAACTATGATTAATATACGTTTGATTGAAGATTAAGAAGGTGTGTAGGTAATCTTGCAAGTCTCTACAAAGAATTTGATAGATAAACCGAATATGTAATACATATTTGGGTCAAGGTCGAGGTTTTAATTCGAGGTTTTTTTAACATTTTAAAACTTCATACAAATCGAAACAGATTTAAAAAAAAAAAAAAATGTCTCAAAGTATATTGACTAACAGACGAAAGACGTTCACCTGTCCAAACCCCATAGAAAAACGCCCTGTCAATGTTTCCAGGAAAAACTTTAAAATGTGCCGAAAAACAGATTCAAAGATATCAATACGAATATACATAAGTACATACACAAGAAAAAGTCTGGTATAATTCAAAATGGAATACCTAGTATTTACTTTGAAATTATGGAGTCATTACCATTACCTTACCTTTCATTCATTATTTGTAAAAATTTGAAGTAAAAATTATTGTTATTATTATTATCCTTGTCTAGCTTTTTAATTATGTATTCCTAGAAACGTAGGCAGAAGATAAATGAAAGTGAAATCCCTCATCCCACACTTTTAAGAACTCAAATAAATTACTGTTAAAATGCATTTTTATTCGCGGTAACTATCAATTTCTAGTATTCATTATTTCAATTTCATATAGCCCATTTCATAGCCTAAACGATACTATATAACTATAACTGGCAAATACCGAAGCAAGTACCATGGAAAAGTACATTTTGATGGTCAATTAATATTACAATAATAACTATGTGTGTCCGGTATTACGAAATTGTAAGAATTCGTAAATAAATGTAATGTCACGTTATGTAAAATATTTATGGCTGTTAATTATTGCTTTGTAGAGAGAGTGCTATTAATTAGAGACAGACATCTTCTTGACCTGTGTTTGCGGTGGTACTATTGTTTACAATCTCATGTTTTACTATCATGTGACTTGCGAATGAGTATAGATACATTTTATATTGCAAAATGTAAAATGCATTTTTTTTCTTTCGCTTTTAATTTTAATTTTAAATTATCTGTTTTTATTGTATAATCATGTCAATAAATTAGTACAATTATTTATAGTGTGGTATTCTGTACGTATGACAATAATTAAACATTTTATAAAGATTTTTTAAAATTGATCAGTTTTATTTTTTGTTAGTTACTTATAAAAATGAAAGTGACAGACAGTGGAATTATACTAAACTAGTGGCATTTCCCGCGCGAAACTTATTTGTTCTCGATAAAATTTGAAAAAATATTTCCTTAGCAGATGCTTACTCTCCCTAGAGGTAACCTCCATGCAAAAATGCATGTTTCTAATCAGTCAATCACGGTTCGCTTTCACATAAAAGGGTGTACAAATGTGAGCGTACTATCATCCATCATCAACCAGTGAGCGTACAATAACTAAATATTACAAAAGAGTTATCGAAAAATATTTTTATTTATTAACACACTTTTTTACAAATTTAATTTAAAAAATCCTTTAATAACTTTTATTAATTATGAAGCTAAAATGCGACTGGTATTCCAATAGTTTTATTTGACAGTGAAAAAGGAACAAATGAAAATTTCTAAAAGGGATAAAAGGTTCCAAATTTTAAATATAGAATATAGCTGCCAGCACATCGATAACTTTCATAGCAATTTTGAATCTTTTCAGTAACATTAGTACCACACCAATGCTCATGCTCATCTCGTGTGCCACATCCATTTCCTCTACTAGCTATGCGCACGCGATCACTCACTCTTAGACATCATTAATTGTCATTGACAAACTACACTTGTTACATTTTTAATGATCATTCGTGACTCCATTATGATTTGAATCATTATTAATTATTGGTGTTATTATTAATACTTCTTTCTGTCAATGAAATGAAACTAAGATAAATTGTTCAATTAAAATTACTCTGGTTAAAACGATATTTTTATTGACTTCTTAACGTTACAAGCAAATGTTATATACTTAGTAGGTACCAAAGAGATTAAAGTATAATAGGACACTTGGGGGGGGGGGGGGCGGCATTGGGAAGATTTTCATACAAAACTTTGAAGCATGTTTGAATTATGAACGCGAGCTGTCATTCGGTCGAAATTGTACTAGACTTATTCCACTTGGAATTACTTTTGGCTTCAAATTTTCCTCGCTTTGTCCCCTCGATGCCCCATAATATTTTAATTTCTTTGGTAGGTACAATACAATACAATACAACAACTCTTTATTGTACACCAAAAACAACACAATATCGATACCAACATTAATTAAAGTACAATGGGCGGTATTGTCGCTTTTAGCGATCTCTTCCAGACAACTTTGGGATGGATGAAACTAAGAGATTAGAACTATATTGGTATGTAATTCTTAGGTAGTATTAATGTTTGCGAGAGGTACGAAAATGATCGAAATCGACCGAAAAATTTAACGTAGTGTTGTATGAAAGTGAACGATAGTAGATATATCTTGTTGTTTAGGTAAATCATCTTCCCATTTAGATTTATAATGATAATAAAGCGCCTTTAAACACTTAGAAAGCAAAAGGGTTGCCAAGCTTCGATCGTGAATCGTGATCACTTTAGATAATTTCAAAGTTGCTATTATCAAGTTTTCATACCAGTATAAACATCTGATATCATCATCATCATTGCAGCCATAGCTAATAATATAGTTATGGTTAATTATACTGTATCACTAGCAATATCTATCCATGTAGAGCATCATCATAAATAACGATCTTTTGACAGGGTAACAACGTTGCTATAATAAAGCTGCTAACTACTTAGCTACGGCAATTTTGTTTTATAGGTCACTACATTTTTTGCATAATCACAATGACTACACCTATCTATAACTATAATATAAGGAACTAACGTTTGTCTGCTTGTTATCGTAATAAAAGAAAGTAATATAAATAAACTGCTGACCGGATGTCGCGATCAAATGGAATCAATTTTTAAAAAGGAAAAAAAAAATAGAAAATATGGATTAACTTACAAAAAAATATATAAAAACAAAAGAATAACATACAAAATATATTTTTGTAGTCAGACAATAGCGTACCGTGCCTGCGCAAAGATGCGTAGAGTTCCGACACTCGATTTACCTGTAATTTTGCATATAAGCCATATTGCTTTTATTTGTGATTTTGCGTATTTGACTTTCTGCATTGATTCCACTCACTAATATAAATAGGATCAGTTTATTTATAGTGCATGGTTTTTACATACAAGTACGAGAGTTGTAGATTGTTTTAATAGTTATTGTTACAGTAATATGCAGCATTTTTTTTATCCATAAAGGCTATTCAGCCTGCTTTAATTAGCCAGTTATGAAAAGTAACGAACCGTAAGTTATTTCTGTAACGTTACGACAGACATTACGTTATTTTCATGCGTTGCGGTGATTATGGAAAGGTCGAACTGTAATTTCGTTTACAAACAATAAAATTAAAGCGTACTTAACGCACTTTATGAAGCATTTGTAACGAGTTGTACAATTATTCGGCATGTTTATTGCTAACTTTGAATGATTAATTTGTCAGTTGAAGGAGTGGTTGTTGCTGTGTAGTAGCAGTTTTAATTTCTACCAACCTAAGGGCCTATACACACGTTGCGTTGCGGCGGCGCGGCGTGTAAATTTCACTACACTTTTCATATTTCATTTCCAGTAGCAAATGTGATTTTTCATCGTAACTATCAATCACTGGTGAAATCATGTGTTTTCCTTTAATTAAGAAAATAACAAATTCATTAAATAAAAAAAATATCTAACTCCTCTTATCCCCGAGGGGGTAGGCAGAGGTATTCCATTTCTGGATATACCTACCCACTTTTCACTCATCGCCAGACCGGGTCTGTTACACATGCCTCCGAATTTATTCTGGGACCTGCGGGTTTCCTAAATGTTTTCCTTCACCGTGGAGCTAGTGATGAATATGTACATACGTTTTGGAAAAACTCATAGGTACATGCCAGGTTCGAACCCGCGCCTCAAATCAATATGATTTCAAAGTAGCTATCTTACCGATCCCTATATAAAGCCTTCAATAAAAAAAAGAGTCATAACAACTGTCAGTGTCGCGGCAGATTGCCGTCATGTGCCGTCAGTAACGTAACGACTCCGTGAGTAGGTCAGTCGAACGGAATATCACTTTAATTGAGGCAAAACGCCGGCTTTCTTGTATTCACTGCTTGTCGCTTTTGTCATTGAAGTGTACGATCTATGGGGATTGCTGTGGCTTAGTTTGATGGATTTAAGACGGGAGCACCCACACTGAGAAAAAATTTGGCTCACAAAGCACAATCTTATCGTTGTCGATTTTTTATTGTTTATAAAACAAAACACTTTATCAATTTGCATACTAAGTTCATTTATTTACAATGTTATTATTGTGGGACCTAATGGTGAGCCACACACAACTTGAATTTTGCCAAATTCAAATTAGCAAAGTTTTATTATTACTAAGTATGACAACAATACTTTTCTAATTCATCAAAGTATAACATTGTACGAAATTCAATGTAAAGAACCTGACAATATTACTTTAAGAAGTTATTTAAATTAATGTTGTTGGAATTTAAATAAAAACGTTAACTCAAAGACAACGTTCCTATGAGGGTTGTGTGGAGTTAAAGTGTTATTGTAAGATTGACGATATGTTTTTCTCTTGTGCATGGATACTTTCTTCACGTCTCTGCTCAGCCCTTGATGTCACATGGCGTGATTAAATATTTTTGCCCGTAGGACCATATGGTTCAAGTTAGAAAGCGTAGAAACTATGTGCTATTTTCGGGATGAAATCTAGCCTTTCATCTTTCTAGAAAGTTCAATCTAACTATACCAAAATTCATCAAAAGTGGGGTTCAGCAACAAAAGTGAAAACGTAACAAACAAGTAAACAAATAAACAGAGTACATTCACCTTTATAATATTAGTTTGGATTAGAAATGTTATGAGTATTTTGTATGTAAATTTATTAAAAAATACAATAAAAGTGAAAAGGCTTATGGATGTGAAGGAAGAAGTATGCAGAGATCGAGCAAAGTGGCGATCCATCGTCTCTGCCTACCCCTGTAGGACAATAGCGTGAGCTTCATGTATGTATGTATGTACAATAAAAGTGTTTTTCTAGAATGTTTATTTATTTCCTACCAACTCATGATTTTAAAGTTCGTTTTTAAATATCACGGCCTCACCTTCATGTGAATTTAATTTGCAAATGCAAATTTAAGCGCGCAGACGCAAGAACAGTTGCAAACGCATTACTCCCCGCTACGCACTCGGTAAAAAGTTGCAGGACAAGTCTGCTTTCCCGGTAACCGTACAGTTAAACTAACCGTGGTTTAATGCTTCTTCAAATCACATCACTTTGCTGATTATTATATTACAATGTGAAGGTCGTACAATTTATCTTGCAAACTCTAATGAAAATATACCTAAATTTAATTTATTATGTACTAGCAACAGACTTAGAGTAACCGGTGTTGCCTGCTCGGATCCTTTTTGCTCCCGTTCTCTTGGGAATTTCAAAAAAAATATTTTTAGTGCTCCCTTACCATCGGGATCTTCTTACACAGGTGTTCTTACACTACACTACAAAGTAGTTGTTCCTACTACTAAATTATGTTATGAGACTATATTATATGACAATGATGATTGGAACAGATTTCCTCCAGCACAGCGCGATACGACAGTGAGAAATAACTAAAATTATGTAACCAAATTTAGTACTAAGTAAGAATTGATTAATAGAATAATGTGTTAAGGGTTTCTTGCCCGCTTCTTCTCCTCAACCAAACTATACTAAAGCGGTGGAGTTAAAATTACCTTAAATAAGCGTACTTATAAGTTGAAGAAATAAATATTTTTCATATTTTTTTCATCTTTTTACACACCTCGCACTTCGTAATCTGTCAAACCGTTTAGGCTATAGGCTGCGGCAAAAACAGAAATCACATACACCAAAAAGCATTACCCTTCTTCTGGGGTGGTCAGGTAAAAGAAGTGTGGGTGTACAAGAGCTACCATCTATCGTAAAACTGCTAATTCATTGTTACGCTCCGTAGCTATTGTTACATAGCTATGCGCAAGCGCCGTGAAACATCCATTATGAATTTCTTTAGTGTAAATTTATAACGTTAACTCTCGTTGCCGCTTGGTGGCGCTAGTTGTCAGTGAAACGATCGGATATCCAATAAAATTTCATTTCATACCAAAGCGGTACAAAGTGCTATATATGTTGGTCTGTTTGTGTGTTTTATGACAGTTGCACTTGTCTCTATAGTTTGTCAAAACAAAAATATATAAATATTATTAAAAAATATTACAGCCATACTTAATTTAGTCTATGCCTGGCGGGCACTCCTGCCTATGGAAAAACCTTCATACAATAAATAAAGTTTCATATGAGTACATATTCATTTATTCCAAAGCTGCCCGCCTATGCTATGGCTCCAGATTTCACCCAACCTCAGGTGTCAGCTGAACACGCAGATCAGCAACCCTATCTTTTAAAAACGGTCCTGGAGGAGGGCGGGGCGGTCTGACCCCACAACACTTACATGATATGGTTTGTGTTCCTTCGGGTGATGTCAAAAGGGCTTTGCTTTCAAGCCTGGCCGCTCTTTCCAAATTAATGTTAGCTGGTAGAGTAAACCAGTATACAGACATCCTTTAATGGCTGAAAATCTGGCTGCATTCAGTCCAAGAACTACGAGTATTTCAGATGTAATTAAAGATAAAATACTTTCAATTAATCACACCAAGGCAAGGCTCTCTAATGGCAGTGTTGACAAGCCGGTTTAGTTGAATTCGATCACCAAAATAACTGCCAGCTCTATACATTTAGTGCAATATGTAGAGTTAAACGTGTCTATGAAATGTCATTGGCCTCTCAGGGTTAGATATTTTAATTTAAATCATATTCTAAAACATCCTTACGAAAGTTGTATTTAAAATCAGCTCGCGTGAAGATTGGTATCTGAAGAAATAAATAAACATTTGTGAATAATGTACAGTCAGATATTCAGAATGCGAACATTTATAAGTTTTAAGTTAAGCTAAAAGTAAAAGTGGCCTGTGAAAGTTGCATATTGATGTTAACCGGTCTTTAAGTTACAAGTTACACCTATTATCTAACATGCTAAGTTATGACGAATATATTACTATGATGAGATCGTTTCTTCCCATCCACGCCCTGCGGAAGTTACATCTTCATGAGTTTAGCATTTATGTGTTATGTTACGATTGTTAAAAATGCTTTAGCTGTGATTAATGCTTGTATATCATGGAATAGTATGTCGCAACTTATGAGAAAATAAACTGGTTAACGTAACATACGTAGGTACCTTAAGTAAGCAATGATTTTTTTTGTGAACGGATAGGTAAAATAATAGGGTAAAAAAAATGTGATAGTAAATTCCACAGCCATCACCATAGTGTGTTATAGTTCTGGTTCAATACAACTACATAAGTAGAATTTTAATACAAAACAATAACTGTTAAGCAATATACAATACTAGCGACCCGCCCCAGCTTCGCACGGGTGCAATGCTAACACTAAAACCTTCCTCTTGAATCACTCTATCTATTAAAAAAAACCGCATCAAAATCGGTTGCGTAGTTTTAAAAATTTAAGCATACAAAGGGACATAAGGACATCGGGACATAGGGATATAGGGACAAAGAAAGCGACTTTGTTTTATACTATGTAGTGATAGTGATGATGTAACAGAATAAGCGGAATTCCTGGAATTATTTTGTTCAGTATCGACTACTTAATCGATTTTAGCTATTTTTAATAACTGAGGGCTATCTATGGAAACCGTTGCTTTTTTTAAACTATTGCTTTTTATTTACGTCGTCGTATTGAGGAATTGCGCTTATTCTGTGACACGTATATTTTAAATCACCGTAAATCGAAACTGCGTTATAATAAAAAACTAAATAACTGTGTTGACATTGGTGACTAAACGCATCAAAGTTCACGATTTATTTTTCACGCTTCGTTGGTAGCACAGAGTAATAAGCTGCAGCAGATAGCCCAGGTTTCAATGTGAAAATTATGAAGAACGTTGCAATAAAATATAGGGAAAATGACTGCCGAAAATAGTTTATGTGAGTTGATTTTTAAATTAGCAAAAGGAAAATTTACTGTGAAAAGAACCTGTGACGTCATCATTTTTAGTGCTCCAGTTTTTTTTAATGGCATTCTACTGTGGGGGAATGCTGCTGATGTCCAGAGAATATTTATTTTGCAGAAACGAGCCATTCGTGCAATTTATAAAATGGGGTCTAGGATGTCTCTAAAGGAAAAATTCAAGGAAATTAATATACTGACACTGGCGTCACAGTGTCAGAAAGAATATATCACTTTACAAAAAAAATAGTGACAGACATTGTATAAACACTAGAAATAAGAATGAACTGGCTGCTTGTGTTAGTCGATTATCTAAAGTTACCAAATCCTTTAAGGGTCAATGTATACGTTTTTACAATAAGATTCCCATTGAATTACAAAATTTGCCTCTTGACAAATTTAAAATAATAGTTAAGCAAAAATTACATAAAAAAGGCTACTATAAAATTACAGACTACTTAGTAGACCAACATGCATGGGATTAACCGACTCGACGCTATGTAAGGCTATTAATTATAATTATTATTGTAAACGATATTTATTAGTAAGACATGAGATTAAAAAGAGCTGCCCTTGAGTTTCTTGCTGGCTCTTCTCGGGGTACTGCATTCGGAACCAGCAGCTCGTCGGTGGAGATGGGCTGCTGTTTGCATTTAGCCAATCTTCATGGACGAGTTTAGAGTGCCTTGTTATTATAAAATATTGACGTTTCTAAGTGTATATTTTAATACCAATAGAAAATAAACGATTTTGAATTTTGAATTTTGAATTTTGCTCAATTGTATCTCTTTTTTTTATTAAGTACTTCATAATTAAAAAAAATATAAAAAAGGCAAATGAGATTAAAAATACAGTTTCAAAGGTGTTTTAAGATAATCTTTTTAACTTAGTGACTTACAATTTAATTTCGATACAGTCAAATGCCAATGCACTCAAAATCAATTTGACTTGGAAATATATTTTTCCTGATGTAATAACTAGGTCTTAACACAAAACAGTGTTTAATATTACGAAGACTGTTTGAGCATTATCTAAATTCTAAACACCGTTTTGGGAAAGGCCGATTATGTTTAAAATAAACATTAAAAACAATAAATTAATAATTCCCGAGAGGGGTCGGTAGAAAATATTCCTGGATATCAACTTTTCCTATCTACATACTTTTTTGGTAAAGGTGGTCAGCTCATTGCCATGTTTCTATACTCTATGTACTTAAACCAATAAGTGTGGGGAGCCTGTCGATCGACTCGGACACCACGGCCTCTCTTGCGCACGTAGCGCCCGCGCCGGCCGCCTGTCGCGCCATGCATGCCTCAACGACATCATCCGCAGGGCTCTCACCACTGCTGGTATCCCAGCTATTCTTGAGCCTAACGGCATCACACGGATAGGTGGCGGGAGGCCTGATGGTATGACTGTCGGGGCATGGAGACATGGCAGGTCGCTGGTGTGGGATGCCACATGTGCCGATACATTGGCCCCATCCCACATCGATGCCACCTCTGTGGGCGCTGGCGCGGCGGCTGCGGCCGTTGAACGCCTGAAGCGGCGCAAATATGCCGACCTCAATGAGGGCTACATGTTTGTGCCGTTTGGGGTGGAGACCATGGGACCGTGGGGTCCGGGGGCGCGGCAGCTCCTCAAAGAGCTGTCAGTGCGTTTGGTCGAGGCTTCAGGTGACCAGAGGGCTGGCAGCTATCTCTGTCAAAGGATCAGCCTAGCTATCCAGAGAGGGAATGCTGCCAGTCTTCTGGGCACTGTCCCGCATGGTTCCTCTTTGGAGGACATTTTTTATCTGTAATTATTGTAAATCAATGTATATTTTCTTTGTAAATAAGAAAGTATGTTCCAGTTTATAATATCTAACAGAAATATCTAATTGACAGTGTTTACACTTTTTACATACGGGAAGTAATCATTATACTCGTAACCCGTAGAAATCAATTGTGTGCTGGGAAATTATTACACTGTAATTTCATCGCGACAGTAGCGCCGCCATTATCATTCGAATATTAACTAGAATCGAACAACAAAGCACTCCGGCGCACGTCATCCTTACTTATGTGCATCTCGTGCTTTCACATACACGCACAGCTTGTTTATACGATTCTTTTATTTTACTTTTTAATTAAACTCATTAAAAAAATTGTGCGTTAAATTTTGTCTCTGAATTTAGAGTACTCTGTGATTTCGGATTTGAATTTAGAAGTTGTGACGTCAGTGATGTGGTACATAGTGGTGGCATTGTTTTTAATATGGCTGTTGGACAGCTTCCGGCGGAAGCAGACGGCGCACGCGCACGACTGCGTTCAAATGTTGGTATTCAAGTTAATATTATGAGTATTGTGCACATACTGGTTACTTTTACTTCGGAAAGTTGAATGTCAGGTTCATTGCGTGTGTTAAGATTTTCACAGCTTTTTCTATAATTATTATTTATTAAGCAAAGGAAACTTGACTATGTGACGTATTTTAATAAGCTGTGTAAATTAGTTTGTATTAGTGAATGTAAAAATATAAATTTAGAGAAAATTTAGTCTTTTGGATACTGTAACCAGATATTTCTACTTTGGATGACATTTTTAATCGATAGAATACCTATTCATAATATAGAGTATAATAATTATATATAAAAGCAAAATACCATTTACTCACTCACTCGCTGAACTCTGAAAGTAAAAAAGGCTACAAACATTTGGCGAAATTCGCACAGGAACAGCGCAGACCCCGCGCTGGAAAGTCTAAAAAAATAAAATTATATAGTGGCTTTGTCTGTTTAAGGCCAGATTTGATTACAATAAGGCTTATTCAGAGGTTATATAGAAAGAACTCTATTAGTATTTTGTGATTTAATCTCGTTTTTGGGTCGTCAAACTCGGGCTAAATGTAATATAAATAAATTAAATATACTTAAATAAAATAAATAATCTGACGAATACCGAAATACAGTGGGTATTTCTCGAGAATATTCGACCCCTAAACGTGATAGGTGGTGAGCCCATCGCCGGAACAGCAGGCGTATTCACGGAGCTTCTATATTCGATATTCGACTCGGAATCGGAAAATCTGTCGAACACTTTCGAGATGGACTGATGTTGGTGTCGAAAACTAATGTCATATGTTACATAAGGATTCTGAAAATTTTACACTCGATCTGAATCGAACGGAAACGGTATCATTTGTCGAACACTTTCGAGATGGGCTGATGTTGGTGTCGAAAAATAATGTCATATGTGAACGGAAACGGTATCGAGCCTCCGTGAATACGCCTGCGGGTCTGTTACACATGCCTCAGAATTAATTCTGAGACCTGCGGGTACGCCGAGCAATATTAATTTTCTATTGGCTGTATGGTTCTCATACTTTTGCCCCATATTAGACATCTTTATAGGCCTAGGTCTACACTTGGTCTAGACATGTTCAGTCTTCTTTTCACCGAGACATGTCTAAACAAGTTTTCTAAATAGGTCTGTGTGAAGTACCAGAGCCATAATTAACCAGTGTTTATTTATAGACGATACTCGTCGACCATGATTTCCTAGTACCTATTGGTTCTCCGTCTGTTTTCTTCTCCTTTAAAGGTTTATTTTCTTTCTTAGATAAAATGGCAAACTTAAATGAGTTTCTATCTAATGAGTTTTTTAAACAAAAATATGTTGAACAGAAATGTATTTAGTAGGTGTCAGAATAGAAAAAAGTTTCTCAATATAGTTTGGTTCAGGCAGTGGTCATTTAGTTATTAGTTTAAATATAAAATGTCCGGCCCAGCTACATAATCCATGCAGAATAATGCTTATAAAACTCTCCACGATCTTGACTTGGAAACAGACAGACATTCCACATAATACTACCTAAAAGTCAAAACCTTATAAAACAGCCAGATAAAAAAACCGCATTCCATATTTTCAGTATTTTTTGTTGCTGAAATGGCATTTTAATAGCATTTTAACAACCACCACAAAACCCTAAAAAGTTCAACAGTTTTTGTTTTTAACTTTTTTCTAAAATAATTTTATTGTTATTTCTTCCTGTAATTAGGTATTATGTCGAAAAATGACCAAGCTTTTTTAAGCATTTTATTCGTCACCATTTAATACAACATAATCAAAAGTGTGGTAAGCAGTCAGTTATAGTAAATAGTTGTAGCTGAGTAGTGGATCTTTCTAATCAATTATTATGAATCGATATCGTGTGCCCAGTCATGTTGAGAGATTACAACTGGGTTACATCCGTCTTTCCGAGCATTGTGTATTGTTGCACTTCTGAGAAGAAAATGTGTTACAAGCTTAACTTAATAAATATTTGACCACAAGCTTTGATTAAGTACCTATACAGGGTTTACACCTTGTATACTGAAATTAAATAACATACAGTTACGATATTGTTGAATTTCATACAACAATTCAGTTCAACATACTAAATGGTAAGCTAATAGGCATAAATTTGTCTGCGAACATACATAATTTTGCATTTAACTGTTTTTACTAAAGTTCGATATTTTCTACGTTTTACAGCTCTACTGAGTCAAGTATTATGGCTTGGTAGAACAAGCTGATTATTCTCCCTTTGCCAAGGTATCAAGGTGCCGAGAAATGTTTTGAAATTATTTGTGGCAATAAATATATTATCTTTCTTCTTCTTTCTTTGTTAGATTAACGTCTCTAAGAGACTAGTCTATTGTCTTGGAAATAATATATCGTAAATTCACTTATAAGTCCGTTTACCAATAATATAACGACTGTGTAAACCACTTCTCATCGACTGATACTATTAAAAATGTTTGTACAGTAATTATAATTTCAAACTCCAAACCTGACTATTATTTTAAACGACCGTATAAATTTTGATGCGTATATGCATGTGTAAATAGACCCGGTCCGGCGATGGGCTCACCACCTATCACGTTTAGGGGTCCAATGTATCTCGTGAAATGTGGGTATATCCAGTAATGGAATACCTCTGCCTACCCCCTCGGGGATAAAAAAGGCGTGAGATTATATTATATTATATGCATTAAAATTTGTACGGTCGTAGTGAAACGAGTAGTTTCAACTATTTTCAATAAGTAGACTTATGAACTCCGCAAATTTTTTTTTTGGATTTTGATCTTTAGATGAAGAATCAGCCGTGTCATCACAATAAGATTAATATGTATGTCAAAGCAGCAGCCTAGGTATTCAGAGGGGAAATGTCACACATAGTGTCACTGAAATTTTTCGAGATAAAAATGTGAAAAAAGTAACATTTTTTTTATATTTTGGATATTTTCCAAAGTTTTTTTTTGTTTTAGAAAATTACTTAACACTATCAGTCTTGCACTGTGCGTCCTGGTGTCTCTTTGGAGGTTATTTACATTTTAAATATTTTATGTATAAAGTAGTATGTACCTATAAAAAAAAACTTAAAACTGTCTCATGCAGGTTATTACGTCCAAGGTTGCCACTTTCTCCGTCCCCGGCAACACGTCCATGAGAGATGCACCGATTAGGTGTAATTGGCGCGTTTTTGCTCCTAGTCTGCGCCCGCGCACAATGTAAATTGATGTCAGAACTAATCGAATCTAGAATGAAAATTATAAGTCCAAATTAGCTTTGTAGAGCTCAATTTAATAACTAATGAAGTACCTACTTATATTAATAAAACGTTGTTATTTAAGAAAAGTGGGTTTTTCTAGAAATATACTACCTCTTATCTAACAAATAAGCAACTAAATATGTATCCCTTTGACAAAGTTACGTTGCTGATGCGTTTGATGTACGTTATGGATACAATAAAAATGCGACAAAAATTAAAAGTGATAGTGAGTAAGACTTATCAAAACAAATATATGTATCAAAAAATTCGTTAAAAAACAGAGGGGTCTTATAAGTTTGATTTGTGCTTCTGTACGAGTATATCAGTCAGTATTGTAGCTCTCAAACAGCTGAACCAATTATGATGTTCTTAAATTTACGAATGCGCTAAAAAACCTCTGCCTTCCGTCTGCACACCCTCAGGGACAATGTTTGTTTTTATATTTTAAAGTTTACTAGCTTTTACCGGCGGCTTCGCTCGCGCATGTTTATTTCACACCTTTAGGGGCTGAATTTTGAAAAATCCTTTCTTAGTGGATACTGTATAAGCTATCTATGTTCAAAATTTCAAGTCTCTAGACCCAGAGGTATTGGCTGTGCGTTTATACATCACATCACCAAACAGTCAATCAGTCTATCATTTTATTATATATAAATATATATATAAGATATGTAACATTCTTTCTTATAGTCTCATCTAGTTCTGTGTAGTCAAATGTCGCATGCACTGTTCTTGGTAGAGCGGCCGCGCGTGACTTATTGTTGTACAGATGAGTGGTCATGGAGTTTTGAATCTGTTTAATTTGTATTGAAATCTCATTTTCCTTCTGATATCAACCTCATCGTGTTTATTAACGGCGAAAGAAAACAGGTAGTACGAAAAAAAACACTAACGTTTCGACGACTCAGTTATGTGTATCTTGGTAGTGACTCCTTCCCACCCGGGGCCAGCATTTGTGTGTCTATCTATTGGTTTCCTATCTCGGTATTAATATTTCTGTATGGATGTTTAAAAGTTGTTTAGTATCCTTAGTACCTACAGACTCTACCTAGTTTGGGACTAAATAACCGTGTGTGAATACATTTTCGTCTAGCACCGCGCGGTTCCAATGCGCACCGTAACAATTAAAAATCAATTGTGTTTTATTTCTTGGCTTAAGAGGTTAAATACTCTTTCGTTGTCGACTTCACTAAAATCGCACTAAACAATCGAATTTAATAGGTATAATAAAGATTTTTAATATTGATTTAATATAGTCACTATGATGTTATTGTTAGGTTAGCTATATATATAATATAATCTTACGCCTTTTTTATCCCCGAGGGGGTAGGCAGAGGTATTCCATTACTGGATACACCCACATTTCACGAGATTTATTGGACCCCTAAACGTGATAGGTGGTGAGCCCATCGCCGCACCGGGTCTATTTACACATGTCTCAGAATTAATTCTGAGAACTGCGGGTTTCCTCTTGATGTTTTCCTTCACCGTCTAGCTAGTGATAAATATGTACGTAAGTTTTTAAAAAACTCATTGGTACATGCCAGGATTCGAACCCGAGCCTCACTGATTTTCGGCCGGCTCTTTAACCGTCCGGGCTATCACTGCTCTTAGGTTAGCTAATTACGTAATAACTCAAGACAGAAGGTCCCTGTGGGGACTGAATAAATCAACTTATTACGGTGGAAGAACTGAGTTCTGATACTTGTTTTTTTTTTTACAAGTTATGTTTTTGATGGCATAGATATACAGATTGATTCATCTATAATTGTCGTTGATCGTGTGGGTCTAATAACACCCGTTAACTTAAGCCCATATATTAAGTTAGTTAATAGCACCCCTGTATCATTAGTGCAGGTCGATGGACATCGTTTAAGGAACTGATGTGATCTCTATGGACAGTAATTTTGAACACGTAACTTCGCTTCTGGGGTTTCTAGTACGTTCACGTTTTTAGGGTTGCGTGGGTGGTCTTCAAGAGATATTTTACTAGGTGAAGAAGAGGTAAAGCTGTTGTTGTAGCCCAACTAGATTAATATAATAATAAAAAAATATATAATCTCACGCCTTTTTTATCCCCGAGGGGGTAGGCAGAGGTATTCCATTACTGGATATACCCACATTTCAGGAGATATATTGGACCCCTAAACGTGATAGGTGGTGAGCCCATTGCCAGACCGGGTCTGTTTACACATGTCTCAGAATTAATTCTGAGATCTGCGGGTTTCCTCACGATGTTTTCCTTCACCCTCGAGCTAGTGATAAATATGTACGTAAGTTTTTGAAAAACTCATTGGTATATACATGCCAGGATTCGAACCCGAGCCTCACTGATTTTCGGCCGGTTCTTTAACTGTTCGGGCTATCACTAGATTAACATTTAGTGATATGACAGTCAAATAAACTGTAATGCATAAGCAAATAGAAATTTATTTGTATTTATTTCTCCATCTATATTTACTACTAGTGGCCCGGGCAGACGTCGTTCTGCCACCGTATAAACCATCCCTGGACCCACTCTAACCCACACAAAAAGTTTCATCAAAGTCTGTCCAGCCGTTCTGGAGTTTTAATCAGACTAACGAACATCAATTCCTTTTTATTTATATAGATAGATTATATTTATCTACACTAATATTTTTAAGGATAAAAGATTTGTATTATTGTTTGTGTTTGTAACGAATAAACTCAAAAACTACTTGACCGATGTTAAAAATTATTTCACCTATGGAAAGCTTACTTGCGGTGTGTAACATGGGCTATATTCCCACGGGAACAGGATTTACGCAAGTGAAATCGCGAGGAACAGCTAGTATTAAATATATTTTTATGTAAACAGAATAAAGCTTAGTATAAGTCAGGGATAAGTTAGCTTCCTTAGAGTAGTTTTTTTTAAATCGTTGCTGTATTTCATGACATTATCCCCAACATGCATAATGCATATAAACACACAATTTAACCTGTCTATTGATTAAATAATAAAATAAATATAGTTCTCCGTTTATAATGTTCCTATAAAGAGACATAAGCCAAATCAAAGATTATAGAAACATCGGATATAGCACTATTGCTCTTATTTCTTTAAAAATTTATTGCATAATTTAGTAGGTAATTATTATTTCTCGCCATGTATTAGTCTCGCTATTTTGGCTTTCATAATTATTCCATATCCCTTTTTCGTCACATTCTTTTACATACATTCACCAATCCTATGGTAGATACGAGAAGTAAATGTAAAAATGGTAATAAAAGTTATGGTAAAAAATTATGCATTACGGAACCCCAAACCGAAAGTTCACGGTTAGTAGTTTTTTCGCTAATTTTATTATAACGTAGCAAAGTGTTGCATGGTACAATGTTTTTTATCATTATCTCCATAATGGTATATGTTAACGTCTTGGTCAATTTGTAAACACGAAAATGTGGTCCTCTTACACCTTTATTACCACAGAAGAGAATATTCGATTTAGAAAATTTAAAAAATGAAAACATGATCTGTACGGGCAACATGATGGATGAGTACCTACTAGAAAAAAAATGGATAGGTAAACTCGTAAAATTACATTTCATTAATTCAAAGAATCATTGCAAATTAACAATTCCTCAAAATAAAATAATTTTTTGTAATTTTTATAGTGTTAAATGATGAAAGCTAATATTTTTATTTTAAATATAATAAAGCAGTAATAAGCCCTCTACGTACTATGCCAAAATTAATCAAGTAAAATCTATATATTTCATTGTACTAAAGGATTGTATGTATCACTTAATAATATCACATAATAGTGATATTGTTAAATGGATACCTGTCTAAAATAAAGTGATTTTAATTTATTTTACTTATAAACAAATACGAATATGTAACTATGACTGTTGCTTCCTCTCTTGTTGTTAATTGTTGACATAAATTTATTTTTTTCCCTTCCCAGGGTATAAAACTCCTAACCTATACATGTGTGTGTCTGAGGATGCCGAAACACTTTTATTTCCGCTCCAAAACTCGTCACTTAGCATAATGAAATAATTAGCGGGTTGAATCTCACTAATCTCTTGCGCAGGTATCATTGCGACACGAGGTTACGTAGTACCTACTACGCTTTCAATTATGTTACATATTTTCGTAGAGATGCGAATTTTTATTTGGGTCTACTTCGGGTCTTGTTTGGTAAAGAATAGGACCACAAATTCTCGTGACGTAAGTTAGATGACACTGCGGAAATTGCGCGGCCGAAGTTCAAAGTTAAGATTTACGTATGCCAAAATGTGACGTAATTTCGGCATAATGTGTCGGTGGTAATTTAAAAACAAAGAACTCTGAAGAGTGAAAAACCGACGTAAACGTAATAAGACTAATAAGACATGAGATTAAAAAGATCTGCTCGTGAGTTTCTTGCTGGTTCTTGTCGGGGAACTCCATTTGGAACCAGCACCTCATCGGTGGAGATGGGCTGGTGTTTACATTTAGCCAACGGACTTCATGGACGAGTACCTATAACTTCAGGATAATAATAATAATAAATTGTGGGACACAATTCACACACGGTTATTTAGTCCCAAACTAGGCAGGGCCTGTACTATGGGTATTCAACAACTGATAAACATACTTAAATAAATATTAAACGACCAGACACGAAGCCAACAGACATGTTCACACAAATGTTGGCCCCGAGCGGGGATCGAACCCGTAAGTATATCCCGCGTTAAGGCTGATTCATGTTACAACGGGCCGGGCCCCGTCCGGGCCCGGGCGTGCCCCGTCCGCGCCAAATGTCGAGGCGTGTTGTAGGATGGTTCGCCCCGGACGGGGCCCGTCCGGGCCCGGACGGGTCCCGTCCCGTTGTAACATGAATCAGCCTTACTCTTTCTTTAATCCTACTAATATTAAAAACCCGAAAGTTTGTATGTATGGATGTACGGATGTTTGTTCCTCTTTCACGCAAAAACTACTGAACGGATTTTGATGAAACTTAACAGTTATATAGCTTATACATCAGAATAACATATAGACTATATTTTATCCCAGTATTCCCAAGGGAACGGCAACTACGCGGGTGAAGCCGCGGGACGCTGCTAGTCTACAATAATCATGTGGATGTTGTAGCAAATTCCATGTTATTAGGCGGAACGACAATGTTGCATTAAATGTTTAAGAGTTAATTTTTTAGAATTCTTTAAAATTAAAAACGGCGTGTACCTACATCGTTACGTGTTTATTCAAATTAATGAAGTTATAACTACTCTAAGAGATAAAGTTGGAATCTGTAGTAATAATTTATAAAATAATCTCCATTTTGTTGTGTAATTTTACTTGTATGTTACCAAAAGGCTCTATTTTTCGTTAACAAAGCAGAACCTGCAGATGTATTCACGGAGACTCGATACCGTTTCCGTTCGATTCAGATCGAGTGAAAAATTTTCCGAAGTCGAATCTATCGACTTCGGAAACTTTATTCTAGGCGTTTCTGACAGCCACGGAAAATTTTCCGAATCCTTATGTCATATATGACATTAGTTTTCAATATCAACATCAGCCCATCTCGAATGTTTTCGATACCAACATCAGCCCATCTCGAAAGTGTTCGACAGATTTTCCGATATCGAATATCGAAGCTCCCTGAATACGCCTGCTGTACAGGTTACTAACTGAGCACCTGATTTTTCATAATAACATAATAAAAAGTTTGTGATAACTACTAAACGGATTTTGATGAAACTTTACAGTTATAAAGGTTATACATCAGAATAACACATAGGCTATATTTTATCCCCGTATTCCCACGGGACCGGGAACTACGCGGGCGGGGCGCTGCTACTTTTAATCTCCTAAAGTCGCGGGAATTAACTAGTACCATAGATTTAGTATACTAATGTACTAGTACAGTCAAGAGCACGTATAGAGCTTGCCACATTGGACTTTGTAGCGTTCTTATTGCAAGCGCTTTAGAGGTCAGACTCGCACTACAAGTGTAAAGCTTTATTTGCTCTTGACTGTACCTTATACATACGTACATAAAGCTCACGCCATTGTCCCACAGGGATAGGCAGATACGATGGATCGCCACTTTTATTGATCTCTGCATACTTCTTTCGCTTCCTTCACATCCATTAACCTTATCATGCACGTTCTTTTATTCTTCGCACTACGGACTACTACTCCCAGCTTTTTTAAGGACGTCACTTAATTGATCCTTGAAAGTCCTTCTGGGGCGACCTCTTTCCTTGCATCCTTCAACATTCGCACCATAACTCTCTTTCGTTACCTTATATTTCGTTGTACCTTATATTATAATCTCTTTCACGCCTTTTATCCCCGAGGGGGTAGGCAGAGGTACTCCATTACTGGGATATACCCACATTTCACGAGATATATTGGACGGCTAAACGTGATAGGTGGTGAGCCTATCGCCGGACCGGGTCTATTTACACATGTCTCAGAATTAATTCTGAGTCCTGCGGGATTCCTCACGATGTTTTCCTTCACCGTCGAGCTAGTGATACCTTATACCTACCTAGAAAAGAAACGGAATCACGTTTACAAAATTGTCTATTTGTCTACACTCTCAACAGACCTACCGATGACTTTGATATTTTTTAAGGAGGACAGAAAGTGCCCACGCATGAGCAGTCACGGGAAAAGGCATACAATTAAATAGTAAAAAATCCAAATTTTACCGACACTCATTTACCCAGATCTTCTTATAAAACTGGAGCAGTAATTGCTCTGTGGAATTGGTATAATGGTTCTGCTCGTCGGAAGTAATTACAGAGTTTTATGTAGAGGTACTAGGTCGACTGTTGACCTACAGCAGTTATGAATTATGATACTTATGATTATAATTACTGATTCATTACTTTGCACATTGATTTGTCTAGATTATGTAATGAAATTAATCATTCGCCATTACAGTTTAATCATAATGCTTGAATGTATGATCATAAAATTGTGTTACATGCCTATGTATAAATATTTACATAATTATGTAACATTCCACTTTACGGCTATTTTCTATTTGTAGGAATGATTCATATCTACTTAGTTATATTATATGAAGTTTTTTTTAATCTGATACACTTTTTTGAGCAGCAATAATGTAGGCTCGATTAGAAAAACGTAGAATAACCTACAGTATTGTATTGTAATCTGTGGAATACCCATGATGCTATTTGGTTCCAGAAAAAGCCTTACTAGTTGAAACCCATCTTAATTTGATTATACTTAGGGCAATACGGGAAAATCTATACTTAGTCTCATTTATAAAACGGACCATGAAGCAGGAAGCTCGGAAACAAAACGCGCGCACGTGTATACGGTGCAATGAACAGCTGTCAAATGAACAATACATCGGCTCGCGCACGCTAATTTCCATCAACAGTGGATCATCATGTAGGAATGGGAGAAAGAGCGGGGCCGGTGCCCGCTTCAGTCGCTCCACACACGCAATTCGACATGGTCATCTGTACTGGCTTTTTTGATGACGAAACGAACGCGCCCCTTTTCGAAAAGTTGGCGGCCATTTTTGGCGCGCGATTTGACAGCTCTCTCAGGTTATGAATTGAATGAATCGAAACCGGTTTTGTGCAAAAGTGAATTAACATAAAACGTGTCGTGTGAGAGTGAATGTGAAACTGTCTAGTGTTGCGTAATGCAGAAATGTTGATGGATTTTATAATTTTGCCAAATTATGCGAGTTACGTTGCCTACGCTTTGGTTGAACGGGTTACGGGGTATTTTTAGACATGGCAATTTATGGGAATTCTAAAGAAACTGTTGTGTTAGTGTGTGTTTATTTTCTACTCACTTGAATCGTAACTTTGAATCCTTAACTGAACTTTTAATCTTAACTAGCACCAAAATAGGTATCTTATAAAATTATGCGTGAAAGATATAGGTACCTACTATGTAATTAATTAAACTTAGAAACTTATTTACCTCCCTAAAACAATGTTTACGTTGTGAATTAATGGCAGTTTTCAGTTTGGTTTGGGATTCTGATTACAGCATTGGTTCATATACACGTTCACATAAAACATTTAACTTTATTTAACTCATATCAGTCAAACTCAAACACTCAAAATAATAGGTACTTGAATGACAGAATAACGAATAGCTTGAGTTATGACCTCTTCCACAAATATTGCGGCAGTTTTCGGTAACAAACTTTTTGGACAGGAACTAAGTACATAAATATCTACATCGGTAATTAAGTAGGATCTCCTTGGAAAAATCTTGTCTATGGTAAATTGAAGCGGGTACCTACCTAGATATAGCGGGTACGGAGAAAATTCTCGGAAAAAGTTGGGAACTCGTCGCGAATGTATGCGCATGTATAATTAATGCTACTCGTGCTATTCCATAATAGCTTTAGTTTATTGACTCATGGCTTAAAGAGCTAAACATAATACAGTCGGAAATTTTGTTTAGAGGTATGTTACCTTGCGCTTTTTTTAAATTACTATTCATGGCTCTAGGTACAACACAATGTTATACTTTAACCTAATGGTATTTTCATGTCATTTAATCGTGGAGGGAAATGGAAAAATGGAATGCGATTTCAATGTAATCCATGAAAATCAGGAGCCACGATTAAACGTGCCTCTGAAGCATGGTGGAAGGTGGAACCTGTGGTATAATACTTACTTTCTTGCTGGCAACATAAATATAAAAATTAAAAGTAGGTCTATGTATAGACGCAGTGGCGGATTTGCATTCTTGGCCGCCCTAGGCGCCAGGCCATGTAGTAAAGTACCAGCTGCCCCTTTCTCAGTATCCATCATTTATACCACATACATATCTTATATTATCTTATCGCCAACTTTTATTTCTTTCTACATAAAATGTACGCAGTGATTTAGGAATATTATTGTTATACGATGCAATTCAGTGCAGTGCTGCTCGAGCCTTTAGAATATTTAGGTACCTACTCTAAGTTATTTTTTGTTATCAATCACTGACTTTTTTAGTCACGATTGGCCGCCCTTAATATCTGGCCGCCCAAGGCCCGAGCCTACTGGGCCTAAGGGCAAATCCGCCACTGTATAGACGATCTGCGCGTACGCAGTTATTACCTGGATACTTAATGACATTTGCATGCCACATGGCATAGAAAGTAACTACAGTGTACGCGTTGTTTTACGCTCGTCGCGCATACTTACACATGTTTTTAATCATTAACTTCGACAAAATAGCTTTATATATGATTAAAGGCTCGGATAAAGTAGCTGAATTAATCGCACGCCATTTTTGCAGGTTTAATATTATTCATTGTAGCGTCTGTAAGTTGTTAATATATATGTATTTACAATGTATTTAGATATTGTCGGGAATATTTTAAAGTTGGTAGTAAAATATTCGCGATTTAAATGACGAAGGTGTTCTGTCGACCTTTCCACATTAAAAAAGTAAAAAGAAAGAATTTTCTATAAACAGTCTTCTACTTACTACTGCTTAGTAGAGTTTTAATGAGCTTTTATCCCTTCAAAATAAATTCCAGTAGTACACCTAAATATGTATATAGGTATGTAAAAATATGCTTCTTCTCCTCAACTATACATACCGAAGCGGTGGAGTCGCAATGACTGTGGATAAGAGGTTTTATAAGTCCCTACATTGAATAAAAACTTTTGACTTTGTAAATAAACTAACATAATACGATTTGAAAAATACAATTTATTGGCACAAAAAACATTTTCACATTTCTAACCTCAAAGCCTATCCCAAAAGTGCGTGTTAGTAATGTGTTCCTACAATGTTCGATTCTCAATTAAAATACATAGCGTCACGGAAGGATGTTTTTTATAACGCGTAACGATAAACAGTATTGTCAGCGACAAGCAATAAATAAGGCTGATTGGTCACTTAATTGACGTTATAAAAAAATATTTAAAATTAGTTTTTGGTAGATACTTTCTTTATTACGTATTAACAATGACAGTTTATACCGACATTGGATAAAGGGCACATTGGTCAAATGTTCTTGTGGATTTGGGGCCTAGAGTTTGCTTTGTAAAAGGTGAATCTTTACCTTAATGTTATCTGAATCTATTTAATAATAATCTCACGCCTTTCATCCCCGAGGGGGTAGGCAGAGGTACTCAATTTCACGAGATACATTGGACCCCCTAAACGTGATAGGTGGTGAGCCCATCGCCGGGCCGGATTTACACATGTCTCAGAATTAATTCTGAGACCTGCGGGTTTCCTCACGAATGTTTTCCTTCACCGTCTAGTGATAAATATGTACGTAAGTTTTTGAAAAACTCATTGGTACATGCCAGGATTCGAACCCGAGCCTCACTGATTTTCGGCCGGCTCTTTAACCGTCTTAATTAATCTATTTATTTATTGATTAGTCCAAGTAAAATTAACGCAACCAAAGAAGTATTGGACCCTGAAAGCGAACACCAACCACGCGAATAGGTACTTGGACGGGGGCTGTGGGAAACATGGATTAGTAAGTCAACCATAAGAATCGTAAGACGCACCGTACAAAAATAAGATTGTCTTTCTAAAGAAAGCGTAATAAAGTAGGTACTTATAATTTTTTATTTTTGAATACGTTTTTTTTTTTCGAAATTAATGTAATTTTTTTTAACGGATGGTTATTATAAAACATGAAAATACTAATTAACGAACTATACTACTCGAACATGTATGATTTCGAAAGTTGTAAAAGTAAGAAATGATACTATGAAAATGAAATATGATATACATATAAATTAATTATTGCTTTTGGAACGGATCTCAGTAGGCGTATTCACGGAGACTCGATACCGTTTCCGTTCGATTCAGCAGATCTATCGAGATGGGCTGATGTTGGTATGGAAAACTAATGTCATATGGGACACCGACTGTCATAATGTGACATTAGTTTTCGATACCAACATCAGCCCATCTCGATAGATTCGTTTCCAATGTCGATAGATTCGACTCGAATCGAACGGAAACGGTATCGAGTCTCTGTGAATACGTCTGCAGATCAAACAGCCATATCATCTTAAATGGCATAAAAATAAGTGTCTTCAAAACTATCTATGTTTGTTATCGACAGTAAAATTATATAGGTATTTCTACTGAATTGACTGTAAATTATTGAAACAATGTTATGAAGATTTTTGAAACACGAAATTATTCATTCATTAGAATTATTTGAGTTTTTCCTGGAATTAACTTTTTTAATTTTTTTAGCTACTGTACAAGGATCAAAAAGGGAACCTACCCGAGGTTATGTTTTAAAGCGGCATCACGTCCTTGATACGTGTATTTTTTTTTAAATATGTATAGGTACCTATATAATATCCAAAACTGAGTACCTACCTATTTCTGATCATAGACCTATATAGTATAAAAAAATATATAGTGTACGGGCAAATGTCCTAACTTTATAATATGTATCTAGGTACATGTCACTTCGTAATAACTAGCCCCCAAATAACGTAACCAAAGTACAAAAACATTATCCTACTTTCCTGCGAACTCGTTCTAATAGTTGTTTATTATATTGATTTCTTTTTAATTTTTTCTGTGTCAACCCATTGAAAAAGCGTTCTACTAGTCAAATGTACCTGTCAATTTGTTAAGCAACTCATTCAGAAATCGATTTGAATCGTTCTCGATATTATATTCGGATTTATTTAGTCTCATCTAGAGGCCATTAGTCGAGCGAGATGCTTTTATGTAACATTGCCGTAATGGCCAGGGTCGAATTTGGGAGATTCCAAGATGACTAGTGTTTTTGTTTACTTTTTTTGATAACACATGTCACTTTTCTGGGTCAAAAAACTATATACCTACTGGTGAAAAATGGGTATTTCCAGGAATTAAATACCTCTGCCTACCCCCTTGGGGATAAAGGCCTGAGATGTTTTTGTAATACAATAATCAGTGAAAGCACTGTGGTAATACCTCTGTAGTAGGTATTAAAAAAATCATAAACCGAAGTATCATGTACTTTCTGAATAATCGTTTAATTTGTAAAAGATTACAATCGATATTATAAATTAAAAAAAACGTTATTTTGGAAAGTATACCAGTAGAGAAAAAGCAAAAGAAATTCATTATTTATAGTGCTTTAAATTATCTATACTACAGTGTTGTGATGTTTAGCGTGGTTTAATTGAAATAGCAGTGATAGCCCTGACGGTTAAAGAAGAGCAGTGATAGCCCTGACGGTTAAAGAGCCGGCCGAAAATCAGTGAGGCTCGGGTTCGAATCCTGGCATGTACCAATGAGTTTTTCAAAAACTTACGTACATATTTATCACTAGCTCGACGGTGAAGGAAAACATCGTGAGGAAACTTGCAGGTCTCAGAATTAATTCTGAGACATGTGTAAATAGACCCGGTCCGGCGATGGGCTCACCACCTATCACGTTTAGGGGTCCAATGTATCTCGTGAAATGTGGGTATATATCCAGTAATGGAATACCTCTGCCTACCCCCTCGGGGATGAAAGGCGTGAGATTATATAATATTATATTATTATAATTAAAATTGTATCACAGTAGTAGATCTAACTGCGATTCAATAAGAATGCATTGTACCTATACATACAAGACTCGCAAAATGGATACTGTATGAAATTATCATTATATTATAGTCGAAGTTGATCATTATTTTATGCAAGTCATACCTAAGTATTCATTAGGTAGTGACTGAACCGTACCTACTCAAAAGTGCAAAATCAGGAACGATGTTTCAATATAACAAATTAAATTTTTGCCAACCCGGATCGGAACGTCTAATAAACAAAATGTCACATTAAGGAAATCATTAAAACTTCTAAACATCAAAACGGCAAATACCCATATCTTACAATATGTAGCAAAATGTCAAACAATCAATTATTGAATTTTAAGCCGAAACATGATCGGATTTTAAAGACTATTTTTTAAACTCTTGTTATGTATTTATATGGAAAGATTAAATGCTCCCAAGTCCAGCCCTGGCATCAAACAAAACGGAAGTGTTACAGTCCGCTTCAAATCATATTAACCTTTGACTCCTTACCCTTGTAGATCTATTTTCTGTACTCTTTCTTAGTAGTGACAGTTAAATAACGAATGTTTTGAAAGAGACAAAAGAAATGTGTGCAAAATGCCTAAGGAACGTTCGAAAAATGAAAACTGCAACGCTATAGCCAGACTTATCAAAGACTTCTGCAGCTGTACCGAAAACGGAGCGTGGTCGCCGGAAATGACGACCGAGAAGCGGAAGAGCCCGTTTTTGAAAAGCGAACTGACTAACATGTCTGCCATGCGGAGGCGCATAATGACTATCGCTAAACGGAAGAAAGAACCTCCGGAACCTCCAAAATTGAACTATGAAGTAGAGAAAAAGTCGGAAACCTTGACTTCTAACTTAATAAACACTACAATAAGCTCCCAAGACAGTACTCTAAGAAGAAACATAGATAGTTTCCTTCAGTCCCGAAGAATGTTTTCTCTAGAAGAGGACATTTACGAGACCCCTATTCAGAAAACGTACAAAAACTCGACCTGTGGGGAGAACTGGTCGCTGAGCAAAGTTTGGAAGGCGAACAACTCGGGCTTCTTCAGCCGTTCCCCAAGCCTCAACTCAAGTAGACTAAACAATAGGAACTCCTCCAAACTGGAACCTATAAACGAAGTGCCTCACAAGAAAAGGCGAGAAAAAAAATACAAGGAGCAGCTCCGATACGATAGGAATATCAAACGGCATATCAGGATTCGTGTAATGCTATCCTTAAGGATGAGGAGGTATATGAAGAGGAGAATGCGCAAGCCAGGGCATGCGCAAAACGTGAACATTCCTCCTAGGAGATTCATCAGAGGGGCGTCTGTGACGTCAAGCTTTGGGACCAGATCCTACAAGAGTGTGTTGATGGATAAGTTGGGTGATGGTGCGGTAGTGTTCGACGTCCACGAAGCCAGGAATTCCACCATGGATCTATGTCATGACTACGAAGACGACCTCGACACGTTGGATATAGCCTTACGCGCCGGGAATTTTAGGTAATCTTTCAATATTTTATGCTGATATGTTTTCAGTTGTAATTTTTGTGTTTTTTGCTCCTATTCGGATGAAATATTTGCAAAATGGGTAACAACATGGATAAAAAAAGATACAAGTTCATAAAGATTCTTAATATAGGTAGTATTATATAAACCAGATGATCTTGCGAGCTCTCTACGATCGGAGATCTGATATGAATGGGTCAATAAATTAAAACGTAATGTAATGTTGATAGGTAAGTGAGATAACTGCATGTTACTTAATTGGCAGTTTGTTTACGATACGATAAATTTAAATTATTCACTGAAGAAGTAATTTGCAAATAACATTATTAGTTTTGAAAGGCAACTTGCTTTTTTTCGTATTCCTCACTTATTGTGGTTACGAATTACGATTTAGGTAGACACTGTTTGTCTGTTACGTGTTAAAGATATTTGTCAGGACAATAGTTTACATCTTGATTCAGGACATAGGCTACTTTTCATCCTGGAAAAACGCATAGTTTCTAGGAGACGAGATAACCAATCTTGTGTCGTCGAAAATGTTCGAGAACTAAATTGGAAAAATGACGGAATATTTGCATGTGCTTTTTTTTGTAATTTATATAATTTTATAAATTCTCTTTGGAATTAAATCTGAAAATTACCCAACACTAGCAATAACTAAAGTTTACTCGGACACAGTAGTGGGCACCAGATAGTTGGTTATAAATATTGGCTAGAAATCGCTCATGCCCGAACGGAAGCGTGGCCACCCGCCCATGAGCCATTGTCGTTTACCCCATTACGGCCTGTCTGTTTCGCATTGGTCGTAAACATAATCAGTCATTGGTGTTGTAAATATTGCAATCTGGATTAAGGTCAAAGGCTTGCAATACGACCGGCACTTGTTTTGGCTTAAAAAATATAGCGTCGTTGCGAGAGTCATAAACCATATTATGTCATTCATAAACAGTTTTTTACGAATACCTAGGTAATCTGTTCTGTACAATTATGTAGCAACAATTTCATAAAAGTAAAGCTGTTTAGCGCAGTACTTTAACATGAATTTAAAAAAAATCTCTAGCTCGGCGGTGAAGGAAAACATCCAGGGGGCCAATTCCACTAAATGTCTACGGTTACAGTTGGATGACAATGACATGTTAATGGTCAGTCGATAGTGTTATTCGGCACTTTTCGTATCCAAATAACACCCTTGACTGACCATTGACATGTCATTGTCATCCAACTATAACCGTAGACATATAGTGGATTGGGGCCCAGATCACAGAATTAAGGAGTCCCGGTCTGTCGAAATGGTCACCACACCACCTCTCACTTTAACGGCCGAAACGTAGGTGTATTCCCGCTGTCCCCATTAACGGTATCCCCATTATAGGTACTGGTGAAAAGCGGGTGTTTACAGCAATGGAACACCTCTGCTGACTCCCTTGGAAAATAAGGAGGGAGGAAACAGAATTTTTATCCTACTAATATTATAAATGCGAAAGTTTGGATGTACGTATGCATGTATGGATAGATGTTTGTTCCTCTTTCACGCAAAAACTACTGAACGGATTGTAATGAAACTTTACAGTTATATAGCTTATACATCAGAATAATCCTACTAATATTCCTATAATAATATTATAAATGCGAAAGTTTGTATGGATGGATGTTTGTTCCTCTTTCACGCAAAAACTACTGAACGGATTTTGATGAAGCTTTACAGTTATATAGCTTATACATCAGAATAACACATAGGCTATATTTTATCCCCGTGTGAAACCGCGGCGTGCTGCTAATGATTAATACGGCAGAAAAGCTGTTTATTTTAAACTCCATTCAGTTTCACCAAAATCCATTCAGTAGTTTTTGCGTGACAGAGGAACAAACCTCCATCCATACATCCATCCATACAAACTTTCGCATTTATAATATTAGTAGGAAGTATTACCTATAACTGTAATAATAATGAAGTATTATATCCTCCTAAGATCTCGACCACGACTGAACAACTGATATTCTGTTTCACAATGTCAAATTTTATTTATTTATTTCCACTGAGTAGGTACAACAAATAACATTATAACTAGGTATCGCCAAACTGCATTACAGTTTGTTGGCGAAGGTTTCATAAAATATATATTATTGTGTACAAAAACATCACTAATCTACCGTTTAAATAATACGCACTGCTTACAAGTAACTAGGTAATTTGATAACATATTCGTAATATTTTTGTTATATGCCGTATAAGTACTTATAAAAATATGGTCTCCAAGTCCCGTACTGTTACAAACTTGGGAATTGGTTAAACGGTTAACGGGGATGTGAAAGTAGGGTGGCGGTGTGTAAGTGATTTAAGACATAGCGGTGCTAAATGCAAATGTGGTTGATCTTCCTTTATTTATGAATATACCTGAGTTGTAAGATACTTCAAAGTATTGCGAAATTTAAACGATTAATTTTTAGTCTATGGTAATGTTAAAGTATGCACTAATGTATTTTTTTTAAATCGAGAAATTATAACACCGTATTTTATTTTTATTTTCGCGATAGCGCCATCTAGCGGGGAATAGATGAACTACCGTGAGTGTAGACTAAACGTGTAACAGGTAAGCGAATGAACGTGAACGTTAAGTAATGCATTACGTTCTGTTGCATCTAGTCGCTGGTAGATGGCGCTGTAAATAATAATCAGCGTTGATGTTTTATGTACTGTAAAAAGTGTCTTGGTCGGAATTACTGCTTTTTCGTCTGTTGTCTTCATTTTTTATTGCGTTCGAGCCCTTGAGTATGCTACAGGGTCCTCAATGAAGATGAAATTAGTAGATGATTCAATTGAGTAATAACTTTAGAGTGTAGAGTTCTAAAATTTATAGAAGTAAGACAAAAAGTGTCTAGGTACCTATTACAAGCCTGTTATTAGCAACTTACATACTATAGTTTTCAAAACTATAATTAAATCAAGTATTGTATGAGCATTCAGCTTCATACAAAGTCATGATACTGGAGATGGGTCATTTTATGAGTAGCATGTGGAAAATTATACATGAAATTAATCTACATACGTCACACCTGCTACTCTTCTTCACCAGGCTACTTACGAAATCTAGGAAATCGCAAATCATGTGTCATCATCATCATTAGGTACATTTCCAGTAGCAAGTGTGATTTTATATCGTAACTTAAAATCAGAAGAGAAATCCTGTGTCGAAAATTAGTAATTTCATCAAATGATTTAAAAGTAGGCATCATAGCCATACCTAGGCTACATGATATGACAAGATGTCTCTAAGGATACTAAACGAACGATTGCGATAATAATATAATAATAATAATTTATAAATTGTGGGACACAACTCACACACGATTCATCATCGTCATCATCAACCCGTAACAGCCCACTGCTGAGCTAAGGGTCTCTCCTCACACATGAGGAAGTATGGGCTTTAATCTCCCACGCGAGCCCACCGCGGATTTGGAGATGGTGTCAAGCTAGTGGCCACTTAACAGTCAGAATTTTTCAAGCCACCGAAGGGTATCTGACATGGCTTATTTAGTCCCAAAATAGGCATCGAGCAGATCGAGCCCGCGACCTCCGACTCATAATGCTTCCGCTAGTATGTTTCTAATTTAACCGTCTATCTTTGGTCAACAGGAGCGGTCGGTTAGCTGTCGAGGGTTGGTGCTGCACCCGCGCCATGCCAGCGGCGGGAGCAGGGGGGCGTGCCAACAACGGTGCACTAGCACTGCATTATGCCGCCGCGCGGGGATGCTTGGACTGCGTGCGGCTGCTGGCCAACACCACGCCTGACGTCAGGTTAGTACTCTTGTTGATCAGCGGTGAACTGTTGATCAGTGGTGAACTGTTGTTCAGCGTTGAACTCTTGGTCAGTGCGTAACTAACTGAGTTGTTCAGTGTTGAGGTGTGTTGTTCAGTGCTGAGCCGTGTTTATTGCTGAACAACATAGTTCAGTGATTAAATGTGCTACTATGTGTTAGTTATTGGCAATTTAAAACACAACCTTTCAGCTCAGTGAAACTGTATTTTATTGTAATGTCTGAGTAGCTGCAGAGCATATGTTTGTGAAGTCTGGCTACCTTTGTAGGGTCTATAGTGTGTATTGTCTGTGTTCAGACAGTACAGCTACTTATCTAATAACCCGTTGAATTCCGCATTACATTTTCGTCACGCGCCATTAAGTCGATAGGCTACTGATCGACAAGAAGTTTTTGTATGTCCATCGCGATAACTGTAAGAGTACTGTTGGAGTAATGCGGTTTGTGCAGCCTAGATGCAACTCAGATGCACTTCTAATTGGTAGGTGTAAAGTAGCGGAGTGTAAACAGGATGATGATAAATCTAATTGTTAGCTGTATGTCTGTATGTACTCTTCTAGGATAAAGTAGTTGTAATTAACTCGGGAGGAAACCATCAGGCTTTACAATTGGTCCAGCGATGGGCTACCTATCACGATAAGTTGTATAAGAAAGTATAAAATTATAACATTCTCACGCCTTATCCCCGATTGACATAGGTTATCGCCGCATCGTGTGTAGACATGTCTTAAATATAGAACCAATATCTACGAGGGCCGATGGTTTCCAAAACATTCAACACTTGTGAAAAATCTACTTACCAAAAACGGAATGCATCCTACTAATATTATAAACGCGAAAGTTTATTATTATTATGTATTAATGGATGTATGAATGTTTGTTCCTCTTTCACGCAAAAACTACTGAACGGATTTTGATGAAACTTTACAGTTATATAGATTATACATCAGAATAACACATATGTTATATTTTATCGCCGTATTCCGATGGGAACGGGAACTACGCGGGTAACCACGGGCTGCTAGTTTATTATATTACAAATTTAATAAATTCATCAAATTATTTCTCATCAAAATTATTCTCAACCCATCGAATGTCAGTCAACAGGCATGGCTAATGAAATAATTCAGCAACAGCCGACTTGCGCGGACGCAGAGAAAGCGTTACCGAATTAATTGCGCTCATCGGCGCGCGCGCAATCTGCGCATCTTCACACTCCGGTTGCATCGGGATCTGATTGGGGCGCCTGGTAGCGTCTTGAGGCCATTGCAAAGAACTTCAATTATTACACCTGCATGATAGATCCTTGAATGTTGAACTTGAAATTAATGTAGTTCTCTCATTTTAAAAATAATAATTAAATTCTTTTTCTAGAACTTACGTACATTCACTAGTTCGACTGCGGAAAACATATCGTGAGGAAATTCGCAGATCTTAGAATTGATTCTGAGGCATGTGTAACATACCCGATCCGGCGATGGGCTCACCACCTATCACATTTAAGGTTCCCAAAAATATAAATACCTACTGATGAAAAGTGGGTATATCCAGGAATGGAATACCTCTGCCGACTTTCTGGGGGATAAAGTCTTAAGTCATTTACAATTAAATATTCGTCTACACGAATATTATAAAGAGGAAAGATTTCTTTTTGTATGTTTTTTTCTAATTAATAGCTCTAGCTTCCGAAACTTCTGGATCGATTCGAATGTTATTTCCACCAATAGAGGTTCTGGGAGTAACATGCCTGCTATAAATTTCCAACGGGAGCAGTACTTACTAGGGTAAAATGGCGGGAACAGATAGGTACTTGACAAGTTGAATTTAATTACTTCTTAATTGAATCTGTCCGATGTGTATTCGATTCATGAAGTTAATATTATAAGAAAATTCATTATAACAGTTAGTAAGGTTGGTAAGATTGTGAAATAATCAAGTTTGGTATGGTAACAATCTAATACGAAATATCCGGAATGTTGGTAGCATTGTGAAATGTGTGTCAGCCTTCTGGACAGTCATTCTAGACGTTATTACAATTAATTACAGCGTTATTACGATTGTAATCAAGCTACTTCATGGGCTCATTCTTGTTGATAAGTAAAAGGTAACCTGAAGACTTTTGATTGTGAAATAAGCTATATAAGTCATCATAATTTTCTTGCACTTTATAAATATTTCGTCTAGACATTCTTCTTCTTCTTTTAAAGTGATAATGGCTTTTCACCGTAGTTTTGGTGACTTTTGCCAATGTCCAAGTAAAGAAAAACTACGTGCGGATAATGTAGATAACAACAGTTGAACGACGAAATCGAGACATGACAGGATAATTTAGGTACTTATCGCCCATAGGTCACTGATGCTTAGTGAATTGGCTACGATAAGGCTCCATGGTCCGGAATCAGTGCAGTGTCATAAATCCGCGAGTGTTTGAATTTTACGTTCATCGCGAACGAAGTTGACGGCTGATCAAAGCGAACGCAGTCTTATATTTGCCCCTAGACCGCTGCACCTACAAACCTCGCTATATAGGTATAGATCTATGATCGGTACGCTAGCTCAACTTATGCTCGACTTGCAAACGGGTTTTAAAAAACAGTTTCCGACTGATCTTCGTAATAAAAACACAAGAATTCACTAATCCATAAGTTTCACAACTGTCAATGCTCGTCAATGGACAGACGGACCGCGGAAACTGCGGTAAAAAATAATTATAATGCGACAAAGAAAGCGAGTAACTATCAGTAAGTGGGTAACTGATGCTGGTTAAGTGTTTAGGGTGAGGATGTGGTGACGGGGGGTAGCGGGTGTATGTTCCTGCATTAAGGAACTAACATTTGCTAAGAGATTTTGATATATGTACAATTTTTAAATAATTATTTTAATCTTCAGAATCAATGCTTTGTAAATTCTTTGATCAATCAATGTTTGTAAGTCGACCCCGAATTAAACCGCAGCTAAAAAAATTTTAATGTGTTCAACGGAATCTTTTACTTTCAAACTGCATTTAAACTTTATCTGGGATGCAGTAAAACATGCAGAAACTGTACTTTATGATTCAAAAATATGAATGGTGCCCTATATAGGCTTTAAAAAAAGTTAGGTACTGGAAATAGTCTTAGTTTAATCGTAGGTAGTATACCTACGATTAAACTAGTTAGTTAGTTAGTTAGTACGATTAGACTGATATGGTACTGATTTTAAATTTTATTGACCAATTTAATAGAGAATTACGGGTGGTTCCCTCACGATTTTTGTCTATCTTTCATACAAAGCGGTTGGTTATAGCTTTCAGTATTTGGGGGAAACCAGACTACGGGTAAGAATTAGTAAAAATGTAAATATTAAAAAAACTACCAAGCGGGTCCAACAGCTTAAAGTAAATTCGATTTTAAACCGCTCCCGCTACCGCTCATCACCGACCTCGCAGCTTTAATCAAAAGTAGAGCTATGCACACTCATAGTGTACTTAGTCGTGTGAGATGCTACTCCGCCTGTGCTCGCTCGGAGCGTGCGCGTGAGTCGATCCAACGATTTCAGTCGGGAAACCGTGGAAAACTTTTTTTGAGAGTTCGGTTTGTGATTTTTTATCTGTGCTCCTTGAGTGATGTGCAGTTATTTTTTTTTATAATTGATAGTGTCACATGTAATGTAGTACGTAAATACGTTCATTGAAAACATTTTGAAGTATTTTGTCGTAATGTTTTTGTGGAATTCTCTTATTTGATCTGTATTTAAGTTAAATCATGTTAGATCCTTACTCTGAATAGACCAATACGACAATTGTATCCTAAGATGAGCAAAACAGCATTTATTTACTATTGTTATATTTAGTTAGCTTCGTGCCGTAGACTATATTTATAAATTACTAGTATGTGCCTAGCGGCGATGCCTGTACGGATCCTATTTTCCAGGCCTATGGGAATTTAAAAAAATCAACCTACATACGTCTTTATATGAAAGTTCCATTGCAGTTGTGTTACGTGATGAAATTTTGTACGATAATAGTTTATATCTTGCGAAGTTTCTAGAAAACTACTAGTTTCTTGTATCTATGCTGATCCCATTGGTTGATAAATACAATTAGGATGTAGATCCTCTAAGAAATTAAGTTTCGAAGTTCCCACGGGAACAGGAGAAGGCTATAAGTCTATATAAATACCTATAATCAAATTGAAGTGTATGTCTGTAATTTCATAACAAATGCCAAATTTTAAGCCAAATCTGCTATTTATATGATGCATAGTAATTAATTATAATTGACCGAATTATACAAATTGTCGGTCTGTCCTATTTTCTAAAACTTTCTCTCGAATACGCTTCGAAATAGGTCAACGGATTTCAATGAAAGTAGTAGGGTTAAAACAGGAATTTTGACGTATATTTTCGTAGGTTTCATCACGCTATCTTGCAGGGTTCAAAAGATACTTGATTTTATCTATACTAATATTATACAGAGGAAATATTTGTATGTTTGTATCTTTGTTACGAATAAACTCAAAAACTACTGGACCGATCTTAAAAATTCTTTCACCCATGGAAAGCTAAAATATTACTGAGTAACATAGGCTATATTTTATTCCCACGGGAACGGGAACTAGATGAACCGAAGCGATGCGATGGGTTTCTAGTATTTTTTTCATTCTAGAACATTTTCAAGCCACAAGGCCGCAATCTAATTAGCCGCATAATAATTCAAAAATTTATCCGATACATCCGGCTCGTTTTAATTACTTTATTTTAAATCATTAAAATATAATTTCCTTCCTTTACAATAATAATATTCAGCTTGCCCTTGACAGCAAAAACAATATTGTGCGCAATAACAATTGATGGTTTACAATTTTGCACAACAATAACAAATGAACGAAGGGTGATTTGGCACCATTGTGCATTGTCACTGTGCACTTGACCCTATTAAAATTGTTACAATGTTATTTTTGTATACCTCTGCTTGGCCTGATGATTGACTGGTAGATTAATTATGTCTTTTGGCGTGAATCCCAGCTCATAGGGCAAGACTGGCGTCGATTAACTATAAGAAATTGTGGAACACAATTTACACACGTCTATTTGGTTCCAAACTAGGAAGAACCTGTACTATGTACCACTAAACAACTGATCTACATATTAACACCTAAAATTAAAGAGACAGCAGCCTGCAGCCATAACTGTTTATAAACAGTTAATCAGGCTAAAAAAATTAAAAACGTTAAAAAATTTCAGAAATCTGACAATAAAATAAAAACCATGTGGCAAATTATAAACAACGAAATAAATAAAAATAAAAACTCATCCAGCAATCAAAATACCGAATTAAAAAATAATAATAATCTCTGCCAAAAGGACCCTAAAATTGTCTCTAATATGTTCAATAACTATTTCTCTCAAGTTGGAAGTTGTAATCAATCAAATATTGTTCCCATGCATAAAACCAAAATAAAAACTGTTACAAACTCAGTTGAAAATTCAATATATCTCAGCAAAGTAGAGCCACGGGAAGTTCATTCAATTATTAAAAAATTAAAAAATAAGAAGAGTCATGGTATAGATGAGATTCCTCCTTCTGTCATGAAAAAATCAGTAAACCTATTAACTCTCCCACTAACGCACTTAATAAACCAATCGCTGAGCGAAGGAACAGTACCCGACGCACTAAAAATTTCAATAGTGAAACCCATATACAAAAAGAAAGGTGACCGATCAGACCCTAGTAATTACCGTCCTATTGCTCTTTTACCAACTGCAGCTAAAATATTCGAAAGTGTCATGTCAAAAAAGCTCTACTCCTTTTACGAAAAATTTAAAATATTTAACGAAAACCAAAGCGGGTTTCGGAAAAATAGATCGACCACTCTGGCCGTATACAAATACGTCAAAAATATCCTCGACATTTTAAATAACCGTAAATACGGGGTAGGATTACTCCTAGATATGAGTAAGGCTTACGATAAAGTAGATCATAAAATATTACTTCAGAAACTGTACGGTACAGGCGTACGAGGCAAGGCCTACGACTGGTTCAAATCTTATCTATCAAACCGTAAACAGTACGTGGAAATAGAAAACACAGATTTTAGAACGGGAAAAATATGTAAAATACGATCCGACGAAGTAAACATAATGAGCTCCATCCCTCAAGGAAGCGTTCTTGGATGTATACTTTTCTTGATATACATAAATGACATACCAAAAATTGTTAACGAACATTGCACTTTATTCGCGGATGACATCTCTATCTTATTCTCGTGCTCAACCGCCTCCGAATTATATAACAAATTAAACGTAACCTTGAGTGACATATTGGAATGGCTTGACGCGCATAACCTAGAACTAAATATTAAAAAAACGAAAATTATTCCATTCAGACCTTACCAAAAAACCGATCTAAAATTACAGTATCAGTATAAAGACATAAAAATTAAATCTGAAAACAGCGCAACTCTCTTGGGAATCGATATTGATACAAACCTAAATTGGAAAACCCACCTACAAAAATTGTCTAGTAAACTCTCCTCATTTATCTTTGCTTTACACCACTTAAAAAGAGTAACAGACTTTAAAACGGCCCTGTCAGCATATTACGCCTATGCCCATTCAAGACTAATGTACGGAATAATACTGTGGGGCAATAGTACTGACGTTCAGGATATATTCAAACTTCAGAAACGGTGCATCAGGATACTTACGAACATCGATCAGCAAGATTCATGTCGACCATTATTCATAAAACATAAGATTTTAACCCTAACATCAATCTATATTCTAGAGTGCTGTAAATTTGTACAAAAAAACATGAATTTATATTCCCCATTAAAACCCTCATTCAAAAGAAACAACAGAGACGCAAATAAACTCAAAGTTCCATTCACAACTCTACAATTATTTAAAAACGGCCCCCACTCCATGGCAATCAAACTATACAATAAATTACCAAATGAGATAAAAGATTTACAGAAACCCCGAGCGTATGAACAACAACTAAAAATTTTTTTGACAGCTAAAGCCTATTACAACGTAGACGATTTTCTTAATGATATAATATAAATAATAATCAACTAAAAAGGCAACATATTCAGGCATAGGTAGGTATAATAATTTATAGATATATTTTATAATATTTTGATGGGTGTTATTGTTGAATTGAATTTTATTGAATGATATGATATTAGTTTTTTTTTTGTAAATATGTTTTAATGATGTGTAAATTTTTATTTTTATTTATTTTAAAATGATTAAATAGAATTGAAGGAATGGATTTCGAAGACAATGTAGACATTGATAAATTTAATAGAATAAATAAATATGGTATAGATAAATAAACATTGTATAAAAAAATAAGCAAGTAACTGTGATAGTATTGGAATAGGAAAGTATGAAATAATATTTGTGTGCATGAAGTTTTATATTGCATGTTCGAATTAATTAATAGCGCACCCTCTCTAACTTAGCGGTGCCCCTACGGGGTGTCATGTGTCTTGATCAACTTTACAATAAGACCTATGTAATACCTTACCATATGACAAGCTATGAAATAAATAAATAAATAAATAAATAAAGACTTGATTTTACCAATCCGTCGATGCTACTATTTTCACTTTTGTCTTTAGAATAGTCTAACAAAAACACATCTTTGTATAATGTATAATTTCTTTTTGTTGAGGTAACTGACCATAAAAATCTTGACATTTGTAAGTTGGAGATAGTATTACTTGATGTAACTGTCGGAATTTATTCAGATTATTCCGTATTACCATTTCTGCTCAGAACTTTCGGATTTTGGGAAGATTAAGGCTTTCTAGCATGTAATGTGTGAGGTGGGATATATTACAATTTGATTTAAAGTATTATAATATTAGATAAGCGGATTTATGCCAGTCTTCAAGCGTTACTAACCGGTATTATTAACTTTTCTAGGGAAAACATTTAGCGCAGATTTCCTAATAAATTGAATATCGTCGAAAACAAAGATTTTTGTTCATGTTGTCGCAATATGTTTATAATATGCATTTATTTATGTTCATTGGTCGTAGTAGAGGTTCTAACTTGTTTTGGAGTTAATATCCATGTTTAAATTGTGTTCCGGAATGATTATTATTATAATTTAACTTCTGATTGAATAGGTACATCAGAAATCATAGATACAAAAACCAGTAGATATGAATTAAGTAGGCTGGCCACGTAATACGGGACCCAAAGAGATTAAAATATAATAGGACATAGAGGGGCATTGGGAATATTTTCATACAAAACTTTGAAGCATGTTTAAAGCTCAAGCGTCATGTCAGTATGAACGCAAGCTGTCATTCGGTTGAAATTGGACTGGACTTATTCCACTTGGAATAACTTTTGGCTTCAAATTTTTCTCGCTTTGTCCCCTCTACGTCCTATTATATTTTAATTTCTTTGACTGGACCATATCCCGTACACGGTAAAAGACTAATAAAAAACATGAATTATCTCGAGTGCATCACAGCTGTATAAACATTGTAAACTCATCTAAATTGTCTTTTTTCTCTCTCGCCATTGAATATATCACACGAGATGGATAAATAAAACTGTCAATCAAAAAGCATTAATTACCTAAATGAGTCTAAACACACTATCAAAAGGTATTTAACACGACGTGACGTGGATGAAAAAAGCTGTCAAAAGCCAGTACTGGCGCGTGCGCACGCTCACCGCTTCATTTCCCAACAGTTATTCTAGAATAATGGATCATCTATCAATAGGAAAGAAATACCGATCTCGCCGATAATTTGGTCATAAAATTGAGTTTCATTTAATTGCCGACGTATTGAGCAGTTTCTCAATGATGGTTTATTAGTTCACCAAATTCACGATAGGTGTCCAATATGGAAAACGAATACTGATAATGAGGAAAATGTAAGTCAAAGCTACGAGTTCGAGGTGGTACTTATTCTTACAAGACAAGCTTTGTGTGCACGTAACTTTTCACTCAAGATGAAATCGAATCATTTATTGATATCCATATGTTGTACATGTAGAATTAAAAAAAAACTATCCCAATGGATTACACCTACTTACGTTGGTAAGATTAGTAAAATGCTCCTAAACAATTTTTTGTATTTTTTCCTTTACCTTTACTCTGGCAGAAATGTTTGATAGACTAAAGACAGGTTAGGGTTCTAGGTTTATTTGCAAAAGAATCAGACTGGAAACTTTGCTCATGTCACAACAAAACAAATACTCTCATGGTATTTGGATATGAAGGTTTATAAAATACCAATATACAGTCCTCGAAAAACCATTGTTTCAGTAAATTGTTACGCTTTTCAACAAAAGTACCAAACAATTTATGAACTGTGTGACAAAAAAACTATAGAGTTGCAACAAGTGTGACAACAAACAGTTTAGTGTGACATGTGTTATGATTTGAAGAAAACAAATTAACTGAGTTGATTGAACATAATGGCGACGTGTCCGAGGCGCGAGCGGCCGTCGAGATCGGCTTCTGCAAGACTGAAATATTCGAAAACAATTCCTGCGAGCAGCATCAGGTAAATTCAAATAACACATAAGAATTTACGTTGTTGTCTTTCCATGTTTAAGTAACTTTAAATAAGTAAGTCTGACTAAAACAACGTATGCATAAATGTTGGATTAATTTTTTTTGCCAGTCTCATAAAATTTTTGATTATTATATCATACTATCTTTTACCATCGGCTTCGCTCGCGCACGTTTATTTCACCCTCTTAGGGGTAGAATTTTGCAAAATCCTTTCTTAGTGGACTGTATAAGCTATCTATGTGCAAAATTTCAAGTCTCTATACCCAGCGGCTTAGGATGTGCGTTGATACATCACCAATCAGTAAGTCAGTTTATCATTTTATATATGTATATAGATTCAAAATACATTTCCTTATTGCAAGCGTTGTTAAGGTACTTACAATCTACATCTCTGTTAAGGTCTTAGCTTCCGCACAGATCAGCTAAGAGGCGCCAAAACGACGTATTCAGAAACAATTAGAAGTACATATATAAGTTGGTGATAACCCGTTTAAAATAGATATAAGAAATGAATCTCTCAGAGATTATTATGCCCATTTCAGCTACTAAAGCGTTATTAGTTCTCCACTGCTCTGATAATATTATATGCCTCTGATATATGTGTATTGTTACACAACAAAATGAACACATAAACAACAATAATGAAATCATTCATTACAGTAAAATTTATTCACACGCATACGCCTTTAAAGAAATTAGAATTTTGATTGGAAATTATGTTATTATGTTCGCTGTCGATTTAACTGGCCGCATGCTGATTAACTTGCTTCATTTGTCGTTGCAGCTATTGTTGTATTTGTGTTGGTAATGAGTTTGTTCGATTTTGCTTTCATTTTTTGCGGGGTTAACAGCTCTACATAATTGTTATGTAACAAATATAGGAACTTACACGGGGTTATATCAGAATCTTACATCTATATGTGTAATCAAGTAGGTACCTCACATCACAATAAGTAACCTATTAGAGATAATATGTGGTTTAATGTAAAATGCGATGTTATAAGTTACGAGTAAATAAGTATTCACCACCTATCAAGTTATGTTGTCCAAAGATGAACTGGTGAAATGTGGTACATATTTATCAAAAAAATGTGGTGATAACTTATTAAATTATTATACGACGCGTCACAAAATAAGCGCCATTCCTCATACACCCTAATTAGTATATAATATAAAAAATATATGATGCATTCGTAATTAAGTTTTGTGTAACCAAATTTCTTAAATAAAGAGCAATAATAGGACGGTTTTCATAGCAAGCCCTAAATTCAGGTAAGCTATATGAATTTACGGGAAAATTTAACAATATTAAAAATAGCTGAAATCGATTAAGTAGTCGATAATAAACAAACAAATTTCAGGAATTGCGCTTATTCTGTTACACATTGTATAATAATATTTCATTTCAGCAAAAATAAATTATTTCATTTCTTAAAAAAATATTTTTATAAGTTTCATATGTATTTACTACCTATCAAGTTAAGGGGTTCAAATATTAAACTGGTGAAATGGGGTATTTTCATGAAATGGAATACCTCTGCCTACCCTCTTAGGAATTAAAAGGGGTAAGTTTATTTTAATAAAAATATACAATATGTAACAGAATAAGCTCAATCCCTGAAATTAGTTTGTTCCATATCGATTGCTTAGTCGATTTCAGCTATTTTTAATAGGTAGGTATGTGTTATTTTTATTCGAAAAATGAATTAGAATATCTGAATTTAGTGCTACTCGTACCTATGGAAAACGTTTAATTTTTGTTCTTTATTTAAAAAAAACGGTTCGACTCAACTGAAGTACGAAGGCCTCGTATTTTTAAAATATTAATATACTAATTGGGGTGTATGAGGATTTGCATTATTATGTTACGCGTTATAAGTAAGTAACTATAAGGGTCAAAACACACTTGGCGGAACTTACTTACTTTCCGTCAACAACATACATTGACGTTTCACTTTAAAGATAAATGGATCTGCCTCCCGCGTCAACCGTAATGTATGTTGCTCACCGAAAGTTCCGCGCGTAAGTTCCGCCAAGTGTGTTTGCTCACTAAGTCTTTGGAGGACAATGATATTTCGTGTAAATTTTCTTCGGGACAGAACTGAAACCATAACTATGTACCTAACCTGCAATTTGTATTGTATTGATCGTTTAAAAGATTAATGTGCTATATAGTTTCTGGCGTCGTTTCGTCTCTTCAGCTATTAGGTATACATTCCGAAGCAGTAGTAGCGGCAATGACTGTCAATAGATAGACTTCTAACTAGACTGCTAACATTTACGTTAAGTTGTAACATAACGTAAGATCATTAGGGCGCCAATTATATTTAATTCGAATCCATTTTATATACCTTATCCCTATTTTGTAAGGAAGGAGGAATATTCCAATACTGAAAGTAGGTACACACTACATATTCACAATTGTGAAAAATGATAATGAAAATGTATTTATTGCCGTAGGTAATTGATAATTACACTTAGAAAAGTCAATAGTCTAATAACAAGGCACTCTAAACTCGTCCATGAGGATTGGCTAAATGTAAACAGCAGCTGATCTCCACCGACGAGTTTTTGTTTGACCCCTAAACGTGATTGATGGTGAACCCATCGCAGTCGCATCGCTGTGATCAAGTGTCTTTTTTTCAATGGCTTAACAGTATAATTTTTTAATAACTGTCTCAATAATATTAATTAGTGTGCAATAATTCAGCCACATTCACGCCATCCTAACGGTGCGTTCCGTTCTGAAACGCAAGCTAACAAGACCGTGTTTTTTTTAAATGCTACAATCATTGCATCGATTTGTTACTTTTTAATAATCTACACTAGATTCTATTTAGTGCAGTAACTATAGCCTTTTATGCGCCTGGTGCGAGATTAAATATATTTCTTAGATAAAATCAATTCTGATCCCGCGGGTTTTCTCGCGATGTTTTTCTTCATCGTCGAGCTAGTGATAAATATGTACGTTAGTTTTATAGGTAGGTACTAAACAACTGATAAAAAATAAACATAGTTTAAATATAACTAGCGACCCGCCCCGGCTTCGCACGGGTGCAATGCTAACACTAAAACCTTCCTCTTGAATTACTCTATCCATTAAAAAAACCGCATCAAAATCCGTTGCATAGTTTTAAAGATTTAAGCATACAAAGGGATATAGGGACATAGGGATATAGGGACATCGGGATATAGGGACAAAGAAAGCGACTTTGTTTTATACTATGACGTGATTAAACAGACACGAAGCCAGGAGATATGTTCAGGCACATATTATGCTGGCCCCGGGCGGGAATCGAACCTCCGACCCAGATTACTAGCAATTGCGCCAACAGGCCCGTCAAGTTACAAAACAACACAAACCATATCGGGGTGACCAGCCTATAAAACTCATTTTACAATCACTTTCGCTAATTATTAGCGAATTAGTACGTAAACAATGTAATAGTTTATACGCCACAATTAATATATATGTACCTACATGAGTTGTGCAACGAAGTGTAAAGTACTGAAAGTCTCGATTTTTTAAACAGACTTTAAAAAAGGTAGAGGGTCGTCTATTAACTGTCTTTATTTTTAGGTTGTGCGAGCGATGGCTTATTAGGTAATTGGGTCCTTTCTATTACTATGCCTCCTCTGTCCGTACGTCTATATATTTACTAGTAAGACATGAGATTAAAAAGAGCTGCCCTTGAGTTTCTTGCTGGCTCTTCTCGGGGTACTGCATTTGGAACCAGCAACTCGTCGGTGGAGATGGGCTGTTTACATTTAGCCAATATTCATGGACGAGTTTCGTGTGCCTTGTTATTGAAGTTTCAAAGTGTATTATGTATACCTACTGAAATAAATGAATTTTGAATTTTATCTCATCAGTAAATCATCCGCAATCAGTTAATCATGTTAATAACAGTACCTAGGTAAAGCGAAGCTTGATGATGAATATCTATATCTGAGTTGTGCAACAAAGTATAAAGCACTGCAAACATCGCAGTCACGAATTCTTTTTATTTTAGGTTTTATTGAGAATTGTTGAAGCGTTTCTGATTTTATGAATAGATACGGTTTTGTGAGAGCTTTGGATGAGGTGAGTAATGGTTAGCTAGTCATGGAGATGGAATTTCAGACTTTTGTTAATACCGAAATTAAAAAATATAAAAATTGCGTTGTAAATTAACTTACAATGTGAATGCACTTGTGACTCTTGAGTTGCGGGTGTCCATGGGCGACGGTGGTCACTTACCATCAGGTGACCCGTCTGCTCGTGTGCCCCCTTTTTTTACAAAATAATAATAATGTAACTAGCGGGTGTCCTGTGACTGTGTGTTTATTCCCGTTCCCGTGGATATTCCCAGAAACCACATCTTAATCTGATCACTTGCGTTATTTAAGGAACCTTTGTGCAAAAAATCATTCGTCTAGAAACAGCGGTTTCGGGTAGCCTTTAAAAATGGAAAAAATATACTGCAACTTGTATAACACTTATAATAATAACAATAATCGGGTTTTTCTTCAGTTTTGTATTTTTCGCGTAGTAAATTGACTCTTTTTGCCTCATACCTGCTCAATAACTTTAAACAATAGCAAATGCCCTCAGGCAGTGGAAACGTTGAGAACGGCAGCATAAAAACTCCTTACATTGTTGAAAGATTTTCTCCATACACTCGTCAAAGCGCAGTGTTGGTGACCTTGATGTTTTTTAATACTGGCACGGTTTAGTTAAAAAAGAAAATAAGGTTTTATTCCATAAATATAGGTACTTTTCGTCAACATAGGAAATTACCAGTTTGTGTAGAGATTTCAAGGAAATAGAATTAAAGATTCTAGGTAATATTTTTTTAAGGATGCATGCACATCCAACAAAACTTCGTGTGTGTTAGTCAGAGAAAATCATAAGGTTAAATCAACAAACATAGTTTTTAAGCTATTGCATAGCTTCTATCGAGGGCCTTGAGCGCGGGGACCGAATCCAGAAATTCCGTAACGAAAAAAAACCTCACGCTCCCCACTCCGACGGGCACGGAGGTGTGGCTTGAAGGCCGTGCATTGTCTAACGTCGTTTCTTTTCGGCAGTCTTGTTGATACAAAATGCTATGCAATAGCTTTACCGCGGCAGTCCCCGAGTGCCACACGTCTTTTTTAAATTGAAAAATTGCTTTAAGACAATCTTTTAGGCTTTATAAAATGACACTGGTCTCATCAGCTCTTGGGCTGTTATTATATTATAATACTCGTACGTAATCATTGCGCAATTATAACCAAGCAATATAACCTCTTTGTTGAAAGGAGCATCTTCTTAGCGATAATCTCTTTTCTTAAAAAAAAAATGTTTTCCAAATAAAAAAGATTTCGACCTACGATGTAACCAAACAAAAAATTAAAAAATAAAATTGCAATGCATATTTCTTTGGCCGTGTTTTTGAAATGATTTAGGAAAATAACTAATTTTCCTGAAAACGCTTTGAGGAAGATTTTTTAATAAACAATTTAACTCTTGTACAAAATTTCATCTTTGTAAGTAGATCATTTGGCTTTTGTGCTTTATCAATTCTTGTGCCGGTATCTACTAGTTATTCTAATTACTAAAAAGATTATTCAGCATTTTATTAAACCTTTCTACACACGCGAAGTGTTCCCATAGACAACACGTAATAGAAGCAATTCATCGACAAATGGCGGGAAATTGGTCGAAACAGCGAAAGTTCTCGTGCTCAAAATGGCCGTGTCATGCCGGTGAAACTAAAGCTTGGCGCAAAGACACTAGGTTATGTATAGGACGGGTTCGTAATGACTAAGTGGACAGTATAAAACGGGACATGGACTACACATTTGCGGATGAAAGCACGAGCACACAAAGACATGATGCAGGGTCCAGCAACAAAATATCTAAGGTGCCTTTATATGTTGATGTCTATTAACTAGGGCAAAACTATCGAAACAAACGCATGTCGAATCCGTCTGTCCGTGTGAGTGTGATACAAAGAGATATAAAATAGTGTCGCTCGGGTTCAAATCATGGCATGTATCAATGAGTTTTTTAAAAACTTACGTAGGTACATTCATCACTAGCTCGACGGTGAAGGAAAACATCTTGATGAAAGCCGCAAGTCTCAGAATTTGTTCTGAGGCATGTGCAGACTCGTTCCGGCTATGGGCTCACCACCTACCATGTTTAGGGGTCGATATTCTCGTGAAATGTGGGTATTTCCAGAAAAAGAATACCTCTGCCTACCCCCTCGAGGATAAAAGGAGTGAGATTATTCATTCATTCATTGGTGTATAGGGCTAGAGCGGCCATTGAAAATATTTTCACCCAAAAACTCAGGTGGCAGTTAAATTCGGCTATCTAGAATGGGAGCCGTCGTGTAGACGATGAGAGTGCGTATTTCGAGCCAATTTAACACTAGGTGAATTAAATCATGGACTATGACAACACTGGTTGACAAGTCCAAAAAGTAGGAAAACAGAATATAATTGTTTAAAAACTGACTGAGTGACTGACAAACAGTAAAGTCATAAAGATTTTTTACTCTTCTGATCAGTTGCTGAAGATATTGCATGATTTTTTTGCTTTGCAGATATTTTAACCTAATTTTAACTTACTAATAGGCCAAGTAAGTATTAAAGAATAGGTAGGTGGCTACAATGTAAACAAACTATGGAGGATATAGTGAGAAATCAAACAACCTTGAAGTTTTTTTCTCTTTTAATGCAATGCAGGAAAAACTATAAGATCAATAAACTTGATGTAAACGACACAACCCAGCGTCACTGACTCCCTATAGTTATGGGAAAACGGACACAGACGTAAACAGAGCACTTTCGCTTAACATTTTCACGGGGAAAATAAGTCTTGAGTCGTTCAGTGAGACCGCGGCAGGCGGCGCGTGCGCACATTCGAATTCCGAATCGAGTTGACATTCGAACTTTTGACGGTTGATCAGAAACTGGTTTTGTTTTTATTTATAAAACGTTAAAATATAGTGTTTTTGACATGTGTGACTGTTGAAAGTGTTTTTTTATGTATTTGATTGTATACACGTCAATTTCAGTGCTGAGTTACCTACTGGTAATTAGAAAAAAATGGTTTAACGAATTTTTCAAAAAAGAAAAATTTCAGTTTAACTTTTTATTCAAAGAAATCAACGGAAGTAACGGAGATGACTCAAAACAATATCAACCCGCCGTACAACCGGGTGACGAGTAAACTCTTCGGGAAGAAGAGTAAGAAAAGTAAGAAGTATCAGAAGATGAAAGCGGGAACTTATGCTGGCAGGGAACGGTAAATATTACCACTCAAATGTATTTTTAAAAAGCTGTCTCATCTTTTTTTAAGATGAATCAAATAAAACTTTATTCCTGTATTTATTTTAGTTCAAAATTCAAAAAAATTCAAAATTCAAAATCGTTTATTTTCTATTGGTATTAAAATATACACTTAGAAACGTCAATATTTTATAATAACAAGGCACTCTAAACTCGTCCATGAAGATTGGCTAAATGCAAACAGCAGCCCATCTCCACCGACGAGCTGCTGGTTCCGAATGCAGTACCCCGAGAAGAGCCAGCAAGAAACTCAAGCGCAGCTCTTTTTAAACTCATGTCTTACTAATAAATATCGTTTACAATAATAATTATAATTAATAGCCTTACATAGCGTCGAGTCGGTTAATCCCATGCATGTTGGTCTACTAAGTAGTCTGTAATTTTATAGAAGCCTTTTTTATGTAATTTTTGCTTAAGTTCTATCTGAAAGGCTCGGAAATTGTATATTTTTGTAGTCAGATCTTAATCTTAAGAATTGTTAAATTAAGAACCCACAAAAAAATAGAAATTTTACACACAAAATTCTAGGTAGGTAAAAATTTATGACTTTTTTGTCACATTCCAAACAAAATGAACTAAAACAGAATTGTTACTTTCAATAGAATTATTTAAAAGCACTCATACAAAACTCTTGTCAAATTAAATAAATACACAGAAAACATGCTAAGCACTAACCGCGTAATAACTTGAAACTTAACACTCGAAGTACCTAACATTACTTGACCCTCCTGACATCACTTGACATCATCTCCGTAACTGTGGCCAGGCAACGGCAAAGTGAAACCGAGACGGGAAAAAGTGAAACTTGTCGGTCTTGTCGGTTGATTGTGTCGATGTATCGCTATCGATAGCGATATACTCACACAGTAGGTGTTAGATTTGATTATCTAGTTGTGTATAGTTTCGATTTTCACCCGATTACGGCGGTGTTAAATTTGTACTTACAAGATTTGTACCTATATGAAAATGAATATAAACAATAACAATCTCACGCCTTATATCCCCGAGGGGGTAGGCAGAGGTATTCCATTTCTGGATATACCCACTTTTCACCAGATATTCTTTGGACCCCTAAATGTGAGCCCATCGCCGGAGCGGGTCTTTTACACATGTCTCATAATTAATTCTGGGACCTGCGGGTTTCCTCACGATGTTTTCCTTCACCGTCGAGCTAGTGATAAGTATGTACCTACGTAAGTTTTGGAAAACTCATTGGTACATGCCAGCATTCGATTTCGTCATGTGAAGCAGGCTCTTTAACCGTACCTAAGGCTATATCACCGCTCTTATGAAAATGAAACAATAAATGACAATTGTCTTTCAACAATTAATGATAAACAAAAGCTACTAGAGCATATGCTCACGTCTTTATCACCGAGTTTACTAGATATACCAACTTTTTACAAGTATTTTTTGGACCCCTAATCCGTGACAGGTGGTGAGACTATCGCCGGGCCGGGGTACTATGCCTAAGAAACAATTCTGAGACTTGCGGGTATTTCCTCACGATGTTTTCCTTTATCGTTAAGCTAGTGATGCATATGTATGGAAGTTCCAAAAGGATTTTATACAGCATAATATAATAATATAATCTCAAGACTTTTTTTATCCCCAAGGGGGTAGGCAGAGGTATTCCATTACTGGATATACCCACATTTCACGAGATATATTGGACCCCTAAACGTGGTAGGTGGTGAGCCCATCGCCGGACCGGGTCTGTTTATACATGTCTCAGAATTAATTCTGAGACCTGAGGGTTTCCTCACGATGCATAATATAATTACTATATTTATCAATAGAGCGACGGTGAAGGACAAAATCATCAGGAAACCATCTAAAAATACACCTCGCCTTTCATGATTTAGGTTCCAAAATTTTAACTGATAAAAAGTAGGTACTTCCAGAAACGAAATATTAGCAAACCCCTCCTAAATAAGGCAATGTGTATATTTTTATTTATTTACTAATAATTAGGATAGCTTATTTAATTACTAACTTTTTATCTTACCAAAGCATATTATCACATCTTAAAATCGTTACTAAACGTCTCAGTAACTCAGTTACAGTTTCTCAAAGTTTAAAAATGGAACGCAAGTACGTAAGCGTTGGTGAACCAAATTAACAAATTATTTATTGATTGTCCGTTGATTAACCGTAAATGTACCGGATAATTATAGCAACTGTTTCCCAAGCCGTAGCGAAGCACGATAAATTCTCCAAATTGTATTATGTTATCGTGTAGATGAAGAAATGTTTCGCTTCATTCCTCATCCAGCCGCTCAAAAAAATCTGTAAGAAATGAGGCATTCAGTGGATATTTTACTATTAAATAAACTTGCAAAATTGTTGTATACGATCGGTGTATTAAAGAGGTCTTATTGTATATTTATAATTAGAATCGGAATCATCTTTATTTGACATTTATTATGCAACCAACGCTTGCTCTGTAGATACGGTAGTGACAGATGCACATACGTCAGAAGCAATGCAAAATGAAGGCGATTGCGATTAAGACTGTCAATAGGCAATAAGCCACCAGCTCATAGTCTGCCTAGGCATTTTGCAAAAATATTAAAATATTTAATAACGCATAGAGGGGACAAAGCGAGGAAAATTTGAAGTCAAAAGTTATTCCAAGTGGAATAAGTCTAGTACAATTTCGTCCGAATGACAGCTCGCGTTCATACTAACTGACATGACAAGGACATGACGCTTAGGCTTCAAAGTTTTGTATGAAAATATTACCAATGCCCCCTCTATGCCTTATTATATTTACATCTCTTTGCAATTTTGTGATACGACGCCCACTCATGATTTGGCGGATTATTTATGCGTTTTATGACGATGTGCCTCACAAAAAGTCGGGTGAATCAATGCAAACAGCATATTTGACGTTATGGCTAACTAAACACATTGCCACATAATTATACGGCTCGGCACATCGTAAAATAGTTACTATATACTCCGCTAGTGCCGCTGTTGTCGCGCTATCCGAATAGTCTGGGCCTTTTCAAGGCAAGAGTGAAGAGGCAGGCATTACCTAGGCAAACATGCTCCATCATCGTCGTCTGCATCATCACTTTCCATCAGGTGAGATGGCAGACAAATGGTTTGCCTATTATTAATAAAAAATAAATAAAAAAAAGCTCTGAACCATTTTTTTAACAGTCATTCGCCTTCAATTGACATACCTACGCATCATTAAGTAGGTAACTGAAATGACGACATTCGATAAATTAAAAATAATAATTAAAAAGTTTTATTACACAGGAAAATCTTTGATATTTTATCTCTATGGACAAGGCTGCAAATTTAGCAAATGTGTATCATAAACTTAACCTAAGTATTTAAATTTATTCATAAGTTGCATTCGTTAAAAACGATTAATTTTGAGCTTTTAAACCAATTCACACATCATAATTTATTTCCGCAAAATGAAGACATCGTTTATAAAAAAATACAACTTTTATACTTAGTTCGTATTGTGCGTAGATTCCATTTTGCTCTCATGGGAATTCGCGGAGCTAAGAAAGATGGCTATCTTGATATTTGGTAAGCATTACAACAGGGTCAGATATATTAACACCTCCAAAGTATGCTGCGTTATATAACTTTATGTAATACGTTAGACAACTTTTTGTTCTAATTTCACATTACTTTGGATAAATGAATGGAGTACTCACGTTTACAATTCATTTATTCTTAGTCATTCGGAAGTGGATTTTTAGGGTTCCGTACCCAAAGGGTAAAACGGGTCCGTATTACTCCGCTGTCCGATTGTCTGTCCGTCTGCATCTCATGAACCGTGATAGTAAGACAGTTGTAATTTTCACAAGTAATGTATTTCTGTTGCCGCTATAACAACAAATACCTTTGATTTTTTGCCGTTATAAAGAATAGTACGGAACCCTTCGTGCGCTAGTCCGACTCGCACTTGGCCGTTTTTTCAAGTTTATTTTTATCCTACTATTATTGTCCATTTAAGGGCTATTTCGTCCAAAGTAGAATAAGTTCTTTTCTGAGGTTATGGCTCTGACAGACGTTAAACCAATGTCACAAAAAAAAGCAAATAGGTACTTGTCTATTATTATCAATTACATTGTACATGTCTACATACCGAGCTATCTGCCAACACAGGCGAAAAGCTTACCGGCAGGCGTATTCAGGGAGCTTCGATATTCGATATCGGAAAATCTGTCGAACACTTTCGAGATGGACTGATGTTGGTATCGAAAACTAATGTCATATGTGACTTAAGGATTCCAAAATTTTTCCGTGGCTCTCAGAAACGCCTAGAATAAAGTTTTTTCCGAAGTCGATAGATTCGACTTCGGAAAATTTTCACTCGATCTGAATCGAAACGGAAACGGTATCGAGTCTCCGTGAATACGCCTGCGGGAGTCACCTGCCCCTAGCTTTAAAAACATTTTTTGTAAAGAAATAAACAATTTTTAATTAATTTTTTAATTTATTATACCGATTTGTTTGTCGAACGTTGCAGCTTTGCCGTCGATCATCACTTTCACCCTTAATAATAAGGGTCGTTTACAGAATGTACCTAACTTAAGTACCGATCTAAACTTGATCACAATTAGAAGGACGCGTATCTTTTAACTGATGGTAGTACTTAAATAACTTTCTTTAAGACCATCCTAAGTCTGTTGTGGAACACAATTACACACGGATTAGTCCCAAACTGCACACGGCCTGTATTACGGTTATGAAATATTGTAGAATACACACAACTGCTTGGTTAATGTACGCTATCCATTGCCACTCCACTTATCCCTGACCGTTCTTCCGTAGTGCAAACACGGCGATGGACAATGACGTGACGCCGGTATACTTGGCAGCGCAGGAGGGCCACCTGGCTGTCCTCAAGTACTTAGTGCTGGAGGCAGGAGGGCGACTGGATGCGCGCGCGCGGGATGGCATGCTGCCCATACACGCTGCAGCGCAGACTGGGTGCCTTGATTGCGTTAAATGGATGGTGAGTTTATCTTTTATCATCATCGACCCGTAACTGCTAAGGGTCTTTCCTCACACTGAGGAAGTATAGGCTATAATCTCCAACGCGAGCCCACCGCGGATTGGGAGATGGTGTTAGGCTGTGGCCATCTAACTGTCAGAATTTTTCTAGCCACCCAAGGGCATCTGAAATGGCTTAACGACTTCCATTGTGCGCAAACAGAGCGAAAACTGCAAATTAAATATTTCCCTCCTACAAGAATTTGTAGAAAAAATATACACTACATTAATCTGCTCTAAAACAAATTTCCGATCAACTTTTTCCATCTAAATCCATCAAACCCAATCCCATTGTTTTGCTTCATATAGAACTCGGAATCTGAGACAATGTAGCATACCTATATGTAACACATCGTTATGTAAAACTTGAGAGAAAACGTAAATAATTACAGATCAACAACCTCGTTCGATCAGAGATCGGAAGGAAACGGCGACTGATCACGCGTTGCGCCCGCGCCGATATGACGCACCTTACCGTTCACTTCAAACGATCTGCGAAATGGTTTATTAATTCCTTATACGAGCATAGGTGATGTTTCTAGGAAGTGGTGTTGATGGCGCATGCTTTTATATATTTTACAAGCAATGTAATAAGTGACTAACTTATTACATTTTATAAAATACTGGAATAAATGTTTTAACCCTATCCCAAATCGGTAACTGTCACGTAAACGGATCTCGAAAATACCCCGATTAAAAGTGGGAATATGTATGCAGGAATTGAATACCTCTACTGACCCCTTCAGAGATACGGTCACGCCTCACATGTATTTTAGATTTTATTTACCTACTCCACAGATTCCGGAATCAGAATGTATTATTTTAGTATAACTCTTTTACCTACAAACGTAGGAAGATTCATCATATTCGATGATGAGCATGATGATGGATAGATTGCATGATGAGCACTCGTCATGGATTGGAATGTACCATAGATTTTTTTATAAACTTATGTACTTAGTAGAACTTATTTAATTATTATAAGTTCGACGGAGATGATGAGGAATGCGTAATTAACAGCTCGGTCCAGCGATTAGCTCACCAATTATAATATTTTTATAAAAAAAATAGTTATTTGGACCCAACGGTTAAATGTCATTCGGTTAACACCCAGAAACAAACAGAAATAATCTTGGACACAAATGACCGCTCCGAGCGCGAGTCGAACCCACGAAATTTCATATTAGAAGCAAGGTCACTATCAACTGAGCCCATAGGCCCCGTCACTGGTGACAATTGCTGGATATTTCAAGAAATGGAATTCGTTTGCCAATCACTTAAGGAGGAGGCGTGTAAAACGCATATAATCACTGATTTGCGTGGAAATCTTATAAACAAGTCACTTTCAGTTGGACGAACTCGGTTAGGTGAAAACAGTAAATGTTTAGAAAATTGCAGTTTATTTCTTAGCCCGTATTCAGACCGAATAAGTAATTCCAGAGATTAGATCGTGAAGTCCGAAAACCTGCTTTATTTTCAAGTACAATATTTTTGTTTACAATATCGAATTAAATATAGTACTTGACAGTATGTTTACCTTGTACGAGTATTTTTGTCATTAGGTCACTTGCTGCAATCTGCCTTTTGTGGACCTACAAGTCCATAATAATAAAGCTTTAGAAAGAATAAATCTTTTCGAGTTTGAATTTTGATTGTTCGGATCATACGGATTTTTCAGTATTAAAAATATTTTTTGGTTCCAACGATACTAACGAAAGTCCTCATGATTTAATCAGACAAAGATTTTTGCGACTGTATCCTTACTTATAAATGCGAAAGCAACTTTGCCTGTTTTTCACGGCTATACCGATCGCCCAGTCTTGATGAACTTTTTCAGGATGATAGTGTATTTCTTGATAGAAACAAAAGATTACCTTGTACCCTGGAAAAACACATAAATCCCCCAGGAGGCGTTAACCTAAAGTTCACGAAAACGGAATCGCGGGCAACTGCTAGTAATATTATAATCCCGTTTCAAATTCGAATTGATACTTACATGATCAAGCGTATTTTGTTAAACATCTTGTAATACTGTGACTTGCAATAAATGAGTTTGAGTTTGAGCGTCTGTCGCCAAGCGGGCCTCGGTCGCCCACTAAATCCTAATTTACGTGTTGAAAATATAATCTAATCTACTAATCATGCAAATCAATATTTTCCTTGCTTTTTCCAGATCGTCGAGCGCGCTGTAGACCCCAACGCAAGAGACGGGGATGGGGCCACGCCGCTCCACTTCGCTGCGTCCAGGGGCCACCTGTCCACAGTCCGCTGGCTCCTCAGACACGGGGCCAGGCTGCACCTCGATCGACATGGCAAAAGCCCCATCAATGACGCCGCTGAAAACCACCATTTGGAGGTACGGAACGGAATCCTATAAAGAAATGAGCGTATCAACACTAAACTCAAAGACGTTAAAAGTTTTTCTCTCCTAGGAAAGAGAATGATTTTCTTCCAATCTCTTTGACTAAACTACTGTTAAAACACTGGTGCCCAAAACTCCAAAACTATACCACTGTTCATTACTACAAGTGTCAACGTATAATATACAGTTCCCGTTCTCGTGGGAATACGGAGATAAAAGGCCTATGTTACTCAGGGATTATAATATTTTAGCACTCAACTTATGAAATCGGTCCAGTAGTTTTTGAGTTTATTCGTTACAAAGATAAAAATCTTTCCTATTTATAATATTAGTGTAGATGTAGACTACTAAATATAATAACAGGTGTTATACACCAGGTGGACGCCCCAGAAGGACGTTCACGGATCAAATTAGTGACGTCCTTCAAAAAGCTGGGGTCAAGAGTGCGAAGAATAAAAGAGCGTGTATGAAAAGGCTTATGAATGTGAATTAAGCGAGAGAAGTGTGCGAAGATCGGGCAAAGTGGCGATCCATCGTCTCTGCCTACCCCTGTGGGATGAAGGCGTGAGCTGTATGTATGTATGTTATACATGTAGTTATGACACTTATGGTGACCCAGTAGTATGGTTTTGGGCACGTGATTATTGTCCGATGTAGTAAAGAACTTCATTGTGTTTGTCGTCTGACAGACCGTCATTGTTTTATGTTTGTGCTACTAATTCCTCAGTCAGGTATATAACTATGGATGCTGTGTACCACAAATTCGATAGTTATTGATGCTAGGTGACACGTAAATGTGAATTCTCCAGATTCATGTGCTCACACCCCATTGAAGCACCACTCCTTCCACATGGCGATAAAACCCGGAACACGACAATTCTTCAAAACAAATCTTATGAAATTCCTCATAAAAATTATCTGATTTTTTATAATTGAAGTTACGAGATCTTGCTCGTAGTTTCGATTGTCAATTTGAGATTGTGATCTGAAACAAAAAGGCTTTAAAATGCGTCATAATGAACTGCTTGTTAACTTTAATTGGTCGGTAACGTTTAACACAAAGTGCTTTCTTGTCTATGGTCAACAAAGAGTACGTTTGGAAAGTGTCAGTTTCTCTATTCACAGTCGGGTAAACGTTCTGTAATTTTCGTGTAATTGTTAACATTAATATGGTGATTCACTATTGTTGCTGTTTTAATGTCTTTTGTTACGATTTTACCTTTTAGGATTCCGCAGTCAGGTCTTAGTTTTGGTGTGTCCTCCATCTTACTTTTTATTAAGACTTTAGAGTTAGTTGGCCTGTTTTTTGATAACTTTTTTTAATGAGGTACATCTGAAATACTTACACCTCTCTGTCATCTCCGTTGTGATAAGGTCCGAGGCTTTATGTATTGCTTAAACTATAGATTTTAATGGCCATTTTCGGAGTGGGCGATGAGAGGTTAACCCCCTTAATATCAATCATAAGCCTGACTTATTTTCAACCACATAAACAAAATTAGCTTATGAAAAAATATGACGCAACGGAACCATCGCAAAATGTCAGATACGCAAAATGAAAATATTTAGTGTTCAGTATTTTCTTTTTTTGCAACCCCTTTTCGGGTAGGTATAGACCTCTTACAGCAATTGTAAGTTAGCATTGTTTTTTGCTATATCCCACCATGGCTTGCCTGCAGTAGTTATGATGTAGTCGTTTACCTTCATGTCGTCATCCAAAAATAAGTCAACTGCAGGAAGTTGTTTATTTTGTAAAGACCTGCTTCAAACCCAACTAACTTTTTTAGCAGATTTTATTTGAAGAAGTCAAAATACTTTTGAGCTATACAACATGTAACAGAATAAGTGCAATTCCTGAAATTAGTTTGTTCAGTATCGACTACTTATTCGATTTCAGCTATTTTTTATATGTGTTAAATTAAAAAAAAAATTGCGTAGCTGAATTTATTGCTTTGTATGGAAATCGTGCTATTGTTAATGGATATTTAAGAAAATTGGTTAGACACAACTAAAGTTCGATTGCATCATATTTTTTTATATTAATATACTAATTTGGGTCTATGAGGAATTGCGCTTTTTCTGTTACGCGTTGTATAATGACATGTCACATTCAGACCGATGACCTTAGACCAGGGATGTTGCGGATGCCGATTTTTTCACATCCGCGGATGCAAATGCGGATGCGGATTTTTGAAGGCTTACATCCGCGGATGCGGATGCGGATGTTTGGGATCGTATATAAATATACTGAAGAATTATGTTAGTATAGGTAAATGTATCATCCTATGGGGCAACAGTAAAAACGTAGGTAGGTAGAGCATATTCATTCCGCAGAAAAAAATTATTAGAGCAATAACGGGAATATCTCGCTTTGATTCTTGCAGATCATTCTTTAAAGACCCTAATGGCTTATTGACATTATCATCTAACATGAATGAGATTTGCGTGTTAACTAAACAGCATGGGGAATTGTTTAGAAAAATTTGTAACATAAACCCTCGTAGTCACAGAGACCCAAACACTCTTGTCTTTGAAACAATTCCAAAAATTATTAAATTATGATAAAATTTACTTTGAGTATTAGAATATATTATTATGTATAATAAAATCCCGAATGGCATTAAAGACTTACCCGTTAAAATTATATTTTTTACAATATTAATTAATTTATTAAAAAATAAAATAAAATAAGTGTGGCCATTATGTCAAAGGTGTTTGCATGTCTTTTAATTATAGGGAACATGTATGCACTGCCAAAACTGTATTTTTTCATCTGTGCCCAAGTTTGACTCAAATAAAGAAATATTCTATTCTACTCAATCAATAACAGGAACCTCACTGGAAAAATTAAGAATATTGTTATAAAACTATAAACTTTACCTACAATAAAACGTAGGTTTACCGGTATAACATAATGGCATTTTCCTGGCGATTTTAATTTAATAAGCTGAGCTAAGACTAATATAAAGATTTCCCAATACTCAATTATCTACACACAATGATCACCGTGTCACAATAACACTCAAAATATCTATCTTCACGACAAGTAACCTACAGCGCAAACAAACACGTAATAATTTATTTACAAGAAACAAAGGATGTACAGTCAAGAGCAAGTCAAGCTTGACACTGCCAGTATAAGCTGAGCTCTGATTTATACTGCGCGCCATAGAACACAGGGCCGGGTCAAAGTCCAAAATGTCAAGCTTAGCGTGCTCTTGACTGTACCACAACAAATGCGTCGGATCTTGTCACCAATTTTTTCGCTCCCATTGGTCATTGTCTCATGCGAACGGCACGTGCCATTCGTGGGTCCCGCCCAATTTCTTTCTTGTCGCAACTTGTATTACATCCGCATCCGCATAAATATCCGCATTGATTAATGCGGATGCGGATGCGGATGCAGATGTCTAAATCTATGCGGAAGCTCCGCTTTTGCGGATGCGGATATTCGCAACATCCCTGCCTTAGACCACGAATACTATGAACCTATAACAATATAATTGTAAGGTCACAAAGGTCGACTATAGCGTACAGAATCAGCGAATACGCGATTTAAATGGATTAGTTTCGACGTGACTTTCAGTTCAATGTCATTGAGGAAATTATTAGTTTGGAGAGGAAAACTGCAGAACTTGTTTTGTTACTACCCGACTGCAGACTTTAATTTTGATTAAACACACACTGTCATAGCAGAGCATCCCTGAAAGACCAGTTACGGTTAAGGAGCCCGCTTCTCATGATGATAATCAGTGAGGCTCGGGTTCAAATCCTGGCATGTACCAATGAGTTTTTACAAACTTACGTAATGTTCATCACTAGCTCGACGGTGAAGAAAAACATCGTGAGGAAACCCGCAGGTCTTAGAATTAATTCTGAGACATGTGTAACAGACCCGGTCCGGCGATGGGCTCACCACCTATTATATATATATCACGTTTAGGGGTCAAATATTCTCGTGAAAAGTGGGCCTACCCCCTCGGGGATAAAAGGCGTGAGATTTTTTTTTATACAGCCCTGTCAATAGATTCATTATTACGGTCGGGGGGATATTTTCCTTAGTCGGGTTATTTTCTCCTATCTACTTCCACTTGTGCGATGCTCAAACTTTTCTTTGAAGTGTTTCGACTGTCAGATTTAACAGTATTTGATAAGTGTTACATACACTCACTTTATTGCATTAATAGGGTTGTGTCCTACCTAGTCAAATCAGTTACTTTTTACGATCTGTCAAAACGAAATTTTACTATGGAAAATGTACTGAAATAGCAAACCGTGACGTCATAGTTTGTACTACTCAATTGCAGCACTTTTTTTGATTGTTTTATTATTTTTAAATTTGCTATATTTGTAAATTGAAAATCGAAATACATATTTTGAGGTGTTTTGGGATAATCTTTTTAATGTATGACTACTCGCAATTTAATTTCGATGCTGTCAACTACCCAATTCTTGTCGACAGTGTCTTAACGTTTTGGTGGCAGCCGGAGCCGCTGGCGCTGACAAGCAGCTGGCCTCTTACAAGGCTGTCCACTCCTGCGCATGCACCCCTGGAGATGCACGAGTAAGTATCTAGTACAGGTACTAATCAAATCAATTGTGATACTACGAGTACACTCGTAACATAAACTTTCTAGTAATCAAAAGAGCTTTCCTTCACGTTGATCAATTCTAATTCATAACTTTTGCTTAAAATAAAGTCACTTAATGCTTTTAGTAATATGCTGTTATACGTTGATGATGAATAAATGATCTGGACCTAAAAATTTCATGAGCCAGTGTCACATTCCAAATATATCGTTCTTTGTGCCCTACAAAACATAAGCAACGCTAACGGCTCTCACTCCACGTTTAAGTCCTCACTTCTAGACTAGGTGTAGAATAGTGTAAAAAATTTAATCGATTTTTTAAAAATCTATTAATTTTATTAAAATAACCTATTACTAAAAATAGATTATACGAAAAAAAATACAGTTATTATAAAAACTAATTTTTTCACTTTCTTTATCCTTTTAACATAAACTTTATGTTTATGAACTTCCTTAAATTATCTTCATTCGTCGCACAGATGGTACTGTTTACATAAATCGATAAAAATGTGTGAAAATCGGTAAATTAATAATCATTTAACGATCGTTATTCCATTTTTTCCAGATTACTAATCCAAAAATCGTTTTTTTTATCCCTAATTGTGTATACTCATTAAAATATCTTGTTCTAGTGTGCCCTACCCAACTGTGTCAACGCCGACGGCTCCCGCTCCCCGTTCTACCTCCACGCCCCAGAGAGGGAACGTCGTAACTCCACGGAGCGCCGGGGGTCGTTGCCCTCCACCATCGGGTCAATCAGCTCGGCCAGGTCTGGACCAGCTGATGGCTTGTACATCAACCCGATGCAGAGAGCCACATCAGTCAGCGTCACACATCACAGCTCTTCGGGAGAAGAGAGTTCAGGTTTGTTCTGATTTTCAGCGAATATAGAGTCTTTTAAGCATTTAAAACGTACTACAGAATGATAATTGTGTGTAAATCTTCGCTTGGGAGACAAAGATATTGTGGAGTGGAGTTCGTGCTTGAGTACCTAACGTTATGTAAAGTTGTGTAAATGAAAGTTATGTTCCAAATAAAAACAATCATGCATATTTTTGTCGTACTGTAAGTTTACAGATCTTCAAGTAGTTAGAAATTACTTAGTTTTACAATGATTTTCTGGGTTTTTATATGTCTGTAGAGGTTTTATGAATATAAAGCTAACTTTAGTATAATCTATACTTTGTGAATTACTAAAATACTTATACGCTCAAACCTTAAATTACCCCTGTGAGATTGGGCAGAGGCATTTCATTCTAGAAAATACGTCACTTTTTCGACTCTATTAGAATTATTGGTTTGGTGCTTCAACAATTAATTACTTATCTACAAACTGATGCGAGATCATAATGCTGTAACTTGACAAAAGAAAGGAAGAACAAAAGTTCAATTGTTCGGTTACGGGTTGATGACGCCAATACAGTGTAGACTACAAATCTAATCAATTCCAAACAAGCATTACCCGATAATTGGAGGTGTGAAGAGCGCAACTAATGGGACATGAAGCGAAGCGATACTTCGGAAGTGATCCAGGAAACGCGCGCGCAGATTTATTTAATGAGCATGCGCGGTTGCGTCCAACTGGACAGTCGATTCCCTGCCGCCGCGCTGAGCAGACGTGGTCTGGTTGGAGACATGGCTGGTCACAAAATTCTTTTATATTAAAGATGAGTGTGATTAGCGGTGTTATGCTCGAGAGTTGGTGCAGTGATGTGGACTATGAGAGTTATGGTGTGTTTCTTTGGTTGATTACATTGTTCTAATTCTTGTAATGTTTAGTTGTCGTCAGTTTCGTGAATGGTATGAGCCTTAGATATCAATTAACAGAAATAATTGACTAAAAATTACAAATATCACAAATAAAATATGTGACATGATGAATGAAAGAAGAATTTGAAAATTCTATATTTTTTTTTGCCGTTTTAAAGAACATGCGAAGTAAGTTTGTTTGTTGGACAGAATCAAATAAGTTTCTTATAAGTTACTAAAATGTCGGGTTAAAAATAGAGGAACCTATACTGTAAAAAACTTTGTACGTTTATAGTCTCTATTCAGTGCTAGAATCTAGTGATAGTGGATCCTTATTGGATCAATGTAAACACATAGTTCCGCCCTGGACTGGTTTGAAAACTCTGTCTATCCAAATAGGAAAGATGTGTGAGATGAGATTATGTATGTAATACAGAGTTATGACCCATTTTGAATCCACCGAATCTTTTTTTGACAAACGAAATACTTAATCATTCCTCACTGGACAGGATTGGATAGTGATTAAATGTAATCACTATCCAATCCTGTCCCGTGCAGAATGATTAAGTATTTACATTTGTCATATAAAGATTTGGATCAATGGATCCAATATCTATCCACTACCTCTTTAATGAAAATCAGTAATAACTTCAAAGAGTTATGTGCTGTGTTATGTAATAATTAATGACTATTAAACAGTAGCTTGCCGATTAATTACGTTGGAAAAGCGTAATCCAGCCAAGCGATGTTTGTTACACCGACTACATTCACCGTTTCCTATGAAGTGGTTTATTTACTTCCTTGTTGGTAACACTTTTATGTTTAATTGAATATAGGAAATTTAGTTGTTAAAGTTTTTAAAGTTTTATGTTAAGACATGTTAGCAGTGGCGGATTCGCAGTCTTAGCTGCCCTAGGCCCCAGGCCATGTAGTACCTAAGTACCAGATCCTTTCTCAGTCCCTCACAGTACCTACCCATCATATGAATTATGCTCAATTGGTACATTTTCTCAATTCGTTCAATTTTGCAGTTCGTACATTTCGATTCATGCAATTCGCAATTTGTACAAATTATCATTTCGTTCAAATTATCCATTTGTACAAATTCGCAATTCATACAAAAAATATGTACACCTAACAAGAGTGCAATCTTTTTGCATATATTTCGACACACAATTTACTTATGAGACCACATAAAGAATTTATTTTATAATAATATATTTATTTTATTGACAACTTTTATTTCTTTCTACCTACATGAAATGTAGAAAATGGTTTCGGAAGATTATTGTTATATGTACATATATAAGTGCAGTGCGGCCCTCCATAATGTGCTGGAGCGTTTACAATATTTAGGTAGGTACTCTTGAGTTAGTTCTTGTTATCATCACTGTCTTTTTTGGTCACGATTGGTCGCCATTAATATCCTAAGCCTACTTGGTCTTAGGGCAAATCCGCCACTGAATATTAGATAACCTTGAGTGGCCTGGTTCTAGTAAGTAAGTAGCTTCTAACAATTAGGTACCTAGCCAATCAGCTGTGGGCTCACGTGGGAGATTATATGACTTATAGGTACTTCTCTGCATACGTGCGTGACAAACATTCATAGCTCAGCAGTGGCCTGCTAATCTACTATATAAAAATAAGTCGGGTTTTCCTTCCTGACGCTATAACTCCAGAACGCACGAACCGATTTCCACGGTTTTGCATTCGTTGGAAAGGTCTCGGGCTCCGTGAGGTTTATAGCCAAGAAAATTCAGCATTGCACCCGAGCGAAGCCGGGGCGGGTCGCTAGTGGTTTATAATTATGACCTTAAAATATATTTGTCGGTCAGCAGTCTAGTTAAGTCACTTTTGTACTTATCCACCTTACTTATTTAAATAAAGTAACTAGGTAGGTATATTGTGTTACTTTTTCAAGGCTAAATCGATGTACGGATCTTGAAATATTCTTGAGCAGGACGTTTGTTTATATATTCTTGAAGCACGACATAGCCTAGGTACTTTTCATTCTAAAAAGGACTCAGTATCGTACATGTAAAAAAAATCTTTAAGAAGGAATAGTTTTATTAACCTAATGTGAAAAAGTGTCATTATAAAAAATATACTTATATTAACATGAAAAAAAAAACAGTAGCTACGTCTGCCAACAAACTGTTTCGCAGTTTGGCGGAGGTAAAAAATCTTGCAAAAAATATTTCTGTAAATAAACACTTTTTCTTTCTATCCACGAGGTTAGAGCAGTGAGGATTAAAATACTTCCTTATCCACAGCTTGTTCAGCCTCTGACGCGGACACTGGCAACCCTAGCGGTTGGTTCCTCCACGGAAACACGACATCCAGTTCCGGAGCTCCAGCGGCCTTGTACCAGCGGGTCCGGGATCTGTTCCACACCCGATCTCCAGGCCCGAGGATACCGGCGGAGGGCCAGGAGGCGCCTACTATGACTGGTGAAAAATTGCTATAATTCGTAGTCCCAGATTTCTAATAACTCTATCTCTAAAAGCCATAAGACCGCCCATTAAACCTAGTTTTTTATCATTGAGTCACTTGTTGCATATTTTTATTGGTGTACAGGAAAGAGTTGTTACTTACTTACTTACTCTATTTCCAGTACCAAAAACATAAGTATGTGAAAATGTAACAGTTTTTCTTAGTTAGTCAGTTTATGTCCCATTTCGATGTTCAGGGTTCAGAATTTATATTTCATTTTAATAAACCGAAGCGGAGCGAGCGAACTAACAGGGTGGAACTTAGCAGTTATTTAACATCAGCTAGTTAGGGTTCCGTACCTCAAAAGGAAAAAACGGAACCCTTATAGGATCACTTTGTTGTCCGTCTGTCCGTCCGTCCGTCCGTCTGTCAAGACCCTTTTTCTCAGGAACGCGTGGAGGTATGAAGCTGAAATTTATATCAATTACTCAGGTCTACTGTCCCTTGAAGCTGTGAAAAAATCAAACTTCTAAGCCAACGCAATCAAAAGATACAGCCGTTTATGCCGCAAATTTTCGACACTTGCAAGGGAATCAAAACCTACAGGGTGCTTCCCGTGAACTCAGAATCTTGAAATTTGGTACGAAGCAACGTCTTATAGCATAGATAAAGGAAAAATTACGAAAACCATAAATTTGCAAGGTTGTACGGAACCCTCGGTGCGCGAGTCCGACTCGCACTTGGCCGGTTTTTTTTATAATCATACGATATTTTTGTACAGTGAAAGCGGAAGTGCATGGATCCACGGAGCCGCCTGCACAGGAACGCACGGAGACAGACAGTGACAGTGGTGCAGAAGCAACGCGCCGCGACCACCACTACGAGGACATTTACTTGCCGCGCGACGAGCAGCGCCAGAGGCGAAGGTATTACCCTTTTTTGGTACTCAGGGGAAATGCATTACACACTCACACACACCCGGCCCGGGGTGGGCGCAGGGTTCTGTACTAACAAGTCACGACTAAAATACAGCCTCTGACAGGACTAAACTCGGTAGGTTATCTTCTATCCCTTTTCTTTTTTTGACTTAAGACAAAGACAGGACTAAACCAAAATAAGTTTAGGGTAAAGCAGAATCGCTCCCAATGTAGCTTTTACATCTGATCAACACTTACTGAAATCACTCCCTAAAAACATAGTACATACAAAAAACAGTACCTCTTTATAATATTATGACAGATAACTATAGCGACGACGTTTGATACAGGAGTAGCTCCCGTGACTCCGGCAGCCACAGCCGACCCGGTAGTGCAGCGTTAGTGGTCGATTATTCAGCCAAAGACAATATTGACAAGTAAGTCCGCAATAGGAGCCCTGCATCTTATCAGGGCACTAGACACATGGCTTACACCGTTTCTTAAATCTGTATTTTTCAAATTCTTTGAATAAGCGGTTTTGTCTACCTTTATATCTAAAGACGTTTAAAGAAAAACTTTATTCAAAGATAATGTTTTACTTCCAACCTCTTTGTTTATATTATCATTGTCTTCATGTCTATGAATACCGACTTCGACTGTTTTCTGGTTTCTTTTCTATCGTTTATAGGCTAGGTATTTACAATTTCTGCATATACCATATTCTTCTGTTGATTATGATGTTCTTAACCTTCAACATTCTTGTCTGTTTTAGATTTACCCGATTATGTCATATTTGACCGTCATATCAACATTAACTTTTCTCTTTTATCCTCCAAACAATTAATTTTTTTGGTCTTCCTCTTTCTCCATCTTTATTCTGTTATATACTATTCCTACAACATTACTCTCATCTATCCGCACTCAATTTCTATACGACAACAAATTGTACAGGAACCTATACTGACGGCATTTTAATGTAGTCTACAGTGCATTAACTACCTACTCTGTAATATTTATTAATGTAGTAGATAACTTTTATAAACTGATATGAGGATACAATATGCTTCTTCTAAAAAGTAGAAACTACAGTCTGTGCTGCTTTTGTACTTTCTCTTCCTCTTGTTGTATGCCTTATTCTTCCATCCTTGGCTTAGGTTACTACTACTCGACCACAGAAAACTCGACCAATGGTCGAGAAGCTTCCGTCCTTTGCGAACCACTATCAAACGCTTCTTGTTTTTGTACTGACTTTAATCAATTTGGCGCCATTTGGTGCCAATATTATTTCTGCAGATGATAATATAGTGGACTTTTTTCTAACTTTTCTTACTTCATCTTGTCAAAGCAGCTCAAACAAGGCCTACGAAGAAGTTATTCCAGCTCAAGAAGCGCAGACCAAATCCACGATAGCCACAAAGCTGGCGGCTCTTACTCACAAGGCTCAGAACTTTGTAAGTACCAATGAAATACTGTATTTTCAATATAGTTCACATTTATACGGTCGGAAAATTAAAAGTATGTATGTAAAGTAGAAAGTCATGAGAACAGAGAATCAATATTCGAATGTTTATAAAAGTGTTTTTGTGGAGGAGTAGAAGCGGCATAAAAACTCTATAGAATAGTAATACATAAAAAAATGAAAGATCAGTTTTTAAAAATAGCGTCTTTTCTGACCTCACTCATAGCGTTGTACTCTTTCCTGGTTATATTCTAAAAACTATTGTTTATTATTAAAAAAGTGCAACCGAAACATAAATGTATACAGTAACTTCTTTCCCAGGCCAGCCGCCTTTCATCAGCAGCTGGTAGCCGTCGAGCCTCTGTCTCTGAAGAGGTGGTAGTTGCAGCTTCAGCCTCTTCAGGGGTATCCTCAGGAGGGAGTTCAGGAGATGAAGCTCCTCCTCCCCCACCTCCGCCACCTGCACCTCCTGCGCCACCTCCACCAGTAGTGTTGGAGGAACCGGCGTTGAGGCCATCCGAGTTGAGGGGACGATTAGGTAAGTAGAAGAGTTTCTTATTGGAACATTTTTGACGTAATAACGTCTTATAAATCGATGAACGCCGGCTGCACGCACGAAAAAGTGTCACGTTTCGCCTGAGAGGCACGATCACCCTAAGCCTCCGGCTATCTCTATCTATCTTCCACTCCAGTATGCATTTTTCATCAATGTTTCCTTAGGACGTTATCACGTAAAATTATCGTCCGTAAGCCGACTTTACAGACTAACAATTTTTTTAGCTTTCTACAAGTTACTTCCACGAGCGAGTATGATCAATACTGGCAAGACTAACCAATAGGAAAACTGCAACATCATCACGATTTCACCAATGAAATACTGGGGAATCGTGCACTGTAGCAACTTTGTACTGTAACTCTAGCTGGGAACGTCTACGGGCTCGGTGATCCGATAGTGGTATTCTCGTCGTATCATGTAATTTATCTGGTGTTAGTTGAGTGGAATTGTCTAAGAAGACTCGCTTTTGGAGGTGGCTTATAGAAGAACACCTACTATGTTTTGACTGTTACGTTTATTTACAGTTTATATGTCTAGTTGTTTCAGATTTGCTTAGTACCACTTATAATCTTTATAGCCGAAATATTCGAACATCCGTCCAATGTAATTAATATTAATACCTACAATTTAGTCCCGTATTTTTTAAATTTGGAACGATACTCAACTTTGAAATCTCACTTTAATGACTATCGGGCTTTCGAGTATCCGGCCGTGTATCTTTACGATTGTGTATATTATTGGAAAGTTATTTCTATGAGCGCATATTATGTCTAGCCTGATTAGGCAATGATACGTGATTACGTATCATTGCTACAAAGAGATTCATTCAATTTAGAAGATTAAATTTGGCTTCTTCCAGGACACATCTGCGATTTTAGTTTAATTTAGAGACTAAAACAATATCTTATTTGGCCCCACGCTGGGCGCCAGATTTGTCAGCAACCAAGTTTTACATACTTTAGCCTACAGATCGTCGCGTCGATATATAAATACCTAAAAATTTTTTAGTCTTTGGCATATACGAGTAGATGTATATCAGAAATTGTGCTTACATATCACTTTGCTAATCAAACAACCAACAAATACCAGTTTTTAAGAGCATGAGGACAAATATTTATTTATTACGAAGCTGTGACATAATGGCAATACATTTAAAAACAAAATAATTGTGCCGAAATCGGAAATACGATCTTAATATTTTATTATTGTTACATAATTTTATTGTAAATTGCAACAACACCGAAACCAAAGTGAAAGTATGTACTTTGAACCAGTGGACTCTCAATGTATAGCTACATTGGAATTGTTTAACATTACTCTCACTACAATAAAAGTTTGTATTTAAGTAGTATACATTAAACAAATCTTACGCCTTTTTAACCCCAAGGGGGTAGGCAAAGGTATTCAATTTCTGGAAATACCCACTTTTCACGACAATATTCGACCCCCTAATGTATAGGTGTAGCCCTCGCCGGACTGGGTCTGTTACACATGTCTCAGAATTAATTAAGTATAGTATAGTATTTATTTGTCCAACCAAACCAAATGAACCAATTTGTATATAATCAATACATATTCTGTGATTATATGATACTATCGACTCTCCCCCTCGCTTCGCTTCGATGTATATCTACTATATAAAAATAAGTCGGGTTTTCCTTCCTGACGCTATAACTCCAGAACGGCCGGACCGATTTCGATGAAACTTTTTGTGTGGGTTCGAGTGGGTCCAGGGATGATTTATACGGTGGCAAAACAACGTTTGCCCGGGGCCACTAGTGGTATATAAAAACCTTCCTCTTGAATCACTCTATCATTAAAAAAACCTTCATCAAAATCCGTTGCGTAGTTTTAAAGATCTAAGCATACATAGGGACAGACAGACGGGAATCGACTTTGTTTGAATAGGTACTATATAAAATTAAATTATGTCATCGGGAAATGTGTCTGATAGCAGTGATAGCCCTGACGGTTAAAGAGCCGGCCGAAAATCAGTGAGGCTCGGGTTCGAATCCTGGCATGTACCAATGAGTTTTTCAAAACTTACGTACATATTTATCACTAGCTCGACGGTAAAGGAAAACATCGTGAGGAAACCCGCAGGTCTCAGAATTAATTCTGAGACATGTGTAAATAGACCCGGTCCGGCGATGGGCTCACCACCTATCACGTTTAGGGGTCCAAATAATGTATCTCGTGTAATGGAATACCTCTGTATACCCCCTCGGGGATGAAAGGCTTGAGATTATATTATTATTATTATTAAATGTGTCTGTGAGCGTAAATGCACAGAGCGTGGAGTAGTTTTTCTTGCTTCAGTTTATCCTTCGCAGCGCTCCATCTTTACTTTTTATTTGATGTGAGGATATTAATATCATTTTGTCACGCCGGGCGGCGCTCAGTTGGATTTGAACTCGTGCCTCATTCATAAAAAGGGGGATCAATTACCACCAGGGCTCACTGCTCTATTATCGTTTACTAATTATTATAATTAAAAATTCGACACTTGTATAAATATTAATGAAGAGAGTAATGTAATTAAAAAGTTTGTTCACTTTCTACTGAACTTAATGCGCTGTTAGTCGCGTTCTGATTGTGGCCGGCGCAAACAATAAAATGTATGTAAAATGTACGGTTAAAAGTTTTATTTGGTTTTACTTTCCATTTCGCGGAGACAAGAGGTGTTTAGACAGTGATATTCAAAACACGTTTAATCGCTTCTGTAATCACAGAAAAAAGAATTACGAAAATTTTTGCATAATCCGCTTATCCGCGGATCGGATTGCCAAAGTGGCGGTAATGTTAATCTCTAGAATTGTTTCTTTATAATTTTAGGCATTTATAGAATTCGTCATTGGTAAAATTAGTCCTTTCTCCATTCCGTCGACTAAACTAAGACAGTCTACCAGAACAAAGGCGATTACTACTGCGGTCAGTAACCGACTTGCAGTGGGTCTAATAATGTTCTAGGACCTTTCAGACTTATATATATATATAAGTCTTTTCAGACTTAGATAGGTGTATTAAGTACCTATTATTTACTAGGCACAAACTGCAAACAATTCCATAGACTAGACTGAAGCCAAGAGCAAGCCTATAAATAATAATAATAAAACACCTAATTTTTGACAAGGTTTTTGGACTTCCGTACCTAAAGGCTGCCAATGGGGCCCTACTGATTAAACTCCGCTATCTGTCCGTCTGTCACAGGGCCGGTGTTCTCTGAAACTGTAAGAGGTAGAGCTCTATTATTTCCTGTAGACTAAAAATGATAATGTTGTAGCGGCCTCTCAGACCATGAATCACAGACACAATAGATTTTTAATTGTGTCTCGGTTCCAATTGGAACCGGCGGTTCTTAACTGATTAACACCAAAATAAAAATAAAGAGAAGTACATTTTTAAAAACAGGGGAAGAGGAGATCCTCATATAAGCAAGATATTTTTATTTTATTTTACGGTGGTGCAAGAATCCGACTCGCACTTGACCGCTTTGAAGCTTGTAGCGCCTTCCATTGCAAATTTAGCTTTTTTATAAATAGTCATTCTCGAAACTAATAAATTACTGTTGTAAATTCTGCAAAACAGTCATAGGTATATTGGGTAATACCAAACCTTTGATATTAAATTAGCTTTCTACTAAAGTTTACAAAACAAATATTGTTTAAACAGTTCTAAAGCACTTAAAAAAACTGGACTTGGACAGAGAAACCGAAAGAATGACTCGGTATTAAACCAACCTGCTTATTATAACGCAGCTAGGTTGCGTAAGATTGTTTGCTAAAAATATATAGGATCAAACACGTGCATCTGTTTTTAAAACTTATAATCATAAAACCTCAGTCATAATGAAGTTAAAGAGACAAATTGTTGATTAAATACTAAAAAAAACTATGATATTCTGTGCGAATTAAGGCAGCTGTGTTACATGTGCTCAAGATATGTACAATCGTTTGTTGAAAGATAAATCTTCGATAGTTATATACTTAGGTATAAGCATTAGCAAAAAAGAGGAAATAATACTTGTAATGTAAAACTAAAGCCCAGATACATATTATGTTTATAAAAAAAACATTTCTAAACTCGACAAAAGCAGAAGACAAAGACTGGCAAGTTGATTCATAAAAAGTAAAACACCAAAAAGATTTTTATCTCAACTTGTCAAAAACCATTTGTGAATTTTAAAACAATTTCAAATTCATTCTTATTTTAAAACTTTAGAACTATCGGTGTTCGCATTATGCGAATATGGTTTAGAAAGTAGAGAGTAATAAGTATCATTCAAAATCATTGCATCTTACTAATGCAGTCCAGTTTCTGTAAGTACTTTTACTTTTCATGATTTATGGTCTTTCCTGGGTAGTTTCCCCTCGCGACGCGTAACTCTATTTCGCTACTTGTATACCTATTTGTATAATAGGGTGGGTATTTGACTGCCTATTTGAAATGAATGAGTTTTAACTTTGGAATGGTCTAAATGGAAGTGGAAAATAATATAGGAATATGGACGACCTAGGAAATGGATGAAACAGGAAAGTAGACAGTAGAGAGTCATCCTGACAGTTGTTAACAATAATCTGTGTCCGCGGCGTGATAACCACCATATAACCATTGGACGAAAATAATTTTAACTTTAAAAAAAGAAAATTGCTAACCATTTCAATAAAGTGTTTCAGAGTGCTTTAGCAGCAGATTTTCTTAAGTTTTTATTAGCCATCCAATCCATCCATCCAAAAATCAAAAGCTACCAGTTTTGAATTGCTTTTGGTTTGTTGCCTTTGAACGTGACAATAGTTAGTGCCATTATAATTTGCATATGAATAGTTTTGACCCCGGAAAACATAGGATAGGTTTTTATTACTCGACTGCACCACAAGAACTCGGACGCCAGCAACCAATCAGGGAATCAGACGGTAGATTGACTTATACCAGCGAACTCCGTCCGATCACGTTCATGCCGTGAAAACGCAGCTTCATGCCCGGTTTCAAGTCCTACCGCCGCTACCTGTAAGGGCACGGAGTGCGTACCGTACCGACGGACGCGTTTTCTATTCGTACAAATTCAGCGCATTTTTTGACAGGTTATTGCAATTTGGGCGCTATTATAATCAAGTACATAGAACTTGTTTTAAAATATTTTGACAAACACCGCGCGGTCTACTAATGAAAAGAATTTAAAATAAGTTTTCTTATGTAATTAGAATAGAGTAAAGAAAGAAAATTATTTATTATTATAAAATTTAAGATACAAAATAATTTATTAAGCTACCAGAAAGGGTCGCTACTCAGCATGTGCTGCAGCAGAAGACTGACATCGCTGATAATCCAAATTGCAATAACCTGTTGGAAAACGCGTCCGTTGGTACGCGCCCTAACGCTTACCAATACCCTTCTCACTAATACACAACATTGTTTTTACAAAAGTTGGTACCGGTAAATTTTACCGGCGACGCGTAGTATGTACTGACACCGGGCGTTAACGAGATCTCTAATTGCAGCTTCAAGTAAACAGACTGAAACGGTTTCAGCTTCTGCCTGAATTTTTAATGGGATGATTGTAAAAACTCATCTAGGCTAATACGTTGAGGTACTTTCTTAAGATATTAAGTTAGATTTGTGGTTCCTGTAATGTAGTGGCGACTTTTATCTACTTTAGAATAATAGATTCTAAATAGGATTAATATTTTCAATATTTGAATTTTACAAACAATGTTGGTGTTATGCTGTTGTTATTGTTGTGAGTATTAAAATGTTTCTGAATTTGTTTAATTAACTTTTACCAGCGGCTTCGCTTGTTCGTAGTAGCAAAACTGCTTAAACTAAGAATTTGAATTAATATAAGACATTTTCCGATAAAAAAGAAGCATGAATCAGTTCGTTCCTCTAATAACCCTCCAAATATATTGTAGCATAAAATTCACCCCCCAACTTGGCCCCACTAGCTAATAATGCTTTCGCCTGTGAGTTGCGCTCGTTTTCCTTGATAAAACATACTAAGTTACGAGTACCTTCCTTTTGTTCAAGCTATTCGCAGTCAAAGAGCGTGATAGCCCTGCGGTTAGAGCCCGCTTCTCATTGGTGAGGCTTGGGTTCGAATCATGGCGTGGACATGCACCAATGAGTTTTTTTAAACTTACGTACATTAAGTATCAGTTACTCGGCGGCGAAGGAAAACACCGTGAGTAATCCGGTAGGTCTCAGAATTGATTCTGAGGCATGTGTAACAGACACGGTTCGGCGATGGACCCACCTATCACGTTTAGGGGTCCAAAGAATATACTAGTGAAACGTGGGTATTTCCAAAAATGGAATTCATATCCCTTCACAGATAAAAGCCGTGAGATTATTTATTTATTTATTTACTACCAGTAAAATCAGCGGTTTAGCCATAAAAAATTAACACAACAGATAGTTTCGCATGTATAATATCAGGGCGTATTATTCGATTCAGTGAGCAGACATTAGCTAACTACAATCTATTCTTTAAAGAATTTACTATATCCCAAATTAAAAAGTTTCGGTATCCATGACGAAATATAATTATAGAATATTAGAATTCACTCAATCAATAAAAAACGTCATAACCTTGTCCAACATAGCTCGTTTCTTCAAAATAACGCAACAGTTTTGTCGGACACACAGGTTTATGCAAAATAGTTCTTTTTAACCGACTTAAAAAAAAAGGAGTTTATCAATTCGTATCGTACCTATGTTTTTTTTATGTTTGTTACCTCAGACTACCTACCTTACTGACAAATGGACTAACTCAATATCAACCTTTTTCGATGATTCTTTTTTAACCGACTTTTAAAAAGGGAGAGGTTCTCAATTCAACTGTATTTTTTTAATATTATTAGTTGAAGTCGGTTTTTTTACCCTTTAGAGTCTCTATGTGGTAGAGATACATCGTTTCTCGTTACTTATTATGTGAAATACAAATAACGTCTGCTCACTCAAGTGCAGCATTTCATAAACGTAGTGACGGATATAGTTTTTTTGTTTATTACATCGAATTATGAACAATTGGCACAATTTCTCAATTTGTACAAACACCTAGTTACTCAGTTCTATTTCTATAACGTGTAACCTAATATTTTTTATTTGACTATTTAATCAGTTTTATAGCTTTAGTATGTATTGTATTTGTTATGTAACATTTTGTCAGGAAATATTTACAAATACTGTTACCTAATTAATAAATCATTGTAAAGAGATTGTAATACGGCATGCAAAGTAAATATAAACAATTCTATAGATTCTGAAACAATTTATAGATTCAAATTTTCTATTTATTTAGAGAGATTTTTACATCATGGGGTTTAATTAGTAACAATATTTTTTTCTTTAATAACAAACGGTCTCTCAAGAGTTTCCTATTGGTTGCTGACACGTCTCTCATGTATATTAATTTGCTGACTTGCGCGCGCGCAGACTGTGTTCACACATTCCTGAAAACTATCGTATTGCAATGAATCTTGTTTCTCTCTTTAATTAGCTGATTTCGTGATTCGTGATTACTTACTACGTAGATACATAATTACTTCACAATTAAGTATTATCTAATAGCCATGTGGACGCGTATGCATAGGAGTAAAACTATTTCTAATGTTTTTGAGTCAAATTTATTTATGACGGGCCTGTTGGCTCAGTCGGTAGTGACCCTGCCTTCTGAGTCGGAGGTCGCGGGTTCGATCCCCGCTCGGGGCCAACATTTGTGTGCATGAACATGTCTGTTGGCTTCGTGTCTGGTCGTTTAATATTTATTTAAGTATGTTTATCAGTTGTTTAGTACCCATAGCACAGGCTCTGCCTAGTTTGGGACTAAATAACCGTGTGTGAATTGTGTCCCACAATTTATTATTATTATTATTATTTAATTTAGCGATAAATTTGAAGATTATTATTTAATTCAAAAGAATAGATACTCTTTATTTGCTTGAACAATACACAATAAGTATACTTACACAAAATAGAAACAGTTACCTACCAATGAGTCACTAATGTCCGGTCCCTATATATTTTTTATTTCGAGTTTAATCCTACTAATATTATAAACGCGAAAGTTTGTATGTATGTATGGATGTTTGTTCCTCTTTCACGCAAAAACTACAAAACGGATTTCGATGAAACTTTACAGTTATATAGCTTACATCACAATAACACAGCCTATATTTTATCCCCATATTTCCACGGCAATGGGAATTACGCGGGTGAAACCGCAGGGTGCTGCTAGTGCTTTATAAATGACAAGAAAAGATTTCGCGCCATGTGTTTCGAAGAGATTAGTTTAAAAGAGTGTGCAATACCGGAAAGGGAAAAATCCCGAACTGCAGTAGTAGACTTTCAGGGCAGCATGCGATGTCGACTTACTAGAAATACTATAAGGATTCTTACACTGTGATAGTGTAGGTAATATTGGTGGCCGTAATACATGCATAGTAATTATAGTGTGCTAAGCCTGAATTTTTTGTTGCGACATCCTCCAACATCTTACAATTAAGATATCTAGATTAGTATAGACATGCAAACATTTTGTGTGCTATCCCTACGTACAATCGACGCCATAAGTTTTAATTTCAAAACTTCAGAGCAAATATTTCAATAGAGCTCAGCTGAAGTTAACAAATGAAATTAATTTTTATTTTCGAATGATGTGTCTTGAAAATACTAAGACTATAGAATATTATCTATTATTCGGTTGTTGCAGGAAGAGCTCTGACAAATGACATTACCGTGCCTCCTGAATAGTTGAAAACCAGCGTTTTGCTCTCTGTTCTAGTAAAACACTATGCTGAGCTATGCCCCATTAGCTGCAGTACCTACAGACAATTGTTTTGTTATGTATGTGACGGAAGATAAAAATATCTTTTTTGTTTCGGAGCTGTCAGATCTCTTCCTATAATAACAGGCAAATCGATAGACTTGCGTCGCCGATTGTACTCCGGGGTGCGTGCGCGCCGGAGCGCAGACTTTCTCTCCCCCCCTAACGGCGGCCATCTTGCAGCGGGGCGGCGCGGCTCAGCGGCGTCAGCAGACGACGAGCGACCTCGTGGGGCGAACCTCGTCAACAAACAACCCGCGCTCCCGTTCATACCGCCCGCGTTCCCCAACAACGCGCCCGACAGACTCATTAAGCCGTCGGAGTACTTGAAGACAATCACGGCGCCGTGCAAGCGTGACGACAGCGCGGCGGAGGCCCGGCCTCCTCCGCCGCCGCCTGTCCCGGACAATGTGCCGCCGCCTCCGCCCCAGCCACCCTTGGCCCATCAGCCCTTAGCAGCGATCAGTAGTGCGGAGCTGTCAGCTGTCCGGCTCCGTGCTCCAGCTGCGAAGACTCTGTCCGCTCCGCCTGCCAGGTCGGTCAGCCTGCAATGCCTGCCGAGCGCAGCGGACTACAGGAGCGCGAAGACGGATCTCATAGAGGAACTCAAGATGTCCAAAGATATCACCGGGATCAAGAAGCTGAAGGTGGAGCGCGCGCGCAGGGAGAGTCTGCAGGACAAGGAAACGTTCACGGAGTTCACGAAAAGATTTACGGCGGAAAACTTCGTTGATCAGGTCAGTACGCTTTTGTTTGAGTAATTGAATTCAGTTGTTTTGATCATAAAGATGTTCTAAAGACTTTCTTTCTTGAGATTATGCGAACTAAGTACTTTACTATAGAAAGTTAAATAATGAAGTCAATATTGCGAAGTTAGATTAGTGATCTGCGTCTATTAGTTAGACAGTGATTAAAGACTGTAGTAATTAAGTTTTGAAGTGGTAATCTCGGCATAAGCGGTTGCGTACTATAGATAAAATCATAACAGATCGCACATATTTGCTGCCATTACTGGCACAGTGGCATACCGTTGCAATTTCCTTGCAGCGCAGTGCATCCGTGCTTTTAACCCAGTGATCTGAATCCCCCCCCTCAGTTGGCTCTCATCTAATGTGTAGCGGCCGTGACGTAGTGGAACGTGACAGTGACAGACGTTTTTTGATGAAATCGCATTACGGCAAGGTTAGGCTTTTATTTTTTTACTAAATTTGGTAAAATTTCGTTGTAATGTTAAAAAAGTCTAAACAAGTTGTAAGCAAATTGACAAATAATAAAAACAAAGAAGAATCGACAACGAAGAATATTCCAATGTACTCGTAAATTATAAATAGACAACTAAAATAACAAATATTTTATTTTAATAAAAGTTTTAAAACCATAGTTAACTGGATTTTATATAATATACCTGTTCCCCCAGATTTCACCCTAAATCCCGTTCCCGTGGAAAAATTATAACCCGTGTTACTCTTGGAAAAGCTTTCCATTGATAAAATAATTCTTAAAATCGATCCAGTAGTTCGGAGCCTATTCAATACAAAACACACATACTAATCTTTCTCCTTTCTTAGTGTAGATTATTAATAGGCATTCAAAATATTATAGTGGTTATAAAGTATACCTAGATTGTAATAGTTTATGACAGTAATTATAATTACCATAACTATACTATGTTAATCATCTGTGACATCAATTTCCACTAATAAATATCCGATTTCAGATTATATCAGCTTGTATCAATTAATAACGCTTACGGGTCTTGTAATAAGATTCACTTTGTTCTGCGTTTTTATGAGGAAATTGGTGAATTACATTAAATAAAACGTAAAAGACGAAGATGTCCGACAGACATTCGCATTCATAATATAGATATGAGTAGCTTCCAGCCAATTGGATCATAATTAAGGTCAACATTGATTTGTGCATTTTGGCTTTTAAGACCATTATCGATGTAAGGCAGGTACGCAGAGGTATTCCATTACTGGATATACCCACATTTCACGAGATACATTGGACCCCTAAACGTGATAGGTGGTGAGCCCATAGCCGGACCGGGTCTATTTACACATGTCTCAGAATTAATTCTGAGACCTGCGGGTTTCCTCACAATGTTTTACTTCACCGTCGAGCTAGTGATAAATATGTACGTAAGTTTTTGAAAAACTCATTGTTACATGCCAGGATTCGAACCCGAGCCTCACTGATTTTAACGCTTTTTACTTAGGTAATATATTGAAACTTGGCTTCCAATATATCCTTATTAAGTGTATATAGTCTAATGCTTGTCTAATGACATAATAACACTAAGTACATAATAATTCCAGTTTTACCATCAACGGTACAAGTGGTACAAGGTTGGTGCCAAATGTACCATCAATGGTAAAACACAATGGTACAATGGTACTAGTGGCATAAGACTATACCACTTGTACCATTAATGGTACAAGTGGTACAAGTCGGTACCAATTGTACCATCAATGGTAAAACTCAATGGTACAGCTGGTCCGGAGGGCATTCTGCCGATGGCATGACTCCTCATCTTCAAAGTTCTGAATCTTTTATATGTATACCCTTCTACATCTACACCTCTATATCTACACTAATATTATAAGGAGGAAAGATTTATATATTCGTAACAAATTCGACTGATTTAAAAAATTCTTTCACCAATGGAAAGCCTGAAAATTTTCCGACGGTAATGGGACTTAAGCGGGTGAAATCGCGCGGAACTGTTAGTCTTTTATAAATGAAGGATTCTGAGGCAGTTAGAAAAAAATCCACATACAAAAATTTACATTTGGTCACTATCAATAAAGGTTAACATTAATTAACATTTATTCCACTACCAGTAAATGTTACCTATACAAATACAGGCCGGTGGCACATGAACCCGGGAGTAAATTGTTCAACCATAAAATTGATTAAGTAGATAATAAGTACACTCGGCGTCAAAAAAATCGCACCTTTGAAAAACCACTTTTAATCCCATTTAGAATCAATGATGATGGGACTATTAGGTATCATTTTATAGGTCTAATCATCAACATTCAGCAAATCGTACTTTAGTCTTGCTAGGTCATAAAAAAAGAAGTGATTGCAAAAGAAGAAGAAAAAGTTTGTTGACAAAGAATTAAAGTAAGACAAAAAAATGCTTAAAAATTACCTACTTAAAACCTAGTTTTACCCCCCCCCCCCATTTTATACCTCTAAAAGGTAGCGCAACTAGCGGCCCTTTTATAAAGTAATTATGCATTATTTTTGTATAACGTCGTTATTTGGGTGAAATGTTTTTTTTTTATGGCATAAATGATTGTTAATTTTAATGTCGTTAAATTAATGTTTAAAATGATACTTAATAGTCCCATCACCATAGATTCTAAATGTGATTAAAGGTGGTTTAAAGTATTATTTTCCGAAGGTGCGATTTTTTTGACGCCGAGTGTATTACAATATATTTAGACATACGTCTTAGTTGACAACAGCGGTTATGTCACGGCGCGGTTACGAAATATTACTGACATATTTATAACACATGTAAAATCAATGGATTGGAAATAATTGTTATTGTCATAATATTTTATTTAGGTAACAATGTTTCGTAAACAACACGGCAAGCTAAATTCAATCACGCCAGTTAGGCATACCTAATAATGTTTTTAAATGGCTTCAAAAAAGATGAGGTTATCAATTCGCCTGTATTTTTTTTTATGTTTGTTACCTCATAAATTTCCATTGGGTGAACCGATTTGGATAATTCTTTTTTATTTGAAAGCTGGTGCTTCCAGATTGGTCCCATTTTAATTTCGTCCCGTTCTGACGACGGCATCCATGAGAAAACCATATAAATTGAAGATTGAAGTTGTTTTTTTTACTCTTTACAGTTTTATGTTATTTTAAACTTAGCTACAGAAATAATTTAGAACCGAAGCCAAAAAATTGGCCAAATACGTGTCTGACTCGAGCACCGGAGTCCCTTGACGCTAGTACTAGTTACAATAGGTAGGTAGGTATATACCGTTTTTAAGGAGGAGATAAAACAAAAAACCTGAAAAGAAACACGTTTTTTCTGTATAGAATCACATTTTAATATAATAATTAATAACACATCTATTCTGTAATAATTCCTACAAACTATCTATGAACGTTGAAAAGATACTGCCCTTTAAAAGTAGGATAAACAGACAGACGCCATCCCAAAAACATTATCAATGTTCTCATAATTATTATTCATCAGACAACCTCTTCTAATTAAAATTTTTAAATGCAAAGAAGCGCCTCAATCCCTTTCATACCAACCAATTTACGTAAAAACGTGAACAGGTTCAAAGTAGAACGGTTTTTTTACTGCCTTAATATTGAATGCCAGTGTTTGTTTTGTTACCAGACTTTTCACATAAAAAACAATGGAGGATCGCGTTTCGTAATCGAAATTGTGTCATCGTTGAACTAATCGCTTCTCAGGCTCTCATTATGTTACGGTCTCGACGCGAATCTGTTTTATTAATACGTCATCTTTCAAACTGTAAGTAATGCTCGCTTTGTGGCATTCAATTGAAAAGTCAGCGAAAGTTAGGTACAGTCGAGGCAATTAGTACCTCTACATTTGAATGGAATGAAACGTTAGTAAAAGCTTTGTACAGTCAATGATACAAGTGCATGTTTTATGGCATTCTGTTGTGATATTTTTTACTGTGCTTATTGAATTTTTTACTTAGAGTTCTTTTACACCGGACACCGGTTATCTATATAATGCTCCTTCGAAGAGGTGAAATCCGTTTTTTTTCCTGTAAACTTCAAAATATTTAGGTAAAATGAATAATGAATAATAAATAATCTCACGCCTTTTATCCCCGAGGGGATAGGGTAGGCAGAGGTATTCCATATCAGAAACTACCCACATTTCACCAGTATAATCTTTGGACCCCTTAATGTGATAGGTGGTGAGCCCATCGCCTGACTGGGTCTTTTACTCTTGCCTCAGAATTAATTCCGGTACCTGAGGGTTTCATTCACCGTCGAGCTAGTGATAAAATAAAATCTCACGCCTTTTATCCCCGAGGGCTATGGCTAGTGATAAATATGTACATATCAGGAATCGCTCCTGGGTCTCATACTGAAATGGGATCACTTTCAACACGACTATCATTGGAGCTTGTGTCCCACAATTAATAATTACTATTTATTTACTTGTACGTGAGCGTTTCTCAGCTCTAATGAGGTCGCACGTAGAAAAAATAATAAATTTACAGCTTTTACACGTTTGCTATAGAAAATCACCCTTGTGCGTTGTAATTTCGGTCAGTGTACAACCGTTGTCACGCTTTCTCCAACGTTGGTAGTGACTCGTGCGTTATAGTAACAAGCATCTTTCTAATATTAATTAAATTAAACTTTATGAATCAGTCTCTATCCAGAACTACGTTAGATATCTTAAAACGCTGAGTAACTTACTGTTTATTAGCTGCTGTAATTTGTTTTTCTCTAGTTTCTGAAGCCGCGTTGACACAAATAAAGTCCGTTTGGACAAATTTAAGTAGTTTGACGTAATTTTGACAAACAAAGTCCGCTTAGACAAAATAGTTTGACAAAATGACTTTGTTAGCCACGCTGTCACAATCAAAGTTCTCTTGGACAAGTAGTTCGACAAAACAACTTTGATAACTGCGTTAACACTTTCAGAGTCCGTTTGAAAAGACAGCAAATTTAATTAAAATCTGTCTAGCAGTTAAGCAGTGAATACGTTATTTACGGGATACGTTATTTGTGTAAGTAATATATTCCCTGTACTTGTTTTATTTCCAGCTTTTACAACACCACTGATCTTATAAGTGCTATTTTTAAATACTGGCAGTGATTTCGCTATTACAGATTGTTATGAAAACAAAATTCCCTACTTTAAAGTTCTTTTCAGAGGTTCTTTACAAAGTGGCGTAATAAATAACTTTGCTCTCTTGCATTCGTATGTTTGCATAAGGCTTTCTCACTCAATGATTTTGAAGTAAAGCCAACAACTCTCAACGCAAACGAATGAAACGGCTTTCATAGAATTTAAATAAATAAATATACCTACACTTAGTCAAACAACAGACAATCCTACTCTATATCTGCATCTAAGATGATATATATAGAGTAGGATTGTCTGTTGTCCTCATCGCCCGTCGACCACTACTGCTTGACTGGCTCCCGGACGGATTGGCAGATGTCAATTTAAAATAACATAGAACTCTAAAAGAGTAAAAACCGACTTCATTGTCAGAACGGGACCAAATTGAAATGGGACCACACGGTTCGCCTAGTCGAAAGTACTGAGGTAACAAACATTTAAAAAAATCATACAGTCGAATTAGCTGGTCCGCAATCACTGCATCTTTAAAGATGCCGTTTTCAATATAATATCTAAGAGAAAAGTTATTATATATAGTCTATACACGACTAAAAGTATGGTAGTATGGTACGACTGGATACAAAATTGTCAATAAAAACTAATTAAATCTATTTGAAAGTAGTAAATAATTAAATATCGCGTCGACATTATTGACAATTTGAAATTAAATATTGACGAGTCGTGTAAGTCTTAATTAATGATGACGTTAATAGATAAAACTTGGGCGTCACTAGCAACTATCCTTAGCCAAACAGAAATCAAAGCCTTATGGCGGACCAATACGCAAATCAGAAACAAGTTAAAGAAAAATTGTGGTCCAATTAGACAATCTCAATAAAACTACAAAATTTGATACTTAAACATTTTTGAAAAACGAAATGAACTCCGCATAATGGGGAGTTTTCGGTGACAGCTGTCACTTGAGTATTCAAAGGTGTCAATAGATGGTGCTGATAAGCCTTGGTTTTTTTTTTACCTAATCTATGGTCGCAAGAATTTGTCAAACAAAAAAAAAACAATCTGACTTTTTATCTTTAATTATAAGGTTACGTACTCATTGCCTTATATTTTATTTATTGTTCTGTTTGTACATTGTTTACGAGTGGTTTGTGTTACAACAAAAGATCCGAATCCACGATAAACAAAAACTCAGTCTCCTTCATCTGCGAAAATGCGTGGACCATGTATAGTGTATGGGTGTAAAATACGGAGGAACCGAAGCTCGACTCGACGCACTAGGAATTTAGGTACCTAAAACAAGATCTGTTTTATTGCGTTGCCTGCTGACGCGTTACACTCACTCACACACAACACAACAACGGCACATGACATGACGGACGGATGTGTCACGTAAAGCGACACATCAGTGTTGCCAATTTCTTCCCAATGTTGATCAGCAGCAACAATTCCCAATGTTGATCAGCGCCATCTAGTTAAATTTTAAGAATGTCATTGAAAATTCCTCATTGGTATAATTCTTTCGACTGTTTTTTTTTGCAAATCTATATGATTATGTAACAAGTCAACTGTGCTTTAGTCTAGCAAAAACTCGAAAATGTCCCTGGATGGTTTAGTTTCATAATTGGACCCGGTAGGTGGCGCTGCGTTCGGACAGAACAACGTCTCCGGATCACTACTTAAAAATATATACTTATTGCTAAAGCCGTTCAGTTTGATAACCAGGGACTGCAGTTTTCTCGGAGACGGAGTAACGTTATATACGGGTAAAAATAACAACGTTATAAACTATAATAGTTACTTGTTAATTGTAAATACCATGTTAAAACCGTTATTTGTTGTCATGGTCATCGGAGATCGCGTGTGATGTAACGATACGTTACGTGGTATCCCGCAACGGGACTCAGTAGTTATATTATAGCTGGCCAGTTGATTTAATTTTTATAAAATTTCAAATATATTTTTTACATTATAACTGTTTTGGAGCACTTTTCGGCGAAAGTCATTGAGTACCTACCTGCTATAGAATAATTCAAACGTAATTTTATTTTAAAAGTTTTTAAGTTAATCACCATAAGTAACTGTATAAATGGATACTTATCTACTTCATCATCATCATCAGCCTATATTAGTCCACTGCTGGACATAGGCCTCCCCTAATGAGCGCCATAGCGCCCTGTCTTCGGCTCGACGCATCCAGCATCTGCCTGCAGCCTTTCGCAGATCGTCATCCCATCTGGCCGGAGGGCGCCCTACACTACGTTTGCCGAGTCGCGGTCTCCACTCCAGAACACGTCTACCCCAACGGTTGTCGGTTCTTCGCGAGATATGGCCGGCCCACTGCCACTTCAGCTTGCTAATTCTTTGAGCTATGTCGATAACTTTGGTTCTCTGTCGGATGTATTCGTTACGAATCCTATCCTTTAGAGAAACTCCGAGCATAGCTACTTATAAGTACTTAATATGGATATAAATATCAGTTTTGGTTATCGTCAAATCTATTTTGGAAATCTCGAGTAGGGTCAACAGTCGCCAGCACTATGAAACTGAAGACTGTACATTTGTAGTTCCATAAGATTCTATTGCTTTGGAATTCCGTCATAGGTGGAGGAATTGATTTACATATTCATTGAGCCAAAGCTGGATACATTGTCAAGCTGCGTGACAAAAATATGTGCGATTTGGCAATTCGTTTTGCGGATTCTTAAATTTTAGTTTATTTACAATAAAATTTTATTTAACTGATTTTACTGATGATCGCCACTTCAAAAGTAATTACATTAAGATAACATAAGTACCTAGTCAAAGATCTGATAAGTACAAGAAATACAAATACTTACATATAGGTAAGTATGTATTTTTTGTCAATTTAGAGATAGGGTTACTAATCCTATTCTCTCCACTACCCATTTTAATTTAACTAATCTATCATCTACTTCCTACATTCGTCATTTATTACCCACATTCGACATCATCTACCTATTCAAATCCATTGCATTCACCTACCTGCTACCATCGTCATCTCATACCCACATTCATCATCATCTCCTACCTACAGTCGCCATCATCTAATATCTACATTCGCCATCATCTCCTACCTACATTCGTAATCATCGTATAACCCACATTCGTCATCATCTCATAACCCTTATTCATCATGATCTCCTACGAACATTCGTCACCATCTCCTACCTACTTTCGTCATCATCTGCTACCCACTTTCCTCATCATCTCCTACCTACATTCGTCATCGTCTTATAAACATTCCTCATCATCTGATAAACCACATTCGTCATCATCTTACTACCCACATTCATTATCATCATCTACCCACCTATATCCATTGTCATCTACCAACTTATCAGATGACATTGGACACCTCTTCATACATGTAGCTCTCCACGGTAGGGTTGTCCCCAGGTTCCAGAGCGTGACGCGGCAGGGAACGTTATCCCTGCGTGGAAGAGACAGATGCTAGCTAGGAGGGCAGCAGAGAAGGCCAGGAGGGACTTGGAGAGAGAACTGGCGGGGGAGGCTGAGAGGAGACGGGCCGCAGCCGTGCCTGTGTGGAAGAGGCAGCTGCTACAAAGGAGGGAAGAGGCTGAGAGTCGGTTGAGGTCAGTTTTATTAGCAACAGAACTTATGACGATCGCTACTTTTGAGTCTCATTAATACAGAGGCCTTATACCTAATAATAAGAAATAATAAATCTTTATTTCACGCAATATTTACATTAATAGATCTTAATTAAATTAAACAGAGCCCTATATTATACATTTACAACTAACATACATATAAAATAACTAAATAAACTTATTGTCATCGCGATCGTCTTAATTTTGACGTACGTTGCGTCTTCCGTACTACTGTACATCTGTCATTACTGCCAGTGTAAGTAGAGCACAAGCACTGACCGCGTAACAAATGTCAAATAAAGACGGTTGCGATTATAATTTCTAAATAGACTTTGGACCCCTAAACGTAAGTGGTGAGTCCATCGCCGCCGGAGCGGGTCTGTTACACATGCCTCGGACATACTCAGAATTAATTCTGGCACCTGCGGGTTTCCTCATGATGTTTTCCTTAACCGTCGATGTATATGTGTGTACCTACTTAAGTTTTGAAAAACTCATTGGTAGGTACATGCCAGGATTTGAACCCGAGCCTCGCTGGTTATCATCATGTGAAGCAGGCTCTTTAACCGTAAGGCTATCACTGCTCTTTGAAGTCGGTTGAAAACAAGAAATAACTTCAGCTTATTGTTTACAGGCAATCTATGTATACCCCAAAAGTGGAGGACACAAATGGGAACGGCCAGAACGGGGAGTGGCGCGCATACCCTAGCGGCACGCAGCGAGCTGTGTCCATAGACAACATCTCGCTCTGCTACGACACTCCTGCGCAGCCTACGAGGGCGCCCTCGGAGGCGAAACTCTCCACTGAACACTGTAATGGTTAGCTGCCTTTACTTACCTCAGTATTACAATAATCGGTGGAAAATTGGTAACACTGATTGGTTGGAATACTTTTTGTATATCTTACAGTATATAAGGTAATTTTAAATTGAGTGCAAATGTTTTAAGGGTAGATCAAATAATGAACAGGTTTTTTTTTGCATTGATTTATATTTCTCATTGACATCGATTATTACAAAAAATAAAAAACAACCTGTATATAAACAATACACGCACACTAGGTACCCAATCAAAAATTGCGAGAGAATAACAAAATAAATAAATTAAAAAAGTCAAGAAAAGTGGCGTTTTAGTGCGGTATTGACGGTTTATGCAAAAGATTGTTTACAAAATAAAAATAAAATATTAGAAAAGAACAAGAATAAAATACTGACTTTTTTCTACTTACATTTGTACCTACCTTAAAAATATTTGCACTTGATTTAAAATTAGCTTTTATAGGCTAGGCAAGCGTAAAATTATCAGGAACCCTAGTTAGACCTTCGTGGAATAGTAGGGAATTGGCGTTGCTTTTGGCCTCGTAGCTACCCTCGATGGCTTGCGTGGCTTTAGGATTTTACAATAGCGGCTTCAACGCTCCGCTCTCTATGGCTTCTAGCATTTAATAGCCATGTGTACTATTGGTAGTATTGCCGACTATTGAACGCTCTGACGAATATCAATAGTTTGGTAGGTAACACTAAATCGAATGAAGACTTTGCTCTGGCCGCGCTCGCTTGTTGCTATACCTACATCATTGCTGCGCTGCGTTCGTAATATGTTGTCATCTGGCATTTTTAGTTGCTTGACGGTATCTAAGTCCGGTGATAGGTAGAGTTGTGACAGATGACTTGTGAACACAGAATAAAGCTTACCACTTATTTTAAAGGTCTTTTTTATTGGAAGGTTAAATTAAAAATGCATCCTTTCTTTTTTTTTATAATTGATATTGTTACAAAATCTTTGCATTGTATGGAATATTTGAGAGCTTTAGAGCTGTACCTATTTACGATACCAACAGTATGGCCAGTCATGGGCGTAGCTAGGGATTTTTCCTAGGGTGGGCCAGGGCCCCAGCCATTAATCGGCCGGCCACGGCGCGGCAAGATGGTATGTAGGAATCAAGTATGGATTTCAGTTATCCTCTTATACTAATTCTTTTTCTTTTATCTGTGTCCTGGCCCAAACTATGTAGTTTAGGTCGCTAGTATAGCTAAGTATACACTGACAAGAGCTCCGCTCTTAAATTACCAACAACAAGGTAAATCAAATCGACATTGAAGTAAGGAAAAAAGAAACCAAAAATATATAAATAGATCATGTGCATCTGGATTGAGGGACCATTTTTCAAATTATTGAGAAACGAAATGACCCTTACAGGACATTTAGTAAAAAATTGGTAAAACTTAAAGCAAAGATTCTTAAATTTCTTAAACGTGAAACAAAAGAGTTATGATCAAATAACTTGAGCCCTCAATCCTGACTCCTTCATAAAGCGGCATAGCCTAATCTCAGAAAGTACCATCTCTGGGATAATAATTTTTATTTGAGAATTTAGTTAAGATTTTCTTAAAGAGCAGTGATAGCCCTTACCGTTAAAGAGCCGGCCGAAAATCAGTGAGGCTCGGGTTCGAATCCTGGCATGTACCAATGAGTTTTTCAAAAACTTACGTACATATTTATCACTAGCTCGACGGTGAAGGAAAACATCGTGAGGAAACCCGCAGGTCGCAGAATTAATTCTGAGCCATGTGTAAATAGGTCCGGCGATGGGCTCACCACCTATCACGTTTAGGGGTCCAATGTATCTCGTGAAATGTGGGTATATCCAGTAATGGAATAAAAGGCGATGGAGTAAATGGGATGAAAGGCGTGATTTCATCCCCGAGGGGGTAGGCAGAGGTATTCCATTACTGGATATACCCACATTATATTATATATATATTTCTTAAATACACTAAGAAATTCCCAAATCTTAAGAATGCGATAATACAGATTTTTAGGCGGTTTAGCTTGGGCCCTCAATTCGTGAATATCTGTACTGAGGAATCAGTCAAACAAAGGAGTTTATCAAAGGAAAGAGATTAATACGACTTTAATATATTTGAGTTCAATATCGCTCCATATCGTTGGTAAATTAGTTAAAAAGAAGTAACAACACAACATTTAATTGTTAAAAAGTAAATAAAAATCGAATTTTCTTAAAACGTTTGAACTGAGGGCCCAACATTTTCGGCAGTATTGTAAGCCTTCTACACTACCGGACTTTAGATTAAGTATTTTAACCAATTTTTAATTAAAATGCAACAAAGCGTCCATTCTAAATGCCATACTTTAAGAAAAAAATGATTTAGAATTTTATATAGGAAAAATAGCTTCTATGGGGTACATGCTGAATAGCAGTATCAAAAAGTAACAAAATCATAACTACCCTACAGAATTTTCTCATATAAAACATTGTAAATCAATTTTCACTTAAAGTATGGCATTTAGAAGAATGGACGCTTTGTTGCATTTTAATTAAAAATTGGTTAAAATACTTAACCTAAAGTGCGGTAGTGTAGGAAGCTTAGCCTAGTCAATACTGCCGAAAATATTGGGCCCTCGGTTCAGACGTTTTAAGAAAATTCGAATTTTATTTAGTTTTTTACAATCGACCTTTGTGTCGTTATTTGTTTTAACTAATTTACCAACGATATTGAGCGATATTGAACTCAAATATATTAAAGTCGTATTCTCTTTCCTTTGATAAACTCCTTTGTTTGGCTGATTCCTCAGTACAGATATTCACGAATTGAGGGTCCAAGCTAAACCGCCATAAATCTGTATTATCGCATTCTTAAGATTTGAGAATTTCTCAATGTATTTAAGATTAACTGGATTCTCAAATTAAATATATTATCCCAGGGATAGTACCTACTTTCTGAGATTAGGCTATGCCGCTTTATGCAGGCGTCAGGATTGAGGGCCCAAGTTATTTGACCATAACTCGTTTGTTTCACGTTTAAGAAATTTCAGAATCTTTGCTTTAAGTTTTACCAAATTTTTACTAAATGCCTTGTAAGTGTCATTTCGTTCGCAATATTTTGAAAAATGGGCCCTTAATCCAAATGCACATACGGTCCACTTTATGTTCTCTGTGTTTAGGTTTTTGAAGATGGTTTTCGATTTCGGTAGTTGAGGATGAAGTTATTTTAAGTATGAGGAAGGGTATTTTTCTAGGGTGGGCCCACAGCTTTCTAGGGTGGGCCCGGCCCACCCTGCCCCCCCCCTAGCTACGCCCATGTGGCCAGTATCACATAAAAGCGCAGTTAACTCAAATCAAAGTTTCTTACATTTAATTGAAAGTGTCTGTAGGAGGTAGGTAACTAATACAGTGTGTGTGGTAATACCATAGCTTATTCTTGTACGCCATATTTTATTTCCTTTCTAATCACTATGTCGTTTCAGCCTTTGGACTCTACAGACGATAAGCAATACAAAACAATACTCTATCTTTCACTATTTAAATTTTTAAACCGTAGACAAGATATAGAGCAACTATATCATTAGACTTGATGGACTTTTGGATTCGTTTGAATATAAATATAATATAATAGTCGTTTTATAAAATGTAAGTTGCGTTTATCGAACCTTTGAATAGGAAGTAATACTGCAATGTTCTGACGCCAGAGAGAAGCACTAGCACAAACTGTAAACAGAGTTTTTGGACAAGTTTCTTTAAAACATCCATTTTAAATGGCCGTATGAGGCCATAATATAAAATCAGAGTACAGATAAAGTTACATTAATTAATTAAAGTAATAATCTCACGCCTTTTATCCCTGAGGGAGTAGGCAGAGGTACTCCATTTCTGGAAATACCCACCATTCACGAGTATATTCGACCCCTAAACTTTAAAAGTTACATTACAGGTACATTAAACAAGAAAAATAAATAAAACTTTGCTACGTTTACACAGAGTGGTTCTTACCGTTAAATAACATACGTCATTATACAGCATGTCGGTTTGTTTACGGTATGCGCTAGTAGTGTCCTCTGCGTCGAGCTTTGCGTAAAGTTCCCTATTATTAGCTGTTGTTGACAAAATTGAAACTGACAAGAGTATTTTTTTAGGTCACTCCACAAATGGAAAACACGAGGAGTCGGAAGAAAGCGCTAAAATTATACCCTGGCGCGCACAGCTACGCAAAACCAACAGCAAACTCAACCTACTCGAATAACGTAGTTAAGGTAATGTTGCTAGGGTAAAAAACGACTTCAATAGCACTAAGATAAATGTTGCTAGAGTAAAAACTGAATAGCACTAAGATATGCCTGAAAATTGCTCTAGACTTAATCTTTTTTTTATGTTTGTGCATGCGATACGAATTTTTTGATGAAAATATTATAGTGTTGCTAGCGCAGACTAGTTAGTTGAAACCCAATTTGAAGTTGTACGAACGGATTTAAGAAATAATTAATGAAAGTGTATTTTTATTTTATTTTAAGTAAATTTATTCGAAAGTAAAGCCAAGAACAACGTATTTCAATGATTTTTTATGATCATTTTTTATAACTTTATACAAGATGATATGATTAAGTAGTAATTTATATTCATTTTCATCTCTCCATTTTATTATTCTATCAAATTTAAACACAGTATGTACATTAAACAATGTATAAATGAGGCTATTTTTAACAAAGATAATTATTTGTATTAACATATTTGCTAGTAATAAAAAAACTTGTAAAAATGTAAATCTATTATAAATGTATCTATAAAGATTCTTAATAAAATCGGCTTTAAAATCTTTAGAACTTTGATAAGATCAAGTAGTTAATTGATTTAAAGACATATTTAATGTTAAAATAAGGGTTTTTATAATATACAAGTGATACATATGTTGCAATACTAGTGATTAAGCTTCTAGTGGGCTTTATAATTGTGACCTACGACTCTGTTTAACGATTATATATGCATACATGTGAGTCTATATAGAATGATATTCGATTATAACGTTGTTGAATAAAAATGCTGTTGCTTTATTTTTTATTTTATTTTCACTTTTATAATAGAATCAAGATCAGTTCACCGTTTTGATTTTCTGACGGGCCTGTTGGCTCAGTTGGTAGTGACCCTGCCTTTTGAGTGGGAGGTCGCGGGTTCGATCCCCGCTCGGAGCCAACATTTGTGTGCATGAACATGTCTGTTGGCTTCGTGTCTGGTCGTTTCATATTTATTTAAGTATGTTCATCAGTTGTTTAGTACCCATAGTACAGGCCCTGCCCAGTTGGGGTCTAGATAACCATGTGTGAATTGTGCCCCACCATTTATTATTATTATTATTTAAGAGTTGGATGGGTCTATTTAAGTACAGTCAAGAGCACATGAAGCATTACACTTGTAGTGCGAATCTGAGCTCTAAGGCGATTGTAATAAGAACGTTACAAAGTCCAATGTGTCAAGCTCCACGTGCTCTTGACTGTACCTATAAAGTGGCGCACAATATAATTAAATAAATATCATAAAATATTATCCAGTCAACTTTTCACGCAAAAATATCTAGCACAAAAAATACATCACTATGAACGCCTAATCGGTAAATTGATGGACTGTGCTAACAAAAATGGCTAAAAGTACTTTTCAAGAGTACCCACCCAACATAATGGGTACTGATTCAGCCAAATTTGTCAGGTCATTTGGTCCTACCTCCATTGCCCGAGATCGTGGGTTCGATTCCCGCGCAGGTCCAACATGTTTCGTAACTGGGTATTTGTATGTTTATCTAAAAAGTATATGTCTAGTTTGAGACCAAATAACCATGTGTGAATGTCTCCCACAATTTATTTCCTTATTTGAAAAACAACGTCTACGTGAAAGTAACTCTGAAAGAAACATACAATTTCAAAGTAATATAACTGTGTCGTTAAATCATGTTAGGCAATAATATTTTCTCCGAGTGAAACTCGAGTGCGTTTCAATGCAGCAAACATGGTAATAAAATGGCCCGCAATAAGAGAAGGGGTGCAAATGTTATACTTTTCCATGTCGACTTTGAGAGGTAACAATGCTTCTATATTTATTAATTTAAAAAAAAACTCACGCCTTTTATCCCCGAGGGGGTAGGCAGAGTAAGTAAGTAACAACTCTTTATTGTACACCAATAAAAATATGCAACAAGTGACAGAGTGATACAAAAAAGTACAATGGGCGGTCTTGTCGGTATTATATATTGTCAGAGGTATTCCATTTCTGAAAATATCCACCTTTCACGAGAATATTCGACCCCTAAACGTAGGTGGTGAGCTCATCGCCATGGTGTGTTACACATGCCTCAGAATTAATTCTGGGACCTGCTGGTTTCCTCACGATGTTTTCGTTAGTGATGAATATGTTCATGAGTTTTAAAAATCTGATTGGTGCATGCGAAGATTTGAACCCGAGCCTAAATTAACATACATAATGCGTTATCTCCTCAATTTCTTGAATATTATTTAGTGTATTTTTAGGATCCCAAAACGTGACAGGTGACAACTTTGAATAAATCACAACACTCAAAGGGTGACAAGCATATCACCGGATCGGATCCTTGTTCATCGTCAACCTTATGATAAAATAATAAAAATATTAGTAATCTAAGTAGGTAGGTATATCCAATACATATACATACGGGCCTGTTGGCTCAGTTGGTAGTGACCTTGCCTTCTGAATAGGAAATCGCGGGTTCGATTCCCGCTCGCGGCCAACGTTTGTGTGCGTGAACATGTATGTTGGCTTCGTGTCTGGTCGTTTAAGTATGTTAATCAGTTGTTGAGTACTAATAGTACAGGCCCTTTCTACTTTGGGACTAAATAACCGAGTGTGAATTGTAATAATAATAATATAATCTCACGCCTTTCATCCCCGAGGGGGTAGGCAGAGGTATTCCATTCCTGGATATACCCACATTTCACGAGATACATTGGGCCCCTAAACGTGATAGGTGGTGAGCCCATCGCCGGACCGGGTCTATTTACACATGTCTCAGAATTAATTCTGAGACCTGCGGGTTTCCTCACCATGTTTTCCTTCACCGTCGAGCTAGTGATAAATATGTAGGTAAGTTTTTGAAAAACTCATTGGTACATGCCAGGATTCGAACCCGAGCCTCACTGATTTTCGGCCGGCTCTTTAACCGTCAGGGCTATCACTGCTCTGTGTGTGAATTGTGTCCCACAATTTATTTATATATAAATAAGAAGCTAACTGACTGATCGTTCAACGCAGCCGAAACTACAGAGTTTATAAGCATGAAAGACAAGTGAACACTAAGAAAGAATTTTTGGAAATTCCCAGTGGAACGGGAAATAACAGAATCAGGAAGATTCGTTAAGCAAACCTCATTTATTATTATCAAACGTATAAAATATTTATTTCTCTTTAATCGACCAACAATTAGGTACACGATTTATTTATACACCAAGAACGCGTAAAGTAACTGAAACGATTAAAACATCACTAAAGTGAAATGTAGCCAAGATGAAACTGCAGAGGATCTTACAACTCGTAGCACTTCAAAATCCGTATATCACCTATTTCGATGTGACTCGTTGACTTCGTCACATAAACACGAAAAACGTTACCCTGCTGTTGCACTGATATATGATACTGATGCTGATGAATATTAGCTAATGCGGATTAATAAATGATACTGCTTTATTTACAGCTCCAATTGTATTGTGGATTATACTGGTGATTACTCCGCAACATCCAGCTACAAAAATACAGGGGAAGCTCCCAAACTTAGATCTCGCCGATTTCGTCAGACGGTTCATTAGTCCTTATATTACGTCGTTAAAAATAGTCGAAGAGCCATTATTTAGAACGCAAATGACGAAGCCCACGTGGGCAAACATCGGAGAAGTAATAAAATCCAAAGTAGAAGAATTAAAAAATAACTCCTTGCTACAAGACGAAGAATACGGTCTAGAAGAGAGCGACGACAAATTAACTTTAGAAGGCGAAGATGAGACAACGATTATGGAAATAATGCCAGCACCTTCAAGAAGGTTGAAGGAATCTCTTCGGGAGATAACAAACGCGTCCGAATCGTTCAAAAGCGACATACAAAAGTACAAGAAAATGAGGAATAAAATTAAGAAAGCTTTAAAAAGGGAAGACGTGTCCGGCAAAACTAGGAATTTAGTCACCACCACTTTAGACGACATGATTGCTCGGATAATTAGTCATCAGTGCACTTGGAAAGATAATGCTACTAGAATATCAATTAAAAATGATGTGAATACTCACCCTAACCAGATAGCGAAGTCGTGGTCGATCGTATGGAAGCAACTAAAGAGAGAATACTACAAAACAGCGAATCGCGAATCAGCAAACGATGCGTTCTTCAACAAATTCCAGAAACTCGTTACTACCATGATTAAAGACATGCATTTAGTATCCCAGTATTACAAAACGGTGTGTTCTCTTGTTAATGTCAATTCTACAATTGATAACAAAACCAGCCGGTACACTACTGTGTCTAGAAACGAAGACCAAGTGACCGCACAGAACACAGAAGTTATTCTAAGAAACGCCGATGATTGCGTTCATTTTAAAATTTGTTCTAAAGAACTCAAAGGATTCCTGCTCGATTTCTACAACAACTTAAACGACACAGCCGTGAGTACACTGAGGAATTACGCAGCCATGTTCCTTAGAGACGTAACACAAGATTCCGATAAAGATTTAGTCATCACACAGATTAACAAGACAGCAGACGCAATTGAAGCGAAAGTTAACAGAACTTTCCAAAAGCAAATACATGCATTGACACTTGATAAAGATAAAAATCGGAAAGCCAATGAAAACAATCTTAAAGATTTCGTCAATAGTACTATAGATCGTGTGAATACAGCTGTGAGGAAGATAATAAAGAAAAACATGAAAGTACTGAATGCTCAACTTCAGGACACAGTCACCGACGACATACACGTCAATTTGGATATGGACCTCGGGAATCTGAAGAGGGAACTAACAGGCAGGATCTGCACTATATTCGAGATATGCAACAATAACTACATGTTAGCTAAGCGAAGATCGGGCATTGGAGGTGGAAACAAGAAATTGTTTGTTAAAGTCCAATTAACATTGGATCATGGAATGAAACATATGTTAGCTAAACGCTTGCAGAGCGATAAAAAAACGCAAGAAATTCCTTCAAGAACGCCTAAATTCTCAGCTATTTCAAATGTAACTAGAACCACTCTTTCAGCTCCGGCAAATGTAACAAGAACGAGAATAATATCTAAACATCCACATATTAAATACTAAAATGATGGCAACATTTAAAAAATACACATACTTCATCAATCAGATTTATTTGTAATATGTACATGTATACACTATTATTGATTACAAAAATATACGTCTAAGACAGTGTTTTAGTATAATTTAATTTTATTCTAAGCAGGACTTTGAGTTCCTTCATCTTTTATTATCTCGAGCACTTTAGACTCATGACATCGACTCCAGGTCAAGACACCCTGCCTTTAGCTGGTTTTCCACCGGCGAGACGAGGGGCTCAGTAAAGTCATCATTTTTAGTACTCAATACCATCACTTTCTTTTTACTGTTTTATAATTTAGTTAGTTTTTATAATTTTAAATGTCTGTAAAATACCTGACTGTACCGAAATTAACATGCAAGTTCAATTATTCATAAAAAAGAATATGATAAAACAAGACTTAAAATGTATTTGAGATTTCGTTTTACATTCAGAAAAGTGAAGCATTTAATTACTAAAAATGAAAACGTCACAGCTTTTCATCGTTCATAGTGAATTTTCGTTTTAACAGATCATAAAAATAAGTCATGAAATACACTCTTAGAGGTATTTTACGATAATCTTATGTGCTTATACTGAATGTTGAAACGTAATTTAATCAAACACCCAATTAAAATTATACTAAGTCTCGCCTCGCAGGTGAAAAATGCACCTTCAAACACTGGTAGAAAATCTAAATCTCTTACTTCACGTCAGTAGCCATCGGTGTAAATGATGGGGAAGTGCTGCACTCTGCCGCTGGACCAGGCGACGGTGAGGCAGGCGCCTTCGGTGAAGTTCTGTTGGAACGCTATGGTGGAGGGCAGCTCGTTCTCCATGCCCGTGACGTAGCAACTGTTGACAAGGGTTTACAATCTACACTAATATTTTAAAATAAATAATAGGGGAAGCCAGAGGTATTCCATTTCTGGATATACATGAAAAGTGTTTCACAAGATGTTCTTTGGACCCCTAAACATGATATGAGGTGAGCCCATCGCCGGATCGGGTCAAAAGAGTAAAGACAAAAGAAATTCTGAGACTAGTCTATGTAAGCTTTTAACTCAATGGTACATAAAGAAATGTAAATAGTTATAGGTACTTTGATAGGAACAAAATGTTGTAGAAGTAAAAAAAAAATCTTTTTTGTTTTTTTTTAACAAAGGAGCCCAATATCTGATATACTGTACCCACCAAGGAGATATCTTCAGCTGCATCATCAGCTGCGTGGTGCAAAACACGGCCACCAGGTATGACTCTTCGAACAGTATTGCCAAGTATCTTCCCGTGGAGTCCCAGCACATGTCAAGGATTGGCCCACCGACTGAATCCCCTGATGCGAGTTCCACTTTAGTCACATCGAGCACAGGTTGTGCTTTGCTTGTTTGTGACCCTGGAAAAATTCACATTTTTTAATCTAGATTTTTTGTTAAGGCAGAAAATACTGAGGTACCCTGTAGAGCAGAGTTAGGTTACAAAGTTATAACTGAACCACAGATAATTTATAAAGAAAAAAAAAGACCATAGTGAAGAGAAAAGATTACTTTTTTGTATGCTTGTAGTTAATAAATATGCACCGAAATTACTGGACTGATTTTATAAATTCTTTCCCTATTAGAAAGTAAAATTTTTTGTGAGTAGTATGTGCTATAATATTGTGACACAGGTGAAACAGCCAGTATTTAATAATTTTAGTAGACAAATAGGGTAGGGTTACAATATTCTCTTACCACTCATAAGCCCAGCGTTGCTCAGTGAGTAAACTGTGGGTTCCCCTTTGGCCGCGAATAGCACGACGTCCTTCGGCCCCCAGCAGGCCGCTACCACGCGGCAACCGCGCGCGCACCACCTCTCCGGGGTCCATTTCATAGTGTCCCAAACTCTGAAAAAAAAAAAAACATTTCTTTGAATAGGCCGTATGAATTGTAACGAGCCTCTTATAGTGGATTTAGTTTCGCACAATGATATTTGAGGTTTATAAAAAAAATCCTTAGATCGGCAAACAAAATTAGATTTGATGAGGACCATTTCTGTCTAAATTTGATTGAAAATTTATGTTTCTTATCTGTCTGCCTTCATGTCTCCAAATTTATGTTTCGACAGAAATTATGCTATTTAAAATAAATAGTGCTATGCTGAGCTAGTTATATTTTTCTTTTCACATGACTAAAAAAACACTTCTCTTTTTGATCAAATCAAATCTTTTTGATCTATTTGAGCAATATGCGAAAAAAATTGGGTAGGATCTCTACCCAATTTTTTTCGCATATTGCATAGGCGCAAATTTAAGCTTCTCAAAGCTGCTAAAAAAACATGCATGCATAGGTTTTTTCATAATTTTATTGTTATTTACAGTCCAATAAATAGTCAGGTCAGCAGAAAATTGCATAAATAAAGAAATAGAAAGAAGAATATCTAACACTTGGAAACGATTTTGGTCTCTAAGCGAAGTAATGAAAGAAGAAGATATGCCAATGAAAGGAAAAAAGAAACTATACGAAATTTGCATCATGCCATGCTTATTGTATGGGTGCCAGACGTGGGCGCTAACAGTAGAACTAGAAAACAAATTGAAAGTATGCCAAATTGGAATAGAAAGAAGTATATTAGGTATAAAAAGAAGCGACAGAGTAAATCTACAAGAAATTAAAGCAAAAACAAAATTTTAAAATGCCCATACAGTTTACAGACAGCAAAAATGGAGATGGACGGGGCATATGCTAAGAGAAAGTAAGGAGAAATGGACTAAGTTAGTAACAGAATGGTATCCAAGGGACAGCAAGAGAAATAGAGATAGACAAATTAAAAGATGGGAAGATGACTTCAAGAAAATCGCTGGTCCAATATGGACCCATCTAGCAAGAGACAGGAATAAGTGGAAAACTTTAGAGGAGGCCTTTGTCGACAGACAAGCTGTTTCAGACAAACATCCAGTTGCCGATAATTTAAACAATAATACTTAGAAATATAATAACAATAAGTTAGTTAGTAAGTAGGCATGTACCCATTGTAAGGAAGATAACAGCAATAAAGGCTATTTTATTTTATTTATTTATTAAATAGTCAGGTAACATTTGTGTGAGATAAATAGCCTTAAAAGCTTAATTTCTGATTTATTGGCACATTATTTTAGACCTTTATTAGGAAGATTCTTTACTATATAAGATATATAATATATTATATATATAAGAGCAGTGATAGCCCGGACGGTTAAAGAGCCGGCCTAAAATCAGTGAGGTTCGGGTTCGAATCCTGGCATGTACCAATGAGTTTTTCAAAAACTTACGTACATATTTATCACTAGCTTGACGGTGAAGGAAAACATTGTGAGGAAACCCGCAGGTCTCAGAATTAATTCTGAGACATGTGTAAACAGACCCGGTCCGGCGATGGGCTCACCACCTATCACGTTTAGGGGTCCAATATATCTCGTGAAATGTGGGTATATCCAGTAATGGAATACCTCTGCCTACCCCCTCGGGGATAAAAAAGGCGTGAGATTAAACTTATTATACTTATATTCTTTACTATGGCTATCTAAGAGTTATTAAGATTATGGCAGAGGCAGGCAGGTAACTAATTATAATCACCTGAAAATAATAGAAGATGTTGCAGCAAACACTTTGCTAGCGTCGTAAGACCAGCGGGCAAACACTATACCACCACCAGCTACCCTCCTCAACGGCACAGCAGTTTCCATGGCAACATCCCAGACCAGCATGGACGTGTCTGCACCCGAACAGCTGATGAGCAAGTCACCGTTTGGAGACCAGCTCACATCAGTCACCGGGCTGTGGCCAGACCTACAACATTAAGTATTTTGGAATGACTTTTTTTTTTACTATGTAGAGTATAGTTAATATTATGCAGAGGGACAACAAATGTCTATAACTTCAATATAAAAGAAAGGAGACACTAGAATATTTTAATGTTGTTTAATTTATTGGGTAACCCGCTCCAGAGTGTTGGTTACCCAACGGGTTAGTTTAATATGGCTGTAAATCAGTAACATCATTGTACCTCTAATTTCTCTATAAAGTAATCTTAATTTATTCATTGTGACTGAAGCAGCCTTTTCCAAACATTGTGATAAAATGCTGGAAGTAATAATTTTATATTTTTGTTATGGATCAAGTCTTACCTTTTCAATATCACAGCATTACTTGGAGACGGCTTCGTAAACATAGAATTAGGATCCACAGTCCAAACTATGACCCCTTGCTCGCATCCAACGGCGATTTCTGATGCTGAATATGGTCTCCAACACAACGAAGACACATGCCCTTGAGCCTTGCATTTCAAAGTCGACACAAACGACACTTCCGAACAATAAACTCTTACATTATCGTCTGCCGTTGCCACAGCAATTTTCGTTGTGTGCGGATGCCATGCTAGACATTTAATCGGAGCATTACTCCAGTTCCTAGTCCTAGAGTAGTTGGCTACTATCTTTGGTCCAATATCTTTTAAATGTGGTTGCATAAAGTACCTGAACGCTGTCAAGACATTTGCCACTTTTAAAATGTATGAGGCAGCGAGGGCTATGGCAGGGCTTTCGCGGTTGACTGTTGGGTCGGCGGCCACACTCAAGGCGTCAACGAAACCTTGCTTATACCAAACGCTAGTAATTTTCTTTAACAAGTTGTCTTCAACATCTATGTACATAGAAATGTTCTCATCCGTCACTCGATGGTGGTGCAAATCTCTTGTCACGTTGATTTTGGGGTGATTTCTCGTCTGTAAAAGTATTTTCATAGTGAGAATTGAACTGAACATAATAATTTACAGTTGAAGTGGAAAGTAACCTTACCGAATTGGTAAAAGTAGTAGTGTTCCCGTATTGAGCGTTACCACAACAGTATACTTCGTTCAGTTTACAAAAGGCAATTTCATCTGGCCCCGGTAAGTCGGGAAAACCATGAAAAGCGGACATTTTATTTAGAAAAGATGGAATAAATAGAAGCGAAATCCACAGTCACGCAATACAACAACCGGCAAAACCAAAAATTTTAAATTTGACATTATAATTTTTATTTTTTAAGGCATTGGCAATTTAGCCATCAGCACTAAACGCGACGGAAAATTAAAGATTTTTAGCTCTGCTTCAGAATCTATGCACAAAAATACAATAACCTCAGAGACATTTTGCCACATAACACACTATAATTATTACGAGCCAACATCGAAAACACACACAGCAAAATGAAAAGTTTCCAAAAACATAGTGTACGAGCAACTTGTGTTGGGCAGGCTAGGATCATAGACCATACTGCCTAGCCTTCACCATGCACATAAATTCAGTGTCCTCAATACTTTCTATATCTAGTTTCGAACATTGACAGTGTAAAACGATAATGTTTCACGCGTTGTGTCTTCTTGGATAATCCAAAAATGTCTCACTTATTTTATAGAATTTTCTATATAAATGTGGGCATAAAAAACAATAATCAGAGGGAAAATTCTACTAAATGTCAACGGTTATAGTTGGATGACAATGACATATTAATGGTCAGTCGATGGTGTTATTTGTTCTGAAAAGTGGCAAAATAACACCATTGACTGTCAATTTACATCTCATTGTCATCCAACTATAAACGTTGACATTTAGTGGAATCGATCACTTTAAGGAGTTAATTAGTAATAAGTATAGGTAGATAATTTGAAACACCCTGATTATTACAACATACATAGGATAGGTACCTAGTGATAAGCAGTAGCATGGTTTTGTGCACCAGAATATCGTTTCGTGGGTACACATATTTCCAGAAATAATAATAATAGTTTCCAGAAATGGAACGCCTTCGCCTATGTACCTCGAGGATAAAAGTCGTGAGAATATTTCAATTTATTATTATTATTATTGTTCTAATGGTCGTTTAGTGTTGGCACAGTAGGTATAATAAATGTGTTGGTGACTTTATAGGTAATAGCAGAGACCAGTTTAAATAAATTTATTTAAACTGGTCTCTGGTAATAGGTACTCGTATCTAAGTAGGTATTTATTATGGTACCTATATTATTCCAGTATAGGTAGGTACTTATCCATTATGGATCCTTTCCTTGATTCATCGCCGGATCATGTTGAGATGAATGTCGCTTCATTACTCTTTTTAATTAAAAATATTATAATGGAATTACACGGAATCCGGGATTGATTTATTTCAGGAAATTGAGCGGATATATTTTAATGTTTAAGTTCGGTGTCTGACATCCCAAAATAAAGTTCATTCCATAAAAAGAACTAAACCGAAATTTCGTCTTTTTACTGTCTCTATAAAAATATCTTTCCCTTCGTACCTAAGCAACAAGCAACTAGGTACTTAAGGGATGCGTGTACCTAATATCGTTAGATAGGTCTTCATACATACATACAGCTCACGCCTTCTTCCCAAGGGGTAGGCAGAGACGATTGATCGCCACTTTGCCCGACCTCCGCACACTTCCCTCGCTTCATTCACATCCATAAGCCTTTACATGCATGACCTTTTATTCTTCGCACTCTGGACCCCAGCTTTTTGAAGGACATTACTAATTTGATCCGTGAACGTCCTTCCTCTTTCCTTGCATCCTTCAACATTTGAACCATAAATATCTTTCGTTACTCTTCTTTCATCCATACGTTCTAACGTTTTCTGACGTTTCATCCATAGGTCTATTTTATTGTTTTTATTTAGGTCAATAGTTAGTTAGTGCACTGCTAAAGTCGTAAAGAATGTAAGGGATGGATAGAAGTTTAAGGGAAAAAAATGTAACTAAGTATGAATGAAGTAGATACCGACCGACCTACTTGGAAACAAATAGATAAATTAACGTAAGTAGGTACCTAGGTCTAAAAATTGATAGCAAGTTTAACTGGGCAGCACATGTTGACCATGTATGTAACAAGCTTAGAGCTATATTAGCAAAGCTTACAATACTTAAATGTAAAATGCCATATAGCATTTTAAGACTACTGTACCTGTCACTAGCAGATTCAGTCATTAACTCATTAGTTACGGATTATCCAGCTATGGTAGGACTTATAAAGGTTATTTGAATAATATATATACTTAGGCTACAACTACGAATATTAAAAACAATTGTCCCATTAAAAATTAAACATAAATATAAAAATAACTATGAAAGATTATTCTATCATTGTAAAATCCTCAATATTTACGACAAACTAAAAGTCACAATTGTATCAGAATATATAGACAAAATTGAATTGTTAGAGAAATATAATAGACCTAGTAACCTGCGTCAGCTGTCCAACCTACCTATACTGGATGATTTTTTTTACCGTCTGGAAAAAAATATGACGTTTATGGTATCTAGAGCCGAAGTTATACACGATATTAATTGTTAAATAAAGTCATGTTTAATCCAATTTACAAAATCTAGAAAACTACGCACAGTACTACGCGGGGCTGGCGGTTGTGGGTAAATTGCGCATAAATGGAAGCTACGAGCCTGTTTCTTTTTAAAATACTGTTTAAAATATTTCAGTGTGTATTATTTACTACAATTGAGTAATGTATATTAGGTTAAGCAAGAAAAAAAAATTTTAGGATTTTTTTTTTTAAAATAACATTGCCAAATGAATCTATTACACTTACCTATCACACCACATTTTTTTCCAGACGGTAAAAAAAGTCATCCTGTATATAAAATTCCTAAGTATAACAATGTATATGGAAAGAGACACTGGAGGTACATCCTTCCCTTGGTAATGAACAACCTACCCATAGATATAATCAATAAAATATGTAATTGTAAAAACACTAAGCAAGCCAATTCCATTCTAAAACTGAACCTCATAAAACAACACGATGGGGACAACGTACCTTCTGCGACTCAAATGTAACTACAATCAATAGGTACCTACCGCGTCAACTTGTTAAGGGTCACAGCACACATATCAACTCGGAAAGGGATCGGCACCGTATCGCCTTTCGCCTCGCCGTCAACCAGGCGTCAACCTAAAGCCGTATACAGAAAGAAAGCCGAAAGCTTGTCGGCGCCGATGGGCGCCGATCGGCGCCCATCGGCGCCGGTCCATTCTACAGAAAGCAAGCAGGTTGAAGCAGAGCGAGCAAAATGTCGTACGATGATTGGCGGGCGGCACCAGCGCCGACCAGCGCGAGTCGGCGCCGATCGGCGCCTATCGGCGCCGACAGGCGCCGGTCGGCGCCCATCAGCGCTTGTTCATATAAATGCCTCCGCCGGTTACCTGCGTAGACCGGCGCCTGTAGGCGCCGATAGGCGCCGGTCGGCGCCGATGGGTTTTCGGCTTTCTTTCTGTATACGGCTTAACGTATGCATGTAACCAAAGCGTAGCAGCGGCTCCTGTACGTCAACTCGGCTACGGCTAGGCGTCACCGCGCTTACGCCTCGCCGACCGCTGGATGACCGGGTTGGCACCAAATCAATTTGAATCCAAACGTTGAGTGTTCAATAAAAATTTCAATAAAACTTACGCATAACACGAAAGGAAGTTGCCTTGCGAATGGCGGGCGGCGGCACGGTCGGCAGGCAAGTCGCGGGAGGGGACACGGTCAAGGGTGGACGAAGAGCCGTGAGCTCGCGTACGGAGAGACGTAAGCGGGGGGACAGCGAGCCGTAAGCGCGGGAACTGCAAGTTGACCACTCACCGCATCGCGGTTCGGAGCCTGTTCCGAGGCGAGGCGATTACGTTACGTTTCCCATTGGTGTGCGTTGCAGTAGGGAGTTTCATACAAACAATACTGAACGGCTCGAGGCGATACGGTGACGATCCCTTTCCGAGTTGATAAGTGTGCTGTGACCTTAATCAAGCTAATAATAACTACCTAACTACTGCGCTGCAAGCGGAACACTGGGCGCACATAATCTTTATATATCTAGATTAAGCACCCAGAAAGGGATGTACTAGAATAAGTTCTTCTTACAATAAACAGTTTTTTTTTTTTAAGGTATGTACCTAAGTAACATTTTTTGTTTCCTAATCATAGGCAACAACACATTGCGTAGGTACTCTATATGTACGCAAAGCTTTTCTTATGTTTAACCGACTTCAAAAAGGAGGAGGTTATCAATTCGTCTGTTTTTTTTATGTTTGTTACCTCAGAACTTTCGACTGGGTGAACCGATTTGGATGATTCTTTTTTTATTTGAAAGCTGGTGCTTCCTTCCCATTTTAATTTCGTCTAGTTCTGACAACGGCATCCATAAGAAAACCATATAAGTTGAAGATTGAAGTCTGTTTTTTTTACTCTTTAACTTTGTGTTCGTTGGATTTCATCTATCACCAAAAACGGACTATGGATTAAAAAAAGCTTTTAGTAAACATAAATATTTATTTACAACGGGAGTACGTAGCACTTATTATATTTTTGGAAGACGTTACTTTAAAACATAACAACATGGATATAAAATCGATAAAAAACCTAACTAACGATTGGTGGCTTAATTTTAAAATTCAAATTTTTAATGAATAAAAACAATGTTATGTATAATTTTTCGTATTCTTACTAGGCATTATTATAGAGTTGCTTGTGAGTATTCAAAAACGGATCTCGAAACTATTGTTAGCTCTGTTCCGAGTTACATACCATTGTCAAGATGGGGTCTCGTAATGAAACAGTAGGTAGGTATATGAGCAGATTGTCAACATGATTTAAATTACTGCGCAACATGTAATAAGACAAGAAAACCCAAGCTCACCAATAGATCTTAAAAATTGACTAGCATAAAACTCATTGACGATGTTTCAAAGCTACGATTTTTTAATCTTCCTTATCATCCCAGATACTGTCCCCGTTGGCCTCACTAGAGCCTTTGACCAGCTTCTGAATGGCTGGCAGCTTATACAAGTAGACGGAGAGCACGGAACCGGCGCAGGCGCCGATCCAGTAGACGACAGCATGTTCTAGCATGGTGTGGCCTTCACAGCCAGCCTTGAGGGACGTCGCCAACACCGGGTTGAAGTAGCCTCCGGAATAATCGAACGCTGAAACGAAGGAAATCTTAAATTATCGGGATTTGGTTTTTATGAATCTTATACTTTGGGGTAAATGCGCAGACAATGGCTATATTGTACCAAAGACCAGTATTTAAACTGGTCTTTGATTGTACGAAACTGTTGGGCACTTATTTATTGCGAAACAGATAGATCTTGACAGTATTTCGATAATACTGGTCAGTAATAATGAATAATTGGTATTTTAAATTAAAGCTATTTCAAAATTTTGTTTTAAAAATTTAAAAAAAGAAAGAACTACAATCTAGGTATATTACCTACCTACCTACTAGTGCTACTAGGTAGCATACTTAAATCAAATGATTGCTACATGAGATGTGATCATGATGTGATAGATATAAGTAGGTATGAAGTCTACGTTTGAAAATAAAATCTGTCATGATGATAATCATAATAAAGATGTACTGAATATGTTTTGATGATCGCTGAACCATGTGATGACTGATGAGTGATGATGCTTATCGTGTACTTCATAGTCGTCATGATCCTAATCGCTTGAATTTTTGTTAAAATCGATCACAATGGTGATGAAATTTTAATTAACTTTGTGCTCAATCATTATAAAGACCACTAAAATATGGGTGAAAATCCAGTGAAAAATAATTAAAATGGTATTCGATCGGAAAGAAAAGCTAATAAATATCGTGACCATATTAAAGTACAGCCGATGATTATGAAGTTGAAGAGGAGTAATTTAATAATCCAAATTCCAATGGAAGTATGTAACATGGATAATAGATCCAGAATAGTTGTCGAGGTAAAGATATCAATACTATATAATATCGATAGGGGACCTCAAATTATTGAAGAGAGACAACTTATTTTAAATGAGATCTTTATTACAGCGTGACCATGCATATTTACAATTAATACAGCCGATGACGGTGAAGATGGAGATTTTAATGAAAATGAAGAGTTAGTAGACACTTGACAATAATGTACCTTTTCCTAAATGGACTTTGCAAAAGATGGACACGCTTAGGTCCGCATTGGCACTATTGTCCTGATAGCGGTAGACGAATACCGTGTGCCTAGCGAGGACCCCTGCAACAGTGAACCCGGCATGAAAAATGTGTGTGTTTTAGTAGGAAGTGAAGGTGAAGTTTTGTGGTTGGTTGTACAAATTGATGTCACTGATATAGGGTTTATACAAATAGCTTCCTGTGATCATGTTAGTGGAATCGAATGATACATGTATGGGATTGATATAAGCTACAGAGAGAGACTAAGCGGAATTGACGCATTACTTTAAACACAATTTTATTAGTCCTTTACTGATACGAACGTATACAGAAATGGAATAGAAATACCTTGCTTCATTTGCTACTTGGCTAAGTGGGCTAATTTGTGTTGCAGTTGGGATGGTAGTGTTCATAAAATGGTTTTTTGTTTAGAATTTACAATGGTCTGGGTACTATTTTCAGTTTCCACCAATTTAAATGTTTGTAGGTACCGTATGTTTATTTAAAATATGTTTAAGTAACACATAATTTATTGTAGAAAGGAATTTGTGTACGATTTCATTGCGAAAATTAGAAAGCTTAAAAAAGAAAAGAAAGATGCGTTATTCACAAGATTATCGCTAAAATAAAGCAGCAACAAGAAGAGTATAGCTAATATAAAACCTCTGTTAGTGCATGTGAAAGAACTGAATATCTATAGCCCAGGTAGTAGATGAACAATACAAGCTATAATATTAAGCTACATTTAAACTCACCAGCAACGACGAGTGAGGTTCCAATGAAGGAGTCGATGGCGGTTGCAAATCTAGGGTTCAGGTCACCCAGAGCCTTGGACCCCAGTCGGCAAATGCAAGTCGCTATACCTTCTACTATGGCACCATAAAGAACTGGGACCTGAAATAGAGCATACGACAAATGCAGAGCGTTAGAACGAGAAAGGACTAAATCGTGCCGCTGAAAAGCTAAGCGGATTTTTGCATTACCTACCTACGACGTGAGTAGTTATTGTTACTGTGCAATTTATTTATTTTTATTAATTTTATCATTTCAGAATCAAGACGCGCTACACTAAAACAACGATTATAGTAAATCGACTAAATGATCTGTGACTGAAGGCTGGTGTAGACACGTTAAGTTGCTCAGCCAGTATATAATTCTCGCCTATTATGGAGATTTATATGTATTTACTACTAGCGCGTAGTTCCCGTTCCCGTTGGAATACAGGAATAAAATATAGCCTATTTTACTCAGGGATCTTCTAGCATTGGTGAAATATTTTTTAAAATCGGTTCAGTAGTTTTTACATACAAAAATACATTTATAATATTAAGTGGGTATAGATTAGTGTAGATATAGATATGCTAGCGGTGCCCAACGGAGTAGTCCGTTTGTTCCCGTTCGCGCAAAAAAAAATAGCTTCTTAGAGGTCACTACGTCTTTTATGAAACCCTTGTGCAAAATTTCGTTGCGCGTTGTGCGTTGATCGATCACTCAGTTTCTTCTTTTAAATGTATAGAAAACATTCCCTTTTATAAAGGCAGTGTTAATATACTGAGCAATAAGTTGCTCTGTTGTTCTTGCAGTGTCCTACGCAGTTGTGCCCCAACGGACTCTAGTGCTAGCATCTACGGTAAATGCAGCCTTGTCTGGAAAGGACAGATACTTTGGCACCACTAAGGACTTCAAATCGGGGATTGTGGTTCCGTCGATCTGTTTTCGGGTGCGTTATTTTAAAACTTCTACACCTAATAATTTTGACTCTACTCTATTAAACTAGCTCTTTCAACTGAGTTTGGTTTGATATGACAAAATGTGTGAACCTCCAGCGGTAGATGTCAAAATTGCGGTTTCATCAAATACCTAAGCCCTAAGTCCGACGGGAAACAGTTTCTTATATAGCTCGGCCGCCTTTGGCTTTCCTTCTTTTCTGGCATGACTTTGAGGCAGCAACGCGCAGGAACCCCACATTTTGTTTTTTGTTACAGCCTTTTCAAGTGGTGATATCGGTGGTCATAGGGGTAAACAGCAAAATAAATTACTTAGTTATGTTTTGGGTTAAATTGACCGCCATTATATTATTTTTTGTTTCCATATTTAGGTTACGCTATTTGCTATCTTTAGTCATCATACTCTATTTTGTCAAGAACTGTTGTCAGAGTACAAAATATCGCTCCCGCTTCTATCTTGCACTAAAATAAAGCAAAAAACAATACTCGCATCCAACGTTTACCTGTAAGTCAGCTCTGCAGTCTTCGATGGCTTTGTCCTTGTGTGTCTCTGAGATCTCGAGAGCCCAGTACATCTGAACGTACTTGAAGATTATAAGTCCACCCGTGAGCTCTGCCCAAGTCTTGAGCAAAGCCTTGCGGACATCACCCTTGCCTAGAAACAATATTATTATGAATCACTTACAATGTTCCGGCGACGGTACTGACGATTTTCGTTAGGTTTCGTCTGCGACGCGTTGTTTGTGTTGTTACAGAAACACATATATAGTTTTGTCGATGGCACATCTCATCTTTAAAATGTGCTACCTACTTATTGTAATGGCAACGCGTTGTTGCCGCAACGGGTGCAATTTTAACGTTAAAATGTCGCGTCACTAAAATCTATTGCTAGAGTTGTTAGCGTATATAATTTTGTTACAATCTGCAATGTGTTGTGCGTACCTAAATAAATTTGGGTAAACGTTTGGACGTTGCGTCGTTAAATCTGCGTTGTGATGGCAACGCGTAAATATTTTGTCGATGTGAAGTTAAGTCGCCAATGTTGAAATAACGGAATTCTGTTAAGTATATTATTATTATCTAACGTATTGAGAATACTGAAATCTTACCATGACCTTTTCGTTTGAGTAAAAGGGAGTCCCTTATGCTATAGTTACAGATTAATTGAAATACATAGCTAATTATATTCCCTACAAGTCATGAACAAATTAATGTTTAACAGACTAATGAAATCGTTATTCACTTTACCTTCAATGATATCCTCGATATGAGTGTATGGACAGGCCGTGGCATCTCCCCAGTTGTGAGACCACCAGATAGTGAGGACGAATAGGAATATCGCATACGTGCCCACGCCAAAATTGTCCGCGACTGAAAACAAGGCATTGTAAAATAGAATTTATTTATCGACCAATAGAATTCAAACTCTTTTAATGTTACATGAACAATGATTTATGTAGTGAATATATATAGATATATAGTATGTATTAGTTTATTTTATCAACATATATATGTATTAGGATTTACGTAATATATATATATATATATTTACATATATATATATATATATATATATATATGTTTATATTTACCGTAATGTTATATTTATTTGATTTTTTTACTATTTGCGGCCAATTCCGCCAAATTATTTCTGCTTAGCCTGATGGTTGACTGGTAGATAATGCCTTTAGGCATTAAGTTCGCCATGTGTACATTTTCTTGGTACATGAAGTTAAATAAATAAATAAATAAATACTGGTAGTGAATAGTGGACCCTTCGGAGTAGAGGTCAAAGGTTTGGACTCTTGTGTGCTTGCTCCAGACACTATTACATCTCCCAAGTAACTCTGTGAAGGATGGCATGTGCAAGAAGTAAGGAAATATAGTCAGGACGGTTGATAGGGATAAACGGAAGAAGACATATGGCGCCGACGCCAAATAATGGTAAATACAAAAAAAATATATGATGAACCTGAGTGACATAAAGTCGTAGGATAATAACAAAAAAAAAACGACTTCAAACAGGAATCTAAAAAAAGTAAAAAAGCAATAGTCGCCACTACGATTTTCAAAGGTTCCCTCGATTTCTCTAAGATACAATCATCAGATCTTGGTTTCCTTATCATGGTACTACCGTTCGGTTTATTAAATGGCGAAGTTATCCTCGAACAAATATTTTTTTAAATCTTCGTTTTTTGAAGCGGTTTAAAAATGTCACTGATGGGCTTAGAACCCACAGCGGCACAAGCCGCTAATTCAGACCCCATCAGGATGCAGTGTCATGTAGGCTTCGGCTGATAGCACCAAACATTGAACGCTACATTTGCTGCTTGTCCGAGAAGCCAAATACAGGTCCAACAAAATGTGAGTGGTGAATCCTTATCACTACTATAATATATTTTCTTCTTAAATAAATTCTAAGGTGGCACCGTGTTTGTAGGTAGGTAGGTACATCATTTCCGAAACAGCTCGTCTGACGCAATGAAATATTGTAAATCTACATAGGTTTGTGTTTTTGCATGTTTGTAACGAATAAACTTAATAACTACTGGACCGATTTTAAAAATTCTTTCATCAATGGAAAGCCTTCTTTTCTGACCGTAAGCCAAAATTTCCCACGGGAACGGGAGTTCAGCTAGTCACAAAATAAGTGTATGAATTGTGGTGACTCACATTTTTAATACAATTTATGCCGATCAATTAGGTAATTCGTAGACTGCCTTTTTTTTGGAGGATCCAAGTCCAAGAGGATCACATGATCGCAGGTCTGTGGCATAGATGATAAGGATAAATGTTATTCGTGCTAGTTATGTAGTTAACTCAGATCTAATAAAAAGTCAAGATAGAGCGCTGCGAAGGATAAAACCAGAAAAACTACTCCACGCTCTGTGCATACATACTCGCACGCACACACTTTCAAGCAAACTACTCAACCTACACCGATCAGTTAGGACTAGTTCGTCAATTGAAGCAATACGTACGAACAAATTAAATTATGTCATCCGGAAATGTGCATCTGAGGTAAATGCACAGAACGTGGAGTAGTTTTTCAGGCTTCAGTCTATCCTTCGCAGCGCTCCATCTTTACTGTTTATTTGATCTGAGGTAGTTAAAAAATAATTTCTAACATACCAATGATGAGCTCAAAGCAGCATCCGCATAGCTCGGCAGCTGCTATCGCCTCTTCGAGCAGTTGCTTCAATAAAGACTCTTTCACTAGTTTCTGAACGAGTCTGCGGGCGCAGTGAGCCAGAAGTGACGTCAGAAGGATGAATAGGGTAGACACCACCAGCGGGGCGAATGTAACGCGGTTTATCTGGAGAAATTCGGGATACAATGTTACCAAGACTTAGAATGTTCATAGGTGGCATATTATGCTGGGTTTCAGGGGAAGCGAAACCATCTTTTTTATATAAATAATTAAGAAAAATTTATAATAATAATAAATTAAGGTATTATGTCAGCCTCATAATGTCTGACATTCGAAAAACAAAAATTCAACTGTCTAGCTAGCTATCGCGGTTCTTGAGATACAGCCCTGTGACTCAAAAAAGCTACATTCTTTGGAGGCTGAGTCCATCGGGATCCCTGATGTTGCTACATATTGATTTCGAACAAAGATATTTAAATATATTAAGCCATATATCGGCCATTGGGAATATTTTCATACATAAACTTTGATCTCAAGCGTCAGTTAAGTTAGTAGGTACATATAAACGCGAGCTGTCATTCGGACATATCACGCTAGACTGACCTAAGGTACTCGTAGGTAATTACTTTTAGATAACGATTTTGTTCGCTTTGTCCCCTCTATGACCTATAGGATATTTAAATCTCTTTGATTTAGAACCAGTTCTGGAGTTTGTGAAGAGCTAGCACTCTAGATTCGTATTTAAGTAACTTTTTTGAAATACAGTTTGGTATATGGCCCGCAATCTAATCCAGTATCGTGCTATATAACTTCAAGATATATGTACTTATCCATGTAATCACGAAGTTCGCCAATACAAGTCTCGAGTGCGCAAGTGCTAAAACAGCACCAACTCTCAAGTTCCCAAATCTAGTTTCAGCTTCTATTTACACGATAGTCCGTCGATGAGATTCGAAGACTAGTATACAGGTTATTATTGCGTATACAGCCGCTTTCAACTTTAGAGATAGTCTTTTTGCACATATGCAGTGCGCCCACGTGTTTTTAATAGCAATGTAGACAGTACTGACTAAAAGTTTGCTAATTCATTGTGACGGGAACCATGACGATAATATATTGTGTCTGCATTCCTAGCGGTTGTCTACTACTACTATCTGCTTTAATTTAGCTCAATAGAACAAAGATTTATGTAGTATTCTCTCGTAAGTAATTAATTTTGTCTATGGATGGTCTTATGGAAAACAATATGCAATATTAAATGCGCTTTGTTCCTCAAAGCGGTTGAACACGTAATTAACTCCCGTATGTTTGTCTCTTAACCATGTTTCACGGCTGTATTTGTCAGTCTGGTTCCGTTGCAAAGGGAGACGTGAAATCCATCGCAGTGACCTGTTAACTGACGTTTGCCTTCCGTAAAGTTGCTTGAGCTCGGACACACCGGATGCGCGTTCAATCCATGCTCAGTCCGTCCGCAAGCGTGCTCGCATGTCTGTGATTATTATATTGGCAACACTGCATGTGATGTACTATGACGAAATCTCTGTAACGACGACATCTAGAACCTTGAAAATGGGTCGATAAGACAACTTAGGTCACTTAGGCATCCACTAAGAAAGGATTTATTAGAAAGTATGAATTCTAACGGGAACGGGCGAAAACTGGTTGTGTGCGGACAGAGCCAACCCTTTTCTCCCCTTCGTCCCACTTCGTAGATAAATTTGGTAGCCATCTTCGAGATGGGACTGTTTTAGACATCTGCAATCCTGGAGTTACCCTGTTGCCAACCGAAATGTAGGAATTTTACTGAGAACTTTTATTTTGCATTATAGATACAATGCAACACACGACCCGCGTAAGTCGATTGACTATACCATAGACATACCTATCACACATAAGTGTTTCCACCATAATGTCACTTTGTAGAAATGTTGTAATTAATGAAATGTAATACTACCTACACTGAATCTCACCGACTGCAACCTGACCGAGTTCAGTGTGACACCACAGTTTCATTAACATCGCATGTAACAACTACCTATACGCAAGACTGACCACATGCATTCGGTGTACTCCAGCCTTTGGCCCTTTCAAGTTGCAAGCACAATAGCGGCGTCGATCTACCTCTCCTATAAGTATAGAACGACCGTTTTAACTTGGCAGCTCTGAAGTTGCTCAAATGCAATTTGACGGTATGATGCGCTTTGCGCAGACAGAGCCTATGTTCAGACCAGCCAACTTAAAACGGCCGTACTGTAGGTACATAGGTGTCCGGCGACGGGCTCACTACCTATAACGTTTAGGGGTCCAAAGAATATCTGGTGAAAAGTGGGTATATCCAGAAATGGAAAACCTCTGCCTACCCCCTCGTGAATATAAGGCGTAAGATTATTTATTTATTTTATTAGGTTAGGGCATTCCTAGCACTCCGCTTCGTAGACACAATATGGTCGAATTTGAATCCAAGCGGATGAAAGGCGTGAGATTATATTATTATTATATTGAATCCAAGCCACACGAAGGTGTTATCGCGTCAACACGACACGAATGTTCGACCGCATACTCGTATGATGTGGGCGCTGCATTATCTCGGTTTAATTTAAACACAGTGGTGGATTTACAGTCTTGGCCGCCCCAGGCCCCAGACCATGTATAGTACCTAAGTATCAGCCGCCCCTTCTCAGTACCCATTATATAGATAGACTACATAATAAATTTACTTTGTTGCCAACTTTTATTTGTTTCTTACATTACATATAGAAAGTGATTTAAGAGGATTATTGTTAAACCATGCAGTGTAGTACGGCCCACCATAATGTGCTCTGTGCTTTTAGAATATTGAGGTAGGTACTCTGTGTTATTGCTTCCTATCATCAGTGTCTTTTTTGTCACTATTGGCCGCTCCTAATATCTGGTCGCCCTAGGCCCGGGCCTACTGGGCCTTAGGCCAAATCCGCCACTGTTTAAACATCAAGTTAAATTCATCCAACTGATGTCGTGTTTTAACTTCCGCAAACGTTCATGAGCGGATGTAACTTGGATGCGGATTTTAATTTGGAATTCGAGTGAGGCACTTAACTTCAACTCGGGCGAGCTTGATCTCAGCTTAATGCGACCTAAGTTCGACTTAAGTATTTATGTTCATTGCATGTGATGTACATGTATACTTACTTGTCTGTACCTACCTATAGATATAGAAACAATATTATGTTTGAATTTATGTAATTGGTCAAATTTTGTTATTTAGTTTACGACGTACATATACGACAGAACATTTTCTGAAAGTTTTGCAGTCAGTGATTTTTTTCCCTAAATTTGAAAGTAGGTATTGCTTACACAGTGTTGTAGAGAATAAATAATAATATTACAAAATTAGGACGTTCAAAGTTGTTTTTGGCAAGACTTCAAATAAACAGTCCTATTTCTCATGACAACTGTTGTATTAGAATCAAATACAACAGTTTTTTATTTATGTACCTGTTGAATGATCCGGGTTATATACTTACATATTTTTTTAAATGACTCTATTAGTAGATACCGCACCGTTTGTTACAAAAAGTTATTTTTGCCAGTGCTATACCTACAATACAATTTTACTTCTATTAACAAAGCAAAACACAATTTATTTAAATAAAATAAACATGGGTACGTATTTGAATGTCTAAAATTAAAAAACCTAACGTAAAATAACCTACATATAAATAGCGTATACTTAATAAAAAATAAGCTTTTTATTGAAGGGAGCCTGTCCTGTCGTGTTTGGCGTAAAAATTTTGACAGCCATGTACCTACTTGTAACTGTCAAAATTATTATAACAATTCTTTAAATTTATACGCAATCGAGCTCGTGAGTGTACTAGCATACTACCTTGTAGAAAAAGATCTATATATTTAATAATTTAAAAAGAAAAGTCAAACTTACCCTGACAACCACTTTCAGAAATATGCCTAAAACATCAACGGTGAATTTCATTTTGCTGGTTTATGTCTTCACTTTGGAATTTCCACTGCCTCACTTCACTGGCTGGAAACCAGAAATACTGCCAATTAATTAAAAACCAACCAACTTCAATCCCAGTTAAAAACTGTTACGCGAGCATTTTGAAAATCGAACTCACTTTCAAGATCACACGAGTTCTATTTATATCATTAGCACTTGGAGACACTCACCATGACACTGGACGATTTCCCAGAAACAATTGGTTATCTTTTCACAAATCACAAATACATTTACGTGATCAAAAGAAAAGTCGATTTCGTTGGAAAAATATAATATGTACTACGTTTAGTGTGGCGGGCGGTTAGTATGCGCAGACGCATCTCGACACGAGGCCAGGCGGAGGCGGTCTTAATATAGAAGCGAACGAAACTGTACTACAGATCTGATCGCCCTGGGTTACGCCTTTATACCAATGCTCATTATAAAAGAAGAATAAGAAAGATTTCTATGCTTGTGGTAAACACATGTGAGAATTGCAATGCAGTGTTATTAATATGTACCACATGCAATGAGATTAAAATATAATAAGGCATAGAGGGGGCAAAGCGAGGAAAATTTGATGCAGAAAGTGGTTACAAGTGGAATAAATCTATTAAGATTTCGACCGAATGACAGCTCGCGTTCACACTAACTGACATGACGCTTGAGCTTCAAAGTTTTGTAGGAAAATATTCCCAATGCCCCCTCTATGTCCTATTATATTTTAATCTCTTTGACCACATGTGAACGTCACAGTATGATTACATAGATACGAATACTTTACAGAGGAGACACAGTTTGGTAGTTCACTGCCTAGTCAAATGAGTACTTTATATCAACAGTTAAAACACAAAATAATGGAAAATGGAAAAATGGAAAATATCTACTGCACTCTGTCCTATGACGTCATCATAATAAACCACCATAAACCATAAACACGACATGGTAAACCGCCATATAACCAGAAGTAGTTCTATTTTCTTGAAATAACCCTTCATACCTAACACTGTAGAGACAAGACAGTGAACTAAAACTGTAATAAAAATATATTTAGAATTACTTACTTTAAATTAGGGCAGGGTCTGAAAAGCAGCAGTTGTGCTGAGGCTCTAGCCGTTTCTTCCACATTATAATAAACGTCTTATTTATTTAATTTTATTTTATACTAGCGGGTGCCCAGCGGCGTTGCCCGCGCGGATTCCGTTTATTCCCGTTCCAGTGTTAATTTCCGAAAATCCCTTCATAGTGGTTGCCTACGACATATTTAAGACACCTACATACCATATTTCAAAAGCGGGTGCCCAGCGGCGTTTTCCCGCTTGGATTCAGTTTATTCCCGTTCCCGTGGGAATTTCCGAAAATCCCTTCATACCGATTTCCTATGACATATCAGACACCTTCATACCATTTTTCAAGTTTCTAGGTGTTATCGTTTCGGAGTAGTACGTATTTCTCTTTTTAACCAGTTTTTATATGTTCCCGTGGGAATGAGATATTTTCCTGGAATAAAAAGTACCCTAGATGTTGACCCGGGTACTCAGCTATCTCCATAGTTCCATACCAAATTTCATCAAAATCCGTCCAGTAGTTTTTGAGTGATGCGTGCACAACCAGACAGACAGACAGACAGACAGACAGACAGACAGACAAAAATTCCAAAAATTGGTGTTTCGGTATCTATATCGATAACTATATACACTACCGTTAAAATTTTCAAAAAATATTTAATGTACAGACACAGCCCTGTTAGAGTTTTATTATATGTATAGAAAAGTTTTCGAGGTTCTTTGAAATAATCTCGAAATTAGAGTTAGAGTTTGAACAGTTTTTTTACCCGTCTGTTCCAAAAGTAGGGAGATGTTTTTTGGGTGTAAGTGAATATATGCGACTCTATCTCCAGCGCGGATCAACCGCACGCCCACAACGCCAATAGACTTGTGACGTCACTTTCACGTTTACTTTTTTAATTTTCGTGAGCAAATAATAATAAACGAATTTATTTCGACCAACATAGATTTATAAACTAACATTTTACAGTTCGCTGTTCGCCCCCAAGGCTTTCCCACTATACACTACAAAATATTATCTACTCAGGGCGACATAATACCTAATACCTTATTTTGTAAACATCTCCTTTGTAGAAATGCGAATGGTCATGAGCGAATTCTTCGACTCGCACTTGGCCGATTTTCAGGTGGCTGTGACCACAACCTTTTTTGTAGTTTTGGAACCATTTGCAAACTCTCAAGTTGCAAACGTCAAATTGAACGAAAAACTGTGACCAAAGAGGTTGGAAGAAAATCATTCAGAGAAACATTTTCTTTAAACGTTTTTGACTGTGACCAAATTCCATTAACGCTGTCGGAAATGCAAAGATACAGTCATAGTAGGCCTGCAGTTTATTGTTTTAACGGTACTCTAATAGATGAACAGGGCCCATAAAAGTTGAAATTAGCCCAATACTCTTGGCTGCGATTAATATTGTACCTATTCTCTGTCTATTCTCAAAGATATTATATATAGAAAGACGTAGATATGTTACTAGAGCACGGAAAATGAGGCCGACAAATGTAGTTAATTAACCACATTTTATTTAGTCGCATTGTATTTCAAGTCGTATTTTAAGCGCAACTCATAACAGATAGCTCTCTTTTTCTTTATTATTCGTTCCGTATCATCTTTCCCCGTCATTGTTGTATCCTATAAATACGCTAAGAAGTAAGTATGTACATGTTGTAGCACACTTGTAGGGGATCAATTTTCAAGCGCAAGCAGTATGAATATAACTCATCCTTACTTTAATATCTTTGGTCTATTCTACAATAAATCATCATCGGTAAATGCTCTCCGTGGGATCTTTTTGTTGAAGTAAGAGTACATTGACACATAACTAAGTAATAGGGCGTCAATACAATACGTGCTACTTAGAGTCGACGACACAACAATTTGGTCAATCGACTATTCAAAAGACGTTACTATTCAAAGTTGCTGCCTTTATTTTAAGAGGTGTCTGAACATACTTTATCGTATCCTGTTATCCTGTATTCCTTTTTTCTTTTAACTTATACAACTTCTGCAATTCGTCCAGGAATAGATTGTCTGGTTGTTTTTCCAATGGATGCTTCGCCACGCCTGATGTCATTTCTACGAATACATTTAATGGGTCGGGCACCTCCGCTGATGCGTAATCTTCATCATTTCTTCTCAATATGAATGGCTGGGCTGGCGTCGGTTGTCGTCGCTTGAATTGCCCCTGTATCTGTAAATAAAAAGAACCTATAGAGCAGGGATAGCCTTACGGTCAAAGAGCCTGCTTCACATGATGAAAATCAGTGAGGCTCGGGTTCGAATCCTGGCAAGTACCAATAACTTTTTCAAAACTTACGTACATATTTCATTCACATCACTAGCTCGACGGTGAAGGAAAACATCACATCATGAGGAAACCCGCAGGTTCCAGAATTAATTCTGAGATATGTGTAACAGACCTTGAAATTTATCTCTCGTTTCTCACTCAAAGAAAAATAAAGTAAGCGCATGGATGGTCGACATCGACGAAAAGTTTAAGATAATCTTAATTCTATGTGACTACCTCAGGAATAATGGTTGTAATAATCATTTTAGTTTGAACGTGGGAGAGCCATGCCTCGGCACGTTTGGGCCGTCTCGACCGGAGTGATACCACGGCCTTACAGAAAACCAGCGTAAAGCAATCATTGCATTGCGTTTCGTTGAGTGAGTGAGGAAACCGGAGGCCCCAATCCCCCCTCGCCCTACCCCCACCTCAAAGGCCGGCAACGCAGTTGTAACTCTTGAGTTGCAGGTGTCCATGGGCGACGGTAGTCACTTACCATCAGGTGACCCGTCGGCTCGTTCTGCTTTTTCTTATAAAAAAATATATATATATATTTCTCTGAAAACGTACTAAAAATGGCAACTGAAAATATTCAAAATCAATGTACAGTACCTACACTTGGACTTACAGTTGGATGACAATGACAATGACATAGTCAGTCGATGGTGTTATTTGCTCTGAAAAGTGTCAAAATAACACCATCGACTGACCATTAAAATGTCATTGTCATCCAACTGTAACAGAAATATCGTAAATCGGAAAACGGCGGTAGGGCCGATTCGACCTTGAAACCTTCAAGTAGAGAACGTTCTCCCACTTCAAAGGCCGGCAACGCACTTGTGACTCTCGAGTTGCATGTGTCCATGAGCGACGGTTGTCACTTATGCTCGTTTGCCCGCTACAGTATATAGAAAAAAAAGGTCTCTTGGCAAGTTGGCACGTACCCCTGTTGCAAGGCTCTCTCTACGCTTATAGTTACCTACTAACGAGGCTTTAATAATAATAATAATAATCCCACGCCTTTTATCCCCGAGGGTGTAGGCAGAGGTATTCCATTACTGGATACCCACTATTCACGAGATATTCTTTGGACCCCTAAACGTGATAGGTGGTGAGCCCATCGCTAGACCGGGTCTCTTTACTGATGTCTCAAAATTAATTCTGGGACCTGCGGGTTTCCTCACGATGTTTTCTTTCACCGTCGAGCTAGTGATAAATATGTACGTAAGTAACGGGGCTGTTTGTATTGTTTAAAATACATGACGAACATAAAACTCACGTGATTATTGTCATCTTTAGCTACCAATATCAATATGTTGTTCGGCGAAAAATATTTATCATCTCTTGATGTAGCAGTAAGTTGCTTCAGCACATCCATTAGATTATTATCCATCTTCCCCAAAGGACTTGTATTCACGGGAATTATACATTGTGTATAGAAAAGATTAACGATCGCAAAGAAAACGTGAGGATACATAATGTTAAATTTACACAGCCTAATTTAAAAAAAGTTATAAGAAGTATCTTGTGTATGTTCTACATCTTACGAGAATGTCTTATCTTGTAAGTCTACAAATTATTACGAAAGTAAATTTAATTATGATTTATAAACTGTATTGACAAAATATTTCATTCAACTATGTTAAAGAGTTTGTATGATATACATACCTACAAATATATATAATAATACACTGCTACACTGCTAATTACTATGTTCCCTTCGATACAATACAATAACTCTTTATTGTACACCAAAAACAATACAATATACTTATATACCAACATTAACTAAAGTCTTCGATGTTTGATATTGAAGTTTTTAGTATGCAGGCGCAGTTCAAATTGGTCTTTGATGACCATAAAATTTAAAAGGCAAATGTATGGATCAGCTAAGAAAGAATTTTACAAATTTCCCAAGGTATCGTCGAAAACGGGATCCACGCGGGCAACGCCGCTGGGCGCTTCTAGTTGAATAAAGTACGATTGATATTTGATAATATGATTTTAATTATACAAACCATAAAAGTCAACCACGTTGAAATTAATTTCCTTCACAAGCTGAGACAGTGTTCAATTTTAAAATGCATTATAACAAGGAAACGTTACGAATTTCGTTTATATGCAGCTGGATTTTCTTTTTCCTTGGTAAGTTTTTTACGACTAGTCACTCTCTTAAAAATGAAGTCCTTTTTTTGACCTGCATGCTACATTTATGTTTGAGGTTAACTCGAAGTGCTTGACCGATTTTGATGGTTCCTTCGATGATGTAATCATCATCAAAAGTTCTGTAAAATTAGTATGTACCTAAACATTAAGATTATATTTTACCACTAATAATGAAAACTTAACCGACTTTTAAATCAAGACCAATAGCCTTGCAAATAAGAAACTATGTAACCAGTCACATACAAAATCACAGTGAAATATATAACTATGTGTATTTAAACTTAAACATATTTATATCGAACAAATAAAACAAAAGTACAGTCAAATCTTCAAGTTTAATTTTTGAGGAGTTGGTTGTGATCTCTCTCCAATTAACGATATTTCAGCCGATACTTCTGACCGATCGGTGTCAAAAAGTGACACCGTGCGTATAGAAAGGTGACACCGCCCGTATACAACGGTGACACCGCCATAGTGTAGTTATTTACTTAACGGACAACCACGACAAGCTGCTGGTTCTATTAGAGTTAGATTTATAAAGTTGTTTTCCTTTTTTCAGTTTATATAGATCCGGCAAAATGCGCGTTCCCCATCGAAATATTCACCATGACCCTAACACCTTTTAAGGGTGCTGCGAAAAATGCCCCTTTTGTGACCTTGTGGGGAAACGTGGAAAGACCTAACAAGACCGCCAAGTACGACTCTCAGTACCTCGTGAGGCGATTTATGACAACTAGGGTTCAGCCAGTACCATAATCTTCCTCTTGTTGTTTTAACCAAAAGGCATTTAAGCCTTTTGTTCGTATGGCGAAACTTGCATATTTAGTATGTAGTTAACTATTTATTTTAATAAAAAAACGTATTAGTAGGTACTAAATAAATGTAATGCCTTAGATGTGTTCTGTAAATTACATTTATACTGGATGATTTTTTTTACCGTCTGGAAAAAAATATGACGTATAAGGTATCTAGAGCCGGAGTTATACACGAGATTAATTGTTAAATATACTTAGTCATGTTTAATGCAATTGACAAAATCTAGAAAACTACGCACAGTACTACGCGCAGCTGGCGGTTGTAGGTAGACTGCGCATAAATTGAAGCTACGAGCCTGTTTCTTTTTAAAATACTATTTCAAATATTTCAGTGTGTATTATTGACTACAATTGAGTAATGTATATTAGTTTAAGCAACTTTGCCAAATGAATCTATTACACTTACCTATCACACCACATTTTTTTCCAGACGGTACAAATAAATATTGTGTATATAAAATAAATAAATAAAAGATAAAATAATTTGTAAACCCCTCTTATTATAGGGCCAACCTGTGACGACCGTTATGGAATCTGTCAAAGCTGATTTTAGGAAAAACATTGCAAATTTCGAATAAACAGATTCCAGATATGTAGGTACCTACATGTGCCATATTTTGTACTGAGGTTCTTAAGTTCTTCGCCCATCATTGATTGGTTCGTACTTCTTGGTTTCTCTGCAGATTAGACGTCACTGAAGTTTCATAACACATCCTCCTATACAGGAAAATCCATGAATGTAATCGTTATTTTAGTAGCCTGATAAGGAAAAAACAATTTCAATTTCGTGCATACTAAGTATACGATGTCATGAAATGAGCATGTATATTTCCACTTGGATTTTTATGTGTTTTTGTAAGTAAAATTTTAAATAATGAAGTTGGATAAAACATGGAGCCGGCACTTCGGAGGTAAAGACGAATCTATTGACATCCCGCACTTCAAATTACGTCAATGGAATAGAAAGACCGCGTCCACCAGTCAATAAAAAAAAACGAGCAAGACTTTGATGATAGATCTGTGGAAGTTAAGTTACACAACTCCTTCACACATAAAACTACTCTTCGGAATTTGATGAAACATTAGGTACCTATCTATCTTCAAATGAAGTCGCAGGCGTCCTCTAGTAGTAAACATAAGTGATATTTTCTTTGCAGCGCCCTTTCAAGGTACAAAGGGCGTAGACTTTTTTGATCCAGATCTGATATTTGATTCAGTCGACGAGCCGAGTGGATCAGATGGCGGCGACCAGCAAATAATAAACGCACTGCGACAGCATATAACAGATTTTACACCACAAGTACATAACAAACCTGGCTACACATATAGATACAAATACAAAAAATCTCATTGGATAAACGATGACTATATGCCATTTTTGACGGTTAAACCAAACAAATACAAACAACCCAGTGTGGAACACGGGGCATTATTATGGATGTCACAAATGATCCCAATTTTTAAGAGCATGCTGCTAGGGACCGGAATCAATCAAGGTCCCAAAGATACCGTCCGGGTTCATAAGGACGATATTAGATATATGAAGGGCGCATAAATATCAGATATTTTTTAATGTGTATACTTCTTTTTTATACCTCTTATACTTATACCTCTTTTTTATATATCAATAAGAATTTCTCATTGGTGTCTTTAAAACATGTTTTTGGAATACACCTGTGCAGTGTTTTTTCCTTTAAAACATGATTTAATGTAGTTGTTATTTCTACGACAGGGCTAGAAAACGGCTCTATGAAGTTGTTTTATTTTACTACTGCTTTGTTTTCTCACAAGATCGCAGCCACTCACTCTATTCTTCATTCCTCTTACATTTATCTATTTAAAACCGTCTAAAAGTTTAATTGAAAACTAACCTCTTGGAAGAGATTGAAAGGCAAAGAATCTTGTTAGTTTGAAATTAAAACTACTCTCAAATGGAGCGAGTGTACCGAGTGGCGCGAGAATTTCCATCAGAACTTATGGGTTAGGGATGTACGAATAAAAAACTACAGGACAGTCCCGGTAATTCTGATAGGCTATTTGAAAAAGGGGAGAAAGTGGAGCCGTCCGTAACAAACCTGGCAGCACTAGATACAGCGAAGAAGATCGGCAAGACTTGGAGCGACATCGACCGTGAAGGTCAAGACCGAACGGAATGGCGAGTTGATGCCCTCTAGGCCTCTGCCCCATCCAGGGGACTTATGATAATAAGTCAAGTACGTCATTTGAAAGAGCGTTGCTGCAGTGGGGCTGTGGTTGCACTATCCTGGATGTACCCATAAAATAACCGTTTTCTTTCAAATTGACCGCACCTAACTCGAAAGACTCGGATAAAATTTGAAAATGAAGCTTTGAACAGTTTCAGTCAAAAATCACGTTGGCTTTTTGGGGTACTCATAGATTTAATTTACATACACTAATAACAATAATAATTTGTGGGACACAATTTCCCAAACTAGGCAGAGCCTGTACTATGGGTACTAAACAACTGATAAACATATACTAAACACCCAGACACGAAGCCAACAGATATGTTCATGCACACAAATGTTGGCCCCGAGCGGGGATCGAACGCGCGACTTCAGACTCAGAAGGCAGGGTCACTACCAACTGAGCCAACAGGCCCGTCTGACAGACACTGTTTATATCTAACACAATATTGATGGTTTTTGATTAGTTCTACTTCCTACCTTGTCGGCTTTCTTAAATTAGTACCTATTAAAATTTTTGGTATTGTACTTTTATTACTGTAGGTTATAATTTTTCCAATTTTCTTGTTGCACAAACAGCTTTATCCATATGTAGGGACTTAAAAGTAAGGCTTCTTACAAAACAAACGTATTTCACTCCTTCTGTTGCAGCCTGATAGTACCCTGTGACACTTCCGCTATTGAGATAAATTTTACGAAAACTTGCACTTCAAAATCCGTCACATTTTTCGGTCTGAAGCCGTTAAGGAAATATACTCACAAGCATACACTTGAAAAATATTGCCCTCTTTCTGGTGAAGACAAGTAATTTTTTTCAACAGACTTCAAAAAGGAGGAGGTTATGAAATCGACTATTTTTTTTTTTGAGTTTGTGTCCTTAGAAATTTTGACTGGATGAACCGATTTGGATGATTCTTTTTTTATTTGAAAGCCGGTGCTTTCATTTTAATTTCGTCCAGTTTTGACAAAACATCCTTGAGCAAACCATATAAGTTGAAGATTGAAGTCGGTTTTTACTCTTTAGAGTTCATCATCATTTAAGAGACTGTCTCAGTTGTCCCGGAAAATGTACCGTAAGGTGGCGGAGCAACACTACCAGATTAACCTCCAAAGGCGCGCTGGACGGGATGCAGACGGATCTCGACGACTTTGAGAGTTTTAATAAAGTGACCTAAAACTGGAATATTATCTCTTACTTACGGCGAGCCTGTTAGTCCAGTAAAATTATACATTACCGCATGCGTCAAATCCGGTAGTTCTGATTTTTTGCAGACTTGTTTATGATGTTGTCCTAATGTATAATCCAAGTTTGTGACCTCGAGCGACGAACGCAACTTTGTCAAAAATCGAATAAAATTTTTTTTTCAAATTTTCGCGGTTATAACCCTAAAGGAGTAGTTTATGAAAAAACTTTTTAAGGACGTTTTTAAAGTAGACTAAATTAACTACAATATGATACTAGAACTGTCTCTGTAGACCCAATAGTTTCCGAGATTTAGCCTTTCAAAATTTATATATTTTTTCGATCTTAGCAAATTTTTGCATTTCTGTCGTTTTAAAAGGTTGCCTGCTACTTCGTTCGCGTTATTTCGGGATAAAAAGTAGCCTATATGTTAATCCGGGTCGTAATCTATCTACCTACCAAATTTCATCTAAATCCGTTCAGCCGCTAAGTTAATTTTTCTTTTATCACATAATATCTACACTAATCTATACTAATATTATAAAGAGGAAAGATTTGAATTTTTGTACGTTTGTTACGAATAAACTCAAAAACTAATGCATCGATTTTAAAAATTCTTTCACCAATGGAAAGTTAGAATATCCCTGAGTAAGATAAGCTATATTTTATTCCCGTATTCCCACGGGAACGAAAACTACGCAGGTGAAAACGCGCGGAACCGCTATTATATATAGCACTAACGGTGTGTGTAACGAATAAACTCAAAAACTACTAGACCGATTTTACAAATTCTTTCACCAATAGATAGCTACATTATTACTGAGTAACATAGGCTATATTTTATTCCCTTATTCCCATGGGAACGGAAACGACGCGGGTGAAAACGCGCGGAACCGCTATTATATTATAACACTAACGGTGTTTGTATCGAATAAACTCAAAAACTACTGAGCTGATTTTACAAATTCTTTCACCAATAGAAAGCTACATTATTACAAAGTAACATAGGCTATATTTTATTCCCGTATTCCGAATACGGGAATAAAATATAGCTTATGTTACTCAGGGATATTCTAACTTTCCATTGGTGAAAGAATTTTTAAAATCGATGCAGTAGTTTTTGAGTTTATTCGTAACAAACGTACAAAAATTCAAATCTTTCCTCTTTATAATATTAGTATAGATTAGTGTAGATATTATGTGATAAAAGAAAAATTAACTTAGCGGCTGAACGGATTTAGATGAAATTTGGTAGGTAGATAGATTACGACCCGGATTAACATATAGGCTACTTTTTATCCCGAAATAACGCGAACGAAGTAGCAGGCAACCTTTTAAAACGACAGAAATGCAAAAATTTGCTAAGATCGAAAAAATATATAAACTTTGAAAGGCTAAATCTCGGAAACTGTTGGGTCTACAGAGACAGTTCTAGTAATTTTTTTTTCGATTTTTGACAAAGTTGCGTTCGTCGCTCGAGGTCACAAACTTGGATTATACATTAGGACAACATCATAAACAAGTCTGCAAAAAATCAGAACTACCGGATTTGACGCATACGAGCCCATACATTCAACCGACAAATTTACTGGACTATGTTAGCTCAGTGGGTAGAGACACCATATATACCTTCTGAGTCGGAGGTCGCGGGTTCGATCCCCGCTCGAGGCTAATTTGGGTGCATGAACATGTCTGTTGGCTTCGTGTCTGGGTGTTAATATTTATTTAAGTATGTTTATCAGTTGTTTAGTACCCATAGTACAGGCTCTGCCTAGTTTGGGACTGATTAACCGTGTGTGAATTGTGTCCCACAATTTATTATTATTACTTATTAGCGGTTCTGTTCGGTTTCACCCGCGTAGGATCAGAATATAGCCTATGTTCTAGCTTTCCATTGGTGAAATAATTTTTAAAATCGATCCAGTAGATTTTGAGTTTATTCGTAATAAACATCAAAAATATAAAAATACAAATCTTTCTTCTTTATAATATTAGTATAGATTAAGTATTAAGTATCACGAACATTGAGATTAAGTTACGAGTAGGACGTACAGTGAAGAGCCATGAAGCTTTACATTTGTAGTGCGAGTACCTCTAAGGCGATTGTAATAAGAACGTTACAATTACAAAGCCCAATGTGTCACGCTCCACGTGCTCTTGACTGTACTAGAGAGGAAACAGCTAAATTTCAAAAAATCATGAGAAAAACAGTGAGCAAAAAAATTGAGGCAACTGACCCACAGCAGATATACTCGTAATAAAAAGAATATACTAAATATTTCTATAATATATTTTTAAGTGTAACAATAAATAAATAAATTAGCAATTACCTGAGCGGGTTCCTGTGACTTCGTTAACTGTGGACCCCTTTTGTACAAGTGTAGCCTATATGCTGAATTGTATTCTGATGTAAACTTATAAGTTATTATTACTATTAAGTTTCATTAACATCCGTTTAGTACATTTGGCTTGAAAGAGTGACAAACGTAATTTTTGCCAAATTCGGTACTAGATGTTTAGGATTAAACTTTATTGGGGTCAGTTTCAATCACACATGCGGAATATCAAACGTATCTTGTCTGTCTGTCAATCTGTTACCTACTGATACTGACATTCTGATATGTACGGAGTAGCATTACCAAACCATAATGTAGAGCCACGATCATTTTACCGATTTGACGTTCGATGGATCGGTTGAAGTACTATCACTAAAAGTTCTGAATATCACAAAATATCCACTATATTGATGCACATTTCATACAACTAAGTATAAACACAAATAAAACAACAAATAAAAAAACCATTTCAGGAAATACCCACTATTTCTTACACCAGTTAGTAAGTATAATCATTTGCTGAGCCCATCGCCGGACCGGGTCTGTTACATATGCCTCAGAATTAATTCTGGGACCTGCGGGTTTCGTCTCCTTCACCGTTGAGCATATGTAGGTAAGTTTTTGAAAAAATCGTTGGTACATGCCAGGATTCGAACGCACGGATATAAGGCGGGCTCTTTAACCGCTGGGCTATCACTTGCTCTGTGAGTTCATACTGACCTACCCATATTAACATCAATGCTTAGTAATAATTAGACATGATTTTCAAAACTTACTCAAGAAATATTTTCTTCTGAAATTTAAAGATAATCATTTTTTTTGCAGAAAATTGAGGTGAATTTTAATATCCCTAATTTTACTTTCTAAACTAAAGTTGCGGATTTTTCTACCGACTAATTACAGTTTAAGACTCGGTGAAGACATTGCCAAAGGATAATATTTCAATTTAGAAGACAGGTAGCTTATTCTACTTTGTAAAGATGGATGACTGTTTCATTTTTTCAAGTAGTTTTTCTAACCTAAAATGTGATTAACTTTGTTGTCTTATTTAGGACTATATATAAGTAAATTAGTCAATATTATCTACTTACCTATAAATATCACTTATGTACATTTTTCATGTATACCCACTGTGGACTCATGTACTTTTCATTTCTGGGGGCGGAAAGCGGCAAATATCGGCCCGCTGCGCTAAACGAAGTTGCCGCTTTCCGCTGCGAAAAGAAATAGTATATTACACATCTAGGGAAGTAAAATGAGAAATGTCTCATATCACATGTAATTGTCGACCGAGGCAAAGCCGAGGTCTACAAACATGTGATCTGAGGCTTTCTTATTTACTTCCCGAGGTGTGTATACTTTTTTTCTTTTCGATGGAGGCGAAAAGCGGCAACTTCGCAACTTTACCGCAGCGGGCCGAAATTTGCACTTTCCGCCCGGAGTAATGAAAAAGTGTACAAACCTAGGGAAGTAAATAAGAAAGCCTCGCCTCGGTTGACAATTTGCATGTGATGAGACATTTTCTTATTTTACTTCCCTAGATGTGTAATATACTATACATTACACGTGCTACAACAACTGGTTTATATTTCCAATTCTAAAACGCAGTTTGCACCAGTGCAGTTTGAATACGAAAGCTCAAGTGATCTCCAACGCCGTGCGGGTGCATTCGCGCGGTGAATAGCAATCATGCAATTGTATGCGAATGCATGCATTGCAAGTGCATGCTATGCGACACGCTTGCACTTGTCTCGACATGTTTCGGCTGCGTGCCACTTGGTGCTTCCGATTTCATTCCCTTTGTGATACTATCAACACAACGCGCTCCTTATGTAAGTTATTTTTAAAGCTTATGTATAGTATAGCTTTTTAAACCGACTTCAAAAAATGAGCAGGTTTCTCAATTCGACCGTATATATATTTATTTTTTATGTGTATTCGTGGATAACTTCGTCGTTTATGAACCGATTTTTATATTTTTTTTTGTTGTCAAGGTGATCTAACGGTGTTACCATGATAAGGAAATCAGGATCTGCTGATGGTATCCCTGAGAAATCGAGAGGAACCTTCGAAAATCGTAGTGGCGACTAGTACTTTTTACCTTTTTCATAGTTTTTTTAGTTGTGGGCGTGAGTAACTTCTGTAAGTACCTAGAAGGAAACCATCGTGTCGAAAACTGCCCCAAAATTGGTTTCGGTCCAGTTCTTTTTTAGTGCGAGATAGAGTCGATTAATTTATTTTAACGACTTCACCAGGCCAGTGGGCGTATTCACGTAGATTCGATATTCGACTAGGAATCGGAAAATTTGTCGAATCCTTATGTCAAATATGACATCTGTGTATAGCCCATCTCGACAGATTTTCCGATTCCGAGTCGAATATCGAATCTCCGTGAATATGCCCCGCAGGAGTGTTTTTTGATTTATTTTAATTTAGTTGTTCAATTCAGTTGTTTAATATCCTTATCAACAGCCCCGTTTTCTTGAACACGTTCTGCTTTCTTGTAACAAAAAGCTGCTAGCAACTTGATTTCAAACTGAATAAAAATTTATAGTTTCTTTTTATGGCTATCGTTATATCACATGACTAATACTACAACAAATTATTCAAATTAATATATAAATTAATTTGGTACGAATAATTTATTAAAATTTAACGTTCTTCTTTGTTTCTTACATAATTTATTTATTACATCAATGGCGTTTAGTAGCGCTATTAAAATCGGGGTCTACTTGGAAAGGCGAAAGTGGAATACATTATCTCAATTCAATGCACTTTATAAACAAAGTTTAGGGTACAGCTGGTCGGAGTTTGCAAAAAAAAAAGACTTACTTACTTCCTTTATTTTTAGGGAGGATTTTTTTAAAATAAAAAACTCGATAAGTTATAGGAATTTATTAACAGTGTTTTACTGACTTTATTGTGTATGCGTTACTGCATTGTTTCGAGCGGTTGTTTTGTTTTTCATAATTGAATAATTAATTTTGTTACTTATAAAACGCGTCACAGAATAAGCGCAATTCCTCATACACCCCAATGAGTATTTTAAAATAAAAAAAAATATGATGCATTCGTAATTTAGTTTTGTCTAACCGATTTTTTTAAATAAAGAGCAATAATAGTACGGTTTCCATAGTTTGCCCTAAATTCAGGCACCTATCCTAATACATTTTTTGGAAACATTTAATACATATTAAAAATAGCTGAAATCGATTAAGTAGTCGATACTGAACAAACTAATTTCAGGAATTGCGCTTATTCTGTTTCATACTGTTGACCTACTCCATTTGTAACTTCTGATCAGGAACCAAAGAGATGCTGTCCTCGGATAATATTGTTGATCTTGTGTTCTTTTTGTGAATAAGTGTAATTTTTCCATTGTTACCTACCTAATATTATTAATGTATGTTTTATATAATATTTGCAAGTCATAATAGACAGATTTTGCAGGACTCTGCAACAAAATGTTATCGATTTCTACCTGCACCAAAATCAAGTCAAATAAAGACCATTTCATTTCATTTCGTTAATTGTTAACATATTTTAGTTGGAACTGGAAAATAACTTCTTAGGTACAGTGAGGGTACAGTGACTTTTCTACTCTGTTATTTGTGTGGGAAGTTCAAAATGTATGATTCAAAACTATGTCTGATTGCTATTATGTCATGTAGAAACAAACAATGGCTGACACTACGTTTATCTCTTGAAATAATCTTACAATTTGTCGTCGTAATTGTAGACCATTACAGCATTGTGCTATTACAGAGATTAATCTTAATTGCCGACGCGAGTTAAAAACATTTCAGCTTGCAAAAGCAATAGGTTTTAAGCTATTGCATAGCTTCTATCGCGGGCCTTGAGCGCGGGGACCGAATCCAGAAATTCCGTAACGAAAAATCCTCACGCTCTCCCCACTCCGACGGGCACGAAAGTCGAAAGTCGAAAGTCGAGTCGGAGTCGGAGTCGAGTCGAGTCGAATCGAATCGAATCGAATCGAATCGAATCGAATCGAATCAAATGAAATGAAATGAAATGAAATAGTCAGACCAACCAAGACAGTCAACTTTATGCTATGCAATAGCTTTACCGCGGCAGTCCCCGAGTGCCACACGTCTTTTTTTAAATTTTAATGTGCCTGTTGTGATGATATTATTATCGCCTGTACTTATTAACAAAATCAGTCTGGTTTGGAAGAGTGGAAATGAAATTCCACTCCCAACCAGTGACGGCGTGGTAGGGAAGAGTGGAAAAAGAAATCCACTTGTCCCTACCAAGGAGGGACAGCTGGTAGGGGACTAGTGGAATGGACCAAATATTTGTGTTCGTTTTGGATGTTCATTTAATTTCGCTAGAGAAAGTAAAAATTATTTAAGTACTGAAAAATCGACTTCATAAGACTGACTCTCACCCTATTGATTAATTGTTGTCGATCATTTATTAAAATTTATGGTTAATATCGGGAAGAAATTAATTCTGAGACATGTGTAAAACAGACCCGCAGGCGTATTCACGACTCGATACCGTTTCCGTTCGATTCAGATCGAGTGAAAAATTTACCGAAGTCGAATCTATCGACTTCGGAAACTTTATTCTAGGCGTTTCTGACAGCCACGGAAAATTTTCCGAATCCTTATGACATAAGGATTCGGAAAATTTTCACATATCACATTAGTTTTCGATACCAACATCAGCCCATCTCGAAAGTTTTCGATACCAACATCAGCCCATCTCGAAAGTGTTCGACAGATTTTCCGATATCGAATATCGATGCTCCCTGAATAGGCCTGCCGGTCCGGCGATGGGCTCACCAGTACTCACCACCTATCACGTTTAGGGGTCCAAAGAATATCTCGTGAAAAGTGGGTATATCCAAAAATAAAACACCTCTGCCTACCCCCTCGGGGATATAAGGCGTGAGTTTTTTTTTTTACCAGGAATACATTAAGACTCCATGCTGTCTGCGTTTGTGCTGATTTGATTTACACATGACAAAAAATTTAAATAAAATAAATTAATAGAAGTATAAATTTTCTTGCTGGTTCTTCTCAGGGTACTGCATTTAGCCAATCTTCATGGAAGAGTTTTGAGTGCCTTGTTATTAAGCTATATTAACCTTTTAAGTGTATTTTCTATACCTACAGAAAATAAATCATTTTTTTACTTTTGACTAAATATGGAACCCTTCTTTGATATTCTGATTTTAATCTTTTTTGCTCGCTTGTGGAGATGGTGTTGTTTCCGCTACCCTTAGCAGGTAGATAACGAACATTACAAATGCGGTCTTTATGGAGACCCTTTTAAGTACCCAATTTCAGAGGAATGTTCTTGTATAAACTTGTCAAATGTTTTTTTAAAATGTTTAATTGAATCTTTTTGTTGCGTGTCTTTTGCAGATTATTGACAGTTTTATCAATACGAAGCAAATTCGAAAGCAATTAATTTACCTTTTTTTTTTTTAAAATCTCTTTTTGAGTTAATATACTTACAAATGAAATAACGAAAAAAAAAAGTACTTAATGTGTTTTTTAAAATACTTATTGTTTATGGATGAGTAATTTGTCCCGTAAGTTATGTTTTCGCTGCAAGGAAGCCTTTCTTTAATTATAATTAACTTAACAAGACAGCCAGGAAAATATACAGTCTTCTTAGCACAATTTATTTATTTATCACAAAAAGTATATTAAAAACTCTTTACCCTTTCCCTCGGTAGTTCACTTCCTTGTCTTTGTGTTACGTAACTATTTTTATTTTCCTATCCCACGGGAATACGGCACTAATGAACTTGATAACAAAGAGCACTAACAATCTCTAGCTAACAATATCTTAAGCTCCATCCCTATCTAATTGTATTACAAATCTAGAGACAGCGAACCAGGGGTATTCTCTCCATGCACTTATTGTGATGCTGCGCTTTTGCTGCAAAGTGAATATAAAAATTTCACGGTTCACTCTTCTTAATGTCTCAGCATTTCCATCCTTGTCTAACATCAGCGTTGCGTGTATCTCCTATTCCCTCTGTTTGGAATCCCAGACGCAGCAGTGATATCGACGCAGTCTTATCAATGTCGAACTGACGGTTGATTTTGGCAGCTATACGTTGAGAGTTATGGCTGGTTTTTGAGTGTCGAAGATTTGTCTCAGAGGTTGTATTACCTGAATATATGTGGTCGTAGTATTTGAGAATGGAACTGCTCGGCTCACATTCACAACGGCACCGATCAGTCAGTGTAGCTCCAACCGTGGCTCCGAGAGGTTGTGTATGACAATTTCTCTAAAAGCCAACGACCGCGTGTGCTGACGAATTAACAAGTGACTCGAACCACATTTTTGATAGTTTGGTGAAGTTTTAAAACCGTGTGTTCTAGTTTTGTTGTAGTGTTTGTTAGTTTTATTGGACTGGACGTGGAGTCTCTCTCGAAGGTATGTCAACCAGTTTTCTTGTACTTTTTAATTATTACTATAACGGATAAGGCTGATTTCCTTTCGGTATGCAATTCAAAACCTGTTTTTCGTCGTTCAACCGTGGGAAGGTATTTTATTTGCAGTCGATTGCAATTGTTTGCAAGTTTTTCGTAAACAAGTATAATACCCACTATTTCGTTAATCATTTCAATTCACGTTGTATCTTTTTGTCCACGTGACTACTGATGGAATTTTGAGACAGCGAAACCAAGAATTGAATTAATATGTTTCTGATTCTTCAAGCAAAACTATTGTTAGGTACCTACAATCGGAGTACGGACAGATCTTTGTTATGTTGTGCATAAATTAGGTTACATGATTCACATATCGTGTGTACTTTATTATTGTGCAATTTTGTCCTTATTTCTTGTTTCAAATTGATTCATTTTTCCAATTCACAATTTCCTCTCTAAACTACCAAAAATAAAGTTAAAAACCTGTTTTAAATGGATCTTTCTGCAGATAAGTCCTTTTAAACTCTTTCTATGTGTAATGAGGTCTTGAATATTAATCTTATCATCAAAACAATATGTATTATCATCATCAAATACCATTACAAACGATCATTCGGCATTATCATTTGCAGCGATGATAACACGAGCAAATAATTTCTTTAAAATTATCCAAGCTAGGACCAACGCAGTGTCGCCTTTTCTAATCTTAACTTCAAATTCAACATTTCCCCAAATTGCTGTGACATCAATTGTCCAATTTTAGACTTTGCGGGAATAAGTAGGTACCAAACTATTTTGGTTAATTTAAGATGTGATCTCACTAGGATTTGAATAGTTCCCAGATCAGGATGCCATTTCTACTAAGTGTCAACGGTCATAGTTCGATGACAATGAGATGTCAATGGTCAGTCAATGGTGTTATTTTGACACTTTAGAGCAGCCATACTCAACCTTTTTTTTATAGGGGCCACAAACACGTTTCAGTCATGGTGTCGAGGGCCGCAAGCAAAAATTATTTAGGTCTTATTTAAAAAAACGTGATTCCAAGTTAACGATGTAGTTAAAAAAGAAGTTTTAACAAAGATGTTTATATGTTTTAATGCGATTTTTGATACTGTGAACACTTTTTCAGTACTTTATCAAGGTCTGGCTGGCGATTAGATATTTTTCTTTTATATTTAGAAGACACTCCTGACATTATATTGACACTAAAACCACAATTAACTGCAATTACTGGGCGAGATTAGCTATAGCTGATAGCGCTCGGCTCACATTCCCGTTCTGATACACCCATTCTTTGATGGGCGCGCAATTTAAAATGTTTTACAATAAAATAACTTCAGATGGGCCAACAACAAAGGTCCGGCGGGCCGCATGTGGCCCGCGGGCCGCAGGTTGAGTATAGCTGCTTTAGAGCAATTATAACACCATCGACTGACCATGTCATTGTCATCCAACTGTAACCGTTGACATTTTAGTAGAATTGGCCCCCTTTTTTTTTTCTTTTGCATGCGGGGAAAATGCCTTACGCATACCTGGTGGTAGCAGGGACGACAACCAGTTCATGTCAGGCTTGCACTGACTAAAAACCCCCCATGCTGTTCCTCCTCTCGCCCTAAGTCCGAGTCCCGGGAAACAGTTTCTTCCGTGACAGGTACCTATTCTTAACTCTGTGTATCTACCTAGTTAGGATCTAGTGTAAAACAAACAAAGTGTAATTCGAGCTTGCTTATCAAGGATTCCGTGGGTTGGTAGGTAGGTACCATTGCACCAATTGTTGTCATATTACTTACAGGATAAGAGCAATGAATAGAAATAGCTGTAGCACGTGATTCCGTTTGCGTACAGCAGACGTAGGTATTCACGGAGACTCGATACCGTTTCCGTTCGATTCAGATCGAGTGAAAAATTTTCCGAAGTCGAATCTATAGACTTCGGAAACTTTATTCTAGGCGTTTCTGACAGCCACGGAAAATTTTCCGAATCCTTATGTCACATATGACATTAGTTTTCAACACCAACATCAGCCCATCTCGAATGTTTTCGATACCAACATCAGCCCATCTCGAAAGTGATCGACACATTTTTCGATATCGAATATCGAAGCTCCCTGAATACGCCTGCAGGTGGGTACCTACCTACCTACTTTAGCTTATTGCGTCCTCGAGAAACTGTTTTCCGAGATTAGAATTAGGTAGCCTATTTCATTCCTAAAGATGTAAGGTATCGGCATGCCAAACATCAGATCGGTTCACGGGTTTATCTAAAATAACAGAGAACTCTAAAGAGTAAAAAAAAACGACTTCAACTAAGACCTATATGGTTTTCTCATTTAGATAGGTACCTACCTATGCCATGCCAACTGGACCAAATTGAAATGTTCAAATAAAAAAGAATCTAATAATCGGTTTACCCAGTTGAAAGTTGTGAAGTAACAAACATAAAAAAACATACAGTCGAATTGATAACCTCATTTTTTGGAATCCGTTGAAAAATAAGTTGAGTCTAGATACGAAGCCAGGACCCTGGCTATCTACGTTTTGTTCTTATATAAATCACTAAAAAAGTGACGCAACTTTGTAAACCACGACACCCACCTTCTGTTTTATTCTAGACATATAACTATACCTACTCTAACTATATTGTGATACTACATGTATTTCGTCTAGACGACATTATTACATAGGTAGGTAGGTAACTTAGATACAATATTGTACATATTTTGAATTTTAATGTAAATATTTGCATAATCACGGACAATACCATCCTGTCTTTTAGTCACGAATATTTTTGTGGTTTTTGATGCGAAGAATGTTTAACATGACAATGATTATTATGATGATCCCATATTAGCAGTAATCAGTGTCGTAAATCGCGAAAAATTACGAACTTCCATACGAACTGTCATCTCCTATTTAAGCACTATTTAAGTCTCTTAGGGGCCATGTGTTTTTGAGATAAGTCTGAGGATTGTTAATTCCTCTTTCATCAATGTCATTTTTATCTATGAAGTGGTGGTAGATAACTATTCCCTAAGCACCATTAACCTTTAATAAGTGAAATATTCCAATCTATACCAATAGATATTATAAAGAGGAAAGATTAGATTTTTTGTTTCTTTGTATTGAATCTACGAAACTACTGGACCAACTATAAAAATTCTTTCACCAATGGTAAGCTACATTATCAGGGAGTGATACTGGCTATATTTTATCCCCGCATTCCCACAGGAACGGTAACTACGGGGGTGAAACCACGCGGAACAGCTAGTGTCAAATAAAACCTAATATTGGTTTCAATTCTGCTTTACAGCCACTAAACTTATTTTAGTTAAGTCCTGTCATTTTGTCTCTCCTAGAGAGATATTTAGTCCTGTCAAATTAAAACTAGTCCTGTCAACTAAGGTGTTTAGCAATTTTAGCGACCATGTAACAAGATCATGGATAAAAGTGAGAGATAAGCACGTTCATAAAGTTCAAATTAGTTGTTTTTACATGTTTTACATTAACTCTTCAATCTATGGTTTGTTTCTGTCCTTTTTCTTCCGTAGGTATTCAACGGAGAAGGATAGGCTAACTTTAAATTAGGAATTCAGCATTTGGTCAGCCAGAATCGATTCGATTAATTTTTTGTTTACATTAGAATGTGCCAGTTTTGAATTGCGATCCAAACTTTTATGTATGTTTCCTTATTTTACTCAGCCCTGATGGTAGTGTTAGCATCAGTATCACAAACACGTTTATCTTCATGTTATTCATTGCTTTCTTGTGACTCATGGCTATAAATAACTAGATCTCCTGTTGAGATCTAAAGCTGGGGTCCCACGGTCCGCTATTCTACGGATCAGCTACACTCAGCCGACGACCACGGACGACAACGCACCACAGGCAGGGCCGGTCCAACGGTGCGTGTCGGTGTGTGTAGATGTTTTTATGTTGTCATAATGCAAAGCGAAAGAAAGAGAGAGAAGAGCGCACCTTTGAAGTTACCGACTCACGATGGATACGGGCGCACCGCCACAGACGTTCTGTGCTATCACGGACGAGGCCGGTCCCACGGTGCGTCGTGCGAGCTGGTCTGCGTGCATCCGCGATTTTACGGACCGTGGGACCCAAGCTTAAGGATGGCAGAGCATTACACTATTTATTATTAAAGTGTTTTTTTTATTACACTATTAATTCAGTTCATCTGTTTTTATTAGTGGCTCTTGAATTTGACTATTTGTGTTGTTTAGCTATGCCAGTACTATTCTTAAAATAAAAAAATAATATTCTCACACCGTTTATCCCCGAGGGGGTGGGCAGAGAGAGCAGTTGAACATACTATGTTGTCAAGATGACCGCGCAGCGGGTCTGTGTTTAGAAAAATATTGAGCATCATTTTGGAAAGTACAGATAATGCAGGTATGAATTAAAGCATTACTTTAAAATATGAATCAGTTTATTAAAATCCAATATTTTTCTTAACTTTGCCGTATGTATTGTAACCCGACTTCTCTCGGCTAATTAACGCCAGCACACAGCTGGAATTTTGAAACTGATGTAATCACTACATAGTATAAAACAAAGTCGCTTTCTCTGTCCCTATATCCTATATATTATAGAACATAGGCGCTTGTTCTTCGTACATAACTGAGTTACATTACTAGCTATGTATAAAGAAAATATATTCTTCGTACACAACCTGGTAATGTACCAAGAAATCCTTGTTCTTCGTACATAACTGAGTTACATTACTAGCTATGTATTAAGAAAACATATTCTTTGTACAAAACCGGGGTATGTACCAAGAAATCCTTGTTCTTCGTACATAACTGAGTTACATTACTAGCTATGTATAAAGAAAACGTATTCTTTGTACAAAACCAGGTTATGTACCAAGAAGCCTCGGTTCCTTGCACATTGTCAGTTATATATAAAGACTAGATGTCGCGCGGTGCGCGAGGCCGCAAGCGGCCACGCGTGTCTCTGTGCGGTTCGATTGTGACAGAAAAATAAAGTCGACTTTTGGGGGGGGCATCTTGTTTTAGCCATTTTAAGTCGAAAAAAAATAAAATTTTGTTAAATATTACTTTTCATGGCAACACTGTTCACTGAGACCCACAATCGCTCCATACAAGCCAACTTTCCAAAGTGTTGCCAACTGGCTAAAAAATGCCGATTAAGATTAGGAAAATTGATTTTTTCAGTAAAACACAAACAACGGGACGGCCATCTTGTTTTTTCTATTTTTCGGGATTTTCTAGTAAACTACAGGATATACCCTATGCGATGACACCAAACACATCCCTGTAGCATATCGGCATCTGGGAGATCAATTCAGGTCTTTTGAGGTCTACCCTAAAAATTAAATCAACCATAACTTTCAGTGTTGCCAGCCGAAAATCAAAAAACCTACAAAAAGTCATGAAGAGGGATAAAATGTTTCACTAACTGTCACTTTTTTTTGCAAAATGGTAAAATTTAGAGTTTTGACATTTTGCGTTAAAAGTAAAAAAAACACGGTAAATTCCGTGAAAATTCTTAAACACAGCAACACTACGTAGCAAGACCTCTAACTCCGCTATACAGACCAACTCGCCCAGGTGTTGCCATCTTGCCGAAAATCGACAGTCAAAATGTGGTAAAATTAATACTTTTCTTTGGGAGCAAATCACCGGTCGGCCATCTTGGTTTTTTAGATTTTCGGGATTTTCTGGTAAACTACAGGATATGACCTATGTGATGACACCAAACACATCCCTGTAGCATATTGGCATCTGGGAGATCAATTCGGGTCAAGTGGGGTCTAAAACCACTCCAACTTTGAAACACTACTACGCGACCGCCATTTTGTTTTTTCAAATTTTTTAATTATTTTCGTAAATCATACAAGCGATCCTACAGATGCCGAAAATTTGAACCGAATCGGTCGGAAAACAAAAGAGATACGATAGGCAAGCCCGGCCGCCATTTTGTTTTTTTGAAAAGTCGGAACTTTCCTCTCTTGTCACCCCGCTATCTTGCACACTTTTTCCCTACATGACTTGACTCCAAAACGCCTCCTTCTGGGAGAACAATTATGTCAATGAGTCAGTGAGTCAGTGGTAATCGAGCTTTAAGTATATATTATAGACTAGATGTCGCGCGGTGCGCGAGGCCGCAAGCGGCCACGCGTGTCTCTGTGGGGTCGTATTTTGACAGAAAAATAAAGTCTAATTTTGGGCGCCCATCTTGTTTTAGCCATTTTTGATCATTTTCTATGTGAATTTTGTCTTTTTTTAGTATAAGTCGAAAAATAATAAAATTTTGTAAAATATTTTTTTATAGCAATACTGCTTACTGAGACCCACAATCGCTCCATACAACCCAACTTTTCAAAGTGTTGCCAACTTGCCTGAAAATGCCGATAAAAATTATAAAAACCCAATTTTTTCAGTAAAGAGAGAATACCGGAGCGGCCATCTTGTTTTTTAAGTTTTTCGGATTTTTCTGGTAAACTACAGGATATGCCCTGTGCAATGACACCAATCACGTCTCTATAGCATATTGGCATCTGGGAGATCAATTCGGGTCTTTTGACGTCTACCCTAAAATTTCAATCGGCCATAACTTTCAGTGTTGCCAGGCGAAAATCCAAAAAACCTACAAAAGGTCATAGAGAGAGATGAAATGTTCCGTTGGCTGTCACTTGTTTTTGCAAAATGGTGAAATTTAGAGTTTTGACTTTTTGAATTAAAAGTAAAAAAATACCTTAAATTTTGGGAAAATTGTTGTTGACCTACGTGATGAAACTTAAAACATCCCCGTAGCATATTAGCATCTGGGAGATCAATTAGGGTCCACTGGGGTCTAAAACCACTCCAACTTTGAAACACTATTACGGGGCCGCCATTTTGTTTTTTCAAATTTTTAAAATATTTTCGTAAATCATACAAGCGATCCTACAGATGTCGAAAATTGGATCCGAATCGGCCAGAAAACAAAAGAGATACGATAGGCAAGCCCGGCCGCCATTTTGTTTTTTTGAAAAGTCGGAATTTTCCCGGGGTCACTCCGCCATCTTGCACACTTTTCTCATATATGACTTTTCTCCAAAACGACTCCTTCTGGGAGAACAATTATGTCAATCAGTCAGTGGTAGTCGAGCTTTATATAATATAAACTAGATGTACGCGTGTCTCTGTGGGGTCGTATTTTGACAGAAAAATAAAGTCTAATTTTGGGCGCCGATCTTGTTTTAGCCATTTTTGATAATTTTCTATGTGAATTTTGTCTTTTTTTAGTATAGGTCGAAAAATAATAAATTTTTTTAAAATATTTCTTTTCATGGCAACACTGCTTACTGAGACCCACAATCGCTCCATACAACCCAACTTTCAAAAGTGTTGCCAACTTGCCAAAAAATTCTGATAAAAATTATAAAAACCCAATTTTTTCAGTAAAGAGAGAATACCGGAGCGGCCATCTTGTTTTTCCAGTTTTTCGGATTTTTCTGGTAAACTACAGGATATGCCCTATGCAATGACACCAATCACGTCTCTATAGCATATTGGCATCTGGGAGATCAATTCGGGTCTTTTGAGGTCTACCCTAAAAATTCAATCGGCCATAACTTTCAGTGTTGCCAGGTGAAAATCAAAAAACCTACAAAAGGTCATAGGGAGAGATAAAATGTTCCACTGACTGTTACTCGTTTTTGCAAAATGGTAAAATTCCGAGTTTTGACTTTTTGCATTAAAAGTCAAAAAATACCCCAAATTTTGGCAAAATTGTTAAACACGGCAATACTCCGTAATGAGACCTCTAACCCCGCCATACAAGCCAACTCGCTCAGGTGTCGCCATCTTGCCGAAAATCGACATTCAAAATCTGGTAAAATTCATCTTTTTCTTTGGGAGCCAATCACAGGGCAGGGCGGCCATCTTGGATTTTCAGTTTTTTGGATTTTTCTGGCAAACTACAGGATATACCCTATGCAATGACACCAATCACGTCTCTATAGCATATTGGCATCTGGGAGATCAATTCGGGTCTTTTGAGGTCTACCCTAAAAATTCAATCGGCCATAACTTTCAGTGTTGCCAGGCGAAAATCAAAAAACCCACAAAAGGTCATAGAGAGGGATAAAATGTACCGTTGACTGTTACTCGTTTTCGCAAAATGGTAAAATTTCGAGTTTTGACTTTTTGCATTAAAAGTAAAAAAATACCCCAAATTTTGGGAAAATTGTTAAACATGGCAATACTCCGTTATGAGACCTCTAACCCTGCTATACAAGCCAACTCGCTCAGGTGTCGCCATCTTGCCGAAAATCGACATTTAAAATCTGGTAAAATTCATCTTTTTCTTTGGGAGCCAATCACAGGGCGGCCATCTTGGATTTTCAGTTTTTCGGATTTTTCTGGTAAACTAAAGGACATGACCTACGTGATGACACTTAAAACATCCCCGTAGCATATTAGCATCTGGGAGATCAATTAGGGTCAACTGGGGTCTAAAACCACTCCAACTTTGATACACTATTACGGGGTCGCCATTTTGTTTTTCTAATTTTTTTTGTAATTTTTGTGAATCATCTAAGCAATACTACAGATGTTAAAAATTTGAATCGGATCGGCCGGAAAACAAAAGAGATACGATAAGCAAGTCTAGCCGCCATTTTGTTTTTTTGAAAAGTCGGAATTTTCCCTAGGTCACTTTGCCATCTTGAACACTTTTTTCATACAAGACTTTTCTCCAAAACGACTCCTTCTGGGAGAACAATTATGTCAATCAGTCAGTGAGTGAGTGAGTCAGTGAGTGAGTGGTAGTCGAGCTTTATATATTATAAACTAGATGTCGCGCGGTGCGCGAGGCCGCAAGCGGCCACGCGTGTCTCTGTGGGGTCTTATTTTAACAGAAAAATAGAGTCTAATTTTGGGCGCCCATCTTGTTTTAGCCATTTTAAGTCGAAAAATAACAAAATTTTGCTTAATATTTTTTTTCATGACAACACTGTTTACTGAGACCTACAATCGCATCATACAAGCCAACTCTCCAAAGTGTTGCCAACTGGCTAAAAATGCCGATTATTATTAAGAAAATTGAAGTTTTTCAGTAAAACAAAAATAACGGTGCGGCCATCTTGTTTTTTCTATTTTTCGGGATTTTCTAGTAAACTACAGGATATACCCTATGCGATGACACCAAACACATCCCTGTAGCATATCGGCATCTGGGAGATCAATTCGGGTCTTTTGAGGTCTACCCTAAAAATTAAATCAACCATAACTTTCGGTGTTGCCAGGCTAAAATCAAAAAACCTACAAAAGGTCATAGGGAGAGATAAAATGTACCGTTGACTGTTACTCGTTTTTGCAAAATGGTAAAATTTCGAGTTTTGACTTTTTGCATTAAAAGTAAAAAAATACCCAAAATTTTGGAAAATTTGATAAACATGGCAACACGCCGTATCGAGACCTCTAACCCCGCTATACAAGCCAACTCGCTCAGGTGTCGCCATCTCGCCGAAAATCGACAATCAAAATGTGGTAAAACGTATCCCTTTCTTTGAGAGCAAATCACCCGTCGGCCATCTTGGTTTTTCAAATTTTCGGGATTTTCTGGTAAACTACAGGATATGCCCTGTGCGATGACACCAAACACATCCCTGTAGCATATTGGCATCTGGGAGATCAATTCGGGTCAAGTGGGGTCTAAAACCACTCCAACTTTGAAACACTACTACGCGGCCGCCATTTTGTTTTTTCAATTTTTTAAATAATATTCGTAAATCATCTAAACAATACTACAGATTCCCAAAATTTGAACCGAATCGGCCGGAAAACAAAAGAGATACGATAGGCAAGCTCGGTCGCCATTTTGTTTTTTTGAAAAGTCGGAATTTTCCCGGGGTCACTTCGCCATTTTGCACACTTTTCTCATATATGACTTGACTCCAAAACGACTCCTTCTGGGAGAACAATTATGTCAGTGAGTCAGTGAGTGAGTGGTAGTCGAGCTTTATATAATATAAACTAGATGTCGCGCGGTGCGCGAGGCCGCAAGCGGCCACGCGTGTCTCTGTGGGGTCGTATTTTGACAGAAAAATAAAGTCTGATTTTGGGTGCCCATCTTGTTTTAGCCATTTTAAGTCGAAAAATAATAAAATTTTGTTAAATATTTTTTTTCATGGCAACACTGTTTACTGAGACCTACAATCGCACCATACAAGCCAACTCTCCAAAGTGTTGCCAACTGGCTAAAAAATGCCGATTATAATCAAGAAAATTGAAATTTTTCAGTAAAACAAAAATAACGGTGCGGCCATCTTATTTTTTCTATTTTTCGGGATTTTCTAGTAAACTACAGGATATACCCTATGCGATGACACCAAACACATCCCTGTAGCATATCGGCATCTGGGAGATCAATTCGGGTCTTTTGAGGTCTACCCTAAAAATTAAATCAACCATAACTTTCAGTGTTGCCAGGCAAAAATCAAGAAACCTACAAAAGGTCATACGGAGAGATAAAATGTTTCACTGACTGTCACTTGTTTTTGCAAAATGGTAAAATTTAGAGTTTTTACATTTTGCGTTAAAAGTAAAAAAATACGCCAAATTCCAGGAATATTCTTAAACACGGCAACACTACGTAGCAAGACCTCCAACCCCGCTATACAGACCAACTCGCTCAGGTGTTGCCATCTTGCCGAAAATCGACAATCAAAATCTGGTAAAATCCATCCCTTTCTTTGAGAGCAAATCGCCGGTCGGCCATCTTGGTTTTTCAAATTTTCGGGATTTTCTGGTAAATTACAGGATATGTCCTATGCGATGACACCAAACACATTCCTTTAGCATATTGGTGTCTGGGAGATCAATTCGGGTCAAGTGGGGTCTAAAACCACTCCAACTTTGAAACACTACTACGCGGCCGCCATTTTGTTTTTTCAAATTTTTTTAGTAATATTTGTAAATCATCTAAGCAATACTACAGCTGCCAAAAATTTGAACCGGATCGGCCGGAAAACAAAAGAGATACGATGGGCAGGCTTGGCCGCCATTTTGTTTTTTTGAAAAGTCGGAATTTTCCCGGGGTCACTCCGCCATCTTGCACACTTTTCTCATATATGACTTGACTCCAAAACGACTCCTTCTGGGAGAACAATTATGTCAATCAGTGAGTGAGTGAGTGGTAGTCGAGCTTTATATATTATAGATAGAAATAAGTATTCTTCCTACATGACCTGGTTTTGTCCACTTTCTTCCATAAAACCAAAGAGGTTCTCCGAGCAGTTTTACAGGAAATTATATGTATCTATCGTTCCAAAACGTTGGACAACATTTCAGACACCACGCCATGAACCACGTTTACTGAAACCCTCATAAGGTCAACTATTGCCTCAACAAGGGTGGTGCCGAAATTCTTGCAGTTGTTGGGTGACTCGAACTCTCCAGTTCACTCTTGCTCTCTTGCTGTGCAATGATAATTGCATACACGTGTCCCCGGTGATATAAAAAAATTTAACTTGCATAGGAAGTTTATTTTGATGATATTGGGTACTTCCCCGAAGTCGTTTCGGAGCAAAGAGATTAAAATATATCAGGGCATAGAGGGGACAAAGCGAGGAAAATTTGAAGCCAAAAGTTATTCCAAGTGGAATAAGTCTAGTACAATTTCGACCGAATGACAGCTCGCGTTCACACTAACTGACATGACGCTTGAGCTTCAAACATGCTTCAAAGTTTTGTATGAAAATATTACCAATGTCCCCTCTATGTTCTATTACATATATTTTAATCCATGCCTTCGACTTCAGGCGTCCACATTATCCCGAAATAGTTGTTTCCAACGCAGACATCAGACATTTTGCTGGTGTTTTTGTATTATCTTGGTCTGTATTCATTAATCGAGAAGTTCCAAATTAATTATAAGTTTTATATATACATAGCTAGTAATGTAACTCAGTTATGTACGAAGAACCAAGATTTCTTGGTACATAACCCGGTTTTGTACAAAGAATATGTTTTCTTAATACATAGTTGTCTGGAAAAGATCGCTAAAAGCGATAAGACCGCCCATTGTACTTTAGTTAATGTTGGTATCCATATTGTGTTGTTTTTGGTGTACACTAAAGAGTTATTGTATTGTATTGTATTGTATGTCATTTCTTCCAAGAACTCGATCCTTGATGTGTTTTTTTTAAATCATCGTGTTCGATACCTGGCTAGAAATATAGATTTTTTTAAAATCTAAAGATGCAGTTTTGGTTTTCATCAAAATCGGGAAAGAGACTTGTTTGAGTACTTTTCGCTATTGATCATAGTTTCTTCACTTGAAAAAATCACCCTGTTTATACATTTAAACAATATCGTTGCAGGGAACAAAATAAAATGCCTTGAGGTAGCTTTACCCAGGGCAGACTCATTATATGTATGTATCACCTTTGTCATGTCATGATGGGCGTATGAAGTTAGGAGTGGGATTGCTTTAAAAAAAATAAACAATGACGGCCTACACTAATTACGTAGAATAACGAAATAGAGCCACTTCCGTGTCCAAAAATATAATTTACAATTTAGAATTTTTCATGCTATTGTTAAGATTTTATTTTTATATATATTTTTTTAAATGGGACAGAATTCTCACGGTTATTTCGTCTCAAACTAGGCAGGGCCTGTACTAAGGGTACTACACAACTGATTGACATACTTAAAAAATATTAAACGACCAGATACGAAGCCAACAGACGTGTTCATGCACACAAATGTTGGCCCCGAGCTGGGATCGAACCCGCGACTTCCGTCTGAGAAGGCAGGGTCACTACCAACTAAGCCAACTGGTCCGTCACTTTTAGGAAGCCTTACCGCACTTAACATCAATATAATAAAGATACAATAAAAAATATTACTAGCTAATTACAAGTCTCCACAAGTAAAAACAATCTGCCATTTATGGCTATAATTGAAAACATAAAGGATGAGTATTCCATATGGCAACTTAGGATGGATTCCACATTCGACGGGTTTCATTCTGGACGAGTTCATATTGGACGGAAACAGTACTTCCTTCGATGAACGAATCCATCCTAAGTGGTGGAAGTCGAGTCTTAATGATCATTTACGAAGAAGTAATCAAGTGACTTTCCTTTAATCTAGGTCTTTACTAAAAGTTGAATCTAGATCTGTCTTAGGAATTTAGATTTATTATTTATTGCAGACCAGTTCAAACCTGATTTTCAAGAATTTAATTACCTATCACCTACTTTTCTCGTTTGTATCGATTATCGATTCACACCTTTTTTTTGCGACTCCGTTCGCATCGTCTTTATGCTATCGCATCACCTAGGAATAGATGAAATATAGTCTATGTCCTTCCTCAAAATGTAAATCATCGTCCTGCCGAATCTTATAATTTCATCATCCCTTGAAAGAGATATAAACAGTCACTTCTAAAAGACAACAGTATAATAATATAATATAGTATAATTGTGGGACACAAGTCACACAAGGTTATTTAGTCTCAAACTATAAGCAGGGCCTGTACTATGGGTACTAAACAACTGATAAACATACTTATATAAATATTAAACGACCAGACACGAAGCCAACAGACATGTTCATGCACACAAATGTTGGCCCCGAGCGGGGATCGAACCCGCGACTTCCGTCTGAGAAGGCAGGGTCACTACCAACTAAGCCAACAGGTCCGTCACTTTTAGGAAGCCTTACCGCACTTAACATCAATATAATAAAGATACAATAAAAAAATATTACTAGCTAATTACAAGTCTCCACAAGTAAAAACAATCTGCCATTTATGGCTATAATTGAAAACATAAAGGATGAGTATTCCATATGGCAACTTAGGATGGATTCCACATTCGACGGGTTTCATTCTGGACGAGTTCATATTGGACGGAAACAGTACTTCCTTCGATGAACGAATCCATCCTAAGTGGTGGAAGTCGAGTCTTAATGATCATTTACGAAAAAGTAATCAAGTGACTTTCCTTTAATCTAGGTCTTTACTAAAAGTTGAATCTAGATCTGTCTTAGGAATTTAGATTTATTATTTATTGCAGACCAGTTCAAACCTGATTTTCAAGAATTTAATTACCTATCACCTACTTTTCTCGTTTGTATCGATTATCGATTCACACCTTTTTTTTGCGACTCCGTTCGCATCGTCTTTATGCTATCGCATCACCTAGGAATAGATGAAATATAGTCTATGTCCTTCCTCAAAATGTAAATCATCGTCCTGCCGAATCTTATAATTTCATCATCCCTTGAAGAGATATAAACAGTCACTTCTAAAAGACAACAGTATAATAATATAATATAGTATAATTGTGGGACACAAGTCACACAAGGTTATTTAGTCTCAAACTATAAGCAGGGCCTGTACTATGGGTACTAAACAACTGATAAACATACTTATATAAATATTAAACGACCAGACACGAAGCCAACAGACATGTTCATGCACACAAATGTTGGCCCCGAGCGGGGATCGAACCCGCGACCTCCGACTCAGAAGGCAGGTTCACTACCAACTGAACCAACAGGCCCATCACCAACTAACCAATCTAACCTATGTCACTCACGAGTAGTATAATTTTATTAAATAAAAAAATACTACAGATTACTTCCCTATAAACATAAGCAACTTTTCTGTATACTCGTAATATTCGTAGGTATACAAATATAGAACATTAAAGATTACTTCCGTGCAAATGTTTACCGTTGCTATCTCGTCGTGACATAATGTTTGTTTGTTTATCAGCTGTCTCAGAGAGAATGGGATGTGATTGATTACATTATAATAGCATAATAGAGTGAGAGCCGGCGATGATCAGACCTTCGTCATTATATAAAAATTATTGCCGGACGCTACAAGACAAGAATAAGGAATCATCCGAATCCCCTGGCAGCCATGCTGTCCAGGCCCACCCACAGAAGGAGACTCAAAAGACTCGCAATAGTAGACTTAGCAAGCTAGACAATGGACCCGTAGACTAGCATGAAGAAAGAGGTTTCTTAATGAAGAAATTACTCTGCAAAACTAAAACCCTGCTAGCATCTGCTGAAAGTCGACAGACTGCCCGCAGATTAAAATAAGAAAAAAATATATGTATAAAAACTAGGCTTTACAATCTAACGAATTTGAGGTGCCATTTTATACACCTTTGCTGCCTGATAACTTCCAAAGCCACCGTTATCCAAACTTCATATTCGGGGATTGTTTTCATGGGTAGTAGAGACATATACAGACAATCTTTGAGGCTTTACAAAATGACGAAGGTCTGATCATGATAAGTCATTTGATAATAAAATAAAACGGCAGTGTACTGAGTAGAAAAAATTCATCAGCAAGACTTGTCTATGGTTGTTCTAAGGTAAATTTTGCTTTGTCGTTTGTTTTGTTTCGCTCCCACTCACGAAGGGATGTCCACATACAGTACAATGAATACTAATTTAGTTCCAGAACAATGTACAGTGTGAGTGTACGCCGTAATTTATGTTGACAAACGTCTTATTAGCCGAGCAGGGGGATTTATTGTCGCCGTCTTGCAAAGACAGATCGCGTGGAGGTAGAACTAAAAGGTAGTTAGATTTCTATACATATAGAATAGAATAATTTTATTACATACATATTTAAAGCTTCTCATAAACTTATCGGTACCTAACTTAGTGCCTATTTACATAGTACAATTTCAACCAGCTTGTATCGCAGGGCCCCGATAATCAATTGTTTACTACATTATTCTTTACTATATAAAAATAAGTCGGGTTTTCCTTCCTGACGCTATAACTCCAGAACGCAAGAACCGATTTCCACGGTTTTGCATTCGTTTGAAAGGTCTCGGGCTCCGTGAGGTTTATAGCAAAGAAAATTCAGGAAAAATTTCAACAGAAAAGCGGGAAAATCTTATAAGCATTGCACCCGTGCGAAGCCGGGGCGGGTCGCTAGTACATAATAATAATAATATAATCTCAAGCCTTTCATCCCCGAGGGGGTAGGCAGAGGTATTCCATTACTAGATATATCCACATTTCACGAGATACATTAGACCCCTAAACGTGATAGGTGGTGAGCTCATCGCCGGACCGGGTCTATTTACACATGTCTCAGAATTAACATATAATACATTGCTTGCTATTTAATACATTGCTGACAAGGACGACAAAAAAATTAGTTAAAAATAAAGAATAAAATAATATAATAAAACTGTAACGAGGCTGTGTCTGTACATAAAATATTTGATCAAATATAAGTTATCGATGTAGATATCAAAACACCAATTTCTAAAATTTTTGTCTGTCTTTCCGTCGGTCTGGCACGCATCACCCAAAAACTACGGACGGACTTTAATGAAATTTGGTGTGGTGATAGCTGAGTCAACAATAGTCAACATCTAGGGTAGTTTTTGAGTTTATTCGTAACAAAGATACAAACATACAAATCTTTATAATATTATTATAGATTAAGTGTACATGTAGATTAAGTAGTGTCAATCGGAACCACTAGATAGTGTCCATCACATACCTACCAGAACATTTTGACTCGAGAACAGCTACAAGAACGAAATAGTTATAGTAACCCAAAAAATTTTATTCATATAATGTACGGAAGATTCTTCTTATAAATTCGAATGTTCGCGGGTCAAAATTACGGGTGGATGTTGTACGTACCGGTGTTTCTGAAGGTCTTGGTTAGATATATTGCCGGGCCGGTAAGGCCTGTCATTTTTCAGCTTACTAAGCCTAACTAATTTATTACAGACCGGTCTTCTATTGTCACTTTGAACATGAGAAACTATGATATCCATCTTTCTCTGGTTCTGATTTATTTTCAGGGGGTCGATTTTTGAATCTCACCAAGTGACTAATTCTCACCGATGTGAGTGATTTCCGAAAGTTCGTATTTTTGAAACTCATCGGTGACTTACATTTGTCATACCTATGATATCGATTTACGAGTGCCCCTACCCACTCGTAATTGAAATCACCATGTGATTGTTTTTGACAGTTAACGTATGTGACATCTGCCAAAAGTGCCAAAGTATGTTTTTCGGAAGAATTAGCAGCGGGGCTCGATTGTGATATTTCGTGATTGCGACGATTTATTGAAAATATAAAAAACCTCTCAATTAAATAAAACAATATCCAAGTTATTAGTAAATACAATTATTAAGTTAAATATACTTGTAAAACATATGCCACTAACAAATGTACTTAGTCTGGCCATAAATACTGTTACAATTAGAAATAAACAAAATATTACATTTGAATTTGGAATCTGTTATTTTTATATGATTGTTCATTGTGTTTTCTCATTTTGGCGCCAATACATTGTACACTATTTTGCGATATTTAAATGGAGTGGGGTGATAAAGAGAACCGAATCGCTGTGATTGCATTACACAAAGTAGGTATGGAGCCAAATGCAATTTTTAAAACTCTCCATACGCTTGGTATTAGTAAAATGTTTGTGTACCGGGCTATTAACAGGTACAATGAGACGTCCTCTGTTTGTGACAGAAAAAGATCTGGCCGGATCTTTTCGTACGAAAAAGGTGGTCAAAGCAGTAAAGGAAAGAATTCGAAGAAATCCTGTCCGAAAGCAAAAGATTTTATCTCGGGAGATGAAGATTGCACCTAGAACCATGTCGCGTATTTTAAAAGATGACTTAGGACTTGCAGCCTATAAGAGACGTACTGGTCATTTTTTAACTGATAATTTAAAAAAGAATAGGGTGGTAAAATCAAAACAACTACTGAAGCGGTACGCAAAGGGAGGTCACAGAAAAATTTTGTTTACGGATGAGAAAATTTTTACAATTGAGCAACATTTTAACAAACAAAATGACCGTATTTATGCTCAAAGCTCTAAGGAAGCTTCCCAATTAGTCGACAGAGTGCAACGAGGGCACTATCCGACTTCCGTGATGGTTTGGTGGGGTATTAGCTATGAAGGAGTGACTGAGCCATACTTTTGTGAAAAAGGTATCAAAACATCGGCACAAGTGTATCAAGATACCATTCTTGAGAAGGTAGTGAAGCCCCTTAACAACACCATGTTCAATAACCAAGAATGGTCCTTCCAGCAAGACTCGGCGCCGGGTCATAAAGCTCGGTCTACGCAGTCTTGGTTGGAAACGAACGTTTCGGACTTCATCAGAGCTGAAGACTGGCCTTCGTCTAGTCCCGATCTTAATCCGCTGGATTATGATTTATGGTCAGTTTTAGAGAGTATGGCTTGCTCTAAGCGCCATGATAATTTGGAGTCCCTAAAACAATCCGTAAGATTGGCAGTGAAGAATTTTCCCATGGAAAGAGTGCGTGCTTCTATTGATAACTGGCCTCAACGTTTAAAGGACTGTATTGCAGCCAATGGAGACCACTTCGAATAAGCTTTTCATATTTTAAATTGTTTTATATTTATGTATTAAACTAACACACTGTAAAAGTAATAAATGCTATTTGCAATAGAAAAAAATGATTTTCTTTGTTTCAGTATTTATGGCAAGACTAGGTACATACCTTTTCTTATAAATTGTAAAATCTGTGTTATGTTCTCTTTATTCGGCCTTTTCTAGTGAATTAAGTGAATTTTTCAATTCAAAACTTTAATTTTCGTTTACATGACACTGACAGATACGTTACGTTTTACGATTGACCAATTTAATGAATCTTTTTTAAGTTATAGTATGAGAAAATAAAAACCGATATCAAGGGCAACACTATAACATCTGCGTAAAAAGGAACGTAACGGGAAGATTGTCTCTGACTGACACTGTAAAATGTCTGCATGTTGGTAAACATCGTGTGACTTTCAAAAATACGGCTTTTGGAAAATGGTGACATAAAAGTCATCGGTGATAATTTTAGTCACCGGTGATTTTGATATCACCAGTGAGATTCAAAAATCGCACTCCAGTTCATTATCTCATCATAGCGTGGAACTAAAAATATTTTGGATGATATTTTTATTACACAAGTAATTTAATGGTGATATAGCGTGGAACTAAAAATATTTTGGATGATATTTTTATTACACAAGTAATTTAATGGTGATAATTATGACTTTCGGACCGCTATTAGCGGAGTACCTTGTGGGTGGTCAAGGTCAATAGACAATCATTTATGTCTTGATTCCGTGCCTTGACGAGTTTATGTTAGCAGAGATAGGTACTTCACAGACCTGTATCTCTCTTACGTAGTTAACTGCCGTACTGATAGCAGTAGATAACTTATCAGATAAGATAAAATGATTTATTTACATATGAGAGATGGAAAATACATTCAAAAAGTGCAATCGCATTTTGACAAACATTAATGTCAGCAAGCAAATATAATAGGTATGTACCTATTTATCATATTATGTAGAAATGTAAATTTGCTATGAAACATATAATTGGTTATTTATTTTATTCTCTTTTTTGATTGTTTTATAATTTTACTATTTGCTATAAGTACCTAAGTGTAAAAAAAAACTAAGTTTATACATCTTTGAAGGCGTTGATAGATAATATTTTTAATTAACGATATTATACAGGGGAGGCTTTTGTCCAGCCGTGGACAGCAATTAGCTGAAATGATACAACCCACCCTATTGCATTCATTACAATGTATAGAACATACTATCGAAGTTGATAGTAGGTATATTATACCTTACCATTTGTTTTAACAGCTGTGTATTACTTAATTATGTGAAGACTTTGTTCTGGTAAATATACCTACTTTATACCTTATGTGTTTAAAAGACTATTTGTAAGTAATTCTTGCTATGTTTTTTAAAATAATTACAGTTAAAGACACACAGTAAAATCTGTGTTATGTTCTCTTTATTCGGCCTTTTCTAGTGAATTAAGTGAATTTTTCAATTCAAAACTTTAATTTTCGTTTACATGACACTGACAGATACGTTACGTTTTACGATTGACCAATTTAATGAATCTTTTTTAAGTTATAGTATGAGAAAATAAAAACCGATATCAAGGGCAACACTATAACATCTGCGTAAAAAGGAACGTAACGGGAAGATTGTCTCTGACTGACACTGTAAAATGTCTGCATGTTGGTAAACATCGTGTGACTTTCAAAAATACGGCTTTTGGAAAATGGTGACATAAAAGTCATCGGTGATAATTTTAGTCACCGGTGATTTTGATATCACCAGTGAGATTCAAAAATCGCACTCCAGTTCATTATCTCATCATAGCGTGGAACTAAAAATATTTTGGATGATATTTTTATTACACAAGTAATTTAATGGTGATATAGCGTGGAACTAAAAATATTTTGGATGATATTTTTATTACACAAGTAATTTAATGGTGATAATTATGACTTTCGGACCGCTATTAGCGGAGTACCTTGTGGGTGGTCAAGGTCAATAGACAATCATTTATGTCTTGATTCCGTGCCTTGACGAGTTTATGTTAGCAGAGATAGGTACTTCACAGACCTGTATCTCTCTTACGTAGTTAACTGCCGTACTGATAGCAGTAGATAACTTATCAGATAAGATAAAATGATTTATTTACATATGAGAGATGGAAAATACATTCAAAAAGTGCAATCGCATTTTGACAAACATTAATGTCAGCAAGCAAATATAATAGGTATGTACCTATTTATCATATTATGTAGAAATGTAAATTTGCTATGAAACATATAATTGGTTATTTATTTTTCAACACACTTGCTCATAAAGTGGCTCTAATTTCACTGCAATTAGGCACATAATGACACCTATAATCAAACTGAGACTTTTTGTTTGCTATTATTCACTAGTGAGTTATAGATTTTTTTTTTCAATTTTGTTGCTAGAGTTGCTTTGTTCTTAAAAAAGTTTCGATACAAAAAAGATCGTATTCAATCGTACTAATAAATTAATACACAAATATGGCTTGCTCATTTCATGCAACTTCGTATTTAAATAGATCATTTCAACTTGTACGTGTTTAATAAACAAAACTTTCACTCAAATATAACTTTGGTTTTCTCTGTAAAAACTTTAAATACCCCATTTTGTACGTGGCTAAAACGCTATCCACGACAAACCAAAGAAAAAGAAACCTAATTTTTTTAGTCCATGGCCGATCGCCATTGTAAGATGCGAGCGCATAGGAAAACGAGGCTGTATGGGCCTAGATCCTTTTGCCTTTTCCAAATTATATAAATAAAAAATTGGAAAACCAATTAATTTTCCCCGCCATTGCGAATGATTATTTTAAAATGATTTTTTAGTATTATTTATTCACAAGTGTGTTGAAAAACGTCGTATGATACACGTGTGTATTGATGATTACCGTCCTCGGCTCTCTTATGACCCTCGCCTACGGCTCGGGTCTCAATGGCGCCTCAGCGGTAATCACCAACTTTACTCACTTGTACCATAATGTACTATTATTCTCTTTTTTGATTGTTTTATAATTTTACTATTTGCTATAAGTACCTAAGTGTAAAAAAAAACTAAGTTTATACATCTTTGAAGGCGTTGATAGATAATATTTTTAATTAACGATATTATACAGGGGAGGCTTTTGTCCAGCCGTGGACAGCAATTAGCTGAAATGATACAACCCACCCTATTGCATTCATTACAATGTATAGAACATACTATCGAAGTTGATAGTAGGTATATTATACCTTACCATTTGTTTTAACAGCTGTGTATTACTTAATTATGTGAAGACTTTGTTCTGGTAAATATACCTACTTTATACCTTATGTGTTTAAAAGACTATTTGTAAGTAATTCTTGCTATGTTTTTTAAAATAATTACAGTTAAAGACACACAGTTTCACAATCACCGTTCGCAACGGTGTAACAGAACAGAAGCCTCTATGTATCTTTCAATCCCGTTGCAATTGATTCTGCACGTTTTATCTACGTTGGCGAGATGTAAGGTGATCATTTTATCTATACTGGCGAGTATGCTGAGTGACGGACTGATTTAGATATACAACGCGTAACAGAATAAGCGCAATTCCATAAAATTATGATACCTTCGTACTTTAGTTTTGTCTATCAAATTTTCTTAAATAAAGAGCAATAATAGTACGATTTCCATAGCAGCACATTTTTTTTTTTATTAATAATATGCAAACCATTTGTCTGCCATCTCACCTGATGAAAATTTTGCTATACTAATTCATTTTTCGGAAAACTTTATCTCATTAAAAATGTATTCTGTTACATATAGTATATAACATAGAACTGTAAAGAGTAAGAAAACGGACTTCAATTTAATTGCCATTGGCCAGATATGGACCAAATTAAAAAAGAAATCATATAAAAGAAGAATAATGAAAATTGGTTCACCCAGTCGAAAGTTCTGAGGCAACAAACATAAAAAAACATACAGACATTCATACACAAGAATTTCTCATTTAAAGTACCTAATAGCCATCGCATCTTGCAATGACGGCATTGATTTAGTGTGAATGAGCCCACTCAGTCGCAGATCATGGCAGGCTCGAAGGCGACTGCATAAAACACTGCCCACACGCATCCATGGCCTGTTAACTGGCTTCTTACGTATCGATATTACTCAATTATATCAATGTGGGAACCATTAGATGTAGCGAAGTGAATCACGCAGACTGACAGATTATAATACTTAATAATTTTCACCTCTCCGGGCGGAAAGCGGCAACTTTCGACCCGCTGCGATAAACGACGTTGACGCTTTCCGCCTCCGTCGAGCTGAAAAATTCTCAAGTTTTAAAACAAATCTTTTAACGGTTGAGTTTTACTTTAATTTAGGTATTTATTTCAAAAACACATACTTACAGACAGTTAAATTTTATTATATTTTAGTATTAAATTGTGCCCAAAATTATAGAGAATGCACAAGTCTTTGATGGATACGCATGAAGTAGGAATTATTTGCGATGTCTATTTTCTCTGCTGCATCGACGGCCTGTATGTTGTTCTGATATTTATAAGCTTTATGACTGTAAAATGCTACCAAAATCCGTACAGTATATTTTGCGTGTCCCCCTGCTGAGCACAGGCCTCTCCTCCGTATCTTCAAAAACTTTCGCGTTTTATTCATCGCTAAGATATTCATCACTAGTTTGACAGTGAAGGAAAACATCGTGAGGAAACCCGCAGGTCCCAGAAATAATTCTGAGGCATGTGTAACAGACCCGGTCCGGCGACGTTTAGGGGTCCGAAAAATAAACTGAAACATCATTATTTCCAGAAATGAAATACCTTTGCCTACCTCGGGGATAAATAGGCGGTTATTTAGATAACAGAAATTACATACCGACTGTCGGTCAGGACCATGTCAGGGCCCAGTGAAGTTTTATCCCATGCCAGCTTTGGCTGCCTACAGAGATGAAGCTGTATCATCTCAGTTTATGAAAAATTACAACATTACCCGGTATAATCAAAGAAATCGCCCTTCTCACTTTATGCCTCAACCCAGCGATTGTCCGGCGGTCTGCCCTAATTAAGGTCAGGTTTTGTCGTTAAACTGAATTGGCCTTCGCGATTGTCGCGCGGTTTTTTAGACTGTCATTTTTGGCTCTTTATTTTTTTTCATTCCACGCTGACGAAATCCATGACAAAGATAGTTCATTTGTCCATCCACCGATAGTATGTAGGATTAATAGTACATCCCTCTTCCTCAATAATATAGAATACTAGCAGGGCCCCGCGGTTTCACCCGCGTAGTTCCCGTTCCCGTGGGAATACGGGGATAAAATATAGCCTAAGTGTTATTCTGATGTATCAGCTATATATCTGTAAAGTTTAATAAAAATCCGTTGAGTAGTTTTTCGTAAAAGAGGAACAAACATCCATCCATACATCCACACATCCATCAGCCATCCATACAAACTTTCGCATTTATAATATTAATTAGTAGGAAATAAGATTAGATCTTAGTGACAGTGTGTGAGGATGGACCGGTGGACGTTTGTGACTCTTCCAGGCAAAAACTATTGAATGAATGTTGATGAAACTGTACAATAATACTTATATACATAAGAATAGCATATATGCTACAATTTGCAAAGATATTGTGGAAAATATGGCTACCCGAAACAGCCAAGAATGACTGAGTCGTTTAATGTAGGTGTGGATGAAACGGAAGATTTGAGAGCTTAGTAGGAAATGGCGGTCTATGTCAATATATTTAATGTAATCTTGGACCTTTAAGACGTTCTACTTAGGACTGCACAAGTTATCCATGTAAGATAAAGTGGTTATGCAAATTTGGGCCGCATTCCTTCACGTGATATATTGACGTAATTTTATTTGACCGATGTCTGTAAAGAATATCGAAAGTAGTATTTTTGAATATACAGACAGACAGGTATAATAATACCTACCTTAAGTTCCAGTCTACGATAGCAAAATACTCAGATACGATTATAAACACTCTAAAAACATTAATTACCCTTCTTATGATCCGGTGGGGTAAAAATCTGTGCACCCTCTATGCCCTATAAAGCCTATAACAAAAACTCAAAGTAGCGTCATAGTTTTGTTGATTTGTATGGTTTCTAAAAAGATTAGGTTAGGTCACAATTTACTTATATAAAATCATTTTTGTCACATAAAATCTTTATGCTGCGGAGAAGTATTTTTATTGAAGTAAATACATTCTACGTTTGAAAACGTCGTCAAGGTCATCTTTAGACAGGTTGGTTTTTGTTTTAAATAATTTTACGGCTCTGGTTACTCTTAATGTACCTAGTATTAGTTACGTAATTGCGGATGGGTCATTATGTTAGTTCGTTCCATACATATTCATGGTTTCAAGACAATGTGCTCTTAAATTGGTCTTAAATATTCCCAGATTGTTAGTGGATTATCTTAATATGTTTTTAGTTTAAGTAGAATAATTCTTTGGAAAAAACTATACATTAAAAATTAAAGGTTACTATTAAATACTTAACTTAACTTATACAGAACAAAGGTCAACTTAATTATGGTTTGAATTTATAACCTGCAAAAAAGCTTCATTTACAATTTAAAAATTCTAACGATTGCAGAATACAGAGGTCTTTTAATGACCTTAATGCCTTCCAGCTGACATCAAGTAAAGGGTAGTGAAAGGGCAGGGCCATTAAAAACGGTTAATTGCAAGAGTATATACACGAATAAAGCCCTTTATGATCACCTGCTGAATGCATTTATGGAAAGAGACACTCGTAAGTCGTAATCTATACAGTATATAATAAAACTGTAATGAGACCGTACAGACATGGTCTTAAACATTAAAAAAATGCGTTAGTATAGGTATATACAGTTGTCGATTTAGATATCAAAACACCAATTTTTGAAATTTGTGCCTGTGTCTGTCTGTCTGTGCACGCATCACTGGACGGATTTTGATGAAGTTTGGTGTGTAGATAACTGAGTAACTGTTTCAACATGTAGTGGTCAAGTTATAGGGTACTTTCAACAGTTCGAAAATATCTCATTCCACGGGAAAATATAAAACTGTAAAAAGAAAAATACTACTCCGAAACGATCACAGCTAGAAACTTGAAATATGCTATGTATTTAGGTGTCTTTTATATCAAATATATCGTAGGCAACCGCTCTGAAAGCATTTTTGGAAATTCCAACGGGAACGGGAATAAATGCACCCGCACCCGATAGTTGGTGTGGCACACCCTACGGACCCGAAATATTCCAAGATGACCTTATAACACCCTCGGCTCTCTAAGCGAATTGACTGCCCAGTTAAAGATTTATCATCTATCAAAACGAAATTGAACTATAAAAATTGGTAGTCTCTAAAGTCGGTTTACGGTCGATAATTTTACGTGATAACGTCATAAGAAAACATTGATGAGGATCGTGCTTCTCTATCGCTTGTTCTGCGCTCTCGCTTGCACGCTCGGCTCAGGCGGAACGTGACAATGAGTCATGCTTTTTCGTGCCTGCAGCCGGTCTTCATCGATTTATAAGATGTAATCACGTCAAAAAACTTACGAAATGAAATGAAATGAAAAAAACTTACGAATACTTACCTATCACGTCATCGGTATGGTATTTTTGGTTGTTTTTATACACGACTGCCTCATTATGTAATTTAGTATGTAAGTAATGTAAAATGAAAATACATTTTAGAGGTGTTTGTTTATATAAAAAAATTATTGTGAATAGTTTGTATAAAAATTTTTATTTACTATAAAATTTGAGTTACGTTTTTAACAATGTTAGTTTTTCGGTAGGTAGGTATGCATTTTTTCCCTTTTATAGGGGTCTCTGAAAGGATAATAAATAGGGTTCTAAACGACCCTTAGGTACCCTGAAAAAGGTCTTTACTCGTATTTCAATTGCGTAAGCCGAGTAACAAGTGGCCTGGTATTTCAAACTAGTTTATGTCCGCGGTGCATAATTAAAATGTTGACATTTGCAGTTTTTATCATGACCTCGTTGGCCGGATGTGCATGTCGCGATATCTGCTGTCCCTTTCTTATTTCCCAGTGGTGATCACCTCTCATGTTAAAATTGTACATACAATAATATAATAGAACTATCGGTTCTGCGCGGTTTCACCAGAGTAGGTAGTTCCCGTTCCCGAGTTCCCGTTCCCGTGGGAATACGCTAATAAAATATAGCCTATGATACTCAGGGATAGTGTAGCATTAAAGAACATTTAGTATTTTTCTTTTGCATCACAATGTAACACGCTTTTATTTATAAAAATTGATTGATTATAATATAATGATATTTTTTTTATCAAATTTAAATTATTATTTTAAATTTTTAGTTCTTTTTACTAACAAGAACATAATAAAAGCTTGTTTTAATATTTTTTTTATTGTAAGTATTTTTTTTTACTAATTATTAAGATCTTTTTTACTGTTTTCTTGCAAAATTATTATTATTATTACTATGTGAACCGCCCTGACTTGAAGACGGGTTCCACTCTTGAGCACTTGCAAGTCCCTTACATCACTTGTAGGTTTTAATTACTTAGTGGAATGCACCGGAAAAAAATTGAAAATCAGTGAGGCTGGGGTTCGAATCCTGGCATGTACCAATGAGTTTTTCAAAAACTTACGTATTATCACTAGCTCGACGGTGAAGGAAAACATCGTGAGGAAACCCGCAGGTCTCAGAATTAATTCTGAGACATATGTAAACAGACCCGGTCCGGCGATAGGCTCACCACCTATCACGTCTAGGGGTCCAATATAGCTCGTGAAATGTGGGTATATCCAGTAATGGAATACCTCTGCCTACCCCCTCGGGGATAAAAAAAAAGGCGTGAGATTATATTATTATTATTATTATAATGCACCGGAATTAGCGGGAAATATTATGAGCATTGACATTTAGCTGCGGTCAACGACCGCCGCGTTCATAACCAAATTCTTGAATAACTCGAGTTCGCGACGAATTCCAGTAATTCCCGGTTTCAAAAGACATTATTACAAGTACTAACCTATTTATTTTATTATATTTATACTAAGTTATATATATATTATTTATTTTATTTATACTAAGTTAGAATTCTGGCTGGGGCATCTAGAACCTTGATAACTTCGCAAAGGGAGAATAAGCAGCTTATACTTGGTTCAGTAGAGCTGGTTTTCATTATTGTAAAAGTAAATAGGGGTATTTACTCTATGAGCTGGTATGCGAGCAGAATAGTGTAGAAAAGTGTATCGTAGACAGCCATAAAAAACAAACATACAATTTAATAGTTGAATCTAGTATCTATGATCCATGGTAACTGATATTATGAAAGTACATATCTTATTCTATTTTGCTAAGATGTGAAATTGTTATTTAATTACTAGGATATATACCAAACAAGACCATCTCTAGGAAGTATATTTTTGTTATATCTTTAGCGTAACCACATCCTTTGGTAGAAACTGCAGCTAGCTGAAAGAATAAAAAAGCATAAAGACCTTCACCAGACACAACTAACAAAACATTTTCAAAAAAAGGTCAAGTGCGAGCGCCGTCGAGGGTTCCGATTACGGAATTACAGAAGTATCTGAAGGTAGTTACCACTGTTTTATATAGGATTAAAGTTTCCTGAAACAGTTGTAGACAAAAAGAGCAAACACAGATAGATAGACAGACAAAAAAAAAGATTTTGTAGGAGAAAGTATAGATATATAAAAGAACAGACAGATATCTAAAGAACCGCGGGTTCCAATTGGAATTAGTTGGAATGTTTTAAAATAAGAGCTAAAACCGTTACATGAGGTTATCCAATTTACTATTTTTAATTTCCATTACACTTACTTACACACTGAGAACCCTAGAAACATTCGTAAAACTCATCATCTAGTGCCAGAAACAACAAACAAAAAAACCGGCCAAGTGCGAGTCGGACTCGCGCACCGAGGGTTCCGTACAACCTTGCAAATTTATGGTTTTCGTAATTTTTCCTTTATCTATGCTATAAGACGTTGCTTCGTACCAAATTTCAAGATTCTGAGTTCACGGGAAGCACCCTGTAGGTTTTGATTCCCTTGCAAGTGTCGAAAATTTGCGGCATAAACGGCTGTATCTTTTGATTGCGTTGGCTTAGAAGTTTGATTTTTTTCACAGCTTCAAGGGACAGTAGACCTGAGTAATTGATATAAATTTCAGCTTCATACCTCCACGCGTTCCTGAGAAAAAGGGTCTTGACAGACGGACGGACGGACGGACAGACGGACAACAAAGTGATCCTATAAGGGTTCCGTTTTTTCCTTTTGAGGTACGGAACCCTAAAAACAAAAATAAAAAACACGCGAGATTCGCATGTTTGCCAGAATAATCTCCATGAAGGATGCATGCTTGGTTTTTCAAGTAAATTACATAAGCATTTCCATCTGACGTGTTTTGCGTTGAGCATTTTGCAGTGGCGACAAGTTTTTTATCGTTCTTGCTATAATGGCCGACGGAGTTACATTAAATAGATGAGCCGCTGACCACAGATTAAAAGAAATGTCTATGGTTTATGGTTTGATTTTGGTTTTTTAAGCTTAATAAGTACTAATGTAAGAGAAACTTGCTCATGCTATGATGGGTTTCATGTCCATATAGGTATCTGAAAATTTATAACGTCTAAAAAGTGTTTATTACATTTTTGTTATGTTTGTTTCCTCTTTCATATCTACATAATTGTAGATATTTCACAAAAATCACTAAATAGATCTTTGTCACATCCACCAGTATTGCATCTGTGCAAGGAAATGTTTAAAAGCTTTCATGTAACTAGAGACTACAGTTTTAGTTCTCTTCACATTCCCTCTTTTCCTCTATTTGCTCTCAATGGCCAATAGAAAGTTGCACTTGTGCATAATGCATATGCATTTTTTCTTCTAGTATAGCTACTGAGTACGGATTCCACATAGGACGGTTCTTCGTTTAAAGGAGTATTTTTTATTTAACCTAAAAATATTATGAATGTACTAGCTTTTACCCGCGGCTTTGCTCGCGCTCGTTTTTGCAAAATCCTCTCTTAGTGGATGCCTACACTGTACAAGCTATCTATGTGCAAAATTTCAAGTATCTAAGACCCAGCGGCTTAGGCTGTGCGTGGATACAACACCAATCAGTCAGTCAGTTTATCATTACTACATAGTATAAAACAAAGTCGCTTTCTCTGTCCCTATATTAGTTTATTAATATGTTAATATATTGTAAAATTTTGCTGTTAGTCTTCCAAAAATCAATAAATAAAATAAAATAAAATATCCCTATGTATGCTTAAATATTTAAAACTACGCAAAGAATTTTGATGCGGTTTTTTTTAATAGATACTCGTAGAGTGATTAAAAAAAAGGTTTTAGTATTAGCATTGCACTCGTCCGAAGCCGGGGCGGGTCGCTAGTTTTATATATATAAATGTTTTCATGTTTGATACTCAATCACGCAAAAAAAGGCTGAACGTATTTGAAGGAAATTTAACCTGGAAGTTTAAACTGGATGTTCATACAGGCTAGGTAGGTACCTACTTATAATTTCAAGTGGGCCTAAGGGCTAGTTTTCTCATAATTTCTGGTACGATCATCTCCGGGACTTCGATTATTTCCGTATTGCAATCATTTTATTTATTCCCAGTTCCAGAATCGGATAAGTAATTCTACAGATTTCCTCGTACAAAAATTTAAGAACTTAAATTTGAATTATTGGGTGAATTGAGTCGATTCATGGACATTTTTTTTGGCCGTGGACCGTTCAATCGAACCATCGTTCTACTAACATTAAATTGTATTGTTACTAGATCCACTGATTGAGTAGGACCATGATAGTGATTTTGAAAAAATGGTACATCTATACTAATATTATAAAGAGGAAAGATTTGTATTTTTATATGTTTGTATTTTTGTATGTTTGTTACGAATAAACTCAAAAACTACTGGACCGATTATAAAAATTCTTTCACCAATGGAAAGCTAGAAGATCCCTGAGTAACATAGGTTATGTTTTATTCCCGTATTCGTACGGGAACGGGAACTACGTGGGTGAAACCGCGAAAAACAGCTAGTTATCAATATAGGCAGGTGTTCAAATTTATGAAAATTAATGAAAAAGTATAATTTGATGAGAGATATAAGTAAGGGAATTGTGATGGGTTTCTATAGCGCCTTATTAAATCTTTAACCAAATTCAAAGGAATGTTTATCTTTGATTGGAGTAGCTTTAACTTTGTCCGACAAATTGATTAAACCAGCCCGAGCGATCGACTTGCTAAATAATATGCTGATTGCCTCAACTTTATAACTAACTTTTGCCCGTAACTTAATTCGTTCAGGATTCGGAATGAAAATTATACCTGGCAAGGGAAATATTTATAAAAATCGTAGAAATATCTGTGTAAGTATAGAAAAAGAAAAAATCTAAACAGCGGCTGCAAATTTTTATATTTAGCCAAAGAGATATAAATATACTAGGATAAGATGCATGAAAATCTTCTTTTAATTTTGAAACAACCCTTTCAGAAGGTAGCGAATATTCTCTCTGAAATGTACACGTGTAGGTTTTAGGCCGAAAGCAGTTACTAAGGAAATGTTTTTCCAAAAGGACTGTAGAAAAACTGATCACATACTAGAGAGAAGTATAAAAATATTATTTTACGAGATTACGGCAAAGTCAAAAGAAAGGGTTATGTTAATAGGGTTATGTTATAGTAAGTAGGTACCTATTTATGTTTTGCATGTCAAACTACTAAAAGGAGTTTGATGAATGAGCTGTCAATCGATTCGTTGTTACGGTTCGGGTGACAGGCTACATTTTTAGGGTTCCGTACCCGAAAGGTAAAACGGGACCCTATTACTAAGACTGCGCTGTCCGTCCGTCTGTCACCAGGCTGTATCTCATGAACCGTGATAGTTAGAAAGTTGAAATTTTCACAAATAATGTATTTCTGTTGCCGCTATAACAAAAAATACTAAAAAACTAAATAAAATAAGTATTTAAGGAGGCTCCAATACAAGAAACGTGATTTTTTTTGGCGTTTTTATAGATAATGGTACAGAATCTTTTGCGCGAGTCGGACTCGCACTTGGCCGGTTTTTTTAGGTTCTAGTTTCACGCATTTACTTACCTACTTCTTGCAAATAGGTATAGTTTTCCAACTCCAATCTGGTTACAAAAGTAGGCTGCCCTACCCCCCTAATCGGCTGAATTTATAGACATTATAACTCTGAACGCCCTAATAGGGGTATTAATTGATCTAATCTCTAGCCTAATCGTTACAATTTATCTACAGAAGATTCAGCTTTTGTTAATTGTACCGTTTATATTTAGACTAGCAGGTGCCTGGCGGCGTTGCACGCGCGGAACCCGTTTTTTCCAGTTTCCATTTAATCATTAATAAATCTGACGCCTTTTATTCCCGAGGGGTAGGCAGAGTTATTTAATTTTTGGAAATACCCAAATTTCACCAGTATAATCTTTGGAGCCCTAAACAAGATAGGTGGTGAGCACAGACCATTAGATGGTCTATTGGTCTAATGGTCTGTGGTGGTGAGCCTATCGCCAGACCGGTTATATTACACATGCCTCAGAATTAGTTCTGGGACCTGCGGGTTTCCTCACGATGTTTTCCTTCACCGTCGAGCTAGTGATTCTTAGTGCGTACTTATGCCATTTAAGGAATCTTTGTGCATTTCATGGTTGCATTATATATATGTGCGGTACGCGTTGATCAATCAGTCAGCCAGTCAGGCAATCAGTCAGTTTCTTCTTTTTTATATACCTATAGAAAATTTAAGCCTACGAGGATTCTGATCGAACACGGTCATAGCGGTTATCCGTTACAGAATATTTTTGCGATGTCCAATGTTTGGTTACTGATTAGCCTAGATATTAAATAAAATGTGTTTCGTATCACATAATTCCCTTACCAAATTAGTAAACCTAGCTCTTTTTCAACCGACTTCAAAAAAGGAGGTGGTTATCAATTCGAGTCTGTTTTTTTTGTTTGTTATAAATTTCGACGATTCTTTTTTTATTTGAAAGTAGGTTGCTTTCCATGTGGCCCAGTTCTTACAATGGTGTCCTTGAGCAAACCATAATATAAGTTGAAGTATTTTTTTTACTCTATACAGTTCTATGTTATTGTACTCGTTAAGCCAGAATATCGTTTACTGTAATTCCAAATTGGCTAAGCGTAATTCCTCGGAATTAAAAGCAAACAGTGTAACGATTTGTTTTAGTAAAGCAAACAGAACGCAGCGTTGACGCTCCAAACTCATCTCAATGGCGGTTTATTGGAAATTGCTAAGCGCGATGGAATATGGATAGCAAACAATTACTGAACTCCGGGAATTATTCGGTCAATAAACAGTGATTAAATATAAAATACAATGGAATAACAGTGCAATATTTTAGTGGTCGCGCAATCTGAATATGGTATATCATCATCATCAATTAAAAGCCCACAGCTGAACTAAGAGTAGAGCCGTGATAGCCTAACGGTTAACGAGCCTGCTTCACATGATGATAATCAGTGAAGGCTCGGGTTCGAATCCTGGCATCTACCATGAGTTTTTTAAAACTTACGTATAAATTTATCACTAGCTCGACGGTGAAGGAAAACATCGTAAGGAAACCCGCAGGTCCCAGAATTGATTCTGAGACATGTGTAAAAAGACCCGCTCCGGCGATGGGCTCACCACCTATCACGTTTAGCAGTCCAAAGAACATCACGTGAAAAGTGGGTATATCCAGAAATGGAGTACCTCTGCCTATCCCCTCGGGGATAAAAGGCGTGAGATTATTTATGTTATTTATTTTTTATTGAACTAAGAGTATTTCCACAACTGGGCCCTAATCTTCCACAAGAGCCCAACTCGGATTGGGAGGTGGTGTTAGGCTATTGACCACCTAGGTGCCAGAATTTTTCAAGCCCTTTGAGTATTAAGAAAACCGGAGACGCCACTGACAGGCGCTCCCTCTGCCATAAAAAAGTGTCGGTCAACGCGCACACCTGTTAAATACAACTAGTTTTTTTGAGTTCACGGAGTGCTTGGATTGATGAATGTATTTGGGTGCATTTAGTTCAAGCTAGCGTTTAATTGTTTTGTCAAAAAATGCGTTTGTTTTAACATTATTTGTGTTTGTTTCCTCGTTCCCGCCGCAGAAATTGGCAGACTTTTTTGCAAAGGAACTTATTATGTAAAGCTAAGATTATGTAGGTAGTACATTTATTTGTTTTATTTATTTATGGTTGCGTCTATGAATCGGGCACTAGTCCTGTGTGACGTGAGACAGCCGAGACGGTTGATACGTATGAGTTATTTCGACATTGAATTGTAAGCGTAATTAGCCCAGCGGTTAATGGCTTGGAATTGCGTTCTACAAGACGTGTCTTCGAACCTCACTAAGATGTTTCTTTTTGATGGGTGAAATTTGTTTATTGAGCATTTAAATATTGGCTGGGTGCGCGATGACAGCGCCCACTAGTGGTAACAATTAGGGCGGGCTTTGAAATGTCAAATGGCTGGCTGTCATTACGAAAAGTAAGTAAACACAAAAATAATTTCAGTGAAACAACGTTATTTACTTAGGTCCTGTTAGATATTGTAAGTCTATAGCGTCGATAATAATGTTGACCTTTTTTATTTTCCATCAAAAATGCCACAACCAATAAATTTCAGGCAGTACACCTACACGGACTTTCTCATGGCTTCACGGGAAATAAGTAAAGAAATGGACAAAATTTGTCGACTAGCGTTTCATGTATCTTGTAGACCATTATTTATAGCAGTACTGTCGATAATAATGCAGATTGTTGTGTGTTTTCAGTTCAACATGGCCCAAAGAGATTAAAATATCTTTGACATGGTCAAATTGATTATAAAAACAGGATTCCGGACAATAACGCACAATATAGTTTTCCAGCCACAAACCACTACAAAAGACAAACAGTTAGTTTTGGCTCAACATGTGCAAGATGTAAAAGAAATAAAATGTGAAAATCAAATGAGCCACACCATTGAAGCTAGTGTAATTAGACAAACTTCAGTGACATCAACGCCATACAAAACATCATTGCAGTCGTTGATCTTGTTTTCAACTTGCTCTTGGAAATTTATAGAATTTGCGATCACTATTTTTTCCATTATTCTTGCAGTTGACTACGCAATAGGTTTCGTTACCCATGTTCAAGTATTTATTTCCACTAAGAATGCACGAATACGTAAATTTCTCTAGTAAAAAGTGACAGTTTGTCTGAGTTCGTCCGACCCGAGTTTCTTTTTTAGCCACCATGGGCGCTGCGATCGATTCGTGGTTCCCCCACCCCCTACTTCGCACCCAGCCAATAGGGGCACACGTTTTAGAAGAAAACTCGAGGTCGTGCAGTCGATAAATACGGACGACATATTTTTACATTTTTGGAAATTGTATACTGTTTAATATATGTGTGAGTGTAAATCGCGTAGAAGGGGTAAGTTGCACAATATTGTTTGGTCATAATGTTTGCTGCAATAGATACAGGTTAGATGATTTACGTATTTGTTGTAGCCTACTGACACGCCCTTAAAGCTACCCGCTGAATAAAGAGCCGTGGCAAGGGTTTGGCAGGATCCCCAAACAAGATCCTCCTGGCGCCCTCAAGCATTAGATTAATTTAGAAAATAAGTCCCTAGTTGTAAGTTTATTTTATAAGTAATCCAAAAACAAAAATATTATAATTGGTGTGCTAAAGTCCCGTATTTCATTTTACAAAAGGAACCCGTAACAAACTAGTGCGCGTGACGTCTCCTGTTGGTTTAATACTCAAAGTTCAAGCCACCCAATCCAGGGACCAACGGTTTAATGTGCTGTGAATAAAGTGTACGTCAATATGGTTTGTGCTTACTTTAATATGGTATAAATAATAAGTTATTTTCCTCTTTTAACCGTGGTCCATCCTCCATGTCCCGCTGGTGGGTCTACAGGTATTTTCTTTTGTCTGTGGACCCACTGCCAGAGTGGGTCTACGAGCAGTTGACACAAAACCTTGCTTTTAACCGTGGTCCCATAGATGCTAAGTTTCGTTAAAAAAATGCTCGTTATTCTAACGTAAGTCCCATTCCTGGCCCATGTTATTCCCAGAAACGTAGAGGATTCTCATATTGCGTGTGATTGTGAGGCGTGTTGTGGCGAGATTTGTCTATACTAATACTATAAAGAGGAAAAATTTGTGTTTTTGTAAGTTTGTTACGAATAAACTTAAATTTTAAAAATCATTTCGCCAACGGAAAGCTACAATATCCCTGATACTATAACATAAGCTATGTTTTATTTCTTTATTCCCACGGGAACGGGAACTACGCGGGTGAAACCGCTGAGAACAGCTATAGTCATAGATATTTTGACGCAAACATTGGCGTCTACAAAAATAAACACATCTTCATATCATATTGAACCATCTAAAACGCCAGTTTAATCAACTAATGCCCGTACACTCACTCACAGAAATGTTGAAATAGTAGAATCGTTTAAATTGAAAGCGTGTTGCACTGAGGGCACAGTGCGGGTTGTTTTAAAATTGCGGCGCAGGGTTGTCTACGGCGTTTTACGGGACAAGTCCCGTAAATCCACACATCGAAATGTCTTAAGAGCATTGACAGCCTTACGGCTAAAGAGCCCGCTTCTCATGATGATAATCAATCAGAGAGGCTCTGGTTCACATACCAATGAGTTTTTCAAAGCTTACGTACACATTCATCACTATAGCTCCACAGTGAAGTAAAGTGAGGAAACCCGGAGGTCCCAGAATTAATTGTGAGGCATGTGTAACAGACCCGGTCGGGCGATGGTCTCACCACTTATCACATTTAGGGGTCTAATATTCTCGTGAAAAGTGGGTATTTCCAGAAATGGAATACCTTCGCCTACTCCCTCGGGGATAAAAGGCGTGAGGTTATTTCTTTTATTTATTTAATCTTGTTTTTGTTTCGGCTCGTCTTGATTTTGGAAATTAAATTTCCGTCGTTGTAAAATTTTGTGCACGTAGCAATCGCCTCAATAAAAAGGCGTGGGTGGTTAATGCATAAAAGGTGGTCTCACGTCTAAAAGGACTATCGGTAGTTTATGGTAGCAACATTGCCACATAATAATTAAAAAGTAAAAAAAACATAATCTTTTGTCTAGTCACTTTTGCGTAACTCTATTTTCTAATAAATAACTTTTCTGCAATACATACCTACATACATACATAATCTCACGTCTATTTCCCATTGGAGTAGGCCATAGGCGGAGCCAATAGACTGCCACTTGCTCCACATCCGTCAAACGACTCGTGCATGCTCGTCGGTTTCTGGTATTCTTTATTCTTCAACACATCGCCGATCTGCAATACTTACTCCATTTTACTGCTTACCTTAACATCCTGCAGCTTGATCAATATTATTGATAATATTGCGTTTCATCAATAGTATTAGCTCGTGAGTCACCGATACTACAGATCAGCAACACAGCCATCACTGCTTCACTTAGAAAAATGTTCTAAGGGTAAGGTTATCTTCTAGAAATTCAGATGTCCCGAATTGGACTTCTAGAAATACAACCCTTATTTTAACCGTACCATTATTACGTACCAACTGCATACCGATGACAGGGTACTGGCGCGTTGAAAAGTGCTTTCCATTTCGACCAGTCTGTCTGTAATGACTTGAATCTCAACGCCTTCGTCTCAGATTCGAGGAAACATGTAATTTCGCTTATGTTCCTAGAAACTGTTTAGTAGTTTTATTGATGTTGACTGCTACATTTAATGAAAGCGTTTGATGTGTATCGTAAATATTTAATATCAAAAAGCTATTATTAGTAATAACTTTCATACGTTGAAGTTGTGTGAAGCTGAAAGGGCGAATGATCTCTTAACATTTTCAATTACCAATTTTTTTTTCATAGTATTTAATATATAGATAAGATATAATATAACAGACAGATAAGTATTGCACGGTACAAAGGGACATCAGGGTATAGGCATCGTATAATGAGATTTCACGTAAATTTTGGCAAGTATTTTGAAAACACAGAAAGCCACTTCAATTTTATTATTGGTGTAGAAAACAAACAAAACAGCAAAGCTTTTCTCTGCGAGTGTAGTGTTGGCCATAGCACTTTCAATTTGCTCATTGTCTTTGGAAACAATAAGTTATTTATAGAGCCCATCTCTCAAATGCTTTTACTCCCAGTGGAAATGAACTCAGCTGGTTCTATAATAACAAAAAGATTGAATTATTATGACACTATGGACTTAGCGAGACTTCCTCATTCCCTTATTCCCAAAGGATTGGCAGAGGCACTCCATTCGTGGATGTACCGACATTTTGCCATTGATCTTTCGACTCCTAAACTTGACAAGCTGTGGGGACTTTTACTCAGGCGTCTGTTTAGCACACTTGTAGTGCGAGCCTGACCTCTAAGGCGATTGTAATAAGTTCCAAAGTCGAATATGTCAACTTGCTCTTAACTGTACTAATTTGGGGGCCTGCGATTTGTTCACGATGTTTTGTACGTCATCACGCGGAGCTTGAGACAATGTAATTTGTAAAGTTCTTATTACAATCGCCTTAGAGGTCAGAATCGCACTACAAGTGTAAAGTTTCATGTGCTCTTCACTGAACCTACTTATGAGTTTTTCAAAAATCTTACGTTGAGATTTTTCACTACTTTACTAAAACCACCCTGAGGAAACTTACAGTTCCAAGTATTGGTTCTGAGGCATCTGAAACAGCAATCTAGTCCGCCGATGTGCTCACCAGTTACCACGTTTAGGGGTCCAAATGAATGAATGAATGAATGAATATTTTTATTGCATGCATACATGGTTATACACAATAATTAACATTTTAGGAATAATTAATATTAAAAACAAACAAGAAAATACAACCGACAAATTCTCTGGTGATGTGGGTACATATTTTGCAGAAATAGAATACTTGTGCTTACTAAGGGATATGATATGAGTGTTCTAGTACATATATCTATCTACATAGACACTAATAAAGAGGAAGAATTTGTATTTTTGTATGTTTGATACGAATAAACTCAAAACTACTAGATCGATTTTGAAAATTCTTTTGCGAATGGAAATCTTACTTTTCTGGGAGTAGCATAGTATATAATTTTCCCACGGGAACGGGACTTACGCGGGTGAAATCGCACTGAACAGCTAGTGTATACTAATATTATAAAGAGGAAAGATTTGTATGTTTGTAACGAATAAACTCAAAACTACTGGACCGATTTTGAAAATTCTTTCACTAATGGAAAGCTACAATATCCCTGAATAACATAGGCTATATTGTATCCCTATATTCCCACGGGAATGGGAACTATGCGGGTGAAATCGCATTGAACAGCTATAAAGCTTATTGACTGACCATTGACTAACATTCTATCCAGTTTCTCAGTAACTAGGTTCAAGTGCTTTCGTTTACTTCGTAAGTCATCGCTATTCAGGCCGATACCTTAAATTAATCTGATATTCAATATTCTATTTCGGTACACAAACATTGTTTTCAACTTTATTGGAGGTACGTGATTCATTCTCAAAAGCAATTTTGATTTATCCTACTAATATTATAAACGCGAAAGTTTGTTTGGATGGATGTCTGGATGTATGGATGTCTGGATGTATGGATGGATGTTTGTTCCTCTTTCACGCAAAAACTACCGAACCGATATTGATGAAACTTTACAGTTATATAGCTTATACATCAGAATAACACATAGGCTATATTTTACGCCCTTATTCCCACGGGAACGGGAACTACGCGGGTGAAACCGCGGGGCGCTGCTAGTTTCTAAATATAATGTGGCTTTAATCAGATTATGTATCTATTAGAAAAATGTTAACAATCACGTTTAGGGGTCCAATATATCTCGTGAAATATCCAGTAATGGAATTACTCTGCCTACCCCCTCGGGGATAAAAGGTGTGAGATATTTATTTTTTTTATTTTAAAAATTTTAACTGAAATTCGCTTTTGATAACGATATACGTCACATAATGAACCCCAATTAGTATATTAATATAAAAAATATGATGTTATCAAACTTTAGTTGTGTCTAACCAATTTTCTTAAATATCGATTAATAATAGCACGATTTCTAGAGAAAGCACTAAATTCAGCTACGCTAATTCATTTTTGGGAAAAAGTAACACATATTAAAAATAGCTGAAATCGAATAATTAGGTAGTCGATACCGAACAAACTAATTTCAGGAATTGCGCTTATTCTGTTACATGTTGTATAAGTTAGCGTTTGCAGGAATTACCTACATAAAGATGTTTTGCGCCCGTACTCGAATTTCGTACTTATGAACTTCTCAAAGACTAAAACTAAAATCTGCGCAGACTCTTGACCACGTTCAGAGCGTTCAGCCGTCGTTGTAACTGTTTTAAAAAGTTGCTATTGTTTATCGACCTATCCAATACCTCTTGCACTGACTAAAAAATATGGTCCAAATATCAACAAAGAAAGCCTCAATTCAAGCTTATTATGCGTTTTTTCAATCTAAAGTACTTAGTTTACGGTCTTTCAGCCTGGGGAGGATCAGTTGATGTGTCCCGTATATTTCGACTGCAGAAAAGATGCGTGAGAATACTCAGTGGTGTACACGATAACAGAATAAGTTGTAGACCTCTTTTTGTAAATTTAAAATTACATACGTTGACATCACTTTACGTTATTGAATTGTGCAAGATTATTAGACGCTACCCGACCAAGTTTCCAGATAAACCTAAGTGTAGAAGTGAAAGACTAAATAACCTGCAAGAGCCGGCACTGTTGCAGCCAATAGGCAGAACAGCAAACTATAGGAGAGGCATTAGATATAACGCAGTTTATGTGTATTATAAATTACCCGCAGAGATAAAAAATCTACCATACAATCAGTTCCTTAGAAAGCTGAAACAATTCTTACTAGAAAAGTGCCTTTATGATATAAGCGAATTAAATTAAGATGACACTCTGATTATTATTATTATTGAAATTGTTGTAATAATGTAATATAATAATACTTTTGACTGTGGTAATTAAATATTAATGAATTATGATACGGATTGGATTAAGTGTTTAATAATGTACTTCTGCTAAATTGTTATGGATACCTATGATATGCTATACCCTTTAGGGTAAAATTACATTGAAACTATTGTACTAGTCTAAGACCTACTATTTCTGACATGTAATTTATGGCTTAATAAATAAATAAATAATAAATAAATAAATATTGAAACAGTTTTTTAGTTTCCCAACATTACAAGTAGGGGAACCTGTTGTACCTTGACACCATCAACATTCCAAATTTTTTTTAGTTTATGTAGAACCTGTTAAAAGGATGATCTATGCTTTTGTATAATTTATATTATGAACCACATTAGTTCGTCTAACAGCTAAAATTTGTTTAATCGCAGTAGTTATAACCGCTTTTTTTTTAAATCGTTGAATGAAAAAGTGACCAAGGTACAACAGGTTCCCATATTAATATAGAAAGATTTTCATACAAAAGAACTTAAAATGGCATTTAACGACCACGCAGAAATTGAAAAACGGCGACAATGGACAATAGCGGCTGAGGCTGCGTACGCGCATTACGCAAGATAACAATGGAGGCACTTTCACCTAATGGCTCGGGTTGAATGATCCGCGCACAGTTGAATTTGTATTTATTTATTGCATTTATTTGAATGTAGGTACTAATTTAGTTTATTTGAATGGACTACTTAAATTGTTAATTTCTGAATTTCATATTTGTATACATTTTGAGGGACTTTACATGACATTACAATAAATAAATAAAACTACCTACATACCTAGGTACCTACTTACTCTTATACTCAATAAAGGCTGTGCGTTGATATATCACCAATCAGTCAGTTTATCATTTTATATATACCTATATTATAGATATATTAAACTAAGAACCAATAGAATCTAGATTTAAATAAAATATCGATTTTTCACAGCTCCTCAATGTCATCCCTGAGATAGGAGAGGATTCTGCGTTTTCGATAAAGCCCTGAATTGATGTTGCTATTTAAATAGGACGAGTTTCGACGAAATAATTGCTATGAAGTTTATGGTGATCGAGTTTGGGATTGTTTTGTTTTAGTACGATTTATTTGCAATATCTAATAAAGAAGTTTGAGATGTCAACAAAAGTTTATATTAAGATACCCAATAAAATGAAGAACGAGGATACATTTCACATTCTTGTAAGAAAATGTAATATTCATAGCTAGGAGTATAAAGTACAAGTTACTCTTTGAGTGCAGACGAACACTTACCTATATAAAAAAACTAGCGGTTCTGCGCGGTTTCGCCCGCGTAGTTCCCATTTCCATGGGAATACAGGAATAAAATATAGCCTATGTTACTCAGGGATCTTCTAGCTTTCCGATGGTAAAAGAGTTTTTAAAATCGGTCCAGTAGTTTTTGAGTTTATTCGTAACAAACATACAAAAATACAAAAATCCAGAAATACAAATCTTTCCTCTTTATAATTTTAGTATAGATAGGTAATTATAGTTCATCAAAACTGAAAAAAATTGCTTTTGTATGTATGGTAGGGGTCATAAAAAAATCAAATAAGCAAAACTCGGGGGGTTTACTAGTAGCCATTGAGGAGTTTCAATATCCACCTCTTGGCTCCATCATCAGACCATCTCGGCACCATAATATTGCATTGTCACAGAACTTACATAAGTATGCCAAATTTCAGCTCAATCGGTTGAAGATATCTGCTTAAAAATTGTGTTGATTTTACCCGAACAAACATACATATAGCAAGTTAAATAAAAGCTTGTGATCAGGAACCTATACAATGTTTAGGTTATAGTATACAATACAATACAATACAATAAAATACAATACAATACAATAACTCTTTATTGTACACCAAAAACAACACAATATGGATACCAACATTAACTAAAGTACAATGGGCGGTCTTATCGCCTTTAACGATCTCTTCCAGACAACCTTAGTTAGTTAGTTAGTCTTAATAGGATGGATTGTATTATATAGATGGTTCAAAGTCAAAGTCAAAATGTTTTATTCAAAATAGGAACTTACAAGTCCACTTATTGAACGTAATTTCAACTCCACCGCTTCAGCATGTATGGTTGAGGAGAAGAAGCGGGGCAAGAAACTCCTCAACACAATATTCTATTAATCAATTGTTACTTAATACTAAATTGGGTTACATAGTTTCGTTTGTTTTTCGCTATCGTATTGCGCTGGACTGGAGGAAATCTGTTCCAAGCATCATTGTCATTTATATAATCGTCTAGTTTGTAATATGCCATTTTACAAAGTACATGTTTAACATGAGTTTTGAACACAGTTTCAGGCAATTTCAAAATTTGTTCTGGTATTTTATTATAAAAGCGTATGCAAAGCCCCACAAAGGAATTATTAATTTTACTTAATCGTGACTGAGGTTGCTCTAGTTTATTTTTATTCCTAAGATTACAATTATGCCTGTCACAGTTTTTAGTATACAGTAATATGTTTTTCCGTACATACATAATGTTTTCATAAATGTACTGACAAGGCATTGTTAAAATATTAATTTCTTTGAACAGTTCTCTTAGGGAATCACGACATCTTAACTTGTAAATGGCGCGTATAGCCCTTTTTTGTAAAATAAAAATAGATTATGCATCAGCAGCTCTGCCCCACAGCAAGATGCCAAAGGACATTATACTGTGAAAGTAGCTAAAATAAACGAGTCTTGCTGTGTCTACATCAGTAAGCCATCTGATTTTTCTGACGGCATAAGCAGCTGAGCTCAGTCTGTTAGTTAATGCAGAAATATGAGAATTCCATTGAAGTTTGGAGTCTATCGTTATCCCCAAAAAAACTGTATTATGAGCGAAATCTAATTTGTCATTGTTTAAAATTATCTCATTCTCTACTCGTCTAACATTAGGGAGTACAAACTTTACACATTTGGTCTTCTTAGCGTTGAGCACTAGATTGTTTGCAGTGAACCATGTGAGAATTTGTTGAAGAGTGTCATTTACCTCGTCGAGCTTCTGAGCTTGTCTATCTACTTTGAAAATCAGAGATGTACGTGTATGTGTAGCAAACAACACTATCTTTGACAAACTCTCTACCATGAATGGAAGATCATTTATGTATACAAGGAAAAGAAAAGGACCAAGAATCGAACTTTGAGGCACCCCAATTTTTACGGGTGCGCCCTGTGATTTACAATCATTTATTTTTACTTTTTGTATCCTATTTTTGAGATAGGACTGTAAAATATCAAGCGCTTTACCGTTGACTCCATAATGATTTAATTTACATAGCAAGGTCTCATGATCTACGCAGTCAAATGCTTTTGATAGATCGCAAAAAACTCCAATTGCGTTTTGAGATTTCTCCCAGGCATTAAAAATATTCTTGAGTAATGCTATTCCAGCATCCGTGGTTGAACGACCTTTGGTGAAGCCAAATTGCTCGTTATGAAATAAGTTATTTAGATTGAAGTGTGAAATCATTTAATCAAGCAATAACCTTTCAAAAACTTTGCTAAGTACTGGTAAAACAGAAACAGGTCTATAATTTGAGGGGTCTTTTTTCTCTCCTGATTTAAAAAGAGGAATAACTTTACTATGTTTCATTAGATCAGGAAATAATCCTTTGTCAATACAATTGTTAAAGATATAAGCTAAATACTTATTTTGGTTTGGTTATTTTGTAAAATTAAGTACTTAACCTTTAACCACTTTCGCTGCTTCAATAATATAATGGCAATTTTATTTGTTTCAGGTACGTCTCAAGGGGCAATTCAGAATGAATCTAATTGCAAAGGTTCTTGACCGTCTACAATTTTATATCAATAGAATAAGTTTATTTGTATCTCTCATGAGGTTTTATTAGATCAAATCTTTCGAAGATATCTGACAAAAACAATTACTGCAAATTGACCGAGAACACATATTTAGGGCAAAGTTTTCCAATTTATTATTCTATTCATTATGCCGAACAACTTAAAGTTCGAGTGTAATAATAACTTTGTGGCAGAGTAGGTTCCTTTTTATTTTTAAATAGGTATATTGTACAAATGTGATAGCCTTTACGGTTAAAGAGCCGGCCGAAAATCAGTGAGGCTCGGGTTCGAATCCTGGCATGTACCAATGAGTTTTTCAAAAACTTACGTACATATTTATCACTAGCTCGACGGTGAAGAAAAACATCGCGAGGAAACCCGCAGGTCTCAGAATTAATTCTGAGATATGTGTAAATAGACCTGGTCCGTCACCACCTATCACGTTTAGGGGTCCAATGTATCTCGTGAAATGTGGGTATATCCAGTAATGGAATACCTCTGCCTACCCCCTCGGGAATGAAAGGCGTGAGATTATTTATTTTATTTATTTTTGAATTTGAATATAAAATTTTCGATTAAGCTATTAAAAATCTATCATAATGCCCTATGGTTGAATGTCTGTCAATACAGAATCATTAAACTCAAAAACTTTTTATTCAATTTACTTAAAGTAATCCAAAGTTACTATTCAAAGTCAGCTACTATTACCGTTTCGGTATGTGTAGAAACGGCACAGAAACTCCACAGCGCATTATTCTTTTATATAATTAAACAATCACACCATAGAAACCTTTACTTCCATGGTTGATGTTGTCAGTTCTGTGTTGTGCTGGAGACAATTTACACCAAACTTTACTAATAAAAAAAATTTATTTGTATAACTTTTATTGTACATAATATTTACACCAAATATGTTACATATAAAACCATTTCTATATGAGTTCCGATCACTTTTTCTAGCAAATCTGGCAATGATAACTTGTTTACGCGTTTGAAACTTCTTTACCCCTACAGAGACGGTTATATTATAACACCGACAAATAATTAACCGTTAAAATTTATTAAATAAATAAAATTATTATAAACTTAGTATTAGTGACCAAACTTATTTGGGACGGTAAGGTAAATATCCCGTCACTTATGTCACCCCATCTTTGAGTATTAAACCAACCGGAGACACCACTGACAGGCGTTCCCCTCTGCCAAGAAAAAGTGTCGGTCAACGATCATACCTGTTATATACAACTAGTTTTTTTGAGTTCACGGAGTGCTCGTATTGGTGAATGTATTTGTGTGCATCTAGTTCAAGCAAGTGTTTAATTGTTTTGTCAAAAAATGCGTTTGTTTTAACATTATTTGTGTTTGTTTCCTCGTCCCCCCCGCAGAAATTGGCAGACTTTTTTGCAAAGAAACTAGTGCGAGTGACGTCTCCTGTTGGTTTAATACTCAAAGCACCCCATACATCTATAAGGCCTAAAAGTTTGTTATCTTTCTTTATTTGTTTAAAGAGAAAAAAGAAGAAGAGAAAAAAACTAAATTCATTCTTTACACTTCTTGTTGTTATTCTATTTTACTAGTTAATTGATTATAAGTATAAATAACAGTAAGAGCTGGTCTCTGGTATAAATCATCTTTTCTATGGCTGACACCTTGCAGCTTCCAAAGACGCGCAAATTATCGACGGGGCACAGCCCTCTTCGTTTATTAAGTCTTCATATAAAGTAAAGTATTTTCCTTTCCAATATCCAATATTGGACCAAGCTTTTCCATTTTACGATTGGGCTCGATACTATTTTATCTACTGATTTGACAGGCTTGATGCGGTCACAAAAAGTCAGGTTTACCCCGGCCCGGTTTTAAAAACTCCGGGTCCGGGTCTATTTAGTTAGACCCGGATCTGACCCGATTGTCAAATGCCAATGAGATGCCAACTTCCACTTCTATCCCTCTATTAAGAAGTAGCTGTTCCTAGAGATTTCACAGGCGAAAGTCCCGTTCCCGTGGGAAAATTATAGCCGATGCTACTCCCAGAAAAGTATTTCTAATGTTTGTTAGTAATATCCTCTGAAACTACTGGATCAATTACAAAAAATCTTTCGCCACTGAAAAGCTACATTATAATTTATTCCCATATTCCCACGGGAACGGTAACTACGCGGGTGAAACCCCGCGAAACAGCTAGTTATTTATACGTAAGAACGTAAGTTTTAAAAAACTCATTAGTAAATGCCCTGACCATTAATCGAACCTCGGCCTACATTATTACTCCATCATCATTAATCAGTAACGGGCTACTGATAAGCTTTATAGGTTTTTCCTCATATAAGAAGTTATGGGAATATCCCAATCTGTGTTTGCGTGGGAGGTTATAAACCTCGAGAGTAATGTTCAAGACCATGGCTTAACGACTTTTATTTTTCACTAGCCGCACCCCATGGTTTAAACCCACGTAGTTCCTGTCCCCGTGGGAATATGGGGATAAAATATAGCCAATGTTAATCCCCTTTAATGTATCTTTCCATTGACGAAAGAATTTTTAAAATCGATACAGTAATAAATAAAATAAAAAATCTCACGCCTTTTATCCCCGAAGGGCGGAGGTACTTTTCACGTAAATATCGACCCCTAAACGTGATAGGTGGTAAACTAATCGCCGGATCGGGTCTGTTACACATGACTCAGAATTAATTCTGAGACCTGTGGGTTTCCTCACGATATTTCCTTCACCGTCGAACTAGTGATGAATATGTACGTAAGTTCTGAAAAACTCATTGGTACATGCCAGGATTGGAACCAAAGCCTCACTGATTATCATTATGAGAAGCGGGCTCTTTAACAATAAGGCTATCACTGCTCTAAATACGTACGTAAGTTTTGAAAAACCTCATTTGTGCATGTCCTTCTACAGAATTTGAACCTGAGCCTCACGAATTCCAAGCGGGCTCTTTAACCACAGGGCTAGCTATCACTGCTCTTTTTCTTGCGTCAAAACAACGCAGTCAAAAGACGTTGCGACATGCGATGCGACATAAGATATGAATCGCCATATTCATTACCCAAACGCCTCAAAGGATATAAACCGAATGACGAATGGGCGATCCCCAAAGCTCGCTACATTTATCTATTGCCTGCAAAAGTTTGGGATAGCGTTTATTGTGTATTATTTTCCTCGCTAGAGTTACTCGATTTCTCATTGGTTACTCCTTTTCTTATTACTATTAGCGAGTTAGATTTCCACATTGATTTCTGTTATTGACAAGGGGCGTTGCTAACACATTATAGAGGAGCGGAGGTGGATTGCTCCTCCATCGTGAAAAGGGAAGATCTTCCGCCAGGCGAGGTGATCGTGCCTGGGGACCGCGGTCCAACGGTTGATGTTGGACAGTTGTATTTATACAAACTCATTAGAAAAATCCGATAGCGCGGCTTAGAACTCGGCCGTCTATTGGCGCATTCTATGTAATTCGGCCTTCTATTGGCGCGTTCTATGTAGTGTCGCTACAACATCAACACGTTAGGTCTAGCCTATATGTGTCCTTATTGATATATTATTTTATAATAATAATAACTAATATACATATATATTCTATATCTTAGACCGAAATATAATTAAAAATCTAAGATATAGTATATATATATTAGTTAATAATAATAATATTAATAATAAAGCCTTTTATTTCCAATATACAAATTGTTATTACATAGGTATACATTTTAAATCACTATCCTAATCAATCAATCGGAACCCCTTCTCGGGTAAAGGCCTCCTCCAGCTTTTTCTAGATGTCTCTGTCCATTGCTTTCTTTCTCCATTCGCTTCCTGTTATAGCTTTTATGTCTTCTATCCATCTTGTTTTTGGGACGCCCTCTTCTTCCTTTTCCCGTTGGACCTTCCCACCTAGTTATCTCAGATGTCCATCTTTTGTCTGTGCATCTTCCTATATGTCCTGCCCACCTCCAATTCTCTATATCTTATTTTCCAAGCTTTTATTTAACTTGCAATGTATGCTTGTTTGGGTCGAATCTTGCTACTCAATTTTGAAGCAGATATATGTCCAACTGATTGAGCTGATTTTTTTTATACACGTTTAGTTTGGATGACAATGCAAGGTCATGTGACGTCATTCTAAATCCAACATGGCGGACCACCTAAGATGGCAGACTATTTATTTTTAATGCACTCAGAGCTTGCTCAGAATAACTCGAAAAATAAAGAGATTGTTTTAAAAAAGTTTTAATTTTAATTTAAGTATACAACTTTAATACTCGGTTTCGGATTGGCAAATCAAACTAAAATTAGGTAACAGACTTAAATTGGTTGAATAAAATCATAACGCTTTTCAATAACCAATCATAACAGTTAATATGAGATTGAACACTCAGTCAGCTAATTTTAGTTTAATTTGCCTGTCCTAAATTGGGGTTTAGTGTCTGATTAGCCTAAAATCTGTAGTCCCCAAGTCCCTCCATATGCGTAAGCTAGAGAAATGGATAAGTTGGCACGGTAATGACGTAATACGGTGATACCCTATTCTTAAGTCGGGTCCCGTCTTGGGTTACGGCGATTATGACATTATTTATGGGAGGGTTGGAAGGTTGGGCCTGTATTATTATTTAATAACCGTCACATCTGAGGCAGGTCTAATCGGGCACTAGGGGACCATAGGTGAGCCATGAGGAATGTGCTGGTTGGAAACTGTCAAATCCTAGTTATATTACAGAACACCTAATTAAATTTATAGTTTGTATACTTAAGGTATGTATTTATGAATTTGGATTTGAATATTTGATTTATCTCCTGGATCGTTCTGGGATTATTGTAAAATAGTACCTATATTACATACCAAGGGAAGTAATTGTTATTTACTTTCCTAGGTGTGTATACTTTTTTTCAGCTTGACGGATGCGCAAAGCGGCAACTTCGTTTACCGCAGCGCGAAAGTTGACGCTTTCCGCCCGGAGAGATGAAAATGATATATTTTTTTTATCTTTTTATAAAATTAACTATTCTTCCGCACCGTAAGTCACGTTTAGACGGTGAAATTAGTGGCATGACATTAGTTTCGTAAAAAAATTGTGCCTGTCACGAAAGTACTTCAGTGTCATGCATTGTGAATGTTTGTTCGAATGTTTCCAAGTGAAATTGGCCTTGAAATTAATTTCGTGACACTACTTTTATGATAAACCGTTCCGTAATGTAAATTCGGCTTAACTTGTGTGCTATTATCAGCATGCTTGCAAATACAATAAATAAAGCATAACCTGCTTGTATCACCTTGTACTTATTTGTATTTTTTTTACAAGAGTTGTTCTTGAGTTGTTACTTACTTGTCAGTCCTTGCTGTCATGATTTCAAAATTACCGTGTCCAATTCGATTCGATTCCAAGTTTAAAAACAAAAATAAAAAGGTTTTAAAATAAAAAAACATTCCAAGTTTGAAAAACATTTCGTTGATAGACTTACTTACTTTACATCCGAAAAAACATTGCCCTCCTCCACAGACGGTTAAATAGATAAATAATAAAATCGAATAACAGTCTCATGTCACTCAATAGTTAGGAATGGTGGCATTTGGCGCCAAAATAAAATAAATGGCGGGAAACGCCTCGCCTCCATTAGATGGAATGGGTCTCAATGACGTGAAAAAAAGAACTCGCAAAAGCAGGGGCGCTTTTGGGGACGCATTACTCCAGGCCAGGGCTTGAAAGCGGTTAAGGTTAAAGGTTAAGCTAGCGGTATAAAATTACGGTACCGTTTTGATTTAAAGGTAGAGCCAAAAAGGTAAGAATTGGGGTTAAGGTACCGTTTTTTACTAGTACCTCATCGAAATCATTTTCGGTACCGAAAAAACGCGAACAAGTGAGACTTCAGCGCGACGTTGCCAAACCGCTCGGCCGAGGCACGGGTGCTTGCCGCATGAAATCTCATTTCTTGCATATTGCATTATTGTGTGCTGTGGTGACGTGACGCTTATATTATAACTCATCTATTCTAGGTACCTACCTATATAAAAGTACGTTATTTTAGCAAAGTTTTATCGACTGTTAAATACATAGACATAGATTGCACTAATGGGGAAAAAACTAAAAAACCGGCCAAGTGCGAGTCGAACTTGCGCACGAAGGGTTCCGTATTCATTATCTATAAAAGCGGCAAAAAATCACGTTTCATGTATGGGAGTCCCCCTAAATATTTATTTTATTGTATTTTTAACAGATTTCAAAAGGTGGAGGTTTCTCAATTCGTCCGTATATTATATACCTACCTATATATTTTTATGTGTGTTTGCGAATAATCATGTAACTCAATTTTGAAGCAGATATCTTCAACCAATTGAGCTGAAATTTGATATACTTATGTAATTTCGGTGACAATGCAATATTTATGGTATCACCGAGCTGATCTGACGATGGAGCCAGGAGGTATATATCGCAACTTCTTAATGACTCCTCTTAAAGTAATTAAACGACACAACCCCATCGAGTTTGGGCTCGTTTGATTTGTCTTGACGAGTACTTTGGTGTTAGATGGTAACCAGTAACCAGGGTCTGACGATGGAGCTGGGAGATGACAATCTATACATATAATAAAACTCAAACGGGGCCGTGTCTGTACATTAAATATTTTTTGAAAATTTTAACGGTAGTGTATATAGTTATCGATATAAATACCGAAACACCAATTTTTGGAATTTTTGTCTGTCTGTCTGTCTGTCTGTCTGGTTGTGCACGCATCACTCAAAAACTATTGGACGGATTTTGATGAAATTTGGTATGGAGACAACTGAGTACTCGGGTCAACATCTAGGGTACTTTTATTCCAGGAAAATATCTCATTCCCACGGGAAAATATAAAAACTGGTTAAAAAGAGAAATACGTACTACTCCGAAACAATAACACCTAGAAACTTGAAAAATGGTATGAAGGTGTCTGATATGTCATAGGAAATTGGTATGAAGGGATTTTTGGAAATTCCCACGGGAACGGGAATAAACTAAATCCAATCGGGAAAACGCCGCTAGGCACCCGCTATTTGAAATATGGTATGTAGGTGTCTTAAATATGTCGTAGGCAACCACTATGAAGGGATTTTCGGAAATTCCTACGGGAACGGGAATAAACGGAATCCGCGCGGGCAACGCCGCTGGGCATCCGCTAGTAGGAAATATTTTCCTTCACCGTCGAGATAGTGATGAAAATGTACGTAAGTTTTTGAAAAACTCATTGATACATGTCAGGATTTGAACCCGAGCCTCACTGATTGTAATCATTTTCATCAGGCTATCACTACTCTTTTTAGTTTGTTTGTAGTTTGTAGGAGTTAAGTTAATAATCAAAAATAAAATCAAATAACTTTTATTTCAGGCACAAGCTATATTATTAACTTCCTCCTGCGTAGCATTATAAGAGGAAGTTAATGGTTTGAGTAGGATGTCTGTCTGTCTGTCTGTGTGTCTGTCGACAGGATATCTCCGGATCTACTGGACCGATTGACTTCAAATTCGGTCAGTAGATACCTTAGATCAATACCTCGATCGAGTTTGAATTTCAGACCCGTGGGTCAAAAGGGACTGGGCATTTCAGAACCGTGGGAAAAATTTCAAAAATCTCAAAACTGTCAAAAACATCAAAAAATGTCAAAATGGTCTAAAATGTCAAAAATGTCAAAAAGGTCTAAAATGTCAAATAGGTCAAAAATGTCAAAAAGTCTAAAATGTCAGAAAGGTCAAAAATGACCGAAAGTTCTAAAATCAGTCAGTCAATCAAAGTGTCAAAAATGTAAAAACTGTAAAAAATGACAAAAAATGTCTGTCAAAAAGGTCAAGAATGTCAAAAATGTCAAAAGTGGGTCAAAAGGGACTGGGCATTTCAGACCCGTGGGAAAAATGTCAAAAATTTTTAAAATGTCAAAACGGTCAAAAACATCAGAAAATGTCAAAATGGTCTAAAATATCAAAAATGTCAAAAAGGTCAAAAATGACTAAAATGTCAAAAAAGGTCAAAAATGTCAAAAAGGTCTAAAATGTCAGAAAGGTCAAAAATGACAAAAAGTTCTTAAAATGTCAAGTGTCAAAAATGTAAAACTGTCAAAAAATGACAAAAAATTTCTATATGTCAAAAAGGTCAAGAATGTCAAAAATGTCAAAAATCACAAAAATGTTTTCGTTGTTGGCAGTAAACAGGTGGAAGTTTGTCCATAGAATTACATTCTCTCGTCTCGTTGTATATTAATTATTGTTGTTATTGTTGTTGTTAGTTGTTGTTAGTTCTTGTTGTAGTAGTTGTAGTAGTCGTAGTTGTTTTAGTTGTAGTAGTTGTAGTTGTTAGTTGTAGTAGTTGTAGTTGTTAGTTGTAGTAGTTGTTAGTTGTAGTTGTTGTAGTTTTGGTAGTTGTCGTTGTTGTGGTTGTTGGTTGTAGTTGTTAGTCGTAGTTGTTATTCGTAGTTGTTAGTCATAGTTGTTAGTCGTAGTCGTTAGTCGTTAGTCGTAGTTGTAGTTGGTAGTCGTTAGTCTGTTAGTCGTAGTTGTTAGTCGTAGTTGTTGGTCGTAGTTGTTAGTCGTAGTTGTTAGTCGTAGTTGTTAGTCGTAGTTGTTAGTCGTAGTCGTTGGTCGTAGTCGTTAGTCGTAGTCGTTAGTCGTAGTCGTAGTCGTTAGTCGTAGTCGTTAGTCGTAGTTGTTAGTTGTTAGTTCTAGTTGTTAGCCATTCTTATACTTATCCATCTAAAAACAAAATCAAGACTAATCAAACGAGCCAAAACTCGAGTGGGTTACGTACTATCATTACAGAGTTCCTAACACCTCCCAGTTTCATCATCAGTCAGACCCTGGTTACCATTGAAAGACAAACTACTTGTCAAGACGATGCAAACGAGCCCAAACTTTTTGTCGTTTTATTGCATAGTTTCTTTGGCCACCTTCCAGCTCCATCATCAGATCAGCACCGTGTCATCATAATATTGCAATGTCACGTGATTTACACATGTGTGCAAAATTTCAGCTCAATCGGTAACCGAGAAGTGGATCAAATTTAATGACAAACATTGTGATTTGATGACAAACATTGGGACGGGTGAAACTAAATAACTGAAAAAATTAAGAGTAAAAAATATTTTTTAAAACAAGCTTTTATTTTAATGCGCTAAAAAGAACAAAATAAACTTTTCCTTTAAAACTTTTACTATCTTATAACGTCATTACACAATTTATTATGTAATAAAAGCTTGTCGCGAGATCTGAGTACTCATATTTAAGTAAATGACGGGCCTGTTGGCTCAGTTGGTAGTGACCCTGCATTCTGAGTCGGAGGTTGCGGGTTCGATCCCCGCTCGGGGCCAACATTTGTGTGCATGAACATATCTGTTGGCTTCGTGTCTGGTCGTTTAATATTTATTTAAGTATGTTTATCAGTTGTTTAGTACCCATAGTACAGGCCCTGCCTAGTTTGGGACTAAATAACCGTGTGTGAATTGTGTCCTACAATTTATTTATTATTATTTATTTAAATATGTAAGTAACTCCAACTGATTGAATTAATTTTTTAGAATTTTCAGACTAAGTAAATATGGGTACCTACTTAATCACGCGACAAGGTTTTATTACATAATAAATTGTGTAATGACGTTTTAAGATAGTAAAAGTTTTAAAGGAAAAGTTTATTTTGTTCTTTTTAGCGCATTAAATTAAAAGCTTGTTTTAAAAATGATTTTTTATACTGGATGATTTTTTTTACCGTCTGGAAAAAAATATGACGTATAAGGTATCTAGAGCCGAAGATATACACTAAATTAATTGTTAAATATAGCCATGTTTAATGCAATTTACGAAATCTAGAAAACTACGCACTGTACTACGCGCTGCTGGCGGTTGTAGGTAAATTGCGCATAAATGGAAGCTACGAGCCTGTTTCTTTTTAAAATACTATTTCAAATATTTCAGTGTGTATTATTGACGACAATTGAGTAATGTATATTAGTTTAAGCAAGAAAATTTTTTTTTCAGAAAAAAAAAAAATTAAGTAACATTGCCAAATGAATCTATTACACTTACCTATCACACCACATTTTTTTCCAGACGGTAAAAAAAGTCACCCTGTATACTTTTACTCTTAATTTATTATATACTTTTTAGTTGGATTTAGAATGGCGTCACGTGGCTAACCCTGCATTTTCATCCAAACTAAACGTGTATACAAAATTTCAGCTCAATTGGTTATCTTTCAGCTCCATCATCAGACCCTGGTTACCATCTAGTACCAAAGTACTCGTCAAGACGAATCAATCGAGCCCAAACTCGATGGGGTTATGTTGTTTAATTACTGAGTTCCTATGGCCATCTTCCATCTCCATTATCAGACCCTGGCTACCATCTAGTACCAAAGAACTCGTCAAGACGAATCATACGAGCCCAAATTCGATGGGATTGTGTCGTTTAGTTACCGAGTTCCTATGGCCATCTTCCAGCTTCATCATCAGACCCTGGTTACTATCTAGTACCAAATTACTCGTCAAGACAACTCAAACGAGCCCAAACTCGATGGAAATATGACGTTTAATTACTGAGTTCCTCCTATAGCCATCTTCCAGCTCCATCATCAGACCCTGGCTACCATCAAGTACCAAAGTACTCGTCAAGATGAATCAAACGAGCCCAAACTTGATGGGGTTGTGTCGTTTAATTACCAAGTTCCTATGGCCATCTTCCAGCTCCATCATCAGATCAGCTCGGTGGTACCACAATATTGCATTGTCACCAAACTAACATAAGTATACCAAATTTCAGCTCAATCGGTTGAAGATATCTGCTTCAAAATTGAGTTGCAAGATTACACCCGAACATACATAGTTACATACATACATACATACATTGCAAGTTAAATAAAAGCTTTTAATAACTTAAAATAACTTCGCTCAACTCGAATTCTCGGTCAAGCCGGCGCGCGTTGCCCCGGCGTTCGGCGTGGTACCTATACCTAAATAAAACTTTATTTAAAAATTTAAGTATCGTAAAAAAATAATGGTATCGTTATTTTGCACTACCAGAAAATAGCAGTATCGTTATTTTGCACTACCAGAAAAAAGCGATACCTTTATTTTAAGATATCGCAATATAAAGGTATGACGTCATACCCCTAACCGTTTTAACCTAAATTATTTCGGTTATTCAAGCCCTGCTCCAGGCCCTATATTTTTTTTAAATGCCTACAGGTTGGCACATGCACCTATTTCTTTTCTGGATATACCCACTTTTCACGAGATATTCTTTGGACCCCTAGAAGTGATAGGTGGTGAGCCCATCGCAGGGCCGGGTCTTTTACACATGTCTAAGAATTAATTCTGGGATCTGCGGGTTTCCTCACGATGTTTGCCTTCGCCGTCGAGCTAGTGATAAATATGTAGTTACGTTTTGAAAAACTCATTGGTACATGCAAGATTCGAACCCGAGCCTGACTGATTTATCATCATGTGAAGCAGGCTCTATAACCGTAAGGCTATCACTGCACTGACTTTACTTTTCACGACAAAAATTTTATTCCTATTCTAAACTGTCTAAATCCCTAATTTGCCTAGGAAAACCGAAGTGGGTGTGGGCTCGAATCTCCAACTCGCAGAGTCACCCTCTAAACCTTAAGCGCGCCCGAAATGTTGAACAAATTTAGTTTTGTGATAATAGAACTAACACGACAGCCAGTACATGGATGTACCAAACCAATCTCTTACATTCTAGTAGGTTTTCATAATGACAAAATGACCCTTGTGACAAAATCCTACTAATATTATAATCCTACTAATATTATAAACGCGAAAGTTTCTATGTATGGATGTTTGTTCCTCTTTCACGCAAAAACTACTGAACGGATTTTTATGAAACTTTACAGTTATATAGCTTACATATCAGAATAACACATAGGCTATATTTTATCCCCGTATTCTGACGGGAACGGGAACTACGTGGGTGAAACAGTGGGGCGCTGATAGGATGCTTATACAGGGTGACTTTTTTTACCGTCTGGAAAAAAATGTGGTGTGATAGGTAAGTGTAATAGATTCATTTGGCAATGTTACTTTAAAAATATTTTTTTTCTTTAAAAATATTTTTCTTGCTTAAACTAAAATACATTACTCAATTGTTGTCAATAATACACACTGAAATATTTGAAATAGTATTTTAAAAAGAAACAGGCTCGTAGCTTCCATTTATGCGCCATTTACCTACAACCGGCAGCATCGCGTAGTACTGTGCGTAGTTTTCTAGATTTTGTAAATTGCATTAAACATGATTATATTTAACAATTAATTTCGTGTATAACTTTGGCTCTAGATACATTATACGTCATATTTTTTTCCAGACGGTAAAAAAAATCATCCAGTATATGTACGTGAAAATTGCGTCAAATGGATTAATTATTGTTGTATTTTTGATACTTACTGTGTTTTTGTATTATATGTAAACTGATTTTAAATCAAAACTTACGTAAGTAGCGGTCAAAGACGAAGCTAGTTAGTATATTACTTCCAAATCTAAATCCATATCTGTGAAGGTAGATACCTAAGTACACAGGACTAGAAAAAAAACCACTTATACTTTCTTCCAGTCGGGTATACCAGGATGGTTTCATTAATATTCTGCCCGGAACAGAGACCGGGCAGAGACCTCCGAAATGAACAATGTTTCCGTCCATATTTTATCAATGAATGCTGATCCAAAACTTTCGTCAAAATATTAGTTCCATCCATGTACTTAAGTAGTAAAACAATCCATCCAAATGAATACAATGAATTATATCATTGAAATAATAAAAGTATCTGAATCCGTGAGTTTCGTGAAAAAAATCTGCGTTTACAGAAAACCTTTACTACTTAACTACTATTTAGAGGTAGCCGTGTTGGAAGTAAGAGGCAGTGGGTTCGAACCCAGCTTATATAACACTAGCTGTTCTGAGCGGTTTCACCCGCGTAGTTCCCATTCCCGGGAAAAAATATAGTCTATGTTACTCAGGGATACTGCAGCCTTTGCAGCATTGTAATGGTGAAAGAATTTTTGATATCGGTTCAGCGGGATTTTTGGCGTTTATTTGTTACAAACTTACAAATCTTTCCTCTTTATAATATTAGTCTAGATCTAGCTGAGCGATCGTCTCTTATCTCGTGTATTTGTCAAGTATTCGCACGAGAAAGGGCGAGATAGAACAACAGACAACATTTTGTGACAGCGTTAGCCCAGCTGGTTAGGGCATTTACCAATAAGTTTTTCAAATACTTACACTGTTTATCACTAGCTCGACGGTGAAGGAAAACATGTGAGGAAACCCGTCAGTCCCATGCATTGATTCTGAGGCATGTGTAACACCATTTTCGTCCCGGCGATAGACTCAACACCTGTACCACTGCCAGTGGTACCTATATCCAAGAAGGAATACCTCTACCAAACTCTTCGCGGATGAGGCGTGAACATGATATCCGTGTTGGAATAACCCGTGCTTTCTCACGAGACCCGAGTTTGATCAGGGCATGTGTCAAAAGAAACTTACATAAATCGATATACCTACTGATTGAAACATTGTAGGTATGTAACATACACAATATACACATACATAATCTCAAGCCTATTTCCTATTGGAATAGACTACCACTTGCTACGAACCTGGCAGATCTCTCGTGCTTCCTCCACATCCATCAAACAACTCATGGATGCTTTGTCTTTATCTGCGGTTTGGATACTCTTTATCCGGCTTTTCTTCAACACATCGCCGATCAGGTCTATGTAGATACGCCTAGGTCTTCCTCTATCTACTGACTCGCCCATTCACAACACCCTTGTATATTTGTCTCGTTAGACGACTCATTCATCCGCTCAATGTGACCAAACCACCTCAGCATTCCTTTATCAGTCCTAGTCACTATATTATTATCATCTTTTAAGACGCAACGCTCTCGAATTACACTATTCTTCATTATATCCATCTATCTTACTCCACTAATGCTAGGTATGTATATCACCTAATAATCAAAATAATATTGAAAGTTTGGGAGCCCCTCCCAATACCCGGGTCCCGACTGATTACAGCAAGACAGATGGGCGGGGTGTGAAAAAAGGCCCGTATTTAACCCGATTTACATCATTTAATTCCGATTGTAATTTATCGCTCGTAATTTACAAGCTTTTCCGTTGCCAGGGTTGTCAATGTTGTCAAATTTAAAAAGGTATTTACTTTGACTGCATCAATGAGGGTAAATCCGTTACCACAGCCTTATTGTCTATTTATGATTGTAATACCAAAAGTTTTTATTTGAAAAAAAAATAGGAAAATTATAGCCCATATTGTTACTGCCAGATAAATAAACTTTCAATTTGTAAAATATTTTTTTTAAATCCTTACACTAGTTTTTGATAATATTAGATACAATCATGCAAAGATAAAAATCTTTCCCATTTGTAATATTAGTCTAAAATTGTCTAAAATGTAGATACTTACCTACATGTTAAAACTTTAATTTCGATCAAGTACCCTATTCAATATAACATGTATATCAATGTATCTAATATTAGTGTAGAAGTTTATAATAGTTTAGATTTGTTACCCGCTCAGTGTTTGCTCTACTTACACTGGCGATAATGACAGATGTACGGAAGAAGCAACGTTACGTCAAAATGAAGAAGATTACTATTAAGTGATGAATAAACAATAGGTCAGCGAATTTTGTAATTAACTAGCAGCGCCCCGCGGTTTCCCGTTCCCGTGGGAATACGGGGATAAAATATAGCCTATGTGTTATTCTGATGTATAAGCTACATAACCGTCAACTTTCATCAAAATCCGTTCAGTAGTTTTTGCGTGAAAGACGAGCAAACATCCATCCATACATCCATCCATACAAACTTTCGCGTTTATAATATTAGTTGGATTAGTATATAGGATATACTCGTTTATTTTCATGCATCTTAAAGATATTTGCTTATGTGTAAATAAATATAACTAGCAGCTCTTTTTATAAAAAATAAGGATAGGTATTTTCATGTAAATATGATTGTGTTCCGCGTGTGTTTTTTGCGTGGTAACCCTATGCTTTACTAATAGCACTTTGTAGATCCATTTCGGAACTCAGAAATTTACTTTATTTCTTTTTCAAAATATTTTAAGTAAATGATTCAAACTGACATACCACCATGAGTCCTATACAATTATTTCGTATCTTAAGGCGATACTACATAGCAAGATTTGAAAGTGGGCACAAATTCACACACGGGTCTTTAGTACCTAACCAGGCAGAGTCTGTACTATGGGTATCTACAAAACAACTACTACCTACCTACCCATAAAGTTTGGCCGTTTTAACTTGGCAGCTCTGAAGCTGAGCAATAACATTTTAGCTGTACTATGTTCAGGGCAGTCAAGTTGAACGGTCGTACTGTACCTAAAAACAAATAGACATGTTCATGCACACTAATGTTGGCCCCGGGAACGAAGACGCGACCTAAGTAGGCAGAGTCACTACAAACTGAGAGGTATGTTAGGTTGCTGGTTCGATTCGCTCCTGAAAAAACATTTGTGTTCATAAACATGACGTATTTTATGTACTTAGATCTTGTAGGCGCTGTCGCTCAAAGCCACATTATAATTTTTTTATCACCCCCTTAGAGGTTGAATTTAGCAAAATCCCTTTCTTAGTGGATGCCTAAGTACACTGTATAAGCTATCTATGTGCAAAATTTCAAGTCTCTAGACCGAGCGGTTTAGGCTGTGCGTTGATATATATATATATATATATATATATATGTATCTCGTGAAATGTGGGTATATCCAGTAATGGAATACCTCTGCCTACCCCCTCGGGGATGAAAGGCGTGAGATTATTATTATTTTTTTTTTTATATATATGTATATTTATCACTAATATATATATATATATATATATAACCAATCAGCCAGTTTATCATTTTATATAATTTAATAAGTCTGTTTGTAACCTTTTCAAGTCTAGAGCGCTGCACAGATCGTGACGAAATTTTACAGATAGATAGCTTACATAGTTAGGAAGGATATATGCTACTTTTACATCTGGAACGCGGGTGAATTCGCGGGATTAAGCTAGCTTTCAACATTTTAATATCACATGAGCCTTCGGACCGGCTATTGCTTTGTGCAGTTTTACAGCGCATTTCGAGTGCATTCCTCTGTTTACTCGGCTTCAGATGAAAATTCCTCTTTTAACGACGCTCCATAACATTTTCTGTGATTTCTTAGAAAATATTATAGTCTTACAATGCAATAAGTTTTTATTTTCCACTAAAAACAATACAAAGCAAATACAAAAATAAAATATTTTATCGTGTGACTGTTCCACCATGTTTTAAGACCACCGCTGTCTATCCGTCTATCTGTGTGTCTTTCTATTGCCACTATAACAAAAATTACTCCAAACATGATAAGATATAAAATTTAAATTTTGAGGGGCCCTCCATACAAACCGTGTTTTGTTGGCGTTTGTTACTCCCTGGCTATTTGTAGCTTGAAATGTTTATAGAGTGTGTACCTTTGCTTATAGTCGCTATAAAAACAATAAAATATTAAAGTTAAAAATTAAAGCCCTGTGCAAAAAACGTGAACTCTTGGCCGGTTGTTTATGAGAATTCTCATTACGAGTTTTTTCCGGTTCTTCGAAAAAACTAATCTATGATCTTCAGGACCCCACAAATCTGCCCTGGATCCGCACTGATCTATTATTCATTCGCTCCAAATTGATGGATAGCCCGAGACAGCTGTACATAAGACTTGGTGACAAAAAGCGGTACGCAGTCGAAAGGATTTTCTGTTGAGTAGGTAATTTTTTCGGGACCACTTTTCCGATACATTTTCTTTTGTTCCCCTTCGGAGACGAAATTGGCAGTATTGTGAAAAATTTTATGGTGTAGCTGATGTACACTTTATGACAATCGACGATCTACATTTTACTGACTGATTGGTGATGTATCAACCCACAGCCTAAACCGCAGGGTCTAGAGACTTGAAATTTTGCACATAAATAGCTTAAACAGTGTAGGCATCCACTAAGAAAGGATTTTGCAAAATTCAGTCCCAAAGGGGGTGAAATAAACGTGTGCGAGCGAAGCCGCTAGTAAAAGCAAGTGACGAATATTGCAATTAAAAAGAGTTGACCTGTAACTGGTTTCGGGTTCTTTTCTAGGTTTTGAATTTGAAATTGGAACCAGCAACTCGTCGGTGGAGATAGGCTGCTGCTTACATTCAGACAACCTTTGTGGAGGACATAAGACTATTGTTATAAGCTTTTTGCTTCACTCTCTGACTTCACCTTTGTAAAATTGGTATACAGTATCTAGTTTTTGTGAAGGTGGAAGGCGGTAGGTTTTGTCGATTCGAAGACAGGGCGCTACTCAATCAATCAATCAATCAATCAATCAATAGTTTTTATTTGCATGAATACAGTATATCATAGATCTTATTATAATAAATGTCAGTTCATGTATTCTACCAGATCGGCGTGCAAACATTAGGGGAGGCCTATGTCCAGCTGTGGAAAAATATAGGCTGATGATTGCGATTCTGCGGTAACCTCGTTTGTCCCTTAGACCCTGACAAATTCGTGAAATAATAATAATAAATTGTGTCCTACAAAACAAGTGATAGATATACCTACTTAAATAAATATTAAACACCCAGATCTCGCACTTCAAAATACGTCAAACCGTTTAGAATACAGATTACGCAAAATAATTATGCTTATACAACATGTAACAGAATAAGCGCAGTTCCTGAAATTAGTTTGGTCAGTATCGACTTCTTATTCGATTTCAGCTATTTTTTATATGTGTAAAATAAAAAAAAAAAACGAATTAACGTAGCTGAATTTAGTCTTTCTATGGAAATCGTGCTATTATTAATCGAAATTTAAGAAAATTGGTTTTACACAACTAAAGTTTGATTGCATCATATTTTTTTTATATTAATATACTAATTGGGGTGTATGAGGAATTGCGCTTTTTCTGTTACGCGTTGTATATAATACACTACTAGCTGTTCCACGCAATTTCATCCGCTTAAGTTCCGAAAATTGTAGCTCATGTTACTCCTAGAAAAGTAAGCTTTCTATTGGTGAAAGAACTTTTTAAAATCGGTCTAGTAGTGTTTCAGTTTATTCGTTACAAACATACAAATCTTTCCTCTTTGTAATATTAGTTAGATTACTGTAGATATGAAAAACATTATCCTCCTTCGGTTGCCATCGGGTAATAAGCTAGATTGATCGCCTAAGCGTTCAATTTGTCTCCAACACCGTCTATCACTTCGGCAAACATTGACAAATCCTCAAAAGGATACAAAAGAAATTGTCGTAAAAGCATTCCTTTACCTTATCTGTTGAGGGAAGGAAGTATATTTCTTTTCGAGAATCGCAAGAGGTATAAAGGCGGTACTACACTCTAACCAAAATATCCGAGAAATAAAAGATAAAGGTGGGACGTTTCATTGGTCTCGGCACTGCAGTTCTTGCAATGTTCTCTGGTTGAATTTTTAAGTACCTTGCATAATATTTTGAATGGAGGAATACATACATTTTTGTAGGATAGTATTTACTAATGTTTCGTAGAACGTTTTGAAATTATTAGATAAACATTTTTAGCTGGTATTAGAATTGGAACCACTGGAACTATGTGTTTTTCGAGAATTAAATATAACCTATCCTTTCTCGAGATGTAAACTATAGTCTTACCAAATTACACGAATGTTCAGTGTTCACCGGCTTAGCCATGAAAACGCAATAGAAAACACTTTCGCATTTATATTATTAGTTGGCTGACTACTAGGTGGCAGCTACCGCAAGGCCCCATTTATGTACCAAAAGTATTTCGACAAACAAAAACTTATTTCATTTCATATGGGCACACCTACCTATTTCGCTTTCGGAGAGCTGAGAAACTATTGACATTTTTCTCGCGGCGCCCGAGAATTCTCGCAGAGTGTAGCGACGCCTTAAAAATAAAACTAAGCTTATCCCGTCTGCCTCTACGGTGATAGAGTAGTGAGTGAAGGTGGTCTTTGATGAAAGGAGGCTTACGAATTTGTGTTCATAGAAAAGGAAAATAGTAAATTCGCGAACATTTTTTGATGTGAGTGTGAACTATTTTCAATGCCTTGTTTAGTTTAGATAAACGAAAGATTTAATCAGAGTTTCACAAACCGCTTCACATTAATACGGAGGTAGTATATCGGGAGTGTGGTAAGAAGACTCTTGAATCGAGACCGGTAGTAGGTATAGTTATTTTTCAAAAAAAGAAAGGAAATGTTAACAAATTTTCTCAAGAAAAAACCTTGTTCTTAAAGAATCGTCTTCTTAAAACAGTTTAAGGTGAGAATTTTTTCTAATGTAAATAAATTATATAGTACTAAAGTTAAGGTTTCTAGAATATAAAATTTTGCTAAAATAGAAATAAATTTAGCCATATTTATTTAAAGTTAATACGACCAAAGTCTATATATTTTCTCTAACACATTTTGCAGTGGATGAATGACGAGTCCGACGTTTTTGTTTTCATTCCGTCGTTCGTTTCACTGACAATTAGATTTTTGAAAACAATATTAGATTTTTGGTAACAATTTTGGGCCTCTGTTTACGTTATTTAAGATCTATTAATGTAAATATTGCCTTAAGTAAAGATTTATAATTATTATTATTTATTATTACAAAAGATTATTGGAAACCGTGTAATTAAAGGAAAACTATGTGAATTCCTCGTGGTCAAATCAGTTTGACCATAAAGTTTGACCACGAGGAAGGAACGGAGCTTACATACTCAAATTTCAGATTTCCAAATACTTCACATTTCTTTATTAAATTTTCAACGATACCCCGTTAAAATGGTTCATTACATTTTCAGCTGCAGCACTGAATTTCAGTCAGGCTCTGAGTGATTGGGGATAATTACATTAAGCTCAGGGTGTGTTTGTCCATTATTCAAATGTAAGGCAGCAGACACAATGAAATTCACTAACCTGCAGTATAACTATCTCTAAAAATAAAATAAATATGATCACGCCTTTATCCTTGAAAGGGCGACCAGAGGTATTACATTCCTGGTAATACCTAGGCAAACTAAAAAATTTAATACATATAATAAATATACTCACGCCTTTTATTCCCGAGGTGGTAAGCAGAGGCATTCTATTTCTGGATATACCTACTTTTCACGAGATATTGTTGGGACCCCTAAACGTGATGTGGTAAGCCCATCGCCGGACCGGGTCTTTTACATGTCATGTCTTAGAATTTATCTTGGACCTGCGGGTTTTCCTCACGAAGTTTTCCTTTACCGTCGAGCTAGTGATGAATATATACCTACGTAAGTTTTTGAAAAACTCATTCGTCGGTACATACCAGGATTCGAACCCGAGCCTCACTGATTATCATCTCATCATGCGAGATGCGAAAGTAACTCTCTCAGAATATTTATGTCAAGAGAATTGAGCGAGTTCAAAAGAGATTTCTGTGAGTTTCAGTTGCTTTTAGCCAAAAAACTTCCAAATTACTAGGACCGCCTCAAGCGCTTCCATTTGAACTCACTCTGTGATCGAAGATCTTTCTTGGATCAGATTTTTCTGTACAAAATCGCCAATGGGATATTCGACTCTAACGAACTGCTTTCTAAACTAAACATAGTGGCTATCTATAAAACACCCAGAATCTCCAAGTATATAATATTTGCTTGCAGGCCTTGGAGGACTAATTAAGGGGATCCCCCACTAAATCAAATCAATAGAGTAATATGTTCGTATTACTCTGCATCAAAGTACAACCCTGGGGTGGATATATTTGCAGTTAATCTTGCCGGATATAAAGTGTGTTTCCAAAATTTTTTTACATAATGTTTAATAAATTTATCTAAAATATTTGGCATTTAAAATTAATTTTTAATCAGTTTGTGTGCTAATTATTTATTTCCACAATTAAATCACGTCAATTATTATTCACGAGCGACCCGCCCCGGCTTCGCACGGGTGCAATGCTAATACTAAAACCTTCCTCTTGAATCACTCTATCCAAAGATATTATATATAGAAAGACGTAGATATGTTACTAGAGCACGGAAAATGAGGCCGACAAATGTAGTTAATTAACCACATTTTATTTAGTCGCCTTGTATTTCAAGTCGTATTTTAAGCGCAACTCGTAACAGATAGCTCTCTTTTTCTTTATTATTCGTTCCGTATCATCTTTCCCCGTCATTGTTGTATCCTATAAATACGATAAGAAGTAAGTATGTACATGTTGTAGCACACTCGTAGGGGATCAATTTTCAAACGCAAGTAGTATGAATCTAACTCATCCTTACTTTAATATCTTTGACTCTATCTATTAAAAAAACATAAATAGGAACAAAGGGACATAGAGACAGAGAAAGCGACTAGTGAAGTATGCTATGTAACTTAGAAAAAAACTTTACTTGGATATCTACTTGCTAAACATTCAAGTCCAAATACTGCAAGTAACCTTTTTAAAGCTTAAGCGAGAAAGTTCGTAACTAAAAGGTTAATAAAAAAACTTAGCTCCATAAAGCCAAGTCCACACTTGAGCGTAAATCAGCGCACTAACTTTCTCTTTATGAGTAATTGTACCGAGGAAGTGAAATTGCTGCTCCGCCCGATCGATCGCGAAAAATATAGAGTACACTAGCAGCGCCCGGCGGTTTCTCCCGTGTCCTTCCCTTTCCCGTGGGAAAAATAGCCCATGTTACTCCCAGAAAAGTAAGCATTCCATTTATGAAAGAATTTTAAAACTCGCAATGTGTTACAAATAGCGGGTGCCCAGCGGCTGTGATCGCGCGGGTCCAGTTTGTTCCCGTCCCTGTTGGAATTTCGAAAAATCCGTTCATAGAAGTTTTCTACGACATTTAAGACACCTACATAATATTATATTTCGAGTTTCTTAGGTGTAATCTTTTAGTAATAGTACGCTTTTCTTTTTTCGAATGAGATATTTTTCTAAAATAAAAAGTACGTTCCCGTGGGAATTTCCAAAAATCCCTTAATAATTCCCGCCTACGACATAATTAAAACACCTGTACCCGACATAAATAAAACATTTCAAGTTTCTAGGTGTTATCGTTTCGGAATGGGAACTAAGTATACGATGCGTGCACAGACAGACACAAATTAAAATAAAATGTGTTATGGTACCTACCTAAATCCATAACTATCTACTCTACCGCTAAAACTTTCTAAAAATATTTCAAGTATGAAATATTTTATTGTATTATTATCGGTAAAGGAAAACATCGTGAGGAAACCCGCAGTCCCAGAATGAATTCTGAGACATGTGTAAACAGGCCCGGTCCGGCGATGGGCTCACCAGTCACCACCTATCACGTTTAGGGATCCAGAGAACATCTGGTGAAAAGCGTTTATATCCAGAAATTTAATATATGTGCTTACCCCCGCGGGGATATAGGGAGTGAGAGTTTTTTTTTATCTAGTTTTTCGTGATGCGTGCACAGACGGACCGACAAAAGTTTAAAAAAATTGTGATTTGGTACCTATCTAAATCGATAATTATTATCTTTCTTATTTCTAAAAATATTTCATGTACAGACACGGTCTCGTTAGTTTTATTACATGTATGGAATAGATAAATAGATTATGAGGAAATACTAAAAAAGCTTGTCTAAAGACACGATCCCACCTGCCTCATCCGTTACGTTTCCCCCTCTTTTCCCCAGGAAGGCGACCGGTGGCCAGGTGAAAGAACGGTACATTAAACCCGTCTACTGAATTTTACAATTCGCTCGATTGAATGAGAGATAAATGGCAAATGTCGCAGAGAAAATTAGATGTCTATTCTAAATATTTTTGCGCTTTGAACACGTTCATTCGTCATTGGGGTTTTACTGGGATCTCTATTTTAGGCATTATGGAAATTGCTGAGGTAAAGAATTTACGTTGATTTCTTTTCTTATTTCTTTTTGATACAATACTTTGGATAAAGAATTTTCGCACATCATTTAGTTGAGAGGGAGCGAAGTATTTGCTGCCAGCATTTTTTAGTTTTTTGTAAATATTGTTTTATACGATATGCAAGTTTGTTTTTTATAATGCAGAGTGATTGTGTTTTCGGTTCGGTTCTTAGCAAACGAAGGTAAGTTGAGCGCTAATGTAAATTTTATACATTTTTCATTCTTTATAAAAAATATTTTAATATTAGGTAGGTACCGTAGGTAGGTACCTACCTATGGTAGACATAGAGTCGACAAAGCGATTTTTTTTATACCAACTTCTTTTTTAGTCAAATATTTTAGGAAAATGTTTTGCTTATTCTTACATTATAAGTTAGGGGTTAAAAGGGATAGGCAGGGCTATACCATTTCTGAAAATACGAACGTTTTTCTTTTATATTCTTTCGATCCCTAAACGTGTCCTGTAAGTTAGGGGTTATTCACCTACAAATGTCAAAGGTATGTCAAAGGTGTATGACACTTGGCTATCATAGTCACTATTTTAACCTTTACGGGTCATTTTCACCTGCTAAGAAATATTTATGAAACGTCTAGCAACCATATTGCTTTCAGTAGCTAAGAATCTAGAATGTTCAAACTTCGTTACAATTTGCAATGAGAAGTCTTAAAAAATTATTATTTGTATCTGCTCGATGCACTCTTGGTGTCAAAGCTACGGTTTCATGTGTTTGCGGTTGGATGGATATGTGTATGCAAGGAAGTGTTGTCTTTTTGTGAATGTTTAGAATTATGATTATTGAGTAATCCATTAACACGCCTTTTGAAGAACCTCATGTAATACGTCTAGCTCCTAATTTCACAAAAGAAACACAGGAGTATGGTGACGAACATTTTAAATTTAACTGCCCCTGTCGATCAATCAGAATAACACATAGGCTATATATTATCCCCGTATTCCCATGGGAACGGGAACTACGAAAACCGCGGGGCACTGCTAGTATAACATAAAACTTACTGTAAATCCAAAACTATTGGTCCTTCTGTAAGGTCAAACCTCCGCTTTTTAACTGTTCTAGAACTTTCAATTTGTGAAAGGTGCCAAATATTATTTTTCTATCTATCTACGAGTATCTTTCTCAAATAAACGAAACAGAACAAATGCTATCAAAAGCTAATAAAATCAAACTACTATTCATACCGAGAGCTGTTTAGTGTAACGATTATATACTAACAAGTTGTGAAGACTTCGTGAGTTAGCTTCACCACTGGCGAAAAGCCAGCAGCACTTAGTGAGAATATGTCGCAGCGAAAGGGTTAATGATGCTTTTGTTTACGATAACATCTTTTAGGAGTTTTTCATCAAAACGATTCTGAGATAAAATAAAAAAAAATCTGACTGATAAAAAGGTATATGTTTTAAATATAATGTAGTTAGTTTTGTAAGTTATCGTTGTCGAGCTGGTGATAAATAAGCATAATGATAAACTTGACGGCGGAAAGGTCCCCGCTCGCTGCACTACATCAGTCATTACATTATTAATGATACTCAGAGGTCTCCCGTGCATCAGAAGTATTCAGGATCGCCGATACGATATCTATGTGGGCGTATACTACTCTGGGCAGGGTAATAGGTAATAATTAAACTGGTTGCACAAGAAGGTACATAGTCACATTATTAAAATAAGGTCACGAAGTAGATCAACAGACAATACGGTAATTACACTAACAGAATAACAGTCTACTAGCTATTCTAATAACATCAGCGGGTAGGTACTCTCAAGATAGATTGTGGGATGAGACCGGCGGCCCACCCACCCTCCTGAGGACAGACCCACCACCATCCCATGGTCTCGCCGCTCTATGGCTCTGACCTAAGCTCGGGTTGCGCTTAGTAATCCCTCTACTCATTACATCACGCCTGTCTTAACCCTACAAGTCATAACTGTCCTCATACCTTGCTATTATCAAATTGTACAGACAATACCAAATGCAGCTGTGCACCAGCCCAACCCTTGGGCTGCCCGTAGATGGCTCCATCCATGGCACGACTTCATCTTCTCAGCGTCTTCACTACTTTACTGGCTAGTGACCATCTGTCTTAAGTGTCGACCAACTCCGGCGCAGGAACCAAGTAGAATGTCCTGACCACGTTCCATGTCCCGCGCTCGTTGACTGTGTCGTGCATAGATTGGCGCGAATCATAGACGAACCAATCACAATGCTCCATTTCAGTTGACCTATCGCGACGCAGTAGTAGTGTTGCAATGTTCATGTGGTTAATGTTGCGTCTGGCCTCCGATAGATGTCGCTATGAAACTCCCGTATTATTTACAAACTCATTGGTAGGTAATGTAAATAGAACTTGGAGTTTCGCACTTTCCAACATTTTGTGTGCATTTGAGTCTATTGGACATGTTTAGTCGTTCCGTATCACTTCAGTAGCACATACTGTTAACTTTGCGAAGAGAATTTAATAAAACCCATAGCCATACATAAAAAAAAAAAATATCGCCTCTTCTTAAATTATTTTTTGTTGTGCGATACTTGGCGCGGCGCCACTGCGCACCGGCTGCGAGTAACGTCGATTATTAATACTTGCTTTTCCTGTCTGTGTTGCCATGACGACGCATCGCAAATTCTAGCTCCATATCACTTTTTTCGCAATAACGACCGAGACACTTTTTTATGTGACTGTACCGGGGGTGCCTATAATATTTTTAGGTACTTATAACTCTTATAAGTTATAGGTATGATCTTTATTGCTTATATAATAGGTATCCAAGAAAGTACAGTTGCTTTTTTCAAAAAAATTTCACAAAAAAAATTGGTACAAAATAGTTGGCTGATTCGGCAAATATAAGGACATGATATATTATTTTAGCCACAAATTTTCGCCAAAGTTGTTCAGACTTGCAGTACTTATATCCTTTAAAATGTATTTTATGGACCATAACGTGTCTTCACAAAATCCTCGCCCGATGTCGACTAAAAATCTTAAAAATTTATATGACTCTTTATTTTAAATGATAGATACACTTCTATGGCTTAAAATAATAAGTAATTATATTTCATGAAACTAAAAGAACAAGCTTTGGTATGTAGGTATGGCACGCATCATAAAACAATCAAACGAGCTCAGTTGTAATATCCACCTCTTGGCTCCATCATCAGTACAGCTCGGTGGTACCATAATATTGCATTGTCACCAAACTTACATACTCGTAAGTATGCCAAATTTCAGAACAATGGGTTGAAGATATCTGCTTCAAAATTAAGTTGCAGGATTCAAACATCTACAACGCGTAACAGAAAAAGCGCAATTCCTCATACACCCTAATTAGTATATTTATAAAAAAAAAATATGATGCAATCGAGCTTTCATTGTGTCTAACCAATTTTTTTAAATATCGATTAATAATAGCATGATTTCAATAGATAGATAGCACTAAATTGAGCTACGCTAATTCATTTTTTTGAAAAAATTTAAAACATATTAAAAATAGCTGAAATCGAATAATTAGACGATACTGCACAAACTAATTTCAGGAATTGCGCTTATTGTGTTACATTTTGTATTGCAAGTGAAATAAAAGCTTGTAAAAACCAACATCCATACCCTATTCAAATACGCCACATAAAATAATTCCATTTTCTTATTCCATACATAGAAGAGTTTATAAGATGCACAATGGTGCGTGAACCGAATGTTGGCGACAAAAGGCAAGAAAATGTCCTCGTCGATCATTAATTTCATATATGTCCAGTTGAGCGAGCATTTGTGTCACTGTGCTGTCCACGGTTCTCGGGTTCGTCACACTGTGTGAGGTTACTCGCAGTTGTAAGGTTCGCAAGACAGATTTATTGATATTGTTGCTGCATTGACAAAGTTTGTAACAGAATATCTCTGCAAGTTTAGAGCAATGTCGTTTGGTAACTCGATGAATAGTTGAAATACTGAGTGGATGGAATGAAATATAATATTTATTTGGCATATCCTCTTTAATGTATGCTTGGTATAGAAAGAAAAAAAGATATATAGCAAAAAAAACACAAAATTAATCAAATATTTCTTGGATGGTAATATACCTTGGCAAAGGGGGAATAATATGCTGATCCTACCCAGCCATAATACTTGACTCAATAGAGCTGGTTTTCAGTATCAGCTCGAGGTAAAATGTGTTTATTTCCTGAAATGAAATACCTCTTACGACACACTCGGGGATAAAGCGGCGATCGTATTTATTATGTTTATTTAACTGTTCCTAGAAAATTTTTACTGAACAACATTTTTTTTCTGCCTACTCTTATTTCAGATTCATCAATTCATAGCAACACAGAAAAGACCTTCCCTTAAGCTTCGCGCTTCTAAAAGCAAAAGATTTGGTATTATAGATTTTGCTAGTGAAGCTAGACAGCTATAAATCATGATAGCAATTTATTTGAGCGTAAAAACCAAGCTAAACCTGGTATCCGGACTATCTCGTTGACGGTGGAACACATCATTAATTTTGTTGTCCAGCGAACCCGGTTAGAAGATCACTTAGTCGACTTCCAAGTAGGGCTGCCAGATTTCAAAATAGGAAACAAAACTGGCTTGCCTTTGTCTGGCTAATTACGATATACGATTAGGTACCTACACCTCTAAATCACACGCAGGCCAATTAGTTCTGAAGCATGTTCAATGGGAGATCTAAAAAAACGGCCAAATATGAGTCGAATGCACACACGCAGTCGGCACCCTTCTTGCTTGAATTCACTAATTCACTAGGTACAGTCAAGAGCAAGTCAAGCTTTACACTACCAGTTTAAGCTGAGCTCTGATACTGCGCGCCATAGAATACAGGGCCGGCTCAAAGTACAAAGTGTCAAGCTTAGCGTGCTCCTGACTGTACCAGCTAACTAATGCCATTAGCCCTTAGCGTATTAATTTTATTTATTAACTATGGGGAAACTATAATTTTTAACAAAAAAAAAGGACTTCAAACAGGAAACTAAAAAATGTAAAAAAGCACTAGTCGCCACTACGATTTTCAAAGGTTTCCCTCGATTTCTCTAGGATGCCATCATCAGATCCTGGTTTTCTTATCGTGGTACCACCATTGGGATATCACCTTTTCAGCAAAAATAATCATTAAAATCGATTCATAAACGACGAAGTTATCCTCGAACATAAACCTCCTTCTTTTTTGAATACATTAGGAATCAATCATGTATCAGTAAATCATGCATTATCTACATTAGCGAAGATTGACAAAACAATCTATACATATAATAAAACTCTAACGGGGCCGTGTCTGTTCATGAAATATTTTTTGAAAAATTTAACGGTAGTGTATATAGTTATAGATATAGATACCGAAACACCAATTTTTGGAATTTTTGTCTGTCTGTCTGTCTGTCTACATCTGTCTGTCTGTCTGTCTGTCTGTCTGTCTGGTTGTGCACGCATCACTCAAAAACTACTGGACGGATTGTGATGAAATTTGGTAGGGAGATCACTGAGTACCCGGGTCAACATCTAGGGTACTTTTTATTCCAGGAAAATGTCTCATTCCTACGGGAAAATATAAAAACTGGTTAAAAAGAGAAATACGTACTACTCCGAAATGATAACACCTAGAAACTTGAAAAATGGTATGTAGGTGTCTTATATGTCGTAGGAAACCAGTATGAAAGGATTTTTGGAAATTCCCACGGGTACGAGAATAAACTGAATCCCCGCAGGAAAACGCCGCAGGGCACCCGCTATTTGAAATATGGTATGTAGGTGTCTTAAATATGTCGTAGGCAACCACTATGAAGGGATTTTCGGAAATTCCCACGGGAACGGGAATAAACGGAATCCGCGCGGGCAACGCCGCTGGGCACCCGCTAGTATTCAATAATTATAGACGTGCAATATGATTACAAGGGCTGCCGGCTTAGACAGGGGCCGGATTACCGGGGGTCCACTGTATATAAATCCTGAAATTATTTTGGCAACCCTGTAAGGACTGTTGTCTTAAATGAAGAAGGCAACTGTATTTAGACTGATGGATGTAAGTGTGTTCCATTTTATTTAACTGTCTGCACCTCTCTTTTCAACTTGCGCTAATAAAAGCCTATGTCACTCGGGAATAGTGTGGTTTCCTATTAGTAAAAGAGATTTATAGTTCCAGAGATTACATCCTTCCTAAACTTAGGAATAAATAACCATACCTTCCTAATGTAGCACTAATTTATTTATAGTGCGTAGTGACCCATTTTTTCACTATCACTATTCGTTATCGACATATCTCAAAGAATTAGCAAGTTGAAGTGGCAGTGGGCCGGCCATATCTCGCGAAGAACCGACAACCGTTGGGGCAAACGTTCTGGAGTGGAGACCGCGACTCGGCAAACGTAGTGTAGGACGCCCTCCGGCCAGATGGGATGACGATCTGCGAAAGGCTGCAGGCAGATTCTGGATGCGTCGAGCTGAAGACAGGACGCTATGGCGCTCATTAGGGGGGGGGGGCTATGTCCAGCAGTGGCTGATGATGATGATACTCGCTTTGCTCCTGTTTACGTCGAAATAAAATTGCAGCATGTATTAGGAAGAAATAAAGCTTCATATTAAGTTAAGTTCTAAGTTGCCTTAATACAGTTATTATATTAGTGAAATATTTTTTAAACTACCGACACAATCTTACCTCTTTATTAATAATTATAATAAAAATATAGAAAATATAAATATAAACACCGCAATAATGTCCACTATTTAAGGTTCCAACGCGGTCCCTGTCTGTCCGGCTGTCCGTCTGTCCTTCCGTTGCATGGTGCTACGGAACCCTCCGTGTGGCAGTCCGACTCGCACTTGGCCGGTTTTTTTGTATTCTTATCCAAATCGAATGTAATCCCATCTATACGAATCATTGAGCAATTGAAAGAATTCCGCAAAATTCTCAGGTACGGTCGAGCAGAAAACTGCGTTTAGATTTCAAATCGAGCGGATACACTTTGGAAGCTATTCAGTTGAGATGTTCGCGTGACTGTACTTTGAGGTTCGATGGTTCTATAAAGGTATAAATAAGGACCCCAGCTTCCTCAGATATTACGACCCTTACAGTTTAGTAGACACAAGTGCGGGTTCGATTTCCTAACGCTCATATTTGTGTAAATAATTATTTTTCAACACACTTGCTCATAAAGTGGCTCTAATTTCTTGCAATTAGGCACATAATGACACCTGTAATGAAACTGTGACTTTTTCGTTGCTATTACTCACAAGTGAGTTATAAATAAATATATTTTTTCATTTTATTAGTTGAGTTGCTTTATTCTGAAAGAAGTTTCGATACGAAAAAGATCGCGTTAAATAGTACAAATAAATTAATATACCTACCTATTGCTTGCTCATTTCAAGCAACTTCGCATTTCAACTTATAAGTGTTTATTAAAATAAAAATTTAAAAAAAATCTTACGCCTTATATCCGTGTAGAGGTATTCCGTTTCTGGATATTTCCACTTTTCAAGAGATAAATAATAAACAAATTTTCACTCAAAGATAACTTTAGTTTTCTGTGTAAAAATTTTAAATTCCACATTTTGTACGTGGCTAATACATACATTAAATTTTTCTCCATTTACTATATTCCAAATACTATAATATTTTTACGTTGACTTCCCGTAATTTATGATATATATACCCTTTGAGTTACTACCCCACTATTTTTAATCTCAATTGAGATGCATTTTAGATATATAGCGGGGTCACTAAACCGTGCGATAAACAACCGAAGATCGTAAAACGTACATGCTATAATGTTTCCAGTTCGCTTCTCCAATTCGCATTGCAAGTGTCCTTTCGTATTCATTGGGAATATAAAAATAAGGCGACTCACATATCACGCAAGACGCGGCGACGCGATAAAACGTGTTTGAAAGAAATTCATTCTTTGCGTTAAAATCAGTTGCCGAACTTTGCCGCATAGTTTCGGCACGATTTTTCATTCACAAAAAAAAGCACTCACGCCTTTTATCCCCGAGGGGGTAGGCAGCGGTACTCCATTTCTTTATATACCCACTTTTCAAGAGATCCACCTATCAAATTAGGGGTTCAAAGAACATCTCATTTACACTAATCCTATAATATAATCCTTATTAATACTATTTGTTTCGTTTACCCGCGTAGTTCCCGTTCCCGTGAGAATACGGAAATAAAACATAGCCTTTGCTACTCAGTGATAATGTAGCTTTCTATTGCCTATACAGCAGAATTTTTAAAATCGCTCCTGTAGTTTTTGAGTTGATTCGTTAGGTACATACGTACGTTTATACAAACATACAAAAATACAAATCTTTCCTCTTTATAATATTTTAGATGTAGATATACGACATAGTATACATGTGAAAGTGACTTTGTTTATTTGTTTGTTTGTTACGCTTTGACTACGACTACACTACTACACCGGTTTTTAAAATTCTTTCACCTATGGAAAGCTACATCATTAATCAATATCAGGGAGTAACAAAGGTTACCTATATTTTATCCCCGTATTCCCACGAGAACGTGCTTGTAGATATTATAAATGCGAAAGTAACTTTGTTTGTTTATCTTTGAAACGTTTTCACGCCTAAACCGATTTTAAAATTTAGATCACTATGATTGAAATTTCTAAGTAGTCCTAACGTCCTATAAGGTTTTCGCCTAGTCGCGAAAATACAAAACAAAAACGTGTCACTCAGCACACTACTAAAACCGCCGCGACTTTCTACTCAGCAATCCTGACACTCCATACACAATATGTATAATGTAAAATAAATCATATACCTAATATACCTACACCAAAGATGTTGGAAGAAAAAAACGTCTCTGACATAAGCTTACCTTTTTTTTAGGGTTTCGTACCTCAAAAGGAAAAAACGGAACCCTTATAGGATCACTTTGTTGTCCGTCTGTCCGTCCGTCCGTCTGTCAAGACCCTTTTTCTCAGGAACGCGTGGAGGTATGAAGCTGAAATTTATATCAATTACTCAGGTCTACTGTCCCTTGAAGCTGTGAAAAAATCAAACTTCTAAGCCAACGCAATCAAAAGATACAGCCGTTTATGCCGCAAATCTTCGACACTTGCAAGGGAATCAAAACCTACAGGGTGCTTCCCGTGAACTCAGAATCTTGAAATTTGGTACGAAGCAACGTCTTATAGCATAGATAAAGGAAAAATTACGAAAACCATAAATTTGCAAGGTTGTACGGAACCCTCGGTGCGCGAATCCGACTCGCACTTGGCCGGTTTTTTGGCTCTGCGCAAAATAAGAAAAAGAAAATCTTTATTACGGAAATGATTTGGTTGACACTGGCCCTTCTTATATTATGTAACTTATTACTTACACAAACCTTAACTTAACTTCTAAGTAAGTAGGTAAGTAAGTAAGTTCATGAAGATTATATTTGTTAGCAAAAATTATTGGATTTTGATGAAACTTTCATGTAATATGGCGTATAGGTATATCAGAATAATACATAGGCTACTTTTGTCCCAGATGGTCTATAAACATACTTTATAAAGACGTAAAGTTGTTTGTGAGTTTGCATTTTAGTTTAAGAGATAATCTGTTCAATTACTGATCCGCTTCTGAAAATTCTTTTAACAAAAGTTACATAATTTCTGAGTGATTCTTTCAACAATAAAAAGTTACATAATTCCTGAGTGATATAGCCTATTTTTCATTGACGCGGGTAAAATCGCGAAGCGTTTCTATTGAATAATAAAGCAAAGATTTTTTTATTCCATTTCGTTGGATACCGGAAAATATAAGACTCTTGAATCATAATAAGTCCTTGTGTGTAGGAGGCTTAAAAAGAAAATCAGTTTGATAGGCCACAGAATGAAGAATATTTAATAAGTTTGCGCAGCTGTGTTCGAATCTTTATTATTCTGAAATTGCAAAAAATTGTAAATAAGACAGCATGGATTCAAAGTATTTCTTTTGAAAAATCTTGTGAATAATTTTTGGGTGTGATTTTGTTTGAGCTTTAGAGAGTAATAAGAGCGTTATTCTTATTATAGAAAATCAGTGACATTGTACAAATGAAGAAATTATACTACTTAAAAAAGTATCAAATTTTAAAATGTTTGTAAAAAAACCCCTTTTTTAAAGTATCAATGCTAAATTAATCTATCACACAACATTGTTTCCAGACGGTAAATCTGGCGGTATAGTAATGTATAAATTCTTACACTTCTTAATATAATACCGGTGCGTTGGATTTCATTAGGCCCCGATACGGGCACAGGAAAATTGACAATATCCTGTAATTGGATCTGGCAGACAGCTGCGGCCAATTAATAACCCTGGCAGCGGAGAAAACTACAGATTCCTTTTGGATTACATAGCAATATGGTATTTCACTTTATCGAAACTAAATTGCGAGTAATCAATAATTAAAAAGATTACTTACTTAATTAAATATCACATTTTTAAATAACAAAAAAAAATGCAGTGATAGCCTTACGGTGAAAGAGCCTGCTTCACATGATGAAAATCAGTGAGGCTCGGGTTCGAATCCTGGCATGTACCAATGAGTTTAGAAAACTTACGGACATATTTATCACTAGCTCGACGGTAAAGGAAAACACCGTGAGGAATTCTAAGACATGTGTAACAGACCCGACCCGGCGATGGGCTCACCACCTATCACGTTTAGAAGTTCAAAGAACATCTCGTGGAAAGTGGGTATATCCAGAAATGGAATACCTCTATCTACTCCCTCGGGAATAAAAAGGCGTGAGATTATAAATATAAAAAATTTTACGTCACTAAGTCAGTAGGTACTCGGATTCTAGGCCTGCTCGGTACATTTTCTATAGCAAATCGTGTTGACATCTCATAAAAAGTTACTCATGTGACTAGGCAAGTAAAATACTCTGTCGCTTGAGTGTAAAACTAATTGTTCTGTGACATGGGCACATCCAGGACTTATCCCTGAGGGGGTCGACAAATCCGTAAATATTGTAAATAAATGTATTTTTCGTTGTAAATAAATTTTCAAAACACTTTCAAAAAAGGTTTAGTTTAAAAACAGCTATCAAATACATATTGTGCGAATTTTGTCTCGCATTACATCGAATCATCCCACAAATATGAACGCAGGGTTGTATATGGCGTGGCACAAGTTGTCCCAATGGAAGTTTAGCCGCTTTTCCTGCGGGACTAACGACGCGTGAGAGTTTTGCTTTGTGCTGTCCTGCCAGGGGAGTATTCAGGACATGAATGGCCGTTTTTATCCATCGATACTCGATAGTATACTAATATTGTAACGAGGAAAGATTTGTATTTTTGTATGTTTGTTACGAATAAACTCAAAAACTACTATACCGATTTAAAAATTATTTTACCAATGGATAGCTAATAGAAGATCCCTGAGTAACATAGGCTATATTTTATTCCCGTATTCCCACGGGAACGGGAACTAAGCGGGTGAAACCGCGCAGAACCGGTAAGAGTTTTGCTTTGTGCTGTGCTTCCAGGGGGTTATTCAGGACATGAATAGCCGTTTTTATTACACACAATTATTCGATTCGATTTGTTGATGATAAATTTGTCATGAGGCGTATCTATTAGCACCCCGGCCCACCACTTGTCGTGTTTAGGGGTCCAAAACAAGCTATGACTAATCTACAGTTAAAATTTTCTAGGAAAATTCATTGAATAAAAATTATCGACGCCTGTCCCTTGATCCATCTCTGCCCTTCGCCCAACTTTCTCTAGTTTGTGGCGTGCAAAGGGACTTTCAGACACATGTCGTTATTAATATTATCTTTCGGCCGGGAGCCGCACTCTCTAAGTTGGTAATTGCTTCGTTACATCAAAGCAGTTTGTACCGAGTGTCATCTGAACCTAATTTTCCGTATGTTGTGACTGTTTATCCCGCGGCTATGCTCGCTTTGATAGTAATTATATTTATTTTGAGACAGAGTACAAAGTTCACATGCAGTTATGTAGTCCTAAGTAGTCTTCTTGGTACTAAACAACTGATATGAAGGCATACTTAGGTCCGCTGATGGGCTCAACACCTATCACGTTTAGAGGTCCAAAGAATATCTGGTGAAAAGCGGGTATATCCAGAAATGAAATACCTCTGCCTACCCCCTCGGGGATATAAGGCGTGAGGTTCTTTTTTTTTTTAGATAAGACCGTGCACGTTCAGACAACAAATAAATAAACATGGCCACGCACACATATTATAGAGGAAAAGCTGTTAGATTCGAAATATATTTTTATAGTAACTCCTAAAATAACTCAAGTAGTCTTGTTATTAAGAACGATCTCATTTTTCTACATTTATCTTTGAGAAAGATCTCCAATCAAACCAGAATACGGGCTGCTCCGAGAATTATCCAAGAATTTGTGGAGGTTTGCACAGCACGCTACGGTGCAGCAATGAACTTACGCTTAAACTGAACACAAACTGAGAATGCTGTCCGCGAGTTCAAATAACTTTGAGGAATATTCTGTGACGGGAATTTACGAGCCAACGAACTTGGAATTACCAAACCGTCTGGCTTTACCTACAAATATAGAGATAGCGATTGGAGATCAGTTAACCGAAGAATGTTTATTGATATTTAGAGTCCCCATATTCCCCTTAATTTGATGGTTTATTTAGAACAAAAATAAAATTTATTTACAAAGAAAATATACATTCATTTACAATATTAACAGATAAAAATTGTTCTCGAAAGACAATTTTTTACCTTGTACCATGTGGGACAGTGCCCAGAAGACTGGCCGCATTTCCCTCTCTGGATAGCTAGGCTGATCCTTTGATAGAGATAGCTGCCAGCGCCCTCTGGTCACCTGAAGCCTCGACCAAAGAAATACACGTGTAAATATTATTACGGTTAAAGACATACAGCCTCCACAGACAGACAGACGTACGGAGGGGAGGATAATCACGGCATAGGCTTAGTATAGGGTACCCATTTTGGGTACGGAACTAAAAACAATGCTTTTTCCAGCAACATCAAATAGCTTCGACTCGGTAACTTCCAAAGATTTTTAAAAACAAACTTAAAAGTTGGTTGTTGTAAAACTGCTTTTACTCTATAGATGAATATATGAATCACACCAATCTTTGAGCGTTGTAACTAGAGGATTCGATCCCGGTCCATTTTTCTAATCCCGGGATTTCGGGATTATCTAAAGTTAATCCCGGGATCCCGGGATAGTCCCGGGATTGTATTGGTAATGGAAAGTGGTAATAAAAAGACAGTAAAACATATGAAAATAAATTTTTCATATCTCAAGCATCAACATTCGGCCCGCTGCGCTAAACGAGATTGCCGCTTTTCGCCTCTGTCAATAAGAAAGCCTTGTGAGGACATAGAATATTTAAGTCTTAAATCTCTAAAAAGGTTTTTAAACAAAATTATGCTTTCTTCTTATAAAATAAACAAACTGGGCCTAGTTTGTTCTGTAAATAATTTATAAAACTAAAAATAAACTTCAAAAAATCTACTGATTTAGACTTATTTAGATAAACTATAAAAAATATGCTAAAGAGACCAATGTTTATAGGTACTGTAATGTAAATGTATCAATCCCGAAAATCCCGGGATTCATTAAATTTGATCCCGAAATTTTCGGGACTAAAATATGACCGGGATCCCGGGATCCCGAGATCCGGGATCCCGGGATCGAATCCTCTAGTTGTAACCCACATATTATTTTTTTTGTTTGGTAGATATCATGCTAAAAATTACTTTTGCATGCCAGTTGCTGGTGAAATGTGTGAGACTACTTATTATAACTGAACACCTTCATGTACTTACCACATTTTGGGCAAAATAAATTATTTCTATTTCCAAAGTCCAGAATAGGGACGAGTTCCATTAGTCTCCTCAGTTCCTAGCACATGTCGCAGTACAAACTTGGAATAACTTGTACGTAATGACGGGGAACACCGAAGTGCTAGTCGAGAAAAAACGTGAGGGTAGTTCGCAAAAATTTGTGCTGGGTAGTTTTGAAATACACCCGGTCGTTAGAGAGTCAGTTGTTTCGAGAAAGTTCGGGCGCGCCATTGTTCTGGGAGGTATGTTCGCTTTTCAAAATGCGAAATAGTAGTCACGGCAACTGTTTTAGAGTAGTTTCTAACTGAGTATCTATTACTGATGCAGCGGAAACCTTTGAGCATCAAACAATGACACAAACTATCTAATTTTTATTTAATCTTCTGAATTTGTATTGTTATGTCTTAAAATAGTTAAAAATTAAAATATTAGACACTTAGGTTCTTATAAGATAGTATTTAAAATACCAAAAATATATAATATAATCTCACGCCTTTTATCCCTAAGGGGGTAGGCAGAGGTATTCCATTACTGGATATACCCACATTTCACGAGATACATTGGACCCCTAAACGTGATAGGTGGTGAGCTCATCGCTGGACCGGGTCTATTTACACATGTCTCAGAATTAATTCTGAGACCTGCGGGCTTCCTCACGATGTTTTCCTTCACCGTCGAGATAGTGATCAATATGTACGTAAGTTTTTGAAAAACTCATTGGTACATGCCAGGACTCGAACCCGAGCCTCACTGATTTTCGGCCGGCTCTTTAACCGTTCGGGCTATCACTATTTTTATTATATATTTTTTTATATATTTTAAAATACCTAAAATAGAAGCATCGATATTTTCTCTTTGCCCCGATAGTAAAAATATGGTAGACTAATATTACAAAGAGGAAATATTTGTAATTTTGTATGTTTGTATCGTTGTTACGAATAAACTCAAAAGCTACTGGACCGATTTAAAAAATTCTTTTACCAATCGAAAGTTAGAATATCTCTGAGCAACATAGGCCATATTTTATTCCCGTGTTCCCACGGGAACAGGCACTACGCTGGTGAAACCGCGCAAAACCGCTATTGGTAGATAAGTGGCACGTTAACCTAGTCCCGGTTTTCGTGTGTTCGTTTCGTTCGTTTGTTTCGGGTAACTTGAAAATTTTGAAAGCTGGCCACTTGCCTAACACCACTTGCCTATCTCCCAATTCACTGGGGACTTGCGATTCCTCATTTGTGAGGAAAGACAGCTCAGCAGTGGGCTGCAACGGTTGATGATGATTTAAAATCGAATGCACTGACATAAACAGACGAATACCTAAACTGCCAACTGGCATGGCAGTGCAAGCAATTAAAATGGGAATGCGACGATCGCAAAATCTATTATCCCGCCCCAACAATAACTTAGGGTCATGAAAGCTTAATAGCTTGCGTAATTGCTTTAAGACCTCGCCTCTTGACTGCCGTCGACAGAACTGATAATAGCTAGCAAATCGCCCCGTTGCTGTCTAGATGCTATTGTAAAATATGGTATAGTATATTACATACCTAGGGAATGACTCAGATCACATGTATTTGTCTACAAACCTGTGATCTGAGGCTTCCTTACTTACTTCCCGAGGAGTGTATACTTTTTTCTGCTAGACGGAGGTAAAAAGCGGCAACTTGGTTTAGCGCAGCGGGCCGAAAGTTGCGCTTTCCACCCGGAGAGATGAAAAAACACTATGTTGCAATCTATTCATATACAAGCTGTTCAGCGTGATGTCACCCGCGTAAGTGTCGGTCCCATCAGAAAATTATATCCCATGCTACTCCCAGAAAAGTAAGCTTTCTATTGAATTTTCAAAGAATTTTTTAAATCGGTCCGTTATTTTTGGAGCCTATTCAATACAAACCAAAAAATCAAATATCTCCTCTTTTAAATATTAGTGTGGATAAAAAAAAAACGACTGACTGATTAGCTGACGGTTAATCAACGCATAGCTGCGAGCAATTGAGCACTATAAGAATGGATTTTTGTAAATTCCTACGGGAACGGGAAACAAACGGATTCAACCGGATATACTACCACTTTTCATCCGCTAATTGATAATATAGTTAAAGTACCAATAAGTGCCAATACATACATACATACATAAAGCTCAGGGGTACAGGGGTAGACAGAGACGATAGATTGCCATAGGTGCCAATAATATGTTAGTAACAACTCTTTGTTGTACACAAACAGTAAAATGTGACAAATGTTATATATATAACTACAAAATATAATAGTGGCATTATGGCCACATACCGCTACTTTTTTCCTTGGGTGATGAGGTGATGGGTGATGTATTAGTTAACATCGACAAAATAACAAATACGGATATTGTTGTTAGTACCTTCATTGAAGAATACTAACGGAATACAACTTTCACGTATTATTCAAATGAAACAGACGAGCGAAATTGATGTGAAGTGTGACTCGTTACAATAATCGATATTACCCGAATCGAACGATTAACCGATACGCAATTACGTTTTGTGGTTAACCGTTTTGGTTTAACCGTTATTACTCGTACTAAGAAGCTTCGGTCACTGAGGTCGAAGTTTACAAACACTAAATCCTACTAATATTATAAATGCGAAAGTTTGTATGGATGGATGTCTGGATGTATGGATGTCTGGATGTATGGATGGATGTTTGTTCCTCTTTCACGCAAAAACTACTGAACGGATTTTGATGAAACTTTACAGTTATGTAGCTTATACATCAGAATAACACATAGGCTATATTTTATCCCCGTATTCCCACGGGAACGGGAACTACGCGGGTGAAACCGCGGGGCGCTGCTAGTCTTCTATATATAAAAGAAGAATCTGACGGTCTGACCGATCAACGCACAGCCGAAACAACTGGGTCTAGAAAAATGAAATTTTGCACAGAAGGAAATGAGGTGAGTAAGTTCTAAGAAGGGATTTTGTAAATTCCCATGGGAACGGGAATTTCAGGATCAGCGGGGGCAAATACCTCAATTTATTTGGTAAAGGAAAGTTATCACTGACCCATGGTCCATTTTGTTTCCTGCAGACCACACTTGCAGTTACAAAAATACTATCCAATAATGTTTTTAATTCTCAATTATTAACATTTTATTGAACTATTTCTTTGAAATAATAATAGTGTTTACTAAAAAAACCTTTTGAAAAGTGAGTTTTACCGGTAAAGAACACCTTCGGTGACCCCCTTATGCATACAGGCGTGATCATATTTCTTTTTAAAGTAATTGGAATATGACTCAAGATCAAAATAAACATGAGATAGCATTAACATCCCAATGATTTCCTTTATCATAGCTTTGACATGACCTACTTTTATAAGTTCTTCACAAACCCACAAAATACAAACTTTCTGTTTGCAATTTCGTTTTCAAACCATTAATTCAGCAGTAAAAAGTAATAACGCCTATAAAAATATGGCAAAGTGAAACCAAAAAATAATCTTCCTTTCGCGAATTAGTCGAGCGTGATCTAAGAAACTTTCGTAAAAAAAGAAAAGAGAGAAGAAAAATAAAATAAACATTTAAGTTAGCAACTCTTTTGCAAATAAGGATAACCTAACAACATCAATGTACACAATCCCTATACTAACTCTGTCTGTCCGTAACCTTCTCTTTTTATCCTGGAGACACGTATTTTCTAGGAGACGCAACTACTTAAAATGCATGAATTTTAAGTAATTCCGTCCCCAGACATGCACAGAGTCGTGGGCAATAGCTAGTCTACCGCACTACACTTTTATAAAAAAAGAATATATTTTTTTGTATGTTTGTCTGTAATTAATAGGCTCCGAAATTACTGGAAGGATTTTAAAAATTCTGTTATCACATGAAATCTTACTTTTTCGAGAGTACCGTAGGCTATAATTTTCCCACGGGAACGAGTCGCAATCGCAGGAAACAGCTAGTAGTTGCTAATTATAAATGCAAAAGTGAGTTTGTTTGTTACGTTTTCACGCCTAAACCAGTAAACCGTTCTTAATATGTTTTGTTATAGAGATTCTGCTTTACACCGACTAAACTTATTTTGGTTTAATCCTGTCTTTGTCTTACCTCAAAAAAAGAAAAGGGATAGAAGATTACCTAACAAATTTAGTCCTGTCAGAGTCGTGACTTCTTTACTTAATGTTATGAAATGCCTTAGTTGACAGGACTAATTTTATATTTGACAGGACTAAATCTCTCGTCTCTTTTCTTTTCTAGGAGATAGAAAATGACAGGACTAAACTAAAATAAGTTTAGTCGCTGTAAAGCAGAGTCAGCACTAGTGACATCATAAAAGCAGTAAATTGACATGAAAATGAGGAAACCTGAACTCTAGAGATAGCCAGCAAGTAAATCGTTACGGTGACGCCCCATTAATTCTGCTACGGGAATCTTTTCATGCTGCTATCAATAATTCATAATGATAACATACATAATGTAGTAAGACTGAGAAGGCTTATATGGAGAAGATATGGCATCGTATATGGTTTTTTGAATAAAACGATACGTCCTATAATATTAAAATGAATTTAAATAAAAAAAAATCTCAGGCAGAGGTATTCCATTACTGGATATACCCACTTTTCACGAGATATACTTTGGACCCCTAAACATGATAGGTGGTGAGCCAATCGCCGGACCGGGTCTGTTTACACATGTTTCAGAATTAGTTCTGGGACCTGCGGGTTTCCTCATGATGTTTTCTTTTAAAGTCGAGCTAGTGATAAATATGTACGTAAGTTTTGAAACACTCATTGGTACATGCCAGGATTCGAACCCGAGCCTCAATGATTTTCTTCATGTGAAGCAGGCTCTTTAACCGTACCTAAGGCTATCACTGCTCTTAAATTGAATTTAAGAAAGTTAGTATTGTTATAAATAAGTGAATGGATAATGCATGTATACCTACAATCTATGCTAAATTAATAAATACGTTATTCTCGCCGACAAACTGTATTTTAGTTTGGCGAGTGCAATTTAAAGTTTTTATACTATTTGTAAAAGGAAATAAATAAAAAAAAACGAGCAACGTTTGTGTAAGTTTATATAACGTATTCCAGCAATTTCGATTAAATTTGCAACAGCTGTTTAAGAGGGTGAAAAACCAATCTAGCTAGATGCCCTTGTTCTGGAAAAAAACATTTCCTGTGAGTTTTCATGAGTAGACCTCTGTCGCTCACACGACTGTTAATTAGTTGACCATTTGTCACGTTTAGGGGTCTAAGAAAATATACCTCCAGGTAGGGTATTTCCAAGGAATAGAAACCTTGGTTGACCCCTTGGGTATAAAACATTAAGCTTTTTTTCTGTTATTTGATTCTATAATCTTCCTTCAGTTCCTATACTAAACCAGAAATCATCATAAATCCTTATGCCCATTTTCACCAACAATCCTTCTACGTAAGAGTTGCTTAGATTAAGGGTTCCCTACAACGAATACTTACTTAAACTACTACAGGATTTAGGTGACACTTAAACGTTGGTGAAAATGGATTCCCAATTAGATATTCCTTAAATATTGCTAAGGGATCCCTAAATTTAAGGGCTCAATGGTGAAAACGGGCATCAATGATTTAAAATTACAATTAGAAATTTATTTATGATGAAATACTGTAATAACTAACCTATGTGGCTTAATTTGGATTTAGATTTATACAACATGTAAAAAAATAAGCGCAATTCCTGAAATTAGTTTGTACAGTATCGATTACTCATTCGATTTCAGCTATTTTTAATATGTGGTAAATTAAAAAAAATGAATTATTGTAGCTAAATTTAGTGCTTTCTATGAAAATCGTGCTATTATTAATCGATATTTAAGAAAACTGTTTAGACACAACTAAAGTTCGATTGCATCATATTTTTTTATATTAATATATCTACTAATTAAGGGTGTATGAGTAATTGCGCTTTTTCTGTTAGGCGTTGTATATATTTTTTGGTATTTGATGCACAGTTATACAGTCTAATACACATATAATTTCTGTAGAAAGTCTCTGTGAAAAGTGTATCAAGAAAGTGGATATATTTTTTAGTTTTCTTACAAAAAACTGCAGCCTATTCTTAATTAAACGCAATAAATATACAGATGTGCACAATGGGTTGTTACTTTACCGGACAACCACTCGGCTTGCTGTGAGCTTACAGAAACAGTAAATTACGTTTTCCAAGACATTTGTTCTAGAGTACTCTTCACGACTCGGATGAAAAAAGTTAAGCCCATTTTTTTATGATTTACAACGGTTATAACGTGACGGATTTTCTTTGCGAACCATGTTTATGGTCTATTGTCTAATTTAGATAGTAAAAGATTTCGAAATAAAACAAGGTCTAAGAATAAATGCTTATTAGGATTGCTCAATGAATACTAAAAATTATATACTACTATACACAACTACCTATATATCTTTCTTTTTCTCTTTACTAGTTTGAGACCGCAACTTTGTCCCCGTACTGACTCTGTTAAAAAACACTCGGGATATATAGATAACTAGCGGGTGCCCAGCGGCGTTGCCCGCGCGGATTCCGTTTATTCCCATTCCCGTGGGAATTTCCAAAAATCCCTTCATACTGGTTTTCTACGACATATAAGACACCTACATAGCATTTTTTAAGTTTCTAGGTGTTATCGTTTCGGAGTAGTAAGTATTTCTCTTTTTAACCAGTTTTTATAGTTTCCCGCGGGAATGAGATATTTTCCTGGAATAAAAAGTACCCTAGATATTGACCCGGGTACTTAGTTATCTTCATACCAAATTTAGTCAAAATCCGTCCAGTAGTTTTTGAGTGATGCGTGCACAACCAGACAGACAGACAAAAATAGATGTTTCGGTATCTATATCGATAACTATATACACTACCGTTAAAATTAAAAAAAAAAATTTCATGTACAGACACGGCCCCGTTAGAGTTTTATTATATGTATAGATTGGCGTCTAAGTGGTGTATCAAGCTGAAATATGTATCTATCAGATTTTAAGTTACACCTTCAACAATACAACTTCGGAAACCGCATCTAATTTTGTGCAGTAGTTTTTGCGTAATGCGCCTACAAACATACGGTCAGACAGACAGTTATAAATGATTGTTGCCACTTTTATTGCTGTTTGTAAATACCCTTTATATTAAGTTTCCGTAAATACATAATGTACAGACATCAGCCAGTTACACTTTTATTATTTGTATCATATTAGTCTTATACAAGGTGACTTTTTTTACCGTCTGGAAAAAAATGTGGTGTGATAGGTAAGTGTAATAGATTCTTTTGGCAATGTTACTTAAAAAAGACTAATATACATTACTCAATTGTAGTCAATAATACACACTGAGATATTTGAAATAGTATTTTAAAAAGAAACAGGCTCGTAGCTTCCATTTATGCGCAATCTACCTACAACCGTCAGCTGCGCGTAGTACCTACTGTGCGTAGTTTCTAGATTTTATAAATTGCACTAAACATGACTATAATAATATTTAACAATTAATCTCGTGTATAACTTCGGCTGTAGATACCTTATACGTGATATTTTTTCCAGACGGTAAAAAAAATCATCTAGTATACCTAAGTAAATAAATTGTATCATACTAAGTGGCTATTTCTGTAGTTAAATTTCATAGGATGTACAAGGAAAGACAAACAAAAGATACCCTTTGAAAACTTTGCGAAAATACGTATCATCAAAATAGTAACCTCCCTTGTATTCAAATAGATTTATCTGCGCTGACGAATACGTCATTTGGTCGGTCATTTCCTTAATTAAAATAGGTTTTAATACAAGAGCGTCCTATTGTGAAGGAAAATGGTAAATAAACCACGTAACGATGGCGATATATTTTAACTAAGGGTCATTAGTGAGTCTTGGCTGCGAATGCTTTTGTTGGAGGCTTTTGTTTTGAGGTTTCGGAAGGCACGTTAAACCGTCGGTCCCAAGTGTTTACGCATAATGATAGTCGTTAAGTCGGTGTTTTTTTTACAATTAGGTGGCCACTAGCCTAATCATCTTCCAATGCTGGATGGGCTCACGTAGGAGGTACGGGCCATACTTCGTCGTTTAATCATTTTCATTGTTTTAAATTTCATTGCATAATATATTACAGGTACAGTGTTGTTATATACAAATTTTCAGGACAAAACAATCTAAATCATATTGAAAACTGTGTCAAAATCCGTTGCGTTGTTTAGAAGCACTAAGAGTACAAAAAATTCATTAGCCTTTTAAAAAGCTAAATACAATTTTGGATTTCTTTTGTTTCAGGTATAAATTTCATCACAACGAAAATCGCTACAGCAGATGTGAGGCATTAAAATTCGTAGGTAATAAATAGTGTTCCGGGTAGCATTTATTATGTCCGGATAAACTGGCGCTCTGCCCACTGTGCGTTACTCGCGTATGAAGCTACGGCTGTAATTGAAGTTGAGACAGACACAGAGACAAAGGATAGAAACAGATTAGCTGCGAGTGTTGTGTAGTGAGACTTTGACTTACATTTGACTTCATAGTCAAATACAACGCATAACAGGAAAAGCGCAATTCCTCATACACCCCAATTAGTATATTAATATAAAAAAAATATGATGCAATCGAACTTTAGTTGTGTCTAACCAGTTTTCTTAAATATCGATTAATAATAGCACGATTTCCATATAAAGCACTAAATTCAGCTACTATAATTAATTTTTTTTTTTAATTTAACACGTATTAAAAATAGCTGAAATCGAAAAAGTAGTCGATACTGAAGAAACTAATTTCAGGAATTGCGCTTATTCTGTTACATGTTGTATAAGTCAACATACAAGATTTTAATTTAAAACTGCAAAAAAAACTGTAAAAACTGTACCAAATTTCGTGCAGTAATAATTCATATTGAGTTTTCTTAGTTATCTTCTATGTACAGACATGAGTCAGTTACAATTAAATTATATGCGTAGATGATTTTTGCTATCCACATTACACAAACAACATCCACTAGTAAACAACATTCGATATGTATCCAAGCCGACGCGACGTCTGCGTACACTCTTTGCAGGTTTATTGAAAAAGTTATATTCGAAGTGTAACCGAAAATACACGAGCGCAAACACCGCGAATCTGAAGTTATACCCCGCATTTTTCCCAATTTTCACCTTCAACGAAATATGTCTTATCTTACCAACGCTTATTTTTGCCTTCCCCGCTTATGCTCGTAATTCTGACGGTTTTTCTCCTCACTTACTTTATGTCTTACGGTTTTGGCGCATCGCCCACTGTGCTGCATAAGGAATCAGGTAGAACGAGGTGTCAGCCCTATTATTGTTTATTCTAATAAGTTGACAGCCTTGTCTAGCGATATGATCACCTATCACGTTTAGGAATAATGGAAAAGTATGGATTTTTAAAAATTGTGTGTCTGAAATATATTTATTAAATTCCCCTGTCAACCTTGGACTATAATAAAATTAATAAGTCAATTTTACTAAAGTGTGAGCTTATATTTATTCTCTAGATAGTGTAAAATAAAGTCCCTCTCCGCTATCGCGTCGCTATCAATATCTTCACTAATATCTGCTAATATGTAAGGTTTGTATTTTTTTAAGAGCAGTGATAGCCTTACGGTTAAAGAGCCGGCCGAAAATCAGTGAGGCTCGGGTTCGAATCCTGGTATGTACCAATGAGTTTTTCAAAAACTTACGTACATATTTATCACTAGCTCGACGGTGAAGGAAAATATCGTGAGGAAACCCGCAGGTCTCAGAATTAATTCTGAGACATGTGTAAATAGACCCGGTCCGGCGATGGGCTCACCACCTATCACGTTTAGGGGTCCAAAATATCTCGTGAAATGTGGGTATATCCAGAAATGGAATACCTCTGCCTACCCTCTCGGGGATTAAAGTCGTGAGAATATTTATTTTATTTTTTTGTATTTTTTTATGTTCGAAAAGTGATGGTTTGGTCCTTAATAAGAGGGAGCAAAGTAAGTTTTGTCCGATAGGGTTTTAATAAGTGCGAATAAAAGTGTTTTAAAATTGGAATTGGAAATATTCTTCAACATTCTTAGCCATAGAGATTGGCAAAATAAGTATTGCATCTAAGGTTGGCGCCACTGTAGCTTAAGTACTAAAACAAAATATTAGTTCCATTTTTAGCCGCATTAGGCTGACATGGCTGAATGGCGTTCGATGGTTGTACCACACTGTCAGAAAAAACTCGATGTGGCAATGCGCGCGCTTTCCTAGTTATTTTTCTCATAGAGATGTATTAAAATCAGAGTGTATCATTCGGTCGCAAAATTATTCTTAACTTGGGCTACGTACTTTAAACCCCTCACTTCGTTCATGATTCTATCCTAGAATCATTCACTATGTTCGTGATTTAAAAAAACGCCCTCGCCGTACAAATATAGTTTTGCTCCCTTATGACCATCTTATGACACAATCTACTATTTTAGAACTCATAACAGAATGAATTTGTTCACAAACCGTTTTTTGTTAACGGAACTTTATGGACTATTAAGAGTCGTGGTGGCCGGTCGGGCTGATAGTGAATTCTGAGGCGAAGGGTTTGAATATTTAGGGTAATCGCTGTGATATTTAGTGGAAGAAGAAAAAATCCGCAACATTTTCGGTATTTCAGAAAATATTTCTTGCGCGACGCCGTTTTCTGCGAACATGTGTTGAATTATTCGGTCTTATTATGGATATATTTTGTTACTTGAGCTTTTTCAGAAGAATTCAAACGGTGTTCTGTAAACAAACTGCCATCAAACGTTGGTAGACCTAATAAATAAATAAAAACATAACTTGTCAAAAAAAGAAGTCTCGCGTATCAGTTCTTCTACCGTAAAAATCTGTAAGATCCATGTGATACCAATTCGGTTAATTTATTGAGTCGCTACATAATTACACACTTGAATTATTATTTCTATTTTATATGCGTGTTTATTTACGTGGGTGTTTTGTTCTCTAACTTCATCCTCTTTTATTAAATCCTCTCTTAGTCCTGTATGCTAAATTGTTATTTAAAGGTGGAGACTTAAAATTAGTATTAGGTTAATAATATGTTATTCTATTGTAAAATTTTGCTGTTAGTCTTCCAAAAATCAATAAATAAATAAATAAATAAGGGACCTTCTGTCTTAAGTTATTACGTAAGTAATTATCATTTCTTTTTGTAGATAATTATATCTACGAAATTAAGAAACTTTAATTATTATTCTCAAACTACTGGTACAAATTAAATTAAATTTGAAATATAGGTACTGTGTTTATACAATGCCTGTTTTTTTACTGGAAATTCAGACTTCTAGTTTTATCCACAACGAAGTTATAGAGAGTCGAAAATGGCTCCAACTGCTTCGAGAAAAGAATGATGGCTTTTTTGCTCGAGTGGGAATCTAATATGATGACGATTATTTTACTCCATCAAGTTTATGTGTGCTGGATGATGATGAGATATTTATCACCGTTGATCCGAAAAATACTTACATTGGGGAAAGCCGGAATCTCCCAGAAATGGAATATATCTGCTAACCCTCGAAGGTAAAGGGAAGGTAACGTGTAAACGTACAATTATAGTTCCTCTTACAAGTGATTGAATAAATCTACAAAATTAGTCAGACATACTAAACGATAGGTAGGTATGGCAGTTTAAAAAAAAATTGCTAAAGTAGCATCTAGCTAGGGTATTTCCCGTCGTTTTCCAATATAAATCTTTAAGCCAGCTCATCTTTTCTAGGGCATCTGATATGAAAATCTAAGTTATAAATATTGAACTGAGTTCTTCCATAATATTTTTTCTATTCGCAATTAGAATGTGGAATTTACTTTATGTCTTTTTTATGTTTGCGTCTGTTAACATACTGTTTTTGTTGTATATACGAGTACATCGAATATAATAAATAGACTTCTGAATTTCTAGAGGAAACCTGCTATAATACAAAATGGTGTTTCATGATAACGTATTATGACAAGGGTTACTAACGGAAATTAATAATATATGAGCTCGATATCGTAACGCCTAAAATGACCCATGCAATAAATACTTCACATTTGGAACCAAATATATCGGGGTAAGGAAATTAAATATGAATATGTACGCTCTTGACTGTACGTCAAGAGCAGGTGGAGCTTAACACATTGGAGTTTGTAACGTTCTTATTACAATAGCCTTAGAGGTCAGACTCGCACTACAAGTCTGCAAGTGTAAGTGTGTCATATGCTCTTGACTGCACAAGGATATTACCTTTACACCACTGTGTGTGCCCAGCGACTATGTCCCGGCTCCCGTATTTTCTTGTTCCAGTGATCACCCTAATATTATGAATGCGAAAGCGACTTTGTTTGTTTGTGTGCTACGCACTTAACCGAATTTAAAAATTCTTTCACCATTGTAAAGCTACATTATCAGGGAGTAACATCTATCCAGTATTTTTTTAAGTAGGTAATTTGCAAACAATTAATGGAATGGTGGCGTATTAACAATACATGTAGGTACTTATGCCTTTTATCTTCGAGGGTGTAGTCAGAGGTATATAATTTCTGGAAATACTTTTCATCATCATTCACTCGTCATCACTACTATTTTTTACCCCCTAAACGTGACATCTATAGAGTAACTTCTACGGGTGACATCGCCGGACCACGGTGTTGCTACACCTGTCTATGAGGGCCTGTGGGTTACCTCACGATATTTTCCTTTACCGTAAGCTTAATAAATTTGTGCCTTGTCAATAATATCTTCGGTTAGGTATACAATTTTCACCCTCTACAACTTAACTTGACTAAACTTGGTACACATTTATCACTGCCAAAGAATAGTTACATATTTTCATCTAATATCGGATTTGAATTTAGAATTAAAAATTAACAGATGGTGTCGCTTACTAACATTGTTGTCAAGAAAGTGAACATCTGTTATATACACTGTTTAACTTTGAACCCTGTTTAGTAATAAGGCCGTTTAAACAAGAAAGTAAGCAGATAATGTACCAACAAAGACTAACTCCCCATCTGCAACTTTTCAAAAGTTTATAACGAGGACAAATTCTGTCCAGTTTATTTTGCCCATAACAGATAACAACCCGTAACTCCGAGAAACTTATATCTCCCTCAACTACTTACTGCGACGTAAAATGTCGCCGCCATTTTTGTTGCTTTACTTTTATCTCTCCCTACTTTTCACTGTCCGCAAAAAATTACACAGATTATTGTCAATAAAATTTTAATCACATTTCTAAACACAGGGGCATTAACAAGATAAAGCAATAACTAAAACCTATGTATACTTATATACAAACAAATAATGCTACAAAAAGTGAACTGTCCACCACTGTCAAAGATACCACGTAAAACTTTGGGTAAAGAAACGGTGGAGGCGGTACGTGTACATTCAGATGTTTAATAGCAATGCTTATAGATAGAGTTTGAATCAAAATAACGCTCAGAAGACTTTAATCCACGTAAATAGCAATTATTAGAAATCAACGAGAAGTAAACTACATCCGAAATGTTTTGAAGTCCAACTACTCTGTTTTGTTTGTATTAGTTCTTCAAGACGTAATCTTCATAGTTCCGATCAAGCAGCGTAATCGGGAAACAATAGCATTATCTATTGTAACAGATCGCCCGTGGTGGGCTGCTGCTTGATAGGGTAAACAGCTACTACACAATTTTACAATTTAATACTAGTAACATGCAACTGTGACTTCACTCGCGTCTCCCACCGCTACTTAAAGCATTACTATTATACATCAATCAAAAATCTAAATTGAATCCGAAGCCAAACCGTACTCGCCTTTGTCGATCTATTATAGTGCTGCAAACGAGACGGACGACCCGAAGCTCGTTCTGGGGGTCACTGAACGTCACGTCTTTCTGGAAGGTGAAACCTCCACATTTCTGGGAATCGACGAAAATTTTCAATTCCGACCCGTTCATGTAGTCCTTATGGAGAGCAATTCCGATGGTAGCAGGCGCGCCGCGAGCTCCTTCATCGATAATGGTGGCTATCCGCAAGTCAGGCGCAAACTGCTTGTAAAGGCACACTTGGAAGCCGACTTTGCTGATTGTGGAAGACAATGTGAAACTCGGTCTGTCGTACCGCGCACTGATCGACAGCTCCGGCTTCGAAGGATACGACAGAGGCTTGAAGCTCAATTCTGTCCCGCAACAGAATTCTGGATGCACCTTATACATCCACTGTGTCACCAACTTCAGGGTGTTAGGGTCCACATCTTTCATAGAACAAGTCATGGAGCCGATGGATTTCTCGCTTTCTTTCTCGAAAACGACTTCTGTTTCTGATGACACCAGGTCTCTTATTTTGGAGGTTAACCGCATCTCGTACTGGCCATCCATCTGTTCTGTGTAGGTTGCTGTGGCGGAGCCAGTTGATTCGAGCAGGAGGCCGTTGTCAACCTGCTTGGTCTCCATTTCTTTGTTGATTAAATGATTGAAGCATCTGTGGGCCTCCTTGGTCGCGCCGAAGTTGTACTGCTGGACTAACTTGACTCTGTCCATCACCTCTCGCAACACAACCAGCTTTGCACCGATGAAGCATCTCGGGAATACGTTCTTGGCTTCAATGTGGACGTCACTCAACCTCGTCAGCTTAGGTTTCTGTGGTGTGAAGACGATTATGTTTTTCTTCCTTGGTAGTAATCTTTGTAGGCTTGAGACGAGATTGCTGACTTCCTCTCTAATCAAGTTTTCGTTCAAATCCATTGTAAGAAGATGGGTGTTGTTTTATTTGTCTGCTACGTCGGATGTCATCGACCTGTCTGAGATATTTTTATCTGTCAGTGGGTAGTCGGCCAGTGGTATAGTGCACGGAGTTTGTATATTTTTAGTATTGATATGTTATAATTACATTTAGACTCTTTGGTCTCCATCTCCTGTACACTTTCTCTTTTGTAAAACGGTATGTGATGTGTATGTGATAATATGAGGTAAATATTAAGTGAGAATACTCAACTCGCCTATGTTACCGTTCGATTAAAAATGACTACTTATCCGATCAGCGGTTGTAAGTTTCCTTTAATTTTAATATCACATCAAAATGTATAGATATATTATTATTATAAAATCGAGGTAAACTCATAATCTATACCAAATGTTTTGGCATTTTAAATTTAAAAAGTTTGTGTGATCGAGTCATCGATTCACCTAGCTGTGGAAAGTTTTTATTATTCGTGGAATAGAATCTACAATATAGTGGCTACATACTCGTACAGTACCTCTAATACTAAGTATTAAGTCAAGTCGTTAATTTTTTTCAACAAACTTCAAAAAAGAAGGAGGTTTTTTTGGTATGTTAATACATATTATTATTTATCGTTATTATATTATATTATTTATCGTTTGATCGGGTACCTATAGACAGGTATTTAATTTTTTCGATTGGATTTTACAGTCTATAATCTGTCTCGTAGGTTTTACATAGAAAAAAGTGAAATGAAACTACATATATCGTGAATCAAGGGACAGGTTGAATATTTCAAAAGCTATAGTGGAATCCGCTAATCCCATTACATGTGATACTGATAAGAATTCATCATATTATAGTCTTCGACATATTATACAACGTGGGTCTTTTATCACATGTGAAAATAGGTTTTATTACAACTCAAGTCAAGTGTTAGTAGTACCTATTTTTTGTCTAAACTCCAAAGAAATTAAAATATAATAAGGCATAGAGGGGACAAAGCGAGGAAAATTTGAAGTCAAAAGTTATTCCAAGTGGAATAAGTCTAGTACAATTTCGACCGAATGACAGCTCGCGTTCATACTAAATGACATGACAAGGACTCAATACTCAATACTCAATCGTTTATTGCATCCCATAAGTTTACATAGGTGGTCTTAACTAAGTGAGATCAATTTATGGACCCTGTCTAGGGCACAGCAATAGTAGAAGAGAGGACTACTTTATAGATTTATGTTAAAGTTAATGAATTTAAAATTAGAAAAGTACAAGTATAAAGTTTTTATTTAGGTTTAATATTTGTAACTTAAAATTTATCATCGAAATATTCTTTAACACTGTAGTAGCTTTTGTTGACTAGCATTTTCTTTTAAACTATTTGTAAATTTTTTGTAATTTTTTTCGTTTTTAATTGTAGAGGGTAATTTATTATATATTTTTATCGACATTACGTATTGGCTGCAGGAGTGCATATTTAGTTTTGAATCCGGTGCTATTAGTCTATTTCTGTTTCTGAGATAATGTTTTGTAGGGATATCATTACTGTTTTGGTAAAAATGGGGATAATTTCGAACGAATTTACACATTTCAAATATATATATACAAGGTAAAGTAAGTATTTCATGCTCACGGAAAATCGGTTTGCAGCTGTCTGTTTGTTGTAAATTTGTTAATATTCTAATTAATTTCTTTTGTAAGGTGAATAGGGTTGGTGTATCTGTACTGTTTCCCCATAATGTAATGCCATAACTAAGCCATGCATGAGCATATGCATAGTAGGTTACAAGGGCAGTTTTAAAGTCGGTTGTTATCTTTATCTCTCTAAGGGCGTATGCGAATTTAGATATTTTGCTTTTTAATTTTTGTATATGTTTTTTCCAATTAACATGCTTGTCTATATCTACTCCGAGCAAAGTAAAATCACTAACAGGTTTTATTTGTATGTTTTTGTATAGCAAGGTAAGATCTAATGGTTTTTTTTTGATGTGGATAAAATGTCATTAACTTTGTCTTTGATATATTTATTTCTAAATTATGTTCATTTAGCCATTCGGTGGTGTTGTTTAGTATGGAGGTAAGCTTATCAATGATATCTATATTGTTTTGGCAAGACGTTAGAATGGAAATGTCATCCGCGAACATTACGCACGATTCCTTTATTTATATTACATAGGACATGACGCTTAGTATCTGTGACGCTTATAGGCTTTAAAGCTTTGTATGAAAATATTCCCAATGCCCCCTCTATGCCCTATTATATTTAAATCTCTTTGCTAAACTCAGTCTTCCTCTCGAACATAAATACGTTCCCTTGAAGGTAAAATGGAAGTAGGTACCTAAGTAGTCAATTTATCTCCAGTTATTCGCCACCTGCTCCAAAACAGATTCCATCGCAAACCTTTTAAGAAATTGCTATAAATTATACCTGTCTTAAGGCTCCCACCCGATCCCGAAACAGAGGGACAAATGTTTAGTAAATGATTTTCTTTCTTTTAATACTGATGAGCTTACTCTTGACCGCAGACTTTCACGGAGGCAAAGATGGGGCGAAAGCTTTGAGTAGAGCAACGCTCATACCTGTTATATACAACTAGTTGTCTTGAGTTCACGGAGTGCTCGGATTGGTTGTTTCTGTGTGAATGTATTTGTGTGCATCTAGTTCAAGCTAGTGTTTAATTGTATAAATATAAATATAATCTCACGCCTTTTTTATCCCCGAGGGGGTAGGCAGAGGTATTCCATTACTGGATATACCCACATTTCACGAGATATATTGGACCCCTAAACGTGATAGGTGGTGAGCCCATCGCCGGACCGGGTCTGTTTACACATGTCTCAGAATTAATTCTGAGACCTGCGGGTTTCCTCACGATGTTTTCCTTCACCGTCGAGCTAGTGATAAATATGTACGTAAGTTTTTGAAAAACTCATTGGTACATGCCAGGATTCGAACCCGAGCCTCACTGATTTTCGGCCGGCTCTTTAACCGTCCGGGCTATCACTGCTCTGTTTAATTGTCTTGTCAAAAAATGCGTTTGTGTAAACATTATTTGTGTGCGTTTCCTCGTCCCCCGCGCAGAAATTGGCAGACTTTTTTGCAAAGAAACTAGTGCACGTGACGTCTTCTGTTGGTTTAATACTCAAAGGGCGAAGGGCGAAGTACAGTCAAGAGCAAGTCAAGCTTGACACTACCAGTTTAAGCTGAGCTTGATTTATACTGCGCGCCATAGAATACAGGGCCGGGTCAAAGTCCAAAGTGTCAAGCTTAGCGTGCTCTTGACTGTACGATGGGACGAGCTTGCCCAAAAGATGCATGTTCACTCGAGCCTTAAAGGTTGACGGGTGATATGAACTCGGAAATACAGATGCTGGCAGGAGGTTCCACTCCTTGGCGGTGCGCATAATAAAAGACCTTGAAAAACGCATAGAAAGCCAATGATGTGAGGATCTGATATATATATTTTTATACAAACTGTACCCATAATCAGAGTTCTTTATAAATAATAAAATAAATAATAATAATCTCACGCCTTTTATCCCCGAGGGGGTAGGCAGAGATATTTCATTTTTCTTCACGAGATTTTCTTTGGACCCCTAACCGTGATAGGTGCAGGTGAGCCCATCGCCGGACCGGGTCGGTTTACACATATTTTAGACTTAGTTATTTAAGAATTAGTTATTTTTATTAATTAATAAATCCAATTAAATTAAAATTCAAACTAAAGTTTCTTAGTGGAGATTATAGAACATATTTTAGCATGACATCAAAGTCTTATAGCTCAACAGTACGCGTGGGGTCCTCTTGATGACGATCAAAATGGCCACATTATAAATTAAGATTTATTGAAGTCTTCCGAAGAACGCAATACAATCTCTTCCTCTTCTAAAATTAACTTTAATAATATTTCCTCTATTTTCTAGACTAGAAAAGAACACCTATTTTCTAGACTATGAGACCTCTCAAAGGCAATAATTAAGATTTGTTCATGAAAGTTAATGAAATTCAAATTCAATTAATAATCTACGAGTTGGAAACTAGGGTGGCTGAAATAGCTGCTAATAAAATTTAATGAGTTTCAAACAATCGTTTGGGTAGCTATATTTTACAAGTTGCAAGAAAATTCGGATACGGAATCCGAGTCGTCCCAGTGCCGTAACTAGGGCTGCGCCGGCGGTCCCCGATGAAAAAAATAATAATAATCTCACGTCCTAAACCGACGTTTCACGAGATATTCTTTGGACCCCTAAACTTGATAGGTGGTCAGCCCATCGCTGGACCGGGTTTGTCTCAGACAATTAATTCTGGGACGGGTTTCCTTACGATGTTTTCCTTCACCGTCGAGCTAATGATAAATACGTACGTAAATTTTTGAAAAACTCATTAATACATGCCAAGATTCGAACCCGAGCCTCACTGATTTTCATCATGTGAAGCAGGCTCTTTAACCGTAAGGCTATCACTGCTCTCTGCGGTCCCCAATCCAGGGCGCAGATCCTGAAGGGGCTCAAAAATTACTAGCCAAGAGGCATTGTACTGCCTCAAGGGCCGGCAAAGCACTTGTGACTCTCGAGTTGCAGGTGTCCATGGACGATGGTAGTAACTTACCATCAGGTGACACGTCTGCTCGTTTTCCCGCTATACTATAAAAAAAAACTAACGAATTAAGGCTGATTCACGTTACACCGGGCCAGGTCCGAGCCCGGACGGGGCACGGTCAAACATCAACAGTATACTTTTGGTATGAAGTGCTTGGCCGTGGCCAAGACGGGGCACGGCGTCGACATGTCGAGGGGTATTGTTAGGATGATTCACCTCCCGGGGCCCGAACCGGACCCGGCCCGGTGTAACATGAATCAGCCTTTAGATTGACAACGTATGGGATTGACATAAAGCCTCGAGATTATTTATTTTATGTCCCAAAATTTATTATAAATATAAATTGTGGGAGACAATTTACACACGGTTATTCAGTCCCAAACTAGGCAAACCCTGTACTATGGGTACTAAACAACTGATAAACATACTTAAATAAATACTAAACACCCAGACACGAAGCCAACAGACATGTTCATGCACACAAATGTTGGCCCCGAGCGGGGGTCGAACCCGCGACCGCCGACTCAGAAGGCAGGGTCATCACTACCAACTGAGCCAACAGGCCCGTCAAATTGTTATTATTATTATATTGTCCGAGCCGGTAAGATTACATCATTTTTCACTGGCGTAGTTAGAGAAGCTTGCTCTGGGCGCATAGGAGCTAGCTACTGCAGTGAAACGTCTGCAGCATTTTCGACATGAGTACTTAAGCTACTAGTCTCATCTCGCCGCATTATCTGTATCTGTTCTCAATGATTTCCATTGAAAGGCGATGACGATACGTTCCTGACTTGATATGTGTGCTACAAACTTTAACCGTATAGGACCCTGTTTTTGTTGTTTTCACGCATAATGAAGCATAAGCATTTACCAAGTATGTTTAAAACATAAATACAAGTTCTTTCTTCTTTATAGAATACTTCTGCGTACCCCTCGGGGATAAAATGCGTGAGATTATCTTTTCTTCTTTCTCTGCAAAAAAAAGTTTAAGTACCTGCATGTATTTTAAATTAATATTTATTTAACGCCTTCTTAACACTTCCTCATGTGTCAGAAAAGATGACTAGGCAGTGAGCTGTTACGGGTTGATGCTAACGGATGTACGACAAAAATAAAACTGAAGACTGTTTTAAACAAAGCTGGAGGCGACACGCTTGCAAATGCTGTAAAACTTCGACAGCCTTGCTATAACGATCTAAGCTCTCACTGATTGCTTTGCAGAAACCATTTTTGTTTATCGACGATAACATTTTGAATTGACTCTAATCCGTTTCGCTTTTATCAAGATTGGAGAGGATGGAAAAGTTAATAAAAATAAAATAAATAATCTCACGCCTTTTATCCCCGTGGGGGTAGGTAGAGGTATTCCATTACTGGATATACCCACATTTCACGAGATATATTGGACCCCTAAACGTGATAGGTGGTGAGCCCATCGCCGGACCGGGTCTATTTACACATGTCTCAGAATTTATTCTGAGACCTGCGAGTTTCCTCACGATATTTTCCTTCACCGTCAAACTAGTGATAAATACATACGTAAGTTTTGAAAAACTCATTGGTACATGCCAGGATTCGAACCCGAGCCTCACTGATTTTCAGCCGGCTCTTTAACCTTAAGGCTATCACTGCTTACAAAAAGCTGGAAAAGTTAATCTAGTTGTTTTGAAGTTTATTGTTGAAAACTTGTGGTACGCCATATAATGCGAAGGGATGACGGTAATGTCGAGAAAACTCTGGAGGTCATAAAAGATGATTCTGTATGGTAGGTATATACAAGAAGGAAGTAAATGTACACATGTCGGTTGATAGGGAACGAAGGGAATTGCAGGCTGACAAATAAATAGAAAATAAAAGAATAACGATTTTGAAAAAATGTGAGGAAGTTTTATGGTAAAAAAAAACTCAAGCTTTTTATCCCCGAGGGGAAAGGCAGAGTTATTCCATTTCTAGAAATATCCACTCTTTACGAGATATTCTTTGAACCTCTAAACGTGATAGGTGGTGCGAGTAGAGTACATAAGTTTTCAACTTTCCAGGACGAAAAGTTACCTATGTTCTTCTCCATAAGGTCCAATCTATCTGTATACCAAAATTCAACCAATCGTCTCACCGAGGCCTGAAAACGTTACAAATGAAACAAATAAACAAAACTCACTTCGCATTTATAGTATTAGTTACGATTCAAAAAGCGTTCAGTAACCGTAAACTCCTCAAACAATGGCCTAAAAGCTATCAGGCTGCACCGCAGCAAAGGGGCCAAGTCCTGACAAAGCGAGAGCTTGGTGTGCTTTATCTTTGTGAGGCCGAATGAGAGACATTTTGAACAATTCTGTCTGTATCAAAAGGGAATGTGGAGGTAATTTCTTTTGCTTTAGAGATTCTAAAAATGACTGATTGACTAAGAGTCTTTGGCAAAAGATTAAATGGTATTTTTTTAAACATTAGAGCAGTGATAGCCTTACGGTTAAAGAGCCTGCTTTACATGATGATAATTAGTGAGGCTCGGGTTCGAATCCTGGTATGTACCAATAAGTCTTTTCAAAACTTACGTACTAGGAAACCCGCAGGTCCCAGAATTAATTCTGACACATGTGCAAAAGACCCGGTCCGGCTATAGACTCACCATCTATCACGTTTAGGGGTCTAAGAACATCTCGTAAAGGAAAATAAGTAGTTTGTTGTCGCAAAAATGGAACACCTCTGCCTACCCCCTCGGGGATAAAAGGCGTGGGATTATCATTATTTATTACCGTTATATTACCGTTTTTAAAATAACCCTGCTACGTATTTATTTTTCAGTATATTTATCAGTTCTGTAATACCCATAATACTCTGCCTAGTTTGGGACTGAATAATCGCGAGTAAATTGTGTCTCACAATTTATTTATACCCTTGAGAACCATTTGTTTTCGAGTCATCGCACTCTTACGGATACGACAATTTGGCAATTTATCTTTCGGACTAAAGGTCCCTTCCCTTTTCCAGCGCAGGGCAAAGGGCGCTTTCCAAGTCACTTTGTTTTCTATCGATTTGAAAAGTTTCCCTGTAGCGATAAATATCTCGGAAGGAAAATAAGTAGTTTGAAAGTTTTCTTCTTCAGGCTTACAACGGTTTTTCTCTTGCTTTGAAAATAAAATTTATATCTTTTGCTTCATAAGTTTTATTAACTGTTGTTACTTGTTCTTAGAGTTAGTTAAATAGCTACCTGGTTAAGTTGATCGTTTAATACCTTCTGTCAAAAACTACTAGACCGATTACAAAAATTTGTTTACCGTTAGAATGTTACAGAATTAATTCAGGTATCAGAATTAATTCTGAGACATGTGTAAATAGACCCGGTCCGGCGATGGGCTCACCACCTATCACGTTTAGGGGTCCAATGTATCTCGTGAAATGTGGGTATATCCAGTAATGGAATACCTCTGCCTATCCCCTCGGGGATGAAAGGAGTGAGATTTTTTTTAATTTTTTTTTTAGAATGTTACAATATCCCTGAGTAACATAGGCTATATTTTATGCCCATATTCCCACGGGAACGGGAACTACTACGGTGAAACCACGCGGAACATAAGTCTACTATATTTGAAGCCTAACATTGTCGCCATTAGCCTAACCTATCTCGATTAAAAAAGTTATATACGCTTAAATTCTGAATTTTCAAATTCAGAATTTAAGCGTAGATAACTTTTTTTACCAAAAGCAACAATGGAGAGTTCGCTCCGCATTCGACGCGATAATTGTTTTTTGTCGATTCGCTCCGACAATCGAGCAGCTTCGAAATTCGGTCCGCTATTCCATTGTCCGAAGTTTCGCTTTTTACTATTGTACCCTCTGGAAATTTTCAACAGGTTGAATTAGTACTTTTTAGTGCGTTTCCTTGTTTCCTGTCAAGTGTCTTAAAGAGGGACTAAATTGAATTATCTGGACGAACCAAGTGGCAAACGATTTGCCTCGTTAGCGTTTGCTCAAATGTAATAGGTTTTATAGAGCTCTCAAGGTGTTAAATATAGAACGCGTAACAGATAAAGCGCAATTCCTCATACTCCCCAATTAGTATATTAATATAAAAAAAATATGATGCAATCGAACTTTAGTTGTGTCTAACCAATTTTCGTAAATATCGATTAATAATAGCACGATTTCCATAGAAAGCACTAAATTCAGCTACGCTAATTCATTTTTGGGAAAAATTTAACACATATTAAAAATAACTGAAATCGAATGAGTAGTCGATACTGAACAAACTAATTTCAGAAATTGCGCTTATTCTGTTACATGTTGTATATGTAAGTTATTGAAAAAATCATTGGTACATGTCAGGATTCGAACACGAAGCCTTACGCATAAGCGGCGGGCTCTCTAACTCTGGGCTATAATGTATATTCTAGATCTATTTGATTAATCTTTCGGCTTTGCTCAAAAGCATATAAGTTATTCTAGTTTCCTTTTTCAAGGTTGTCTGGAAAATTATTATACAAGGTTGTCTGAAACACGGTGCAATTAACGATAAAATCGCCTGTATTCAGTGTTAAAGATTATGAAGCAGCTTATTGTTTATTTTATTGTTTTTTTTAACAGAAACTGACTTCAAGACAAGTAATAATAAGTGCTTGAAAACTAAAAAAAACAAGCTTTTTTATGTATGGCAAAAATCAAACGAGCCTAAACTGAGTAGCCATTGAGGAGTTGTGATATTCACCTCCTGGCTCCGTCATCAGGTCAGCTCAGTAGTACTATAATTGTCACCAAACTTACATTAGTACCTATGCCAAATTTTAGCTCAATCGGTTGCAGATATCTGCTTCAAAATTGACTTGCAAGATTCCACCCGAAACATACATTGCAAGTTAAATTAAAAACTTGTAAAAAAATATATACCTATTGAATTTGGAAAGGTAGGTAATATCTTTGCGACTCCATTGTTAAATTTCAATTTCATGGGCCGATAATAAGTTAACCTGTAGCCCGCTTTCTTGCGTTAGGTTGCTGTAAAGACTGTTCCGCCAATTAACCCTCACCTAACCTACGGACAATGCCTCCGCAGCATACGTAGCCCGATCTATAGTCCACTGCTGAACAAAGGGCTTACACATGGGGGATTGATATAATCACCACATAATATCTATACCATCACTATTTGAAATATGAAAGTGTGCTATTTGGTTTGTATGCCGTGGAGCAACGCTCGGATCGCCGGGATTTTTACCAAGAGGTAGATGAAGGACCGGGAAGGGATATATGCTGTTTATCCTGAAAAGTGAACGCAGTCTAAGAAAAAACTAATATCAGCATAGAATAAACAGCATCATTTACTGTTTAAAAAATAAGTTGTCTGTGAAATCGGTTTACAGACGTTAATTTTAAGTGATAACGTCATAAGGAAACATTTATGATAAATTGCATACGGGAGTGGAAGAGAGAAAGATGCGTCACAAGCTGCTTAGGCCGATCGAGTCTCTCTATCGCTTGTTCCGCGCTCTCGCTTGTACGGCTCAGGCGGAACGTGACACGATTCGTCGTGTCGATTCGTGAGGCGTTCATCGATTTATAAGACGCATATAAGACGTTATCACGTCAAAAAATATCATGACTATAAAAAAATAAGGGTTTCGAAAGTTGTCCTTCAACAGATAACGGTCTCTCACCCATTAAGTGAAAACTTAAATAAATCCGTTAAAATGTTGTTAATTCAAACAGAAAACGGACAAAATAACATTTTCGCACTTCAAAACGCCTCTCAAATAAGATGAAAGGGAATTGGAAATTTCCTAAATCCGAATTCAATTTATCAGAGATGAGATAATCAAGAGCTGAAAATACAAACTGGATGAATGAACTGCTAAGAGAGGCTATTTTAGAAACGTCAGACAAAAATCCAATGCTTTATTGAGAACAATATATACCTATATATTCATAGTTTGATTTGAAGAAATCATTTAAAGCTATAGGACCTACTCTGTTTTTTGTTGTACTTATTACTTGGCACTTTTTTTTACTTTTGGTGAACAAAAACACATCATGACTTTGTCTCTCTGTATATCTCCAGAGGGTCGGCAGATAAATTCATTTTTGATGACGATGTTTTCCTTCACCATAGAGCAAGCGATAAACATGTACGTACTCGTAAGACCTGAAAATCTTATCAATAGCTACTTACATGACTTAATTAGGGCAAAATGTATTATATTTAATAAAAGAGGAGGGATGAGAATAATGCTGTAAGGCGACTGCTTGATGTGAATGTGGAAGGTTATAGGAAGAGGGGTAGACCAAAGAAAAAGGATACACACAATCAACTCATTTTTTCTTTGGCCGATATGAGCAAAATCGAAGTGAACAGCTGTGACGGTTGACAGATCTAAAAGAAACGAGAAATCATACTGCGCCGACCCCAAATAATGGGAAAAGGGCAAGAAAATGATTTATTTGAAAACAAGAAGGAAAGCACAGCATTAGTTCCACACACATATTAAAAGGGAATAAAATAGCAAAGCCACAAAACCAATGCTTTCATATACCGACTGATGATTGATGATAACCCGATATACCACATTGGACCGATACCTATCAATCACAGTGACATAATATCGAGTATTTTTAGAATTGTCCACCGAAAAAGGTGATATACCTAGGTACATTTCACTTGAAAACGGTTCTTTAAAACGGGCGGATTAAACAGAATTTACCTAAATAGAGAACTAGCAGCACCCCGCGGTTTCACCCGCGTAGTTACCGATCCTGTGGGAATACGGGGATAAAATAAGTCTATGTGTTATTCTGATGTATAAGCTATATAACTGTAAAGTTTTATCAAAATCCGTTCAGTAGTTTTTGCGCGAAAGAGCAACAAACATCCATACATCCAAACTTTAGCGTTTATGATATTAGTAGGATAAAATAAAGGAAAGTATAACACTCAAAAAATAAATACTTGTTATTTCCTTACATAATGTAGACAACTGATAAGAAAACATTTTGATTTATTCCCACGGGACCATGAGGGAACGATATCCAATCGGGCATCACCGTTAGACACGATAATTATAAACTCCATTTGCACGATATAGGTATATAACTTCTACAGATTTTGAAGGAACCCCTTAATACAACAATAACTATTAATATGTACCTATATACCCAATTATTATCATATAAAATATTTTCCTTTCTAAGTACACTGGGCTCAAAAATGCAATATTCACGAGATTATAAGACGTACTGGCGAGACAGAAAAACAATGCATAGAACTAGCCCTGGATTTCTCAATAGGCTGTATAGGCAGTGGCCTTCACGTTTCAGAGCTCGCTCGCTCGATTTGATCAGTCGTCAAGTTCGTTCGCGACTATGAACATAATTTTCAAACAATTAACAAGTCACTTGCAAATAGGTAGTTTTCTATACTCAAAAGGGTATAAATACGGCACAGCACAGAAGTATTGTATACCGTACTTACATAATCTGTCATACACGACAACTAAACGAATGCCAATAAGATAAATCGAAGGGTACACCAGAACAGTACCCTTATCAACCAGGCTTAACCGCTTGACTGGTCCCAGAGGCCCACATAAACAATGGACAGCTGAAATTCAGAGATATAATGGAAAAAATTTAGGTTTTTATACCGCGTATCTCATGGCAACAGCGCAAGTTTACCAATTTGGAGTCTCCTTAAATTTTCCGCCTCCTAAATTGTAGGATTACCATAATGTCTAAGACAGACAGAAAAAATATTCTTTACAAATGAGAATTCAATATACCGGTCAATTGATAGTCAAACTTTGGAAGGTGTTTTTATTCTTTCATCTATATCTATAGGTACTAATATTATAATGGGGAAAGATTTGTATTTTTGAATTTTTGTATGTTTGTTACGAATAAACTCAAAAACTACTGGACCGATTTTTAAAATTCTTTTACCGATGTAAAGATAGGAGATCCCTAAGTAACATAGGCTATATTTTATTTCCGTGTTCCCGGGTGCTACGCGGGTGAAACCGCGCAGAACCGCTAGTCGCTAGTAAAACTATAAATAGCAAAGATTTAGTACTTTTATATGTTATGTTTCTTTAATTATAAGCTCCGAAAAAAATATTTCACCGGGAACGGGACTTACACAGGTGAAATCGTGAAACTTATTGATGTAGTAAGGCAACCAATGTTGAAAGTTATTCCAAATAATTATAAGCCTGTGTAACACAAAGACAAAATGGCACCTTAAGGGTTTATTTCTTTGTAATTTCGGCACAGAACCGGAACCCTAAAGAGGCAATAAAAAAATAGAAGTAAAATAATGAGCATTCTTTACATAACCGTAGGATGAATGTAAAACTCATTTCTTCACTTTTTTTTTTAACACGTATTTGAATTGAGTGTAAAACGTTTCATTATTATCTTACCCTTTCCCCTTTATTTAGGGCGGTGTGTCTTGTCTCCTTCATTCCTATTAGACATCAATGTTTTCTTTGATCTTCCTATCGCCCTTTAACCTTTCACTGCCACAAGCACTCTTCATACAGCATTACCCTCATCCTTCCGCATTACATGTCCAAAACATTTGAACAAAAATATATAGAAGCAACAGAGCCAGTGCACACGTTCGTGCTCCGGCAACCACAACGGAGAGTTTGCACGTGTAGGTATACTGAGCTTTAAAGATTATACAAATAAAGAGGGGTATATATCGTATATTGTAGAAGTGCTTGTGGCCCTGCGGTAATAATAATAAATAATAATATAATCTCACGCCTTTTATCCCCGAGGGGGTAGGCAGAGGTATTCCATTACTGGATATACCCACATTTCACGAGATACATTGGACCCCTAAACGTGATAGGTGGTGAGCCCATCGCCGGACCGGGTCTATTTACACATGTCTCAGAATTAATTCTGAGGCCTGCGGGTTTCCTCACGATGTTTTCCTTCACCGTCGAGCTAGTGATCAATATGTACGTAAGTTTTTGAAAAACTCATTGGTACATGCCAGGACTCGAACCCGAGCCTCACTGATTTTCGGCCGGCTCTCTAACCGTTCGGGCTATCACTGCTCTACGGTACTGTGCTTATACGATCACACGGGTTAGGAGCGACGCTGTACGTTCCGCAGATGTGTCGCGACCCTTAAACAAACTTGGTTGCGGTCAGTTAATGAACAAGTAACCGCCAAGTGGCATTATATCTCGAGCGCTTGAGTGTTTCGGAAGGCACGTTAAATTTTTGGTCCCGGATTTCATTGTATTACACACACTACGTGGCCACTAGCTTAACACCATCTTCCGATCCACGGTGGGCTGGCGTGGGAAATTATGGCGCATACTTCCTCATGTGTGAGGAAAGACCCTTAGCTCAGCGATGGGCTGTTACGGGTGGATGATGATCGTATCTGTAGGTACAGACCTTTTAACTAAAGCTGGCACTTACAACACATTCACACGTTGTGCTTGTTGTGAAAGAAGGCAGGACATGACATCGCATTGAATATGCATTACAAAAAGTGTATCTGTCTCTCTTAGTCATTATACTGTAGTGAAAATGTGAAATACAGTGTTTTTTTCAACACCTCACCTCACTGAAAAATTAAACTTTCCAACATGCTGTAATACAAATTGAATTGTTGTAAGTACCTACTGTCAACGTGCCAGTTTTTATAATCCGACCTGTTTATAGAATAGAGTAAACTTAGAAATCATGGTAACCCTAGTCGGCGGTCGTAAAAAATATTTAAATCTTCATCACTTCAGGTTTACTCTTAATTTATGGAACGCTTACTTTGTAGAATACTCCCTTTTTATGTTTTAACCGGTAAAGATTATTCTAAATTTTATATTCACTGGTTTGGATTTGCTTTTATAGGGGAATCACCTTGAACAGTACCGTTTATAGTATTATAGCTTATACATCAGAATAACACATAAACTACTCTTTATCAAAGATCACAAGCGAAATCGCGAGAAAAGAAAGAAAAAAATTATGTCGACTTTTAATAATTATTTAAACTCGAAATATATTTTTAATTTTTGCGATCTTTTTATGAAAAAAAAAAGAAAATAAATTACTTATTTGGTACCGTTTACAAAATGAAGTTATAATATAACTAAAGGCTGCAAATGATCTTAATTTAATTTAAGTACCTATTGTTACTTTATTTAAAAAATAACAAAATTAACGTTTGCCGTTTATTTTCAGACTGATAAACGAAAAGCGACCATGTGGCCTGGGAAGAAGGGCTCGGAGGGCGGCGGGGCTGGCACGCCGACGGCAGAGGAGGAGATCAAAGTGGTATTGGTTGGCGACACTCAGTGCGGAAAAACTTCGCTTGTCCAGAGATTCGTGTCGGACACTTTTATTGAGGTAAGACACATATTTACTACTGAAGGGGAGATAGTGACAAAAACAATTCAGTAACTGCGTAGATTATTTATTCATATACCTACTATCAGCAAACGCAAAGACTGATTGATACATTTGGAAGAATTGTCGCTTGTAAGCTCCAGACCCTAATTAGAGTTACACAATGAGAAGCCAGTAACACCGTATTTTTTCTATTCCGAACCATTCATCGACACTAAATGGTCATGAACATAAAATAAACACTTTTTTGTAATTGTCATTGTTACTTTATGCGAGGGCTTTGTCGCCACGGGGTGGGAAAAGATAGCTGCTCGCTAAAATGACACTTAGGTGTATCAGGCAGAACTTTTACTGATAGTACATATTTATATGTATACAGTGCGATTACAGAGATACGTTCCCTAACAAGCATCGGAGTGGACTGCAGGTGGCTTCGTCAGCACGGTCGCTAGCTTATTGATATCCGTTAGGTGCGCAGGCTCTTATATAGGATCTCGTAGTGCCGTGTGCCGAGGGCATTGGGAATATTTTCATACAAAAACTTTGATCTCAAGCGTTATGTCAGTTAGTATGAACGCGAGCTGTCATTCGGTAGAATTACTCTAGACTTTTGCCCAATAGTAATATTTTTTGGCTTCAGATTTTCCTTGCTTTGTTCCTATTATATTTTAGACTCTTTGATAAAGAGAGATATTTGCCATGGCAAAATACTCTGACGTTGGTTTAATACTCAAAGACTCTGACGGATAAAATGCGTGGTAACCAAAGAGATTAAAATATTAGAGGGCATAAAGGGGACAAAGCGGGAAAAATTTTAAGCCAAAAGTTATTCCAAGTGGAATAAGTCTATTACAATTTCTACCGAATGACAGCTCGCGCTCATACTAACTGACATGACGCTTGAGCTTCAAACATGCTTCAAAGTTTTGTATGAAAATATTCCCAATGCCCCCTCTAAGTCCTATTATATTTTAATCTCTTTGGTGGTAACTATATGTATGTATTTCGGTAAGTTTGATAACAAGTAACATAGAACGACAGTATTCCATCATACGTTATATTATTAAACAGTCTAGAAATCATACCTAAACTAACAAAGCTGTTGTCTTTATGAAATAGCGTAGCAACGAGTATCTTTCTCGACGACAAGTCTGTGATTACTTATTATGCAAGAAGACCCGTCAGAGGGTAAACATGTTTTGTTATGCAGGCTTTCTTTCTTTTCTGTCCCTTTTAAGCTGGGGTCCCACGGTCCGCTATTCTACGGATCAGCTACACTCAGCCGACGAGCACGGACGGCGACGCACCACAGGCAGGGCCGGTCCAACGGTGCGTGTCGGTGTGTGTAGATGTTTTTATGTTGTCATAATGCAAAGCGAAAGAAAGAGAGAGAAGAGCGCACCTTTGAAGTTACCGACTCACGATGGATACGGGCGCACCGCCACAGACGTTCTGTGCTATCACGGACGAGGCCGGTCCCACGGTGCGTCGTGCGAGCTGGTCTGCGTGCATCCGCGATTTTACGGACCGTGGGACCCAAGCTTTATGCAGGCTTTCTTTCTTTTCTGTCCCTTTTAGGGTTCCGAACCTCATAATGGAAAAAGCGGAATACTTATTAGATCGCTTTGTTGTCTGTCAGTGTCTAGGCCTTTTTTCTACTGAATACGCAACGCCTCATTCTGCTGCAAAAAAGTCAAGTTTTTAGTATCGATGAAAATGTGGGGTGTTTCAAAACGCATTTTCTTACTAAAAGGAAAAGTCATTGACTGATCTCCAAACTCTATGGTACTTCCCGATGACCAGTCTTAAAATTAGCCTGAAGGGAGAAGAAAGAGAGAAAACATATTTCAAAGCTGCAATTACGAGGCATTATGTAAAACATTTAATTATACGGAACCCGCTCAGATTCTAGTTCTACTCGCTCTTGGCCTTCTTAGATTAATGAGTCAAAGACAGTACTTAAATCTTTTGACTCTGATAATAGGCGCATTTGTTCCTTAATTTGACTAGACCAGGGTTTCTCAAAGTGGGGTACGCGAACCCTTAGGGGTTCGCCATTTGATGGGATGGGGAGGGGGTTCGCGACAAGATTTAAGAAATGGCGGCTGGCTAGGTGTCGAGTGCGTGCATCACGCATTAATGAATAACATACCTACTTATTTTTGTCATGGCAATTCAAAAAATCGGTCCAATAGTTTTTGAGTATATTAGTTACAAACATACAAAAATACTAGAAGAATACAAATCTTTTCTCTTTATAATGTAGATTAATAGCAAGAAAACCCAACTATTAATTAATTTGAAGATTGATTAAAATTATTAACAATAAAAAACGCAGGCATAGTGTTTTCGGGATTTTTACCATCGAAATCTTTTTTTACAAGTGTGTTGATGTTTGAAGATTTTCGGATAAAGGGTAGAATTTCCTGTATCCAAATAACTTTAATAACCAAAACATAACATACGTAGTTATCGAGAACTACACACACCGGCACAATTAGCGGAACAGGAAAAAAAAAGGAGAAAAAAGAGGGAATTTAGAACAATGAATGTAATTTTTAAACAATATATTATTTAAAATGAAACAACAATTAAATTAACATGTTTTGACATTCATTTGTAACACCATACTTAAAATTTTATAAAAATAAAAATTAAATTAAACAAAATGCATTTTTCTTCGATTTTTAATTATAGAGAAACAGCAGAAAATTCAAGATTTTCCAAAGTTTAACAACAATTTCAATGACTGTTCAATATCGAGTGTTTCCTCCTCGTGCTCTGATGAGGGTTTCCATCCGTCTGGGCATGCTGCGGATGATGTTATCAATGGTTTCTTGGGGCAACCTCTGCCATTCTTCAAGTAATGCGTTTCGCAACTCGTTGAGATTATTGGGAGGGGGCATTCTTGACTTTACACTCCTCTTTAGCAAGTCCCAGACGTGTTCTATAGGGTTCATATCGGGGGACCGTGCTGGCCACTCCATCACCGTTATACCAACATGGTTTAGGTATGTCTGTACTGTGCGAGCACTGTGAGCCCGAGCATTATCCTGCATTAGAATGAAGTTGTTACCAATAAAGGGGGCAAATGGCACAACATGTTCTTCTAAAATCTCCCTGATATACCGATCAGCATTCAGATTCCCGCCATCGACCACTACTAACTCCGTACGAGCTCCTAAACATATTCCTCCCCAGACCATAATTGAACCGCCGCCATATGCAACTGTATTTTCAAAATTAGACTGGATATACCGTTCTCCTTTGCGTCTCCATACTCGCTGCCTTCCATCAATTTGATTTAACATAACTCTGCATTCATCAGTAAAAAGAACCTGTCCCCAGTCGTCGAAGTCCCAATCACGATGTTCACGACCAAAGTGTAGACGGTTTGTGCGATGATGTCTCTCAAGTTTTGGGGCTTTGGCGGGCACATACGAGCCTATACCCACTTCTTCGAATCTTCTACGAACTGTCCGCTCACTCATCCTTACTGCTCGTACCTCTTCCAGTAAATTTCGAGCCTGCACCGCCGTTAGTCTCGTGTTCCGTCGGACTTGAAGTTGGAGAAAACGGTCATCCCTCCTTGAAGTACACCTTTTCCGGCCTTGTCCTCTCCTTCTCACTAGAGCATTCGTCAATCTGTATCGTTGGATGCTACGATAAATCGTTGATAACGATCGACGAAGGCTTCTGGCAATCGATCTGTAGGTTTGACCATTTCTCCTCATTTGATCTGCCCTAATGATTTCTGATGGCGTTAAATCAGGCATAATTAGATGCTCGTAAATTATCAATATGCGAAAAAACTCAAAAGCCTCAAAAACTGCAATTCAAAGCTTTTCAAATGGAATTCACGAACCTTCTAAAAACGGACAAGCGGTGGAAAAAATGAATTAATGAAAATTAAAACAAAAGAATGAAAAAAAGGGCAGTCGCTTAGTATTCCATTTTTAAATTAAAACCCAAATTTAAAAAAAGCTTGTTTAGCCGGCCAGTAACACGCAAAAATGCGTAAATACTCCCTTTTTTTTCTGTTCCGCTAATTGTGCCGGTGTGTGTAGATACCCAAACACTAGGTTCGATTCTGCATTACAGCGACTAAACTTATTTTAGTTTATTCCTGTCTTTATTTTACCTCAAAAAAAGAAAAGGGATAGAAGATAACCTACCTAATTTAGTCCTGTCAGAGGTTGTATTTTAGCGTGACTTATTTACTTATGCACTAAACACGTTATGAAATGCCTTAGTTGACAGGACTAATTTTAATTTGACAGGACTAAATATCACTCGTCTCTTTTCTTCTCTATGAGAAAGAAAATGACAGGACTAAACTAAAATAAGTTTAGGCGCTGTAATGCAGAATCGAACCCACTATCATTATAAAATATCTAAGTACGAGTACATACTTATCAATGATTGCCACCAATATTGTGATTTTCTATACCTTTAGCTTTCTTATTTCAAATTGTTTTGGAGTTTGAGGATTTTCAGACAAAGAGGTCAAATTTTCAACATCCAAATAACCAATAGGTACCTACTTATCGAGATCCCACTACCATACTTGTATTTTGTGTTTAACAGAAAAGCTATAAGCAAAAAGCAGCACATTTTGTCGATAAATTAGAGTTTAATACAAAACGAAAAAGGAAGAAGTTCGCTCAGTATTTCATTAAGCCGTTGAACAAAATTCCATTAAGTGGAACTTTGGCAAGAATGTGGGGCTAACGAAACTTTCGAAATGCAAACTTGAAAAATTCCAGCAGTTTTAAACTCTCGGGTTCTGTTTTGGCAGGCTCCAGACTTCATTATCATGTTATAGGCTTTCAACACTACTACAGCTACATAATATTATGACTTTGTCGATGTCGGCGAAAATAGTAATAAATAAAATAAAAATAAATAATCTGACGTATTTTATCACCGATGTGTCGGTGTTTCCATTCCTGGAAATACCCACATTTCACCATTATAATTATTGGACCCCTTAACGTGATAGGTGAGCCCATCGCCCGCGCCGGACTGGGTCTGTTCTGGGTCAGCAGAATTAATTCTGGGACCTACGGGCTTCCTCACGATGTTTTCCTTTACCGACGAGCTAGTGATAAATATAGTACGTAGTAAATAATAATAATAAATAAAACCTACTATTTATTATAATAGTAATAATTAATATTAGACTTAAAACAAACTTTACACTGTTAAGTGTATTTAGTAGTCTCATTCGTCGATTTGTAACTTTCAAAGTATAGGTATGCCCAAGCCCCAAAGACATTAAAATATAATAGGACATAGAGGGGGATTGGGAATATTTTCATACAAAACTTTGAAGCTTAAGCGTCATGTCAGTATGATCGCGAGCTGTCATTCGGTCGAAATCGTACTAGATTTATTCCACTTGTAATAACTTTTGGGCATAAAATTTTCCTCGTTTTGTCCCCTCTATGCCTTATTATATTTTAATCATTTTGGGTATGTCATTTAACCAGAAATACTTCTTATTCGGTGGAATAGCCCTTCTTACTTTACGTTAATCCAGTCTACCTAAATTATCGGCGTACTATTATAATAGCAACAGAAATTCTTGCTTCATCTTATGAAAGCGAATTCACTCGTTTTGGTTAGAAATCCCTATTATCCAGGCAAATGGAAACAAAACAACTATGGACATGTTTGCCTACTTCGCGCACCCTAAAACAACATACCATCTTGGCCAATCTTCGGCTTGAGAATTTGGCTCAGTAAATATTGCGGAGCTCTTCAATCTATATAAATATAAATATTATCTTCTTTGAATAAGAAATTAAGATACTTTTCGACTGTACTAGGATTATCGTCGTATGCGGCGCTCGCTGCGATACGTGTGTTTGTAAAGTTTTTTCCTAATATGCATATCTATGTAGTTGAAATGAATTCGTGTTCGGAAAATTGGATTTTTTATAGAAAACCAGGAACTTTGTAAAGCTCGCTCCGATAACAATGTACCTGTTCAATTTGTCGGATTGCATTGGGAGCTTCAATTTGTTTCTGTCAGCTGTTGAGTAATGTTCAGCGGCGAGCTCACAGCCAGGACACTCCAGTGGAAATTTATGGAGTGCGACTGTCCTTCACCATGATCAAGCCGTAACAGCTCACTATTTCTCTGCTTGACAGAATTCGAAATGAAGTCAATCGACAGAGAACGAGAGTCACCGACATCGCGCGGAGAATCAGTACGCTGAAGTGGAAGAGGGCCGGTCATGTTTCCAGGCGGACTGATGGCCGCTGGAGTCGACACGTGTTGGAGTGGAGACCGGCGCGTTTAGGCAAACGAAGTGTAGGGCTCCCTGCGGCACAATGACTGCAGACCTAAAGAAGGTGGCTGGCAGTGGATGGAGGCATTTAAGCAATTCTGGTCACTATATTTATAACATCATCGGTATGAGAAAATAGATATCTTAGACAAGCGAACTGGTCACTGGTAGGTTAGTTAGTTCCAATATAAAAAAAACCACTAGAAATTTAAAATAGTTATAAATTACTCTTGCAATTTTTTTTGCAAATAAAGTAATACAGAAAAGATTTTTATTTTTGTTGCAAAATAGTTGGAAATTTTAAAAAAGAAAGAGCTTGATTTAAACTACAAAATTATCATAAATTATTAAATATATTTTTTTTTATTCTGCATTATTTTTGATATTGAGAGTTATAGCATAGTAATACAGCTGAAAATTTTAAATTACGGTTAAAAAACAGCCCTGAGCCAGACAGCTGAGCTTTAGAAATAGGGTCCCATTCTCCCTTGGGTACGGAACCTTAAAAATACCACACCCCCCCCTCTATTGTCCAAAACTTGCAAAGAATTTGCAAATGATATTTATCTTGGAGCAACTAAAGCTCACATAACGAGGATTCCCAAGTCACTCCTGCTTCTCAAAACCAATTTCACGAATAGCCAACATGCCATGACAATAATACTATCTCGAGTCCAAGTCACGTCCCGAATGGATATAACATAGTGCTAGTTGTTATTACCCACCATTGGACTGTAAAATAATAGTTCTTGCGATAAAGTCGCGATAACAACGCAATACACCGTTTGAGCGGTTATCGAGGCAATTTTAGTAGGAAAACTTTTGATAGATACTCCTTTATAGCCATGTTATAGTAATATTTATAAATTATGACTATTTTTCATGATGTTTACGAAGATAGCTACGCAACTCGAGTTGTTTGTCAAAATTTGTTGCGGAAATGAAAGGATGGAAGCGGAAATTGTGAGGATGCGCGATCGTATTGTTCTGCGATTCACTGGTTTCAATTAACAGCTGAATATTTAAATAAGGGTTGTCACAGTAGTCCACATTGGCGTAGTTAGCCTTATTTTTTAGGAACCTGGACCTTAGGTGCCTATAAGGAGTAAGCCCGTTACACGATCGTGTTAATAACAAATCTTTTAAATTTAACAATTTGTTTTAGTTTAGGAAAAATACGGTCACGCCTTCATCCCTGAGGTCGGCAGAGGTATACTCACCAGTGGAGTTTGGGAACCCCAAATGTGACATTTTAGTAATTACATTATTAATGTACACACTAACACTAAACAGGCTAGTTAAGGGAATAAACCTTTTAAAATACTCGATTGTAATGTTCATCTCCTGAATGTATGTGGTGACGCACATACACATTTTGGCGTGTTAATTCCAAATATTTAAAATATTGTTTGTTACTTCCTTTTATTATAATACCAACATAACAAATACAGATCTTACCAAAAACAGTTTATGACGTGATAACGTCATAAAAATCAATGAACGCCGCCTTGTCACGTTCCGCCTGAGACCGAGCGTGTAAGCGAGAGCGCAGAACAAGCGATAGAAAGACACGATCGGCCTAAGCGTTCGGCTTGTGACGCATCTATTTCTTATGACGTTATCACGTAAAATTATCGTCCGAAACCGACTTTAAAGACAACCAAATTTTTATTAAATTTTGCTTTATTTTTGCTGTGGTATCACCGTGAATGACGTGATAACAAATACCAATCTAGACATCTCAAAGAGAGGATTAAATTACCAAGACGTGTCTATTATCTGTATCTGTGCATGGATGGATTACCAAGTCTAAAGCTTTACGAGAACCTACCCAGAGCAAGCGAGACGGAACATAGCAAAGTGTTTGAGAGAGACAAGTCCCTAATTCGTTTTAGAACGGCGACTGTATCAATTTGAGCTAAGTCTGTTTACTTCAATTTCGTGTACAGTTCTAACTTGGAAGGCTACTCCGAGTTCTCGAATGTAACTCGATTGGGCGAAGTGACAATTGGATTGGAGAGGTGACATTTTCACAGCGCCAGTGCTTGGTTTATTTATTTTAAATTGTATTTTGGATTGGATTGGAGATTTATTAAGGTTTTAGTGTTTCAATTTAACATCATTGATTATAGGTACCTACCTATAGTTATGTATAACACTTATATCATTGTAAATCTTAAAATTTTAAATTCTATTTGCTGTAATATAGTATATAAAATAGTAGATAAAAAAATACTTACCTACAACGCGTAACAAAATAAGCGCAATTCCTCATACACCCCAATTAGTACCTACCTACCTATAGTAATATAAAAAATATGATTCATTCGAACTTTAGTTTTGTCTAACCAATTTTCTTAAATAAATAGCAATAATAGCACGATTTCCATAGGTAGCACTAAATTCAGCTATGCTAATTCATTTTTCCGAATAATTTAACACATACCTATTAAAAATAGCTGAAATCGATTAAGTTGTCGATGCTGAACAAACTAATTTCAGAAATTGCGCTTATTCTGTTACATATTGTAGATAGATTTATTAAAGTTTCCGGAAAGTATTACGGCAATTTAATTTTTTAATTTACTAGCTGTTCATTGTGTGTGACTCGTAACCGTAGACAAACGTAATAGACAAACAGACAGTTAGTTATTTTATTTATTTACGTATAAAAAAGGACAACTTCCATAAAATCGATTAGTTACTTAAATAATTTTAACCTCTTAGGTTCATTACAGTAAAACATCGTCGTGGTTGAAAACATCACCAACAATGGTATTAGTGCACAATTTCAAATCAACCGTCGAAAAACGGAATTCCCGAGTTCCCGCCAAAACGGTTGACATAAAATTTTATGACAAAATGAACCCAAGCTAACACAATAACAATTAGTAGGGACCGATCCGGGTATCGAGCGAAGTTTGTATTAATTAAATTTTACTTAGTCCAACTCGATTTGCAGGAATTAATTCTGTACGTTGAGACTGCTCTCTCATGGTTAGAAACTGTGGAACGCTGCCAATTAGAACCGCTTCGAATTCTGTCATCCATTTTAGTAATGACATATAAAAGAAAATTATGAATATAGGTATTTACACAAAAATATAGGTAACTACTTTACCTACTTTGCTAAAAAAACATTGAGGTACTGCACTGTTGAATTATATCAATTTGTACACATTTGTACACGTACAGTTGGTCACAATTTTTATGATAAGGTTCTTGCAAGAGGGAAATGAAATAGCTACCTACTCATGGGCGTAGCTAGGGGGGGGGGGGGGGCAGGGTGGGCCGGGCCCACCCTAGAAAAATACCCTTCCCCATACATAAAATAACTTCATCCTCAGCTACCAAAATCGAAAACCATCTTCAAAAAGCTAAGCACAGAAAACTTAAAATAGTTTGAAAACATACTTTTATAATTTCAAGGTCGTGGAGCTGACCTATTTATGTGCATTTTGATTGAGGGCCCATTTTTAAAAATATTGCGAAACGAAATGACACTTACAAGGCATTTAGTAAAAATTTGGTAAAACATAAAGCAAAGATTCTTAAATTTCTTAAACGTGAAACAAAAGAGTTATGGTCAAACAACTTGGGCCCCCAATCCTGACGCCTGCATAAAGCGGCATAGCCTAATCTCAGAAAGAAGGTACTATCTCTGAGATAATAAATTTAATTTGAGAATTCAGTTAAGATTTTCTTAAATACATTGAGAAATTCCCAAATCTTAAGAATGCGAGAATACAGATTTATGGCGGTTTAGCTTGGGCCCTCTATTCGTGAATATCTGTACTGAGGAATCAGCCAAACAAAGGAGTTTATCTAAGGAAAGAGATTAATACGACTTTAATATATTTAAGTTCAATATCGTTGGTAAATTAGATAAAACAAATAACGACACAAAAGTCGATTGTAAAAAACTAAATAAAATTCGAATTTTCTTAAAACGTCTGAACCGAGGGCCCACTATTTTCGGTAGTACATATTGAGTAGGCTAAGTCTTTTACACCGCACTTTAGGTTAAATATTTTAACCATTATTTAATTAAAATGCAACAAAGCGTTCATTCTTCTAAATGCCATACTTTAAGAGAAAATTGATTTACAATGTTTTATATGAGAAAATTATGTAGGGTAGTTATGATTTTGTTACTTTTTTAATACTACTATTCAGCATGTACCCCATAGCTATTTCATTAGCGAATAGTTGTTGTCGGAAGCGCTTACGTTTTGGGTGATCCAATAATTAATAAATAAATAGTGCAGCATATATTATTATGATTAGTGTTTCTGTTTTGTTACATCAAAGTAAGTACCTAGACCAGTTTGATTTTGTCTACTTTACTTAAGAATAACATGTCATGTATTACCTACTTTTCCTATGTTTATGTTGTTGCTAATTCATCATCAGGAATTTATGATTGGTTACTGAGTTTTAATTACATTATTCATTTATTTGTTTATATTTTTATGGTCACACTACAGAATTGCTCCTATTTAAAATTCTAAATCAATTTTCTCTTAAAGTATGGCATGTAGAAGAATGGACGCTTTGTTGCATTTTAATTAAAAATTGGTTAAAATACTTAACCTAAAGTGCGGTAGTGTAGAAGGCTTAATACAATACTGACAAAAATGTTGGGCCCTCAGTTCAGACGTTTTAAGAAAATTCGAATTTTATTTACATTTTAACTTTACTTTTCAAATAATTTACCAACGATATTGAGCGATATTGAACTCAAATATATTAAAGTCGTGTTAATCTCTTTCCTTAGATAAACTCATGTTTTACTGATTAATCAGTGCATATATTCACGAATTGAGGGCCCAAGCTAAACCCCCATAAATCTGTATTATCGCATTCTTAAGATTTGGGCATTTCTCAATGTATTTAAGAAAATCTTAACTAAATTGTCAAATAAAAATTATTATCCCAGGGATAGCACTTTCTGAGATTAGGCTATGCTGCTTTATGAAGGAGTCAGGATTGGGGGCTCAAGTTATTTGACCATAACTCTTTTGTTTCACATTTAAGAAATCTAAGAATCTTTGCTTTAAGTTTTACCAAATTTTTACTAAATGCCCTGTAAGGATCATTTGGTTTCTCAATAATTTGAAAAATGGTCCCCCAATCCAGATGCACATGATCTATTTATATATTTTTGGTTTCTTTTTTCCTTACTTCAATGTCGATTTGATTTACCCTGTTGTTGGTAATATAATGTCAGTGTATACTTAGCTATATTAGCGACTTAAACTACATAGTTTTGGCCAGGACACAGATAAAAGAAAAATAATTAGTATAATAGGATAGGATAACTGAAATCCATACTTGATTCCTACATACCATCTTGCCGCGCCGTGGCCGGCGATTCATGGCTAGGGCCATGGCCCCCCCTAGGAAAAATCCCTAGCTACGCCCATGTACCTACTTATGAATAAATGGAAGGAAAGACCTACTGCGCCAACCCCTAATAATGCGAGAAGGGCAAGATAACAATTTCGCAAAATCAAACCGCATTCTAGAATTTAAAAAATAAATAAAAAACTCCCGACGTTAAGCAACGCATTGCATAGTCTGTAAGAGAGATTAAGGTCTGTGGGTACCTCTGTGAAAAGCACTTATGTAAGGAAACTTTCTTTACTCATGGTTAACCGTTGAAAAGTAAGAACTGACAGGGTCGATTGAAACTTTTTACTTTCCCGGAAGGAGTTAAGTATGTAAATGAGTTAGTCGATTTCTTTGACACCGCCTGTAGTCTAAACAGATTAACAGATTTTATCTATAGAAGTAGGCACAGTCAAGAGCACGCTAAGCTTGACACTCTGGACTTTGACCCGGCCCTGTATTCTATGGCGCGCAGTACAAATCGGAGCTCAGCTTAAACTGGTAGTGTCAAGCTTGACTTGCTCTTGACTGTACCTACGTCTGGGTGGGGGACGTCACAAAAAAAAATAGGCAGTGCAAGGCGCAGTTGTAGAATTACCTACAGATTTTAGTGAAATTATAAACAGCTTACAGAGAGTACCTAGTTATGCACAGCATTTAAAACTTTGAATTTTTTTTACACGCAGTCGGGTTTTTGCTTAGACCAAACTTTTATTACAAAATATAGTATCGCTGTAACCAAATATGAGCTGTACGAGTTCATTAAAACTCCATAGCTTAGCCGTGAACAGTTGAGTGTAAAAAAAACTTGGCGCCAAAATTCTTGGAATGCGTGAACAATCAATGAGGAAACAAAATGGCCGCCGATACGGTCCGAATAACACGTTCGGTAAAAGCGCCTTCAAAGGGGCTAAGCTTCACACTACTCTCGTGTGAAGTGATTTATTTATTGGGTACAGGGTGTTTGGATATTGATGTTCGTAATATATTTCGCCCTATTGTGATGCTACAAAGTCGCAATGTCGCACTCTTGTGACGTCACATTTCGTTTACTGCCGCGGCGTCGTGGGTCACATTTTATTGCTGAAGTTTTGTTATTCGCAACAATATTCTTACGTTGATCGCTAAATTATTTTGTAGCACTATTGTTGGATTGTAAGATAATACTCGTAATATACTTACTTGCGCTTACTACTTAAACTTACTAACAATACAGCGATAGCGTGTTATTGTCTTTTTTTTGTGAAGGTCAAGATTTTTTATTTTTTATTTCTCTCTCATACAAATAATAGTACCTACAATGTTAATTCATGTATCTGAGACGTAGAGACGAGTCATTTACCTTACTGTCTATCTATTCGTGTATAACTTTCTATACTGGACGCATTGTGATGTATGATGATACATTTGTTGCACGTAGCTAATGTTTTCTATTCAACAAAATGAACACTCACGAGGTTAAACAAATATGCAAAAAAAAAAGAATTAAAAAAAATAAAACAGAGTTCTTGTGCAATATTTGATCTACCCTTTAAAATTTGCACTTAGTTAAAAAACCATGTAAATTATTTTCGAAGATCGCAGTACACAATATTTAATAATTTTAATTCCTTTTTTCATGGCCTGTATTTCACGCACCCTGTATGTCATAATAGGCTCACTATGAAGTCGTGAATGGCCACCCATTGAGACTAGTGGGCCTCGCCGTCCTTCTGGGAATCCAATTAATTTCTATCCTTAAATTCTTACGCTATTTTCTTAAGCTAGACAAATAGTAATAATGGCTATTATTAGAGTAAAGTATTATAATATTTACAAAAACATGTTTTTTATTAATTTATTTCAGTAATATCGTCGTATTGATGAAAATTGTGTAGACTTTGATTGTAGTTTTTGAGTTTTTTCGAAACATACAAAAATACAAGAATACCAAATAGATGTAAGAAACGTCGTGTTAAAATTCATCATCAAAAGAATTTTCGAAGTCGGTTCCGTAGTTTAGGCGTGATAGCGTAAAACAAACATACAAAGTCACTTTGGCATTTACAATATTTATAGGATTACCAGTAGGTCTAAACATATTTTTACAAGTGAAAATATTTTAAAATATTTATTATTATTTATTTATTTACTAAACAAATTTCTTTCTTAAATACTAATACAGTTGCAAAACTGTTTATGACAGTTTGTCTGCAGGTATCAGTCTCTGGTATAATATTATTTTTACATTTTAATTTCTTCTGTGTCTCCAAAAATGTTTTTAGGTAAAATTTTAAACTTATTTTTGTGAAGGCGGATATCCTTGGGTAAACTGTTTAGCAGATATGGTATTCGTTTCTTTAAAGTCCTATCACCTAAGTAGTTACCAACTATGAACTGTATAGTACAGCAGCTTTGTATTATAGCAGTAATTTCTACCAGCTTAGTTTCGCAACTGTAAAATCTTTCCTATAACAGCACTAACAGAACAGCTCGCGAGGCAGGCAGTACAGCTAACCTAAACCAACGGACTTGATTGCCTCTAACACATGTGTACATTCTGCACTAAATCCCCTTACAGCCAACTACATCGCAAATCCTGTTATTGGAAAATGTACTTTATTTCCTTTTAATTGAGGCTGCGGCGAATGCACTAGTAGAGCTGTCAACGCGTTTTTTTCTTTTCTGCGGAGGTTCGTTCTTGTTGGCTGGAGTGGTGATTAGCCTCTTTTTGCCTTTGAACTAAGCCGGAATAGAAAACAGACTGATTCGAGTGTAAGAGAAAAGTGGGAAAGTTTTTCTTTTTAATTTAGTTCGTGAAAGCACCAAGGAGATTTTCAATCAATGTAAGTTAAGAGATTTCTTTTATTTCGTTTGTAGCACATAAGTTCATCTCTAGGTACTGCTCGACAAAGTCTGAGTTCATGTGCTAATCTTATTGTTTAGAATTAGTTTTGAGACTTGATCTCTTTGCTTATGATATTTTAAAAGAAAATGAGCCTGGCCTTTATTTTTATACTAACATCGTTAATTTTTGCTTTAAATTCTATTCCATGCCTATAAAAGTGCGTTCAGATTATTATGTTACATAACATTTGTTATATACTTAGGATTAATACACACATACTACGCGATATTTTTTTAGTGTATGTTTATTATATTTTTTTATTATATTTATCGTTTCCACATGTCCCTTAGAAAAGTTGCCTATAATTATTTTATTTAACAACATTCTAAGTACGCATAACATTATTTTGTATAAAAGATACCATGCACATCATGTATTATAATTAACAAATAGAAAATCATTTATTTAAGTGAAAAATGATATAACTCAATCTACATAAAAATCTTAACCCTGGAAAATTTTGTATTCCTTCACGAGTAGAGCTCGGTCGACCAGGGACTTTATTTATAAAGTAGAATATTTAAACTTTAAAAGACATTAATGTTGCCAACTACATAACATGTATGTTTTGTTATGCTACAACATTAATTAACATGTTATGTTACCTAGTCTGAACGCACCCTAACACTACTATAACATAACACTTCATAGTAATACCTCAGTTAATAACAAGATTCTATTTTGTAATCTTCCAAGAAGCAAGCATCCCCACGTTTGCTCCATCCTGCAGGCGTATTCACGGAGACTCGATACCGTTTCCGTTCGATTCAGATCGAGTAAAAATTTTACGAAGTCGAATCTATCGACTTCGGAAACTTAATTTTAGGCGTTTTTGACAGCCACGGAAAATTTTCCGAATCCTTATGTCACATATGACATTAGTTTTCGATACCAACATCAGCCCATCTTGAAAGTGTTCGACAGATTTTCCGATATCGAATATCGAAGCTCCCTGAATACGCCTGCTGATATCATCGATGTTGTGCTAATTAACCCAATTAGTCGAGTATTAACAGAGTATGAAGCGCCTTTGTCTCGTACGTTACATGCGAATCGCTAATTTTTTTACCACTATCTCGACTGTTGTGCATTAAAGTTCTTAGGCTCAAACCGTTTGGTAATTTATTTGGGAATAGTTTTAGATGAATGGTGAGGCCTTTGAGTATTAAACGAACCGGACACGCCACTGACAGGCGTTCCCCTCTGCCAAAAAAAAGTGTTGGTCAACGATCATACCTGTTATATACAACTAGTTTTTTTGAGTTCACGGAGTGCTCGTATTGGTAAATGTACCTATTTGTGTGCATCTAGTTCAAGCTAGTGTTTAATTGTTTTGTCAAAAAATGCGTTTGTTTTAACATTATTTGTGTGCGTTTCCTCGCCCCCCCCGCAGAAATTGGCAGACTTTTTTGCAAAGAAACTAGTGCTCGTGAGTCGTGACGTCTCCTGTTGGTTTAATACTCGAAGGGTGAGGCACGTCTATGTGTTTAACAATTATTTTCTTAAACGAAAAAGTAGATTATAGTGAAAGTTATTCATTTTTAATGATTTAGATTATTAACCATTGTAAATTTACTTTTTTTTAAATCGTAGGTACTAGATTCTTATTCCTATGGCGCAAATAATAATATATTATAATTATACATAAAATAATTCTAAAAAGCTACCGATGTCTCCACTTTTGTCGTACCGGGAATCGAACTCGAGCCTCCTGGGTGAAAACCACCCCACCCTAGCCACTGTAAACATTAAACAAACTAATAAGTACAGTACGTCAACTGAATGAGTTAAGGTTAATAAATAGTGGAAAATAATTCAAACACGGTTTTGGAGGTAGGTATTTAGTACTAAGCAAATATTAAATTAAAAACATATCTTAACCATCGTCAACACATCACATTTACAGGATTTATTAAATTTATCTATCTCAGTCTTAACGGGAATTTTATTTCCAAAAGTGACATAATTCGCCTCCATAGCAGTTATTACCGCCGTAAATATGAAAATAAACCCGCGCACAATAAAAACATATTTCAATTTTATGATAAAATATTTAATAGCACTGCATAAGCAAAATGGCGGGCGTACGGTTTCGTTACAGTATTTTCACCCTCGAGGAGTATAGGTTATTGTTTTTTCATTTACCGACTTCCAAGGAGTTTCTTAACTAGCCGCATATTTTCTTTTTTTAAATAGTATCTAAGTAAAACACCTAAAATAAATAAAATATATATGCTCCCTCCTTATGCCCGAGGGGTCGGCAGAAGTACTCTATTCCTGGGAATACACAATTGTCACTGGTATATTTGATACGTGTTAGTGGAGACCGCGTTTAGGCAAACGAAGTGTAGGGCGCCCTGCGACACGATGGATCGACGACCTAAGGTACTGTCTGGCTGTGGATGGCTGCGGGCTGCCCAAGACCGGAATAGTTGCGCTCCTTGGGAGAGTCTATTATCCACAAGTGGACAGCAATTAGCTGAATGATGATTTTATTTAAACCAATAAACGTGATAGGGTGGTGAGTCTGTCGCCGGACCATGGTTGCTACACGTACTTCAGAATTGATTGTACAACCTGCGGTTTTCCTCCCGATATTTTCCTTTACTGTAGAGCTACTGATAAATATGTATCTACTACTTTGAGTATTAAACCAACAGGAGACGTCACGCGCACTAGTTTCTTTGCAAAAAAGTCTGCCAATTTCTGCGTGGGGGATGAGGAAAAGCACACAAATAATGTTAACACAAACGCATTTTTTGAAAAAACAATTGAACACTAGCTTGATCTAGTTGCACACAAATACATTCACCAATCCGAGCACTCCTTTAATTCAAAAAAACTAGTACCTAGTATATAACAGGTATCATCGTTGACTGACACTTTTTTTTTTGGCAGAGGGGAACGCCTGTCAGTGGCGTCTCCGGTTGGTTTAATACTCAAAGATCTACTACCATAAGTTTTTGAAAAACTCATTGGATCTGACCAGGATTTGTAAGCGAGCCTCACGCGTGACAGGCGTCTTAGTCTTAGTCTCAGTTCAAATTCTTAGTATACTATCTATCTATGCTATTTTAGATGGACCTATCTGTTTTTAATTCATATAGACTTCAAACAAGGAGTTTCTCAATTCGACGCATTCTTCTTCATGTTTTGATACGGTTAGGAGTTCACCAATATCAGAAATAATAGAAAATTATGTGAGAAATATTATTAAAGTAAATACCTAATTAACTAAGATACGAGTAGATACTTAGTACTATTCAAGCTTTCAGGCATCAGGGGCATTCAACTAATAATGAGCCAGCATTTAGCCAATAACCACTATAATAAGACCATAAATTTACTGAATATTCAATGAAGATGCAGGTCATTCAAATTGGTTTACCATCGCTCACTAACAACTGACGTTTGTTGGCAAAGTTTATTTTATTATCTCTACAAAAAAAGATTATTCCTAATTGAGACACCACAATAAAACATGAAACGGAACTTTTTTTGCATTTGTAAAATACCGTGAACATCCTTGTTTGCTATGATTTATTTTTTATGCCTTATTAATTATAATTTAGTCTATAAAAGCCTGTCAGCTTTCCTAATAGAGGCCACTGGACACGATTCTGCATTACAGCGACTAAACTTATTTTAGTTTAGTCCTGTAATTTTCTTTCTCCTATAAAAGAAAAGAGTCGAGAGATATTTAGTCCTGTCAAATTAAAATTAGTCTTCTCATGTATGGCGTCTTTAGCAATTTTAGCGACGATGTAACAAGGTCATGGATAAAAGTGACAGATAAGCACGTTCATAGTTAAAATTAGTAGATTTTTAGATGTTTGACATTAACTCTTCCCTTCAATCTATGGTTTGTTTCTGTCCTTTTTCTTTCGTATTCTATGGAGAAGGATAGGCTAACTTAAAATTAGGAATTTTAGGTGGTCAGTCAGAATCGAGTCCAATGGCGACCCAAGGGCTGGTGGCTATTTCGCCCAAAGGAATTAGCTTGGCTATCCAGAGGGGAAATGCTGCCAGCATTTTGGGTGCCTTACCTCAACCAACATGGTGCGCTGGAGGACATTCTTTATCTTTAGTTTAGTTTAGTTTAGTAAATATTATTTGTGTTTTATAATTATTATTGTTTGTTATTAAATAAAAGCCCCATTAAGATTGAGTAAGTAATAGGTAAGTAGTTACCTACTAATAAAATATTTTAAAATTTTTGAGCTGCACAATTCGTTCAATAAAATCTCTTCAGGAATTAATACACTTTAATATAGCTTACACTATACAAAGATCATTTTCTTACAATAATTTAAACGGGGTAAATTTTTTGTTTGTTTTGTAATTTTCCATGTAAACTGTCTTAATTGTTGCACAAACTCTACCACTAATTAATTTATAGCGATACAAGTCATATGCTTGGGTACTTTTGTATTAAAAGTTTAAAAATCCCGGTTATAATTTAAATTAAGTACGTTGAGTAATACACGAAATGGCATTACAGAAAGTACATTATAAACCCACCATTCCATACACAGTTTAAATAAATTGGAGAAACTTCGGAGGCTTAGAGCACTTGGGAAATGTTTCTCTCGCTCCAAAACTTTGAGAATATTCATGCGAGAAATGTAGGTACAAATTAACGGAGAACGTTTATTATTATGTAAATAAATACGCCCACAGGGAAGGCTGGAAGCATGCGGGTGAGGCATAATTACGAATGGAATGGCTCGGATAGGTTATTCGGCTGAATAAGTTAGGGCCTTACTCTCTCGATTAAGAAGTTACATTGACAAGTTTGACAAGTCTCAAGGTTGGCTTTTTGGCGGGAATCCAAAGAGGGACGTCATGTTTTTTGTATAATTTTCATTTCGCTGTGTATTTTGGGTTTTGACTCATATTAGGTAGTTAATATTAAGTGGTTAATAATATCATAAACTAACACAGTTTATTATGTGGCAAGTGTCCGTGAAGGTGTGCAGTGAATGGGAAATTCGATAAAATGCGAGATATAGACATTTTTGGATTGCCTCAAGAAGTCACAATGAAGTCTTCAGTAAAAGTGATATCATTTTACTGTTGATAATCAAGGTAGGGATGTAGAAAGTGTTAAAAACATTGTATTTTTGTGCATGGACTCTAAAGCAGCTCCATTTAACCTGATTTAACTAAGATTAAAGTTGAACTATTGGAACTTACTCAAGGATACCTATCATTAACTAATGACGAGGCTGCATGGCGTAATGCCTTTGCCTACCTTGAAAAAATAAAAATAAAGTCTCTTAAGTTAGTTTGGAAAATGGTTTGTGTATGTACCTATGTAACTTTTTAATTCAAACTTTATTATTCCAAAATCTTGTAGGATCTCAAAAAATATAATGTTTTAGTGGTACTGTTAGTGTCGAGTCTTGTATTTTTTGCGTCAACTTTCTAGGGTGTTTCTCGGTCACAGGAAAGGGAGTCGCTCCCTCTTTCTAAACAAATAAAAAATGCTACCTGCTTGAAATACCCGTGGGAATAATTTTAGATACATGGTTAGATTAGGTGAAAAAGTTTATAATAATAATTGTGAATGTGAAAGTGATTTATTAAAAGGTTTTCTTATCTCAAAACACTTGTAAAATGTATATTAAAAAAATACTAAAAATGATTTAGCTAATTATCTAAAAATTGGTAATATGTAGCTATGGCGCATATTATATTTTACACATAAAAAAAATATCTAAAAAGTCCGCAAATGTCGCCGCATTTCCCGTACCGGGAATCGAACCCGAGCCTCCTGGGTGAAAGCCAGGTATCCTAGCCACTAGACCATACGGGATGACGACTATACTTTCGAAAGTTAGCAATATTTAATAATTTTATATGCAAATCTAAGTAGGTAGGTAGTGTAAGTAGGTATGGTTTAAGTAGTACCTATAGTAAGTAACTAAGTAAATAATTACTTTTTCAACACACTTGCTCAAAACGACGTTTTTATTCCACCGATTTTTGGCTCATAATCCTAGATATTAAACACACGTGCTTTTTCAGTATATTATTGAACGAGTGCCTTTAGTTTATTAACCCGACCAATTTACATTTGTACCCTAGTACCAAGTCGTAAGTAAGAAGAAGAAGAAGCGATATAATTTAGTCGGGTTATAACTTTTATTTTAGCAACAAACAGTATTTATGCGAAAAATAACAGTAAATGGTAAAGCCAGCTTTATTATTAAAAAATAACTTAAATTCATTAAATAAATTTTGTTATTTCTGTTTTAAACATTACATTTAAATTTAATTATATTTCTAATCTTGGCTGTTGGCCGATCTAGTTCGCACCTTAGCTTTGCGCGCGCATCGGTATCGCAGCAATAAAAAAAAAACAACGCGCCATTTTTCGTAAATAATTGCCGGCTGTGACGAAGTTTGGATTAAATTGTGAAGTTTAATATTAACGAAAATGTCTACTTCAAGTGAAGAAAATGAAGAAAACCTATTATTAACCCGGACATACGTAACGACGAGGCAAAAAACGCGTGTGATAGTCTTTTGCCGAATGTAAGTATGAAAATTTTTTAAAATGGATAACCGGTAAGAACGCTCATTCTTTCTCAGAAAAACGTCGTTTTAAGCAAGTGTGTTGAAAAACGTATGAAACACGTGTGCCTGTGACCATAATATACGCGGCTTTCTTATGGCGCACTCGCTTTCGCTCGTGCGCACACAATATCGCCTTGTATATAATGGTCAACTTAGCACACTTGTATCATGTACACCCACAGTAAAAAATCTGTGAGGCTCGGGTTCGAATCCTGGCATGTACCAATGAGTTTCAAAAACTTACGTACATATTTATCACTAGCTCGACGGTGAAGGAAAACATCGTGAGGAAACCCGCAGGTCTCAGAATTAATTAAATAATTTCACGCCTTATATCCCCGAGGAGGTAGGCAGCGTTATTCCATTTCTGGATAAACCCACTTTTCACCAAATATTCTTTTGACCCCTAAACGTGTTAGGTGGTGGGTGAGCCCTTCTCGGGACCGGGTCTTTTACACATGTCTCAGAATTAATTCTGGGACCTGCGGGTTTCCTTCGATGTTTTCGTCAAGCTTGTAAATATGTACGTCAGTTTTTGAAAAACTAATTGGTACATGCCAGAATTCGAACCCGAGCCTCACTGATTATCATCATGTGAAGCATCAGGCTCTTTAACCGTAAGGCTATCACTGCTCTTCTTCTTGGTGGATGTTATACTGAGAATGCATAAAATGTAGTAAATAGTGTACTACTAAAGTTAACATCCAATATTTAGGATAATAATAAGCTATGTACTTAGGTAAATAATAATAAAACACAATTTATATAAATAGATATGCCAACGCCTTTATTCCCGAGGGTGTGGGCAGAGGTTTGACGGGGTAAATACGAAACAAATATGTATATTGTGTGGTGGTACGGAACAGAGTCCTCGTACAGTACCTATGTAAGAGCTCGACTCGCACTTTGCCGGTTTTTTTTTACAGCAGCATCGCAGCAGCCAGGAACTTTATTCAAAAGTACCATAAAACATCTTTCTATTTAATTTTTGCCTTCCGTTTACACATAACGACTGTTTCTGAACGAAACTGTTGGAATGTGCAATATTTCTGGAATAATGTTCGGGAGAAGCTCAAGGGTTCTTGAGAACTGATCATTGAGTGTTTTCTGTCTCGAACACAGATCCCACAATAATATATTATACCTATGAAAATGGTGTCCAAGAAAGACGATGGTTGAAACTCAAGTTAAATATCTCTGCAAAATGGCAGTATTGCAAAATAGATGGTGAAATATGAATGACATCGATGCTTGGAGCAGATTTTCTCTGGCACAGCGCAGTATAACAGCGAAAAATAACCATAATAAATAAAAATATATATAGTTATATATATCTTTTTTATCTTCGAGGAGGTGGCAGAAGTATTCCATTACTGGATATACCCACTTTTCACGAGATATTCTTTGGACCCCTAAACGTGATAGGTGGTGAGCCCATCACCGGACCGGGTCTGTTTATACATGTCTCAGAATTAACTTATGTACCTACATATTTATCACTAGCTCACCGCCTGTCACGGTCAAGTGGGTATATTACATGTACCTAAGCTGAGCAACAGAATCGAATTCAATAAACTTAAATCGAGACTCCATTTTATTATCTGTCTCCAACCGTGAAATGATAAATGGCGTACCTACATTATGCCTGGAACGACGCTAGGCATTATCAGATGCCCTAGACCTTTCGTCATCGCTTAGGCGTAATTTCCATGATCATTAATCACGTTTATTTGTCATTCTAGAATAGTTAAGTGTCTGCGTCTTAGACTAGGCAAATTGATAGCTTTTGCTGTCGAGTCTAGAACACGGCCTGGTATTTTTAATGACTGCGTCACGGATAACATCTTCTATGTGTATTATAGACTAGCGGGTGCCCAGCGGCGTTGCCGTAACGTCAAACGCCTGCTAATAATAATATATACTTAGTAGAAAAATAATTTAGAAACTTGTTTTGTATAATGAATGTTTATACCTACTCAGGAACACATGATTTGAGAATGATCAAGTTTGTTCGCGATTACGCACGTAATGCTCAAAAAAATCACTTGCGGGTAAATAGTAGATAGGTATTCTACCTATTAGGGGGCTAAAGCTGAAGTGGACTATCTTTAAGAAAAGTATAGATCCGGCACTGCTCAAGGATCTTAACTACAGCCAGAATCGAATACAAGAACAGTGCGATATGTGTATGTACCAAACTTAACGGTTGTGAAGTTAGCTGCAAACGTCAACTACCACCACCGTTATGCTTCCTTAGGGGCGATTCTGACACCGACTAAACTTATTTTGGTTTAGTCCAGTCTTTGTCTTACTTCCCAATTTAGTCCTGTCAGAGGCTGTATTTTAGTCGTGACCTCTTTACTTATGCACTAAAAACGTTATGAAATGCCTTAGTTGACAGGACTAATTTAATTTGACAAGACTAAATATCTCTCGTCTCTTTTCTTTTCTAGGACAAAGAAAATGACAAGAGTAAACTAAATAAGTTTAGTCGCTTTAAAGCAGAATCAGCACCAGTGTCACCTCTAATTGGGTAGTTGACAGCATCGAAATTAAATTGCTAGTAGTCATACATTAAAAAGATTATCCCAAAACACCTCAAAATATGTATTTCGATTTTCAATTTACAATTATAGCAAATTTAAAAATAATAAAACAATCAAAAAAAAGTGCTGCAATTGAGTACTACAAACTATGACGTCACGGTTTGCTATTTCAGTACATTTTCCATAGTAAAATTTCGTTTTGACAGATCGTAAAAAGTAACTGATTTGACTAGGTAGGACACAACCCTATTAGTTTCTTCGACGCGACACAGATAACTTCACAGCGGCAATAAAGTCTGCATCGCACTGTAGGTAGGTACTTACAACTTGAAAACGCTACCCATTCCTATGAAAGGGCTGTAAAAAATGCATTTGCGAGTTAAGTTGCGACTTAAGCTCCATAACGCCCGGAATCACTTCACTTTGCATTTATGAAATGACACTGCTTCTGGAAACGTTCCGGTTTTCAGACAATTTCGAAAATGAGTGCTCTTAAGTATTTAGATTTGGTACTCGAAGTGCTATTTTAGGTAGAATGAACATGTCAATGAACTTGGCTTCGTGTTTGAGTGTTTAATATTTATTTATCAGGTTTTTAGTACCCATAGTACAGGCTCTGCCCAGTTTTTGACTAAATAACCATGTGTGAATTATGCTACAGAATTTATTATTATTAATCTCACAAGTCATGACACGTACGCTTAGCTTTGTGACATATTACCTGTAATATATAAATTGTGGGACACAATTCACACAGGGTTATTTAGTCCTAAATTAGGTAGGGCCTGTACTATGGGTACTAAACAACTGATAAACATACTTAAATAAATCTTAAACTACCAGACATGGAGCCAACAGACATGTTCATGCACACAAATGTTGGCCCCGAGCGGAGATCGAACCCGACCTCCGACTCAGAAGGCAGGGTCACTACCAACTGAGCCAACAGGCCCGCTATGGTACTCCTTTTTAAACATTCATACGATTTCTTTTCCTCAAAAAAACCCAACAAAATTAAAGAGCCACTATTCCCGTCATCTCTTTCCGATACCCATTTGCCTTAAGGGCTTCGAGCACTCCGTAGACGGTTCTGCTTGCATTTGTAGAGCATTGCACTTTCCTTCGGCCCAAGTTAATAGTAACTGGAACAGCCAACAAAGTTGTTAGGGTTACATGGTCAGTAACTAAGAACAAATTTTTATGGGGTAGTCATAAATAAAAAGACTAATGTTTATATAAAAAGGTATCAATGATCCCTATAATTTACAAAAAAAAACTATATACAACGCGTTACAGAAAAAGCGCAATTCCTCATACACCTCAATTAGTATATTAATATAAAAAAAATATGATGCAATCAAACTTTAGTTGTGTCTAATCAATTTTCTTAAATATCGATTAATAACAGCACGATTTCCATAGAAAGCACTAAATTCAGCTACGATAATTCATTTTTTGAAAAATTTAACACATATTAAAAATAGCTGAAATCGAATAAGTAGTCGATACTGAACAAACTAATTTCAGGAATTGCGCTTATTCTGTTACATGTTGTATAAGTATATTAAAGAGAGGCTTCAAGAGAAAACTGAATCTTAGTTTCTGGCTATGTAACCCTAACAACTTTGTTGGCTGTACTATCGATAGACGCTAAGCCTGATACATTTGAAAACCTGACACCAGAATTGTCGCTTGAAAACTAAAGTTTTTATTGCCCCGACCCTAATTAGAGTTAAACAATCAGAAGCCAGTAACACTCTTTTTTCCATTCCGATCCATTCATCTGCAGTAAATGGTCATAAACATGAAATATTTTTTTTTTAAATGTTTGCTACTATAAGAGAATTTGCCGCCAGGAAAAGATAGCTGCTCCCAAAAATGACACTTAGGTGTATCAGGCAGAACTTTTTCTGATTGTACCAGTCCCCCTACGAAGTGGCAAACGAAGGTTTTCCTTGGCTCGCGTCTGTTTGATTGTAATACTAACTAAGTAATAACTAACTATAACTAAATATAACTAACTAACTACGTGTCAGTAAGTTAGGGTGTTGCATGCATACATACATTACAGCCCACGCCATTGTCCCACAGAGGTAGGCAGAGACGATGGATCGGCACTTCTTTCGCTTCCTTCATATATATAGGCCTTTTCATGCACGCTCTTTTATTCTTCGCACTCCGGACCTTATAATCTCACGCCTTTTATCCTTAGTTTAGTTTTTTGAAGGACGTTACTAATTTGATCCGTGAACGTCCTTCTGGAGCATCCTCTTTCCATGCATTCTTCAACATTCGCACCATAAATCTCTTTCGTTACTCTTCTTTCACAGTGCTGAGTCAATTTATAATCCCAAAATCAGTTATCTACACTTATACCTACCACATACTTACATACATGTGGATTTCTCCAATCTGCAATCTCGTCTTGTCCGGTTTTTTAAGATTTTGTATCCTCCACGCTACATTTGTATGATCATAATAATATGGATGTAATATTATTCTTAATCCTGCGGTAGTAATAGGTACTAAATGTTATTTATAACTTCGCTTATATAAAATTTATAAAAATAGAGTAGGTATATCTTCTAAATCCTGCAAAATGTCGAAATTAAACATAGACGAAAATTGAAGTCTGTTATAATCTCTCTAACTTTTATTGAACTCGGTTAAGCCGTTTTGGAGCTTATTCGAGACAAACTTTCAGACGACCATCCATGATTATTAATTATGCAATAGCAGTTATACCAAATTTTTGGTATTCATTTACAAATCACAGGCAAACACTTCAATTATATTATATTTGTCTGTTTGCTTGGTGTTTACAGTGTCTTAAAATGTAGCAGGCATTAAATAGATTCTATTTTATCATTTCCAATTAAATATATAGATTCTATAATATCGCTTCCGGTCATGCCTTACACCACCAGCTACAACTGACTTAACTTTGCGATACTGCAGTAGATTCCGAGCAAGTTAAAGTTTCTTTGTTGTACAAAGGCGTTATTACTCCACAAAACATGGGTTTCGCTTCTCTAAAAGTATCATCCAATTGCTTTGTTTCCTTATAACAGTTCTTTGTACCGTAAATTATGCATTCAGATGTTCTTGTCTTATCTGTATCTTTATCTGTATAAAATAATATTTTCTTTTATACTTGCATCTTTAATTAGAAAACTGACTAATATTTTGGTCAAGTCCTACGAAAAAGATTGATCTTAATGATTAGGAAAGAAAAAGTACATTTATTTACAATATTATCAGATAAAATGTCATCTGAAGACAGGCTGCATTCCCTCTCTGGATAGCTAGACTGATCCTTTGACAGAGATCTCTCACCTAAAGCCGCGACCAAGCACGTTGACACCTCTTATATACCACGGGGGAAACACGCTTATCCTGTTTTTCCCGAAGTTATACAGTTACTTTAATATGTATAAAGGGCTATTCAAGTTTAGTTGGCTCAGTTGGTATTGAACTTGCATTCTACGGTATAAATATCAATTACTTAGTGCTCACATAAGCCTAGTTTGGGAATAAATAATCGACATAAATGGTGTCCTTCAAATTATTTTTACTGAGAAATTTCTCTTTTTCCAGGCCTACACGCCGACTGGGTTCGAAAAGTACGGATACACCTGCACTGTCGCGGATTACAGAGTCAACTTCTCAGTTTGGGACACATCGGGTAAGTTTTGAGCTTTTATACTTCCTATCCTACTAATTTTACCAAAAATATCTGAAGATTGGTTTCTCGTTCAAGCAAAAATCACTGAACGGTTTATAATGAAACTACAGTAATATAGTCTATACATCAGACTAACACATGGCCGTAATTCATAAAGATATTGTCTAAAATACTGTTCCAAGGTGAATGAAGCCGTATGCGACCGTTAAGCACTACTCCGTTCGTACTTAAGTACCCTAATCTGTTTCTCAGTTACATCCATCCTAAGGTTATCTTGTTTTGAGGGTAAGACCATCCATTGTAGTCTTTTTGTCATTGTGTCACTCACTCAGTGAAAATTGGAAAATAATTTTATAAGAATTTTACAACTTGATCATAAAGTAGAAAAATCGCTTTGCTAAGACCACTTGCCACTAGAACCACGTGATGAAAACAAACTCGGTCGCGGGAAAAAAACGCCAATCGCCCATGAAAGGTCCTATATTTCTTCTACACCAATATTATTATGATGAAATATTTGTATTTTTATATGTTTGTAACGAATAAACTCAAAAACTACTGGACCGATTTTAAAAATTCTTTCACTGATGGAAAGCTACATTATTACTGAGTAAAATAGGCTATATATTATTCCCACGGGATCGGGAACTAAGCGGGTGAAACCGCGCAGAAAAGCTATTTATTTATATGCGAAATAATGTTTAAAATAGCTCCAAAAGTATGGTGTACCTACTTCGCTACATCACTGAGAAATCCTTAGACAGCGTTATATGGACAAAATTTTTGTAGGTGTAAAACCACACCTTTACTTTTATAATAGTTAGAATGTATACCGCACAAGTTCTGAAGCCGAATCAGTATGTATTACGGGCCGTACAAAGTAAGTCATACTTACCCCACGAAATTAACTTTATCTTCGTGCCACCCAAATTAATGGGGACCTAGCTTGGGTGGCTTTAGGGGCATTACTCGACGCCTGGATTATTATTCCACGAGTGGATCCAGTAAGAGTGGATGGCTAGACATCGTGAATGAAAAACTAGTTGGAATTATGTGATTAGACTTTGTATGGTATGTATAACAGCTCCCCGCGGTTTCACGGGCGCAGTTCCCGTTCCCGTCTGAATACGGAGATAAAACATAGCTTTTGTGTTATTCTGATGTATAAGATATATAATTGTTGAGTTTCATCAAAATCTGTTTAGTAGTTTTTGCGTGAAAGAGCAACAAACATCCATACATCCATACTCACAAACTTTTGCGTTTATAAATGTTATTAGTAGGATTAAATATATTAGCGAAACTTATAGCGTTTGTCCTGATAGCGTGTCGCATTGGCAGTCAGTGATTGTCCGATGTCTCGACTACAAACCTGCGAGGTGTAACTTCAAAAAATTCAAAAGTTATGTAGTTTGGTCTTTTATTTTATGAAATTATTATGTCTTAAAAATGAGCATAATAATTTACCTAATGTTAAAAATGTATATGTAAAAGTAAACTAAAAGTAAAATTAAGAGTAAAACTAAAACTACGAACTAAACTAAACTACAAGTTTGGTTGTATTCACACATCAACTATAAGCAACAGATTGACATGAGTTTTGCGCAAAAAACTTACCAGCGAAAATAATTAAAGTGAACGGGCGATATGGTGTATCACATTTCTGTGCCACAGATAACATTTTTAAACGACCACTAACAGGTCATCCTGAGTGCGTATCTGTTCAGCCACCAACTAAATCCGTCATTACCACTAGCTGTAACTACGGGACGCGGAAAGCCGAAGTGGACTTCGATTAAATTCCTTTAAGCTCATAAATATCAGCTACTAAGCATCAGTCTTTGATATACTATTTTTCAAATTAATTACTTTCAAAAGAAACGTAACGAAACAGTTTAGGGTGCGAATGTTGAAGGAAACAGGACGCCCCAGAAGGACGTTCACGGATCAAATACGTGACGTCTTTCAAAAAGCTAGGGTCCAGAGTGCGAAGAATAGAAGAGCGTGCATGAAAAGACTTATCGGGCAAAGTGGCGATCCATCGTCTCTGCCTACCCTTGTGGGAAGAAGGCGTGAGCTATAGAATGTATGTATGAGTGTTACTTTCAAAAACAAGGTGGCTATGAACAAGCAGCACTTTAGAAAAATATAATATTTCCAAAAATAAACACCATATAGGAAGGTATAATTCCAAACCAGCAAAGTTTTTAGTTTGTTGTGTTGTTTTAGCAACCCGCCCCGACTTGGAACGGGTGCAATGCTTATACTAAAACCTTCCTCTTGAATCACTCTATCAAAATCCGTTGTGTATTTTTAAAGATTTAAGCTTACATAGGGACATAGGGATATAGGGAAATAGGGACAGAGAAAGTGACTTTGTTTTATACTATGTAGTGATAATTACTAATATTATAAAGAGAAAAGATTTGTATGTTTGTATCCTTGCTACGAATAAACTCAAAAACTACTGAACCGATTTTAAAAATTCTTTCACCAATTGAAAGCTAGAATATCCCTGAGTAACATAGCTATATTTTATTCCGGTATTCCCACGGGAACGGGAATTACGGTGAAACCGCGCAGAACTGCTGATATTGTATAAAGCGGTAGCTGTATTCCCTTAAATTCTGGTACGTATTTTGGAATCAAAGACAAATATAGACTCTTATATTTTACTAGCTGTCACCCGCAGCTACGCTCGCCCACGTTTATTTCACCCCCTAAGGGATTGCATTTTGCAAAATACTTTCTTAGTGGATGCCTACACTGTATAAGCTATCTACGTGCAAAATTTCAAGTCTCGAGACCCAGTGGTTTAGGGTTTGATACATCACCAATCAGTCAGTCATTTTATCATTTTATATATATAGATTGTATATTTGTACAATAAAAACGTCTTTGGACATTTCTAAATATTATACTTTCGGTCCTGCTACGTTTTAATTTATTCTGTGGCTTTAGTCAATTAGAAGCAAAAGGATATTTGACTGCGTATTCAAATGAGTTAGCTACTTTTTATGATCCGTCATAACAATTTTCTATGGAAAATGTACCTAGTTCAAGCCTGTGATGTCACCAAATGGTAATGGTATGGGGGGTAGGGGGTTTAAAAAAGTAGTTCTTTACCGATTTATTTTATTTTATTACTCACGTAATTCTACAGTTTCATTATAGTGTTTTTCCAGCTGCTTTTACTAAGGTACTAAAACAGTCATAAATTCAATATTTTTTCTTAATTATAATAATTTAATATTGGCTTAAAACTTTTTATGGGCCATAAAAAATTAAATGGTGGTGCAGATTTTTTATATTAGCGGAACGCTGAAAATTAACGTCCATTCTATAGTGATTTTATATATAGGTAAATCGAGCTTTATATTCGAAGCATTTTATATGCGCTCACGCCTTAAACCTAATAGAGTTGGCAGAGGTAATACCTGCCTTGACTGTACACATTTTTCCTGCATTTTTCACTTATTAAAGCGTCATTAAATCATAATGGCAATCGTCAGTCAGGGCAGTCCAATGTCTTTACTAACCCATCTGGCAAAAGGCGTGAGCTGTATCTGATTTAAATTCTAAGATCAGGCAACTAAGAGTATCCAACTACGGTTTCTACACTACACCGTCTTACATTTCTTCATTCTCTCAGCAACGTGTAGTAGCTGTAAGACCCTTTTAGAATCTGAAAGAGAAAATTTTAAATAAGGTAAGCTCTTTTCATGTTTTATGAATCCTTCGTTTGCGTTCCGGTATAAAAATTTTGCCTAAAAGATGTTACAGGTCTAAAAGCTATAGAGGTAAAAAGTGTCCGCCTGCAAGCAGTAAATAACTGTTCAAAGGCGATAGTATAGGCAAATGGTATGGTATAAATGTACTACTGAGTTAGCAGTTGTTAACGCATTGAAGTGTACATTTGGCTTGTGACACATCTATCTCTCTTCAACTCCAGTATGCAATTCAATCATTAATGTTTTCTTATGACGTTATCACGTAAAATTATCGTCCGTAAACCGTCTTGACATACAACCAATTTTTTCTTTACATAGGTATACGGTGAAGGAAAAGATCGTAAAATCGTGCTGCCCGCAAAATTGGTTCTGAGGCAAAGATATTATATATAGAAAGTTCTGAGGTATATATGTGCTATGTATACAGCGATGGAAAAAACAGTGCTGAACAAAAAATAATAATAGGTCTTTACCTATGAAATTGCCGTTCTGCAGTACTGGCCATTTCAAATCAAAATAATTTTAGTTTTGCTTAGAATTCTAATTTCAAATAAATTTTATTTTAAAAACATGGAATTATTTTTCCAAAAGTCATTTGTTTGTTGATTAGTGTTACATTTTCATCGCATTTCAATCTTTTTCTACATATCATGGATACGTTCAAAATTCGAGTAATTATGGAATATGAGTACCGTCCTGGCAGCAACGCGGCACACATGCAACATCGACGTTTACGGAGCTTACCAAAGAGATTACTATTATATTTAAATCTCTTTGGAGCTTACACTACAAACCAGCGCACCACCTGTTATTGGTTTGCTCGCTTCCGTTCTGGAAATTTCGAACTGAAAAATGAACCTCGCGGTCGTCCGAAGACTTTGGTCGACAATGACGAATTAAAGGCGATTGTGGAAGCTGATGATACACAATCTACGGCTGAATTAGCAGCAGCTTTCGACTTTAGCGTCAAAACAATATTGGTCCATTTTGCGTCAAATTGGCAAGGTAAAAAAGCTTGACAAATGGATGCCCTACGAACTCAATGATCGCCACCGCGAAGTACGCGTCGAGACGTGCTTTGCACTGCTCAACAGACACACAAATGAAAGAATTTTGAACCGCATTGTTACCGATGCGATCGCGACGAAAAATGGATTCTGTTTGATAACCGCAAGCGCTCAGAAAGTTGGTTGGATCCTGGTTCAGCACCTAAACAATGCCCTAAACGAAAACTTACCCCTAGAAAAGTGACGGTCACTGTTTGGTGGTCTAGCGCCGCCGATGTGATTCATCACAGCTTCTTACAAAACGGGGTGAGCATTACTGCAGATGTGTACTGTGAAAAACTGAACCTGGCACATCTCCAACCAGCATTGGTCAATCGCTCTTATCGGTCTCCGCTGCTGCAAGATAACGCGCGACCTCATACTGCACAGCAGACGGTCTCCAAGTTGCAAGAACTGGGGTTTCAAGCTCTCCGTCATCCGCCCTACTCACCAACCCTTGCGCCTACAGACTACTACTTTTTCCAGAATTTGGATAACTTCTTGGCGGGAAAAGAATTCAATACCCGAGAGGCAGTACAAAATGCCTTTGAAGAATTTGTTGCCTCCCGTCCAGCTACTTTCTTTAAAAAGGGCATCAATAAACTGCCACTGGGTTGACAAAGATGCATTGATTGCATGGGTGATTGATTACTTCGATTAATACAAATAAAAATGCATGAAAAATTCCTTTAAATTTTTTAACGGCAATTTCATAGATAAAGACCTAATATGTTTATCTTTACTATTTTTACAAATAGCCAGACTATTTTTTCTTCTGAATTCTATCTGGTTTATTCTAATACACCTAGTTAGATGCGTTCCGCTCTTTCTATCCTGCATGTTTGAAACCAAAATACAGGTTTACCTTAAGAAACGTCGCCAACTTCAGATCGGTAAAAGGTCCAGCGGTGAAAATGTGGTTGATGCGAAATTGTCCCGCTAACATTAGGACACTTTTCCTCTGTCGAGCATTGGCTGCCCACCATTGGCTTTCATAGGGCCCAAGAGGAAGGGTTTCACTCTAAAACCATAAAAAAACTCATGGGTAGATAATTTCGTAGCTTTTATAGTTTTAAATCAACTGCACATTTATTTGAACAATGCCAGTATATACGGAGCTGCGCTTAAAGGAAAATTAATTTTGAATTGACACTACTTTGTGCTGGTAGTGATCAGACTCCATAGAATTAAAAATTACATTTAGAATCGTGCTTATGATAAGAAATTTTCCTTCGGGTCAGATTCGAAGACTCTAGGTCAAAGGTAAAATCAACTATGAACATGGTTCCCGACTTAGTTCTGCGGCTTAACTTTAAAGAGGTAACTGTTAGCCAGAGTGACTTTTATATAATAAATAAATAAAAATAATAATAAATTGTGGGACACAATTCACACAAGGATAGTTAGTCCTAAACTAGGCAGGGCCAGTACTATATAGGTACTTACTGAGCAACTGATTAACATACGTAAATAAATATTGAAAGACCACACACGAAGCCAACAGTTCATGTTCATGCACACAAATGTTGGCCCCGAGCGGGGATCGAACTCGCGACCTCCGACTCCGAAGGCCTAACCAACTGAGCCAACAGGCCCGTCTAATTTATTCGTTATATTTACAGGAAAGTAGGAATTAAAGAGTAGTTGTAATAGTCTTACTTTAAGAAGAACATCATTGCTATGCCAACAGAAGAGGAAAAGTTGGGCAACTCCAAAAACCAGATACTCAGCCATAAGGAGTTTTTGAGCAGTATTTGTAGCAGACTGTGAACAAAGAAGTTTTTAAAGAAAGTTTTTTTTTATTATAAATAAAATAAAGAGACTGCTATCCATTCAAGATTGTATTTAAATAATATGCCTAGGCGTTCTGGTATGAACCATCTGCGATGAAAATAGTAAAGAAAATCTTGGGAGGTATTTTTTAGACACGTAACCCGAAAAATTCGCCACCAGCTGTGAGCCTGCGTTCATTTCGACTTGTCTTTTTGCTCTCATGTTTATTGCAAAAGATGGTATCAACTACTTTTGGATTTGATAAGACTGCCCTTTGTACTTTATTGTTTTTTTATATCTCTTCGTATTGTATTACTGTAATGAGCTATTGCATTGCACGGTCTGTTCTGAAATACGTTAAATACTTTATGAAAGCTTTCCAGCGAGCAAGCTTGGCCATGCTAAAGATATACCTATGGTATAATCTATAGTAATTGGCTTATAAGCCTCATTTCTTGTTGAATGAGCAAATACTTACGAAACAACTCGTGTATACTCACAGTAAGCTGGTATGCGCTTGCGCAGAACATTAGAGAACACATCACCACGTACAGAAACATCACAGGGGATAGCAGAGAGTTGAACAGTCTTGAATATCTAAAAGCATATTTTTATCAAACACATAACCAGAACTATTAATCCTTTGAAAGATCATTCAAAGAATGCCAAAATAGGCGGCTTATCGGAAGCTGTTTGACAGGTATTTATTATTTCAAAGATAATATTCTTTCTTTTTAGAAGATAGTTTCTAAAAGTTCTTTCCAAAATCTAAAAGCTATCTAAAAGTTAGGAGACTTTTTACGTAGGTACCTAACTATTTAGAAGTGGTATATTATAGTGATATAATGACCTTGATATGATAAATGACCTTTACTTTCCAGTAACAAAATCCGGTAGCAATGTCGTGACTTCTATGTAAACTTAAGATGTCCTAATAACTTAACTTAAGAAGGCTGATGATGATAAAAATAAACGGAACGACAACCCAAATAAAAACCGTCTTACTTAGTAAGCAGCACATGCACACGATGAAGTTGCGCCACCATCTTCCAAGCCTCCTCGTCGCTGACACCCTTGCCGTCTGTCCCCAGCATTTGGCAGCTTCTCTCCCGCAACAGTTCCAACTTTCCCCCCAGAAACACCATGATCACTATAGCGTTTGTGTCATAGGCAGCAATGATAGATGAACCGTAAGCGCTTATGAACACGTGCCATAATACAGTCACCCAGCAGCCAGGAGAGTGGTACTTATCAAGCGGCATCCAAGAGCTGTAGATGTGTGGGAATAGTTCTGTTCCATTGCGTAATTCCTCTCGGTACTTCGCTGAGGATAGATACCGCAAAAGTGGAGTGTGTGTCACTGTTAATACAGTCGTAAATAAAAGGAGCCAGTAATAATAAGTAGCTCGACGGCAGTACTTGGTGTATTTATCCAGAATCTTGCCTTTGATAGTGTCCCGATGTTCCCTTTCCTCTACGTCGGCTTCGGTTACGTAATCGAGGACTTCTCTCCAGTCGCCTTGCCAATATATAAAGGTGTCAGCTTTGATCACGCAAACGGTACTCAGCATAGAAATTTTCAGATTGGTCAGCACAAGATCCAAGTCGGATCTTATTACGTACAGCTCCAAATATTGGGTCAGCACAAAACCTGTGGCCAATGCATGGACGAATATGTAAGCGTATTTACCGAACTTGTTGTCTGGCAAAAGTAGACCCAATTTTGAAAGTAGCCAGCAATTTGGCGCAAGTAAAGGACGGGTGGGGTCCTCTAAGCTGTCCAGAAATTTCTTTATCATTTTTAAACTTTTCAAGAAGCTTTTATTTCTTATAAGAACAGGTTGGAATGATGAGCGAAAATTTCTTTTCCATTTTATATAGTCACTCCGATTTCTCATTGTACTTGTATACAGAGTGATTTATTAAATCAATCGTACCGGGGAAGTTTTTCTCTACAATACTAGTTTTGCGGTGATTCTTTCTTTTCATTGTTGAAGAATTTTTACAATCGATCCAGCAGTTTTTGAGTTTATTCGTTACAAAATACAAAACTGTCCTCTTTATAATATTATTAGCAGGGATCTTAGAAATTTTATCTCTTAGAACTTTTTAAAAACTGAGTGAAATAGTAAGGATTTTCAGAATTTTTACTAACTGACCTCATGATTTCGTAACGCCAGTGTGCAAATTTCTCTAAATAAAAGAGATGGCACATCCTGTTGTAGTTTTAACCTAAGTAAACACACCTACACCCTGTAGAATAAATAACGAGAATGCATTCTACATATTTAAAAATACAGGTGTCATTTTTACATTTAATAATAAATTATTTACTTTCAGTCCAATGACTTTCTTTTATAGTAGCCCTATTGTGATTTGCCATATAATTTTAGGGTCTAGTAGTCAAAACAGTTATTTTAAAATATTTCTGTCTATCTATCTGCATCGGAGTTGCACTGTTATAAATCGAAACGGAGGAAATGTTGCCTTGAGTATTATTTTAAATAATATTTAGATTTTCGATAGAGAAAGCACTACAACACTGGAAGTAAGCCAACCTCTCAAAAGTACGTAAGGCCCGGGCTAAAACTCTTGCACAGAATATGTACCACTAATAAAGGCCAATGTGTTTATACCAATGAGTTTATATTGATAACATTCATAAGATTCCATAGATCCTTTCAAGGGTTTTGTGGTAGAGAAAGCGAAAAACGGAATTCACATGAAAATGTTTAATTCCAATATGTCATAACTCTATGGACATTATTGTGCTCTATCATTAGTCTATTAGACCTGTCACACCATACCAAACCACCTCTAAAATAATAACGAAGCCGTCACACCACGATAAACAAGTTGTACAACGTACAATTACCTTTTGAATAATATATTGTCTCTGTATATCTGAAATTAACATGACATTCAAAACAATTAGATCCAACTGCATGTAAAAGGCAGTGAAAACGTGTTTAAATGTATCTTTTGGCAGTCCAGTGGGTCTAAAATGGCCATTTTGAGCAATTCCTCTCAGCAATTCCTCCTTTTATGAATTCCCAGCAAATCCTAAGCAATTCCTCTAAATTTCGGAAAATGGTCCCTCATTTTAGTGATCCACTGACAATTCAATTCATTAGCAGATTCGTAGGTATTTGGTGAAAATTTCGAATATGAATCGAAATAGGATCCTATTATGATTCACCCGAAACGGCCTTTTTAGACCCCCAGAGATCAAGACAAATCTAGCAATTTTGTGAATGATTTAGGCTACAGAAGTTTTTTTTATATTCCTTGTTTTCCTTTGACATTGTCAGAGACCCTTTATATTATTGTTACATAAGGTTATATTGTTTTTAAACGGTACAATCAAGATCTTTACACTTGTAGTGCGAGTCTGACCTCTAAGGCGATTGTAATAAGAACGTTACAAAGTCCAATGTGTCAAGCTCCACGTGCTCTTGACTGTACCAATGGGACCCTATAACTAAGGCTCCTCTGTTTTTTCATGTGTCTATCACTGAGCTGCATATGTTGAACCGTACTATGTAGGCGGTTAGCCTATTCGGGGTGCTCCTACACATGCCTCAGAATTAATCTGCGGGTTTCCTCACGATGTTTTTCTTCACCGCTAAGCTAGTGACACCTACATAACTTTTTTATTTTTATGAAAAAGTCTTTGGAGTACATACCCTACTCAGGATTCGAAGCCGAGCCTCACGAATATGAAGCGGCCTCTTAAACCAAAGGGATATCACTGCAGATATAGTAACAAATAATAATAATAAAAAGACATATGTTTTTATTATACAGTGCTACGGAACCCTTGTCATGTGAGACTTACACAATTCCAGTGTCAAATTTAGTTTTAGCTGCGCCAAAAAGTAGTTCCACAAAATTAGCAAAACAAAAATATACCTACATCTTCTGGTGCAATCTTGTAAAAATCCGTATATTTTTTTAGTTGTTCTATCCCGTCAAATCGACTACTATGTGTGTAACCGTGTACCTTATCTGCCTGGCCTGTGCGTGGTAACGAACTAATGCCTTGACAAATGGAAGCAATTTGCATGTTTCACCGTATACGATAGACAGGCGGACAGACAGGTTATAGAGTTATGTGAATTGTGTTCTTACTTTATGTAAATCAGTTTTTAAACAAACGCGTAACTACTGTATCTACTATTAAAGAGTGTCGTACACATATAAACGGATCCTTTAGTAGAGCCGTTTTGTATTATCTGTATAAAATTCTATCTATAAAGAAAACTTAAGGTTTTCTAAAAGATATTAAAAAAGCGCTCACTCTTTTTATCTCCGAGGGGGTAGGCAGAGGTATTCCATATCTGGTAAAAGCCACTTTTCACGAGAATATTCGACCCCTAAACGTGGTGGTGAGCCCATAGCCGGACCGGGTCTGTTACACATGCCTCAAAATTAATTCTAAGACCGGCGGGTTTCCTAACGATGTTTTCCTTCACCGTCGAGCTAGTGATGAATGTACGTGTGTAAGTTTTGAAAAACTCATTGGTGCATGCCAGGTTTTGAACCCGAGCCTCACTGACTATCATCATAAGAAGCGGTATCTTTATCCGAAAGGCTATCACTGCTAATTATTGATAAAATGATGCAAAATCCAGTAGCATTTGCAAATTACCAACAGTCAGCAAACAAGCTGGTATTCGAAGCGGTAATCGAACTGGAAACTGATACCGCAATCCATCTGTCTGTACACTGGGGGACACTGAAACTAACGTACTTATATAGACCTTTTTGTCACGGAGTATCTACTGTTTCTACCTATGTTTTTGTACCTACTGTTGTTGTTCCTGTGGCAAATAAATACTTTTATTATTATTGTTATTAAGTACTTATTTATCGGTAGGTATTATAATCCTTATTAATACTAGGTACCATATGCTGTTTGACATTAATTCCGTTTTTTAACTTCTCAGACCATGAATCACAGACACAATTGATTTTTAATTGTGTCTCGGTTCCAATGGGAACCGACGGTTCATAACTGATGAACGGCTAAATTGATGAACCGATTTTGATGATTTTTAGATCGTCATCCGCAACAGGCGTCCTCGGATATTAAAATAATTTCCTTATTCATTATGTCATTAATCAGTTAGGTACTTTCTATGTCAAATATATCGTACCCTTACGGCAAGGCTTAGGCAAAACCAACTAACTGCAGTGAACATAGTTTCGAGTAAATCAGTTTTTAATATTTGATGAGAAAATTATATACCTAAATAGTGCATTTTGACTTTGTGTGTTGTTTTTTATATTACGCAATCTAATCAGCTATTGTATAGTGTAATAAAAAATGATAAAAAATATAAAGATCCCAATAAAAAAATTGGAAAATCTATCGCGCAGGGGTCACTTAGTTGGTTTTACCTGAATTATGTAAAATAGAACTTATTTCTGAAGGGAAGCCCTGTACGCTTCTGAGGCGAATATTAACGTTTTAATTAAGAAAAAATAGATTAATTACAAAAACAGCAATACAAATATAGCAAAGGAAGCAGCCAAAATAAAAATAAAATAATTTTTATAGTTGGTTTTGCCTGAATAAAATTAAGACTGGTGTGCGATTATCTGCAGGTGCCGAATCTATTAGGGCTTCATTTTCTTTATTTTTGTATTTAGAGCTAGATTTTGCGTACCTCTTCATTCCCCTATCTTCCTATACATTATAAAATCTGTAAAATCTAATGTTTTTAGTAAAATTTACACATTTTTACAAAAAAAAGATACAGAACAGACAAAACAACGAAGAGACAAAACAGTCACAAGTCACAAACAGAGCGTAATAATGAAAGTATTAAAAGGGGGTTGTGAATGGAGTGTCGGTAGTGGCTGACCTAGGCCTACATGATCTTCGGAACTTCAATATACTGAAGACAGCTAGATACTAGGTTGAATGAGTCACTTGGTGGAGTACATCTTTTGGGTGAAGCGCAAAACATGTACAGGTTCATAGCAGGCAACGTTCTATTATCTCTACCTACCCTGTGACCTGAAGAAGGTTTTATATCAATTAAAATATCAGAGGATCACATTATAAACGTTTATTATCAAATCAATTAAAAATACTTAATGATAAAAATCAACATGTCGTGAAGTTTGTAAAAGTGTGGAAAATTTACTAAAACATTAGATTTTTACAGATTTTATATGTATAGGAAGATAGGGGTATGTAGAGGTAAGCAAAATCTAGCTCTAATACAAAAATAAAGAAAATGAAGCCCTAATAAATTCCGCACCTGTAGATAACCACACACCAGTCCTAATTTTATTCAGGTAAAACCAACTATAAACATTATTTTATTTTGATTTTGGCTGCTTCCTTTGCTATATTTGTATTGCTGTTTTTGTAAATAATCTGTTTTTTCTTAATTAAAACGTTAATATTCATCTCAGAAGAGTACAGGTCCCCCTTTCAGAAATAAGTTATATTTTACATAATTCAGGTAAAACCAACTAAGTGCCCCCCTGCGATAGATTTCCCAATTTTTTTTTGGGATCTTTATATTTTTTATATTTTTTTATTACACTATACAATAGCTGATTAGATTTGTGCAATATAAAAACAACTCACAAAGACAAAAGTGCGCGATGCACGCACGACGTGCGAGCGAGAAAAACTATTAAACGCGGATAGTTGGTTTTAGCTGCAGCAATTATCAAAACTGCAAAACTAATACCTACAGTAAAAAGCAACTAAAGTGAGGATAAATTGTTTTACCAGTATACAAATTCAAAACATACATATTATGTCATCAGTTAAAAACAAATAAAGTTATTTAGTCTGTATTGCATCTATAATATATATCTATAGATAAAATCTTTGTACTGGTAAACGTTCAGGGAAACAATAGGTTAAAGTAACGTTAGTTGCTTTTTCTTGTAGAAATTCTGAATATGTTTGCATTTAGCTGGTTTTTCGCCCTGCTAACTTTGAAACTAAGCGGAATAGCAGATAACCGGTTTTACTAGTAGATAGAGCTCAAAAAGACGAATCGATTGGTATATTTAACTCATTTTTGAAAAAAGTGTCGGTTAGTTGGTTTTGCCTTTAAGGGTACGATATTCTTAAAACTTGAAAGGCAGTAACTATATAAAATAAATAACAATTACATAGTACAAAATATTATAAAAAATAAATTTGACGATTAGGAAATTATACTATAAAATTCTCTGATGTTTTCATCTCAAAAAAAAATTCGTTTTATTTTATTGTAATTACATAGTATGGATCCAATATAGTATATTATGTACCAAGGGAAGTAAAATAAGAAATGTCTCAGATCATAATTTTGTATGTTTTCTTGGCTTCGTCTCGCTCGGTCGACAATTACATGTTAGTTATCTGAGATATTTCTTATTTTACTTCCCTTGGCACGCAATATACTATTCCAATATCGATACCATTATATTCAGCTAACGCTGGATTTTCAAATGCAGAATAATGGAGGCACACCATTATACTGACCCAGTATTATATTAATTAACCATACCGTACGATCATCACTAACATTTAGTTTCATAGGCGTATACAAACACTGGCCGCGGGTATGCAAACATGCGCGCTACACAACAGGTCACTGATTTCAGCTGAACATGTGAATATCGGCATGAGCTCTGAATGGACGTTGCGGGTTTGAGGTCTATTCGGTTCTATTCATCGCTTGAACCCGATTGTTATTGTTATGTACGTACTATACGAACAGTAGCAAAATCTAATCTAGGTACTTATTATATAATAATATGTCGCATTGAAGACGTGATATTTATTTTCACTAGTGGTAGGTATCATAATTGCACAGATTTTTATCAAACATCTAAATTTTATACAAATAAATAGTAGATAAAGCCGTATACAGAAAGAAAGCCGAAAACCCATCGGCGCCGACCGGCGCCCATCGGCGCCGACCGGCGCCTATCGGCGCCTACAGGCGCCGGTCTACGCAGGTAACCGGCGGAGGCATTTATATGAACAAGCGCTGATGGGCGCCGACCGGCGCCTGTCGGCGCCGGTCGGCGCTGGTGCCGCCCGCCAATCATCGTACGACATTTTGCTCGCTCTGCTTCAATCTGCTTGCTTTCTGTAGAATGGACCGGCGCCGATGGGCGCCGATCGGCGCCCATCGGCGCCGACAAGCTTTCGGCTTTCTTTCTGTATACGGCTTAATAATTAAAGTCGGTATTTCCAGAAATGGAATACCTTTGTTGACCTCGCGGACAAAATTTAAGCTAATATAAAAAAAACATCCCGTCTTGCCCGTAGTCCACCTATTGAGTCCAAATAGTATAATAAAAAATACACTGAAATTAACACTTTAATTTTAACTTAATAACCTGGTCTCTTTTCTAAATACATATTGTTCAGCGTCAACGGTCACCGACCATTGACCCAAGAACATTGTCAGCAAGACGAAGCTGCTGACTCGCGACTAAATGCAATTTGGCACAATTATTTGTATACTTACGACTTAACAATGTATGTGTAATATGTAGTATAAATAGATGTATATCTATACATATAATGAAACTCTAACGGGGCCGTGTCTGTACATTAAATATTTTTTGAAAATTTTAACGGCAGTGTATATAGTTATCGATATAGATACCGAAACACCAATTTTTGGATTTTTTGTCTGTCTGTCTGTCTGTCTGTCTGTCTGTCTGTCTGTCTGTCTGTCTGTCTGGTTGTGCACGCATCACTGAAAAACTACTGGGCGGATTGTGATGAAATTTGGTATGGAGATAACTGAGTACCCGGGTCAACATTTAGGGTACTTTTTATTCCAGGAAAATATCTCATTCCCACGGGAAAATATAAAAACTGGTTAAAAAGAGAAAAACGTACCTACTACTCCGAAACGATAACACCTAGAAATTTGAAAAATGGTTTGAAGGTGTCTGATATGTCATAGGAAATTGGTATGAAGGGATTTTTGGAAATTCCCACGGGAACGGGAATAAACTAAATCCAAGCGGGATAACGCCGCTGGGCACCCGCAATTTGAAATATGGTATGTAGGTGTCTTAAATATGTCGTAGGCAACCACTATGAAGGGATTTTCGGGAATTCCCACGGGAACGGGAATAAACGGAATCCGCGCGGGCAACGCCGCTGGGCATCCGCTAGTTTTGTAAATAAATCACTCTTCCACCTGCAGTCGAGTTTCACTCCTGCCTTGCGGTATACCCGCTCTTCTCAAGTGGCGAAGACACCTTCACGCCCTTAATTAGTCGGTTGAGCCTGGCCGACTAGCTTGAGAAAACCACCATCCTGTGTACATTGCACGACGTACACACCCCTTTATCCTTCCAACTTTCCGTCTGTTACCTTAGGTCTCATGGTAACGGACATTCCTGCACGTATCTATATATTTATATATACGTCGAAAATATGGTTAGGGCTAGGCTATTGTAGGAACTAGGGTTGTAGGTAATACAGTAGCTTTTCCCTTACCGTTCATGTATAGTCGACTAGCTATGACAGCACAGAACACTACTCAACAATAACATTAACTTTGAATAAGTAAAGTAACTTTGATTTGGACACTAACACGACACCACTATACACAAACACAGAAAAATAGCTAGTTGACTCTACACATATCTACAGTCTATTTCACATAGCGTGGGATCGGTGACAGTTCACATTTTTCCGTTTTACGCTTACTACTTTCGCCTAATACAAATATTAGGATTAAAAATAATTGTTACATACTTTATCATTGCAAAAATGAAATAATTTTTATTAGTCGAAAGTAGTAAGCGTAAAACGGAAAAATGTGAACTGTCACCGAACCCATCCTATGTAAAATAGACTATAATTTAATTTATAACAAAGTCTTTATCGGTGTCTGTCTGTGAGCTTAGTTTGCTATACCTATAACGCATCGAAATTTCTTCGTGAAGGGGAAGGTAGGTATAATATTACCTACACACTGCACCCATGCGAAGCCGGCGGGTTTCTAATAAGATATTTTGGGTAAACAAGCCCAGCCCAATAATTTAAGAAGGTTCTTGGAACAACACTCCTGAGAGTTGAGTAGGCAGAATAATAACCCGACATTTATCCAGTAATTCTGCCGCCCCCGCGACAAGATTGCACGATTCTCACACCTACTTAATAACTAACATACTCGAATTACGCAAAGTTTCATTGACTCAATGTCCCTTTGTGTGATAAATAATGTACTAACGAATTTTATTATATTCGGATGGATTGTGGGTTTTGAGTATTAAACCAATTGGTTTATTACTAAAAGATTGTGGGTTATAAAAAAGCGAGAAAATTCAGGCATCTAGTTTTATCCACAACGAAGTTATAGGGGGTCGAAAATGGCGTTAATTGCCTATATAAAAGGATGGTACGGCTGTGTCGCTTTTTTGCTCGACTGGCGGGGGCAATGCCGTGCCCCAGATTAGCATTAAATAGTACATACTCACGCCTTTGCTGGACGGGTTAGGCAGAGACAATAGACCGCCACGTGCTAGTAAACTGGCACACATTTCACACTTCATCCACATCCATCGAACGTTTCGGTTAATACATGCTCGACGATTTCAATAGGTACTCTTATGTAGGCCCCTACATTGCTAAAACTAATTGATGATTTGTACAAAAACACCTTATGTTTTTATAACTTTTGTTGGGTGATCTAAAACTGTCTGCATTTATAAAGCGTGAGTGTAAAAATTTATTATTTTATTAAATATTGAACATGTAAATATAAAAGTGACCACTAATTATCTCCACAACACGTTTCGCTCACATCAATATTTATTTTAACGCGCGGAAGCATTTCGACCCAAATAAAAAGTTTTAAAACTTTATTAAACACGATATTTTAACCCAAATTCCTTTAATCTGTCCAGTGTTGTGTAAACGATAGTCGATAAGCAACTGATATCGATGGTTAATTTGTCGATAACCTGATTTGACCCCACCCGAAAATTTGGCGGGTTAATTGTTATCTATCCAATTGTTGAGCTAATTCAATTGAAAATAGCTTCCAATAGCTGACATTTTATTATTTATTTATTCACCCGTGTAGTTCCCGTTCCCGTCGGAATCTGGGAATAAAATATAGCCTATGTTAATAAAAGATCTTCTAGCTTTCCATTGGTGAAAGAATTTTTAAAATCGTCCAAGTAGATTGTGAGTTAATTGGTAACAAACATACATAATACAAATCTTTGCTCTTTTTAATATGTATTAGTATAGATTGACTTGTGATTTATTTGTGTATGTAAATGTAATGAATTTAATTCGATTTTTTAATTAAATTTTTGATTTAATGTCGACGCAAATGACATGTTTATATGGAACCAGTTTTCCGAAATAAATTATTTGTATTAATTATTATTCAATATCTAAGAAAATGTATCGGACAGCGTCAAACAGAATTTGGTTACTATTTAACGTTCAATTTGACGTTTGCGATTTGAATTGGGATCCAAAATGGCCTCCGTCGTCCGTGTCGACATTTGAGATCAACAGATATTTTTGTTTTATTAACTTTATTAGTATTATTTTTGGATTAATAATTTTCCATAACATACAGAGACGACAAGGACCTACGCAAAAAGGTTTCATCCCACGTAACCTACATCACCTAAACAAGATCTAACATCTTACAGTGTCCAACTTCGCTCATCTGGAGGAAAATATGTCAAGAACTTGCGTCTTGGCTTTTTCCCGTTAAAATATTCCGGGAGCGGCTAATTTGCGAGACTCCAGGACGTGCGAACTTTATTACTCAAAGCTTTTACAAGTACGCGCAAAGTAAATGCCGGCTCCATACCCGCATTAGGTCGGGAACACAACCAGGGAGGATGCGGGTGTCATGGAAGGTGAAATGTGCGTTGTCATGTCACTATCTGAGCTTTAATATTAACTCTTTTTTGTACGCTTAAAACTATACTTACAAAAGAGATAAAAATAAAATAGTTTTATTATTTTTAACCTTTCACCTTCATGTGGATGAAACAGAGATTAGAAGTAGCGAAGACGTTGTGGAGCCTATTACTACTCCTTTTTTTAGTAAAACAAACACATGCGAAAATAATTCTTGGAACATTCTGAATCTTTTCAAATCTTTAAACTCTGAATATTTTCAAATCTTTACACATTTTTTAGCGTGGGTAGGTAGATAAATTTTCGGATTGTAAACCCATAATAATTTTAGTAATTGGTAATAATTCAAAATTTCACTTTATTACACTTAATTCTAGAATTATAAATTTTGTGCAACATTGTGGGTCGGCATGCAATATTATCGTACACAAAAATATTATCATACAACAGCCGGTTCTATTATGTCGCGAAATGGTTACCATACCGGCTATACGATAAAATTTAAAGATGTACAATTTGCATACGCTAATTTAGTCCCAAGGTCAAGCTACGCAACACAAAAGAATAGTTACGTAGGTATGTATATAAACACTAAAACTAAAACTTTACTCATGTGCTAAACGTTACATTCGTTCGTCTCGATGGAAGTTCGAACTAGCAACTTTAGGCAGAATCAATGCTCAGAACAACACCAGTCTATGAATAAACATAAACACGTCCGCACTCGCATCCGCACACTCACTTGCTCCAGTGTGTTTATGGCCTTATCTCTGTATTTATATGGGGGCGCGAGAAAAAGGAGTATATTTTCGTGCTATTCGCTAAAGATGTTTCCGTACGTTCCTTTGGGATAAAGTATTATTTACCTTTAGCTAAAGAGTGGAATGTAAGTACCTAAGTAGGCATTGTTCCAGCTTCAATCATCTTAACGCTTTTCTTTCTTTTCTTAGTCCGCCATGACAGCCTAATGCGGAGAAAAATGGAACTAATGTTTTGTTATATACAAAAGTTTGATGTACTTAAACTACAGTGGCGCCAACATTAGATGCAAACTTATTTTGCTTATCTTTTTGGCTAAGAATGTTGAAAAATATTCATAATTCCAAATTCAAAACCCTTTTATTCGCACTTATTAAAACCCTATCGGAAAAGACTTAATTTGCTCCCTTTTACTGAGGAGAAAACGTCGCTTTTCAAATAGATGGTATGACAAATATAAAATTGTACTCCATGGATTACGGTGGCTAGCTAGCGTCCGCCATATTGTGTTTTTGTGACGTCATCGTCACCCACCCAGCAGCACTTTATCGAATATTTAATAACGACACCTATTTTTTTTATTTTAAATCTATTAACCTGATACAGGACGCGCAAAATGAATCGACTTCCAAACTTACATACTTACCTACACTCAAAAAACATCTTAAGAGGTCGAATAAAAAAAAAAATTGAGCTATTATTTAGAAAATGGTCAAAGAAATAAAAATGATATTTGGTCTGCCGAAACCAGGGATTGAACCAGGGACCTTTAGATCTTCAGTCTAACGCTCTCCCAACTGAGCTATTTCGGCTGTGAATATTGTGTCGAAATTATGAATCATAACAATTAATCATAATAATATATGTATGTACACGACTCCGTGTGCAATGTGTCGGCCTGTGTATACATACATAATATACATAAATATAGAACAATTACCTAAATTCATTTTCAACAGTTCACTACTCGTTCATATCAATGTAAAGTTAACCAAGTTTTTCAATGTTTTATCTGCTTGTTTACGCATCATACTTATCAAAATTAGATACCTATGGAGTTATTTATTTACCATTTAAAAGTAGTACATCGCATAATATTCAATCCTTCATCATTTTACTTATCGCAGATTTCGTACTTGAAACTAAACCCCACCTCCTTTATACTACAGTCAGAAGTGTCTGGTAGTTCAAAATTTGTAAATGTTCTACAAACCACCTTCCTACACTTTTAAGTACTACGAAATCCTTCGTACGCAAGTCGGACTCGCGCTTAGCCTATTTTTTTACGTGATAACCTCTTATAAATCGATGAACGCCGGCTGCACACGAAAAAGCATGACTCATTGTCACGTTCCGGCTGAGCCGCGCGTGCGCAAGCGAGAGCGCGGAACAAGCGATATAGAGGCACGATCGATCAAAGCGTTCGGCTTGTTCATATGAAGTTACCACGTAAAATTACTCGTATCGTCCGTAGACCGACTTTACAAGACAACCAATTTTTTAGCTATTTCGAACAGCTCCTATACGGCCCTTGTCCACAGGAACCACGGCGTATGACACTGTCCGACCCCTCGCGTATCAAGACGCAAAGATCTTCATGCTGTGCTTCAACGTGGCCGAGCCAGAGTCATTACACAACGCTTCCGCAAAGGTACCAAACATCACGCCTTGTTACATAAGTGGGGAGGCTGTCTGCCAATTACTCCCACCATAATCATAAGTACCTACTTACTTTGTAGGTGGACTGTAGTGAGTGCCCTAGAGTTTCGAACTGGTACATAAAAATAATGGGCATTCCATTTCTGGAAATACCGACCTTTCACTTCGACCCCTAAACGTTATGTGGTGAGCCCATTGCCCGGACCGGGTCTGTTACACATGTGTCAGAATTAATTCTGGGACCTGCTAGTTTCCTCACGATGTTTTCCTTCACCGTCGAGCTAGTGATGAATATGTAGTATGTAAAATTCTTGTAAGCCTCATATTTTTATGTAGTTCTTTGTTGAAAGGTATAATTTTGAAGCGCTTTCTGATGTGTTATTTGTTCCTATCCTATCAAATATATTGATATGTTTACCTGATTGTGGCTACAGAATCATCGTGGGTTTGCTCTTTTTACTTCTAACAGCCTATATTCAACTTCAACTACCCTCGTGGACGACTTTAGAGTGCTTTTTTATTAAACTATTGACGATTCTAAGTATATTTTTAAACGACTTCAAAAAGAAGGAGGTTATCAATTCGTCTGTTTTTTTTATGTTTGTTACCTCAGAACTTTAGACTGGGTGAACAGATTTGCATGATTCTTTTTTTGTTTGAAAGCTGGTGCTTCCAGATTGGTCCCATTAAAATGTCGTCCAGTTCTGACAACGGTATCTATGAGAAAACCATATAAGTTGAAGATTGAAGTCGGTTTTTGTACTCTTTAGAGTGGTTATTATTTTACTTACAGGAATAAATGAATTTTGATTTTGTGATGCTTCCAGTGGTACAGAGAAGTGAGAACGCACGGAGGTTCGGCCCCTGTCCTGCTTTGCGGCTGCAAGGCGGACCTCAGGCACGATAAAGAGACCCTCACGATGCTGTCGAAACTAAAAGCCCATCCTGTCACCAGTGAAGAGGTCAGTATACCTTATATGTGATTAGTGTTGTAGCGTCACTACGGCGACAGCCAAGTTCTAAACCGCGCTATCGCAGTTTTCTAATGAGTTTGTATAAATACAATTGTCACACATCAATTGTTAGACCGCAGTCCCCAAGCACGATCACCTTACCTGGCGGAAGATCTTCCCTTTTCACGATGGAGGAGCTATATTTAATTGTTGAAAGAATTTTTAAAACCGGTCCTCTACAGTTATACATACAAATAAATCTTTCCTCTATAGAATCTCTGTTTGTAGACTAGCGACCCGATATCGGTTCGTTTATATGAGTAATAATAATATGCACGTTATGAGTTTAACAAAATAAATTCTGTTCATTATCAGCTTCATCAATGCAGAATATTTTCATTACAATCTGATCGAATGACAATATTCAGAACAACGCAAATAACCAATATCGTTATATCGTAGCTACTATAACAACACTACTATATAACTTACTCTGTTTGTTTGATTATATTATGTTGGAGGTATTCTTTGGAATTATTAATTCTGAGGCATTGGCTCACCGCCTATCACGTCCAAAGAGAATACTGGTGAAACGTGGGTATTTTCAGAAATGGAATACCCTTCCTCGGGGATAAAAGACGTGAGATCACTTATGTTTATTTTATTAAACCGATTTAAAAGGAACTGGTTGGAAAGTATAATATCCCTGAGTAATATAATATGCTATATGCTATAATTTACTTTGATTTCACCGCTTGGCTACTTGATAGAAGCGCAACTCATATAAACACCAAATTTGTGCTTAATATTGCATTTTAGGAAAATGGTAAGCGTGTGAGATGCAGTGCTAATTCCAGACTTGATCCTTAAAACAAACAGCAGTAGGTTCAAATTGGCAAATTTGACAACATACACCTTTTAGAGAACTCCACACATCTGGAAACGTGACACGATGACGATGCTCGAAACGCGGTTCAATTAGGGTCATTTTCATTTTGAGTATACAACAAATGACCAATTAATTACAGGCCTTATATCTAGCGGTTAATATCACAATATTCCAGAGCATGCTCGCTAATTGGAGCTTTGCCGCTGGGAATAGTTGAGTTCGTAATAAAATTGATTGGATGGAAAAGGAAGATGTTTAAAATAGGATTTTCGTATTCCCTTAATATCTTCTGCATGCGTAAAAACTACGGTTTTGACGCAAATTTCTCACACATCCTTACTTTTACGAGTTTTTATTATCTATGCGGTTGCATCCGCACCGTTTTTTAGGAAGAATAAACAGTCCGCAATTAAATATATTTAATCAAAAAACGTAACAGAAATCAAATACCTAAACAAGTAAACAACGTAAAATACGGGAGTCCACATTGCGCGGGTGCTGGTTTTATGGGAAAATGAATGATAAGTGCATTCCTAAAAATAATAGAAATTTACCTTCGCGACACGCTTTGGAGTGAAGAACAGCGATACCTTCATGGTTAGATAAGTGTAAATATTAAACTTATTAGGAATTGACTTAACAGCCGCTTAATGTGAACAGCACATCGAGTTCACACACACAGCCTGACTTTACATTGAGTTCACATTACGTGGTTGGGAGAATGAGTGCATGCACTGGAAACGCTAGGAATTTACACCCGCGACTGGCAGAGCGCTTTGGTTGAAGAACTGAGCCACTCAAAATCTTCCCGGTTAAATGTAAATTTATCAGCAATGAAATAAACAAGCTCTTTGCTAAACAGCCAGGCAGAATAATATTATTTGCACAAAGTTCCATGTGGCACACGCAGAGTATAACTTTATGAAAATGAGGCAGTAAGTAAAACAATCATGCACAAATTACCCATACAATATTCGACACGTGTTGCGCCTCTAAACTCGTAATACGGAACAGGATTAGACCACTTTCTAATTACCGAATTTTAAAAGCATTTGCCTATAACGGCAATTAAAATAATAGTTTTCAACCTCCACAGGCACTAGCAGTAGCAAGGCAGTTGGGGGCGACAACGTACGTTGAAACTTCGGCCAGAGCTTCCAGCAAGGGAGTCAAAGATGCCTTCGAGGTCGCTGCCCTCGCTGCCTTGGGGAAACTAAACAAGCATCAGGTGAAACAACAGGTAAGTTAAATGGTGAAATCATTAAATCGATTAGAATGTTTAATATCATATTAGCTACAAAGATTTTTCTTAAATAAAATTCAGATCACCAAAATCTCCACAATCGTTGTCGAATTTTAAAATGTTTTTCATTTCTGAAGTTCCTTAGATTAATATACTACCAGATACTAGAGATATTCATCAAAAAGAATTAATAAAGTGTTTATGAGCAAAATTGCAAATTCTGGCACGTGTATTTGTATAAACTTTATATATAATACCTAAATACTTCAGATGAAGACTTAGGTGCAAAATAAGAAAATAGTTTGAATTTCCTTTGGATAAAGTGAACGCAGACGTGAAGCATCCGCTTTCTTTTAATCTGTGGAATCTCTCATATAAATTTCACGAAGATTTCTAAAGTTTGCCGTACTGAGTTTATGCAGTATCGTGTTGACTTATCCATTTTTGATGATTCTACAGGTAGTCAAAGAGAGATAGAAATTAGATGCAAACACTAGTTCTTAAAATATTACATTCGGTAACTTAAAGATATTTGAAAAACTTTCTTGTATGTGGTAGAACTGAATATACTAAAGTTTTTAAATTTGTAAAATTACCTATGAACTAAATGTTTCTCTTGGGTTAATCCGAAAAAACCTATTGACATTTCCACGAAGGACAAAGAACTTCAAAAAATAATATTTATAGACTTTTTTTCTTCAGCAGAAGCAAGTAGGCCGCAGCAAAAGCAAGCGTGACCTGAAGGCCGAGCTGAAAGGGCGAGCGAAAAGCTGCTGCGTCATGTGATCCGTGGCCGGCCACCCATCGCGGTGGCCGCACGACTGCTAGGCGACCACCGCCCTTCTAGAACCTTCCACATTTTACAATCCGAAAAATATTTAGGGAAAAAAGGCCCAGTACAGCGCCTTGTAGTACCCCGACACACCCGATAGAAATATTTCGAAATTTAATATTAAAACGGCCTTTTGAAAGTGACAACGGGAAGTAGGTGTTGTTTTTCACTGTCTAATTGAACTGTATATAATATTTAGTAAACTATTTAAGGAATATTCGATATGCACGTAAAAGTGATGTATCTTGTAATAAAACGCCTAATCGAAGTTGCTAGTTCGTAAAAAATAAATAAACTCTTGAACGTGGAACAGAGTTCGTTTACGGAGGGATATTTTAAGGTTAAAGGTATCAGTGAATTTAAGGTGCAATGAACCCTCAGGGTTGAGAGCGTAAGAAGCCTGTGATAATGTAAAAATAGAAATTTCTCGGAAAACAGAAATAGACAAGATTAGAATGTTGTATTATTAAAAGGCACGGAGACGCTCGGATACCACAATCGAGGAAAATATCAAGTAAAAGAAATATTATAGGAAAATATTTACAGCTTACACTAACTTTTATTGTAAAGACGACTAGGTATAAATAGGTGTTTTCATATACATAAAAATAATTGATGTTTTTCTATAAATATAATTGTAGCATTTTCAAAATGATATTAAAACTAAAGAGTATGTTAGAAAAAATATTGTTTCGTTTAGGACCAAAGTTGTTATTAATTATAATTCAAAACCGAGGCTTAGGTTTAATTTAAACTGAATCACAATGATATTATTTGGAAAGGCTACAAGCTGTTTTCTTTGTGATATAAGATACGTATTGTAATGAAATGCACAATTGTGGACAATACTAAGTTACGGTGGTCCATGGTAGCTGTCTGCTATGTTTAGAGGTTAGGTTTTATACGTTTTGACGTAAACCAAAGAGATAAAAATATAATAGCATAGAGGGGCATTGGGAATATTTTCATACAAAACTTTGAAGCTCAAGCGCCATGTCCTTGTCATGTCAGTTAGTATGAACGCGAGCTGTCATTCGGTCCAAATGTACTAGACTTATTCAACTTGGAATAACTTTTGGCTTCAAATTTTCCTCGCTTCGTCCCCTCTATGCCTTATTATATTTTAATCTCTTTGACGTAAACTAAATGTTGGCTTGGGTACTGCAAAATCTTTTCTCTTATAATTAATATTATGTATAGAACAACTTAACTTTGTCATTTTTTTCGATTATTATTAACTGTTAATGGCAAGATGTGGATGTTATTTAAATATGTTTTTTTAGTTACTGTAATAAGTATGCTATTGTACCTGTAAATAGAATCATGACGAGCTTTGGTATGGATTTATATTTCTTATATTCTTATAAAACTGGAGATTTTATTTAGTCTACAATCAAGCTATGTTTCCAAGAATTTAAATTACTCGTAGGATCCTCGTAGTCCGAATTTGAGTTCCACATACGAACAAAACGGACGGGCCTGTTGGTTCAGTAGTGACCCTGTCTTACTAGCGGCGCCCCGCGGTTTTACCCGCGTAATTCCCGAATAAGGGGATAAAATTTAGCCTGTTACTGATAATGTAGCTTTCATCACTTAATTTACTTAAAAGTGTAAAAAACAAAGTCACTTTGGCATTTATAATATTTAGGATTAGACATTCAATACACGTCACAGATATACGTAAATTGTCTCTTTTCGCAACTACTTACTTAGAAAAAAAAAGGAAGTAAACCATTTATGAAACACTAGCGACCCGCCCCGGCTTCGCACGGGTGCAATGCTAACACTAAAACCTTCCTCTTAAATCACTGTATCTATTAAAAAAAACCGCATCAAAATCTGTTGCGTAGTTTAAAGATTTAAGCATACAAAGGGACATATAGGGATATAGGGACAGAGAAAGCGACTTTGTTTTATACTATGTAGTGATGTTCAGCAATGGACCGTTGCTGAAATGATGATGATGTAACAATTAAATCTCCAGTTCTAAATCAAATTAAGTTTTAATAAACTGTTATTTTTTATAACCTCTAAAACAAAAGATGTTGAAAGTTAGTTTTAAACTTACTTTGTATTGTTTATTATATTGTAAGTCGATATCAAGCTTTAAATTGAATTTTAGCTTTAATTATCCAGTAAAAGTTATAATTATTATTAACTATTTAAACTAGTTAACCACCCAATGTCTGTAAAGTTTTATGGGGATTTAGTTAACTTATTTCATTAACTATATTTTGGTAATAAACTGAATTACTGTACATATCACACGTTTGTAATAATTTGATTAATTTTAGTTTAAATCTCATACCTATTGGTTAATAAGGCCTCCTACTCATTACGCGACGTTTGCTTCCGAAGTGGCGTGAATCGAATCGCATTACGAGTCTTATTACTCGCATTTACACGCCACACACGCGATCATAAAAAAGTTTTTTTTTTTATCATTTGCTAGTTTTTTATATAGTTCTGATATAAAAAGTAGCCTAGGGTAAACAACCAATTATTGACACCAAAACGGATTTTTTCAAAATTATCTAAATTACCATACACAATTACATTTAGAATAATCAGATAAAACCACCGTGTTTATTTGATTATCGTAATTTCTTTAAATTTGAATAAAACTGTTGGGGTGTCAACAATTTGGTGTTTTACCCTATATCACATCATGGCCCTTTTTACGCAAAAAAACATGGATCTTTGCTCCGTTTCTGAGCAAAGAAAATTTACAAACATATGCAACATGTAACAGAATAAGCGCAATTCCTGAAATCAGTTTGTTCACTATCGACTACTTATTCGATTTGAGCTATTTTTAATATTTTTCCCAAAAATGAATTATCGTAGCTGAATTTAGTGCTTTCTATGGAAATCGTGCTATTGTTAATCGATATATAAGAAAATTGGTTAGACACAACTAAAGTTCGATTGCATCATATTTTTTTTATATTAATGTACTAATTAGGGTGTATGAGGAATTACGCTTTTTCTGTGACGGGTTTTATATAATTTTTTTCAACACACTTGCTCATAAAGTGGCTCTAATTTCACTGCAATTAGGCACATAATGACACCTATAATCAAACTGAGACTTTTTGTTTGCTATTATTCACTAGTGAGTTATAGATTTTTTTTTTCAATTTTGTTGCTAGAGTTGCTTTGTTCTTAAAAAAGTTTCGATACAAAAAAGATCGTATTCAATCGTACTAATAAATTAATACACAAATATGGCTTGCTCATTTCATGCAACTTCGTATTTAAATAGATCATTTCAACTTGTACGTGTTTAATAAACAAAACTTTCACTCAAATATAACTTTGGTTTTCTCTGTAAAAACTTTAAATACCCCATTTTGTACGTGGCTAAAACGCTATCCACGACAAACCAAAGAAAAAGAAACCTAATTTTTTTAGTCCATGGCCGATCGCCATTGTAAGATGCGAGCGCATAGGAAAACGAGGCTGTATGGGCCTAGATCCTTTTGCCTTTTCCAAATTATATAAATAAAAAATTGGAAAACCAATTAATTTTCCCCGCCATTGCGAATGATTATTTTAAAATGATTTTTTAGTATTATTTATTCACAAGTGTGTTGAAAAACGTCGTATGATACACGTGTGTATTGATGATTACCGTCCTCGGCTCTCTTATGACCCTCGCCTACGGCTCGGGTCTCAATGGCGCCTCAGCGGTAATCACCAACTTTACTCACTTGTACCATAATGTACTATTATTATTTGAAACTATCGCAGTGGTATTATTATAATGGCGAATTTTAGCAGTATTGACAACAGGCTTAAAATAAAACTAAGTTATTTACTAAGTTACGTTCTCGGCCTTGATTCAGAATGCCGATTAGTGAATGGCAGGCTTTGTTACAATGAAAATTGAAGTGTTTAATTAACTTTTGACTTTGAATACAACACGAGTATTTTTGTAAGTAATCTAGTATATCGGTTATGCAGTATCCTAATGTAATTTGTTATAAACTTACGGTTAATAACATTAGGCCACTTTGAATGTTGTTCTAGACTACGGAATATAGCGTTCAGTGTTTTTGATAACTGCGTTTTATTTTATCATCTACCCTTAACCCCCAACATATACACAAACACACCTTTTCTAGAATATTAGTATCTATACCCTTGGATAAACTAGCAAGCGCCCAATGTCGTTACCTTCGCTAAACCCATTCCCTTGGCATTTGAAAATGCCTTTTTAAACGTAATCACTACATAGTATAAAACAAAACAAAGACGCTTTCTCTGTCCCTATATCCCTATGTATGCTTAAATCTTTAAAACTACGCAACGGATTTTGATGCGGTTTTTTTTAATAGATAGAGTGATTCAAGAGGAAGGTTGTAGTGTTAGCATTGCACCCGTGCGAAGCCTGGGCAGTTCGCTAGTTTCATTATAAAATATTAGCTGCCTCGTTCCAGCGGCTGAGACTTTGGTAGTTCTCTTTTCAATAGATTTCAAAAAGAGGTTCTCAATTCTACTGTATGTTTTTAATGTAAATATAAATCCATTTTGATGATTATTTTTGGTATAGTAGATCATACTTCAGAGGTCCCATTTAAATGGTATCGAAATCGGTCGAGAGGTTTATAATGCATTCTTGTTCATTGCATTCTTGTTCATTGCATGCTTGTTCTTCTTGCATGCTTGTTCTTCTTGCTGAAAACACTGTACTAAATATTAATTATTAAGACCTTTTTTACTGTTTTCTTGCAAATAAAAAAAATATTATTATTATTAAAAAAATTGCGAGTCTATAATCTTATTAAAGTTAGGACGGCGCTCATGAAATCTACCTTATACTTATAACGAAAACTTACAAAAAACGTTTCGAAATCTTACGTACCTATTTAGAACTAGTATAACAGTGAAGGAAAATATCGTGAGGAAACCCACAGACTGTTCAGGGCTACCTATGGAGACCGCACTGTTATCGCTCTTTATTTAAGAAATTAGGTTAGACAAAACTAATGTATGAATGCACCACAATTCTTCAATACTAATTGGGGTGTACGGTGACGCGTTGTATACATTCCTCCTTCAGTTTCAAAAACAAATTTTGCTGATTAAACTTTTAATGATTCTCTCTAACACTTTTGGTTTGATTCATTGTTTTTTAAATCGATCCAGTAGTTTCGGGGCCTTCTTATTTATTACAAACAAGCATACAAAAACGAATCTATATTCTTTTAATATTAGTGTAGACAATATATAAAATGATTATGTTAGCTCTCTTGTCAATATTTTCCGGTAAGCTCGCGCTAGACGCGACATAGTTTGCAGAATTGGCACTTTGAGTGCGACAATGGGGAGATTATTTTATCGTTTGATACAATGTAAGTAAAAGTAGTTGAGTTGCTGCCCTTATTGTACAGAAACATCCGTTCGTTTTTATCAGCAATAGCGACCCGCCCCGGCTTCGCACGAGTGCAATGCTGAATTTTCTTTGCTATAAACCATCCCTGGACCCACTCGAACCCACACAAAAAGTTTCATCAAAATCGGTCCGGCCGTTCTGGAGTTAAATCGTCAGGAAGGAAAACCCGACTTATTTTTATATAGTAGATTACAGTTTATCATCTGCGGAAGGCTCTAAGAAGACTTAAAACATTAAGCTGTGTATTTGTTAAAGTCAAAACTCATAACCCAAAAAAGTTAAAACTACTTTTTACCGCGAAAAATCAGTCAAAAGTGGTTTTGCCTGATTTAAAATTCAGACTATCGGTCAAAATTCATAGGACAGAGTTAAGCAAGCAAGCAAACAAACCTACTTCAAATATCCTATTGTCAGGACCAAGTTTGCTAATTAGGTTTTTTTTTTTTAAATTGACCCTTGTGAATCCGCCTGCCCGCCGCGGTTGTCTAATAAAAGCTATGGTGAAGTATATTTAGTTTCTCATAATAAAAAAGGCAGATTTATCCTTAGCATAATATACCTACAATTTGAAACATAATAAGCTCAATTCCAGAAATTATTTTGTTCAGTATCGACTACTTAATCGATTTCAGCTAGTTTTAATATGTGTTAATTTTTTCACAAAAATAGCATAACTAACTGAATTTAGGGCTACCTATGGAAACCGTGCTATTATTGCTCTTTATTTAAGAAATTTGGTTATACTTTCAAAACTAAAGTAAATGTATCATCATATTTTTTTATATCAATATACTAATGAGGATCCGTAACGTTTTTAGTTGAGAATGCAGATTTATAGAGCTAAGAAATCCTTAACATACAGTACAAAAATTTTTGTTCTACGACAAAAATTGACAAAGTTATGACCGAATTCCTAGCGAAGTTCACCGAGTAGCCGCCGCGGTAGCGTCGCCCTCATTGTGACGTCATCACTCTCCCGCGATCATTGAGTGCCGGCCGGCCGGCCGTACTTGGTTCCCTCACAGTGACGTACACGCTCTCGCGATCATTGAGTATGTTTATTATTTAATATCTTCGTAAGTAATGGTCCGATTTGGATAATTCAAAAAGAGATATCATTCTTATATCATAAAGAATAACGTGGATAATATTTCTAATGGATTTGCTATAACTGTACTGATCCTCATTGGGTTGTATGAGGAATTGCGCTTATTCTGTGACGCGTTGTATAAGACTTGGGTACTCCACGTTGGACGAATCTTGCAATATATAACATTATTTCGTATACGTAAGTTACATTGTTTTCGGGATGGAAGCGAATAACGTTTTAAGCACTAACAATAACAGTTTATGAACAAATAACGCGCAGAGTAACGTTAAAACGCAAATAACGAGCGTAAAATAACGGTAGCACGCAAATAACGCAGCCAATAACTTGGTTATTGTCATAAGTTGCGATATTAAAGGCTAGGCACGTGTTTGGGTTCTAGATGAGATGTTAGGGTAAGGAATAAATGTGGAAAACAGTCCTTGCTTCCAAAAGCAGGTAAACTTTATTAACACGTTCGCTTCGAAAATTTTCTATATATTTTTTAAAATTAATTTTAGATTTTTATAATCTTCCTTTCATTTAAGATGCTATGTTATTTAAAAAAAAAGAACCCTTATGATTAACCCTTCCGACCGTAGTCATAAAATACATGTGTTTTATTATTTCACAATTGGCTGGTTCGATTCCCGGTTGAGGCAGGCGCTTTTCGAAAAGTCTGTGAATGCAGTTCTACTTATTATAAAAATAAAATGGTGTCTTCTTTTAGTAAAATATCCTATCTTCAATATTTAATGTACTTTTCCTCCGTGTTGCATGGGCGTGGGACACCCAGTATAACTTAGGTACTACGCCGACTTTTTTTTAACGATTTCGATGAAATTTACAAAAGTACTAACTTAAGTCTCATCTCTGGGAAATTGGATTTTTACTGAACTTACAAAATCAAATCGACAACTCTTTTAATAATAGATATCTTTATGGAGTCATACGGCAAAAGAGCTAGAAGTAACTAAAAAGCCAATGTCTACCTAAGACCCAGAAGAACAAGCTGTCAATGATAAAAGTTCTCCTTACAGCGAACATTTTCGAAGTTTCAAAGTATCACACCTCTAGTAACGATTGAGACCTTTTTCGAGATCAACATATTCCCATCTCCCACGTGGCCCCACATAATTTAGGAAACTTTTTATTAAAAAATAAAAAGAGGCATGAACATTCTGTCCGCTGCCATTCCGCCGCGACAATATTAGGGCCTTTTCAGTACGTGACCGTATTTGGCGAGAGGAGTTTTCATGTTATTAAAAAAAGTCACTGCCAACTAAGGGAGTGGGAGCGATATCCCACTCCATAAAGAAGCTGGCTGTATGGTATAATGACAAAAAAAAACGCATACGAGATTTTCCAGAGCAACAATTCCCTAATTTAAAATTAAATAGTCAAGTGGGATTCGGATTCGCACAGATAGGATTTTGCACCTTTTCTATTAATACTCGTAGCTATGCGTAATATTAGTATTAAAATAAAGCTAACTTTTGTACGAGCGTCACTGTGTTTGGTTTGTTTGTAAAAGACTTTGTTGTGTTCTAAAAAACTGTGACAGTTAAAGTCATATTTTTATTGTTTCTGTAATATGTATACAATATGTAACAGAATAAGCGCAATAAACGTGACGCTCTAAGAAAGTGGCCTCCTTAGAACGTGACGTCCACAGAAAGTGGCGTCTTGAGAACGTGACCTAACCAGAAAGTGACTGGTAAAGAAAATGACGTACTCCGCCTAAAGGATTCCTGAAATTGGTTTGTTCAGTATGGCCTACTTAATTGATTTCAGCTATTTTTAATGTGTTAAATTTTTACGAAAAATGAATTACCATAGCTGAATTTAGTGTTTTCTATGGAAATCGTGATATTATTGATCGATATTTAAGAAAATTGGTTAGACAAAACTAAATGTCGATCGCATCCCATATTTTTTATATTTATATACTAATTGGGGTGTATGAGGAATTGAGCTTTTTCTGTTACGCGTTGTATAAGATATATTTTATTTAGGGCTGATTTTTCAATAGTCAGTTAAAAGTTATCTGAACAATAACCATCACCTGTCACCTTTCCTTTCTATTGTGTCAGACAGTGACAGCATCAATATATTCTCCAGATAAGATTTATCTTACGATTGAAAAATCAGCCCTTAGTCGATAGCAATTTTGTAGTTGCTATAAAATCATCGGCTGTGAGTGCTGTGACACACCACACACCCAAAGGGTAAAACTTATCCCTATTACTAAGACTCCAGTGGCCGTCCGTCTGTCTGTCTGTCCGTCTGTCACCAGGCTTTATCTAATGAACAGATGATGTACTTATTTCTGCTTGCCGCTATAACAACTAATACTAAAACACAATAATATAAATATTTAATGGCTACCATTCAATGAAACCTGATTTTTTTGCCGTTTTTATAGATAATGGTACGGAACCCTTCGAGTCCGAACACTTGGCCGGTTTTTTCCGTTTCGGCGCGAAACCCTAAAACGTAGGTATGTTTATATTTCTTTTCTTTTTTATAACAGCTATTCTACTCACAATGGCCATCATATTGTCTGCTTATTGTGCATTATCTTCCTTCGCAATTCGCAAGGAGAAGTACCTAGTATTAAGTCCTTTCTCAAGATGTAAGCTATGCCAAGATCAGTACAGCGGTTCAGAAGTACAAAAGTAACAGACATTCGCATTTTTAAAGAACGATTCCTCCAAACAGCAATTAAATCTGTAAAGAACCGCGGGTTCCAATTGGAACCGAGACACAATTAAAAATGTATTGTGTCTCGGATGCTTGGTCTTAGAGGTTAAAAGCAATTAAACAGCATTAAAATGTCAAAGCAACAAAACTACTTGATATTTTTTAACAGAAAGTACTTTAGTAGGTACTTAAGTTTTATAAAACCTTTATTTTTATGACACGCCAAGCCACGCCACGCTCGATGATTTTGATGGTAGGTATAGTGGTATGATCTCAGAAAGAGTACCTAATTTTAATGGCGTCGCATCGAACAGCTGCAGCTGATGGGTAGGTATAAAAAAATACACGAACGTGAAAATAAAATCAGAAGGAATTGATAACTTCCACCCGCGTTAAACACTCTACTTTTCATTTCGAATTCAAGGAAAGTAAACAAAAAAAAATACAATTTTACAAAAATTCAAACATGCAAAAACGCAATAATACCTACAAAAAAAAAAACAAATTTGTCAACAATACAACCAAAGAGGTTGGAAGAAAGAGAAACTTTTTCTTTTAAACGTCTTTGAATACTACATCATAGAGTACCTAACCTAAATAACATTACAAAAATAATATTATACAAATCCTTCCTCTTTAATAGTACATTATGATATAAGTGTGCTAAGTTGACCATTATATACATAGATATTGGGTTCAATTCTACGCGTCCACTGCCTAAATAGCTTAAAACTAAATTTCTTAAATTATATTTAGTTTTACGCAGCCGCTAAGCCAAATGCAATTCTAAAACGCCATGGTTACTAAATTTAGATAGTCTATAACCACAGCGTAAAATGCCTAAGTTGAATAGTGTTGCAATTACAAATAAAAAAAGAGCTGAGTGAACGAATGAATGAAATCTAAAAAAAATACAATAATAAATGTGTATATATTTATTAATATGTAAATAAAGTTCTCAACGATTACTTTCGATGCCATTTTTATCATTTTATCATAGGTTTAACTTATATTTTCTTGTTTTACTTCAAATAATAAAGTCACATTTATTCGGGCAACACCGAAAAGGTATTATCAAATAGATTTTTTTTCTTTGGACGGGCTAGAGTCATAGACCGTACTGCCTCGTCTTCAGTTAAGTTTATCTTTAAATGGATATGTGCCTCGTCCTCAGTCTTTGTTTTCTTGTTAATTCAATAACATCTTCAGCAATCTTCAAATTTCTTAGTTAAACGGCTCTGCTTTGGAGTCCATGTACAAAAATACTGAGTCATCAACACCCCTTTTTGGATCATCGTCAGTAAAATTATAGTACTTTTACTGAAGACTTTATTAAATGACTTCGGCAATCTAACAACGTCGATCCTATGCATTTTATCAAACTTTCCATTCACTGCACACCTTCACAGACACCTGCCACACAAAATATTATTAGTCAAAACCCAAAATATACAGCAAAATATAAATTTAACAAAAAAACATGATCCCCCTTTTCGTATTTCCACCAAAAACCCTCTTGACTATTTCTAAAAATATGGAACATATCTTGAAACTTGAACAAACACAAATATGTCGGGATTTTTCCTATAATCTAATTTAAGCGACACCATTTTAATCGCCGCTAAATTTAGGAGGTTTAGCCGTGATGACATTTCTAAAATGCTTAAAATAGCGTCCACAGAATAGCCATAAGGTCGCTAAACCTAAATTGAATTGGCCAGATAAATTAGGAACGTCAGATTCATTTTTAGTCCTGTCATTTGATTTTGACAGTACTGCCTAGAATAGCAAAATGCTTTAGCAGCTGTCAAATAAAATTAAGAGGTTTAGAAAAAGTTCGGTGTTGTAGAATTGAACCCTTAGTATACTTAGATTGGCAATGCGAAAGAGAAAGAAAATAGGTACCCGTGTGTTAGAGCGAGATAGCGAGCGGTAGATAGACGAGACCATTTTCGTAAACGTTACGGGGCTATACCGGGCCGACGTCAGTTGTGAACGAAACAAATCTCGCTTATTTTAATTAATCTCGCGTATTAAAAGAGTAAGTTTGATGTTTAATAGACGTAAACAGCTATGGTTACGTGTGCAGTACCGGTTGTAATTCATCTAGGAAAGAAAATCCAAAGAATTAGTCATTTTACATGTGAGTGCGATTGAAAGATTTAATTCTCTAAATTCAATGATTATAGAAAACTGAAAAACAAATCGTGCACAAATAGATAGGTTATAACATTGCTTTTTATTATATAAATGTTCTGAATGTATAAGAATTGATTTAAGCGAAAAATAAAATACGTTAATTTCTTGTATTTCTAACCTCAATTTTATAGTGATTGTCGTAATATCGATTAACCACATTTCGATAACGTGACTGGCAAAGGTATTAACTACACAATATACCACACGCCCATTTGTTATCGAGAGCTACAAGTTTAGGGAGAGCACTATTTGTCTTGCACACATCCACGTTACACGCACAGAAGTGTCAATTTTCTAGGTCTCGCCGTACTGGCTCTATTGCCAATCTTTAACGTTAGTATTCTAAATCTATGATTATATACAAGGCGATATTGTGTGCGCACGAGCAAAAGCGAGTGCGCCATAAGAAAGCCGCGTATAATATGGTCACAGGCACACGTGTTTCATACGACGTTTTTCAACACACTTGCTTAAAACGACGCTTTTCTGAGAAGGAATGAGCGTTCTTGTCGGTTTTCCATTATAAAAATTTTTCATAGGCCGGCCGCTAAATACTTACATTTCACTCGATTTTGATGGCAAAAGACTATCGCACGCGTTTTTCGCCTCGTTACGTATGTCCGGCGGTGTTATTAATAGGTTTTCTTCATTTTCTTCACTTGAAGTAGACATTTTCGTTAATATTAAACTTCACAATTAATCCAAACTTCGTCAAAGGCGACAATTATTTACGAAAAATGGCGCGTTGTTTTTTTTCTTGCCGTGATACCGCATGCGCGCGCTAAGTCTAAGGTGCGAACTAGATCGGCCAACAGCCAAGATTAAAAAAATATAATTAAATTTTTAAAACAGAAATTAGGTACAGAAAATTTTAAATGAATTTAAGTTATTTTTTAATAATAAAGATGGATTTACCATTTACTGTTATTTTTCGCATAAATACTGTTTGTTGCTAAAATAAAAAGTTATAACCCGACTAAATTATATCGCTTTTTCTTCTTCTTGCTTACGACTTGGAACTAGGGTACAAATGTAAATTTGTCGGGTTAATAAACTAAAGGCACTCGTTCAATAATATACTGAAAAAGCACGCTTGTTTAATATCTAGGATTATGAGCCAAAAATCGGTGGAATAAAAACGTCGTTTTGAGCAAGTGTGTTGAAAAATAATATGTACTTTTAGCCGAGTAATAGTGTTCTGTGCTTATTAGTGTCGATGAAAAACAAGATTTTGAATTTCGGAACAGCTTACCAAATTATGACTCTTTTTTTAATTTTAAATATGGAACGAGTACCTGTTCTGTTGTTTATACCTACACTCACAAGGCCGCACCTTTTTAAAACGTTTCGTATCCCTACTAAATAGGTACCCAAAGAGGTTGGAAGAAAGTCATTCTCTTTCCTAGAGAAACTTTTTCTTTAAACGTCTTTGCCAAATATAGTACTATTTTTTAAAATTCATTCCCGCCCTAAGGCCGGAAGCAATTACTATGAGTCTTTCCCGACCGAGGGCGGGAATCACAACCCTGAATCTCTCTGGGGTGGGAATCATCGCTTCCGACCCGGTACTCAGATCAAACATACACTAACTACTTTCCGAGTATGAGATATGAAAAATAAATAACCTTCTCTAAAACCCATGGAGAGAGCGCGGAACTAGCGATAGAGAGGCACGATCGGCCTAAAGCGTTCGGCTAGTGACGCATCTGTTTCTTATGCGGTTTCACGTAAAATTAACAGACAACCATTTTTTTCTTATAGAATGTTGTTCTCTATCTATTATTATAGATCTGTTTAGCTATGCAGAGATGCAGCCAGTCTTCTGGGTATTGACACTGGTCCTCATTGGTTCCTCAGTGAAGGAAATTTTTTATTACTTTTTTCTTTGTAAATAAACATCCTACAGTAGAAAGCTAATGGAAATAGTTAATAGTGCAACAAGACTACGAACAACTAGAGCGAATGTGGATAATGTGGATGATTTTATTCTAAAACTGGTTTCATTGTAGTTGCTACTTCTACTAAATACTTCGCATCCCGCCATTACCAGACGCGCTCGCTGCGTTCATTTACTGAAATTCGCTCGAAATAGTTTGTTAATTTAATAAACACGCTCTTAACTATGAAATTCTAGTAATGTAGAGTTTTATTATGCATGGGACGAATGCTATAAACTAAATTAAGTAGGGGAACCTGTTGTACCTTAACACCATTAACACTCCAATTTTTTTTTAGTTTATGTAAAACCTGTTAAAAGGATGATCTATGCTTTTGTATAATTTATATTATGAACCACATTAGTTCGTCTAACAGCTAAAATTTGTTTAATCGCAGTAGTTATAACCGCTTTTTTTTTTTAAATCGTTGAATGAAAAAGTGACCAAGGTACAACAGGTTCCCATACTATTAGATACAAAATGGCTTTCAGATCTATATGGTAAGTAGGTATGTGCTTAAATATCTAATTAAAAGTAATGAAGCTAGACAAAGAATATAAAGAAAGAAGTACTAGTTTGTGTACTTTGTCGTCGTATTAAGCTTGCTATGTTGTCTTTATATACAATTTAATAAGATGTCTTTCTTTACTTTGATATTCCCGTCTGCATACAGTTTCAAGAATACAAAATTCTTCATAATAACATTTTATTATTCTTTCGAGCTTAAAACATCAAAAATGAAATTATAGAAAATCATTAATTTTGATCAGCAAAATTGGTTTGTGATATTTCCCAATTCGGAAAAATCTCTTTCTTGGTTGGTATAGCACAGACCTTGGTAGTGACCCTACAATTTGAAACGGAGTCGGAGGTCACGGGTGCGTTTCCCGCACTGGGCCAATGTGTGCATCTATTAGCTTCGTGTCTGTGTGTTTAATATTTATTTAAGTACGTCTGTCAGTTATTTAGTACCCACAGTAGGCACAGACTCTGCCTAGCTTGGTACTAAAAACCGTGTGTATTGTGTCCTAAAATTTATTAAATTTAATTACCTACTTATTAACTAGCGGATTTTACCCCCGCAAGTAATATTTTTGAAGTCTTAAATGATTTGTTTATAATAGGTGGAGATTAGTAGGTACCTAATTGGCATAATATTGTTATTAAAGCTGTTAATGTTCCAAAAAGTTAATAAATAAATAATAAAATTTACCTAGTCTGTTATTTCTAAAAAAAAAAGCAAGCTTGTGAAAGAATTTTTAAAATGGGTCCAGCAGTTTTTGAGTTTATCCGCCAAAGATACAAAAATTTCCTCTTTTTATACAATTATGTGTAGAAGTGTAAGATAAATATTATAGTTTAGATGTAGATTAGTGTAGATGACACATGAAAGAGTTATTCGCTTTCGTACAAGAATAAATAAGCACAATTCTTCGGCCAAATCGTAAAATTACCGATGCTGTATCGTTTCACGTTCGCGATAAGGCCCCACAAATACGAAGCCATTCGCCGCTGGCACGGTTACGTCGAGGAAATGGCGCCGTTTTCCCGCGCGAAATAGTTTCCTTTTCGGTGGCCGATCGTGTGGCAACGGTAGGCTTCCATTCAGCCAATAATGGAAAATATATAGAAAAAGTTGATATTGCATTCGCGTTTATTTTCGTTATTTGTAATATTTACATCGGTAGTAGTAAATATTTTTTTTTTGCAGTGACGTGAGTGACCAATATATTTATTTTAAGTTTCTTTTTGTTATTTGTAGCCCTGTAGAAGACAAACATACTTCTATGTAAATTAAAAAAAAATGAGACCGCAACAATATAAACATTGTAATTGTCAGCGAAAGTTTTTTTTAAATCTCTGCGTAGTATTTTTATGGAATATCTACAACTTGACAAGGGGCTGTATAAATCGAGACCCTTAAAGCTTTCAACTTGACGTCACATCAAGTATTTCGAAGCGCAGCGAAATTCAAAACGTTTTCGTTCTTATAGAGTAGAGTTTCAGAAAATCTCAAAATACGTTTCTTTTATATTATACTATCGACCCGCCCCGGCTTGGCACAGGTGCAATGCTAATACTAAAACCTTCCTCTTAAAAAAAACCGCATCAAAATCCGTTGCGTACCTAAGTAGTTTTAAAGATTTATAGGGACATATCGATATAGGGACAGAGAAAGCGACTTTGTTTTATACTATTAGTGACTCTTACTAGCAAACCGCCCTCGCTTCGCTTCGGTTTATATGAGTGTCAGTCCGGAAATACCGCAATCTACAATATTCAATAATATAAATAATATTCGATGATAAAATTATAATTTTAAATAAATAACGTTATTAACCAAAGCACGTGTCGGTGTCACCAAAAAACTCGACCGAGCTCATTCGAGCTTCGGCTGTTTGCGTTTCGATTAATTCTCGATACTGGATTCGGCACGTCCTCGACGTTTGGCCGAATGGTCGCTCCGACATGCTTCCTCTCTGGTATTGAAGGTGTTAACCTACTTCTTCTACTTATAATTTGTAATATCCAAAGAGATTAAAATATAATAGGGCATAGAGGGGACAAGTAGACGTTTTGAGAAGTGTACATAATGAGAATTAGATATTTTGGTAAGTAGACGTTTTGAGAAGTGTACATAATGGGAAAAAGCCGTGGTGGGAGTTAACATTTTGGGAAGAGGCCTAAATACCCACCAGACTTGGTGGGAGCCAGACGTCAAACCCCTAAAGGAAAGCGAGGAAAATTTTATTTTCGACCGAATGACAGCTCGCGTTCTAGCTGACATGACGCTTGCGTATCGGACTCGCGCACGATGGGTTTCGTCCGTACCATTATTTATAAAAACTCCGAAACAAACACGTTTGTTGTATGGGAGCCCAGCTTAAATGTTTATTTTATTTTGTTTTTAGTATTTGTTGTTATAGCGGCAACAGAAATACATAATTTGTAAAAATTTAAATTGTCTAGTTATCGCGGTTCTTGAGGTACAGCCTGGTGACCTTTGAGTATTAAACTAACAGGAGACGTCACGCGCACTAGTTTCTTTGCAAAAAAGTCTGGGACGAGGAAACAAACACAAATAATGTTAAAACAAACGCATTTTTTGACAAAACAATTAAACACTGGCTTAAACTAGATGCACACAAATACATTCACCAATCCAAGCACTCCGTGAGCTCAAAAAAACTAGTTGTGTATAACAGGTATGCGTGTTGACCGACACTTTTTTTGTCAGAGGGGAACGCCTGTCAGTGGCGTCTCCGGTTGGTTTAATACTCAAAGCTGGTGACAGACAGACGGACGGACAGAGAGCGAACTCTTAATAATAGTACCCTTTCGGTACAGAACCCTAAAAACCACAAAAGTGACGTTTAGTGTGGTAGTGAGGGTTAATGCAAAGCATGTTTAAAAAATATATTTTTTTTGTTAGAAAAATACAAGAAAAAATTAGGTAACGTTTTGTTTCACTTTATATTTTAATTCTATTTCTCTTACATATTTGTATCTACCCTTAAAATATTTACACTTGATTTAAAATGACCTTATAATCAATAAGGTTATTCAAAATGTTGTTACTTCCTTTTCCCGGTTGCTGATACAATTGGGTAGTTGACAGCATCGAAATTAAATAGCGAGTAGTCATACATTAAAAAGATTATCCCAAAACACCTCAAAATATGCATTTCGATTTTCAATTTACAATTATAGCAAATTTAAAAATAATAAATCAATCAAAAAAAGTGCTGCAATTGAGTACTACAAACTATGACGTCACGGTTTGCTATTTCAGTACATTTTCCATAGTAAAATTTCGTTTTGACAGATCGTAAAAAGTAACTGATTTGACTAGGTAGGACACAATCTGTGAAATCCCAATTCCCAACCATACTGTGATTAAGCTTTAGGAGCTTCGCTAAAGCACCCAGCTCTTTATTTGTTATGGCCGCGTCGAATGAGACCTCATTTCCAAGAAAATATTTTGCAATTTCAAATGTTCCAATGAATGAACATCCGAGGTTAGAAAATGTGGGGGAAAAGAAAAAGTTTTTAAACTTTTGCTTGCCTTCCGCGATCCCGCCATTACTTATACTCTTTGTAAATATGCTCCATGGGAGTTGCCATATTTTTTTAGTATACACAGTTAACATAATGTTTTGTTTTCTGTAAACAGTGATTGGATCCTTATAGCTTTTGCCTATAGTATTTTTGTCTATAAAAATATACTGTATAAGGTAGAGGTACAGTAAATAAATAAGCTTACTTATATTTACTGTGGTAGAGGTCTATCCCTTCCTATACATTCATCAAGTGTCTAAGCTCACTCAGATAATTCAATTTAAAATTGTTATCTGGGGTCACGGCAGTGCCCCCGCCAAGTCGAGCAAAAAGCGGCACGGCCTTACCATCCTTTTCTCGAAGCAATTCACGCAATTTTATTTATAGTAAGAAAATGTATAATAATTGTGTTTAAGTTGATGTATTTAATGCGAAAAATGATTTTGCTCTGAATAAATAAATTGAATTGTCCGGGGTAGTATCCCGTGGTATTTTCATACTTATATACATATTTTAAATGCAAAAGTAACCGTCTGTTTGTTTGTATCCTTTTGACGGCTAATCCAGTATATCAATTTTAATTAAATTTGGCAAGAGGTTTACACTTTACACCTTGAGTAAGAACATAAGCTACTAGCACAATCTCTACTAATAAGTATTATAAATGACAAAGTAACTCTGTCTTTTTTGCCTTTTCAATAGAAGATAAACAACTTCCAAAACAGATCCTTGCAGCGGAGCCGCGTACAACCGCTAGTCTATTTAGTTATAAATAAAAAAACATCCCAGAGACGGAATCGAATTAAACGAAGCTACGCGAATAGCTACTATTTTAAAAATTCCCGCCTAAACACGAAGACTCCATTTTGAAATTCATTTCACGGACAGCACAGACAGTCATTTATTATTTGGAACACAAAACAGGCAGCCTCCCGAGTGATGCAGGCGGAATATTCTGGAATTTCCAGAAGTCCTGACATTGAGCCCCTGGGAGACGGAACAAGAAATCAGGTCATGCCAAGTAAGAAAAAATAACTGAATTTATTACAAGGATTATTTTCAACTAGCACCATCAGATTAATAAATAATTATCATGGAGCAAAGAGCTTGGAAGAAAAAAATCTCTTTCCTAAAAACTTTTTCAGCAAACATCTTTGATCATGTGACTAGGTACTGGACGAATTTTGATGTAATTTGGTATGGAGATAACTGGGTATTCCCACGGGAACGGGAATAAACTGCATCCATGCGGGCAACGCCGCTGGGCATGCGCTAGTTTTTAATGTGTTAATTTTTCCCGAAAAATTAATAAGCGTATCTGATTTTATTCAGGGAATTTGTTTCACTATAAAAAGTGAAGCAATGAGGCGTTTTCCACGGCAAAATGATGAGGTCACAGGTTTTCATCACCGTACATTTTCCATTCAGTAAATTTCAGTTTTGACAGATCATAAATTAAAAAAAATACTAGGCAGCTACTCTATTGCTTTTACCAAATCACAGACTGTTCCAAACGCAATAGTGGAACATTATTGGTGACATCATTAAGGCTAACAGCCAAGTTGAATTGCACATAGGCAGGTAATAAAATATTTCACCAAATTATGCCAATCCCGTAACAGCAAGCGCACAGTTGGCACATGTTGCCTGTCGAAATTGAGGAGGCGCTTACGACCGCTGCCAAATAAAATACCAAGAGTTTTCCAACCGGAAAATATACCTAGAAAATTCTACAAAATATTTAACAGGATGTTCTTATTTTATTTTTGCACGGCAGCTCAAATTGGAAACTGTTTTTTTATTATTGTTTGTAGTGTCTACAGCACTGGCAGGAGCGTAGCTCGTTGATTTTTTTTTTCTCCAAGGTCTTTCTCGGTTAGTTCATAAATGTATTACTAGTGGGTGCCCAGCGGCGTTTCCTGCCTTTATTCCCGTTCCCGTGGGAATTTACAATAATCCGTTCTTAGTGCCAATTAGTGCTCACTTACGTTGTTTATGGAACCTTTGTGCAAAATTTTATGCTTTCAGATACAGCGGTTTCAGCTGTGCGTACATCGATCAATCAGTCGGTCAGTCAGTCAGTCAGTTTGTCAGAATAAATAGTAGGTAATTCGAAAAGTGAAAAGTAACGGCAAAAATACAAAAAAAACTCACACTTTGTATCCCCAAGAGGGTAGGCAGAGGTATTCCATTTTTGGATATACCCACTTTTCACGAGATATTCTTTGAACCCCTAAACGTGATAGGTGGTGAGCCCATCGCCGGACCGGGTCTTTTACACGCACATGTCTTAGAATTAATACAAATCTATTTTTAAAGTTAAAGACTGTCTAATACATAATATATGCTGTCACTATTTTGACAATTATTAGTCTCATTTCTCAAGCCCAGAATTATATTCTTTTATATTCACAAAACGTAAAGTCCAAATGTATTCCCTAATATTCCAAATCTAATATAATTTCCGTGATCACCATTCTTTATTCAAACCGTCATTACTATGTACAGTTTTGTCATTCCCCTGCCTCCCTGTTCCGGACCGTTGCAAATTTAATTTTGCACATTCCTAATGAGGTCCCTATTAGAATTTCATCCTTATTCTGAAACTATTTTGGCTCTTTTCAGTATTCTCGCTGGTAACCAGAGGAATGATGTCTTTGTGGAATTGAATCATTATTTTTTGCGGCCATTCCTTCGGGCACACTAATGAGATTTCGCGATATCGCCGCCGTTTTCTGATGGCAGGTTTTAAGTAATTAACATCTTTTGCTCAGACTATAAACTGATGTTTTAACCTGTATTTAGAAGAAGTAGCTTTTCCTGCGACTCTTTTCGCGTTACGTGAAAGTAGCCTGTCTCTTTCTGGTCTTCCAACAAGTACCTGGGTACGTATGCAAAAAATCTGATCAGTCATTTGCTGCGTGCAAGAAGGACAAGCCGACAAAATTTGTAGGATTATACCAAAACAGATTTAAATATGCTAGGATACAGAGCGGCCAATGAGAATTATTTTATTTTATTTATTTACTTATAGGAAAATAAAATATAGGCAACAAAAGATTGATAACTAAAAGCTAATTATAAGTTTCCACCTGTATGTAACATAATTATAATACTTTTTTTTATTGTCATACAAAAACTTTGATCTCAAGCGTCAGCGTCATTCAGACGTCACTATAGATTAAGACTACTATGTAATCAGTTTTGGATTATAAATTTGTTCGTTTTAGTTGTTCTATATCCTAGTATATTTAAATCTCTAGTAGTCACTTAGGTATCTATTATATGTACTTCGTTTTCTATAAAATGGTAGGTTCCTTTTTTAGGACTGCTTCAGGAGGTTAATGTTTTTCGAGTGTATTTATATATGTATGTACTCGTAGTTTGCGTATACCGCTTTATATTTTTTATAGTTTTAGCTTATAGCTTATATATTTACATTAGCTTAATTTTATATGGATATATTATTATACATACTGTCATAGCAAAGTCTCGTGCGAAGTGTATAACCGCAGGAGTCGACTCCTGGGACATGTAAAACGACCCGGCATGTTCCCGGCAATCTCCCGCGGGAATAGTTACACGATACTTAATGGCGGCAATATTTTTTGACCAAATGCCTGCACTGGTGGATTATAAACCTTAAATTTTTATGTTTTAATATATTTTTTAGATTTTTTTACCTAGTCGTGTCCGCGCCAGGCTATTGCGTCTAGTCGGAACTACTTACCTACCTAGTTATGTGTTATAAACTTATAAGTTAGTATTTCCATAAGTCTATAGTATTTACAACCGCGACCACAATATACTTACCATTACTATAAGTAAGATTTATAATAATCTATAAGTATAATCCTACTAATATTATAAATGCGAAAGTTTGTATGGATGGATGTCTGGATGTATGGATGTCTGGATGGATGTTTGTTCCTCTTTCACGCAAAAACTACTGAACAGATTTTGATGAAACTTTACAGTTATGTAGCTTATACATCAGAATAACACATAGGCTATATTTTATCCCCGTATTCCCACGGGAACGGTAACTACGCGGGTGAAGCCGCGGGGCGCTGCTAGTAAATAATAATCTCACGACTTTTATCCCCGAGGAGGCAGCGGTATTCCATTTCTGGATATACCCAGTTTTAACGAGATATTCTTTGGACCCCTAACGTGATAGGTGGTGAGCCCATCGCCGGACCGGGTCTGTTTACACATGTCTCAGAATTAATTCTGGGACCAGTTTCCTCACGATGTTTTCCTTCACCGATGTTTTAAGATTTATAATAGAGCTTCTATTAACAAAGCTTGATTTAGTGCGATCATGGAATTAGTACATAGATATGTACGTAGTACCTACGTACTAATTCCATAAGTGCGATTTAAAATATCTGTTTGCTCACTGCACGTTTTTTCTTTATATCTTTGGTAATCTTATGAATAAATATTTTAGTGCAATCCAATACGTTTCCGTACAAGCACAACATAATAATATCTACAGTTTTTGGTCCTTGACCTTTCATGTGTACCTAATATTAAAATGTCATCTAAATGTAGTCAACAATTTGTAAGATTCCGACACAAAAAAATATCCAACCCTACATTTTTTTTTAATTGTGTTAACGCAAGGACACTTAGAAATGTCCTAACTAACAATACCAACTGTATAGCTCATTTCCATTTCTACATAATTCACTACATAGTATAAAACAAAGTCGCTTTCTCTGTCCTTATATCCCTATGTAGGTACCTATATGCTTAAATCTTTAAAACTACGCAACGGATTTTAATGCGGATTTATTTTAATAGATAGAGTGATTCAAGAGGAAGGTTTTAGTATTAGTATTGCACCCGTGCAAAGCCGGGGTGGATTGCTAGTATTATATAAAGAGAAAAGATTAGATTTTGCTTCCTCGGGTGAAATTTCGGGGAACAGCTAGTAAAAAATAAACCAATTACTACGAGAAATCTGCTTACCTATTAAACCTTTAGCACTGACAGACAGACAACGAACACCCTAAACTAGTTTGTTAATAAGGATGAAATTTTGCTCAGTAGGTCCTTAAATCATTTGGATGAGCACTAAGAAATAATTTATGTAAATTCATCCCCTAAGCGGATTAAATAAAATTAATACAATCCTGTCGGCTATAAAAAAACAAATCCTAATAATATTATGATTGCGAAAGTTTATGTGGATGGATGTTTGTTCCTCTTTCACGCAAAAACTACTGAACAGATTTTGATGAAACAGTTATAGTTATATTATTATAGCTTATACATCAGAATTACACATAGGCTATATTTCGACGGCACGGGAACTACGCGTCTGAAACCGCTGGGCGCTGCTAGTCTCCTATAAATCCAAGTTACAAAAATTCCCGCTCACACGTAACATAACCTAATTATAAAACTGGAGCATGCGCGTATAAATCTACAAGATCCCTGCATGACCTCGAGGGCATAAATTACAAAAATTAGCCCCCAAATTACAGGATCACTGTACTTAAGGGCCTGTAACGAGGCACGGTAGACATTAAAACGTCTTCTCGCACCACAAGCAAGATTTATGGCTCTACTTACCACCCTTAATAAATAACGGGCTGTTCATAAGATATCTATTATCATTATGCTGTCAAATGTTGCATAAAGTTGTGCTCTGGCCTTATGGCATTTCGAAGTCCTGGATCATTCTCGCCAGAGTCCTTTCTTCCCAAGGGAGCAATCAGAAATTTAGGGCAAGAGAAAATAATATTATTTCTCTTCTTCTGGGAGTCACAAACTAAGATTTAAATGTATAAAAGTAGGTATAAAACAAGAACGACGGTGAAGGAAAACATCGTGAGGAAACCCCAGGATTGATTGAATAAATATGCCTTAACTATACAGACAGAGGGAAACGCTTCCGAAAGCGAAGATAAGCCATAAAAAATGATTTTTCTTTTAACATCGTGAAATGAAACGACAATAATTTAATATTTCTAAATTAGAATTAGAATTAAAAATGTAATTATAACATTGTGGGACACAATGCATACAGTCCTAAATGGTTTCAACTTACTCGTATGTGGCTTCGGTAGCGGTTGCCTAACGTCCTGTCTTTATGATACCTATCTAATTTTTTAAACATTAAATCCAGACTTATACCATACTAGCAGTCCCTCGGTTTCACCCGCGTAGTTCCGGTGGGAATACGGGGATAACGTAAAGCCTTTGTGTTATTCTGATGTATGAGCTATATAACTGTAAAGTTTCATCGAAATCCGTTTAGTAGTTTTTGCGTGAAAGAGGAACAAACATCCAGACATCCATACATGCATACATACAAATTTTCGCGTTTATATTAGTAGGATATACCTCACTTAGTAACTAACTTCAAATAATCTTAATGCCGGGTTTGACGACGAGCAAAATCCAACAAGTTTTAATATGATATCGTACACTTTGAATTAGTTTAGTCACCATACGTTTATGTTCAAAGCAGCACGTTTGCTTGCCAGCTTCGTTTAGTCTGCAGGGGAATTACGCCTCAGTTGTTACCACTGAATGCATAATCAACCTCATTCATAAGTTTAGTGCACCTGACGTTAGAAATTTAGAATAGAAACTGAAAGCTGTGAAGTTGAATGAACATTAAGGTGACTGATGATGATTTCCCGCCAATTTCGGATAAGGTGACCGTTGTCATCAGTGGCGGGGCAAGACCAAAATTTGGCGTCGGCAAGATACGTTTTGGGGGGCCCCCTGATGGTTAATGAGAAGACGGTTTTTTTTTAAATTTTTATTGATACTACTATTTTTTTCATAATAATGCAAACTTTTTATTATTAAGTCTTGTATACCTCAACTAACATTAAACAATGATAGAAACAGAAATTTTCTGCTCTTAGCCATACTAAACTCCTTAATAAAACTCCTTAGTTAGGCCACAGATATTAGAATACTATAGGTTAGGCAAACTATTTGTAATATTGAAATAAACTAATCTAGTTCTATTGTTTTTATTATTTATTGCTGGGATAAGTAGTTATATTTATATTTGCGTTCGGGAGCCTTCGAGGCGCGAGGCCCCTTGGACCAAGGGGCCGTAGGCGGTGGCCGACGTAGCGTATGCCTTACGCCGCTACTGGTCGACATGGACCCGGCAGGACTATTGCCAGGGAGGTAGCCAAGACAGAGAGAAGAATGTTACCAAAGCAGCACGATTGTTCCAAGTTCAATGATTCAACCTTTAAAATTGCAAGTGACATTATATCATAGTTCCAAGTTCAATAATTCAACCTTTAAAATTGAATATGACATTATATCATAGTTCCAAGTTCAATAATTCAACCTTTAAAATTGCAAGTGACATTATATCATGGCCAAAATATTTCGAAATACACCCAGACGTGTAATGACGTCAAAATGTTTTGTACGTTTTTTAAACCTGATTATGTTATTGCAAAAAAGTATTACGATTCTTTCCTCTTGGAAGCTACTTTGAATTATAATATAAACTAGAGACCTTCCCTCGCTTCGCTTTGGTTTATCCTCTCCTACTAATTTTATAAATGTGAGTTTGTTTGGATGGATGGATGGATGTTTGTTCCTCTTTCACGCAAAAACTACTAAACGGATTTTGATGAAACTTATAGCTTATTCATCAGAATAACACATAAGCTATATTTTATTACCGTAATCCCACGGAAACGGGAACTACGAGGGTGAAACCGCGGGGCGCTGCTAGTTTATTATAAACTAGTTTTGTAAAGTTTAATCAAAATCCGTTCACTAGTTTTTGCGTGAAGGAGGAACAAACATCCATCCATTAAAACATCTATACATCCATCCATACAAACTTTCACGTTTATAATATTAGTAGGATTATTCGAATCGTTTTCGGTAACGCGATTATAAATAGTTATAATACCTACCAATAATAAGTCCTCGTTATATATAAACTGGTATATGTAGGTATGATAATACCTACGTAGTTTGTCAGATAATTTATCATTTATGTACCTACTTACCTACTTATGATATAATTATAATGAACTTATGACATTCAATTATTATAGACACGGAATTACATTGAGGAAATTCAACGTCTTATAAGTACTCGTAATTTATCATTAATTCTAAAGACCTACTATGTTATCTATACTGGTTTTTTTTTTACCCATAACCCGAAGTTATACACGAGATTAATTGTTAAATACATACTTGTTTAAATACAACGCGTAACAGAAAAAGCGCAATTCCTCATACGCCCCAATTATTAGATATACTCGTATAAAAAAATTATGATGCAATCGAACTTTAGTTGTGTCTAGCCAATGTTCTTAAATATCGATTAATAATAGCACGATTTCCATAGAAAGCACTAAATTCAGCCACGCTAATTCATTTTTGGGAAAAAATTAACACATACTCGTATTTAAACTAACTGAAATTGGATAAGTAGTCTAGTTTATATATATTTATAGGAAACGGTTTATGTATATAAGTACCTTAATCCATCGTTAACTTTAATGCTCCACCTACCTTCATCTGTTTATCTCAGTTACATCCATCCTAAGGTTGTCTGGATGAAATCGTTTAGACCGATAAGACCGCCCTTTGTAGGTAGGTACTTCTTGTTAACCATTGTGTCATTTATTGTATATTTTTATTGGTGTACAATGAAAAGTTGTAACTTATACTTATTTACTTTTTTTTTAATTTCGTGTCCTGTATTACATGCCTACCTCAATTCCCAACGGTCACACGGGATAAAATTCAAAGCTACGGCAAGAAAAATATACCTTGCAAAGACATACCTGTTTAATCGTAATAAAAACTTAAAATAGTATCGTAATTCTGTAACTAGTGGTCTATCTGCGCTGCGGTCACTATCAGGGTCCGTCCTTGATAAGTTGACCTGGTCTGTCCCTTGTAGTGGTAGCATGAACGCGCAGGACTGAGTTTTATAGAAATTTAACTAAGGAGATTATTATAAAAAAACTCACGTAATATTTTTTTATTACATAAACTTAGTCTAATTATAATAATGGTTAACAGAGTAAAACGATTAGTGATACCTAGACTAAG